>CM054062.1:25788807-27230219 GCA_028641055.1 Alopecurus myosuroides
GTTCTTTTGCTCAAAACCAGTTGGCCTATTTGGGATACATCATTGGTGAACATGGGGACAGATGCAAAGAAGCTGGCTCCTATCCTGAAATGGCCTACTCCTTCCTACTAGGGACTACTTAAGATGAATTGGTTCGTGCCGCCGGATCGACCGACCCATTTGCGGTCGTCGGGTTGATTGGGGGCTGCTCCGGTCGTCGTTGCGCGCAGTATTTCCGTGTCTCGTCGGAAGCTTCATTTCCTTTTCTTGGATGATAAGCTGAACACGAGAAAAAAGAACGAATTTCCTTCTTGGTTACGCGCATTCGTGTTGACGTCGTTTCTTTTATCTATATCGTCCGTTGGGTTCGCCGCAGCGACATTTCACGCTTTGTTTGTTTTGTTCTCTGTCCATGGTTTTCTTTTTCTACTTGTTTTGTTATTTCTTTCGTTTCTTTGTTTGTTTCATCGTTCTGTTTCTTATTTCGCGTTGTGACAGAATCGCAGATTATCATCTAAACATATTGATCCTCGTATTGGGTCATGGCAAGACCTTAAGTTAAGTCAACCGGGGAGGCTACTAATTCTCGGCTTGCCCCTGTCTCTGAAAAGTGAAGGTCAGCTCCACGTGGGTATTCCATCCAAACGATGGGAGAAGAGGATGACACTTGTTCGTATTGAAAACCGGAGACGAAGGGAAAGAGGTTTGATTGGAACATGTTCTACAAGAACTCCTGTGTAGAACACGCCCGTATCTATTCTATGGGCTGGCTTCAGGCCAACCCTACTGCTGAAGTAGAAAGCATCATATTCCAGTTTTTCCAACACTTGATCAGGAACCGGGCGCAGAAATTCCTTGAAGAGAAGGGGATGCCTACAACCAATGCCTAAATAAAGGCATATGTCGAAAAGTTCCACTACTAATAGATTCAGTAAAGGAAGGCCCGGAACGGGCTGAGCTACTGCCCGAAATAGAAGAGGACGACTAGAGTAGAGGAGCCTAATTCCAATCCAAACAATTGACGAGGGAGTCTAATTATTTTTCCGTTCTTGATTGTTTCAATTGCACTTTCTTCATTTATGGGTTGCTTGGAAAGTGCGATAGTTACGGCGCTTGGAGTATACGGATTGAATTCTTCCTTCTTCTATAGGTCTTTCTAGGCGGCGAGGCGGAAAAAAGGTGTAGAGAGGGAGAAGGTACATAAAAAAACAATTTCTAAGGTAGAAAAGAGGCATCCACCAGTCATTGAGAACAGCAAATCCCGGAATTAGCAGGTCGGTATGCGAAGAGAAGTCTTTCGGTATTGAATCCGCGAGGCCAGGTGAAGAAAAGTCCGATATGGGTGGATTACCTTTTTATGAAGGATAAGTCTCTGGGACTGACTGAACTGAATGTATAGCGTCAAGATAAGAAGCACGGTAGTCGAAGATGTACCTTGTGGGGTGGGGTACGAGTAGACCAGACCAATGATGAAAAGCATAGATACGAGCATGGCCTCCCTGTCTCAAAAGCAGGCCGCCAAGGGTGCTCGCATGAAGCATTTCTCAATCATAAATAAGTAGTTATCACAAATTGATAAACATGCTCTGATTTCTCTTATCGAATTTCATTCAGATTTTCCAGTATTCGGAGTTGCTTGGGAAAAGGTCTAGTCAGGGTCGGTTCTATTCGGAGTTGCGGGTTGATCGGGTTGTCTGTACACCCTAATTAAGACTTTTGTATAGTTTGTGTCAACCTGGTTAAGTGCCCGCCCGCCTAGATAGATACATAAGTGTCAGTTTGAATGAAGTCAAATGTCAACCGTGTCAACAACGACAAATTGAAGTGTAAATCTGGATGGTTTGAAGTTGGAAACCTTAACATGCAAAAGTGTCTACCTCATTAGAAAAGCAAGTATCTACCGGAGATATATTCATTCGAGTATCAACCGGCGTCAACCAGTTGTCAAACTCCAAATATTTCGTTCGTAGGGGCATGAAGAAGTTGCTAAACCGGTTGTAAAGTGGCTCTGATAAAAACCATCATTGCTTTCTTTTTTACTTTTCATCTAGTAACGTGCATAAATGGATATGGTGGGTAAGATTTGAAAACGTTTGACATCAACCGGGCTCTACTTTGCTTTTACTTTACTTCACTTGCCAGGTCATTGTTGTCGATATTGAGGTGAGGACTCTCTCTTTATTCTCATTTTATTTATCACTAAATGATCTAACAAACGCATGATTTGATTACTCAATATTGAGTCATTGAACGAATATTCGAGTAAATGCACCTTTTTCTATGAAAGCAAGGATTGGGCTGGGTTGCTTATTCGTCATCACGGAGCAACCCTGTACCTTTTCTTAGGCGAGCGACTGAGACGAGAGCTTTCAATTATGCCGTTTTGGTCAAATCCCAGGGCTCTTTCTGATTTTATTAAATACATGTTGATAATAGAAAGTAAAGATCTCACTCGCTTTTTCTGCTTTGTTTTCGGCTGTTGCCTTTTTCCACATCGATTGCTATAGGAATCCTCAACCTATGTATGCTCAAAGAACTGGATCACGCAACTCTCAGCCCTTCGCCCCAAGGCTACGAAAACGTTTCTACTCCCTTTCCCTTCCCAACGTCATATCTTTCTTCGACAAGAAGGAAAGATCACTCTCTATCTAAATGATAGAACCACTGGCACGGTACCTTTCATATTGGTAAGTAAAATCCTGGTGAAGACATCACGAGCAATAGAGTTTTACATGCTCAATATTAACAATCTCCTTATATTCATTGATAACTTTCAAAGTAATATTCATTCAGATGAAAGCATTGTACTAAACAAAGAAGGATAAAAGACATGATTGAATAAATCAATGTTTAGATGATTGGATCAGAACAACTCAAATGCTTGCTTAAGATAGAAAGGAATAGGTTTACTGACTCAACATAAAGCTAAAAGATAGGCCCTTCGTAGAGGGAAGCAGGGATTAACTCATGTGCTAGAGATTTTTTATTTGATAAATCAGAGGTATTGAAAACAATTTTTGAGAGAGGTGAATGTCTATGACAACGAATCAGCAAGCAGAAAATATAGTAAGTCACAAGCTAACTATACTTTACAAGAGAGACTCCCTTTGAAGGGCGCTACTAGGGTCAGTAGATCATCCCTCTTCTCTTTTGTTACACAATTATGCTTTAGCTGATAAATCCGGGGCGAAAAGAGTGAAGAGTTTTTATAGTAACCAAGTTTGGGGCTAGGGACCCCGCTGCCAGCTCTTCTAGCAATTGGATAAGTGGATGTGCCACTAGTCCAGGTGTGTAAATCCCAATCAATGAGTGAAATAAAAACTATCTACCCACGTCCTCATGAGCTAAAACAGAGCACAAAACAAGTATACTTTTAAAGGTTTAAAGGTAGTACATGAACAATTTACTTAGAGTGGCGGTTAAATACCACATATAGGTAGGTATGGTGGACTGATGGAGTGTAGAAACACGCTCGTTGGGAGACCCCAAGCACAAGGTGTGAGGAGTGCAACGACAATTTTTCCCTCAGAAAAGAAACCATGGTTGAATCGACCAGTAGGAGGAAGAAGCACTTCTGAAGGTTGATGCAGCTGAGATGGCAGGGCACACTTACGGTGCAGCAGCAACATGGAACCTACACAACACAATCAATTCACTTTGCCCGAATGAAGCAGTGATGTTGTCAATCTCATCAGTTTTGCTGAAAACAAAGGGGTTAAACGTATGGTGTGGAAAACAGTAGGAATAGTATGAGAGAAGTATGAAAGCAGCAGGTGTTTTATCAGTATGAGGAAAATGGATCGGGGTCCACAGTTCACTAGTGGTGTCTCTCCATGAAAGATAAATAACATGTGTGGTGAACAAATTACAGCTGGGCAATTGACAGAAATGAAGGTTGCACCGTAGTGCGTATGCAATACATAAAGATTACTATGTGATTCATGCGGGAATTACAACAAAATACATAGACCGTCATCCAACTGCATCTATGACTAAAAATACATCCTCCGAATATCATCCGAACAAACGTTGGGTATTAAGTTTCAAGCAACAGATAATCGCACTAAGCAAAGTGTGTAATGTAAACAATAACACCATCCTTAGAAAAAGCATTGTTGTTTTCTCCCTATGGCAACAACACATCCTCCATCCGTCACGTTTCTGTCACTCGAGCACAGATGAAAAGGAGGCATGAACCCACTATTGATCATAAATACTCCCTCTTGGAGTTACTAGCATCTACTTGGCCAGAGCATCTACTAATAACGGAGAGCATGCACGATCATAAATAACATGACCATGAAGATAATATGATAGATTGATAATCAGAAGACATATAATTCAACATTCATCAGATCCCAGCAAACACAACATGTAGCATTACATAAAGATGATCTTGATCATGATAGGCAACTCACAAGATCTAAACATGAGGTACAAAGTGGAGAGAACAACCATCTAGCTACATCTATGGACCCGTAGTCCAGGGATGAACTACTCACCCATCACTTCGGAGGAGGGCATGGTGGTGTAGACCCCTCGGGTGATGATTTCCCCCTCTGGCAGGGTGCCGGGGAGAGCTCCAGAACCCTCCTGATCTCGGGATGACGGTGACGGCGGCCTCGGGTGTTTCTCGGTAAAAATTGGAATCTCTCTAGGGTTTATGTCTCGAGGGGATTAAATAGGCGAAATGGAAGTGGCGGTGGAGGCCTCGGGGCCCCCACACCAGCCCCCGGCGCGGCCAAGGTGAGGGGTGCGCCGCCCTATGGTGTTTTTTTAACATGTTACCGTAGGGCAAAACCCTACGGTGTAAATTTATATATGAGGTGTAATAGAAAGCCAGAGGCTTTCTAGAGAGAAATTACAAGGTGGAGAAGGAAGGGGGGCGCCCTGAGGCCCCCCTCCGGGTCTCTTCTGGACTCCATGGAACCTTCGGGAATTCTAAGACTTCCGGGCTTTGAATTTTCCAATTACGAGAATATTTCCAGAACAACTTTTCTGAAACTAAAAACAGCAGAAAACACTGAACTAGCTCTGTGGCATCTTGTCAATAGGTTAGTCCGGAAAAGCGATAAAAATGACATAACGTGTATAGAAAACATGTGGGAAACAATAAGAAAACAACATGGAACATCAAAAATTAAGGATACATTTATGACGTATCATGGACACAAAGCATTCCCTCTCAGTACATGTTTTTGGCTAGCAAGGTTGGGTAGCAATCATAAGAGTTGAGGGAAACTAACAAATATACATGTGATAGAATCAATCATGCAATCTTACTTGGAAGGACCAACGATCTTAACACTGAGAATACTAAGCTTATGAGCCAACAAGAAAGAAAGATAACGGAATAATACATCTACATGCATCTCCCTTATTTCTACTTAAGCCTCAAAGTATTGTTGCTACTGGCCAATGCTATGTTTGCCAAAACCAAATAGATTAATTCGATGCTCCCAAATTGATACCAATACTAATAACATGATCAACCATATAACAGAAATTGTAAACTAAAATAAGGTGTAGAGAGTAAATGATAAAACTTCTCATTAATATTTCATAACGGCAACTCACACCAAGGGATACATAGATAACCAACTAAAGGAGAGATACTTCCACACTGCAAACCATCCTATATGATAACTTCTCTACTCATGATATGACTCTACTAAAAAGTAAAAAAGGTGAAAGATAAAGGTGTTATACCGCGGCACACCCCCAAGCTTGGAACAAGCCAAGGGGATGCCAATACCAATGGCGAATTAATTTTTCGGTGGTGGTGGTGAATCCTTGATCAAGATACGGAAACGCTCCAGTATCTCGCGAAGTATGTTGTTCTCCTCTTGAAGTATCTCTACCTCCATCCTTAGAGCTTGATATTGATCACAAAACTCATCTGCGACTCGAAGAGCTTCCTCTACTCCAAGGAAGGGCCTGAGGCCTGGAACTGATGGTATTGGTCCCTGCATATTATGAGAAAAAGCACGTCCAGTGTAACTTGATGATATCCTCTTTACTTCCCTCTTGACGCTCTCATCCATGTTCTTGAGCTTGGGACCTTGGAGATGATCTTTCCATACGCGCATTACCCTTGTTGTTGTTAGAGGAGGCCATGGTGCTTCTAAAACTGAAAACGATCCTGACAGAAACAGATCAAAACAAAAACACGACGAGAAAACGATATACGGACCTCGAGGGATCCGCTGGATTATATAGCAGGAAGTTTCATAACAAAAGGAAAGTGTAGGGTGAAAACGGGTCGAAGACGGGCTCCGAGACGGCCACACCATGTGGTGGCGCGGCCAGGGGTGGGCCCGCGCCGCCTGCTGCTGTGGTGCCCTCGGGCACCGTTTCCTACCATTTTACGCTCAATATTTTTCATATTTTCTAAAAACCGCAAAAATATAAGTTGGAAAGCAACACGCAAACTTTTTCTCAACAAAATTGTTACCTATTCAAAAACGAACTCTGCGGTTTTTGGAATTTTCTCTTTGATGAACAGTTAAGGAGTCACCACTTGAATAGTATCAATATCTTCATTATAAGAATCTCCAGAAATATAATGTTTGAGGCTTTGCCCATTCACCACTTGTGGTCTGTCACCATCAAGTGAATTAATCTTTATTGCACCTGAGCGATACACCTCTTCAATAATAAAAGATCCGTCCCATCTTGAGAGTAATTGTCCTGCAAAAAATCTGAGATGAGACCTATGCAATAGAACTTTCTCACCAACATGAAACTCTCTTTTAAGAATTCTCCTATCATGCCATTTTTTTAAACTTTCTCTTTAAAGAGTCTAGAATTTTCATAGGTTTCACTTCTCCATTCATCTAAAGAACTCAAAACAAGCATCATTT
Source organism: Alopecurus myosuroides (assembly GCA_028641055.1). Classification (NCBI taxonomy): domain Eukaryota; kingdom Viridiplantae; phylum Streptophyta; class Magnoliopsida; order Poales; family Poaceae; genus Alopecurus; species Alopecurus myosuroides. Next base: position 25,795,650 of record CM054062.1, read on the forward strand.
TCTTACCGACAAGTTTAAAATCTATATTAAGTTTTTTCACTGCCCAATAAGCTTTGTGTCCTAATTCTAAAGGAAAGTGACAAGCTTTTCCATAAACCAATTTATAAGGAGACATACCCATAGGATTTTTATAAGTACTTCTATAAGCCCATAAAGCATCATTCAACTTACTAGCCCAATTTTTCCTAGATTTATTAACAGTCTTTTGCAAGATAGATTTAATTTCTCTATTTGATAATTCTTCTTGCCCACTAGTTTGGGGATGATAAGCTGAAGCAATTCTATGATTAACATTGTATTTAGCAAGGGTTTTTTCTAAAACCACCATGAATAAAGTGAGAACCTCCATCAGTCATAAGATATCTAGGCACCGTAAACCTAGGGAAAAAACATTTGTAAGCATTTTTAATGAGGTTTCACCATCAACACTCTTTGTAGCTATAGCCTCTACCCACTTAGTAACATAATCAACAGCAACAAGTATATGAGTATAACCATTAGAAGGAGGAAACATACCCATAAAGTCAAATCCCAACAATCAAATGGTTCAATAACAACAGAATACTTCATAGGCATTTCATTGCGTCTAGAAATATTACCAAATCTTTTACATTCATCACAAGATCAAATAATCTTTCGTGCATCTTTAAAGAGAGTAGGCCAATAGAAACCTGATTGTAGAACCTTTTGTGCGGTTATATCTCCAGCGTGATGTCCTCCATAAGCACTACCATGGAATTTTCTCAATATCTCTCGTTCTTCATATTCTCGAACACATATTCGCATAATACCATCTACTCTTTCTTTATATAAGTGTGGGTCATCCCAAAAATAATGCCTGAAGTCATAAAATAATTTCCATCTTTGCTGAGCTGTAAAGGTTAGAGGCAAGTACTTGGAAACAATAAAGTTAGCATAATCTGCATACCAAGGACTATCTCACGAGTTTACTTTTATTGCAGCCAGCTGTTCATTTGGAAAACTATCATTAACAGGAATAGGGTCATAAGCAATGTTTTCCAATCTAGACAAATTAAGCAACATGATTTTTAGCACCCTTCCTATCTACAATGTGCAAATCAAACTCTTGTAAAAGTAGCACCCATCTAATAAGCCTAGGCTTATCATCTTTCTTTTCCATAAGGTACTTAATAGCAGCATTATTAGTATGAATAGTAATTTTCGAATCAACAATACAAGGTCTAAATTTATCACAAGCAAAAACTACAGCTAGGAACTTTTTTCAGTGGTAGCATAATTCTTTTGAGAAGAATCAAGAGTCTTACTAGCATAATGAATAAATTCAACCTCTTATCTATACGTTGTCCAAGAACAACACCGAAAACAAAGTCACTAGAACCACACATAATTTCAAAGGGTAAATTCCAATCAGATGGTTGAACAATAGGAGCAGAAATTAAAGCCTTCTTTAGAGTTTTGAAAGCTTCTTTGCAATCATCATCAAACACAAAAGGTAAATCTTTTTGGAGAAGATTAGTAAGAGGCTTTGATATTTTAGAGAAATCTTTAATAAACCTTCTATAAAAACCAGCATGACCAAGAACACTACGAATACCTTTGACATCCCTAGGATAGGGCATTTTCTCAATTGCTTCAACTTTAGCTCTGTCAACTTCAATACCTCTTTCAGAAATTTTATGTCCAAGAACAATTCCTTCATTAACCATAAAGTGGCATTTCTCCCAATTAAGAACAAGATTAGTTTCCTCACATCTCTGCAAAAATTTATCAAGATTGTGCAAACAATTATCAAAAGAAGTTCCATAGATGGAGAGATCGTCCATGAATACTTCCACAATTTACTCACAAAACCCATGAAAAATAGCAGGTATGCATCTTTGAAATGTAGCAAGAGCATTACACAAACCAAAAGGCATACGTCTATAAGCATAAGTTCCATAAGGACAAGTAAACGTTGTTTTCTCTTGATCTTGCTTTTTAACAGCAATTTGAGAAAACCCAGAATAACCATCAAGAAAGCAAAAATGAGTTCTCTTAGACAACCTTTCTAGCATTTGATCAATAAAAGGTAAAGGATAATGATCTTTTTTAATAACTTTGTTAACTTTCCTAAAATTAATGCACATTCTATAACCCACTACTAGTCTTTGAGGAATAAGTTCATCATTTTCATTTGGCACAACGGCCATTCCTCCTTTCTTAGGGACACAATGAACAAGACTTACCCATCTACTATCAGCAATAGGATAAATAATACCAGCATCAAGGAGTTTTAATACCTCATTTCTTACCACTTCCTTCATCTTAGGAATTAAATTGCTTGATGTTCAACAACTGGCTTTGCATCAAGTTCTATATTAATAGAATGCTGACATATAGTAGGGGAAATCCCTTTCAAATCATCAAGAGTATATCCAATAGCTCCACAGTGTTTCTTCAATATTTCCAATAACCTTTTATCTTCTTTACCTGAAAGTTTAGAACTAATAATAACATGATATGTTTTCTTATCATCAATATAAGCATATTTAAGATCATCAGGTAAAAGTTTTAAATCAAAAACAAGATCCTCCTTGGGTGGTAGTGTGGTAGCCAAGTCCTCCACGGGTAAATTGTGTTTAGCATTGCTGGTTGATAAAGAAGAATATCTTCAATCTCATTTCTTTCTTCCATAAATACCTCACTTTCGTGGTCCTCCATGTATTGTTGCAAAGCATTGTTAGGAGCAAGAGCAATCGAGGCAAGTTGTTCAACTCAGTTTCATAAGGAGTTTTAGCAAATTTAGAAAAATTAAACTCATAAGATTTTCCATCAAATTTAGTTACTATTTTCTCCTTCTTACAATCTATAATAGCACCACAAGTGTTCAAGAAAGGTCTACCAAAAATCATAGGACAAGTTTTACTAGCAGCTGCACCAAGTACTAGAAAATCAGCAGTATATTTAGTTTTACCACATAAAACTTCTACATATCTAACAATACCAACCAGAGAGGTAGTTTCTCTATTAGCAAGCTGAATAACCACATAAATTTCTTCAAGTTCACAAGAACCAATTTCTTGCATGATTTCTCTATAAAGCTCATAAGGAATAGCACATGCACTTGCACCAATATCACAAAAACCATAATAACAATGATCACCTATCCTAACAGAAAGCACATGAACACTAGTTTTCTTAGATCTACTAGGATGTGAAACAATATTGGAAGCATCTTCACTGAAGATAATGTGTCGATCTTCTACACTTTCAGTGAGAAGATCCTTTACTATTGCTATTTTAGGTTCAACAGTTATTTGTTCATCAGGTTCTATTGATTTTTTTGTACTTTTGTTAACCACACTAGCTATAATAGAATGTTCCTTTACCTTAGCAGGGAAAGGCATTTTCTCAATATAAGGTTCAGGCACAACTGGATTAACAGTATGAACTTCGATATTCCTAACAGGAACACAATCAACAGTATCTTTATAAGGTGCATGGTACTTGTTCCATTCCTTTTTGGGAATATCAAGATAGGAGGCAAAAGATTTAAACATTTTGTAAGGATTTGAGAGTCAAGGCCATAAACAACACTAGCATCACGGAAATCATTGGTTCTCATCAAAGATTAAATGCATTCATAATCATAATTTATACCTGACTTTCTTCCTTTGTCATTCTCCCATCCTTTAGTATTTTCCTGAATACAGTCAAGAAGATCCCATTTAGCTTCTATTTTCATACTTGTGAATGATCCAGAACAAGAAGCATCCAATAAATTCTCATCATGAAGAGAAAGCCTTGCATAGAAATTATTAATAACAATATTACTGGGGAGCTCATGAATGGGGCATTTGAGCATTAGCAAATTCAATCACCCCCACGCTTGGGCAATACTGTCTTTGTCATGAGGCCAGAAATTATATATTTGATTCCGATCCTTATGAATCTCACTGGGAGGATAGAATTTAGAATAAAAGAGAGGTACAATTTCCTCCCATCCAATAGATCGGCCATTCTTCAGCATTTTAAACCATTCCGCATCTCTGCCCTTCAGTGATAAAGAGAATAGCTTCTTCTTAACTTGGTCCATTATAATACCTGGACACTTGAACAACGCGCATAACTCATGTATAAAGAGTAAATGATCACCAGGATGGACAGTTCCATCTCCAAAATGACAGTTATCCTTAAGACGTTCAACAAATTTCACAGGTATTTTAGAAGGATCCAATTCAGCAGATAGCGGGTCATCTACTACCCTAGCAGTGGCAGTAGTGCTCCCAAATAGGGGATAGAATGAAGATCTCTCCATAATAAAATAAAGCAGCAGACAGTAATAAAAACAACACTCATAGTAAAAGTTTCCCCTACCAATTTCACTTACCAATAGCGCCTCACTCCCCGGAAACGGCGCCAGAAAATAGTCTTCATGTCCCAAAAGTATAGGGGGTTTATTGTAGTACTTTCGATAAATAAGAGTGTCGAACCCAACGAGGAGCATAAGGTGTTGAAAAGCTATTTGGATAGAGGATTCACTGTAAACACTAGTATACAAGTTTCCAGGTTTTTTTGATATAGAAGATAAATAAAGTGCGAGTAAATAAAAGATAGTAATAATAATTGCAACAAGTGGCCCAATCCTTTTTAGAGCAAAGGACAAGCTGGTTGTTTTACTTATGATGACTAAACGTTCTCGAGGACACATGGGGATTTCGTCAAGTGCTTTTGCTTCATACAGTTGATTAATATTTATTGTTTCGATAGGTGTTGTGTGGGTGAACCTATGCTAATGCAGCGCCCTACTTGGACTAATACATACTTGTGATCATACCCCTTGCAAGCATCCACAACAGCAAGAAAGTAATTAAGATAAATCTAACCACAACCTTAAACTTTGGGATCCTACACTCCCTCGTGCGTTGGTTTCCTTAATGGTGTTTAGGTTTCTGTCATTGCGGCAAGCCCACAATTAGTAGCCAAATATACAATGCATTCCTCTAGGCCCATAAAGGTGAAGTGTCATGTAGTCGACGTTCGCATTCCACCACTAGAAGAATAACACCACAACTTAAATATCAAACCATAAGATATTCCTTGAACATAATTCCACTACTAACATCTTGAATTCTCCCATGTCCTCAATAACTAAACGAACTACTCATGAGACATTATATGCATCATGATCAAAGGTGATATAATGACGCATAACAATCTGGTCATAAAGTGCAAACACCGGTAAATCTCGTAAGAATCAACTACTAACAAGTAGTCCACACCGGGAGAGAGATCTAGTGAAGAACAACGATATAGAACCCTAATTGTTACAGCGGGACGGAGGTGGATGGTGCAGATGATGGTGCTGGTGGTGAGGACAATGACAATGATGATCTTGATGATACCCAGAGTGATGACAGCAACGATGGCGATGATTTCCCCTCTCCGTGGAGGAATTTTCCCGGCAGATTTCTCCCTGCCGGAGAGCTTTTCTCTCTCTATTGTTTTCCGTCCCGTGGAGGCGGCGGAATGTTTCCTTGATGGTTCTCCAGGTCTTAGGGTTCCTAGGGATGAAGTACACGAAAGGGCTCTGCCAAAGGTGGGCCAGGGTGGCCACACCACCTGGCGGTGCGGCCAAGGGGGGGAGCCACCACATGGTGTGGGCCCCGTGTGGGCCCTCCTTTAGCTCTCCTTATGGCTGGCTCCGTCTTCTGGTTAAATAGGAACTTCATGATGTCCCCCTTGTTCTTCTGGTCTTATGAAATATGCTATCTCGAATGTGCTTTTTCCAGCTGATTTCTGGTCCCGGTGATTATTCTCCAATAATTATAAAAATGCAAAATAAGATAAAATAACATAAGTAGTGCATCATAATATGAAATATATCCATGAATAATAGTAAATTATGGTATAAAATAGTGATGCAAAATGAACGTATCAATAAGCTAAGGCAATTCTATGATTAACATCATATTTAGCAAGGGTTTTCTAAAACCACCATGAATAAAGTGAGAACCTCCATCAGTTATAAGATATCTAGGCACACCAAACCTAGGAAAGATAACATCTTTAAGCATTTTTAATGAGGTTTCACCATCATCACTCTTTGTAGGTGAAAGTGCATTTATGCATTTGATCTCCCATATGTTTTGGAGTTGATAACAACACGATTAAGTTTCTAACAGTGCGTCTAAGTCACTTTCAGGAAACATCTTTTGAAGAAAAAAAGGAAGAGTGCAGAAAGCCAAAGCTAACGAAATTGACTTGGTCCAGCGGTAGTATCGCTCTCCCCAGAAAGCGGTAGTACATGGGTAGTACCACCAGAAGTACCACCAAAGTGATTTTGGCTACTGCAATCAGCCGTACTTCAGTGGTACCGGCCCAGTAGTACCGCTAGTACTTAGTCATTTTCGGAGAAACACTCCCCACGACGGTAGTACCACTACCGCCAGCGGTAGTACCACTCCTTCCAGGACGTGGAAGTACCGCTGGCAGTTCCGGTCAAAATACCGACAGGGCAGTTTTTGTAACATCCCAAGTATGAAACATCCCTTAGAATGTTTTGTTTCTTGTTTTAAATTCAAGCAATGCATCATGTCATCATCTCATTGCATTTGTTTTATTTTTGATTGCATTGTTACTATTTTTTTCCATCTATTTATCTTGTTTTCATAATCAAACTCAAACAAATTTCAAATGGTTATTTCATACTTGATCTGTTACAACTTTAATAAAAATAACAAATGAAAACAACCATTTTATTCCATGTTGAGCACTCATTAAATTGTTGGTTTTAATCAAACCATTAATCAATCAATTAGTTCAATCAATAATTCCTAAATCATTTCTAAATTCAAACCAAGTTTTCAAATCAGTACCTTTTGAATCCATGAAGTTCACCACACATTTGTATTCTTTAAATCACTTTAAACCCTAGGGATAACCCTATTAAGAAATGCTTGTTTTCTTAATGTTTCATTAATATTAAAATTTCTTAAATTTGGTTTAATTTTCAAACACCAAGCAAATGTTAAACTTTTGAAACTAAAAGCTACCAAATGTTTGCAATTGGTCTAATGAACTTCCCCAAATTTTTTCCAAAATTTTCTCTAACCTAAAACCTATGTTTTTCTGCCAAAAGCAAAACCTACAAAAAAAAAAACAGAAAAGGAAAAATAAAAAGAGGAGAAAACAGCCGCGCGCGCAGCAGCTAACTAGCCCAAGCCCACCTAAGCCTACGCGCGCGCGAGCCCAGCCCAACTAACGAACTTACCGGTTCGAATAGATTGCGTCATCGTCTCCCCCGTGTACGGCAGCACATCCGAGTGTGCCACCGCGACACTGTCGCAGTTCGACGGCGATCCGCCGCCCCTAGACCCTATAAATCCAGCCCTAGGCCCCCTGGCGCCGCCCTAGCTAACCCTAGTGTCGTGGGATAATCACGGCAGATGTTACCGGGGGTAACTGATCTTGGGGCAAGGCGACACAGGTATTTGGGAGGGGGTTTAGCTCAGAGGAAAACATGGTGCAATTCGATCTGGTAGCCGGCAATCAAAGTCGCCGAGTCTCCGATCTTGATATAATAACTCAACTCTGGGATTACACTTGACGCTCGATATCACACGATGTTGCTAGGGTTCTTCGATCTCTCCAAACTAGACGTAGGGGTCGGTTGATAAAGCACCGTACCCTCCTGACTTGCCCTCCAAGGCGCACCCGGAAGCCTACCCGGACACTGCTTACAAACCCTAGCTTTCCTTACCGCAACCCACAATCCGGGTTACGAGGCCTACAAACTTTGGGCCTTCCAGAAGTTTCATTATCCTTAGCCGGACCCTGCGCCGTGTCCCTTGGGCCGGGTTACACCTTGGAGTTGGCCTACCGGGTTATTATCCCTCCATCAGTAGTCCCCAGAATAGCTTGGGCTTCATGGATCCTACTTGAAGCGCTTGCTATTCCCTGCAAAGATATCAAACATACGGGCATATAGAGGCCGGGTCAAGATGTTCTGATGTTCAGCTAGGCCTCACTCCACGGTAGCCATACAATAACCCGGGTTTTTCCTCCGAACACTTTGACTCGAATTTCCAGGTCCAAATCATAATAAAAATCCCAGGATCCCATGCTTGATAATCAATCCTGATATCCCGGAGTTAACCTCCTTCTTTCTTTTATCCAGATGCCCGGCTCAATATTTGGCGCATATTTCGCAAAATCCACGTGAACAACCGTCACCCCATGATTTCCGGCTTCTGGCCATCGGGATAAGCTCACCCTTACTCTATAAATAACACTCAGAGGGTAACCCTAAATTCGCCACCACGCCACAACTTCCCCTTTCTCCCCTTGCTCCTCACTTCCTCGCAGCACCGCCGCCAGGGGCTCGCGCACATCATCAAAGCGAAATTGCTTCCAGCCGCGCTCGCCCTCAAGCCGTCCCGCGCCGCCGCCAAGTTCCGCCATCACACCTTCATTCCTCTCGCCAAGAATCGTGAAGGGGCATTCGAGCCACGCCGCCCAACACCGTCGGTTCCAAACCTCAATCTCTCCAGTAAGCCTCTTACATCTGTCTAACTTATCCTTGCAATTTTTCCAATTTCAACCAGGATCGAATTTGGGTCAACCTGCGAACCACTTTTCTGATTACATCAAATTAGATTGATTCGACATCCACCAACTCTTTTAACCGCCTGCTATATAGTCGCAACTCATCCCCTACCAATATTAACCATCAAAACTCCTGTAGGATCGATCGCAAGCTTTCCCATCTAGATCCGTTCCTCCTCGTTTTTCCGCTCTTCTGCATTAACACCCGGAAAATCCTCTTCTTCCAGCTACTTTACTTGCAATAGATACATGGGCAACCACCCATCGACCCCAAATGCCTTTCCATACGTAAGTGACCTATAATCTCCAAAGTTGCATTCAACACCCGGATACTTTATAATTTCCGCTCCATAGCATGTTACCCGGATAATTCTCAGCTTCATGCTTTCTTGACACCTCACACTCGGATACTTCAACACTCCCGGGTCTTATCTCATACGCCTATTTTCTTTTGCTTTGCAGGTTGATCCCATGGCTCCCAAACGACAAGGAAAACAACCGACTCAGGCGAGAAATACCCAAACCATATCCGCCAACTGGGGACGTTCCACAATTACGAAAGCCAAGTTGGAGGAGCTAGCCGAATTAGGAACTCTCCCTTCTCAGAAGGACATTCACTGGAGGGCGCCGGGCAACGAGACCCTGCCCACACCCACAGAAAGCGAGGTAATCTGTTTCGTAGAGCACGTGACCCGGGGATTCCGTCCTCCGGGTCACCCTTTCTTTAGGGAGGTCTTGGATCACTATGGACTCCGAATGTTCGACATAGGGCCTAACTCCATGTTGAACATCACCCACTTCATCGTTCTTTCTGAGTCGTACTTGTGCATGCCGCCGAGTTTAACTCTCTTCGTTGAGTTATTCCAATGCAAGCCATGCCGCGAAAGCGGCGACGGAGCGCTCCTAACCTGTGGCGGGGTATCCATCCAGCGCCACAGGAATTCTCTAATGCCAGCCCTCAACCTACACTCCCACGTCAAACACTGGCAACTGTCCTTCTTTTATTGCCGCGACACCTCCCCGACAGTGAAAAGAAGCTGCCGGGTTACTCAGAGACTCCCCTCGAGCCCTCCGAGTCTTTCAGTGCCTTTGCATCAGATTCGGACAGGGAGACAATCCTTCCCTTGCTAACCAAGATAGCCATTCTCTCAGCCCAAGGCCTCCTCGGGCTCAATTTAATAAAAACATGGGTTGATTTCCGGATCCAACCCAACTCCGTTCGCACCAAACTGATGTGCGAGTACTCGGGGCACACCACAGATACGCTCCGATACTCCACCAAAAGCTTTGCAACCGGTGATACTAACAAGACCATCAAGGGCTTCTTAACGGAGAAGCTGGAGGTGATAAAGGGCATCACCGGGTTACCCCCGTTTATTCGGGACAACCCGGCTCCAGCGGTAATACCTGATATCCATAACTTACTTCCGTACCTTGACTCGATACAGCTTCTAACCCTTAGTCTCATTCCTTTGTCTTAGGCTGATGACCCTTTCTGGAGAGTTGAACCCTTCCCCCCTTCCAGAGACCCGGAAGACGAGGACGAGCCGGCTGATGGTAGTGAAGGTATTTGCACAGGATCTGCATATTTTTACTTGTATTACTTCCCTTTCGTTTATCTTTTCTCCAACTAACATACACCCGATTCGCAGGACTGGAGGACGAAGGTGAGGCCAACGAGGATGACCCGGAAGCAACTGAATCAGACCAAGAAACAACAGTCGGAGCCAAAAGGAAAACAAGAGGAGCCGTGTCCAAGGTTCCTTTTTCCTCGTTATCCTCTGAACCTTATTCCTTTGACGCCATGCGACGACTTAACCATCAATTATCAAATTCGTCGTGCTTGAAGGACTCCTCCCCAGCCAAACGCAGAGTAACTCGGAGCTCCCCGGGTGAAGATCCCCTTAACCCGGGCATCTCTATTTCCTCGGTTCCTCGTGGCGGCACTCCTCCGCCTCGTCCTTCCGACTCTCCTCAACGCCACCCTTCTCCTAACCATCCACGTGCCGGGCAATTCCGGGTCCCGTTGGTAGTTCCCGTGGCGACCTCATCTGCTTCCAGCGGCGAGCTCCCGCCAGATTATACCGTGAACGCCGGGTAAGTTTACGCTACATGATTTCCTTTTATGCTTAACAAGTTTCCACTCAAGCCACCATCATCACTAATAGCCGCTTTTTCTCATCTTTCTTTTAGCGCTCAAGCCGTCGTCAGCGACCCGGAAAATATAGAAGCAGATAACCATCAGGCGGAGAAACCGACTGACCATGCGGACGCCGCGACTGGCGATGATACAGCGAATAACCAGGAACAAGGCCCTCTGAACAACCCACTTCCCCGAGCTGCCGGATCTCCTTCCTCATCGGAACCAGTAGACGAGGAGATCGAAGTTCTAGATACAAGGATGAGTTCTCCCAACCCGGCCACCCAAACTGTCCGGGTCTCAACTCCAAGGGCGGGGAGAGCCCCCCCACCAAACGACCAAGCTGCCGGCTCTTCCGGTGCTCGATCCGAGGAACTGACCTTTACCCAGATGCTAGAAACCCTTCGCACTTTAAGGTCTAATGAAGAGAACATCTTGGGAGCTTTGATAGCCAAACACGAGGTAAATCCGACTAATATTGCTTATGCCTTTATCCAGTCCCCAAGTTCCGAGTGAATTGATTCATAATTTACTTGGGACTTTGTTATACAAGCGACTGATAACTTATTCCTCTACCCAACTGATCCTTTATTTGCATGCATGCAGGCTTTCGTAACTCAATCCGAGGAAAAACTGGCGGGCGCCACCAAGCTCATCAAAAAGGAGGTAGCTTTACGTGAGGCAGCCGAGGCCGAGTCTAGGAGGAATAAGTTGATAATGAGAAAATATAGGAAAAGGGCTCACCGGGCAGAAGATGACCTAACAAGCCTTTCGTCCAAATATCAGACACATATCGTGCTTTACTTGGTACGTTTCCTCCTCCGGTTTATCTTTTTGATAGATAGCAACAGTTTCCCGACTTATGTCTCCATTTCCTCAGGCCCGGACGAAACCATGCCGGAAGAAGATGACATGGCCAAGCTGAAAACCATGAGTAGCGCTATCCGGCAACTATGTGCCGGAACCAGATGGATCCTTGATGAGTTGCGGTGGCCGGGCAGAGGACATGTTGATCTGAAAAGGCTGTTGGACGCCCTATCCACTGTTCCCGAGTGGATTCGGCACTGGAAGCGCTCATCTTGCCGGGTTGGAGTGACCCGGGGGCTTGCACTTGCCAAAGCTTATCTCCCCAAGCTCGAGCTAGCGAGGCTTATGGGCGGCTTCCCAGAGTTCAAGCTTGACGGATCCAAGTTTTCAGTAAAGGATTTTCAGGCCGTCCAGAAGGAGGTCCGTTACCCGGCCAGCGTAATTGCTGATGAACTGGACGTTAATATACTTGTTCCAGCATATGATTCTGCCGATAAAGTAATTAAGTCGGATCTTCCTGAGCCGTATGACATGCTGGCTCGGTGGAAGGAGGAAGCTGTTGCGATAAGGGCGGAGGCTGCCAAGAAGCAAGCTGAAGCCGGCTCTGCTCCTGCTGCCTCAACACCAGTCGTTCCGCCCCCTGCAGGGGCTGGTACCGCTGATCCGGGTGCTGCTGCTACCACCAGTGATGGCAAGGGTAAGGCCAAGATGGACACCGAGTGATATATGGTTTCTAATGCCTCTTCTTAAGCGCCTGTCGGTCGACATACTTTTTGAAACAGTCATGTTTTGGGCGGTGCGCCTGTGCACCTTTGATATTTTTTCACCAGGATTTTGTAATGCGCGCTAAGGCCTTGATATACTCGATGCCTGTTCCGGCTTTTTTAAGTTCATTATTAAGCTCATCTGTTCTCGATACCTGGTTTTATTTATTGTTCCTTTTGTGAAAACTCAATTTCCGGGTTTCATGGGTATTGACAAGCGGATTTTGCTTCGAAGTCCCCAAGTCCCCAAGACTCGGATATTTGGGTTTTTGCAATTATACAAGTAAGCCACTTTTTCTCTTTTCAAGATTTCAAGCCACCGAGCCCGGATCGCCGAGTCTAGGACACTTGATCTTGAAAAGGGAACAAACTGCCTGTTGCTAATTTCACAAAGATCCCTGAGTTGTTTCACATAGGTTTTGAAGTTATGCTTAATAGTCGTTGAGTTTCCAGCTATTCAGCCTTGTACTCTGCATAACTTGTGGTTTAGATGACCCTTTTGACTATCTTGTACTGTAAGCCGGCTTTCGCGTGGATACCATGTTGTTACATCCATACGAAGACGTAGCCAGCCAATCCCCGTAGGGTTTCATGACTAACTGCCATCGTAAGCGAACAAATCATGCCACTTTAATGCGAGTCACATCGAGCTTAAGTAAGAATAGCCAAGAAATTTGGACTTCTTTGTCCGGTTATAAGATTGTAGCCGTACTCGTTTGCAAGTAATCGGCCCTTATAACTCATAGGCATCATGGCCGGGTCTTTGAGTTTGTAACTGTGCTATTCAAGCGACCAGCCCCCAAGACCTAGATATACGCGTCGTACTGAGAGTACATAACCTGATAACAACCATCTCTTTTCTTGATAACCATCTCTTTGCTTGATATGAAAAATCTAGGTCAGCAAGCCGCCTCATTAAAAACCCGTCCAGTCCCCAAAGGTACCCTGGATAGGAAAAGAGTGCGTCTGAAAACCTGCTGCCTATTACATCGTGCAATTCCACTTGCCAATATAGTCTTTACTAAGTATAATATGGACGTAGCTGAGCCACGTTCCATGGTCTATCTCTTTCTTGCATAGATGAAGTGGTGTGTGCGGTGTCGTTGACTGTAGCCGATTCTTCCCTTGCATCTATCAAGTAATATGATCCGTTGTGCAGATTCCGGCTTATGATAAATGGTCCTTCCCATGGTGGTGATAATTTGTGTTTTCCTTCGCTTGACTGTACCAGGCGCAGAACCAAGTCTCCTTCCTGGAATACCCGGGTTTTCACGCGCCGGCTATGATACCTCCGTAGATCTTGCTGATATATGGCTGATCTTTCCAGGGCTTGTTCTCTTTGCTCTTCTAGCATATCTACGGCGTCCTGCCGGGTTTTTTCGTTCTCTACTTCGACGTAAGCTGATACTCACGGTGAATCGTGAATAATGTCACTCGGTAACACTGCTTCCGCACCATAGACCATGAAGAAGGGTGTCATCTGAGTGGATCTGTTAGGTGTGGTGTTGATACCCCAAACCACAGAAGGAGTTCTTCGACCCATGCACCAGCAGCCCTGACACAGGGAACTCTCAATCGTGGTTTTAATCCGCGAAGCAATTCTTGGTTTGCCCTCTCCACTTGTCCATTGGCCTGCGGATGAGCCACCGATGCAACATCGAGCCGGATTCCATTGTTGCCACAGAACTTCTCCATCTCACCAAGGGACATGTTGGTTCCATTGTCGGTAATTATGCTGTGGGGATACCCGAACCGGTAGATAATCCTTTTCAGGAACTTGACTGCTGTAGCTGCTTCGCAATTAGTAACTGGCATAACCTCAACCCACTTGGTAAACTTATCAATAGCCACCAAAAGATGTGTCTTCTTGCATGGTGACATATGAAAGGGGCCAACCATATCCATACCCCAGACAGCAAACGGCCAAGTTAACGGGATAGTCCGCAACTCCATAGCCGGCACATGGGTTTGGCGAGCGTACCTTTGACATCCGTCACACCTTGCTACCAACCGTTCCGCATCCGCTAGGGCCGTGAGCCAGAAAAACCCGTGTCGATAAGCTTTAGCCACAAGAGACCTTGTGGACGCATGATGTCCGCAGTCGCCTTCATGGATTTCCTTGAGAATCTGTCTGCCTTCTTCCGGCGCTACGCAGCGCAAAAAGACTCCTGCTGCACTTCTCTTGTACAATTCCCCATTGATGATAGAATATCCCTTTGCTCGCCTCAAAATTTGCCTTGCCAATACCTCCTGTTGTGGTAACTCGCCTCGTGATAGGTAGGCCAAAAACGGTTCTGTCCACTCGGGAATAGTACGTACAGTGGCCACGAGTCCTGAATCCGGGTCTTGATTTGCCAATTCCTCCTCTGACTCGATTTTAACTGATGGTCGCCATAATTCGTCCAGGAAAACGTTAGGCGGAACCGGCTCTCTGCGCGAGCCGAGTCTGGCGAGGGCGTCGGCTGCCTCATTCTTTCTTCTGTCTATATGCTCCACCTCATACCCGGAAAAACATCCTGCAACCCTATCAACTTCCCTGCGGTATGCTGCCATAGTTGCGTCCTTTCTATCCCACGTTCCTGACACCTGTTGTACCACAAGGTCCGAATCTCCGAAGCATCGTATCCTCTTGATGTTCATCTCTTTGGCTACCTTTAAGCCATGCAATAGGGCCTCATACTCGGCCACGTTGTTGGAACAGTCGAAGTGAATTTGTAGTACGTAACTCAATTTGTCTCCTTTGGGCGATGTTAGCACCACCCCAGCTCCTGATCCCTCGTACTGCTTTGATCCATCGAAGTGCATGATCCATGACTCGGAATTTGGAACCGTTGCAGTCATGCCTGTATGTGTCCAGTCGTTAACGAAATCAATTAAAGCCTGAGATTTGATTGCTGACCTGGGTTCGTAGTTGATGTGATAATCCCCCATCTCTATCGCCCATTTGGCTATTCTTCCCGTCGCGTCCGAGTTTCTGATGATATCCGACATTGGTATTGAACTAACCACTGTTATGGGATGTTCTTGGAAATACGGCTTCAGCTTCCGGCTGGCCATAAAGACCCCGAACACCAACTTTTGCCAATGTGGATAGCGCTGCTTTGCTTCTGATAATACCTCGCTGACGTAATAAACCGGCCTCTGAACCGGGTATCCTTTCCCATCCTCTTGGCGTTCCACAACAACTACTGCGCTGACGGCTCGGGGGCCAGCTGCCACATATAGTAACATAGGCTCTTTAGGACCCGGCGCCGCTAGTACTGGTGCTTCAGATAACTGCTTCTTTAGTGCCTCAAATGCCTCGTCCGCCTCTTGATCCCACACGAACTTATCTGATTTCCGCAAGAGCCGGTACAAGGGTATTGCTTTTTCTCCGAGTCTGGATATGAATCGGCTCAAGGCTGCTACGCAGCCCGTGAGCTTTTGAACATGCTTCAAATTTTCCGGTTTTTTCAGACTCTGGATGGCCTTGATTTTATCCGGGTTTGCCTCGATTCCTCTCTCGGAAACTATGAAGCCGAGTAATTTCCCAGCTGGGACTCCGAACACGCACTTTGTCGGGTTAAGCTTCATCTGGTACCTCCTCAAGTTTTTGAACGTCTCCTTTAGATCATCGATAAATGTCTCCGCCCTCCTGGTCTTGATGACACATCATCCACATAGGCATGGACGTTACGTCCGATTTGGTCCTCAAAGCACTTTTGAATACACCGTTGGTAAGTTGCGCCAGCGTTCTTCAACCCAAACGTCATAGTTTTATAACAAAAGGCCCCAAAAGGGGTTATGAATGATGTTTTCTCCCAATCCTCCCTTTTGAGCTTAATCTGATGATACCCGGAATATGCGTCCAGGAAGCATAACAGATCGCTTCCAGCTACTGCGTCTATAATCTGATCTATCCTTGGTAGCGCGAACGGATCCTTTGGGCAATGTTTGTTGAGACTCGTAAAATCAATGCACATCCTCCACTCATTAGTCTTTTTCATCACTAGAACCGGGTTAGCCAACCAATCCGGGTGAAATACTTCCATGATAAAGCCGGCTGCCAATAGCCGAGCGATCTCTTCGCCTATAGCCTTCCTTCTTTCCTCATTCATTTTCCTCAAACCTTGCTTCACGGGCCTGGACTTGGGATCCACATGCAAACTGTGCTCAGCCAGTTCTGTAGGGATACCCGGCATGTCGCTAGGTGTCCAGGCAAACACATCTGCATTCGAACGAATAAACTCCACGAGCGCTTCCTCCTGCTCTTTTCCCAAGTTAGACCCTATGGTAAACTGCTTAGCGGAATCCCCTTCGACAAAATCTATCTTCTTGGTGTCTTGCGCTGCCTTGAATTTTGCTCTCTCATCCTCGGTATTCGGCTTTTTCAAGGCTGTTCTATCGTCCGGGTTTACTTGAGACCGGTAATATTCGAGTTCTTCCTTTCTGCATGCTTGCTCGGCCATAACCGAATCTCCTTCGTCGCACTCGGCCGCTATATCCCGGTTCCCATGTATAGTGATGGTCCGTTTAGGACCCGGGATTTTCAGCTGCAAATACACGTAGCACGGCCTAGCCATGAATTGGGCGTATGCCGGCCTCCCAAACAGCGCGTGGTAAGGACTGCGCAATTTGACCACCTCGAACGTGAGCCACTCAACTCGATAATTATCCGTCGATTCTCCAAAAGCAACTTCCAAGGTGATCCTTCCCTCGGGGCTCGCCGAGTGACCTGGCACGATCCCATGAAAGATTGTCGAACTTTTTTGTAACTGAGACTCCTTGAGACTCATCCGTAAGAAGGTTTCCCAATAAAGGATGTTGATGCTGCTTCCACCGTCCATCAGGACCCTCTTCAATTCGTAACCATTAACCTGTGGAGCAACCACCAATGCCAAGACTCCTGGACGCTCTACTTTCTCCGGATGGTCTTTTCTACTCCACGTTACCTCTTGTTCCGCCCATCTGAGATATCCCGGTGCGGCCAACGAAACCGAGTTTGCCGCTTGCTTTAATGTCTCCTTGTTCCTGCTGGAAGTTCCTGTAGTATGCACATGATATTGTCCTCTTAAATTAGTCGTTCGTACCGTGCCGATGAAGATGTTGATCCGGCCGATCGTTACGACGGATCCGGTTTCGAGGTGATCCGACTCCGGACCCCAGCCGGAATCGTCCACCATCTTTTCTCCTTCGTGGTCGATGCAGATTTCGCCGATGACAAGATTCTCCATGCCCTTCCGAGCTTCTCCCGTGATGTAAACACCTTTGGACGCAGGCCCCACGGTGGGCGCCAACTGTCGTGGGATAATCACGGCAGATGTTACCGGGGGTAACTGATCTTGGGGCAAGACGACACAGGTATTTGGGAGAGGGTTTAGCTCAGAGGAAAACATGGTGCAATTCGATCTGGCAGCCGGCAATCAAAGTCGCCGAGTCTCCGATCTCGATATAATAACTCAACTCTGGGATTACACTTGATGCTCGATATCACACGATGTTGCTAGGGTTCTTAGATCTCTCCAAACTAGACGTAGGGGTCGGTTTATAAAGCACCGTACCCTCCTGACTTGCCCTCCAAGGCGCACCCGGAATCCTACCCGGACACTGCTTACAAACCCTAGCTTTCCTTACCGCAACCCACAATCCGGGTTACGAGGCCTACAAACTTTGGGCCTTCCAGAAGTTTCATTATCCTTAGCCGGACCCTGCGCCGTGTCCCTTGGGCCGGGTTACACCTTGGAGTTGGCCTACCGGGTTATTATCCCTCCATCACCTAGCCTCTCCCCTCGAGCTCCCGCCGCCAGTTCCTCGCTCCACGCCATCCTCCCACTCTCTGTACCTCCCTCGCCGGAGACGAATCCCTGAACCTCCGATGGCCACACTCACCTCGCCGTGCCTCCCACCTTCCTAGCTGTTGGAATCGACTCCCCACTCACCCCTCCTCCGTTTAAACACCCTAACCACCCCAGAGACTAGCTGAATCGTGGCCGCCATCTACGACATCTCCGGCCACCGTGGACGCCATCACTGAATCCTTGCTCGCCGTCGTCGCCACCGTACTCCTCGTCGTGATCCAGCTTCTGGAATAGCTCCACCGCGTCACCCTCGAGCAGTTGGACACCGCCGCGGGCACGGAGAGCAGCTACAACCACGCCGCCGTCCTCGTCGCTGCCACGGCTTCTGCCTCGACGGCGTTCAACTTCTGAAGACCCCACGGTGAGCCTCCACCGTGACTCCTCCTCCTCCCTGCATCCACTCCACTCATCCGTGATCGTTCTGCACACGTCCACGCACCACCAGTTGACCTCACGGCGTTGCGCCCCCACGGTGATCGCCGCCGGCGTCAGTTCTGTCAGGGTTCAGTTTCAGCCAGCGCGTGCAGTTTCAGTAAACTGCAAAGACTGAACCTTTATCCTCCTTGCGCTTCTGTATCTGTCAAGCGAACGCTCACAGCGCATCTGGTTCAGAGTATCGAGCGCGCAGCGAGCGGTCGTGGGTTCGAGTCCCCGGCGCGCAACTATTTTAGAGATTTTCTCCCCGCGCAGTGGCCCACCAGTCAGTGGCACTGGTGGCCACGCAGGCGCTCGCTCAGCGCCACGTTGGCCGTGGCCCACCCTGCAGTGGTTGCGGCTAGGGTGCTGGCCCGTAGAAAAAGTTTAAAACTTTTCTGTTATTAATTCCTATTTCTTTTAAATAGCAGAATAAACACTAAAATCCAAATTTTTAATATCTTTTAAGCTATAACCCCAATTAATAAAAGTTGTATATGTTTATTGCTCCAAATTTTATTGTCTATCCAATTGTTCCATTTGTGTTCTGTTTTGAGTTTTCAAAATGCATTTAAAAATTCAAATTTGAATAATTCAAATGTAATTTGCAATAATTCATAAATAATTCATACTAATTCCAAATAAGGCAAATAAAATATGTTTTTCATACCATTTTGAATGTCCTATTCAAATATAAAATTTGTTTCATTGTTTGAATAATTTAAATTGCCTAAATAATTTAATACTTGTTTAATTCCTTTAAATTTGATAAAAAATCATAACTTGCTCAAAATAAAATATTTTTGAACATGCAAGATATGTTTTCAAACCATCAAAGTGTGAACTTTTCAAATGTGAGTTTGAAATTATGATTTGAACAAATAAAATTCAAATAAAAATTCAAACTTGTTTTAAATTCAATTAAAACTTGTTTAATATTGTTTAATTCATAATAAATTCATCCTAATTCAAATTTCAATATTGGAAACATGTAATCCAACTAAAATTTGATGTTCTTTTCAAATATAAAATTTGTAAATTGTTTTGCACACTTTAACTTGATGAAAACAATAATTGTTTGTGTGACATGTTTAAGTAACCAAATTTTCCAAACTTAATAAATAATTTCCAAAACTTGTTAAATCCTTTTATCACTTGCATCTATCATTGTTATTTGTTGTTATCTTGTTATCACCATCATGCATGCATCATGATAACAACTATCACATAATAATTAATTGTAAATCATTTGTTCCACTTAATCTATTGACCTTTTCCATATGCAACTCAATTTAGCATAGGGGTCCATTTAAATTGTGTTATCATGTTAGCTAGTTTATTTTGATGCAACCATTAATTTGTCATGCATCATCTTGATTGTGCACAATGCCATGGAAATGATTGTTTACATTCCTGTTTTGTTTGTTTGCTTCTTCTCGAATAGACGACGACGTTGAGACAGACGATCCTTACAGCACCCCTTCTGAGGATCTAGCTCAGTACCCGGCTGTTGAGTTTGCAGGCAAGTTATCACTCACATGAACCATTGTGTTCCTTTCAACCCTGGTTACCGATACTTTCCGTTGTCTATTCTTGCTAGCCTTAGTGGTAGTTGTTTCTGTTACGAACCTATCACATGAATCCTTTAACCCTGATATTGCATCACCACCCCTCCTACAACCCTATTGTTTGAGCCAGTGTCTTACTAGTATGCTTAGGTTGTTTTGCTCGAGTCTGTTACCCGTTACTTTCAGTTACTATTTCATGATGTTCTGGGGGCTCGATGTTCAATCAATCAATCAATCATGCTAATGTTATTACTGTTAATAATAATTTGATGATAAGGCACCGGCAGGAGGCCCTGTGTGGTTTTGAGGCCTGCTAGTGTCGACCCTAATAGGAAAAGGGTCTTGTCTACTGATCCATGATGAGCGCACTACCCGCATGTGGGAAGCGAGTATGGGCGCCCCCCTCAATTTGATTCGATTCGCATCTCGTCCAAATCATCTCATTTAGTTCGTGCTTTCTATTTGCCGCATGCATGTTTTTGCGAGCCCAGCGCAGGGTGGAACTTTCGTAGTCGGCATATAGGGGGACACGGTCTTAGAGTGCTATGAGGGTCCCTTTTCTTCGGGGCTTGATTAGCCGTGCGCCCAAGGTGCTTTGGGCTTGATGCGAAGAAGAGTTGAGTTGTGTTGAGTGCCCCGCTTGGTGGGAGGCATCCCATCTGGCGGGTTATTCATACGTGTACGGCCAAATTGGTGCAACCCTGCAGGGATAATCTTCTCGAGAAGCCGTGTTTTCCGCGGTTATGGTTAACTTGGTGAAAGTACTGGCTAACAAGTACTCAGGACAACTTAAACCTAATGATTCATAATCTCACCACCCCATGATTACAATTTGACTAGTAATAGGATTATTGTCGCAATAACTTGTTTCATCCTAATCCAACTGTGTGAGTTATCCTCGGATTGCTTCTTTGGATAAGGGGCGAGATCCAGGATGGGTTTGCTTGATGTTATCTTTCAGTTGGTTACAACACTCGATCTTATCTCCTTTCTGGTAGTGGGAAGTGATAGAACCTCTGTAGTTGGTTAGCGCAGCCAGTTGCAGCATCTTTTATATCCCCTTCTTCCGTTGAACCCAAGTCATCTGTGCTTGTGTTGACGGGCTATACTTTGGTGAACTGTGAGTCTTGCTTGCCAGTACGTCTATGTACTGACCCCTTTGGGGCTGTGGTTTCCGCAGACTACGATTACGAGGATCCAGGTGACGGCTACTACGTGGAGTTTGACGAGGCTGCTGACGAGTAGTTAGCGGACCCGGGCAGGATCCGAGACATCGTGGATGGGCTCCGTCTTTATTTCAGTTTCCGGCTTCTTAAGCCTATTTGGATTTTGTCTGTACTCAGACCCCTTTGAATGCTTCCGTTGATGTAATGAATGCTATGTTGGGACATGTGTCCTCTGGATGATTGTATTTGCTATTTCTGCCTTAGTGAAGGCCATTTGCTACCTTATTTCTATCTTTTGTGTCGTAGAGGCATGTTGTGTTATCCTTTTGTTCGAAGCCGTTGACGTACCATGTGTGTATGGTATGAAGTACGTCAATGGTAGTGTCCTGATTTCTACAGGATAGTTTACATCGACGGTGAACAGTAGCGATGGGTTGTCACACATAAGTGTTGGCCTACTCGTAAGAGGACGCGGGTGCCGGAAAGCTCCGTAATCCCATCAGAATACTGTTCAGTTCATACGGTGAGTATCCTCTAGAAGTCCGGGTGCGACAAATGGTATGAGAGCCTGTCTGCCTGTAGGATCCCCTTTTACTGGTCGCAGTTGAGTCTAGAAACTATTTTGTAGCTATATAGGAAAAAATGAAACGTGAGAGTAGGAATTCTGCCATTTTTCTTCTTTCCCCACCCACCCACCCTTTTCTGGTAAGGAAGTGCAACGATGTTTTCTGTTCTCACCTAAACTTTCAAGTTAGGATTTCACGTGTTTTGGGTTCTCCGTAGTACCTCAGGAGTTTTTTTTTTGGTCAAGAGTTTCCCGATGTTGCTTCAATATCCTGTTCTTTTCAACATCCTTTTCGTCTGTTGAACCTTGTTGTTACTTTCCACATCAGTTCTCTACCGGAGTCTAATCAAAACTTCCCCGATCATCTGCAGATGGATCTCAGGTTCTACCCGCAGGTGGTTCGGATGACTCGCTGTGAGAGCACCGCCGGTTATCCGGAGATGCTGAGAGACATGGTTACCTATCTGGGGTTCCATTGGGCACCGGAGTACCAGGTCTACGAGCAGCAGCGAGAGTTTGACCAGACCTACTACCAGGCTATCGTCTACATTCTGTCGGATGATGGCAGGAGTGTTGTCCACCGCTACGAGGCAGTAGGTTCCAAAGTGGATATGGCCGTGCAGCAGGCAGCTTACGTGAGTCTCACCGTCCTCCGTGCTGACTACTGGGGGTTTGATGAGTCCATCTATCGCCACATCCCCCGTGGTTACATCACGGCAGCGGGAGTTCACTTCACTCTCCACAGCAACCTGGATACCTACGAGTCTGATAGCTCCAGGCTGCACACCACTGCTCAGTTCGTGAGGCACAGTGACGCAGTTGCTTCCGCACTGTCTCAGGAGTTAGCTTCAGTCAGGGAGCAGCTCTATCTGGCGTTGACTCGTCTGGCTACGTACACCACAGACTTTGTTGGAGACGAGCGCTTTGCGCGTTTCACTCAGCCAGCTGGGTTTCCGCTGCCAGATGCTGGAGGTTACGAGCCGATCAGAGGTCCACTTCTCGACCTTGGTCCGGGCTACACTCGGATTCCCCGCTTTGGAGCACAGGGAGACGACGCTTTCTACTTCACCACACCGAGAGTTGCTCTCAGAGCAGTCCCGCTCTACGTGGATCGTCGTCATACCTACTTCCGGGGGATTCCTCCGCACCGTATCTCTCGTCGTACTACTCACCGCCGTCCTGCGTGATGAGCATGGGAGTACCGATGTATCCATTCCTAGCTATGTTTAGTTATCCTTTGTATTTCGAACCATATGTTGGTCTGTTGGATATTCTGATGTATTTGAACATGTGATGATGTACCTGTTGGTTATCTATTCATGCGTCGGAATAATCTATCTTTCGGTTACCAAGTCTATCCTTTTTTTGTTGTTGTGCTAAAATTAATGTCTATTCAGGATGCCGCCAACAAGGAACAACCCACCGGAGCCACCTCCGCTCACGGAGCTGTTGACTCAGATGACTCAGGTCGTGGCTCAGATGGCCCAGATCCAGGCTAACCAGCACAACAACCAGAATGCTCCGCGAGTCAGCATCAAGGAGTTTCTGAGCTTGGGGCCGAGAGCTTTCGTGGCAACACGTGAGCCTCTAGATGCTGATGACTGGATAAGGGAGATGAACAGGGCTCTAGAGATTGCTCATGTTGCTGAGGAAGATAAGGTCAAGTATGCCACCTACCTACTGAAGGATCAGGCAGCTACTTGGTGGGAGAACTACCAGACCATGAGAGCTGGCTATCCTATCACCTGGGGATGTTTCAAGGATGCCTTCCTGAAGCACCACATCCCAGATGGTCTCATGGAAAGGATGCGTGAGGAATTCTGCTCTCTCAGACAGGGCAAGCTGGACGTACTTGGCTACCAGAACGAGTTCAATCGTCTTGCTCGATACGCTGGTGACGAGGTGTCCACTGAAGCCAAGAAGATGGCAAGGTTCCGCCGAGGTTTTAACCCGGAACTGAAGTACACTCTCACCAACATCAAGTGCAAGGACTTCGTGGAGCTCGTGAACACCGCGCTCAATGAGGAGAATGGGCGCAAGGCGTTCGAAGAGTCCCGCAAGCACTCGCGTGAGGGTGGTTCCTCCTCCAACATGACCACCCCTCCGCAGAAGCGCCGCATCTGGGTGCCAAATGGTGCTGTCACTCGGGCTCCAAATGCCCAAGCTTCTCCAGGCTTTGGTCGATACCATTTGTCGCACCCGGACTTCTATGGGATACTCACCGTACGAACTGAACAGTATTCTGATGGGATTACGGGGCTTTCAGGCACCCGCGTCCTCTTCCGAGTAGGCCAACACTTATGTGTGACAACCCATCGCTACTGTTCACCGTCGATGTAAACTATCCTGTAGAAATCCGGACACTACCATTGACGTACTTCATACCATACACACATGGTACGTCAACGGCTTCGAACAAAAGGATAACACAACATGCCTCTACGACACAAAAGATTGAAATAAGGTAGCAAATGGCCTTCACTAAGGCAGAAATAGAAAACACAATCATCTAGAGGACACATGTCCCAACATAGCATTCATTACATCAGCGGAAGCATTCAAAGGGGTCTGAGTACAGACAAAATCCAAATAGGCTTAAGAAGCCGGAAACTGAAATAAAGACGGAGCCCATCCACGATGTCTCGGATCCTGCCCGGGTCCGCTAACTACTCGTCAGCAGCCTCGTCAAACTCCACGTAGTAGCCGTCACCTGGATCCTCGTAATCGTAGTCTGCGGAAACCACAGCCCCAAAGGGGTCAGTACATAGACGTACTGGCAAGCAAGACTCACAGTTCACCAAAGTATAGCCCGTCAACACAAGCACAGATGACTTGGGTTCAACGGAAGAAGGGGATATAAAAGATGCTGCAACTGGCTGCGCTAACCAACTACAGAGGTTCTATCACTTCCCACTACCAGAAAGGAGATAAGATCGAGTGTTGTAACCAACTGAAAGATAACATCAAGCAAACCCATCCTGGATCTCGCCCCTTATCCAAAGAAGCAATCCGAGGATAACTCACACAGTTGGATTAGGATGAAACAAGTTATTGCGACAATAATCCTATTACTAGTCAAATTGTAATCATGGGGTGGTGAGATTATGAATCATTAGGTTTAAGTTGTCCTGAGTACTTGTTAGCCAGTACTTTCACCAAGTTAACCATAACCGCGGAAAACACGGCTTCTCGAGAAGATTATCCCTGCAGGGTTGCACCAATTTGGCCGTACACGTATGAATAACCCGCCAGATGGGATGCCTCCCACCAAGCGGGGCACTCAACACAACTCAACTCTTCTTCGCATCAAGCCCAAAGCACCTTGGGCGCACGGCTAATCAAGCCCCGAAGAAAAGGGACCCTCATAGCACTCTAAGACCGTGTCCCCCTATATGCCGACTACGAAAGTTCCACCCTGCGCTGGGCTCGCAAAAACATGCATGCGGCAAATAGAAAGCACGAACTAAATGAGATGATTTGGACGAGATGCGAATCGAATCAAATTGAGGGGGGCGCCCATACTCGCTTCCCACATGCGGGTAGTGCGCTCATCATGGATCAGTAGACAAGACCCTTTTCCTATTAGGGTCGACACTAGCAGGCCTCAAAACCACACAGGGCCTCCTGTCGGTGCCTTATCATCAAATTATTATTAAATAACAACATTAGCATGATTGATTGATAGATTAAACATCGAGCCCCCAGAACATAATGAAATATAGTAACTGAAAGTAACGGGTAACAGACTCGAGCAAAACAACCTAAGCATGCTAGTAAGACACTGGCTCAATCAATGGGGTTGTAGGAGGGGTGGTGAGGCAATATCAGGGTTAAAGGATTCATGTGATAGGTTTGTAACAGAAACCACTACCACTAAGGCTAGCAAGAATAGACAACGGAAAGTATCGGTAACCAGGGTTGAAAGGAACACAACGGTTCATGTGAGTGATAACTTGCCTGCGAACTCAGCAGCCTGGTACTGAGCTAGATCCTCAGAAGGGGTGCTGTAAGGATCGTCTGTCTCAACGTCGTCGTCTATTCGAGAAGAAGCAAACAAACAAAACAGGAATGTAAACAATCATTTTCATGGCATTGTGCACAATCAAGATGATGCATGACAGTTAATGGTTGCATCAAAATAATCTAGCTAACATGATAGCACAAATTAAATGGACCCATATGCAATTGGATTGCATATGGAAAAGATCCATTGAATTAAGTGGAAACAAATGGTTTATACTTAATTATTATGTGAAAGTTGTTAGCATGATGCATGCATGATGGCAATAGCAAAATAACAACAAATAACAATGATAGATGCAAAGGAAAAGGGATAAAATAAGTTTGGAAAATTTGGTTACTTAAACATGTCACACAAACAATTATTGTTTTCATCAAGTTAAAGTGTGCAAAACAATTTACAAATTTTATATTTGAAAAGAACATCAAATTTTAGTTGGATTACATGTTTCAAATATTGAAATTTGAATTAGGATGAATTTATTATGGATTAAACAATATTAAACAAGTTTTAATTGAATTTAAAACAAGTTTGAATATTATTTGAATTTTATTTGTTCAAATCATAATTTCAAATTCACATTTGAAAAGTTCACACTTTGGTGGTTTGAAAACATATTTTGCATGTTCGAAAATATTTTATATTAAACAAGTTATGATTTTATCAAATTTTAAATGAATTAAACAAGTATTAAATTATTTAGGCAATTTAAATTATTCAAACAAGGAAACAAAAATTATATTTGAATAGGTTATTCAAAATGGTATGGAAAACATATTTTATTTGCATTTATTGGATTAAGAATGAATTAGTTATTGAATTTAAAAATTAGCATTTGAATTATTCAAGTTTGAATTTTAAATGCATTTGGAATTTTCAAAACAGAACACAAATGGAAAAATTGGATAGATCTATTAATTTGGAACAGAAAACATATAAAACTTGTATTTGTTGGACTTATAGATTAAAAGATATTAAATTTTAAAGTTTAGGTTTAAATCTGTTAATTAAATCGTTTTAGGAATTTACAGAAAAATGCGCAGGACTTTTCTTACGGCGCTGCAGCTACACACTGCCACTGCCGCGTGGGCCAGAGGCCAGCGTGGCGCTGCGCACGCTTGCGTGGCTGAGGGAGTCAATGACATGCGGGCCACGGGTGTCAGCCAGAGATGCAAAATGTTGGATTTAATCCGCGCATCCGCGGCTCGAACCCATGCCCTCGCTGGCGCGCGCAAGGGGCTGAGCCACTGCGCTGTTGCGCTGCGTTTGACAGATACAGAGACGCAACCAGGTTGAGGTTCAGATCCGCGCAAGTCTGACGAAACTGACGAACAAAAAGGTTGCTCGACTGACAGAAAGACTCGCCGGCGGCGATCTGCACGGCCGTGCTCGCGATTGATGATACGTGGAGGTGTGCAGAACATGCGCAAGCAGAGGGAGAGGGGAGGAGATGGACGGTGTCTCACCACCGGTTGTAATCGAGGCAGAGGCTCGACGGTGACGCAACGGTGACGACGGCAGCTGCGGCGATGACGAGGACGGCGGCGCGGTTGCAGTGCTCCTCCGTTCTCCCGCAGGTGTCCAAAACGTAGAGGAGGAAGAGGTGGGTCGATGCCAGTGCTTAGATCACGTCAAGGCCCCCTGCACCGTCGACGGCAACATCGGGTTCAGTTAACGGAGGCACGGTGGCCGGAGAGGGAGAAGATCGCGGCGGCGAAACAGGGGCTTACCCGTGGCGATTAGGTGTTCAACAGAGAGAGGAGAGAGTGGCAAGCTGGTTCCAGGGTCTAGGTGGGGTAGAGGAGCGACATGGCGACGGCGCGGTGGATGGATTCAGGCGAGCAGCTCCGGTGAGGTGGACAGCAGAGAGGAATTGCGATGAGGAGGAAACAATTGGCGGCGCTGGCGATGGGACAGGGTCCTAGGTTCTAGGGTTAGGTCTGCGGGGGCCCTGGGGGGTACTTGTAGGCGCGGAAAGCAAGGGGTGGCCGCCGGAGTCGCCGCGCGGTCGTGGTGGCACGCTGCGATGCTTGCCGTACGGGAGAAAGAAGATCAGCACGATCTTCAAAGCGGTAAGTTAGGGAAAGCTGGGCTGGGCTGCGCGCGCGTGGAAGGAAAACGGGCTGGGCCAGCTTATGTGCTGCGCGCGCGCTGTAGTTTTCTTCTTTTTCTTTTCAGTTTTACTTTTTTTTTTGCAGAAAACAGATTTGGAAGAAATAGATGGGTTTTTGTTTAGGAAAAATTTCAGAAAAATTAGTTTAAGATATTTAGAACATTAGCAAACAATTTCCAAGATTGGTTTGCAAAAAGTTGAGATTTCAAAATGTTGTTTGTATTTGAAAACAAAATTTGAAAGAATTTTAATATTTATTAACATTATTAAAACAAAGCATTTTTATAGGGTGGCCCCTATGGATTAAAAGTATTGAAATTAGTTGATTTGTTTAGAGATTTCAAAAACTCAAGTTAGTTGCTGTTTGATGACTTTGATTTGAAAATGCAAGTGATTTGAATTAATTGGTTGGATTAATTGATTGATTTAAGGCAACAAGTTAATAAGTGAACATTAAGGAATTATTTGGAATCAATGGAGGTTTGTTTTGCATTTCTTTATTTGAAAAGATTGTAACAGACAAGTATGAAAACAACTGTTGATTAAAGATTGAAATTTTATTATGAAAACAATGCAACAGAAAATAAAATGAGGATGATGATATGATGCATTGCTTAAATTAAACAAGAAATAAAACAACTAGGGGGTTTTTCATACTTGGATGTTACAAAACGCCCCCCTTGAAGGAATCGCGCCCCGAGATTCCCTACTGAGAGATGAAAAGGTCCGGATACTTCTTGCGAAGATCCTCTTCGGTCTCCCATGTTGCCTCTTTATCGGAATGATGCGACCATTGCACTTTCAAGAACTTGGTGCTCTTGTTGCGAGTCTTACGCTCGGTCTCATCGAGAATACGAATAGGGTGCTCCTCATAAGATAGATCATATTGCAGTTCAATGGAATCATGATCAACTGCACGATCTGGATCTTTGAAACACTTCTTGAGTTGTGACACGTGGAACACATCGTGCACCTTGGATAGTTTTTCTGGAAGTTCAAGACGATAAGCATTTTCTGCACGCCTTGAGAGAATGTTGAAGGGACCAATGTATCTTGGTGCAAGCTTTCCTTTCACACCAAAACGATGAGTGCCTCTGAGGGGAGTTACACGGAGATATGCCTTATCACCAGGTGCATAGATCATATCCCTGTGCTTGCTATCATAATAGCTCTTCTGACGAGACTGAGCAATCCTGAGATTGTCACGAATGATACGAACTTTCTCCTCGGCTTCCTTAACAATGTCAGGGCCTAAAAGTGAACGTTCACCAGCTCCAGACCAATTGATTGGACTCCTGCATCTGCGACCATACAGTGCCTCAAATGGTGCCATGCCTAGGCTTGCCTGGTAGCTGTTGTTGTAGGAGAATTCAGCATATGGAAGGCAATCCTCCCATTTCATGCCAAAGGAGAGACCACATGCTCTGAGCATATCCTCGAGAATCTGATTGACTCTTTCGACTTGCCCCTGAGACTGAGGGTGATAAGCTGTGCTGAACAAAAGTTTAGTGCCCAAAGCTTCTTGAAAGCTTTTCCAGAAATGAGAAGTGAAGATACTTCCACGGTCTGAGTTTATTTCCAATGGAACACCATGAAGAGGAACAACCTTTGCTGTATAGAGCTCTGCTAACTGGCTAGCTGAGATAGTCTCCTTGACAGCAAAGAAGTGAGCTACCTTAGTGAGACGATCAATAACAACGAAGATTGCATCGTTGCCCTTCTTGGACTTTGGAAACCCAGTAACGAAGTCCATTTCAATCATGTCCCACTTCCACTCAGGAATTTTTAGAGGTTGGAGTAGACCGGCTGTTTTCTGATGGACTGCCTTAACACGTTGACAAACGTCGCATTCAGAAACGTATTGAGCAATTTCACGTTTCATGCCAGGCCACCAATACAGAGTCTTGAGATCCTGGTACATCTTTGTACTTCCAGGGTGAATGGAGAGAGGAGTTTCATGAGCCTCCTTGAGAATGATATCCTTGAGACTTTGAATCTGAGGAACTGCAATGCGTCCTTCGAAGAACACAGTTCCCTTGTCATCCATTGAGAAGGACTTGAATTTATCATTGCCCTCCTTGATGTGCTCCACAATCTTCTTGATTTCAGTATCACGAAGTTGTTCAGAACGAATCTTGTCCTCAAGAGTTGGACTGGCTGTCAAGCTAGCAAGGTATCCTTCAGGGACAAGACCAAGGTTCAGCTTCTGGAATTCTTCATGAAGTGGAGGTTGGCTTTACATGATCATGAGATTATTGCAATAGGATTTGCGACTGAGAGCATCGGCCATAACATTAGCCTTGCCTTGAGTGTAAGAAATGGTGAGATCAAAGTCTTTAATCTTCTCAATCCATCTCCTTTGCCTGAGGTTCAGATCTGGCTGAGTGAAGATGTATTTCAGACTCTTATGATCGGAAAAGATTTCAGTTTTGTTACCCAACAAGTATTGTCTCCATTTCTTGAGGGCAAACACAACTGATGCAAGTTCAAGATCATGAGTGGGATAGTTTTGCTCATGTGGGTTCAACTGACGTGAAGCATAAGCCACAACTTGACGTTCTTGCATAAGAACTGCTCCTAGGCCTTGGAGAGATGCATCACAGAATATCTGGAAAGGTTTGGTAGTATCGGGGCCAACCAGAACAGGTGTGGAAGTGAGTTTAGTCTTCAGGAGGTTGAAACTCTCATCACATTGTGGAGTCCAAACGAACTTTTTGTCCTTCTTTGTGAGATCAGTGAGAGGTTTGGCAATCTTGGAAAAGTTTTGGACAAAACGACGGCAATAGCTAGCCAAGCCAAGAAAACTTCTGACTTGCTTCACCGTCTTAGGGGGTTTCCAGTCAACAATTGCCTTAACCTTTTCCGGATCAATGGCTATGCCCTTGGCAGAGATGATATGACCAAGATATGCAACTTCTGGAATCCAGAACTCACATTTGGAAAACTTGGCATATAGACGATGCTCGCGAAGATTCATGAGAGTGAGACGAAGGTGTTCTCCATGCTCTTCCTCGGATTTTGAGTAGACTAGAATGTCATCAAGATATACCACAACGAACTTGTCGAGGTATTCATGGAAGACAGAATTCATGAGTCTTGAGAACGTTGCCGGTGCATTGGTGAGACCAAAGGACATGACGGTGTATTCATATAGACCGTAACGAGTAGTGAAAGCTGTCTTAGGAATATCTTCCTTTCTGATCTTTATTTGATGGTACCCCATCCTCAAGTCCAACTTTGAGAATATTGAGGCTCCAGCAAGTTGATCAAAAAGATCATCGATACGAGGAATTGGATACTTGTTCTTGATGGTTTTCTCGTTGAGAGGACGATAGTCAACCACGAGTCTTTTTGTTTGATCCTTCTTGGCAACAAACAGAGTTGGGCAACCCCAAGCGGAGGAACTAGGCTGAATGTAACCTTTCTCCATGTACATATCGATTTGCTCCTTCAACAATTTCAGTTCAGGAGGAGCTATCTTGTATGGATGCTTAGAGATTGGAGCAGTACCTGGCTCAAGCTCGATCACGAACTCAACTGCTCTGTCCGGGGGCATCCCTGGCAATTCTTCTGGAAAGACGTCAGGGAATTCACAAACCACCGGAACATTCTCAATTGCAGGAAGAGGTTTACCATCGAGGTTGAACAGCTGAACAGAACTTGATCCATATGGAGAATAGACTATCTGGCCTGAAGTGTGAGAGAGAGTTATTGACTTTTGAGCACAGTCAATTTTTACTTTGTGGGTCTTCAACCAATCCATACCCAGAATGACATCAATGTCAGAATTTCCCAGCAACATGAGTGAAACAAGGAATATGCGACCTCCAATTAGGATCTGATTGTCCATGCTTATCTTGGAAGTAATCATTTTAGTTCCCGGAGAGTGCACATAGATTTGATTGCTTAGTGGAACCAGAGCTAAATTGTACGTTGTAGCAAAGATCTTTGACACGAACGAATGCGATGCTCCAGTATCAAACAACACTTTAGCTGGAAAAGAGTTTACGGGTAATATACCGAGAACGACGTCAGCAGCTTCCTCAGCTTTGTCGGCCTTGATATGGTTCACCCTCGCGTTCCTCCCGACAGGCCTGTTGTTGGAGGCCCATACTAATTCCAAATAAGGCAAATATTTGTCGCACCCGGACTTCTAGAGGATACTCACCGTACGAACTGAACAGTATTCTGATGGGATTACGGAGCTTTCCGGCACCCGCGTCCTCTTACGAGTAGGCCAACACTTATGTGTGACAACCCATCGCTACTGTTCACCGTCGATGTAAACTATCCTGTAGAAATCAGGACACTACCATTGACGTACTTCATACCATACACACATGGTACGTCAACGGCTTTGAACAAAAGGATAACACAACATGCCTCTACGACACAAAAGATTGAAATAAGGTAGCAAATGGCCTTCACTAAGGCAGAAATAGCAAATACAATCATCTAGAGGACACATGTCCCAACATAGCATTCATTACATCAGCGGAAGCATTCAAAGGGGTCTGAGTACAGACCAAATCCAAATAGGCTTAAGAAGCCGGAAACTGAAATAAAGACGGAGCCCATCCACGATGTCTCGGATCCTGCCCGGGTCCGCTAACTACTCGTCAGCAGCCTCGTCAAACTCCAGGTAGTAGCCGTCACCTGGATCCTCGTAATCGTAGTCTGCGGAAACCACAGCCCCAAAGGGGTCAGTACATAGACGTACTGGCAAGCAAGACTCACAGTTCACCAAAGTATAGCCCGTCAACACAAACACAGATGACTTGGGTTCAACGGAAAGAAGGGGATATATAAGATGCTGCAACTGGCTGCGCTAACCAACTACAGAGATTCTATCATTTCCAACTATCAGAAAGGGGATAAGATCGAGTATTGTAACCAACTGGAAGATAACTTCAAACAAACCCATCCTGGATCTCGCCCCTTATCCAAAGAAGCAACCCGAGGATAACTCACACAGTTGGATAAAGATGAATCAAGTTATTGTGACAATAATCCTATTACTAGTCAAATTGTTAATCATGGGGTGTGATATAGTGAATCATTAGGTTTAAGTTGTCCTGAGTACTTGTTAGCCAGTACTTTCACCAAGTTAACCATAACCGCAGAAAACACGGCTTCTCGAGAAGATTATCCCTGCAGGGTTGCACCAATTTGGCCGTACACGTATGAATAACCCGCCAGATGGGATGCCTCCCACCAAGCGGGGCACTCAACACAACTCAACTCTTCTTCGCATCAAGCCCAAAGCACCTTGGGCGCACGGCTAATCAAGCCCCGAAGAAAAGGGACCCTCATAGCACTCTAAGACCATGTCCCCCTATATGCCGACTACGAAAGTTCCACCCTGCGCTGGGCTCGCAAAAACATGCATGCGGCAAATAGAAAGCACGAACTAAATGAGATGATTTGGACGAGATGCGAATCGAATCAAATTGAGGGGGGCGCCCATACTCGCTTCCCACATGCGGGTAGTGCGCTCATCATGGATCAGTAGACAAGACCCTTTTCCTATTAGGGTCGACACTAGCAGGCCTCAAAACCACACAGGGCCTCCTGCCGGTGCCTTATCATCAAATTATTATTAAATAACAACATTAGCATGATTGATTGATAGATTAAACATCGAGCCCCCAGAACATAATGAAATATAGTAACTGAAAGTAACGGGTAACAGACTCGAGCAAAACAACCTAAGCATGCTAGTAAGACACTGGCTCAATCAATGGGGTTGTAGGAGGGATGGTGAGGCAATATCAGGGTTAAAGGATTCATGTGATAGGTTCGTAACAGAAACCACTACCACTAAGGCTAGCAAGAATAGACAACGGAAAGTATCGGTAACCAAGGTTGAAAGGAACACAATGGTTCATGTGAGTGATAACTTGCCTGCGAACTCAGCAGCCTGGTACTGAGCTAGATCCTCAGAAGGGGTGCTGTAAGGATCGTCTGTCTCAACGTCGTCGTCTATTCGAGAAGAAGCAAACAAACAAAACAGGAATGTAAACAATCATTTTCATGGCATTGTGCACAATCAAGATGATGCATGACAGTTAATGGTTGCATCAAAATAATCTAGCTAACATGATAGCACAAATTAAATGGACCCATATGCAATTGGATTGCATATGGAAAAGATCCATTGAATTAAGTGGAAACAAATGGTTTATACTTAATTATTATGTGAAAGTTGTTAGCATGATGCATGCATGATGGCAATAGCAAAATAACAACAAATAACAATGATAGATGCAAAGGAAAAGGGATAAAACAAGTTTGGAAAATTTGGTTACTTAAACATGTCACACAAACAATTATTGTTTTCATCAAGTTAAAGTGTGCAAAACAATTTACAAATTTTATATTTGAAAAGAACATCAAATTTTAGTTGGATTACATGTTTCAAATATTGAAATTTGAATTAGGATGAATTTATTATGGATTAAACAATATTAAACAAGTTTTAATTGAATTTAAAACAAGTTTGAATATTATTTGAATTTTATTTGTTCAAATCATAATTTCAAATTCACATTTGAAAAGTTCACACTTTGGTGGTTTGAAAACATATTTTGCATGTTCGAAAATATTTTATATTAAACAAGTTATGATTTTATCAAATTTTAAATGAATTAAACAAGTATTAAATTATTTAGGCAATTTAAATTATTCAAACAAGGAAACAAAAATTATATTTGAATAGGTTATTCAAAATGGTATGGAAACATATTTTATTTGCATTTATTGGATTAAGAATGAATTAGTTATTGAATTTAAAAATTAGCATTTGAATTATTCAAGTTTGAATTTTAAATGCATTTGGAATTTTCAAAACAGAACACAAATGGAAAAATTGGATAGATCTATTAATTTGGAACAGAAAACATATAAAACTTGTATTTGTTGGACTTATAGATTAAAAGATATTAAATTTTAAAGTTTAGGTTTAAATCTGTTAATTAAATCGTTTTAGGAATTTACAGAAAAATGCGCAGGACTTTTCTTACGGCGCTGCAGCTACACACTGCCACTGCCGCGTGGGCCAGAGGCCAGCGTGGCGCTGCGCACGCTTGCGTGGCTGAGGGAGTCAATGACATGCGGGCCACGGGTGTCAGCCAGAGATGCAAAATGTTGGATTTAGCATCGAGTGTGTACGGGTACTGGAGCACACCCTGCAGGGATAAATCTTCTCGAGAAGCCGTGTTGTCCGCGGTTATGTGACGACTTGGTGAAAGTACTGGCCAACAAGTACTCAGAACAACGTACACCTAACTAATGTTAACTTGACTAGTAATAGACTTATTGACACAACAACTTGATCCATTATTCATTAATCCAACTGTGTGAGTTATCCTCGGACTGCTCCTTTGGATAAGGGGCGAGATCCAGGATGGGTTTGTTTGATGGTCAACAACAGTTGGATACGTTACGCTATCTTATCTCCTTTCTGTTAGCTGGAAGGAGTAGTGTTTCTGTAGTTGGTTAGCGCAGCCAGTTGCAGCATCTTTTATAACCCCTTTCTTCCGTTGAACCCAAGGTATCTGTGCTTGGTGTTGACGGGTTACACTTTGGTGAACTATGAGTCTTGCTTGCCAGTACGTTGTTGTACTGACCCCTTTGGGGCTGTGGTTTACGCAGACGACGATTCCGAGGATCCCCATGGAGGCTACTACGTGGAGTACGACGACGCTGTTGACGAGTAGATAGCGGACCCGGGCAGGATCCGAGACTTCGTGGATGGGCTCCGTTTTCCTTTCATTGCAGGCCTCTTAGGCCTATTTGGATTTGTCTGTACTCAGACCTGTTGAATGCTTCCGCTGCTACGTAATGAATGTCATGTTGGGACATGTGTCCTCTGGATGATTGTATTTGCTATTCTCTGCCTTAGTGAAGGCTATTTGCAACCTTATTTCAATCTTTTGTGTCTTAGAGACATTCTGTGGTATCATTCCGTTTTAACGCCGTTGATGTACCATGTGTGTATGGTATGAAGTACGTCAATGGTAGTATCCTGATTTCTATGGGATGGTTTACGTAGACGATGAACAGATAGGGGTTGGTTGTCACACATACGTGTGTTGGCCTACTCGTAAGAGATGCGGGTGCCGGTAAGCCCCGTACTCCAATCCACTACTGTTCAACGGAACTGCGAGTATCCTCTAGAAGTCCGGGTGCGACAAATGGTATCAGAGCCTGTCTGCCTGTAGGATCCCTTTTACTGGTCGCAGTTGAGTCTAGAAACTATTTTGTAGCTATATAGGAAAAATGAAACGTGAGAGTAGGAATTCTGCCATTTTATTTCTTTCCCCACCGAGACCTCCACCAACGCCTCCTTCTCCGGCTCGCCGCCGGCGCCACGGTGCCCGCCCGGCCGCGCTAGGGCCGGGAACGGAACCGGCGCGGCTCCCTCTCCCTCGCCGTGGCCTCCGTTTCCGACGAGGCCACCGGAATCGCCGCCGCCATCCAAGTTCGCCGCCGGCCGCACCCTGTCGTCCTCCACCGTTCGCCTCCGTTCCTCTGTGAGTCGCTACCTCCTCCCTCGTGCCCTCTCCACTCCCTTCCCTCGGGGCCGCACGCACGCCGGCCCGAGACCCCGCACGGCAGCCGCCCCACCGGCCACCGCGCGCCAGCGCTGCGAGCAGCCATGGCCGCCGGCGGGCGCCAACTGCCCTTGTCCGCAGCGATCTGTTCGAGTTCAGTAAAAAAAAAACGTCCCGGAAATAAACACCTTAAACTCCCTTCGCTGATGCTATCTAACAAACAAATGCATCCAGCCCAGCTGGCCACACGCGCTCTCGCTCGCCCCATGGGCGCGGGTTCGAATCCCACGGGAGGCGAATTACGCCTCCCATTTTTTTCCTTCCACGCGCGCCCCGCGGGCCCAGCGCGTCAGTGAGCCTTGAGGCCACATCACCTCCTAGCCAGCCACCTAAGCGCCACCGTGGCGATGGCCCCACTGTCAGTGCCTGGGGCTGGCCACTGCGCGGTGCACCTAGCTATTTTCGGCCCTTTTCTTTAATTTAAGTCCAGTTTTTATTACAGTTTGGTCCCCAAACTTAGAAAATGAATAACTTCTATTTCATAACTCCAATTAATACAAATAAAATATGTGCACTGCTCTAAATTAAATTGTCTATCTATCTATAGCATTTGTTTTCTGTTTTCAATTTTCCAAACCCCTTCCTGCAATTGAAAATGTTCCGGTGGTTTGTGAATTCCCTGACGTCTTTCCAGAAGAATTGCCAGGGATGCCCCCGGACAGAGCAGTTGAGTTCGTGATCGAGCTTGAGCCAGGTACTGCTCCAATCTCTAAGAATCCATACAAGATAGCTCCTCCTGAACTGAAATTGTTGAAGGAGCAAATCGATATGTACATGGAGAAAGGTTACATTCAGCCTAGTTCCTCCGCTTGGGGTTGCCCAACTCTGTTTGTTGCCAAGAAGGATCAAACAAAAAGACTCGTGGTTGACTATCGTCCTCTCAACGAGAAAACCATCAAGAACAAGTATCCAATTCCTCGTATCGATGATCTTTTTGATCAACTTGCTGGAACCTCAATATTCTCAAAGTTGGACTTGAGGATGGGTTACCATCAGATAAAGATCAGAAAGGAAGATATTCCTAAGACAGCTTTCACCACTCGGTACGGTCTATATGAATACACCGTCATGTCCTTTGGTCTCACCAATGCACCGGCAACGTTCTCAAGACTTATGAATTCTGTCTTCCATGAATACCTCGACAAGTTTGTTGTGGTATATCTTGATGACATTCTAGTCTACTCAAAATCCGAGGAAGAGCATGGAGAACACCTTCGTCTCACTCTCATGAAACTTCGCGAGCATCGTCTATAGTCCAAGTTTTCCAAATGTGAATTCTGGATTCCAGAAGTTGCATATCTTGGTCATATCATCTCTGCCAAAGGCATTGCCATTGATCCTGAAAAGGTTAAGGCAATTGTTGACTGGAAACCCCCTAAGACGGTGAAGCAAGTCAGAAGTTTTCTTGGCTTGGCTAGCTATTGCCGTCGTTTCGTCCAAAACTTTTCCAAAATTGCCAAACCTCTCACTGATCTCACAAAGAAGGACAAGAAGTTCGTTTGGACTCCACAATGTGATGAGAGTTTCAATCTCCTCAAAGCTAAACTCACTTCCACCCCAGTTCTGGTTGGCCCAGATACTACCAAACCTTTCCAGATATTCTGCGATGCATCTCTCCAAGGTCTGGGGGCAGTTCTTATGCAAGAACGTCAAGTTGTCTCTTATGCTTCACGTTAGTTGAACCCACATGAGCAAAACTATCCCACACATGATCTTGAACTTGCAGCAGTTGTGTTTGCCCTCAAGAAATGGAGACAATACTTGTTGGGTAACAAAACTGAAATCTTTTCCGATCATAAGAGTCTGAAATACATCTTCACTCAGCCAGATCTAAACCTCAGGCAAAGGAGATGGATTGAGAAGATTAAAGACTTTGATCTCACCATTTCTTACACTCCAGGCAAGGCTAATGTTATGGCCGATGCTCTCAGTCGCAAATCCTATTGCAATAATCTCATGATCATGGAAAGCCAACCTCCGCTTCATGAAGAATTCCAGAAGCTGAACCTTGGTCTTGTCCCTGAAGGATACCTTGCTAGCTTGACAGCCAGTCCAACTCTCGAGGACAAGATTCGTTCTGAACAACTTCGTGATACTGAAATCAAGAAGATTGTAGATCACATCAAGGAAGGCAATGATAAATTCAAGTCCTTCTCAATTGATGACAAGGGAACTGTGTTCTTCGAAGGACGCATTGCAGTTCCTCAGATTCAAAGTCTCAAGGATATCATTCTCAAGGAGGCTCATGAAACTCCTCTCTCCATCCACCCTGGAAGTACAAAGATGTACCAGGATCTCAAGACTCTGTATTGGTGGCCTGGCATGAAACGTGAAATTGCTCAATACGTTTCTAAATGC
The DNA here is from genome assembly GCA_028641055.1 of Alopecurus myosuroides. Taxonomy (NCBI): domain Eukaryota; kingdom Viridiplantae; phylum Streptophyta; class Magnoliopsida; order Poales; family Poaceae; genus Alopecurus; species Alopecurus myosuroides. The sequence goes on from CM054062.1 coordinate 25,834,586, forward strand.
GACGTTTGTCAACGTGTTAAGGCAGTCCATCAGAAAACAGCAGGTCTACTCCAACCTCTGAAAATTCCTGAGTGGAAGTGGGACATGATTGAAATGGACTTCGTTACTGGGTTTCCAAAGTCCAAGAAGGGCAACGATGCAATCTTCGTTGTTATTGACCGTCTCACTAAGGTTGCTCACTTCTTTGCTGTCAAGGAAACTATCTCAGCTAGCCAGTTAGCAGAGCTCTATACAGCAAAGGTTGTTCCCCTTCATGGTGTTCCATTGGAAATAAGCTCAGACCGTGGAAGTATCTTCACTTCTCATTTCTGGAAGAGTTTCCAAGAGGCATTGGGCACCAAACTTCTGTTCAGCACAGCTTATCACCCTCAGTCTCAGGGGCAAGTCGAAAGAGTCAATCAGATTCTCGAGGATATGCTCAGAGCATGTGGTCTTTCCTTTGGCATGAAATGGGAGGATTGCCTTCCATATGCTGAATTCTCCTACAACAACAGCTACCAGGCAAGCCTAGGCATGGCACCATTTGAGGCACTGTATGGTCGCAGATGCCGGAGTCCAATCAATTGGTCTGGAGCTGGTGAACGTTCACTCTTAGGCCCTGACATTGTTAAGGAAGACGAGGAGAAAGTTCGTATCATTCGTGACAATCTCAAGGTTGCTCAGTCTCGTCAGAAGAGTTACTATGACAGCAAGCACCGGGACATGGTCTATGCACCTGGTGATAAGGCATATCTCCGTGTAACTCCCCTCAGAGGCACTCATCGTTTTGGTGTGAAAGGAAAGCTTGCACCAAGATACATTGGTCCTTTCAACATTCTCTCAAGGCGAGCAGAAAATGCCTATCGTCTTGAACTTCCAGAAAAACTATCCACGGTGCACGATGTGTTCCACGTGTCCCAGCTCAAGAAGTGTTTCAAAGATCCAGATCGTGCAGTTGATCATGATTCCATTGAACTGCAAGATGATCTATCTTATGAGGAGCACCCTATTCGTATTCTCGATGAGACCGAGCGTAAGACTCGCAACAAGAGCACCAAGTTCTTTAAAGTGCAATGGTCGCATCATTCCGATAAAGAGGCAACGTGGGAGACCGAAGAGGATCTTCGCAAGAAGTATCCGGACCTTTTCACTTCTCAGTAAGGAATCTCGGGGCGCGATTCCTTCAAGGGGGGGCGTTTTGTAACATCCCAAGTATGAAACATCCCTTAGAATGTTTTGTTTCTTGTTTTAAATTCAAGCAATGCATCATGTCATCATCTCATTGCATTTGTTTTATTTTTGTTTGCATTGTTACTATTTGTTTTCCATCTATTTATCTTGTTTTCATAATCAAACTCAAACAAATTTCAAATGGTTATTTCATACTTGATCTGTTACAACTTTTGGAATAAAAATAACAAATGAAAACAACCATTTTATTCCATGTTGAGCACTCATTAAATTGTTGGTTTTAATCAAACCATTAATCAATCAATTAGTTCAATCAATAATTCCTAAATCATTTCTAAATTCAAACCAAGTTTTCAAATCAGTACCTTTTGAATCCATGAAGCTCACCACACATTTGTATTCTTTAAATCACTTTAAACCCTAGGGATAACCCTATTAAGAAATGCTTGTTTTCTTAATGTTTCATTAATATTAAAATTTCTTAAATTTGGTTTAATTTTCAAACACCAAGCAAATGTTAAACTTTTGAAACTAAAAGCTACCAAATGTTTGCAATTGGTCTAATGAACTTCCCCAAATTTTTTCCAAAATTTTCTCTAACCTAAAACCTATGTTTTTCTGCCAAAAGCAAAACCTACAAAAAAAAAACAGAAAAGGAAAAATAAAAAGAGGAGAAAACAGCCGCGCGCGCAGCAGCTAACTAGCCCAAGCCCACCTAAGCCTACGCGCGCGCGAGCCCAGCCCAACTAACGAACTTACCGGTTCAAATAGATTGCGTCATCGTCTCCCCCGTGTACGGCAGCACATCCGAGTGTGCCACCGCGACACTGTCGCAGTTCGACGGCGATCCGCCGCCCCTAGACCCTATAAATCTAGCCCTAGGCCCCCTGGCGCCGCCCTAGCTAACCCTAGCCTCTCCCCTCGAGCTCCCGCCGCCAGTTCCTCGCTCCACGCCATCCTCCCACTCTCTGTACCTCCCTCGCCGGAGACGAATCCCTGAACCTCCGATGGCCACGCTCACCTCGCCGTGCCTCCCACCTTCCTAGCTGTTGGAATCGACTCCCCACTCACCCCTCCTCCGTTTAGACACCCTAACCACCCCAGAGACTAGCTGAATCGTGGCCGCCATCTGCGACATCTCCGGCCACCGTGGACGCCATCACTGAATCCTTGCTCGCCGTCGTCGCCACCGTATTCCTCGTCGTGATCCAGCTGCTGGAATCGCTCCGCCGCGTCACCCTCGAGCAGTTGGACACCGCCGCGGGCACGGAGAGCAGCTACAACCACGCCGCCGTCCTCGTCGCTGCCACGGCTTCTGCCTCGACGGCGTTCAACTTCTGAAGACCGCACGGTGAGCCTCCACCATGACTCCTCCTCCTCCCTGCATCCACTCCACTCATCCGTGATCGTTCTGCACACGTCCATGCACCACCAGTTGACCTCACGGCGTTGCGTCCCCACGGTGATCGCCGCCGGCGTCAGTTCTGTCAGGGTTCAGTTTCAGCCAGCGCGTGCAGTTTCAGTAAACTGCAAAGACTGAACCTTTATCCTCCTTGCGCTTCTGTATCTGTCAAGAGAATGCGCACAGCGCATCTGGTTCAGAGTATCGAGCGCGCAGCGAGCGGTCGTGGGTTCGAGTCCCCGACGCGCAACTATTTTGGAGATTTTCTCCCCGCGCAGTGGCCCACCAGTCAGTGGCACTGGTGGCCACGCAGGCGCTCGCTCAGCGCCACGTTGGCCGTGGCCCACGCTGCAGTGGCTGCGGCTAGGGTGCTGGCCCGTAGAAAAAGTTTAAAACTTTTCTGTTATTAATTCCTATTTCTTTTAAATAGCAGAATAAACACTAAAATCCAAATCTTTAATATCTTTTAAGCTATAACCCCAATTAATAAAAGTTGTATATGTTTATTGCTCCAAATTTTATTGTCTATCCAATTGTTCCATTTGTGTTCTGTTTTGAGTTTTCAAAATGCATTTAAAAATTCAAATTTGAATAATTCAAATGTAATTTCCAATAATTCATAAATAATTCATACTAATTCCAAATAAGGCAAATAAAATATGTTTTTCATACCATTTTGAATGTCCTATTCAAATATAAAATTTGTTTCATTGTTTGAATAATTTAAATTGCCTAAATAATTTAATACTTGTTTAATTCATTTAAATTTGATAAAAAATCATAACTTGCTCAAAATAAAATATTTTTGAACATGCAAGATATGTTTTCAAACCATCAAAGTGTGAACTTTTCAAATGTGAGTTTGAAATTATGATTTGAACAAATAAAATTCAAATAAAAATTCAAACTTGTTTTAAATTCAATTAAAACTTGTTTAATATTGTTTAATTCATAATAAATTCATCCTAATTCAAATTTCAATATTGGAAACATGTAATCCAACTAAAATTTGATGTTCTTTTCAAATATAAAATTTGTAAATTGTTTTGCACACTTTAACTTGATGAAAACAATAATTGTTTGTGTGACATGTTTAAGTAACCAAATTTTCCAAACTTAATAAATAATTTCCAAAACTTGTTAAATCCTTTTATCACTTGCATCTATCATTGTTATTTGTTGTTATCTTGTTATCACCATCATGCATGCATCATGATAACAACTATCACATAATAATTAATTGTAAATCATTTGTTCCACTTAATCTATGGACCTTTTCCATATGCAACTCAATTTAGCATAGGGGTCCATTTAAATTGTGTTATCATGTTAGCTAGTTTATTTTGATGCAACCATTAATTTGTCATGCATCATCTTGATTGTGCACAATGCCATGGAAATGATTGTTTACATTCCTGTTTTGTTTGTTTGCTTCTTCTCGAATAGACGACGACGTTGAGACAGACGATCCTTACAGCACCCCTTCTGAGGATCTAGCTCAGTACCCGGCTGTTGAGTTTGCAGGCAAGTTATCACTCACATGAACCATTGTGTTCCTTTCAACCCTGGTTACCGATACTTTCCGTTGTCTATTCTTGCTAGCCTTAGTGGTAGTTGTTTCTGTTACGAACCTATCACATGAATCCTTTAACCCTGATATTGCCTCACCACCCCTCCTACAACCCTATTGTTTGAGCCAGTGTCTTACTAGTATGCTTAGATTGTTTTGCTCGAGTCTGTTACCCGTTACTTTCAGTTACTATTTCATTATGGTATGTTCTGGGGGCTCGATGTTTAATCAATCAATCAATCATGCTAATGTTATTACTGTTAATAATAATTTGATGATAAGGCACCGGCAGGAGGCCCTGTGTGGTTTTGAGGCCTGCTAGTGTCGACCCTAATAGGAAAAGGGTCTTGTCTACTGATCCATGATGAGCGCACTACCCGCGTGTGGGAAGCGAGTATGGGCGCCCCCCTCAATTTGATTCGATTCGCATCTCGTCCAAATCATCTCATTTAGTTCGTGCTTTCTATTTGCCGCATGCATGTTTTTGCGAGCCCAGCGCAGGGTGGAACTTTCGTAGTCGGCATATAGGGGGACACGGTCTTAGAGTGCTATGAGGGTCCCTTTTCTTCGGGGCTTGATTAGCCGTGCGCCCAAGGTGCTTTGGGCTTGATGCGAAGAAGAGTTGAGTTGTGTTGAGTGCCCCGCTTGGTGGGAGGCATCCCATCTGGCGGGTTATTCATACGTGTACGGCCAAATTGGTGCAACCCTGCAGGGATAATCTTCTCGAGAAGCCGTGTTTTCCGCGGTTATGGTTAACTTGGTGAAAGTACTGCCTAACAAGTACTCAGGACAACTTAAACCTAATGATTCACTATCTCACACCCCATGATTAACAATTTGACTAGTAATAGGATTATTGTCACAATAACTTGATTCATCTTTATCCAACTGTGTGAGTTATCCTCGGGTTGCTTCTTTGGATAAGGGGCGAGATCCAGGATGGGTTTGTTTGAAGTTATCTTCCAGTTGGTTACAATACTCGATCTTATCCCCTTTCTGATAGTTGGAAATGATAGAATCTCTGTAGTTGGTTAGGGCAGCCAGTTGGAGCATCTTATATATCCCCTTCTTTCCGTTGAACCCAAGTCATCTGTGTTTGTGTTGACGGGCTATACTTTGGTGAACTGTGAGTCTTGCTTGCCAGTACGTCTATGTACTGACCCCTTTGGGGCTGTGGTTTCCGCAGACTACGATTACGAGGATCCAGGTGACGGCTACTACGTGGAGTTTGACGAGGCTGCTGACGAGTAGTTAGCGGACCCGGGAAGGATCCGAGACATCGTGGATGGGCTCCGTCTTTATTTCAGTTTCCGGCTTCTTAAGCCTATTTGGATTTGGTCTGTACTCAGACCCCTTTGAATGCTTCCGCTGATGTAATGAATGCTATGTTGGGACATGTGTCCTCTGGATGATTGTATTTGCTATTTCTGACTTAGTGAAGGCCATTTGCTACCTTATTTCAATCTTTTGTGTCGTAGAGGCATGTTGTGTTATCCTTTTGTTCAAAGCCGTTGACGTACCATGTGTGTATGGTATGAAGTACGTCAATGGTAGTGTCCTGATTTCTACAGGATAGTTTACATCGACGGTGAACAGTAGCGATGGGTTGTCACACATAAGTGTTGGCCTACTCGTAAGAGGACGCGGGTGCCGGAAAGCTCCGTAATCCCATCAGAATACTGTTCAGTTCGTACGGTGAGTATCCTCTAGAAGTCCGGGTGCGACAGTTTTGCTCTCGGTAACCATTACGGTACTAGGGCGGTAGTGGCCTAGTACTACAGCCAGCCATCTCGATTTTAAATCAAGTTCGTGTCCATAGGTAGTACCTCTACTGGAAGCGCAGCTATACTTCTGCGGTTGTACCGCTTGCTTTGTGTAGCTGGGACTTCCCAGTACCGTGGTTGTTGCCAGCGAGCGGTAGTACCGCTGTGTGCAACGGTAGTGCTGTCAGGCGTAAAAAGGGTCAAACGGCTAGTTGAGAGGAGGGGGGTATAAATACCTCATCCCCTTCTTCCCCAAGGGGTAGCTCATGAGGCATTCAATTCCAACATTTATTGAGACTCTAAAAGCTAGATTTCTCCCAATCCCTCCACCCAAACTTGTTGATACTTGGAGGATTGAAGGAGAAGACCCCGATCTACATCATCACCAAGCCGTTCTTCATTCCCCCCTCATTATTTGAGGGATTTGAGACTAGGGTTTCTTGTGGAAAACCTAGATTCCATTTCTACACTTGTTGGTGATTGGTGATTGCTGGGAGCCCCCAATTTGGTTGTGTGTGTGTGACCCAAGCTTGTTGTAAAGGATTCAATTCCTGCCTCAAAGTGGATCAATAGTGTAAGGTGAACTAGGCCTTTGTGGCGTTGTTCATCGGAGAATAGGGTGAGGCCTTTGTGGCATTCAGTAGGACTTCGCGGTGAAACTCACACCCCTCCAACGAGACGTACTCCCTTAACAACGGGGAATTCTGGAATACATCGTGTCTCCGCGTGCTTTCGATATCGGTTACCTCGTTCCCGCTCTTTTACCTTGTGCTTGTATTGTGATTATCCTTGTTCTTGTCATATAGGTAAATTCACCTTAGTTGCATTATCTAGAGAATTTACCTTTGTGTCAAGCCTAAATTTGAAGAAAAATTAAAATTGGTCGTAGCACCTATTCACCCCCCTCTAGGTTCCCATACTATACATTCAATTGGTATCATAGCCTCAGCTCTTATTTTGGGCTTAACCGCCTAAGAGTTTAGTATGGATTATGATAAAGGAGTCACCGGTCTCGTGGCACAAGTCACTATGGATGATCTCAAGGACTTGCAAAAATACTTGACCTCATCCATGGAGGGCAAAATTGATGACTTGCGATCTCTCGTGTTGCAACTCATGAAAGCCAAGGAACCGGAGACGTCCAATTCATCTCCTTCAGATGAAAATCTCGAGGGTGCCAAGAATGGGGCAAATGGTGAACCACTTAAAAATGCTTCCCCTAAGAACTCAACCGATAAGGGTACGAAAGGAAAAGGAGATTACCAATCCGTCAAAGGACACTAATCTCCCGATCCTCCCATCCCACATCCTCATATAATTCCTAGAGGAGAACCTCCTGAACTTGATGCACACTCTTTTGGTGATTGGCAATATTACATGGAAACTCGCTTAAAATCTTCTTGTATTGAGCTTTGGAGGGTCACTCGAGATGGATACAAGCCATATGACCCCAAGAACTTGACAATAAGATAAATCGTAGATTGTCAACTCAACTACACCGCCTTGTCCATCATTCAACAAGCCGTGGGTCCAAACCACATGCATCATCTTCAACAATATTCCACCGCCAAAGAAATATGGGATGCTCTTGTTGTCATGTTTGTGGGCAATGATAGCATGAAGAGGAATAGGTATGATACATTGAGCAATGAAGCCGAAGGATTCTATATGCATGATGGTGAGAACCATGAAGACATGTATCGGATGCTCAAGACTCTTGCCACCGCATTCAATAATGTTGGTGCCAAGTATATTGATGATGCTTGGATCAAGAGGAAGTACATAAGTGATCTCATGCCTTTTGAGCCCACAGACTTGAAGAGTCTTCAAGGAAGACATGAATTTGCATCCTTGGCCTCAACCCAAGTGATGCAAGAAATTAGCTCCTTCCAAGTGCAAACAAAGAATGCTCTTGACAACCATGCTAGAGCAATGGGAATGCACAAAGTATCTTTTGTTGCTTTGAAGGCCAAGGTAGTGTCGAGGGAGGTATAACATCAAGAAGCATGCATAGAGTACTTGGCCCCTTTGAAGGATAGAGAATATGACCCTGTGCTCAAATATGTCATTGCTTTTGCCGTGCAAAAGTTTTGGAAGAATCCTCCCAAGACCAAGGCACATGTTGAGGAAAAGACCAAGTCGAGCTATGGCAAGGAAGGGACTCAAAGAGTGAGGTCTTGCTTCAATTGTCAATACAAGCACCATTTCATTGCGGAGTGCCCTTATGAGAATAGGGAACATCATGGAGGAAATCTCATCCGCAAGGAGAAATCAAAGGTTGCTTACAGTAAACCTCACTTCAAGAAGAAACCCTTCAACAAGAAGCCTCCCACCAAGTTTGTTCTAGTGACTCAAGAGGAGTATGATTCCGGAAGTGATGAAGAAGAAGAATCCAAAAGTGAAATGGCCGCTCTTGCTATTGCATCAACTTCATCTTCCTCATCTCTCTTCGAAACCCCTAATGAGAATCGTCCTCAAACCTTTGCCAAGTGCTTCATGGCTAGGGCCTAGGAGGTACGATCTTCTATCATCTCTAAGACTCCAAATGAAATGAATAACATTACTAGTCCTAGTGTATAAGATGAAATTGCCTCTTTGGAATGTTTTATATCTAACGTGCAAGGTGAGACCAAGAGTTACTTTGATCTCCTCATTAGCCAATTGGGAGCATGAAGCTCTTGATAAGAAAGGTGAGATTGAAAGGAGGAATGCGGATGAAAAGGCATCTCTCTATGTCTCTTGAAGAAGAGCATGAGGGTCGAGTTTCTCTTGAGGAGGAACTTGAAACTATTGAAGAGTCACAAAATAAAATAGTTGCTAATATCACTAAAGAAAGTGACCTTGATATTGCTAAATATAAAAAGGCTAAAAAGGATAAGATTGATTTTGGGGTTGGTCATGATAAACTAACCGAGGAGAAGCTCACCAAGGCTCACATGGCATTGGAGAGTGAAAATTCTACCCTCAAAGAGTCACATGAACAAATTCAAACTCAACTCAAACAATTCAATGTGCCTAGTACCTCTACTTCTTCTTGTGATCATGCAAATATTATTGAGGAGACTGTCAGGTTGAAGGAAGATCTAGCAAGAATCAAGAGAAACGACCCAAGTGTTGATAAGGTTGTGGTTTGTAAGCCACAGGTTGCTCCCAATCCACGAGTGGTTGCTCCTACACCACAAGTGGGCAAGCAAGGTCTTGGTTATGTTGCCAAGAAGAAGAACAAGAACAAGGCCAAGCACGCACAAGCTAAGAAGAGTGTTGCTTTGAGTGGTATTGTCATTAGGAACGACACTACTCGTAGCATCCAAGCAGGAACTAACAATCCACATGAATTCTTATATGTTGATCATTATGGTGTTGTGAAAGATAAATATGTTGGTCCTATTGAGGGTTTTATTGACTATACTATTTGGGTTCCAAAGACCCTTGTTGCTAACATGAGGGGAACCTCCTCGGGTCCTAACTCTAGTCAATGATCTCTTGTAGGACTATGCTTCGGTGGGTCTAAATGGATAATTGATTGTGGATGCACTAGTCATATGACCGGAAGCAAATAACTTGTGAAGGAGTTTCTCCCAAATACACATGATACAACCGTCGCCTATGGAGATAGGTCCAAGTCTAAGGTATCGGGTTTCGGCAAGGTTGTGATTACTCCGGATATCACCATTATGGGTGTCATGCTTGTCGAATCCCTTGGTTACAATTTACTTTCAGTTTGTTCTCTTGGGAAGATGGGTTTCTCCCTCTTCTTTGATCCTGATATTGTGGTCCTTTTGAGGAGAAAGACTCTAGACGTCACATATGTGGGACATGTAGAAAATGAGTTGTTTGTGGTGGAATTTTTGAAGTCTACCAACTCTCAATCGATGTGTCTTTTTGGAAAGGCGGATGTGGGATGGTTGTGGCATCGCCGCCTATCCCATGTCAATATGAGAACTTTGCAAAGTCTTCACAAAGGTGGCCTAATCCTCGGACTAAAAGAAAACGGTTCCTTTTACAAAGATCGCGTTTGTAGGTCGTGTGTTGATGGAAAGATGCATGATGCCTCCCATAATAGCAAGACCATTATCTCATCAAAGATGATCTTGGAGCTTCTCCATGTTGATCTCTCTGGTGTCGTGCCCGAGACAAGTCTTGGAGGCAAGAAGTATTTCTTGGTGATTGTCGATGACTATTGAAGATATAGTTGGGTCTATTTATTCAAGTGCAAGAGTGAGACCCAACTTGAATTCTCCAACCAAGTGCAAAGTCAACACAATGTCCAAGTGATGGCTATTAGGAGTGACAATGGCTTCGAGTTCAAGAACTACAGTCTCATTGAGTTTCTTAGTGAAGAGGGCATTCGTCATCAATATTACGTTGTGTATACCCCTCAACAAAATGGTGTAGACGAAAGAAAGAATCAAACTCTATTGCATATAGCAAGGACCATGTTGGAGGAGTATTCTTCTCCCCTATAATTATGGGCCGAAGCCATATCTACCGCATGCCACTCCTCCAACCGCCTCTGCATTCGCAAGGGCTTAGAGAAGACTCCATATGAAATCCTCACCGGCAACAAACCCAACGTCTCCTACTTCTATGTCTTCGGTTGTAAGTGTTTCTATTTGATAAAGGGTGTTCGGTTGTCTAAATTCCAATCTGAAACTACTGAGGGTATATTTGTTGGTTACAGAGACGAATCCCACACTTATAGAGTCTTCGACAAAACCTCACGAATAGTCATAGAATCTTATAGTGTGGTTTTCGAGGAAACTGATGGCTCCCAAGTGGTGCAATTTCATGTTTCTAATGTAGATGTTGAAATTCCTCAAGAAGCCATAGGAAGGATGGGTGTGGGATTTTTCCGCCCCATTGAGGGACACCTTATGGCAACTCGAGAAGAACTATGCTCTACCCAAGTGGAGCCCTCGTCTACAATAAAAGAACAAGCCAAGGAGCCAAGTGATGCACCTAAGCAAGAACAAGCTCAAGACTATGCAAGAATCAACCACTCCTATCATTTAAGCTAGACAAGGTCAAGGGCAAGATCAACCTTCATCGTCCTCCTCTCCACAAGTTGAAGCTAGTGTTTATGATGAAGATGATGATGATCAAGGCCAACAATTTGGTCAAGACGGGGACCCATGTGATCAAGATAATCAAGTGATTCCTCCTTGCAATAATGAGGATATCGAAGCCCGTCGTGCTAGAAAGATTAGAAGAGCATTGAAGCGGATTTTTGCTTCTGACAACAAAGTGTTGGAAGATGTTCAAACAAGAAAATCCACTAGAAGGAAATTAGCACACTTTTGTGAGCATCAGGCTCACATTTCCATGGTGGAACCAAGAAAAGTGATTGAAGCTCTTGAAGACTCCGATTGGTTGGAAGCTATGCATGATGAGATCAATAACTTTGAGCCCAATAAAGTTTAGAAGCTAGTTGAGAAGCCAAAGGATTGCCACAATGTTATTGTCACTAAGTGGATATTCAAGAACAAGCAACATGATCATGGTATTGTCGTAAGGAACAAAGCAAGATTGTTGGCTCAAGGCTACACTCAAGTGGAAGGCATTGAATTTGATGAAACCTTTTCTCCCTTGGCTCGCCTTGAGTCCATATGTATCCTTATTGCATATGTATCTTCATATAATTTTAAATTGCAACAAATAGATGTAAAAAGTGTTTTTCTAAATTGTCCATTGAAAGAGGAGGTATATGTTAAGAAACCTCCGGGGTTCAAGAACCATCACTTCCCTAACCATGTCTACAAGCTTGATAAGGCGCTCTATAGACTTATACAAGCACCACGTGCGTGGTATGAGCACCTTAGAGAGTTGTTGGAAGACCGTGGGTTTGAAGTTGGGAAGATCGAACCCACCTTTTTAACAAAGAGGGTAAAGGGAGAGATTTTCATATGCCAACTCTACGTGGATGATATTATGTTTGGCTCTACTAACCAAGATTATAATAATGAGTTCTCGAATCTTATGACTGATAGGTTTGAGATGTCTATGACAGGAGAGATCAAATTCTTCCTTGGCTTTAAGATCAAGCAATTGGCTCGTGGGACTTTCATCTCTCAAGCCAAGTATACCCAATACATGCTCAAGAGGTTTAATTTCCAAGGTGAAAAAGAGAAGCCATCTCCTATGCAAGTCAAATGCCACCTCAAGCGCAATCCGGACGGTAAATAGGTGGACCAAAAGTTGTATCATTCTATGATTGGTTCTTTGCTTTAACTTTGTGCATCTAGGCCTGATATCGTGTTGACTGTATGTGTGCGTGCAAGGTATCAAGCGGCTTCTAAGGAAAGCCACTTGGTGGCGGTCCATAGGATCTTTCGGTATTTGGTTCATACCTCAAGGTTTGGTTTGTGGTACCCAAAGGGGGAACGATTTTCTCTCAAGGGGTACATGGACTCAGATTGGGCCGGTGATCAAGATGATAGGAAGTCTACTTCCGGGGCTTGACAATTTCTTGGTAGGTCTTTGGTGAGTTGGTCTTCCAAGAAGCAAAATTGTATATCTCCCTCCACCGCTGAAGCCGAGTATGTGGCGGCCGCTAATGCTTGGACCCAATTTCTATGGATGAGGCAAACCCTCAAAGAGTATGATTTTCATTTGGATAAGGTGCCTCTTATGTGTGACAATGAAAGTGCCATCAAGATCGCCAACAACCCCGTGCAACACACAAGGACGAAGCATATTGAGATTCGTCATCATTCCATCCAGGATCATGTGGCAAGAGGTGATATTGAGGTAGCATATGTCCCCAACAAGGATAATCTCGCGGACATTTTCCCCAAGCCTCTTGATGATGCAAGATTCATGTTTTTGAGGAATGAGCTAAATATCATCGATTCAAGGAGTTTGCTTGAGTATCTTGCACACACCCCTACTGTAGGCATGGACATAGGGAAAGTGTTATCCTAACACATTGGGTTCTCCCTCCCCCTATCATGCCCAAATAAAAAAATTCATGATTATCTCTCTTTTTCTAATGTTGAATTGTGAGCGAAAATGTTGAGAATTGGCAATGCACCCAAGATACATCTTCGCGGTGTCATACCATGATTTTTTACATGGTGGCTTAGGCCACCAACCTCTTCCATGGAAGAGATGGATCTTAGTTGGTGTTTATTTGGGTTTGTTTGCGTTTTTGTAGTTGTTGCGGTGTTTGGGAAACACACTCTCACTTGGTTTTAGTCGTTTGATTTCTTTGCAAGTTTGAGTGTGTAGTACAATCTCAGTTTTAGATATTATCCCAAGCCCCGTGTTTTCACCCTCAAACATCTTCTTGTCCAAAACTTTAATCTCTTGATCTCTTGTCAGAAAGAAGGAGTCCTAGCTAGAGGTACTACCGCCAGTTGCGGTGGTACTACTTCTGTAACTGACAGTAGCACCCAGCGCACTACCGCTGCTAGAGTACGTGCCTAGCACAAGCTCCAGTAGTGGTACTACCTCACAGTACCAGCAGTCCCAAGCGGGCGGTACTACCGCTGCGATCGAAATCCATAGGGTTAAATACGGATCCGGGAGAGGGAGTTGCCCCATTATCTCCTCTCTCCCTCACCCTCATCCCACACCACGATTTCGCCGCCTCCGCTCCTTCCATCCATCGGGGAAGGCTCTCTCCGACCATCGAGTGCTCCTCTCACGCCAGAGGAAGTCCGGGGATCACCTCCAACCTCTTCTCCACGAAGATGAGCTCCGGCAACCCATCCAGTCTCCCACGAGTTGATCTTGTGAGATGACATTGTTTAGGGTTCTAGAGATCTCCTAGTCTAGAAGTGGTTCGATGTGTTGCCTAACTTATAGAATCCCTAAGAACTTTTTAGTGCACATGGTCTAGTTGGAATCATTGTACCTTTGGGTGCCCTGGTAGATCTGCCAGCGGCGGTACTACCGCTATGGCTGGTACTGCTGGAAACAGCGGTACTACCGCTTCCTGGAGTTTTTGTACTTCTTAGTTCTTTTGTGGATCTATTTATAGATCTTTTGATCGAAGTTTACCTTTACCCACCACTATCCCCCCTATGTTTTCTTAGGAACAGGTGCATGTAGTTCCAAGGGAGGAGGTCGCAAGCGTCTGACTAAGAGGACTCGCAAGAATCTTGTACAAGATGACTCTAGAAGTGATGCCTTAGGGCAATTTCACTCGCAGGCAGAGGTCTGTTCTGATGAAATCTCAGGCTCCCAGGAAAAAATCAATCTCACTCATGCCAGATGAGCTATTCTGTAAAGAGAGGAGAACATATCCATACACCAAGCCAAGGTACACTAGGGCTAATGAGTGCTTCTGGACTCGGTTCCAGGAGCGCATCTTCTATGAGGAGTATCCGCTGAACAGGAACAAGGTTGTGACTCAATTCTCTATCAATGTGTCTTTCATGAGATCCAAGATGGATTACTTTGGTTAAGCTTATGAGATTTGTGTGAAGTTTGGCCTTCTAGACTTCATTGAGATCAACGAGGACTATGATGAGAATCTTGGGGGCCAATTCTATGCCACTCTATACTTCCACACTGATGAGAGAAGGATCACATGGATGACCAAGGACCAGAAATTCTCTGCTTCTTGGGTGGATTTTGCTGCTCTGTTCGGCCTTCAGGACTTTGGGGAGATTCCATATGCTTCTTTCTCCACTACTTACTCCCGAGTTCCTTACCCGGAGAGATCTATGCCTCCTCAAGACATGTATGATCTCTACATCCCTGGACGTGCTATGGTTGGTTTCTCCAAGAACTTGTTGCCTGTGTATGACATCTTGCACTGGATCTTTCGGAATACTCTCCCTCCTCGTTTTGGGAACTTTGATCAGATCCATGCCTCTCTTGCTGATCTGATGGTCTACACTCATAGGCATCGTGGTGATGGTCTGAGGATTGACATTATGGATATCATTTGGAACAAGATGTACAACTCTGTAATGAAGAGAAGGGCTCCGATGTTTGCTGCTTTAGTGTTTAGACTTATTGCTACCAGTTGGCGCCATGCTCAGCTTCCCTCTGCTCTCTTGGACAATTACCAAGAGCTCACTACTCACCGTGTCAAGGAGCTTCGTGTCAATAAGCACTTTCCTCCTATGCTTAGTGCTAATGATCTTGGTGCAGACACCGATGGCACTAGTGATGCTGACTTTGAGATGGAGGGAAGGGCTTAGAAGAATGGGTTTCGCAAGTGGATGTCCGAGACTCTGAAGAAGGTCTTATGCCGTCAGATTGTAACATCCCTGATTTTTGGAAAACTCAAAAATCACAAAAATTTGAAACTTTTTGTTTTCATGTTATACAAGTCACCAAGAACCAAATGACAAGCAAGAAACAAAGGGGAATAATACACAATTCAATGAAAATGAGTTTACCCATCCATTTATGCCTTGTTCCTTAAACTCTAAAACCTTTTTCAAAAATAAATTTATTATTATATAAAGGGAATATCTTTTTATTAACAAACCTTTACCTAAAATGTTTACAACTCCAATATTAATCTGAAGATATTTTATGGCATAAAAAATCAAAGATTTATAACCCTTAATAAAGTTCTAGGCCTTAAAAGTATTTGAGGAGAATAAAATTATTAATAATAACCTTTATGTGTTATTCCAAGTTTTAAACATAAAGGTGTGAAAATAAAATGCATTGCTTGATAATAACATAAAAGAGGGTTTTGAAAACAATATCATGACTTGTGGTTTTATTCTAAATTTTATTGATCAACAATATTAATAATTTGATATGAACTAATTAAATAACATTAAGTTACTATTAGTAAATCCTTCATATCCTAAAATTATAAAATATGAAAATGGTTAAAAAATGTCTTCCAAAAATAGTATTTGACATGTATAATGTCTCTAAAATTTTATTTAATCAAAAACACCATTTTATTATTTTTCCAATTTTAAATAACATTAAGTACTATTAATGTTTTATTTATAAATTACAAAATATGATTTTTGAAATATGTTGAAAGTTTACAAAAATGTTTGTAAGTGAAAGATATTATTTTTAATTTTTTTTGCAATTGGTTTGAAGTCATTTGTACTTGTATATTAAAAGATATTAAAAACTGAAATAAAAAGAAAAGAAAAGGATGACGCCATCATCGTCATCAACCTCCCTGCATCCGTTTCTTCCGAATAAAGGAGGATTTAATCCTCTTGATTCCTGGCGTTTCAAGCATCCAATCTCAGAGACGATTGCTCCCCTTAAATCCCCTTCTCATGCTCATCATTTCCCCTCTCCTTCCTCTCTAGATCGTCCCCCGAGGCCACCTTAATTCCTCACCGGAGAGCAGCACTGCCGCCGCCGCATTTCTCCATCTCCGGCCACCACGGTGAGCCACGGCCGCCCTTCTTGGTCCCGTTCGAACCCCGAGCCCGTGCGCATCTCAGTGACCCCTCCCGGCCCTTCCTTTTGCAGTGAAACGACGGCGCCATCCACGACCGAGGCACACCGGAGCCGTGCCGCCTCCGATCTCGTCACCGAGGCCCTGCAGGAATCGTGCGCCCACCTCGTCATCCCCATCGTCTACGCCGTGGCCTGCTGAGCATCGTCGTCATCTTCACCGTGCCGGAGAACCACCGGAGCGCCGCTGCCGTGAAGACCTGTGGCGCAGCGCCGCCGTCGCGCCATTTTCTGGCCACCCCATGCCGGTAAGCCTCCTCCCTCTCCTGTGACCGTCAGATCTAGGTGGACGGCTAGGATTAGATCCCCACGAAGGGGTATGCCACCGTTGGATCTGGACCTAACGTCCCAGATCCAATCACTTATCCACATCAGCAACCCAGTCAGCACGCCACGCAGCAGCCCAGTCAGCAACCCTGTCCAATCAGGAGCTCCCACGTGGCCTAGCCTTTATTTGAATTTTTCTCCCACTAGATTAATTGCAGTTTTGCAGAAAAGCCCCTGCAACTTCAAATCATCATATCTTTTCAACCACTTAGCCAAATTTAGCAATCTTGGACTTTTTGAAAAGCCCTTGACATCTAGAAACTGTTGGCACTGGCCAAATTCAAATTTGAAAAACTTAAAATTGTTCAATTTCAAATATGCTTGTTTGATGAAATTTGGCATAATTCAAATTCTACAAATCCAAAAATTGTAAATAAAATATATTTGGAAACCTTAGGATGTGTACTTTCATAACCTATGTCCCAAAATAATTATTGATCAAATTAAAATTGATTTTAGAATTAAATTGTCTGTTAAGTATTTTTGGCATAGAATTAATTCTTTAAATAATTGGAATATGTTCCCTTAAGCAAAATTGCTCGTTTTGGTAACCTTTAACCAGAGACATCAGTACCTAAATCTTTTGGACAACCTTGAACCATTTCCTTGTAAGTTGGACCAAAACTTCATCTTAGTGAACCACTAGTTGATCATGCCTTAGTTCTTGTTTTTATTCTTTCTACCATTGTTTGTTGTGGTCATTTTGAATCCAAGACCAAGTCCCTAGTATGTAAACCATATAAGAGACCAAGTAGTGAACCTCAAACACTAGTACTATAGTGTTCTATCTACTCCTCCATCCCCCTATTCTTGCTTCAAGAATCCATCAAGTTAGCAAATGGAAAACAAGACTCAAGAAATAGAAGGTTCTTCACTTTCAACCTGGTGGCAACATGAAGAGCTACAAGGAAGATCAATGAAGAAGTTTTGAAGATAAGACTTAGACCCCACAACAAATAGAAGCAACTCAAGAAGTACAAGTGTGAAGAAATTCAGAAGAAAACATCTCCCTCTCTCTTTCTATCTTTCTTCTTATATTCTTTCCAATTGACTTAGTGGTATTTGTGTCCATCCCATACCCAAACCAATTAGTGAAGTGAAAGCCATGAAGAATTTATCAAGACCAAGAGAAGAATCCATCCAAGGAACAAGACTACAATAGAAGCATGAAGATGATCTTCAAGAAGGCAATCACATGAGGTCTAGAAGCAATCCACACAAGTTGAAGAATAACAAGTTGTTTTTGTCCAACCATTGACCCAAATGGAAAACCCAAGACTTAGTAATATTTTTCCCATTGATGATGAAGTGAGTAAACCTACCCTAACCACAATGGAAAATACTAACATAGTCACTCAAATATTTTTGAAGGTGAATATGACCAAGTGTTTGCATGTATTACTTTAGTTGAAGAAGTAATATGTTTATTCTTAGTGAACTCTTGGAACTTCCTCGACAAGTATGGTTATAATAAAGTTAGATCACATCAAAATCAACCTAGTCCATACCAAGTAAACCCTTGGAATTTCCTTAACAAGTAATGAACTCAAATCTTGACCTTGTCCTAGTCAACTTGGTTAAACTCCTTTTTGATATGTTAGTTTCTCTGTATGTTTTCTACACTTGTATGTTGTTTGGTAGAATGTTTGTTTATTTTGTTATTGTGTTTTCAATGAATAGATTGTACGGAGAGCAACGATCTTTTGTGAAGAGAGTGTGATATCTTCACCAACTTCATCAAGGCAAGTAACACATCATCAACTACCCATTATTTTCTATATGCATTAGTTGATCTTTGAGTAGTGTGCATTGATAGGAAATTTTACTAAGTTATATTATGCTATGCTATTATCCTAGTAGTGTGTAGCCATCTCTTTTATCCTTGTTATTTATAGCCTTAGAACTTGATAGATGCTACGCAATGTGACAAATGCTTTTTACTTGATGTTGTGGAAAATTTCTGAGTAACAACTTCAATGAACCACCTGGGTGGATTTGGTTGTTTGGCTGATGAGAGTTGAGTGTCTCCCCGAGGGGTGTTCACTTGAGGAATGCCACCCAGGAACAAAGTGATTTTGATGTTCCCCAAGTTTAGATTGCTTCCAGTGCAGCCTTTAGTCATATGGGCTCTGTCTTGATTAATTAAGTTGCGATGGTTCAGCCTGGGCTTGACAAGCAGATGTAGCATAATTATAGGTGGAACGGGTCTTGCCATTAGGTTGAATTCTTGCTTCTGAAAGATCTCGTCTCAATCTTCTCCTTTCCTTAATGCACTCAGAGTGTATATGATGTTTGGGCTGATTTGAGTATGAAGGTGAAAGTGCACAAGCTCTGTAGAGTCAACAAACTAAGATCTTAGCCGTGTCCCCGGTTATGGACAACTATGAGTAGCTGGACAAGGAAGGACGGAAGAATCACATCACCATTTTCAATAAGTAAAATTTGACCAAGTGAATAGTAGTTGTGGTGCTTGGATTTCAGTCCAATGATGCCACCCCTTTGAAAAGAAAAGTTTTGTTTTACAAAAGAGAGAGGAGAAAACTTGCTTTATGCAAACTTATCCAAAACTGAACTCAGCCAAATAAGCATGTAGTATTAGTCTTGCCATTTATATCCACCATAGTGTTACTTGCCAATACATTAAATTGTATTGACTCCGTTGTGGCTGCATATTCCATATTGCAGATGTTACTGAAGACGAGTGAGGATTTCGTTTAGGATCTCGAGACTATCGCCAACATGTTTTGCCTGTGGCACATGAAGAAGATGGGCTCAATGTTGTATTATGTTTTCCGCTGTAATGCTTTGGTTTCTGCTAGTCTCCTAAGACTATGCAAGTTGTAACACTATTTTGTAAATACTGGATCATGCGTTGTAATAGAACTTTGATGCATTTGCATGATATTTCATTTTGTACTATGGTGCTAGCAATTGATCCAGGGACTAGCACAATAACACAGATGTTCTTACATTATTTAAATGTGGGAACGCTACACAGATTGACATGGAGAACAAGGCATATCTTCCTCATGTTCGTAAAAAGAAGAACAACCAACTGACTCGTGCCAGATTTGCTCATCTTGGTGTGCCCGTTGTTTTTGGCTCTGAGGACAAGATCACTGGTTCCAAAGAGTGGAAGTCCAATCAAGGTGGTTCTTGGGTGGAACATGATCTTCTCGATGATTCTACCACTCCCCATGATCCATGGACTCGTGGAGTCACTGATGATGAAGCTGAAGACATCAACACTGAGGATGAGCGTAGTCTGGGAAGTCCTGCAAGTGCCTCTAGCCCAAGCAAGTGATCTCCATGGGACGTTAGCATCACATCTTCCCTTTTTGGTACCTTGATGCCAAAGGGGGAGAGAGTTCTATTTAGGCTCGTTTTCTTCCTTGGGTGGTTGTGTCAAACTTTGGTGTTATTGTGTCGTGTTCGTGTTGTTTGTGTTGAACCATATCTCGTTGTGATCTTATGTTTGGATCTTATCATTTTATATCTATCACTTTAGTTTGTGGAAAGTTTTATTTATTATTATATATTTTATATTGCTAGGCTTGTAAAAGATAGGGGGAGCTCACATTCTTAAAAGGAAATAAAAAGATTGCCTCAAAAGCAAATATTCTTGAATTATTCCTCACAAGAATTGCTCCGCCTAAATTTTACGAGCTCTCTTAGTGGTGTTGTCATCAATCTCCAAAAAGGAGGAGATTGAAAGTGCATTTATGCATTTGATTTCTCGTATGTTTTGGAGTTGATAACAACACGATTAAGTTTCTAATAGTGCGTCTAAGTCACTTTAAGGAAACATCTTTTGACACAAAAAGGAAGAGTGCAGAAAGCGAAAGCCAACGAAATTGACTTGGTCTAGCGGTAGTACCGGCCTCCCCAGCGGTAGTACTGCTCTCCGGAGGAAGCGGTAGTACCGCCAGAAGTACCTCCAACGTGATTTTGGCTACTACAATTAGCGCTACTTCAGCGCTACCGGCCCAGTAGTACCGCTGGTACTTAGTCGTTTTCGGAGCAACACTCCCCACGGCGGTAGTACCGCTACCGCCAGTGGTAGTACCGCTCCATCCAGGACGTGGAATTACCGCTGGCAGTACCAGTCAAAATACCGCCAGGGAATTTTTGCTCTCGGTAACCGTTACGGTACTAGGGCGGTAGTGGCCTAGTACTACCACCAGCCATCTCGATTTTATATTGAGTTTGTGGCCAGCGGTAGTATCGGTGGCCCTAATGGTAGTATAGCTACTCGAAGCGCAGCGGTACTTCTGCGGTTGTACCGCCTGCTTCCTGTAGCTGGGACTTCCCAGTACCATGGTTGTTGCCAGCGAGCGGTAGTACCGCTGCCCCAAGCAGTAGTACCGCCAGACGTAAAAAGGGTCAAACGGCTAGTTGAGAGGAGGGGGGTATAAATACCCCATCCACTTCTTCCCCCAAGGGTTAGCTCCTGAAGCATTCAATTACAGCATTTATTGAGCCTCCAAAAGCTATATTTCTCCCAATCCCTCCACCCGAACTTGTTGATACTTGGAGGATTGAAGGAGAAGACCCTGATTTACATCTTCACCAAGACGTTCTTCATTTCCCCCTCATCCACTTGAGGGATTTTAAACTAGGGTTTCTTGTGGAAAACCTAGACTCCATTGCTACACTTGTTGATGATTGGTGATTGTTGGCAGCCCCCAATTTGGTTGTGGGTGTGTGCCCCAAGCTCGTTGTAAAGGATTCGATTCTCGCCTCAAAGGAGATCAATAGTGGAAGGTGAACTAGGCCTTTGTTGCCTTGTTCATCAGAGAATAGGGTGAGGCCTTTGTGGCGTTGAGTAGGCCTTTGTGGAAATAGACCCATAAAGTCAAATCCCCAACGATCAAATGGTTCAATAACAAGAGAATAATTCATAGGCATTTCATTGTGTCTAGAAATATTACCAACTTTTTGACATTCATCACATGATAAAATAAACTTCCGTGCATCTTTAAAAAGTGTAGGCCAATAGAAATCTGATTGTAGAACCTTTTGTGCAGTTCTATCTCTAGTGTGATATCCTCCATAAGCACTACCATGGCATTTTCTCAATATCTCTTGTTGTTCATATTTTGGAACACATCTTCGCACAATACCATCTACCCCTTATTTAAATAAGTGTGTGTCGTCCCAAAAATAATGCCTCAAGTCAAAAAAGAATTTCCTTCTTTACTGAGCTGTAAAGGTTGGATGCAAGTACTTGGAAACAATAAAGTTAGCCTAATGTGTGTACCAAGGACTATCTCGCGAGCTTACTTTTATTGCAGCCAACTGTTCATTTGGAAAACTATCATTAACAAGAATAGGGTCATAAGAAATGTTTTCCAATCTAGACAAATTATAAGCGACAGGATTTTCGACACCTTTCCTATCTACAATATGCAAATCAAACTCTTTTAAAAGCATCACCCATCTAATAAGCCTAGGCTTAGCATCTTTCTTTTCCATAAGGAACTTAATAGCAGCATGATCAGTATGAATAGTAACTTTCGAATCAACTAAATAAGGTCTAAGCTTATCACAAGCAAAACTACATCTAGGAACTCTTTTTAAGTGGTAGCATAATTCATTTGAGCAGAATCAAGAGTCTTACTAGCATAATGAATAACATTCGACTTCTTATCTATTCGTTGTCCAAGAACAACACCTACAGGAAAATCACTAGCATCCCACATAATTTCAAATGGTAAATTCCAATCAGGTGGTTGAACAATAGGGGCAGAAATTAAAGTCTTTTTTAGGATTTCGAAATCTTCTTTACAATCATCATCAAAAACAAAAGGTACATCTTTTTGAAGAAGATTAGTAAGAGGATTTGATATTTAAGAGAAATATTTAATAAACCTCCTATAGAAACCAGCATGACCAAGAATACTACGAATACCTTTAACATCCCTGGGACATGGCATTTTCTCAATTGCTTCAACTTCAACATCTGTTTCAGAAATTTTATGTCCAAGAGCAATTCCTTCATTAACCATAAAGTGGCACTTCTCCCAATTAAGAACAAGATTAGTTTCCTCACATCTCTACAAAATGTTATCAAGATTGTGCAAACAGTTATCAAAAGAAGTTCCATAGAAGGAGAAATCTTCCATGAATGCTTCCACAATTTTCTCACAAAAACCATGAAAAGTAGCAGACATGCATATTTGAAACGTACCAGGAGAATTACACAAACCAAAAGGCATGCATCTATAAGCATAATTTCCATAAGGACAAGTAAAATTTGTTTTTTCTTGATCTTGTTTTTTAACAGCAATTTGAAAAAACCCAGAATAACCACCAAGAAAGCAAAAATGAGTTTTCTTAGACAACCTTTCTAACATGTGATCAATAAAAGGAAAAGTATAATGATCCTTCTTAGTAACTTTATTAACTTTTCTAAAATCAATGCACATTCTATAACCAACTACTACTCTTTGAGGAATAAACTCATCATTTTCATTTGGCACAACAGTAAATCCTCCTTTCTTAGGAACACAATGCACATGACTTACCCAACTACTATCAGCAATAGGATAAATAATACCAGCATCAAGGAGTTTTAATACCTCATTTCTTACCACTTCCTTCATCTAAGGAATTAAACGGCGTTGGTGTTTGATGTCTACGCACGTTTCTATTCTTGTAGACGGTGTTGGGCCTCCAAGTGCAGAGGTTTGTAGAACAGGAACAAGTTTCCATTAAGTGGATCACCCAAGGTTTATCGAACTCAGGGAGGTAGAGGTCAAAGGTATCCCTCTCAAGGAACCCTGCAATTACAATACAAGAAGTCTCTTGTGTCCCCAACACACCTAATACAATTGTCAGTTGTATAGGTCCACTAGTTCGGCAAAGAGATAGTGAAATACTAGTAATATGGATGATTATAAGTGATAATAGAAATCTTAAATAAAAATGGAAGCAACCAAACATGTAGCAGAACTGATTGTAAACGGTGTTTCAATGCTTAGAAACAAGACCCAGGGATCATACTTTCACTAGTGTACACTCTCAACAATAATAACATAATTGAATGCATAAATATCATGTTTTCACTATGCTACTCCGAACCACTCTCCGGTAGGATAACAAACACCAATCATTGCGTAGGGCTATAAAAGTACTCCTTAAAGATGCATTTATCCATCTAGGTAACCCCCACGCTATCACCATGAGAGCTAGATGGTTCCAGAAAAACACCACAATTTCATAGGGTCATCCAACACAAATATATAAATTATTCACATGGTGCACACACTGTCACCTTTACACCGTGATCAAAGTGTCTACGGAAATCTCATAAAAAACCACTTGAGTAGCATAAAAGATGAAGAGTAACATCTACCTATTCAACTAGATTACAAAGCTCATGATCACATAAAGATCACACCATGGGAGAGAGAGATGAGACACATAGTTACTAGTAGAGCCCTCATCCCTGGGGGAGAACTAATCCCTCCTCATCATGGGAGTCAGCAACGACGATGAAGATGGCGGTGGAGTCGATGGAGATGGCTCCAGGGGCACTTCCCCGTCCCGGCAGGGTGCCGGAATAGAGATTTTTGTCCCCCGAAACTAGTCGGCGATGGCGGCGGAGCTATGGAACTTTTCATGGATGGAGGCTGGATATTTTAGGGTTTATGCCTCGGGGGGAATAAATAGGCAAAAGGGCGATGTCGGTGGGCTCCCGAGGGGCCCACACCATGTGGTCGCGCGGCCAGAGGGGGCGCGCCACCAGGTGGCGTGGCCATCTTAGAGCCCCCCTCCGGGTCTCCTTTGGACTCTGTTGACGTGCCGAGAATTCTAAGACTCTGGGATTTTGTTTCGTCCAATTACGAGAATATTTCTAGAACAACTTTTCTGAAACCAAAAACAACAGAAAACAGGAATTGGCTCTGTGGCATCTTGTCAAAAGGTTAGTCTAGAAAACATCTGTAAACCAAAGGAAAACATGTGAAATCATAAAGGTATTGGATAGAAAACAAGCATGGAGCATCAAAAATTATCGATACGTTTGAGACGTATCAGTGTTCAACAACTGGCTTTGCATCAGGTTCCATACTAATAGCATGCTGACATATAGCAGGGGAAATCCCTTTCAAATCATCAAGTCCAATAGTTCCTCGGTGTTTCTTCAATACCTCCAATAACTTCTCCTCGTCCTTACCTGAAAGTTTAGAACTAATAATAACCGGATATGTTTTCTTATCATTAATATGAGCATATTTAAGATTATGAGGTAAAGGTTTTTAATAAAAAACGGGATCCACCTTAGGTGGTAGCACTACCAAATTCCGCGCGATCTGGAACATTTCAATAACGTTGCGGATGAGCTCCAATGCGTTGCCGAGAGCAATCCGCTACGTTTTACGCGACGGAATGAAAACGTATCAGATCGACTATCAGGGACGAGTCTACAAAGTTTATATAAACCTACAAACGTCAAGGCTATCCGCAACATTCAGCCAATCGTCGCGATCAGCGGGGCCGTTCGGACCAGGCCTAATAAGCATCAATGTTTTTAATTCGTCGCTGTGAGGCGACACGTGGAAAATAAGGTCCTAACGGTCGTTAGCGTAAGCAGCTGACGTCACATCACACGTAGCATACGTCATTATGTTTGGAATGTTTTTTACATCACGAGTCTCGACCAATAAGGCGAGACCATGTGGACCAATCAAAATATCACGGAAACAAAATGGTGCATGTTGCCTTATTCTGGGACGAAATCTGTTTGCCGCGGACTACCCAGCGACGTTTTTTCCGTCGCGAGTTTCTACCAATCAGGCGAAACCATGTCGACCAATCAAAATACACCACATGGAAACAAAATTCTGCCACGTCGGCTTCTTCTGGGACGAAATCTGCTCGTCGCAGGCTACCCAGCGACGTTTTTTCCGTCGCTACACCTATGGCATGTGCACCAACCGAATGGTGCCACGCAACGTCTTTCCATGACGTTTTTTCGTCTCGGATTTGGGTGATGCCATCACCGTGTCGGAGAAGTTATATTTACATTGTCTAATCGCCCAATCCTAGTACGACACGTGGGCTGGGCATATGTCGCCACATGTCTTTATTTAACTCGACGGACTTTTACGTTATGTTACTACGATGTCGATTGTCGTGCTATTTGGGTGGTTACATCATTTTTATAATTGCCAATTGCACACAGGCAGAAGAACAAACCACATAACAGGCATCAAATACTCAGTTTTTCTCACAAAAGATCAAACCAACATACAGAACCACGGTTTTAAGGACCACGCATCAGCTCAGCCAACATCTCAAGTAGGGCAACTCCTTCTAGTTGAGACTTTTTAGCGCAGCTTGTTGCTTATAAATGTCTTCCATATAAACTACAAACTTGAGCCTCGGTTGCTCGGATTCTGCTTTTGCCATCCCCATATCAGCAATTGTTCTGCTCACATTCACATCAAGCTGCGGTTCAAGCTCAGACTTTGAAAGACTTGATTCCACAGGGGCCTTCATGGAAAAAGTATGCTACCATTCTCCTGCATGACAACTTCACTATCATCCTCATCCTCATCCTCTGAAGAAGATCGAGACATCACCCTTTTCTTGCTTGCCTATCAAGCATGCAAAGAAAATAGATGAAAATAACAGATGACAAGCATGTGCAGAACATAGATGAAACTAGCAGATAACAAGCATGTACAAAAAATTGATGAAACCTAGAAGATTTTAGTCAAACAACGGTGTGTGTAGTGAACTAGCAGATGAGAAGCATAGAGGAAATAGCAGATGTCAAGCATGTCAGGAAGATAGATGAAAATAGCATATGACGAGCATGTACAGAACATAGATGAAACTAGCATATGACAAGTGAAAGTGCATTTCGTTTTCCCGTTGGTTTTGTGTGTTAGCTAACAATACTAAGTACATTATTTATCGAGGTTTTGAGTGTGCAGGTGTTCTTTTCAACGTCCGCATCGATCACCAAAAGATTGGTGAAGATAGATCACTGAGGTTTGGGATAGAGAGGAGCCGGATATTTCTGACCAGAAATTTCCAGGGCAACCGGAATTTACGGTTAGGAAGATCCTAGCCCAGTTTGAGACAGAGACCACCCGGAAATTTCCAGCCAGAAACTTCTGGAACAACCGTATATTCCGGTTGTGGAAGCTTGTGCTCAAAATGGGTAACGACTGGAAGTTGAAGACACAGAAGTGAACCGGAAATTTCCATATCAACCGGAATTTCCGGTTTCGGATCCTGTTTGGGACAGAAGCTAGCCGGATATTTCAAACCGGATTATACGCTCCAACCGGAATTTCCGTAGAATTCAACCCCATCGAAGATCAGATCTGAAGGATTTAAGCCAACCGGAATTTCCGGTTCAAGTTTGAACCGGAATTTTCGGTAGCATTTTCCTGCTCAAACGACTCTATTTGGGGAGGGGGTACAAATACCCCTCCTCTTCCTCCTTGATCTTTAGTTTTTCCATTGTATTTAAGACCATTTACTGAGCTCACCAAATCGTCAATTACTCCCAATCCCTCCACCCAAACTTGTTGATCTTCGGAGGATTGAGGGAGAAGGCCCCGATCTACATCTTCACTGAGCCATTCTTCATTTCCCCCCATTCACTTGAGGGATTTGAGTCTAGGTTTTCCATTTGTGGATAACCTAGACCTCTTGGTACACTTGGTGATTCTTGGTGTTGGGAGCCCCCAATTTGGTTATGGGTGTGTTCCCCAAGCTTGTTTCTAAAGGATTCGATTCCCGCCTCAAAGGGGATCAATAGTGGAAGGTGGACTAGGCCTTTGTGGAGGGGTTCATTGGAGAATAGGATGAGGCCATTGTGGCGTTGAGTAGGCCTTTGTGGCGAAGCTCACAACCCTCCTAGGAGATGTACTCCCTTAGCAAGGAGGAACTCGGGATTACATCATGTCTCCACGTGCTTCATATCGGTTACCTCATTCCCTTCCCTTTTACTTGTGCTTGTATTGTGTTTATCTTTGTTCCTATCATATAGTTAAATTCACCGTAGTTGCATTATCTAGAGAATTTACCTTTGTTTCAAGCCTAATCATGAAGAAAAATTAAAATTGGTCGTAGCAATTGGTATCAGAGCCTCGGCTCTTATTACCGGGCTTAACCGCATAAGAGTTTAGTATGGATGGTGATACAGTTGTCACCGATACCGCGGCATAAGTCACTATGGATGATCTCAAGGAATTCAAAAGTTCCTTGACCTCATCCATGGAGGGCAAAATTGATGAGTTGTGAACTCTCATGTTGCAATTCATGAAAGACAAGGAATCGGAGACATCCACACCTCCTCCGGATGAAAATCCGGAGGGTGCCAAGAATTGGGATAATGGTGAACCACTTAAAGATGCTTCCGCTAAGAACTCCACCGATAAGGGTACGGAAGGAAAGAGAGATTACACCTCCGCTGAGGGGCACTACTCTCCTGATCCTCCTGTCCCACATCCTCATATAATTCCTAGAGGAGAACCTCCTAAAATTGATGCACATACTTTTGGTGAGTGGCAATATTACATGGAAACTCACTTGAACTCTTCCTGTATTGAAATTTGGAGGGTCACTCGAGATGGATACAAGCCGCATGACCCCAAGAACTTGACAAGAAGATAAGCCGTAGATTGTCAACTCAACTACACTGACTTTTCCACCATTCAACAAGCCGTGGGTCCAAACCACATGCCTCATCTTCAACAACATTCCACCGCCAAGGAAACATGGGACACTCTTGTCGTCATGTTTGTGGGAAACGAGAGCATGCAAAGGAATAGGTATGATACCTTGAGAAATGAAGCCGAAGGATTCTATATGCATGATGGTGAGAATCATGAAGACATGTACCGAAGGCTCAAGAATCTTGCCACCGCATTCAACAATGTTGGTGCCAAGTATATTGATGATGCGTGGATCAAGAGAAAGTACATAATTTCTCTTATTCCTTTTGAGCCCACGGACATGAAGAGCCTTCAAGGAAGACATGACTTTGCATCTTTGACCTCAACCCAAGTGATGCAAGAAATGTGCTCCTATGAAGTGCAAACTAGGAATTCTCTTGACAAACATGCTAGAGCCATGGGAATGCACAAAGGAGCATCCGTTGCTTTGAATGCCAAGGTAGTGTCAAGGGAGGTTGATTATCAAGAAACTTGCATTGAGGACTTGGCTCCTTTGGAGGATCAAGAATATGACCCCGTTCTCAAAGATGTCATTGCTCTTGCCGTGCAAAAGTTTTGGAAGAATCCATCCAAGGCCAAGGCATATGTTGAGGAAAAGTCCCAGTCTATATATGGCAAAGAAGGGACTCAAAGAGTGAGGTATTGCTTCAATTTTTAAGACAAGCACCATTTCATTGCGGAGTGCCCCTATGAGAATAGGGTACATCATGGTGGCAGGCTTATTGGCAAGGAAAAGTCCAAGTTTGCTTACAAGAAACCTCACTTCAAGAAAAAAAACCTTTCAACAAGAAGTCTCCCACTAAGTTCGTTCTAGTGACTCAAGAGGAGTATGATTCTGGAAGTGATGATGAAGAAGAAGAATCCACAAGTGAAGTGGCCGCTCTTACTATTGCTTTAACTCCATCATCTTCATCACTCTTTGAATCCCCCAATGAGAACCTTCCTCAACCCAATGCCAATTGCTTCATGGCCTATGCCTCGGAGGTATCACCTTCTCCCAACTCTAAGACTCCAAATGAATTGTTTAACCATGCTAGTCTTAGAGTAGAAGATAAAATTGCCTCTTTGGATCATTTTATGTCTAACGTGCAAGGAGAGACCAAGAAATACTTTGATCTCATCATGAGACAACTGGGAGAGGCCCATGAAGCTCTTGAGAAGAAAGGTGAGATTGAAAGAAGAAATGTGGAAGAGCACGAGGGTCGAGTTTCTCTTGAGGAGGAACTTGAAACTATTGAAGAGTCACATAATGAACTTGTTTATAAGATCGCTAAAGAATGTGAACTTGCTATTGCTAAATATAATAAATCTAAAAATGATAAGGTTGAGTTTGGGTTTGGTCATGATAAACTAACCGTGGAGTTTGAGAAGCTCACGGAGGCTCACAAGGATTTGGAGAGTGAACACCCTACTCTCAAAGAGTTACATGAACAACTTCAAACTCAACTCAATCAATTTAATGTGCCTAGTAACTCTACGTCTTCTTGTAATCATGCAAATATTATTGAGGAAAATGCTAGGTTGAAGGATGAGATAGCAAGGCTCAAGGGCAAGAGCCCTCAAGTTGAGAAGGTTGTGGCCTCAATCCCACAAGTGGTTGCTTCTAGACCACAAGTGAGTGCTCCTAGACCACAAGTTGGTAAACAAGGTATTGGCTATGTTGCCAAGAAGAAGAACAAGAAGAATCCCAACAATGTTGCTTCGAGTGGTATTGTCATTAAGGACAACACTACTCGTAGTATTCCCGCACAAGCCAACAATGTTGTTTCGAGTGGTATTGTTATTAGGGACAACACTACTCGTAGCATCCAAGCAGGAACTAACAATCCACACCATTTCTTATATGTTTATTATTATGGTGTTGTGCAAGATAAATATGTTGGTCCTATTGAAGGTTTCATTGACTATACTATTTGGGTTCCAAAGACCCTTGTTGCTAACGTGAGGGGACCCTCCTTGGTTCCTAACTCTAGTCAATGATCTCTTCCAGGACTATGCTTCTGGTGGGTCTAAATGGATAATTTATAGTGGATGCACTAGTTATATGACCGGAAGCAAAGAACTTGTGACAGAGTTGCGCCCAAATACAAATGATGCATCCGTCACTTATGGAGATAAGTCCAAGTCTAAGGTATCGGGCTTCGGCAAGGTTGTGATTGCTTCCGATGTCACTATCGTGGATGTCATGCTTGTCGAATCCCTTGGTTTCAATTTGCTTTCAGTTTGTTCTCTTGGGAAGATTGGTTTGTCCATCTTCTTTGATGAAAATGTTGTGGTCCTTTTGAGGAGCAAGACTCTTGACGTCGCATACGTGGGCCATGTCAAAAATGATTTGTTTGTGGTGGGCTTTTCAAAGTCCGCCAACTCTCAAGCGATGTGTCTTTTCGGAAAGGCAGAAGTGGGGTGGTTGTGGCATCACCTTTTATCGCATGTCAACATGAGAACTTTGCAAAGTCTTCACAAAGGTTTCCTAATTCTCGGACTAAACGAAAATGTTTCCTTTTCCAAAGATCGCGTTTGTAGGTCGTGTGTTGAAGGAAAGATGCATGATGCCTCTCACAAGAGCAAGACCATTATCTCATCAAAGAGGATCTTGGAGCTTATCCACATTGATCTCTTTGGTGCCGTGCCCGAGGCAAGTCCTAGGGGAAAGAAGTATTGCTTGGTGATTGTTGATGACTATTCAAGATAAACTTGGGTTTATTTTTTCAAGACGAAGAGTGAGACCCAACAAACCATCATCGACTTCTCCAATCAAGTGCAACATCAACACAATGTCCAAATCATGGATATTAGGAGTGATAATGGAACCGAGTTCAATAACTACACTTCAAATGAGTTCCTTAGTTTTGAGGGTATTCGGCATCAATATTCTGCCGCATATACGCACCAACATAATGGTGTAGCCGAATGGAAGAATCAAACTCCTATGGATATGGCAAGGACCATGTTGGCGGAGTATTCTTCTTCCCAATATCTATGGGTCGAGGCCATATCCACCGCATCCCACTCCTCCAACCGCCTCTACATCCGTAGGATCTTAGACAAGACTCCATATGAGATCCTCACCAGAAACAAACCCAACGTCTCCTACATCCGTGTTTTCGGTTGTAAGTGCTTCTATTTGATAAAGGGTGTTCGGTTGTCTAAATTCCAATCTAAAACTATTGAGGGTATGTTTGTTGGTTACAGTGCCGAATCCCACACTTATAGAGTCTTTGACAAAGCCTATCAGATTGTCATATAATATTGTAGTGTGGTTTTCAAAGAAAATGATGGCTCCCAAGTGGTGCATTTTCATGTTTCTAATGTAGATGTTGAAATGCCTCAATAAGCCATAGGCAGGATGGTGTGGGATTTTTCATCCCCATTGAGGGACACCTTATGGCAACTGGAGAAGAACTATGCTCTACTCAAGTGGATCCCTCCTCTACAATAGAAGAACAAGCCAAGGAGTCAAGTGATGCACCTACCGAATAATAAGTTCAAGACCCTCCTCTTATTGACCAAGTTACTATGCAAGATGCAACCACTCCTATCATTCAAGATAGTTAAGGTCAAGGCCAAGATCAACCTTGCTTGTCCTCCTCTCCTCAAGTTTAAGAAAGTGTTGAGGACGATGATGATGATTATCAAGGCCAACAATTTGGTCAAGACGGGACCCAAATGATCAAGATGATCAAGTGATTCCTCCCCAATGAGGAGATCAAAGCCCGTCGTGCTAGAAGGATTAGAAGAGCTTTGAAGCGTATTGATGCATCCGACAATAAGGTCTTGGAAGATGTTCAATCTAGAAGATACACAAGAAAGCAATTTGCAAACTTTAGTGAGCATCAAGCTCACATATCCATGGTGGAACCGAAGAAAGTATTTGAAGCTCTTGAGGACTCTGATTGGGTGGAAGCTATGCATGATGAGCTCAATAACTTTGAGCGCAATAAAGTTTGGAAGGTAGTTGAGAAGCCCAAGGATTGCCACAATGTTATTGGAACTAAGTGGATATTCAAGAACAAGCAAGATGAGCATGGCATTGTCATAAGGAACAAGGCAAGATTGGTGTCTCAAGGCTACACTCAAGTGGAAGGCATTGACTTTGATGAAACCTATGCACTCGTGGATCGCCTTGAGTCCATCCGTATCCTTCTTGCATATGCATCTTCACATAATTTCAAATTGCAACAAATGGATGTCAAAAGTGCTTTTCTAAATGGTCCACTAAAAGAGGAGGTATATGTTAAGAAACCTCCAGGGTTCGATAATCTCAACTTCCCTAACCATGTCTACAAGATCGATAAGGCGCTCTATGGACTTAAACAAGCACCACGTGCATGGTATGCGCACCTTAGAGAGTTGTTTGAAGACCGCGGGTTTGAAGTTGGAAAGATCTACCCCACCCTTTTCACAAAAAGGGTAAAGGGATAGCTTTTCATATGCCAACTCTATGTGGATGATATGATCTTTGGCTCAACTAACAAAGCTTTTAATAATGAGTTCTCAAAGCTTATGACTAACAGATTTGAGATGTCCATGATGGGAGAGCTTAAATTCTTCCTTGGCTTTGAGATCAAGCAATTGGCTCGTGGGACTTTCATTTCTCAAGCCAAGTACACCCAAGACATACTCAAGAGGTTTAATTTCCAAGGTGCGAAAGATAAGCCATCTCCTATGCAAGTCCAATGCCACCTCTAGCGCAATCCGGATGGTAAATATGCGAACCAAAAGGTGTATTATTATATGATTGGTTATTTGCTTTACCTTTGTGCATCTAGGCCCGATATCGTTTTGAGTGAAGGTGTGTGTGCAAGGTATCAAGCGTCTCCTAAGGAAAGCCACTTGATGGCGGTCCATAGGATCTTTCGGTATTTGGTTCATACCTCAAGGTTTGGTTTGTGGTACCCACAGGGGGCACAATTTTCTCTCAAGGGGTACACGGACTCGGATTGGGACGGTGATAAAGATGATAGGAAGTCTACTTCCGCGGCTTGCCAATTTCTTGGTAGGTACTTGGTGAGTTGGTCTTCCAAGAAGAAAAATTGTATATCTCTCTCAAGCGCCGAAGCCGAGTATGTGGCGACCGCTAGTGCTTGCACCTAATTGCTATGGATGAGGAAAACCCTCAAATAATATGATGTTCACTTGGATAAGGTGTCTCTCATGTGTGACAATGAAAGTGCCATCAAGATTGCCTACAACCCCGTGCAACATACAAGGACGAAGCATATTGAGACTCGTCATCATTTCATCCGGGATCATGTGGCAAGAGGTGATACTGAGCTAGCATATGTCCCCACCAAGGATAATCTTGCGTACGTATTCACGAAGCCACTTTATGATGCAAGATTCATGTTCTTGAGGAATGAGCTAAATATCATCGATTCTAGGAGTTTGACTTGAAGATCTTGCACACACCGCTATAGTTGATACGTGTTTGGGTTCATGAGTAGGCATGGACATAGGGGGAGTGTTATCCTAACACATTGGGTTCTCCCTCCCCCCATTATTCCCAAAGCAAAATTTCATTGTTATCTCTCTTTTTGTAATGTTGAATTGTGAGCTTCAATGTCGAGAATTGGCAATGCACCCAAGATATATCTTCGCGGTTGCATACCATGATCTCTTATATGGTGGCTTAGGCCACCAACCTCTTCTTCGTGAAGAGTTGGATCTTAGTTGGGGTTTATTTGATTTTCATTGCATTTCTCTTGTTTTCCCTTGCTAAGTGTTTTCGTAGGAAAATCACACACTTGTGCGTTTTGTTTGATTCTTGCAAATGGGTGGGTTAAGTACCACTTTAAGTTTGGTGTTTCTATCCTAAGCCTTTCTACCTAAAAACCAAACTCTATATAGCACACAAGTCACTCCTTTGAAACTTGGAAGTTTCAGATCAAAAGGCAGCCGGAATTTCCGGTACAGTTTTGTACCGGAATTTCCGGATGGACCAGGAATATCCGGTCCGGCGAAATCACCTCAAATCTGAGGGGAATGGGAGAGTTAGTTCTTGCCTTTGTCCCCCAACCTCCTCCTCCTCCAAATCGCCGCCACACTAATTCGTAGCCTCTGGGGCTACTTCCTCGACAGGATTTGCATGCTTTTGGCTGGATCTTGTGATCCATCTCCTAGGGACCAATGTCATCCAAGAATTTTCATACATGGACGCGGATAATCCTCATTTCTTTTGAATCTTGGTGCCCTAACCCTACCCCTCCTTGGATGAATGTTTTCTTGTTCAATGCTTGGTAGTGGATGTTCCCTAGGCCATCTATTGCATGCTAGAGATAATAGTTTAGCACCCCCCGTATTCGATCTAGAGTTAAACCTAGTTGAAAATCGATCTAGTGCTGTTTTCATGGAACCAGAATATCCGGTTCATAACTGAACCAGAAATTCCAGTTGGGTTATGTCCCAAATTCCAGTACTGTTTTTTATTTTCTCTAGGATTTTCACTTGATCATTTTGCGGATGCTCCTCTATTATCTTGTTGTATGTTACTATATCATTGACTTGTGTGCACTTACCCCCTTTCTACCGTCTATATGCTTCAGTCACAGGTGGTTCTCAGGTTGACAAGTTGAGCACCCGCAAGCGTCCGTCCTACAAGGACACTAGCGATGAGGACCCCAGTGACTTTCGGCCTCCGAGCAAAGATACTACAAAGGGGAAAGAAAAGTATGTTGCTAAGAAGCCATCATCAAGGAAGAAGAAACGCAAGGAAGTCAGGAAGAACTACAAGTATGATGTGACCACTCAAGAGTTTGCTCAGATTTGTCAGAAGGACTGGTACAACACTCCAAGGGACATGGAGATTGACGATGCTCGTTTCTGGTGCTTGGAGCAGTCCTACATCTTTGTTGACATCTACTCTGACTACAAGTTCCCAGTCCGCCAGATGAATCCCACAAAGTTCCAGTTCATCAAGGACAAGGAAGTATTTGTTGATGCTGCTAGTATTCTTGAGAGGTTTGATCTTGTGAAGCTCATGGAGACTCGCTGCCCATACAACACCCATCTCGTGGTCCAGTTCATGTTCACATTGGTGTTTGACTCGAGTGTTGTTTGCTGTTTGAAGTTGATGACCCAGTCCACTCCTTGTGAGGCTCAGTTCTTGAAGCTGGGTAAGGTTCTTGGCTACAAGTAACAATCTCATCCTCCACTTGGTCACCGTATACACGATGTGGATAGACCTCACCGTGAGAAGAGTATGGCTGGCATGTATGCTCCAGTGTATGTGGTTGTTAAGGTGGAAGGGCTTCTCCCGCTCTATGATCAGCTGGTACGCATCTTTCGGTCTTTGTTGGTTCCTAGTGGTGGCAACAATGATGCTCTCACCAGTCCGCTTTTGCAACCTTCTGATTCTAGCAAAGCAATGTATCGAGGACGAGGACCCTACTGTGTTATACAAGGTGGATGTCATGGACTTCATCTTCCACGAGCTCCGCAATGCTATGATTGCTGGAAACACTATCCCATATGGACCATACATCATGATGTTGATCAAGGACACTATGGGGAGAGACTTCCATGAGCTGCCTATGCAAGAACATGCCTTCAAGAAGCTGTATGTGAAGAGGAAGTCCATTGCTGCTGCTCCTGCCCCTCGTCCTAAGGGTGGTTCCTCTATGGGAGATGCCCCTTCTAGTGCTCGCAAGGCCGACACCACCACTACTGTGCGCAATGTCAGGAAGCTTTCTTGGTTCCAGTGCAATGTGCTTTGCATGAAGGTGGATATCCACAAGGAGCAGTATCAGGCTTACCGCAGGGACACTGCTATGTCCAGCTCTCAGCGTCAAATAGTTCATCATGTGAGTGGTGCAACTAGTGGTATCCCTGATGCCTTGGTTCCTGACTCGTACTCACAGTGGGATTCTAGAGACTGTACCCCTTAGGAGCAGATTGAGGAGGCTCTTCGTGTCACTGCTGCTTCATCTGGGGATCCTACTGATGATGACTATGATGAGGATGATGAGGAAGTGGATAAAGATCAGGAGAGGGACGCCGAGGGTGCTTTCAAGACGCCAGCTAGAGAGTCCTCTGGGCACTTGGTGCTTATATTGTCTATGAGACGTTAGCACCACTACCTATCTCTTTTTGGTGTCTCGATGCCAAAGGGGGGAAGTAGTCTTAGGCCTACAGGATTTTGCATGAGTTTGGGAACAAGCATGTTCTTTTATCATTTATTGAGAGATTGTGTCCATTTCGTTGTTTCATGAACTATTTTTCTATATCTCTCATGTGAACTATGTGTTTCTGAGACTTGGTTCTCATTGTGGTATTGATGGTGCAGATCTTGCACTCATTGGGATACCCCAAGAGGAGGGTGTGATGAGCACAACGGTAGGTGGTTTCCCCTTATTTAAGAACCAAGGTTATCAATCCAGTATGACTAATAATCCACCCTCATGTTATCATCCGAACCCCCTTAGGTATTAAGTTGCAAGCAACAGATAACTGCATTAAACAAAGTGTGTAATGTAAGCAATGATTATGCATGCGGGCACTCCCACCGCTGTTTTCTCCCTAATGGCAACAACACATCCTCCCCCTTCACGTTTCTGTCACTCGAGCAAGGTGGTGAGGAGGCATGAACCCACTATCGAGCATAAATACTCCCTCTTGGAGTCACTAGCAACTACTTGGCCAGAGCAACCACTAGCAACGGAAAGCATGCAAGATCAAAAATAACATATGCAAATAAAGACTATAATCAACTTGGCATAAGTTCAATATTCATCGGATCCCAACAAACACAGCACATAGAGTTACATAAGATCAATCTCGATCATGTTAGGCAGCTTGACGGAGGGATAATAACCCGGTAGGACAACTCCAATGTATAACCCGGCCCAAAGGACGATGCGCAGGATCCGGCTAAGGATAAAGAAACTTTCGGAAGGCCCAAGTTTGTAGGCCCAGTAACCCGGATTGTGGGTTACGGTAAAGGAAGGTTAGGGTTTGTATGCCGTGTCCGGGTAGGATCCAGGGTGCGCCTTGGAGAGTAAGCCAGGGGGTACGGGTGCTTTATAAACCGACCCCTAGGATTAGTTGAGAGAGATCTAAGAACCCTAGCAATATCGCTTGATATCGAGCATCCAGTGTAACCCGAGAGTTGATTTATTATATTAAGATCGGAGACTCGGCGACTTTGATTGCCGGCTACCAGATCGATTATCATCATGTTTTCCTCTGAGCTAAACCCTCTCCCGAACGCCTGTGTCGTCTTGACCCAAGATCAGTTACCCCCGGTAACGTCTGCCGTGATTATCCCACGACAGTTGGCGCCCACCGTGGGGCCTGCGTCCAAAGGTGTTTACATCACGGGAGAAGCTCGGAAGAACATGGAGAATCTTGTCATCGGTGAGATCTACATCGACCACAAAGGAGAGAAGACGGTGGACGATTCCGGCTGGGGACCAGAGTCGGATCACCTTGAATCCGGATCTGTCGTGACAATCGGCCGGATCAGTATCTTCATCGGTATGGTACGTACATCTGATTTAAAAGGGCAATATCATGTGCACACTACAGGAACTTCTAATAGGGACAAAAAGATACTCAAGCAAGCTGTGAACTCGGTTTCCTCGGCTATTCCGGGATACTTGAGATGGACGGAACAAGAGGTCACGTGGAGCAGAAGAGATCACCCGGAAAGAATAGAGCACCCAGGGGTCTTAGCATTGGTAGTCGCACCACAGGTCAATGGTTACGAGCTAAAAAGAGTCCTGATGGACGGTGGAAGTAGCATCAATATCTTGTACTGGGAAACTTTTTCACGCATGGGGCTCAAGGAGTCTCAGCTACAGAAGAGTTCAACATTTTTTCATGGAATAGTGCCGGGTCACTCGGCATGTCCCGAGGGAAAGATCACGTTGGAGGTTGCTTTCGGAGAATCAACGGATAATTATCGAGTTGAGTGGCTCACGTTCGAGGTGGTCAAATTGCGCAGTCCTTATCACGCGCTGTTCGGAAGACCGGCTTATGCTAAATTCATGGCTAGGCCGTGTTATGTGTATCTACAGCTAAAGATTCCGGGTCCTAAGAAGACCATCACCATATATGGGAGTCGGGATGTAGCGGCCGAGTGCGATGAAGGAGATTCGGTGATGGCCGAGCAAGCTTGCAGAAAAGAAGAACTCAAGTATTACCGGTCTCAAGTAGATCCGGATGATAGAACAGCATTGAAAAGGCCGAGTACTGAGGATGAAAGAGCAAAATTCAAGGCAGCACAAGACACCAAGAAGATAGATTTTGTTGAAGGAGATTCCACTAAGCAATTTACCATAGGGTCCAATTTGGATAAAGAGCAGGAGAAGGCACTTGTGGAGTTTATTCGCTCAAGTGCAGACGTGTTCGCCTGGACACCTAGCGACATGCCGGGTATCCCTACAGAGCTGGCAGAGCACAGTTTGCATGTAGATCCCAAGTCCAGGCATGTGAAGCAGGGCTTGAGGAAAATGAATGAGGAAAGAAGGAAGGCTATAGGTGAAGAGATCGCTCGGCTATTGACAGCCGGCTTTATCATGGAAGTATTTCACCCGGATTGGTTAGCAAACCCAGTTCTAGTGATGAAAAAGACCAATGAGTGGAGGATGTGCATTGATTTTACGAGTCTCAACAAACATTGCCCAAAGGATCCGTTCGCACTACCAAGGATAGATCAGATCATAGACGCAGTAGCTGGAAGTGACCTATTATGCTTTCTGGACGCATATTCCGGGTATCATCAGATTAAGCTCAAGAGGGAGGATTGGGAGAAAACATCGTTTATAACCCCTTTTGGGGCCTTTTGCTATAAAACCATGACGTTTGGATTGAAGAACGCTGGCGCAACTTATCAACGGTGTATTCAGAAGTGCTTCGAGGACCAAATCGGACGTAATGTCCATGCTTATGTGGATGATGTGGTTATCAAGACTAGGAAGGCAGAGACGTTTATCGATGATCTAAAGGAAACGTTCAAAAACTTGAGGAGGTATCAAATGAAGCTTAACCCGACTAAGTGCGTATTTGGAGTCCCAGCCGGAAAATTACTCGGTTTTATCGTTTCCGAGAGAGGAATCGAAGCAAACCCGGACAAAATCAAAGCTATCCAAAGTCTGAAAAGGCCGGAAAATTTGAAGCATGTTCAAAAACTCACGGGCTGCGTGGCATCCTTGAGCCGATTTATATCAAGACTCGGAGAAAAAGCAATACCCCTGTACCAGCTCTTGAGGAAATCCGATAAATTCGTGTGGGATCAAGAGGCGGATGAGGCATTCGAGGCACTAAAGAAGCAGTTATCTGAAGCACCAGTACTAGCGGCCCCGGGTCCTAAAGAGCCTATGTTGCTATACGTGGCAGCTGGCCCCCGAGCCGTTAGTGCAGTAGTGGTTGTAGAGCGTAAAGATGATGGGAAGGGTTATCCAGTTCAGAGGCCGGTTTATTATGTCAGTGAGGTATTGTCGGAAGCAAAGCAGCGCTATCCGCATTGGCAAAAGCTGGTTTTCGGGGTCTTTATGGCCAGCCGGAAATTGAAGCCGTATTTCCAGGAACACCCCATAACGGTGGTTAGCTCAATACCAATGTCGGATATCATCAGGAACTCGGATGCGACTGGAAGAATAGCCAAATGGGCGATAGAAATGGGGGATTATCACATCAGTTACGAGCCCAGGTCAGCAATCAAATCTCAGGCTTTAATTGATTTCGTTAACGACTGGGCACATACAGGCATGACTACAACGGTTCCAAACTTCGAGTCATGGATCATGCACTTTGATGGATCTAAGCAATACGAGGGATCAGGAGCTGGAGTGGTGCTAACGTCACCCAAAGGAGATAAATTAAGTTACGTACTACACATTCACTTTGACTGTTCCAACAACGTGGCCGAGTATGAGGCCCTATTGCATGGCTTAAAGGCAGCCAAGGAAATGAGCATTAAGAGGATACGATGCTTTGGAGATTCGGACCTTGTGGTACAGCAGGTGTCAGGAACTTGGGATAGAAAGGATGCAACCATGGCAGCATACCGCAGGGAGCTTGATAGGGTTGCAGGATGCTTTTCCGGGTATGAGGTGGAGCATATAGACAGAAGAAAGAATGAAGCAGCAGACGCCCTTGCTAGACTCGGCTCGCGCAGAGAGCCGGTTCCACCTAACGTGTTCCTGGACGAGTTATGGCGACCATCGGTTAAAACCGAGTCAGAGGAGGAACTGGCAAATCAAGACCCGGATTTGGAGCTCGTGGCCGCTGTACGGGCTGTCCCCGAGTAGACAGAACCGTTTTTGGCCTACCTATTACGAGGCGAGTTACCACAACAGGAGGTGTTAGCAAGGCAAATTTTGAGGCGTGCAAAGGGGTATTCTATCATCAATGGGGAGTTATACAAGAGAAGCGCAGCGGGGGTCTTTTTACGCTGCGTGGCACCAGAAGAAGGCCAACAGATTCTCAAAGAAATCCATGAAGGTGATTGTGGGCATCATGCATCCACAAGATCCCTTGTGGCCAAGGCTTATCGACATGGGTTCTTCTGGCTCACGGCTCTAGCAGATGCAGAACGGTTAGTAGCAAGGTGTGACGGATGTCAAAGGTACGCCCGCCGAACCCATGTGCCGGCTATGGAATTACGGACTATCCCGTTAACTTGGCCGTTCGCCGTCTGGGGTATGGACATGGTTGGCCCCTTTCATATGTCACCCTGCAAGAAGACACATCTTTTAGTGGCTATTGATAAGTTTACCAAGTGGGTTGAAGTTATGCCAGTTACTAATTGCGAAGCAGCTACAACAGTCAAGTTCCTGAAAAGAATTATCTACCGGTTCGGGTATCCCCACAGCATAATTACAGATAATGGAACCAACATGTCCCTTGGTGAGATGGAAAAGTTCTGTGGCAACAATGGAATCCGGCTTGATATAGCATCAATGGCTCATCCACAGGCCAATGGACAAGTGGAGAGGGCAAACCAAGAATTGCTCCGTGGATTAAAACCGCGATTGCGAGTTCCCTGTATCAGGGCTGCTGGTGCATGGGTCGAAGAACTTCCTTCCGTGGTTTGGGGTATCAACACTACACCCAACAGATCCACTCATATGACACCCTTCTTCATGGTCTATGGGGCGGAAGCAGTGCTACCGAGTGATATTATTCATGATTCACCACGAGTATCAGCATACGTCGAAGTGGAGAACGAAAAGACCCGGCAAGATGCCGTAGATATGTTAGAAGAACAAAGGGAGCAAGCCCTGGAAAGATCAGCCATATATCAGCAAGATCTACGGAGGTATCACAGCCGGCGCGTGAAAACCCGGGTCTTCCAGGAAGGAGACCTGGTTCTGCGCCTGGTACAGTCAAACGAAGGAAAACACAAGTTATCACCGCCATGGGAAGGACCGTTTATCATAAGCCGGAATCTACATAACGGATCATATTACTTGGTGGATGCAAGGGAAGAGTCGGCCACAGTTAATGACACCGCTCATACCACTTCATCTATGCAAGAAAGAGACAGACCATGGAACGTGGCTCAGCTACGTCCGTATTATACTTAGTAAAGATTATGTTGGCAAGTGGAATGGAACGATGTAACAGGCAGCAGGTTTTCAGACGCACTCTTTTCCTATCCAGGGTACCCTTGGGGACTGGACGGGTTTTTAACGAGGCGGCCTGCTGGCCTAATTTTTTTCATATCAAGTAAAGAGGTGATTATCAAGAAAAGAGGTGATTATTATCATGTTCTGTACTTTCAGTATGATGCATATATTTAGGTCTTGGGGGCTGGCTGCTTGAATAGCGCAGTTGCAAACTCAAAGACCCGGCCATGATGCCTATGAGTTATAAGGGCCGATTACTTGCAAACGAGTACGGCTGCAATCTTATAACCGGACGAAGGAGCCAAACTTTCTTGACTATTCTTACTTAAGCTCGATGTGACTCGCAATAAAGTGGCATGATTTGTTCGCTTACGATTACAGTCAGCCATGACGCCCAGTGGGACTTGCCTGACTCTGTCTTCGTATAGATGTAACAACATGGTATCCACGCGAAAGCCGACTTACAGTACAAGATAGTCAAAAGGGTCATCTAAACCACAAGTTATGCAGAGTACAAGGCTAATAACCGGAAACTCAACGATTATTAAGCATAACTTCAGATCCTGTGTGAAGCAACTCGGGGTTTTTTGTGGACTTAGTAGCAAGCAATTTGTTCTTGAAAGATCACGTATCCTAGACTCGGAAATCCGGGTCCTGGAAACTCGGGATCTTAAGAGATGAAAAAATTGCTTAGTTGTTAAGGTTCAAAAAACCCAAACATCCGAGTCTTGGGGACTTGGGGACTTAGAAGTAATCCCGCTTGTCAACACCCATGAAACCCGGAAAACGAGTCTCACAAAAGGAACAATACAGAAAGTCGGATATCGAGAATAAAGAAAGTTGGATATCGAGAATAAAGAAAGTTGGATATCGAGAGTAAAGAAAGTCGGATATCAAGATCACATGGGTTCAAAAGTAGATAAACATAAAAGCCAGAAGAGGCACAGGGTGTATCAGGAACTTAGAATGCATTACAAAATCCCGGTGAAAGATATCAAAGATGCACAGGCGCACCACCCAAAATATAATTGTTTAAACGGCACATCGGCCGATTGACGCATAAGAAGAGGCAGCAAATATCAGGTATCACTCGGCGTCCATCTTGGCCTTGCCCTTGCCATCATTTGTGGTAGCAGCAGCACCCGGATCGGTAGTACCAGCCCGCGCAGGAGGCGGAACGACTGGTGTCGAGGTAGCGGGTGCAGAACCGGCTTCAGCTTGCTTTTTGGCAGCCTCCGCCCTCAACTCAGCAGCCTCCTCCTTCCACCGAGCCAGCATATCATACGGCTCGGGAAGATCCGACTTAACCGCTTCACCAGCAGCATCATATGCAGGAACGAGGGAATCGACATCTAAACCGTCAGCAATCACGCTGGCCGGGTAACGAACCTCCTTCTGGACGGCCTGGAAATCCTTCACAGAGAACTTGGACCCATCAAGCTTGAACTCCGGAAAACCGCCCATAAGCTTCACTAGCTCGAGCTTAGGGAAATAAGCTTTAGCAAGCGCAAGCCCCCGGGTTACTCCAACCCGGCAAGACGAGCGTTTCCAGTGCCAAATCCACTCAGGGATAGTGGAGAAGGCATCCAGCATTCTCTTCAGATCGACATGCCCCTTACCCGGCCACCGTATTTCCTGAAGGATCCATTTGGTTCCGGCGCATAGCTGCCGGATAACGCTCTTGATAGTTTTCAGCCTGGCAATATCATCCTCATCCGGCATCACTTCATCCGGACCTGAAGAAATGGAAACATGAGTCGGGAAAACTCCGGCTATTTATCAAAAGGATAACCCGGAGGAAGAAACGTACCAAGCAAAGCACGATACGTATCAGCAATTTGGACAGAAAGGCTCGTTAGATCATCTTCTGCTTTGTGAGCCCTCCTCCTATACTTCTTCATTATCATCCTACTCCTCCTGGCCTCAGCCTCGGCTACCTCACGCAGAGCCACCTCCTTTTCAATGAGCTTGGTGGCCTTTGCCAGTTTCTCCTCAGATTGAGTCACGAAGGACTGCATGGACGCAACGAAGGATTAGCCGGGTAAAGGGGCAAGTTATCAGTCGCTTATATCATAAAGTCCCAAGCAAATTATGAATCAATTCACTCGGAACTTGGGGACTGGATAAAGACACAAGCAACATTAGTCGGGTTTACCTCGTGTTTGGCTATTAAAGCTCCCAAGATGTTTTCTTCATTAGCCCTCAAAGTGCGCAGGGTTTCAAGCATCTGGGTAAACGTCAGGTCCTCGGGCTGTGCACCGGAAGAGCCGGCAGCCTGGTCGCCTGGTGGGGGAGCTCTCCCCGCCCTTGGGGTCAAGACCCGGACAGTTTGAGTATCCGGGTTGGGAGAACCCATCCTCGTATCCAGAACCTCGATCTCCTCGTCCACTGGTTCCGATGAGGAAGGAAACCC
The DNA here is from genome assembly GCA_028641055.1 of Alopecurus myosuroides. Classification (NCBI taxonomy): domain Eukaryota; kingdom Viridiplantae; phylum Streptophyta; class Magnoliopsida; order Poales; family Poaceae; genus Alopecurus; species Alopecurus myosuroides. Next base: position 25,878,896 of record CM054062.1, read on the forward strand.
GGTGGCTCGGTGAAGTGGATCGCCCAAGGGGCCTTGTTCCTGGTTATTTTCAGTATCACCGCCAGTCGCGGCATCTACGTTCTCAGTCGGCTCCTCTGTCCGATGGTTATCCATCTCTACATTCTCCGGGTCACTGACGGTGACTTGAGTGCTAAAAGAAAGATGAGAGGAGGCAGTTAGTAGTGGTGATTGAAAATTGTCAGGCATCAAGAGAAGTCATATAGCAAAAACTTACCCGACATTCACGGTGTAATCCGGCGGGAGCTCGCCGCTGGAAGCAGACGAAGTCGCCACAGGGACTACTAACGGAACCCGGAATTGCCCGGCACGTGGATGGTTAGGAGAAGGGTGGCGTCGAGGAGAGTCCGAAGGACGAGACGGAGGAGCACCGGCACGATGGACGGGGGAGGTAGAGATGCCCGGGTTAAGGGGATCTTCACCCGGGGAGCTCCGAGTTACTCTGCGCTTGGCTGGAAGAGAATCCTTCAAGTACGACGAGTTCGATAATTGATGGTTAAGTCGTCGCATGGCATCAAAGGAGTAAGGTTCAGAGGATAACGAGGAGAAAGGAACCTTGGACACTGCCCCTCTGGTCTTCCTCTTGGCTCCAACTGTTGCCTCTTGATCAGATTCGGTAGCCTCTGGGTCATCCTCGTTATTCTCACCTTCGTCCTCCATCCCTGCGAACCGAGTGTGTGTCCGTGGGAAAAAGTTAAATGGGAGGAAAATGATGCAAGTAAAAATAATACAAGTTCCGGGCAAGTACCTTCACTATCATCGGCCGGCTCGTCCTCTTCTTCCGGGTCTCTGGAAGGGGGGGAGGGTTCAACTCTCCAGAAGGGATCATCAGCCTAAGACAAAAGGATGAAATTAAGGGTTAGAAGCTGTATCAAGTCAAAGTGTGGAAATAAGTTATGAATATCGGATCTTACCGCTGGAGCCGGGTTTTCCCGAGTAAATGGGGGTAACCCGGCGATGTTCTTTATCACCTCTAGCTTCTCTGTCAAGAAGCCCTTGATGGTCTTGTTGGTGTCGCCGGTCGCGAAGCTCTTGGTGGAGTATCGGAGTGCATCCGTGGTATGCCCCGAGTACTCGCACATTAATTTGGTGCGGATGGAGTTGGGTTGGATTCGAAAATCGACCCATGTTTTCACTAAATTGAGCCCAAGGAGGCCTTGGGCTGAGAGGATGGCTATTTTAGCTAACAAGGGAAGGATCGCCTCCCTGTCTGAGTCAGGGGCAAAGGCATTGAAAGACTCGGAAGGCTCGAGGAGACTCTCCGAGTAGTCCGGCAGTTTCTTTTCGCTGGCTGGGAGGTATCGTGGCAGTAAAAGAAAGACAGTTGCCAGTGTTTGACGTGGGAGTTTAGATTGAGGGTTGGCATCGGTGAATTCTTGCGGCGTTGGATGGATACCCCGCCGCAGGTAAGAAGTGCCCCGTCACCGCTTTCGCGGCACGGCTTACACTGGAATAGTTTGATGAAGAGAGTCAAACTTGGCGGTATGCACAAGTACGACTCGGATAGAACGATGAAGTGGGTAATGTTAAACATAGAGTTAGGCCCTATGTCGAATACCCGGAGGCCATAATGGCTTAGGACCTCCCTAAAGAAAGGGTGACCCGGAGGACGGAATCCCCGGGTCACGTGCTCTATGAAGCAGATTACCTCATTATCGGCGGGTGTGGGCCGGGTCTCGTTGCCCGGTGCTCTCCAGTGAATGTCCTTCTGAGAAGGGAGAATTCCTAATTTGGCTAGCTCGTCCAGCTTGGCCTTTGTAGCTGTGGAACGCCCCCAATTGGCGGATATGGTCTGGGTAATCTTTGTCTGAGTCGGTTGTTTTCCTTGCCGTTTGGGAGCCATGGGATCAACCTGCAAAACACAAGAAAAAAAGGCACAGGAAATAAGACCCGGAAGTGTTGGATTACCCGAGTATGAGGTATCAAGAAAATATGAAAACTAAGAACTATCCGGGTGTCACGCTATGAAATGGAGATTGCGAGGTATCCGGGTGTTAAGTATAACTATGGAGATTATTGGTCACTTACGTGCGGAAAAGCATTTGGGGAAGATGGATGGTTGCCCATGTATCTACTGCAAGCAAAATAGCTGGAAAAGGAGGATTTTCCGGGTGTTAATGTTATGTGCGGGAAATTGAGGTGAAATGGATCTAGATGGGAAAACTTGCAAACGATTCTGCGAAGAGATTGGTGATTAATAATGGTAGGAGGATGAGGTGTAGTCATCAAACAGGTGGTTAAAGGAGTTAGCGAGCGTCAAATCGATCTAATCCGGTGCAACAGGAAGAACGACCCACAGGTTGACCTAGATCCAATCTTGGATGAATCGAAAAATTGCGGGGCTAAAATTAAACAAGTACCAGGGGGCTTACTGGAGATATTAGAGTCTAGCGCGATGGCGGTGGACGGCGAGGCTCGAGTGCCCCTTCGCAACTCTTGGCGAGTGGAACGAGGGCGCGGCGGTGAAGCTTGGCGGCGGCGCGAGATGGCTCGAGAACGAACGCGGCCGGCGGCGGCTTTGCTCCGATGGCGAGCACGAAATTCTTGCGGTGGTGTTACGAGGGCGTAAGGAGCGAGGAAGGAAAGGATAAATTGAAGTGGAGCGATGGGTTCTAGGTCACCCTCTGAGCACTATTTATAAGATGAGGATGAGTCTATCTCAACGGCCGGAAGCCGGAAATTGTGGGGTAATGGCTATCTACGCGGATTCTGCGAGATATGCTCCAAGTATTGAGCAAAGTATCTGGACAAAAAAGAGAAGGAGATCCACCCCGTGATATCAGGGTCAATTATCGAGTATAGAATCTTGACATTTTTATTAGGGTTTAGACCTGGAAAATTAAGCCAAAGTATTTGGGGGAAAAGCCGGGTTACTATATGGCCACCATGGAGTAAGGCCTAGCTGTCTATCAAAGCACCTTAACCCGGCCTCCATATGCTTGTGTGTTTGATATCCTTGCAGGGAATAGCGAGCGCTTCAAGGAAGGATCCGTGAAGCCCAAGCTATTCTGGGGACTACTGATGGAGGGATAATAACCCGGTAGGCCAACTCCAAGGTATAACCCGGCCCAAAGGACGCTGCGCAGGATCCGGCTAAGGATAAAGAAACTTTCGGAAGGCCCAAGTTTGTAGGCCCAGTAACCCGGATTGTGGGTTACGGTAAAGGAAGGTTAGGGTTTGTATGCCGTGTCCGGGTAGGATCCAGGGTGCGCCTTGTAGAGTAAGCCAGGGGGTACGGGTGCTTTATAAACCGACCCCTAGGATTAGTTTAGAGAGATCTAAGAACCCTAGCAATATCGCTTGATATCGAGCATCCAATGTAACCCGAGAGTTGAGTTATTATATTAAGATCGGAGACTCGGCGACTTTGATTGCCGGCTACCAGATCGATTATCATCATGTTTTCCTCTGAGCTAAACCCTCTCCCGAACGCCTGTGTCGTCTTGCCCCAAGATCAGTTACCCCCGGTAACGTCTGCCGTGATTATCCCACGACACAGCTCACAATATCTAAACATCTAGGCATATGAGGAGAAGACAACCATCTAGCCACTGCTATGGACCCGTAGTCCAAGGATGAAGTACTCACGCATCACTCCGGAGGCAGGCATGGTGATGGAGAGGCCTCCGGTGATGATTTGCTCTCCGGCAGGGTGCCGGAGACAGCTTCAGAACCCCATGATCTAGGTTTGACGGTGATGGTAGCTGTGGAACTTTTCGGGGATAGTTGATCAGGTGTTTAGGGTTTTCCATCCGGGGGGATTAAATAGGCAAAAGGGAAGAGGCGGTGGAGCTCTGGGGGCCGCGCCAACCCATGGTGTGGCCCCCCTGATGCCCATCTTCCTCTCCTCTTCGGTCTTCTGGATGCTTCCGGGAAAATAGGCACTTCGGACTTTGTGGGGTCCAATTCCGAGAATATGTCCAGAACAACTTTTCTGAAATCAAAACAACAGAAAACAGGGAACTGGCACTTGGCATCTTGTTAATAGGTTAGTCCCAGAAAACATGTAAAAATGACATGAAGAAGGGAGAAAACATGTAGCAATGGGCATAATATCATCATCGAGCATCAGAAATTATAGATACGTTGGAGACATATCAGGTATCTATGCTATCTAAGTTGAGGATTATCTATTATTGTGCTTCGGTATGATCATGTTATTATTTCTATGCACAAGGTATTTCATTCATCTTCCTCAACATATTGTTGCTTTGTTTCATTTGTCATGTTTGTATTACTTGTTGGAAATTACTCTCCCCGTGGATATTGTATTTTGCATTTAAGGCAAACAAAAGATATGCATATGTGTAGGGGGAGAAATTTGAATTTTGTTTTCAAACATGAACTTGTCGAGTTTTATTGCAAATCTTAGTATTGTCATCTAACACCAAAAAGGGGGAGATTGAAATTGCATTTTGGTTTCCCGTTGGTTTTCTGTGTTAGTTAACAATACTAAGTACATTATTTATCGAGGTGTTGAGTGTGCAAGTGTTATTGTCAACATCCGCATTGATCACCAAAAGATTGGTGAATATAGATCACTGAGGTTTGGGACAGAGAGGAGCCAGATATTTATATCCGGAAATTTCTAGGGCAACCGGAATTTCCGGTTAGGAAGATCCCATCCCAGTTTGAGAGAGAGATCAGCCGGAAATTTCCAACCGGAAATTTCTGGAACAACCGGATATTCCGTTTGTGGAAGTTTGTGCTCAAAATGGCTAAGGACTGGAAGTTGAAGACGCAGAAGTGAACCGGAAATTTCCATATCAACCGGAATTTCCGGTTTAGGAGCCTGTTCGGGACAGAAGCTAGCCGAATATTTCAAACTGGATTATTCGCTCCAACCGGAATTTCTGATAGAAGTCAACCTAGTCAAAGATCAGATCTGAAGGATTGAAGCCAACCGGAATTTCCGGTTCCATTTTCCTGCTCAAACGACTCTATTTGGGGAGGGGGTATAAATACCCCTCCTCTTCCTCCTTAAGCTCTAGTTCGTCCATTGCATGTAAGACCATTTATTGAGCTCAGCAAATCCTCAATTACTCCCAATCCCTCCACCCAAGATTGTTGATCTTCAGAGGATTGAAGGAGAAGGCCCCGATCTACATCTTCACTAAGCCGTTCTTCATTTCCCCCTCATTCACTTGAGGGATTTGAGTCTAGGGTTTCCATTTGTGGAGACCCTAGACCTCTTGCTACACTTGGTGATTCTTGGTGTTGGGAGCCCCCAATTTCATTGTGGGTGTGTGCCCCAAGCTTGTTTGTAAAGGATTCGATTCCCGCCTCAAAGGAGATCAATAGTGGAAGGTGGACTAGGCCTTTGTGGTGGGGTTCATCGTAGAATAGGGTTAGGCCTTTGTGGCGTTGAGTAGGCCTTTGTGGCGAAGCTCACACCCCTCCAACGAGACGTACTCCCTTAACAAGGAGGAACTCGGGATTACATCGTGTCTCCGCGTGCGTCATATCGGTTACCTTGTTCCCTTCCCCTTTTCTTGTGCTTGTATTGTGTTTATCAGTGTTCTTGTCATGTAGGTAAATTCACCGTAGTTGCATTATCTAGAGAATTTACCTTTGTGTCAATCCTAATCTTGAAGAAAAATTAAAATTGTTCGTAGCACCTATTCACCCTCCCCCTCTAGGTGCTCATACTATCTGTTCAACAAGCATGTACAAAAACTAGATGAAAAATAGCAGATGATAATCAAACAACGGTGTGTGTAATGAACTAGCAGATGATAAGCATAGACGGAATAGAAGGTGTCAAGCATGTGAGGAAGATAGATGGAAACCATGTTGAAATGACAACGCCAGCCTTAATTAGTATAAGAGGATTTTACGACCTTAATTAGCTTGCGAAAAACGTCTTATAGTATGGAATAGAGGAAGTAGTACAAAATATGTGGCACCACACTGATCAAACAGCTCAACACAAGATAAGAAAGCTGCACCCTAGGTGTTGTGATATCATGAAAGAATGTTGAGCTACCGGGTTAGGGAATAACCTGCAGCTCATTGTCCATGCTGGATAGTGATTTATATGACATGTCTCCTTCAGTGGCATCTGATTCCTCTTCAACATCATACACAGGCATGTACTGAGATCCAGAGTCTTGCTTCTTGGTCTTTCGGGGGGGGTACAGTAGGGCCTGAAAGAAAACTTGCTGGCTTTATGCCTAGTTCAAGCATCTGTGCATTGTTTTCCATGATAGTTCTGGCACGTTCTTCTTCAATGGGGTGTAGTGGCGATCCTAACATGAATAAAGAACTCAAAGTAAGCTAAAAATATAACACTTCATAAGAACCTAATATATCATAAAAAATTAAGGCACTCATCTTGTAAGAACAGCCTAGTCCAAATAATATAAATTCTGATCGTAACTAAAGCTGATAGGATCACAAGCAAAGTGAGCTTAAACCTAATACATAGTATACAAGATAGATTGCTGGAAATGAGCAAAGTTTTATCATAGGAAAACAAAGCTGGATTTTTTATTCTTTTTTTATATTTTTGATGGAAGAAGGCCCCCGTTCCTATTTCTGTTACAAGAAATCGTTTAGAGAGATTTATTGCATCAAACATTAGAAGTATAATTAGGATAATAATGAAGCATAGAACATACGATTAAACAGACAACCAATTTAGAAAGATTAACTGCATCGAACATAAGCAGAATAATAAGGAAGCATCAAACATACAATTAAATAGACAAGCAATTTAGAAAGAAAAGTTGCATGTGGCTTTAGCGTCTTCTGTCTTGTTGCGTTCCTCGCCTTCAATCTTCACTCGTTTTAGCATGCTTGTAGACATTGACGGTGATGTTGCGCCGAGGTTGGAGACGAGGTGGCAGATCTGGACGTACGACGAGGTTGGTGGAGAGGTGGCTGATCGGCGAGCATGGCGGAGAGGTTGGAGATGATGTGGTAGATAGGTGAGCACAACGGCGAGGTGGCGGATCTAGACGGCGAAAAGGGAAGTGATGTGGCAGACCTGGAGGGCGATCTCTACGGCGACGAGGGAGTTCTGGCAAGTGATCTATACGGCGAAGTGTCAGACCGGGGGAATAAAGGATCTGTTTTGGGAGGACAAGGGGGAGGGGATATTTCGAGGTAGTGGCTTTCTCTTTCGGCGAGGGCCGATCGAGGGGATAAGGCAGGATTTCGGAACAATTACAGAAATTCCCTCCGGGCTAAAGGTTGCCAGTTGTGTGCGGGAGGGCTGAGAAGTGAAATATCCTTACACGACAATTTTTTGGGCGAGCTATCATAGGTGCGATTTTTTTGGAGTGACGCGAAATTTTGGCGGAACTGCGGGAAACTTTGCTAGTCATCCGATGCTAATGGGTGGCTTAGAAAAATTGAGCATTTGTGCAATTATTTACTAAAGATTTTGAAGAAACCCCGAAAGTATTTGACCTAAAATCCTGGAAAGGGTCAATTATGTGGAATACTATTGCATGTTGATGGGTGGCTTAAACTTTTCTAGCCATTGGATGCTAGTCAATGTTTTTGTCTACACCTATCACCGGTGTCGGAAGGGGGTAGACCACTGTTCTTTTTTGCTTGGTTCTGTTAAGTTAGACCATAGGTACATGGATAACCCAAATCTAGATCTACTTGTGACAAGATTCCCTGCATTTCCCCTGAAGGGGAGCATCTATGGTTCCCCCCTAGGTAATGCATAACCTTCCTATGCAATGTCGGTGAAACCGGCCACACCTATGAGTAGGATATTGGCCCTCCCCACCTCTCACCACACACTTATAAGTATATTAGGGCTCCACCATGGCTTATGTAGGATTCCTACACTCCAAAGCCCCCACTTGCCAAACATTGACTTGTTGACCCATGCCACACTCTAACACACATGGTATGGCATACCCTAGGCTTGGGTGGTATTCAGACTCTCTAGAGCCCCTCTCCGGAGAAACCCTAGGTCCCGATGGAGAAGGGGGTAGTGATGGCTCCCAAGTGAGCCGAAGGGGGTAGTGATGGCTCCCAAGTGCAGGAGATCAATTGTAGTACTTTTCGAATTAGAAAGGTTGTCGAACCCACGAGGAGCAGAAGGAACTGGTAAGTAGAATAGCAAAGGAATAATAAAAGCAACAGGTGTTTTTGTGTTTTAATTGTGTAGTGCAAGTAAAGTAAAATGCGGAAAGTAAATTGCAGCAAGTAGTAGGTCTCAATGAGAGACAAAGCCCAATCCTCTAATGCGCAATAGGAAAAGCTCAAGTGTGTGTTTTTGTCTTATATGTGGAAAACATTCCTGAGGGCTACACGGATTTAGCTGGCATAGTGATTCATTGCATAACATGTTTGTATATCTTGTCTAGTTTATTCTTCTTCGGACGGAGCCACAAATAGGAATAGCTAAATAAATAAACTATCACCCCTTATGATGGATCACGTGGCCAATTAAATGACAGCACGAGAATTATTAAGACATGATGTCCCACCATAGCCATATGCTCTAAGGTCCCCGATACAAGTACCCTCATAATGCAATTCAACGACTCTGTCTCAAGTTCCTGTCACCTAAAGACATCATCACGTCACTACACTACGGTGTTCTCCTATGAGCCCATGTAGGTGAAGTGTTGTACAGTCGACGTTCGTACAAAACCATCATAGAATCACATAAAAGATAAATACTAGACCAAATAACAACTCATCTCATGTAACAAATCATTGCCAATTCATCCTATGCCCTCAGGAACATGCGGGAACTACTCACAACGTGCAAACATGATCATGTATGGTGACATATGTGGTACAACACAATCTGAAACAATGGATCCACCACCAAATAATGACAAGTACTCAATCCCAAACATGCAACGGAGTACAATAACACGTATCTAGGGTGTAGCAATGATAAAACTATGAGGGGAACGGAGTGGATCACGGTGATGGTGATGGTGGAGATGTAGGTGCTGGTGAGGATGGTGATGGAGATGCCTCCTCCCACGCCAAGGAGGAGATGGGGATGATTTCCCCCTTCTCTGGAGCTCCGGAGCAGCAGGATATGTCTCCACCACGGAGAGTTTCGAGAGTTTCGCCGCCCTGGCGGCTCCGTCTTGTCTCGGGAAAATTAGGGTGTTCCTTTTCGGGGAAGACGGAGTCGTCAGCAAAAAGACCTCGGGGAGGAGGTGATGTGGGCCCATTTGGGGGCCCCACACGCGGCCAGGGAATCTGGCCGCGTGTGCTACCCCCTTTTGGGCCTCCTGGCCCTCCTCCTTTGTGTCTTGTGCCCACGGCCTTTCTCCCGAAGAAAAACTGACAGGGTTTCTTTCCTTTCGCAATTTGGATACCTGTAGCTCCTGAAACATCAAAAACATGAAAACAGGTGTTTTCTGACACCCAGAAATTAAATACCAAAAATAGGGACTTTGTAGGAAAGTCCCATAAAATCATCTAAAACATGCAAAACAATGACATAACATTGATAAAACATCCCAATAATGCCTATATGGAGGGTATAAATGATGATATAAAATGCACGTATCAACTCCCCCAAGCTTAAACCTTTGCTCGTCCTCGAGTAAATAAGGACATAGATCATTACATGCATCAATGGACTTATGGTTGATAAATAAATAGGGCATTGTATCATCATCATGTTCAGTTATAATGCAAGATGAATGAATAGAACTCATACACATAAGGATAACATATTCGAAGCTCTAGCAAACACCCCATACTTTTGAAAGAAAATAACCATTGTATGTTGGACAATCGAATTATACTCTTTAATTTGGAGAAAGATAAATGAGTAGAGGTAAAACATGATCAAGTCTCATTTAGTTTCCAAACTATTCAGCTTAAATTACTAATTGTAATGTGGCATCCATTGGGCTAAGACTCTCATTGCCCCTTTATCATTAGCATCTTAATTTATGAATGTTGAAGTAATGTGGTTGACAAGGTGTTGGTTGAATGTCTCATGCCCCGTGAGTGTGAAAACCTACTCCATGATTACTCAACTTAAGATTCCTAATAAGCTTTGTACAATCATAATAAGTATTAATGACATCATAAAGAATTGCAAATAGGTACCTCTTGCCCCATGACATAGAAACCAACCCATGTCACAATAACAAGATGAACAAACGGAGTAGACTCATCATCCTTTTTTATTTCATTCACTATATGGATAGCTTCTTATTTTATTGTAGGATGTGTTTGTAGAGTCCACTCTAGCTGTAAGTAAATTTCCACTATGATCAAGCATGGCTTGGGTTAGCGGCCCAATGCAATTTCTCTACTCATATATACTTACTCATCAAAACTTACTATTCCTCTATTTCATTTCGGCATGGCAGGAGTCCAAAAACAAAAGCACATGACATCAACTAAATGTAAAATTTCTTTGTGCAATGTTGAAAGCTTTTCACGTGATGCACGTGTTAGCCAACTCCCAACCAAAATCCTTGTCAAGCACAAAACTTTTAGCTACCATTAATGGGTCATGTTTGTTAAGTGCAATAGAAATAAATGTGTGCATTCAAAAGTTCGTGAGAGTCTTATCCCAAATTCAGCCCATGCCAATTAATAACATAATCATCTTAATTTAGAGCATAAATGAAACTATAACATGGTGAACATGCTCGGAATAGCCATTAAGCTAATAGATAGATAGTGGATTTATGTCATATTGAGATAATTCTACAATTGTCCAACACACTCAAGTTATTTAATTTCAAGGCAAGATGTGATTGAAACCTCTAAATATGCCATGCTCATTTGCATGAGTGTTACCCATAAATCCCCAAAACAAGGGAATCATGGATGACACCATACTTTATTATTCATTGATAAACCATAAGACGGGGATGCATGATAATGCTCAATGAGCTCTCTCAAGCCTAAACAAAAACGATAACTAGATAATAAAAGCAAGACACACCAAAACTAGATAGACATGATAAAGCTGATAAAAGATGGGGGATAGGTGAAACTCCCCCAAGCTTAGATGGTTGCTGTAATTTCTTCATTCTCCCTTCTTTTCGTACTCAGCCCACCACTCTTTCTTCTTCTTCTCTTCATAGTTGTCTTCAAGCTCTCCAATGATGCGCATCATGAGGTTATAGGCTTGCTCAAATGCTCCTGCAGCTTTTCCCAACCTTTCCATGAGGTCCTTCTCCATCGTCTCCTTGGGAGTTTTTCACTCTGGGCTTGGTGCTTTCTTCTTGGGAATAAGGTGATCCAAATCTCCAGTGAAATTCTTCTCAGTGGGAGTTTCCCTGCCAATAAGAGGAGAAACTACGTTTTTGCTAGCAAGTGAGTGCCTTGGAGCCTTCCCTCCGGTGCTCATACGTGCGGACTGTCTCTTGTCTCCAAAAGACATGTTCACCCGTACGCCAGCAACAGGGATTGGTGATGGAGGTGCTGTTGCAAGAGGTGGTGTAACATCCCAAGTATGAAAAACCATCCCTAGAATGTTTGTTTCTTGCTTAATTATTGTTTTGCATAATGTCATCATACTCATCACTTTGTTTTCCTTTTGTTCCCATCTGTTTTCCTTTGTTTTCACAATTGAAATTCAAACAATATTTCAAATGCTTTGCTCATACTTGTTATGTTACAACTTTCCAAATAAAAGGTTCAAATAACACTTCCATTTGTTTCCATGAAAAATAACAAAAAGCTCAACTATTAATTTGTTCTTTAATATTCCACTTAATACAAATTGCATTCAAAATTCAAATCACATAATTACAAACAGCACCCAAGCTGAACTTATGAGAATTACAACACAATGCTAATACTTTTGTTTCAATTAAACTTTAAGGTTCAAACCATTTAAAACTTGTTTTCAATAAATCTCTTAATCTCAAAATTCTTTCAAATTTGAATCAAATTACAAACATCATCTTGTTTTGAACTTTTTGGAAAACCAAAGTTGTCAATTTGTTGCTGTTGTAATAACTAACTTAACCAAATTTTTCTAAATTTTTCTAACACCCAAAACTTATCTATTTCTTCCTATTTCTATTTCAGCAAAAAAAAATAACAGAACAAAAAAATAAAAATAAAACAGAAACGCACAGAGGAGGGGAGCAGCACGGCCCAGCCCAGCTCCCCGGCCCGATACCCCTTCGCGATCTTCTTCTCGCGGTACGGCGCGCATCCGCCACCGCCACGTCGACGCCGTCGCGAGCAGACGGCCAGCAGCTGCCCCCTAGCCCTATAAAACCTACCCTAGGTCCCCCGAGCGCAGCCCTAGCCACCTACCTCCCTCCTCCCTCGAGCTGCGCCGTCGTTTCTCTCTCTGCCGGCGAAAACCCCCATCTCTGAACCTCCCCCGAGCTCCCCACTCTGAACCGGCAATGATTGCCGCCGGTGGACTGCAGCTCCCCTCGGGCTAACACCGGGAACGACATCCCCTCGACTCCAGCTACGCCCTCGACACCGCCGCTGTGCCTGAAACCAACTGGATCGCCGCCGCCAACCTCGTCGCTGTCGCCGCCGGAGTTCTTCCCCGAGCCTCTGCTACCTCTACGGCGAGGGTGAGCACGCCTCTCACCTCCCTCTGTTCCCCTCTCTGCAGCGCGTGCACACACAACAGCACACGCACTCATCCACGCACACCACAGCAGCGAGCCAGCACGACAGCAGCCGCGTTGATCGCCGCCGGCCACCGCTCCGTTCTGTCAAAGTTCAGAAAACGTTCTTCAGTTAAAAGTTCAGATTCGAAACTGAACCTAATCTTAGCTGCGTAGCGTATACTGACAAAACTGAAGCGCACACCATAGTGGTAGCGCAACAGCGAGCGCGCACGGGAGACCAGGGTTCGATCCCTGCTCCCGCGATTAAAATCCCCACCTTTTTGTTTGACGCGCTGGCAGGGAGGAGGCCCACCTGTCTGCTGCAGTGAGCGCCACGTGAGCGCCACGCAGCCCAGGGGCCCTCTGTCAGTGGCTAGGGTTAGCCACTGCAGAGTGAAAAACGTTTTTCAGCATTTTCTTTTTTCAAATTAAGTCCTTTTTATTTCACAGATTGATCCCTCATTTTAAATTGCTAATAACTTTTATTTTATAAATCCAAATAATAAAAGTAAAATATGTTTGTTGAACCAAATTTAATTCTCTACCTAGTTAAACCATTTGTATTCTGTTTTGAATAATTCAAATGCATTCAAATTTCTAATTCAAACAATTCATTTAAAATTTGATTAATTGCATAACTAATTCAAACTTAATTCAAATAACACCAATAAAATATGTTTTCCATGCTATTTTGAACCACCTTTTCAAATATAAATTTTGTTTCATGTTTTGAATAATTAAAATTGCTTAAATAATTTAAACCTTGTTTAAATCATTTAAATTTGCTAAATTCATAACTTGCTCAAATTAAATTATTTTTTGAACATGTAAAATATGTTTTCAAATCAGAAAAACATAACCTTTTCAAATATGAATTTGAATTTCTGTTCAGCACAAATAAAATTCAAATAATATCCACACTTGAATTAAATTCATTTAAATCTTGTTTAAACTTGTTTAATTCTCAATTAAATCATTGTAATTCCTGTTTCAATAATTGAAACATGTAATCCACCTAAAATTTTATATTCTTTTCAAATATGAACTTTGTTATCTGTTTTGAACAATTAAACTTGTTGAAAACAACAAATGATTGTGTGACACCTTTAAGTAACCAAAATTCCAAAACTTAATAAACAAATTTCCAAACTTGGTAAACCTTATTCCAAATTGTTTGTTTTCTTTTTGTTTTCATTATCCATGCATCATGCTAATTCACTTTCACATGTTGGTTAGCTGTAAAACAATTATTTCAACCATAATTCATGTGTTTTTCATATGCAACTCAAATTGCATATGGGTCCATTTAAATTGTGTTACCATGTCAACTAGTTTATTTCTATGCATCAATTAAATGGTCATGTATCATCCATGATTGTGCACTATGCCATGTTATTGATTGTTTGTTCTCTCTGCGTTGTTTGTTTGCTTCTTCTCGGATAGACAACGACGTTGAGACAGACGATACTTACGACACCCCATCTGAGGATCTAGCCCAGTACCAGGCTGCTGAGCTTGCAGGCAAGTATTCACTCACATGAACCACTGTGTTCCTTTCAACCTTGGCTACCGATACTTTCCGTTGTCTATTCTGCTAGCCCTATGTATCGTTGCTTGTTCTCCGAACCTATCACATGTATCCCTTAACCCTGATATTGCCTCACCCCCACTCCTATAACCCCGTTGCTTGTGCCCGTGTCTTACTAGCATGCTTAGGGTTGTTTTGCTCGAGTCTGTTGTCAGTTACTTTCTGTTATAATATTCTTTTATGTTCTGGGGCTCGATGTTAAACAACAACCTGTTAATTTTGAGGTAATAATAATTTGCTGATAAGGCACCGGCAGGAGGCCCGGCGTGGTTTTGAGGCCTGCTAGTGTCGACCCTAATTAGGAAAAGGGTCTTGTCTACTGATCCATGATGAGCGCACTATCCGCATGTGGGAAGCGTGTATGGGCGCCCTCCTCAATTTGATTCGATTCGCATCTCTTCCAAATCGCCACACTTAGTTCGGGTTTTCCATTTGATGCACTCATATGCAGGTACGAACCCGAGGCCAGGGTGGAATTTTTGTAGTCGGCATTTAGGGAGGCGTGGTCTTAGAGTGCTATGAGGGTCCCCTTTTCTTCGTGGGGCTCGATTAGCTGCGCACGCACAACACGTGGTGCTTTGGGCTTGATGCGAAGAAGAGTTGAGTTGTGTAGAGTGCCTTGCTTGGTGGGTTTGATTCCCGTCTGGCAGGATATTCTTACGTGTACGGCCAAATTGGTGCACCCCTGCAGGGATAAATCTTCTCGAGAAGCCGTGTTTTCCGCGGTTATGGTTAACTTGGTGAAAGTACTGGCTAACAAGTACTCAGAACAACTTACACCTAACTAACGATAACTTGACTAGTAATAGCCTTATTGCCACAATAACTTGATCCAACTGTGTGAGTTTATCCTCGGATTGCTTCTTTGGATAAGGGGCGAGATCCAGGATGGGTTTGATTGGTGGTTAGTTATAGTTGGTTACGATACGCTATCTTATCCCCTTTCTGTTAGCCGGAAGTTGTATCATGTTCTGTAGTTGGTTAGTGCAGCCAGCTGCCGCATCTTTTGTATCACCCCTTTCTTCCGTTGAACCCAAGGCATCTGTGCTTGGTGTTGACGGGTTACATTTTGGTGAACTGTGAGTCTTGCTAGCCAGTACGTTGTTGTACTGACCCCTTTGGGGCTGTGGTTTCCGCAGACTACGCTTACGAGGATCCCCGTGACGGCTACTACGTGGAGTTTGACGAGGCTGCTGACGAGTAGATAGCGGACCCGGGCAGGATCCGAGACTACGTGGATGGGCTCCGTTTTCCTTTCATTCCCGGCTTCTTAAGCCTATTTGGATTTGTCTGTACTCAGACCTTTTGAATGCTTCCGCTGAGATGTAATGATGCTATGTTGGGACATGTGTCCTCTGGATGATTGTATTTGCTATCTCTGCTCTAGTGAGAGCTATTTGCAACTTATTTCTATTTATTTGAGTCTTAGAGATATGTTGTGTTATCATTTTGTTCAACGCCGTTGACGTACCATGTGTGTATGGTATGAAGTACGTCAATGGTAGTATCCTGATTTCTATGGGATGGTTTACGTAGACGATGAACAGTAGGGGTTGGTTGTCACACATACGTGTGTTGGCCTACTCGTAAGAGATGCGGGTGCCGGTAAGCCCCGTAATCCAATCAACTACTGTTCAACGGAACTGCGAGTATCCCCTAGAAGTTCGGGTGCGACAAATGGTATCAGAGCCTGTCTGCCTGTAGGATCCCTTTTACTGGTCGCAGTTGAGTCTAGAAACTATTTTTGTAGCTATATAGGAAAAATGAAACGTGAGAGTAGGAATTCTGCCATTTTATTTCTTTCCCCACCCACCCACCCTTTTTCTCGTAAGGAAGTGCAACGTTGTTTTCCCTTCTCACCTAAACTTTCAAGTTAGGTTTTCACGAATCCTGGTTTCTCTAGGATAGTTATATCTACTAGACCATATGGAGGTGGTTGTGACATGATTTATCATGTTGCCTACTCACGATTGAGAACGGAGACGTGTAAGCCCCAGAAGCAAATCCTCTATTCCTTAAGCAGTAGATATTGATCCTTTAGAAGCCCGGATGGGTTTTCCGTAGTACCTCAGGAGTTTTTGATCTCGTGTTTCCCGATGTTGCTTCGATATCCTGTTCTTCTCAACATCCTTTTCGTCCGTTGAAACCTTGTTGTTGCTTTCCACTTCAGTTCTTCTACCAGCGTCTAATCAAAACTTCCCCGATCATCTGCAGATGGATCTCAGGTTCTACCCGCAGGTGGTTCGGATGACTCGTTGTGAGAGCACCGCCGGTTATCCGGAGATGCTGAGAGACATGGTCACTTATCTGGGGTTCTGTTGGGCACCAGAGTACCAGGTCTACGAGCAGCAGCGAGAGTTTGACCAGACCTACTACGAGGCTATCGTCTACATTCTGTCAGATGATGGCATGAGCGTCGTCCACCGCTACGAGGCAGTAGGTTCCACAGTGGATATGGCCGTGCAGCAGGCAGCTTATGTGAGTCTCACCGTCCTTCGTGCTGACTACTGGGGGTTTGACGATTCCATCTATCGCCACATCCCCCGTGGTTACATCACTTTGGAGGGAGCTCACTTCACTCTCTACGACAACTTGGATGTTTATGAGCATGATAGCTCCAGGCTGCACACCACCACTCAGTTTGTGAGGCACAGTGACGCAGTTGCCCGCACACTTTCTCAGGAGTTGGCTTCAGTCAGAGAGCAGCTCTACCTCGCTTTGACTCGTCTGGCGACGTACACCACAGACTTTGTTGGAGACGAGCGCTTTGCATGTTTCGAGCAGCCAGTTGGTCGTCCTCTGCCAGATGCTGGAGGTTACGAGCCGATCAGAGGTCCACTCCTCAACCTTGGTGCTGGTTACACTGGGATTCCCCGCTTTGGAGCACAGGGAGCCGATGCTATGTACTTCACCACACCGAGAGTCGGGCTCAGACCACGTCAGATCTACGTGGATCGTCGTTCTACCTACTTTCGTGGGCGTCCTCCTCACCGTACCTCTCGTCGTACTACTCACCGCCGTCCTGCGTGATGAGCATGGGAGTACCGATGTATCCGTTCTTAGCTACGTTTAGTTATCCTTTGGCATTCGAACCATTTGTGGTGTGTTGGATATTCTGATGTATTTGAACATGTGATGATGTACCTGTTGGTTATCTATTCATGCGTCGGAATAATCTCTCTTTCGGTTACAAGTCTATCCTTTTCTGTTGTTGTGCTAAAATGCATTTCCGTTCAGGATGCCGCCAACAAGGAACACCCCGCCTGAGCCACCACCAATCACGGAGCTGTTGACTCAGATGACTCAAGTCGTGACGCAGATGGCCCAGTTCCAGGCTAATCAGCACAACAACCAGACCGCTCCACGAGTCAGTATCAAGGAGTTTCTGAGTCTGGGACCGAGAGCTTTCGTGGCAACACGCGAGCCTCTGGATGCTGATGACTGGATCCATGAGATGGCCAAGGCTCTGGACATCGCTCACGTTGCTGAGGAAGACAAGGTCAAGTATGCCTCCTATCTGCTGAAGGGTCAGGCAGCTACTTGGTGGGAAAACTACCAGACCATGAGAGCTGGCTACCCAATCACCTGGGGTTGTTTCAAGGAAGCTTTCCTGAAGCACCACATTCCAGATGGTCTCATGGAAAGGATGCGTGAAGAGTTTTGCTCTCTTAAGCAAGGCAAGCTGGACGTCATCGGCTATCAGAGTGAGTTCAATCGCCTCGCTCGATACGCTGGAGACGAGGTGTCCACTGAGGCTAAGAAGATGGCAAGGTTCCGCAGAGGTTTTAACCCGGAACTCAAGTACGCCCTCACCAACATCAAGACCAAAGACTTCGAGGAGCTCGTTAACACCGCGCTCAATGAAGAAAATGGGCGCAAGGCGTTCGAGGAATCTCGCAAGCACTCGCGTGAGGGTGGTTCCTCCTCCAACATGACCACCCCTCCGCAGAAGCGCCGCATCTGGGTGCCAAATGGTGCTGTCACTAGGGCTCCATATGCCCAAGCTTCTCCAGGCTTTGCTCCCCGCCCACCCAACCCATCTCAGATGCATGGTCAGAGGTTTGCAATGGGGCAGCCAAGGCCAGATCCTCCTCGTGTCGTCACTTGCTTCAAATGCAAGCAGACGGGGCACTACGCTGACAAGTGCACTCAGAGGAAGCTACCTCCACCACCACCTCGTCCCAACACCAACCAGGCAATGGTGCGTGCTCCCCCGGCTAAAGCCTTCAACTCCAACAACAGGCCTGTCGGGAGGACCGCGAGGGTGAATCATATCAAGGCCGACAAAGCTGAGGAAGCTACTGACGTCGTTCTCGGTACATTCCCCGTAAACTCTAACCCAGCTAAAGTGTTGTTTGATACCGGAGCATCGCATTCTTTCGTGTCAAAGATCTTTGCAACAGCAATTAAGCTCCCCTTTGTTGGTTTGGGTTCCCCGCTAGTAGTAAACTCCCCTGGAGCAACTATGCAAACTTCCAAGATCAGTCATGAGAATCAGATCCTAATTGGAGGTCACATATTCCTTGCTTCTCTCATTCTGCTTGGCAATTCTGACATTGATGTCATTCTTGGCATGGATTGGTTGAAGGCCAATAAAGCTACGATAGACTATGCCCAAAAGTCAATAACTCTGTTCCACCCTTCTGGCCAGATAGTCTATTCTCCAAATGAATCAAGTTCTGTTCAGCTATACACCCTCGATGCTAAACCTCTACCTCTACTCGAAATGTTCCGGTGGTTTGTGAATTCCCTGACGTCTTTCCAGAAGAATTGCCAGGGATGCCTCCGGATAGAGCTGTTGAGTTCGCGATCGAGCTTGAACAAGGTACTGCTCCAATCTCTAAGCATCCATACAAGATAGCTCCTCCTGAACTGAAACTGTTAAAGGAGCAAATCGATATGTACATGGAAAAAGGTTACATTCAACCTAGTTCCTCCGCTTGGGGTTGCCCAACTCTGTTCGTTGCGAAGAAGGATCAAACAAAGAGACTCGTGGTTGACTATCGTCCTCTCAACGAGAAAACCATCAAAAACAAGTATCCAATTCCTCGTATCGATGATCTTTTTGATCAACTTGCTGGAGCCTCAATATTCTCCAAGTTGGACTTGAGAATGGGTTACCATCAAATAAAGATCAGAACGGAAGATATTCCAAAAACAGCTTTCACCACTCGGTACGGTCTATATGAATACACCATCATGTCCTTTGGTCTCACCAATGCACCGACGACATTTTCTCGACTCATGAATTCTGTTTTCCACGAATACCTCGACAAGTTCGTTGTGGTATATCTTGATGACATTCTTGTCTACTCAAAATCTGAGGAAGAGCATGAAGAACATCTTCGTCTCACTCTCATGAAACTTCGCGAGCATCGTCTGTATGCCAAGTTCTCCAAATGTGAGTTATGGATTTCAGAAGTTGCGTATCTTGGTCATATCATCTCTTCCAAGGGCATATCCATTGATCCAGAAAAGGTTAAAGCAATTGTTGATTGGAAACCTCCTAAGACGGTGAAGCAAGTAAGAAGTTTTCTTGGCTTGGCTAGCTATTGCCGTCGGTTCGTCCAAAACTTCTCAAAGATTGCCAAACCTCTAACTGATCTCACAAAGAAGGACAAGAAGTTCGTTTGGTCTCCACAATGTGATGAAAGTTTCAATCTCCTGAAGACTAAACTCACTCCTACACTAGTTCTGGTTGGCCCAGATACTACCAAACCTTTCCAAATATTCTGCGATGCATCTCTCCAAGGTCTAGGTGCAGTTCTTATGCAAGAACGTCAAGTTGTGGCTTATGCTTCACGTCAGTTGAACGCACATGAGCAAAATTATCCCACACATGACCTAGAACTTGCAGCAGTTGTGTTTGCCCTCAAGAAATGGAGGCAATACTTGTTGGGTAATCGCACTGAAATCTTTTCCGATCATAAGAGTCTGAAATACATCTTCACTCAACCAGATCTAAACCTCAGCAAAGGAGATGGATTGAAAAGATTAAAGACTTTGATCTCACCATTTCTTACACTCCAGGCAAGGCTAATGTTATGGCCGATGCTCTCAGTCGCAAGTCATATTGCAATAATCTCATGATCATGGAAAGCCAACCTCCACTTCATGAAGAATTCCAGAAGGTGAACCTTGGTCTTGTTCCTCAAGGTTATCTTGCAAGCTTGACAGCAAGTCCAACTCTCGAGGACAAGATTCGTTCTGAACAACTTCGTGATGCTGAAATCAAGAAGATGGTAGAGCACATCAAAGAAGGCAAGGAGAAATTTAAGTCCTTCTCAATTGATGACAAGGGAACTGTGTTCTTCGAAGGACGCATTGCAGTTCCTCAAGTTCAAAGTCTCAAAGATGTTATTCTCAAGGAGGCTCATGAAACTCCTCTCTCCATCCACCCTGGAAGTACAAAGATGTACCAGGATCTCAAAACATTGTATTGGTGGCCTGGCATGAAACGTGAAATTGCTCAATACGTTTCTGAATGCGACGTTTGTCAACGTGTTAAGGCAGTACATCAGAAAACAGCCGGTCTTTTCCAACCTCTGAAACTCCCTGAGTGGAAGTGGGACATGATTCAAATGGACTTCGTCACTGGTTTTCCAACGTCCAAAAAGGGCAACGATGCAATCTTCGTTGTTATTGATCGTCTCACTAAAGTAGCTCACTTCTTTGCTGTCAAAGAAACAATCTCAGCTAGCCAGTTAGCAGAGCTCTACACAGCAAAGATTGTTCCTCTTCATGGTGTTCCATTGGAAATAAGCTCAGACCGTGGAAGCATATTCACTTCACATTTCTGGAAAAGCTTTCAAGAAGCATTGGGCACCAAACTTCTGTTCAGCACAGCTTATCACCCTCAGTCTCAGGGGCAAGTCGAAAGAGTCAATCAGATTCTCGAGGATATGCTCCGAGCATGTGGTCTCTCCTTTGGCATGAAATGGGAGGATTGCGTTCCATATGCTGAATTCTCCTACAACAACAGCTACCAGGCAAGCCTAGGCATGGCACCATTTGAAGCTCTCTATGGCCGCAGATGCAGGAGTCTAATCAATTGGTCTGGAGCTGGTGAACGTTCACTCTTAGGCCCTGACATTGTTAAGGAAGCCGACGAGAAAGTTCGCATCATTCGTGACAATCTCAAGATTGCTCAGTCTCGTCAGAAAAGCTACTATGACAGCAAGCACAGGGATATGATCTATGCACCTGGTGACAAGGCATATCTCCGTGTAACTCCCCTCAGAGGCACTCATCGTTTTGGTGTGAAAGGAAAGCTTGCACCAAGATACATTGGTCCTTTCAACATTCTCTCAAGGCGTCCGGAAAATGCCTATCATCTTGAACTTCCAGAAAAACTGTCCAAGGTGCACGATGTGTTTCACGTGTCACAACTCAAGAAGTGTTTCAAAGATCCAGATCGTGCAGTTGATCATGATTCCATTGAACTGCAAGATTATCTATCTTATGAGGAGCACCCTGTTCGAATTCTCGATGAGACCGAGCGTAAGACTCGCAACAAGAGCACCAAGTTCTTGAAAGTGCAGTGGTCGCATCATTCCGATAAAGAGGCAACGTGGGAGACCGAAGAGGATCTTTGCAAGAAGTATCCGGACCTTTTCACTTCTCAGTAGGAATCTGGGGGCGCGATTCCTTCAAGGGGGGGCGTTTTGTAACATCCCAAGTATGAAAAACCATCCCTAGAATGTTTGTTTCTTGCTTAATTATTGTTTTGCATCATGTCATCATACTCATCACTTTGTTTTCCTTTTGTTCCCATCTGTTTTCCTTTGTTTTCACAATTGAAATTCAAACAATATTTCAAATGCTTTGCTCATACTTGTTATGTTACAACTTTCCAAATAAAAGGTTCAAATAACACTTCCATTTGTTTCCATGAAAAATAACAAAAAGCTCAACTATTAATTTGTGCTTTAATATTCCACTTAATACAAATTGCATTCAAAATTCAAATCACATAATTACAAACAGCACCCAATTTGAACTTATGAGAATTGCAACACAATGCTAATACTTTTGTTTCAAGTAAACTTTAAGGTTCAAACCATTTAAAACTTGTTTTCAATAAATCTCTTAATCTCAAAATTCTTTCAAATTTGAATCAAATTACAAACATCATTTTGTTTTGAACTTTTTGGAAAACCAAAGTTGTCAATTTGTTGCTGTTGTAATAACTAACTTAACCAAAATTTTCTAAATTTTTCTAACACCCAAAACTTATCTATTTCTTCCTATTTCTATTTCAGCAAAAAAAAATTACAGAACAAAAAAATAAAAATAAAACAGAAACGCACAGAGGAGGGGAGCAGCACGGCCCAGCCCAGCTCCCCGGCCCGATACCCCTTCGCGATCTTCTTCTCGCGGTACGGCGCGCATCCGCCACCGCCACGTCGACGCCGTCGCGAGCAGACGGCCAGCAGCTGCCCCCTAGCCCTATAAAACCTACCCTAGGTCCCCCGAGCGCAACCCTAGCCACCTACCTCCCACCTCCCTCGAGCTGCGCCGTCGTTTCTCTCTCTGCCGGCGAAAACCCCCATCTCTGAACCTCCCCCGAGCTCCCCACTCTGAACCGGCGATGATCGCCGCCGGTTGACTGTAGCTCCCCTCGGGCTAACACCGGGAACGACATCCCCTCGACTCCAGCTACGCCCTCGACACTGCCGCTGTGCCTGAAACCAACTGGATCGCCGCCGCCAACCTCGTCGCTGTCGCCGCCGGAGTTCTTCCCCGAGCCTCTGCTACCTCTACGGCGAGGGTGAGCACTCCTCTCACCTCCCTCTGTTCCCCTCTCTGCAGCGCGTGCACACACAGCAGCACACGCACTCATCCACGCACACCACAGCAGCGAGCCAGCACGACAGCAGCCGTGTTGATCGCCGCCGGCCACCGCTCCGTTCTATCCAAGTTCAGAAAACGTTCTTCAGTTAAAAGTTCAGATTCGAAACTGAACCTAATCTTAGCTGCGTAGCGTATACTGACAAAACTGAAGCGCACACCGTAGTGGTAGCGCAACAGCGAGCGCGCACGGGAGACCAGGGTTCGATCCCTGCTCCCGCGATTAAAATCCCCACCTTTTTGTTTGACGCGCAGGCAGGCAGGAGGCCCACCTGTCTGCTGCAGTGAGCGCCACGTGAGCGCCACGCAGCCCAGGGGCCCTCTGTCAGTGGCTAGGGTTAGCCACTGCAGAGTGAAAAACGTTTTTCAGCATTTTCTTTTTTCAAATTAAGTCCTTTTTATTTCACAGATTGATCCCTCATTTTAAATTGCTAATAACTTTTATTTTATAAATCCAAATAATAAAAGTAAAATATGTTTGTTGAACCAAATTTAATTCTCTACCTAGTTAAACCATTTGTATTCTGTTTTGAATAATTCAAATGCATTCAAATTTCTAATTCAAACAATTCATTTAAAATTTGATTAATTGCATAACTAATTCAAACTTAATTCAAATAACACCAATAAAATATTTTTTCCATGCTATTTTGAACCACCTTTACAAATATAAATTTTGTTTCATGTTTTGAATAATTAAAATTGCTTAAATAATTTAAACCTTGTTTAAATCATTTAAATTTGCTAAATTCATAACTTGCTCAAATTAAATTATTTTTTGAACATGTAAAATATGTTTTCAAATCAGAAAAACATAACCTTTTCAAATATGAATTTGAATTTATGTTCAGCACAAATAAAATTCAAATAATATCCACACTTGAATTAAATTCATTTAAATCTTGTTTAAACTTGTTTAATTCATAATTAAATCATTGTAATTCCTTTTTCAATAATTGAAACATGTAATCCACCTAAAATTTTATGTTCTTTTCAAATATGAACTTTGTTATCTGTTTTGAACAATTAAACTTGTTGAAAACAACAAATGCTTGTGTGACACCTTTAAGTAACCAAAATTCCAAAACTTAATAAACAAATTTCCAAACTTGGTAAACCTTATTCCAAATTGTTTCTAAGTTTGTTTTATTTTTGTTTTCATTATCCATGCATCATGCTAATTCACTTTCATATGTTGGTTAGCTGTAAAACAATTATTTCAACCATAATTCATGGGCTTTTCATATGCAACTCAAATTGCATATGGGTCCATTTAAATTGTGTTACCATGTCAACTAGTTTATTTCTATGCATCAATTAAATGGTCATGCATCATCCATGATTGTGCACTATGCCATGTTATTGATTGTTTGTTCTCTCTGTGTTGTTTGTTTGCTTCTTCTCGGATAGACGACGACGTTGAGACAGACGATACTTACGACACCCCTTCTGAGGATCTAGCCCAGTACCAGGCTGCTGAGCCTGCAGGCAAGTATTCACTCACATGAACCACTGTGTTCCTTTCAACCTTGGCTACCGATACTTTCCGTTGTCTATTCTGCTAGCCCTATGTATCGTTGCTTGTTCTCCGAACCTATCACATGTATCCCTTAACCCTGATATTGCCTCACCCCCACTCCTATAACCCCGTTGCTTGTGCCCGTGTCTTACTAGCATGCTTAGGGTTGTTTAGCTCGAGTCTGTTGTCAGTTACTTTCTGTTATCATATTCTTTTATGTTCTGGGGCTCGATGTTAAACAACAACCTGTTAATTTTGAGGTAATAATAATTTGCCGATAAGGCACCGGCAGGAGGCCCGGCGTGGTTTTGAGGCCTGCTAGTGTCGACCCTAATTAGGAAAAGGGTCTTGTCTACTGATCCATGATGAGCGCACTATCCGCATGTGGGAAGCGTGTATGGGCGCCCCCCTCAATTTGATTCGATTCGCATCTCGTCCAAATCGCCACACTTAGTTCGGGTTTTCCATTTGATGCACTCATATGCAGGTACGAACCCGAGGCCAGGGTGGAATTTTTGTAGTCGGCATTTAGGGCGGCGTGGTCTTAGAGTGCTATGAGGGTCCCCTTTTCTTCGTGGGGCTCGATTAGCCGCGCACGCACAGCACGTGGTGCTTTGGGCTTGATGCGAAGAAGAGTTGAGTTGTGTAGAGTGCCTCGCTTGGTGGGTTTGATTCCCGTCTGGCGGGATATTCTTACGTGTACGGCCAAATTGGTGCACCCCTGCAGGGATAAATCTTCTCGAGAAGCCGTGTTTTCCGCGGTTATGGTTAACTTGGTGAAAGTACTGGATAACAAGTACTCAGAACAACTTACACCTAACTAACGATAACTTGACTAGTAATAGCCTTATTGCCACAATAACTTGATCCATCATTAATCCAACTGTGTGAGTTTATCCTCGGATTGCTTCTTTGGATAAGGGGCGAGATCCAGGATGGGTTTGATTGGTGGTTAGTTATAGTTGGTTACGATACGCTATCTTATCCCCTTTCTGTTAGCCGGAAGTTGTATCATGTTCTGTAGTTGGTTAGTGCAGCCAGCTGCCGCATCTTTTGTATCACCCCTTTCTTCCGTTGAACCCAAGGCATATGTGCTTGGTGTTGACGGGTTACATTTTGGTGAACTGTGAGTCTTGCTTTCCAGTACGTTGTTGTACTGACCCCTTTGGGGCTGTGGTTTCCGCAGACTACGCTTACGAGGATCCCCGTGACGGCTACTACGTGGAGTTTGACGAGGCTGCTGACGAGTAGATAGCGGACCCGGGCAGGATCCGAGACTACGTGGATGGGCTCCGTTTTCCTTTCATTCCCGGCTTCTTAAGCCTATTTGGATTTTTCTGTACTCAGACCTTCTGAATGCTTCCGCTGAGATGTAATGATGATATGTTGGGACATGTGTCCTCTGGATGATTGTATTTGCTATCTCTGCTCTAGTGAGAGCTATTTGCAACTTATTTCTATTTATTTGAGTCTTAGAGATCTGTTGTGTTATCATTTTGTTCAACGCCGTTGACGTACCATGTGTGTATGGTATGAAGTACGTCAATGGTAGTATCCTGATTTCTATGGGATGGTTTACGTAGATTATGAACAGTAGGGGTTGGTTGTCACACATACGTGTGTTGGCCTACTCGTAAGAGATGCGGGTGCCGGTAAGCCCCGTAATCCAATCAACTACTGTTCAACGGAACTGCGAGTATCCCCTAGAAGTCCGGGTGCGACAGGTGGTATGTCGAAGATGGCCTCGTCATCTTCCTCGTCAGGTTCTTCATCCATGATCTCGCGAAGCTCCACGTCCTCGTCATCCGAGTAGTCCTTCCTTTTTCTATTCCTCCTGTGGATGGATGTGGGGGTGTTGCCCTCAAGCTCATCATCATCATCGTCCATGGAGGTGCATTGGTAGGAGTCTCCCGAAGTCATGGCTTGGAAAACCTAACAGACAGAATAGACAAAACAAAGATCGTGCGAGAACTCTCGGTGCGGGATTATATCGACAAAAGGGGGTATATATTGACGATTTTGGGGGTAAGATGAAGCGTCAGAAAACGAGACGGAACGGGACTCCGAGGTGGAAAAGGGGTACCTCCACGCGGCCAAGGAATATGGCCGCGTGTGGGGTCCTCTTTTCCCCCTCGAGGTCCAATTCCTTCCAATTTTCTTGTCCCACACGTTAATTTCCATAAAAAATGAGTTCTGTAAGTTTTCACGCAATTCCGAGAAACTTCCAAACACAATAATTGTAAATTATTGAATTTGGGTTTCTAAAACTACAGGATCCCTTACAATTACCTCTTCTGGTGTCATTAACTTTATCTCCTCGATGGTTCCTATGAAGCTCTTTCCTGCAATATAATGTTTTAGGCGTTGTCCATTGACCACATGCGATTTACCTTTCATATCACCGTGAAGACGGATGGCCCCCGAACGGTATACCTCCTGTACTACCAATGGACCCTGCCATTTTGAAGCTAATTTCCCTGCAGAAAACTTAAAACGAGAGTTGTACAATAGGACTTGATCACCTACTTTAAATTCCTTTCTTTTAATTTTCTTGTCATGCCCAATTTTAACTTTCTCTTTAAACAATTTTGCACTTTCATATGCTTCATTCCTCCATTCATCTAATAGATTTAGGTCAAGCAATCTCTTCTCCCCCGCTGTTTTTAAATCAAAATTTAATTTCTTCATAGCCCATCTAGCTTTATGTTCTAATTCAACGGGTAAATGACATGCTTTTCCATAAACCATTTTATAAGGAGACATACCCATAGGATTTTAATAAGCAGTTCTATAAGCCCACAATGCATCATTAATTTTAAGTGGCCAATCAGATCTAGCTCTGTTTACTATTTTCTCTAAAACAAGTTTAATTTCCATATTACTTAATTCAACTTGTCCACTAGTTTGAGGATGATAGGGTGATGCAATTTTATGATGAACATTATATTTTGCCAATGTTTTTCTAAGAACACCATGCATAAAATGAGATCCACCATCAGTAATTAAAAATCTAGGAACACCAAATCAAGGGAAAATAATTTCTTTAAGCATTTGCATGGCTGTGGCATGCTCTGCACTCTTAGTAGGAATTGCTTCTACCCATTTTGTAACATAATCAACAACAACCAAAATGTGAGTATGTTTTGTACTAGATGCAGGAAATGGTCCCATAAAGTCAAAACCACACACATCAAATGGTTCAAGTGGTAATGTATAGTTCATAGGCATTTCATTCCTTCTACCAATGTTTCCTACTCTTTTACATTTATCACAAGTTTTAACATATTCAGCACAATCCTTGAATAGAGTAGGCCAATAAAAACCGCATTGTAATACCTTTGCTGCAGTACGATCTCCTGCATGATGTCCTCCATATGGACTGTCATGACAATCTCTTATAATAGCCTGCTGTTCATGCTCAGGTACACAACGTCTAATAATGCCATCAACACTTTTCTTATACAAGAATGGATCATCCCAAAAATAATGTCTAAGGTCATAAAAGAATTTCTTTCTTTGCTGGTAAGTAAATTGTGGTGGCATAACTTTCCCAACAATAAAATTTGCATAATTAGCAAACCAAGGAGATGCAACTTTAGCACTAGAAACACTAACAAGGGCAAGTTGTTCATTAGCAAAACTATCATTAATAGGAATAGGATCATCAGGTGTATTTTCAATTCTAGAAAGATGATAAGCTACGGGATTATCTTCTTCTTTCCTATCTACTATGTGTAAATCAAATTCTTGTAACAAAAGTACCCATCTTATTAGCCTAGGCTTAGCATCTTTCTTATTCATCAAATATTTAATAGCAGAATGATCAGAGTGCACAGTGACTTTTGAATCAATTATGTAAGATCTAAATTTATCACATGCAAATATTACCGCTAAAAATTCTTTTTCAGTTGTAGCATAATTTCTTTGAGCACCATCTAGTGTTTTACTAGCATAGTAAATAACATTCAATTTCTTATCAACCCTTTGGCCTAAAACAGCTCCAACTGCATAATCACTAGCATCACACATAATTTCAAAGGGCAAGTTCCAATCAGGAGGTTGAATAATAGGTGCAATTATTAAGGCTTTCTTTAAAACATTAAAGGATTCTATGCAATCATCATTAAAAGAAAACGGAACATCCTTTTGCAAAATATTGGTTAGAGGCTTTGATATTTTAGAGAAATCTTTAATGAACCTACGATAAAAACCTACATGACCGAGAAAACTTCTTATACCTTTGATGTCTCTTGGATATGTTAATTTCTCAATAGCTTCAATTTTTGCTGGGTCAACTTCTATTCCTCTTCCAGAAATACGATGCCCAAGAACAATTCCCTCTGTTACCATAAAGTGACACTTCTCCCAATTAAGAACAAGGTGTTGGTCTTCACAACGCTGCAAAACTTTGTTAAGGTTGCACAAGCAATTATCGAAAGAAGTACCATACACCGAAAAATCATCCATAAAGACTTCCACTATCTTTTCAATATAATCAGAAAATATAGCATTCATGCATCTCTGAAAAGTAGCAGGCGCATTACATAAACCAAAAGGCATTCTCCTATAAACAAATGTACCATATGGGCAAGTAAAAGTGGTCTTTTCCTGATCATCACTATGAACTGGAATTTGAGAGAAGCCTGAATACCCATCTAAATAACAAAAGTGAGAATGTTTAGATAATCTCTCTAGCATTTGATCAATAAAGGGCAATGGATAATGTTCCTTACGAGTTGCTTTATTTAATTTTCTATAATCAATGCACATTCTATAACCAACAACAGTACGTTGAGCAACAAGTTCATCATCTTTATTAGGAACCACAGTAATTCCACCTTTCTTAGGAACACAATGAACAAGACTAACCCATTTACTATCAGCTATAAGATAAATAATACCATCCTCTATGAGTCGAATTACCTCCTTTCTTACCACTTCCTTCATTTTTGGATGTAGACGGCGTTGGAAATCAACAATAGGTTTAGCTTCTTCTTCCAAATTAATTTTATGCATACATAGAGCTGGACTTATGCCCTTAAGATCATCAAGAGAATAACCAATAGCCTTACAGTGGGCTTTAAGCACATCAAGTAATTTCTCTTCTTCCTCAGCTGAAAGGTTAGCACTAATAATAACAGGATATATATTTTTCTTATCCAATTATGCATATTTAAGATTTTCAGGCAAAGGCTTTAATTCAAAACTAGGATCTCCTTTAGGAGGTGGAGTACTCCTAGATTATCAGGTGGGATATGCAATTGTAATTGTGGAGGTTGCTGCCATAATATTTGTTCTAAAGCTTCTTTTTCTGCATCATTAAATGGCTCTTCCTGATTAAGCATATAACGTTCCACCACGTCTGATGAAGCTACAGCTATATGAGCAAGAGTTTCAATTATCTCTTTAGATTCTGGTTCTTTCTTAGCAGGTTTATCAGCAAATTTAGAAAAATTAAATTCAAGTTTCTCTCCAGCACATTCAATAAACACCCTTTCTCTAGGCAAATCAATTTCAGCACCAACAGTATGTAAGAAAGGTCTACCAAATATAATAGGACAGAAAGAATCTTGTGGACAACCAAGCACAATAAAATCAGTAGGATATTTTATTTTCCCTACCAATACTTCAACATCTCTAACAATTCCAAAGGGACTAATATAATCTTTATTAGCAAGCTGAATGGTCATACCTGTTTCTTCCATGGTGATAAGATCAATATCAGGCTTAATTTCTTGATAGAGAGAATATGGAATGACACTAATGCTTGCTCCAATATCACATAAACCATGATAACAAGAAGTCCCAATAGAGCATGATATAATTGGCTTACCAACTTTGGATGAATTCCCTTTAATAACTTTGGTAGCATCTTCACATAAATAAACATCAACATGGTCTTCTTCATTTAATTGCTTAATAATAGAGACTTGGTTCTTGACTTCCACCTGTTCTTTAGGTTGAGAACATCTCTTTCTACTTTTGTCAGCAACAGCAATAAGCAAATTCTCTTTAACTTTTTCAGGATAGGGAGGTGGTTCAATATATTCTTCTATTACTACAGATGACACTGGTGTTTCTTTAATAAATTTAGGGACAACAATAGAAGATTTAACAGGTTCAACATAATAATCAAAACCACTTTTAGGAATTCGAATGTGCTCAGCAATTTCTTAGCTATTTCAATTGCAACATATTGATCAAGACCAAAATCTTTAATAACATTCTTGAAAAAAATAGAACTAGAGAAACTTTCTACACATGAATATCCATAATCAAAATAAGCTTCATTACCCTTGTCTAGGTCCCAATATTCAGAGTTCTTCGAAATAATTTCCAATAAATTCCAAGCTTCTTCTGCAGTATTATTTGTAAAGATTCCACCAGATGAACCATCCAAATATTGCTTTAGCCTATTTGGTAGTCTCACATAAAAGTTTATCAATATAAGTTTATTTGTGAGATTATGACAAGGATTCTTACGAAGGAGGTCCTTAAGCCTCCCCCAAGCTTGAGTAATAATCTCTCCAAGGTGTGGCCAAAAATTAAATATAAAGCAACAGTTCTCATAAGCCTCTTTAGGAGTAAAATATTTAAGAAAGAAAACCTTCATAAAAGTATCCCAATTATGTGTAATTTCTTCATCCAGGGACATATACCATTTTCGAGCATCACCAGTTAAGGACTGGTACAATAACTTGCATTTTACCTGCTCCTCAGAAATATCCTTGAGCCTAATTATCCCACATATATCCTCAATAGCCCGTATGTGATCACTTGCAGCCTTTGTTCCATCCCCTGCAAAATACTCATTCCTAACAGCTTTAACAAATTCAAGGGGAATAATATAACCATCATCACGAGGCGCTTTTTCAACAACTTTAGGTTTAATAGCATAAGCACTCTCATATAAAGCAAGTTTCAGCGAAGCATCTCTCATAAAAGCCATAATAATAACAGGACGCAACAGCAAGTAAAATTCAGCTTTCAAGTTTCCTTACCAAACTTCTTACCAATAGCGCTACACTCCCCGACAACGGCGCCAGAAAAGTGTCTTGATGGCTCCCAAGTGCAGGAGATCAATTGTAGTACTTTTCGAATTAGAAAGGTTGTCGAACCCACGAGGACCAGAAGGAACTGGTAAGTAGAATAGAAAAGGAATAATAAAAGCAACATGTGTTTTTATGTTTCAATTGTGTAGTGCAAGTAAAGTAAAATGCGGAAAGTAAATTCCAGCAAGTAGTAGGTCTCAATGAGAGACAAAGCCCAATCCTCTAATGCGCAAGAGGACAAGCTCAAGTCTGTGTTTGTGTCTTATATGTGGAAAACGTTCCCGAGGGCTGCACGGATTTAGCTGGCATAGTGATTCATTGCATGACATGTTTGTATATCTTGTCTAGTTTTAATCTTCTTCGGACGGAGCCACAAATAGGAATAGCTAAATAAATAAAATATCACCCCTTATGATGGATCACGTGGCCAATTAAATGACAGCACGAGAATTATTAAGACATGATGTCCCACCATAGCCATATGCTCTAAGGTCCCCGATACAAGTACCCTCATAATGCAATTCAACGACTCTGTCTCAAGTTCCTGTCACCTAAAGACATCATCACGTCACTACACTACGGTGTTTTCCTATGAGCCCATGTAGGTGAAGTGTTGTACAGTCGACGTTCGTACAACACCATCATAGAATCACATAAAAGATAAATATTAGACCAAATAACAACTCATCTCATGTAACAAATCATTGCCAATTCATCCTATGCCCTCAGGAACATGCGGGAACTACTCACAACGTGCAAACATGATCATGTATGGTGACATATGTGGTACAACACAATCTGAAACAATGGATCCACCACCAAATAATGACAAGTACTCAATCCCAAACATGCAACGGAGTACAATAACACGTATCTAGGGTGTAGCAATGATCAAACTATGAGGGGAACGGAGTGGATCACGGTGATGGTGATGGTGGAGATGCAGGTGCTGGTGAGGATGGTGATGGAGATGCCCCCTCCCACGCCAAGGAGGAGATGGGGATGATTTCCCCCTTCTCTGGACCTCTGGAGCAGCAGGATCTGTCTCCCCCGCGGAGAGTTTCGAGAGTTTCGCCGCCCTGGCGGCTCCGTCTCGTCTCGGGAAAATTAGGGTGTTCCTTTTCGGGGAAGACGGAGTCCTCAGCAAAAAGACCTCGGGGAGGAGGTGCTGTGGGCCCATTTGGGGGCCCCACACGCGGCCAGGGAATCTGGCCGCGTGGGATACCCCCTTTTGGTCCTCCTGGCCCTCCTCCTTTGTGTCTTGTGCCCACGGCCTTTCTCCCAAAGAAAAACTGACAGGGTTTCTTTCCTTTCGCAATTTGGATACCTGTAGCTCCTGAAACATCAAAAACATGAAAACAGGTGTTTTCTGACACCCAGAAATTAAATACCGAAAATAGGGACTTTGTAGGAAAGTCCCATAAAATCATCTAAAACATGCAAAACAATGACATAACATTGATAAAACATCCCAATAATGCCTATATGGAGGGTATAAATGATGATATAAAATGCACGTATCAGGTAGCAAAGTGTAGCTAATTTCTTGATTGTGTTAGGTTAGGCTCAAGTAATACCCAAGAGAATGGTAGGGCCCACCTCTTGGCAAGGTTCCCCCTGTCCCGCAAGAGAGAATCCGACGCCGGTGAAGCCATAACACAGAGAGTGAGGGAATCTTGGGCATCAAAGACCCATGCCACACTCAAACACAGATGGTATGGCATACCCTAGGCTTGGGTGGGATTCAGACACTCCGGAGCCGCCCCTCTCCGGAGAAACCCTAGGCCCGTTGGAGAAAAGGACGGAACTGCCAACTTGGCCCCTCTACGTGAGCCGAAAGAAGGTTGAAAAGTGGAACTAATTTCTTGGTTGTGTTATTTTAGGCCCAAGTAACAAACAACACAATGATAGGGCCCACCTCTTGGCAATATATCCCCCGTTTAGTCAGATCCGGGAGTTTCGGGCTCTGAGTAGTCCTGGAACCCACGAGAGAGAATCCGGCGCCGGTGAAGACATAAAACAAAGAGTGAGGGGATATTGGGCATCCTAGACCCATTCCAAACTCTAACACACATGGTATGGCATACCCTAGCCTTGGGTGGGATTCAGACGCTCCGGAGCCCCTCTCCGGAGAAACCCTATGTCCGATGGAGAAAAAGGACGGAACTGCCGTTCTGGACCCTCTACGTCACCCGGAAAGGGGTAGAAAATTGGAAATGATTGCTTGGTTATGTTAGGTTAGGCCCAAGGATCACCCAAGACAATGTTAATCTTGTCAATATTCCCCCCGTTTTGTCACATCCGGGAGTTTCGGGCTCTCAGTAGTCCTCGAACCCACGATATAGAATCCGACACCCGTGAAGTCATAACACAAAGAATGAGGGCATCTTGGGAATCCAAGACCCATGCCACACTCTAACATACATGTTATGGCATACCCTAGGTTTGGGTGGGATTCGGACGCTCCGGAGCCCTCTCCGGAGAAACCCTATGCCTAATGGAGAATCCGACGCCGGTGAAGCCATAACACAAAGAGTGAGCGAATATTGGGCATCCAAGACCCATGCCACACTATAACACATGTTATGGAATAACATAGGCTTGGGTGGGATTCGGACGCTCCGAAGCCCCTCTCCAGAGAAACCCAATGCCCGCTGGAAAAAAGGGACGGAATTGTCGTTCTAGACCCTCTACGTGAGCCGGAAAGGTGTAGAAAAGTGGAACTAATTTCTTGTTTATGATAGTTTAGCTCCAAGGAACACCCAAGAAAATGGTGGGCCCACCTCTTGGAAATATTCCCCCTGTTCCTTCAGATCCGGGAGTTTCGGGCTCTGAGTAGTCCTCAAACCCGCCAGAGAGAATCCGACGCCGGTGAAGCCATAACAGAGAGAGTGGGGGAATCTTTGGAATCCAATACCCATTACACACTCTAACACACATGGTATGTCATACCGTAGGCTTGGGTGGGATTGAGACGCTCCGGAACCCCTCTCCGGAGAAACCCTAGGCCCGCTAGAGAAAAAGGACGGAACTACCGATCTGGACCCTCTACGTGAGCCGGAAGGAGGTACAGAAGTGGAAATAATTGATTGGTTGTGTTAGGTTAGCCCCAAGGAACACCCAAGACAATGTTAGGGCCCAACTCTTGGCGAGATTCCCCCGTTTTGTCAGATCCGGGAGTTTCGGGCTCTCGGTAGTCTTGGAACCCACGACAGGGAATCCATTGTCGGTAAAGCCATAACACAGAGAGTGAGGTAATATTGTGCATCCAAGACCCATTCCACACTCTAACAGTCATGGTACGTCATACCCTAGGCTTGGGTGGGATTCAGACGCTCCGGAGCCCCACTCCGGAGTAACCCAAGGCCCGCTGGAGAAAAGGACGGAATTGTCGTTCTGTCCCCTCTACGTGAGCCGGAAAGGGGTAGCAAAGTGGAAATAATTGCTTGGTTGTTTTACGCTAGTCCCAAGGAACACCCAATACAATGTTAGATCCCACATCTTGGCAAGATTCCCCCATATCCGTTAGATCCGAGAGTTTCAGGCTTTGAGTAATCCTGGAACCAACGATAGAGAATCTGACGCCGGTGAAGCCATAACATAGAGAGTGAGGGAATCTTGGGCATCCAAGACCCATGGCACACTCTAACACACATGGTTTGGCATACCCTAGGATTGGATGGTAAGAAACCCTAGGCCCGCTCGAGAAAAAGATGGAACTGCCGGTCTGGCCACTCTACGTGAGCCGGAAAGGGGTAAAGTGGAAATAGTTGCTTGGTTGTGTTATGTTAGGCCCAAGTAACACCCAAGACAATGGTATGGCCCACCTCTTGTCAAGATTCCCGTTTTTCCGTCACATCCGGGAGTTTCGGGCTCTGAGTAGTCCTTGAACCAGCCAGAGAGAATCTGATGCCGGTGAAGCCATAACACAGAGAGTGAGGGAATATTGGGCAGCCAAGACCCATGCCACACTCTAGCACACATAGTATGGCAGACCCTAGGCTTGGGCGGGATTCATACGCTCCGGAGCTGCCTCTCTCTAGAGAAACCCTAGGCATGTTGGGGAAAAGCACGGAACTGCCGATTTGGCCCCTCTACGTGAGAAAAGGGGGTTGAAAAGTGGAACTAATTGTTTGGTTGCGTTATGTTAGGCACAAGTAACACCCAAGACAATGGTAGGGCCCACCTCTTGGCAAGATTCCCGCCGTTCCGTCAGATTTGCGAGTTTCGGGCTCTAAGTAGTCCTAGAACCCGCGAGAGAGAATGCGACGTCGGTGAAGACATAACACAACGAGTGACGAAATCTTGGGAATCCAAGACCCATGCCACACTCTAACACACATATTATGTCATACCCTAGGATTGGGTTGGATTCAAACTCTAGTAGTCTTGGAACCCGCGAGAGAGAATGTGACGCCGGTGAAGCCATAACATAGAGAGTGGCGGAATCTTGGGCATCCAAGACCCATGCCACACTCTAAAACACATGTTATGTAATATCCTAGGATTGGGTTGGATTCAAATGCCTCGGAGCCCCTCCCCAGAGAATCCCTAGGTCCGTTGGTGAAAAAGACGGAACTTTTGTTCTAGCCCCTCTACGTGAGACGGAAGGGGGTAGCAAAGTGGAACTAATTGCTTGGTTGTGTTAGGTTACTCCCAGGGAACACCCAAGAAAATGGTAGGGCCCACCTCTTGGCAAGATTCCCCATGTTCCATCAGATCCGGGAGTTTCGAGCTCTAAGTATAGTCCTAGAACCCACTAGAGAGAATCCAGCCTGGTGAAGCCATAACACAAAGAGCGAGGGAATCTTGGACATCCAAGACCCATGACACACTATAACACACATGGTATGGCATACCCTAGGATTGGGTGGGATTCAGACGCTCCGGAGCCCCTGTCTGGAGAAACCTTGTGCTTGCTGGAGAAAAAGGACGGAACTGCCGTTCTGGACCATCTACGTGAGTCAGAAAGGGGTACTGAAGTAGAACAAATTGCTTGGTTATCTTAGGTTAGGCCCAAGGATCAGACAACACAGTGTTAGGTCCCACCTCTTGGCAAGATTCCCCCCGTTCCGTCAGATCCGGAAGTTTCAGGTTCTAAGTATTCCTAGAACCCACGAGAGAGAATCAGACACCGGTGAAGCCATAACACAAAGAGTGAGGGAATATTGGGAGTCCAAGACCCATTCCACACTCTAACGCACATGGTATGGCATACCCTAGGATTGGGTGGGATTCAGACGCTCCGAAGCCCCTCCCCGGAGAAACCCTATGCCCGCTGGAGAACAAGGACGGAATTGCCGTTCTAGACCCTCTACGTGAGCCGGAAAGGGGTAGCAAAGTGGAAATAATTGCTTTGTTATGTTAGGTTAGCCCTAGTATCACCCCAAGACAATGGTAGGGCCCACCTATTGGTAATATTCCCCCCGTTTTGTCAGATCCGGGAGTTTTGGGCTCTAAGTAGTCCTAGAACCCACGAGAGAGAATCTAGCGCCGGTGAAGCCATACCACAAAGAGTGAGGGAATCTTGGGCATCCAAGACCCATGCCGCACTCTAAGACACATGTTATGGCATACCCTAGGCTTGGGTGGGATTCAGAAGCACCGAAGCCCCTCTCCGGAGAAACCCTATGCCCGCTGGAGAAAAAGGACGGATTTGCCATTCTGGGCCCTCTACGTGAGTCGGAAAGGTGTACAAAAGTGGAAATAATTGCTTGGTTATGTTAGGTTAGGCCCAAGAAACACCCAAGAAAATGGTAGGGTTGACCTCTTGGCAAGATTCCCCCGTTCCTTCAGATCCAGGACTTTCGGGCTCTGAGTAGTCCTCGAACCCGCTAGAGAGAATCTGACGCCGGTGAAGCCATAATAGAGAGATGGAGGGAATATTGGGAATCCAAGACCCATGCCACACTTTAACACACATGGTATGACATAACCCTAGGCCCTCTGGAGAAAAAGGGCGAAACTACCGATCTTGCCCCTCTACGTGAGCCAGAAGGGGTGGAAAAGTAGAACTAATTGCTTGGTTGTGTTAGGTTAGGCCCAAGTAACACCCAAGACAATATTAGGGCCCATCTCTTGGCAAGATTCCCCCTGTTTTGTCAGATCCGGGATTTTCGGGCTCTGGGTAGACCTGAAACCCACGAGAGAGAATCTGATGCCGGTGAAGCCATAACACATAGAGTAAGGTAATATTGGGTATCCAAGACCCATTTTACACTTTATAAGTCATGTTATGTCATACCCTAGTCTTGGGTGGGATTCAGACGCTCCCAAGCCCCTCTCCGGAGAAACCCTAGGTTCGTTGGAGAAAAGGATGGAACTGTCGTTCTGTCCCCTCTACGTGAGCCGGAAAGGGGTAGAAAAGTGGAACTAATTGATTTTTTGTGTTAGGTTAGGCCCAAGGAACACCCAAGACAATGGTAGGGCCCACCTCTTGGCAAGAATCCCCCCGTTCCTTCAGATCCAGGAGTTTCAGCCTCTCAGTAGTCCTCAAACCTGCTAGAGAGAGAATCCGACGTCGGTGAAGCCATAACTGAGAGAGTGAGGGAATCTTGGGAATCCAATACCCATGACACACTCTAACACACATGGTATGTCATAACCTTGACTTGGGTGGGATTCAGACGCTCCGGAGCCCCTCTCCGGAGAAACCGTAGACCCGGTGGAGAAAAAGGACGGAACTACCGATCTGGCCCCTCTACGTGAGCCAGAAGGGGTAGAAAAGTGGAACCAATTTCTTGTTTGTGTTATTTTAGGCCCAAGGAACACCCAAGACAATGGTAGGGCCCACCTATTGGCAATATTCCCCCGTGTTTTGTTAGATCCGGGAGTTTTGGGCTCTGGGTAGTCCTGGAACCCACGAGAGAGAATCTGACGCCGGTGAAGCCATAACACAAAGAGTGAGGTAATAATGGGAATATAAGACCCATTACACACTTTAAAATTCATGCTATGTCATACTCTACGCTTAGGTAGGATTCAGACGCTCCGGAGCCCCTCTGTGGAGAAACCCTAGGCCCGCTAGAGAAAAGGATGAAACTGTCGTTTTGTCCCCTCTACGTGAGCCGGAAAGGGGTAGCAAAGTGGAACTAATTGCTTGGTTGTCTTAGGTTAGTCCCAAGGAACACCCAAGAGAATGGTAGGGCCCACCTCTTGGCAATATTTCCCCTATCCATTAGATCCGGGATTTTTGGGCTCTGAGTAGTCCTGGAACCCACGAGAGAGAATACGACGCTGGTGAAGCCATAAGACGGGTTGTGATGGAATATTGGGAATCCAAGACCCATGCCACACTCTAACACACATGGTATGGCATACCCTAGGCTTGGGTGGGATTCAGACGCTCCGAAGCCCCTCTCCGGAGAAATCCTATGCCCGTTGGAGAAAAAAGACGGAACTGCCATTCTGGACCCTCTACACGTGAGCTGGAAAGGGGTAGAAAAGTGGAACTAATTGCTTTGTTATGTTAGGTTAGGCCTAAGTAACACCCAAGACAACAGTAGGGCCCGCCTGTTGCCAATATTCCACCTATTTTGTCAGATCCGGTAGTTTCGGGATCTAAGTAGTCCTGGAACCCACGAGAGAGAATCCGACGCCGGTGAAACCATAACACAAAGATTGAGGGAATCTTGGGCATCCAAGATCCACTCTAACACACATGTTATGGCATACCCTAGGATTGGGTGGGATTCGCACGCTCCGGAGCCCCTCTCCGAAGAACCCTATGCCCGCTGGAGAAAAAGGACGGATTTGCCGTTCTGGACCCTCAACGTGAGCCAGAAAGGGGTAGAAAACAAGAACTAATTTCTTGGTTATTTTAGGTTAGGCCCGAGGAACACCCAAGACAATGGTAGGGTCCACCTCTTGGCAAGATTCCCCCTTTCCGTCAGATTCGGGAGTTATGGGCTCTGAGTAGTCCTCGAACCCATTAGACAGAATCTGACGCCGGTGAAGCCATAACACAAAGAATGAGAGAATATTGGGAATCCCAGACCCATGCCACACTCTAACACACATGGTATTGTCAGAGAGAGCTAGGCTGTCCCGGACAGGATAGCTCTCAGAGGTTCGAGCACTGGGGGCTAAACGCGTTTCCCTCGCTTCAAGAGGAGGCTTCGAGAGGGAAGCTTGAGCACGAAAACAATGGAGACACTGAGAGTTTACCCAGGTTTAGGCCACCAGTGTCGTGTAAAACCCTACTCCTGCTTGTCTCATGGATTTCACTATGTTGGCTACAGTACAAAGGCGATCTTGTGCTCGGAACAGACTACTTGGGCTCTACGATGAATCGAGCTCTCTTTGTCTAAGGGACGGTGATGCCTTCTTATACTGGCGTTTGGACCTCCTTCCTGCTCACTTGGCGAGAAAGGGCTACCACAAGGTGCCAAAGGGAGGACCGTCTCGTACCCGTGCACCTCCTGCACGGTCCTGATCGCCAGGGGACAGCTCCACCGTCCATGACGTCACGGTGGGGGAGCCTGGTGACGCCGCCTTCGTCTTGTAGCGTGGTCTTGGTCTTCTTGCACCAAAGAGGTAGTCTTTGGGAACCCCTTCGGCCGTCGCAGTTGTCCCCCCGGCCTTTATACACCAGAATGGCAACTGGGAACAAAGAGGCTCTGCGGCTGTTCCGTCACTGCTCAGAGGAACGGTCGTCAGAGGCACATGGGCTGCCTCCTCTTGAAGGGAGGTACCCAAGGAGGGGGGCAAAGTAGAACCCCCTCCGGGGTAGGAACCGCAGCAGGCTAGGCCCACATGGCGGGTGGGCCTAGGAAAGGAAGCCCCGCCCGGTGTGGATAAAACCCTTGGCCTTGGGGCTAAATGCTGGGCTTGGCCGCAGCTGCCGCCTCAGGGTACCCTGATATCCAGAGGCCCGACAGTAGCCCCCGGGCCCGTGGGGCATACGTGTCCGCAAGATGCGAGGAGACGCGGGCCAACTGCTGCGGGCCAGCTTTCGGCATGTGTCCATGACCCACAACCTTCCCGAGGCAACGCCACCCTACACCGTGGGGGGACCGACCATGAACGGCATAGACTTAGTGAAGCTCCACTTTCCCCCTTCTCCTTCCGCCACCTGGGAACCTCGTTTTCTACAAACCCCTCCTTCTCCTACGACATCTTCTTCCTGAGATGGCCTGCAAGAAAGCTGCTTCCGCGGCGAAGCCTTCACCATCACGGCCGCGCCCGATCTTGGAACCGTCCCGCATCCATGCACGATGTTCGTTGGAGAGGGTGCGCCCAATGGTGGCCTCCTCCACCAAAGAGCATGGAGCAACCTTGCTCTTTGTCGGGTCGGATCGGTGCAACTCCCTCCCAGCAACTGCCTACGCCTTCTTCTTCCACACCCTCTTCGCCGGCCTGATCCCTCCTTTCTCCCTTCTTTCTGGCCATCTTGAAATGGTACCATATCCACACCCTTCATCTTCATCCCAACTTCGTTCTGACCCTGGATGTCTTCGCATTCTAGTGCAAAGCATTCCTTGGCGTGAGGCCCTTGATGGCCTTCTTCCGCTCCTTCTTCAGCCTCCGTGTGACAGGCAGAGGTCGCTGCGCTGGGTGCGCCTCATTCAGCATTGGTCTGGGTAGAGGAGCTCTGTTTCGCCTACTGGACCACAAGAAGAAAATGGACGACATCGTCAGGAGATAGGTGTTCATGGAAGCCGGTGAATCTGCGGTACTTCTTGAGGTGCCAACTGGTAAACCCAGGAAGCACGCCGGCTGGGCCCAGGAAGTCCTCAATGGCCCAGACATGGCTCTCGTAGTGCAGAGGATGGAGGAGCAGCGCGAGAGCAGGCTCGAAGCACCCATGCTTGTCCGTGAATTCGTCCGCCAAAGGCTAGCGCCTCTTGAGGAACACAAGTGCCTCATGTGTTATTGCTGCGACACGGAAGACAGCTTGCGGCTCAGCAGCTCCCTTCTTGAGGGCAGGGAGCTTGAGGCGATGATGCAGAATCTCCTTGGCAAGGACGCGCCGCCTCTTCCTCCCTCTGTGGTCACCCTTATAGACTTTCGGAAACGGGACACGACGCAGTGGTTAGGGCCATGCCCCGCTTCGAAGGATGGGGACTCTTGGCCGAGGGCGAGACGTCCCGCCAACAGAACCCCTTTCCTTACTTTCCGGTGGAGAGCGACGGAGAGCCTGCTGAGACAGAGGACTCCAGTCCAACCGAGCAGGCTTCTGGGTGTGTGTTGAAGAAGCGCCCTCTTGAAGAGGTCACGTCTGCCCCGGCGTGGGAGGCAAGCAACGAGACGTTGGCACACTTAAGCACACCCTCTCCACCTCCTGCGCACTCTGCGACCCCTGACACGACAGCAGACACAGAGGGGCCTCCCCCCGCGAAGGTCGATGCGGGTGCGGGGGGCTCTTCGGCGGCCAAGGCGGCCGTGACACGTCCCCGTGGCGTGAAACGCGTTCCACGAGCTTGGGGGTACGGGGGAGAGTAAGTCCTAAGTCGTGTTGGTCTTCTTTCCTTCTAGTGATGCCAGAGCTAACTCTGTTCTTGTTGTAGCTCGTCGAAGAAGGCGAGGGTGTCGGAAACGCCTAGCCCCAGTCCTCAGGAGGGACGGCCCAACCCGTCGCTCCCGAAGAGAGCTGGGTTCCCCCGTGAGCATCGCCCAGCAATCCTTCTGCTGGCGATATCTCACGGCCTGAGCCGGACATCCTAATCGGGGGCGACCCCATGACTTGTCCGTCGCCACCTCCAACTGCTGCTCCCGGTGCCACCGGCTCGGAGGGGACTTCTGAGCCCCCGACTGACACTTTCGGGGCAACCTCCATTGTCGGGGAAAGAGAGGCTGCCCCACCAATCGGGAAGCGGGCGCGACGCTCTCTTTCTCCATGGCACAGGGGGTGATGAGTTCTTCCTCCGTCTCCTTCCGCATCGTGTCGCAGCAGGATTTTAACGACGTGGTGGAGAGGTCCTCCCGAAGGGCCAGATGGCTCCTTCCTTCCTGACAGCTTCTTCCACGACCTGATGGCGGAGGATCTCTGGTCCACCCGCATTCGCTCCGGAGCTCCCGCCGAGCTCTACTCGGAAGGCTCTCTGCTCGATATTGCCAGAGACGTTGTAGAGGCGCTCCGAGTCAAGGCAAAGGTGCACTCCCATATTCTCACCAAGGAGAGCGAATGCCTAGAGGACTTGGGCACCTGTTTCCGCCTGGTGATGTTCACCTGCCACGAGAGGGAAAATGCGGCAAAAGCGGTGCGTCGTCAGATGTTCAGCGAGGCCACACGCAAGTGTGAGGCCTCCACTCGTGAGGCCGAGGCGACTCGTGAAGAGGCCAAGTGCATGCTGGATGCCGCCCGGGATTTGTAGGCTCCGCTTCGTCTGGAGCAGGAGGAGCATCACTCGATGGTGGATGCGTGGAATCTTGACAGCACGGAGCGAGAGAAAGCCCTCATCCCGCTTGAAGAAACTCTGGGGTGCTGTGAGGCGGCCGTCTCTTCTCGCGAGTCCACCGCTTCCCTCAAGGAGGACAAGGTCCGCGACCTTGAGGAAGACGTCAAGAAACGCTAGGCGGAGGTGAGCGAGGAGCGCGAACGTCTCGAGAAGCTAGCGAACAACCTTAAAGGAGAGCAAGAGAGGCAACGGAAGCAGGTAGAAGCGGAGATCCAGGCGAGGTGTGAAGTGTACCATAAGGATCTCCAGGCAGACCTAGCTATGAAGCAGCCGTCTGTCGGGTTCATGGCTGAGCGAGCGCTACCCTCGGAGGTTGATAGTCTCTTGGCTGAGCTGGGCCGGCTTTGCACTCAGCTTGTCGAGGAAAGCGGCGCCAGGGAACATGTTGTCGCCGCGTCTGCGTGGCTCCAGTCAGACCTGTTTGCACTACGAGAGCGACTGGCCCCGCTCGTGGAGGGGGTGCCTGAGCGGGTGGAGCTGGCACTGGAGCTTCAACGTCAACTTGAGGGGGTGTTCCAACACGCCGTCCTGTCGGCCCAGGTGGTCGGCGAACGACTGGACCGCGAACTGCCTCCTCCGCCTTCCAGGTACGAAGCTGTGTGTGCCCTTCATTTCTTCGCCGGTCTGCTGTACTCGCTGCAGGAGGACTCCTAGAGAGTGGACATGATCCTTGACGCGGAGTGCCGCCACCTCCTGTCGGAGGGGGCGACCCACTTTTTATCCCGGCTTTTGATGGTTCAGTCGAGTACCTTAGCAGGAGAGGTTCCCCCCGACCGTGCTGCCTCTCTCTACCCTTGTGAAGGACGCCGTTGACGCTTTCGTGAAGGCCTTCAATCCATATCCTCCTGCTGATGAAGCCCCGGTTCCTGGCGCTCGAACCGAGGGTCCTTCCACTTAGTGATCCATCATATTTGTGTCATTTTCCTGTGTACTATTTTAAGTGTCTTGTAAGGATAAACTCTACACTTTGTTGTCTATCGTACTTCTATATTTTGTTCTGCTTGTGAGAGTACTTAGCTTTCCCTTGGTGACGGTGTCCCTCGAGGCACTTTGTTTGTGTCCTTCGTGGTGATCCTCCAGTTGCTCCTTGCGTAGGATCCTCTTTGAGCTTTGCGCAGGGGTTTGGTGTCGCTTGCTTGTTCCTTGGAGCGAGGTTGCCACCATTACCTGCAGTTTGTGCCTCTGGAGAGGTGCGCGCTTGGTTGTTCCTTCGTGAGCATATCGCGAGGA
This sequence comes from Alopecurus myosuroides, assembly GCA_028641055.1. Classification (NCBI taxonomy): domain Eukaryota; kingdom Viridiplantae; phylum Streptophyta; class Magnoliopsida; order Poales; family Poaceae; genus Alopecurus; species Alopecurus myosuroides. Next base: position 25,923,097 of record CM054062.1, read on the forward strand.
GAAAATCCGAGGGACTTGGCGAAGTGTTTGTGTGCGGTAGCGACCCACACACATACACTGTTCCAGCCCCCGCTCGGGGGATGCTTTCAAAAGTAAAAAGGCCTTCGCGCGCCTCTCTGGAGAGAGGAAGAATGCATGCGTGGATGAATGCACGTGATGTTTTGTTGGATGCAGGATGTAGGCATGCCAGCATGCAATGGGAGATTGCCTTGTGAAAGAAACAAGATTTTACTGCTAGAGTGAGGCATTGTTCTCTTACAAAACTCTTGGGGATGTCATGACCCTCTGGTCCCCCAAGAAGCACTTGACGTCCCGTGCGGACACCGGACTCCCATCTTCATGGGGCTGAGACTCCCGCAAGGTTAGGTGCATAGCTCAAGGATGTAGTGGCCTTGTGACGCCCTCGAGTAACAAAAGATTTCCATGCTGGAGCGAGGCTCCCACTTGTGTGGGTAGAAGCTCCCATGTCCTTGTGGTCCGCCTAGCGAGAACTCCATGAGACCCTCACGGAGAGAGGTCCTGGTGTCGTTTTTATAGTGGCGTCACGGGGTCCCCTCGAGGGTGCGTCTTCATGGCCTTGTGGGGGCCATGGAACGAGCATGTGGTGACCGCTCCTCCCTAGGAGAGAGGCGCGCTCGCATGTAGAACAGTGGCAGCCCCTGAGCCTCCAGCGCTCTGGGGGGTCTTCTGGGTGGTAGCCCCCGAGCCTCCAACTCTCTGGGGGGTCTTATGGGTGGTTTCTCCTTCGTGCAAAGCGAGCATCCTCTTCTTGGGAGCCTCATCGAGGTGTCCCACGTCGTCTTCATCGTCCGGGTGGGAGATGGCCACCTCCTTGTAGGCTCGTTCGACTGAGCGCATCGCCTCCTCCACTTCTCCATGGATGGTGATGGTGCCAGTAGGCCCGGGTAGCTTGGCGATATTGTACGTGTGGTGCGTTACAACCATGAATTTTGCTAGATCTGGGTACCCGAGGATGGCATTGTAGGGGAGTGCGTTGTGTGCAACGTCAAAGTTGAGGGTCTCGGTTCGGTAGTTTTGGCGAGTGCCAAGTGTGACGGCGAGGCGCACCTGTCCCAGAGGGACCGTGGTGCCGTCAGTGACGCTGGTGAACAAACTTGTGGGGGCCAGGTGTTCGTAGGATGCCTAGAGCCGCTCGAATGTAAGCACCGAGATGACGTTGAGGCCTGCACCCTCGTCGAGTAGTGTCTTGTTGACGGCGATGTTGTTGATGGTGGGGGTGCAGACCAGAGGCACGATTCCCATGGTCCTTGTGGACTTGGGGTGGTCATTGATGTCGAAGGAGACCTTGTGGTCTGACCACTTGAGTAACTTCGCCGCAGCTGTGCCTGAGTGGACAGCAGCGATCTCGCGCGATATCTTCTTGAAGTGGAGGTTGGAGAGTGGAGCTTGTGCTCTACCAAGAATGCAGGCCATGTAACATGTTGGTTCTTGTATCCCCTGCAGTGTTCGTCGCCCCTCCCCTAGTTTCCTCAGCGTGTGGCTGCATGGCAGCGTTCACCTGAGGCGCGGGTGGGTTGGGACGCTGCAGCTGTTGCGGGGGTGACAGCTGCGTGGGCGGCTGGTAGCCGTCGTTGTTGTAGCCGTCGGTTTATTAGTGGTCGTACCCTTTGTACTGGTTCGGGCCGCGCTCCTCCCATCTCCCTCTAGCGCGACCTCCCCCTCGCCCAGGACTGCGCTAGTCACCGCCTCGAGAGTAGCCCTCCTGGCCACCCCTCATGAGGCGATCTCCCCGCATCCTCCCCAGCTGGAAGCAGTCCCTTGTGGCATGTGAGTGCATGTGGTGAAACTCATAGTAAGGGCGGTTGTCTGCCATGGGTGCAGCGTCGCTCCGGCCTTGCTTGCGTTCTGGCTCGGCCGCCATAACGGACGAAGCTTTCCGTTTTGCGTCCGCATCGTCGCCTCGAGCCTTTGTCTTTGTCTTGGGGGCCACCGGCTTGGACTCGTCGGCAGGCACGCTATGCCTGAAGAGGCTTCCCTCCTCAGCCTGAGCGCACTTGTCGTCCATGTCCACGAGCTCGATGGCAGAGGTGAGGTCGTCCCTGGTGCCGAGCTCCTCGAGCATGAGCTCGTTGGTAACCTCTTCCCTGAAGGCGGAGATGTCGTGGGATAATCACGGCAGACGTTACCGGGGGTAACTTGTCTTGGGGCAAATCGACTCTGGTGTTTGGGAGAGGGTTTAGCTCAAGGGAAACCATGGTGATATGCGATCTGGTAGCCGGCAATCAAGTCGCCGAGTCTCCGATCTGAATATACTATCTCAACTCTCGTGTTACAATGGATACTCGATATCTCGTAATCTTTATCTCGTAAGCTTGTCTAATCTAAACCTAGGGACCGGCTTATATAGTACCCGGACCCCCTAGCTTACTATCCAAGGCGTGCTCGGAATCCTACCCGGACACTGCTTACAAACCCTAAACTTCCTTATCGGAACCCACAATCCAGGTTACGAGGCCTTCACTCCTGGGCCTTCTAGAAGCTCCTTTTCCCTAAGCCGGGTCTTGCGCAGCGTCCTTTGGGCCGAATTACACCTTGGTCTTAGCATACTGGGTTATCATCCCTCGATCAGTAGTCCCCAGAATAGGTTGGGCTTCACGGGATCCTCCTTGAAACGCACGTTATTCCCTGCAAAAATAACAAACATACAAGTTCATAGAGGCCGGGTTAGGTTGCTTTAATAAACAGCTAGGCCTAACTCCATTGGTGGTCCATATAATAACCCGGCTTTCTCTGAATCCATCTTTACTTCTCCGGGTCAATGTTCCGAGGAAAATACAGAAGACCCGGCTTATTTCGCTCGCTAATTGGTCTGGATATCGCGGAAGGGATTTACTTCCTATCATTTCCGGATATCGCGCATGGGCACTTAACGCGTATCCCAAAATTTCCGGACGCGTATCTCTTCCGAAAATTTTGGCTCCCGCTCACTTTGACCTAGTTTCCCCCACCCGTACCTATAAATAGGTACCCTAGGGGGATAACATACCCCAACATTCCATTTCTTCCATCATCTTCTTCCTCACCGGCGCTCTCTCACCCGATCTTGCACAGCGCCGCCACGGAGACATCGGGCACGCCGCCGGAGCCGAGCCGCCGTCAGCTGCGCTCATCCACGGCTCGCCCCGCGCCGCTGCCAGTTTCCGCCGCCGCGCCCCCGAACTGCCCGCCGGGAGTCGCAAGGGGACACCACGAATGCGCCGTCTGCCACCGTCGTGCCCTTCTCCAATCCACACCGGTAAGCTTTCTATCTCCATTGATTTTGGCTTCCAATTTCTCCGCTCGACCTAGATTGGATCTAGGTCCGCCCGCGGGCCGTTTCTTGCTTCACTCCGAATTAGATCGCTCAGCTCCACTCTAGTTTGTTCAATTTGCTCAATAGTTGACCCCACAACAGTCTCCTATCGCTTGCAATCGTTAATTTCTCTGCAAAATTATCCGCAAATTTTCCAATCTGGATGTAGTTCGCCAAAACTTCCGCAATTGCTCTTCGATACCCGGACAGTCCACCACTTCCGGTTCTTTTATTCATACTCTAGATAAACAGGCAATCAACCTCTTTTTCATAGTTGCTCATCAATACTTTAGATGACTCATAGTCTCCGCACTACATACTGATACTCGGATAACTCGTAGATTCCATACTGTTTACTAATACTCGAATAACTCATAGTTTCCATGCTTCTTACTGATACTGCTTGTGGATACTCGGATAACTCATAATTACCGAGTCTTAATGTTTCGTACTCTTTGCCTTGTACTTTGCAGACTGAACAAATGGCTCCAAAGCACAAGGGCAAGCAGCCGGCAAAGCCAAGGTCAACCCAATCCATCTCCGCCAACTCGGCACGGTCTTCCGTGACCCAGGCCAAGCTAGAAGAACTCGCCGAATCTGGCGTTCTCCCTCCTCAGAAGGGGATCCACTGGAGAGTACCGGGTGACGAGACCCGGCCTACCCCCAACCCCAACGAGGTAATCTGCTTCGTTGAGCACGTGATCCGGGGGTTTCGCCCCCCGGGTCACTCTTTTTTCCGTGAGGTCCTCAGCCATTACGGCCTCCGGGTATTCGACATAGGGCCTAACTCTATGTTGAACATAACCCATTTCATAGTCCTTTGCGAATCTTACTTATGCATCCCGCCAAATCTGGCTTTATTTATCGAACTTTTCCAATGCAAACCGTGCCGCGAAAGCGGTGACGGGGCCCTCTTGGCCTGCGGCGGGGTTTCTATCCAGCGCCGTAAGAATTCACCCATGCCGACTCTCAGTCTTAACTCTCACGTTAAGCATTGGCATCAAACTTTCTTTTATTGCCGGGACACCTCCCCACCCGGCGAAAGGAAATTGCCGGGTTACTCGGAGGGCCTCTTAGATCTTTCTGACACCTTTAATGCTTTCGCCTCTGAGTCGGAAAGAGAATCCATCCAGCCCCACCTGGCCAAGATAGCCGTCCTTTTCTCCCATGGTCTTGTTGGGCTTAACCTGGTTAAGACTTGGGTAGACTTCCGGATTCAGCCCAACTCTATTCGCTCAAAGCTAATGTGCGAGTACTCGGGACACGTCACGGATGCGCTCCGCTATTCCTCAAAGAATTATCCGGCTGGCGATACCAACAAGACCATCAAGAGCTTCCTGACTGAGAAGCTGGAGGTGATCAAAAATATAGCCGGGTTAGCGCCGTTCACCCGGGATAACCCGGCTCCAGCGGTAAAATCTGACACTTAACCACTTATTCTTGTACTTTGACTTGATATAACTGCTAACCCTCACTTTTATGCCTTTACCTCGGGCTGATAATGCTTTTTGGAAGAAGAAGAACCGGCTGACACTGACGAAGGTATCACCCGTATTTCAGTCATCTTAACCTCTGTTACTTTGCTTTCCCATTTTTTCTCTTTTTCCGACTGTGTATCTGTGCCTTTCAGGGATGGATGATAAGGATGACAAGGATGACCAGGGAAACCCGGAAGAGACTGGGAGCGATAAAAGCGAGGCTGAGCCGGAAGTTGAGGTCGGGGCCAAGAGGAAAACCCGGGGGGTTGTCTTCAAGGTTCCTTACTCTTCCATGTCCTCCAAACCCTATTCCTTTGATAATATGCGCGAACTTAACCGACAGTTATCCAATTCGCCACACTTGAAGGATCCGCCTCCGACCAAGCGCAGGGTAACCCGGAATTCCCCGGGCGATGACCCCCTCAACTCGGGTATTCCCACGTCCCCGGCTCGTCGTACTGGTACTTCTCCATCTCATCCCTCCAACTCACCTCAAAAACACCCTTCCCCCAATCATCCATTAGCCAGACAGCTCCGGGTCTCACTCTCGGATTCTGTGACAGCCTCGTCCGCGTCTAGCAGCTCACTTCCTGCAGATTTCGTGGTGAATGTCGGGTAAGTTATATTTCCGGCTAAGCAATATATTAGTCCTCTTGATAGCCATCAATTTTTGTTACTAATCACTTCTCTTTTCTTTTCTCAGCGCCCAGGTCTCGATCAGTGACCTGGATAACATGGACACACACAACCGGGAGACGGAGGGGCCGGTTGACGATATGGACGCCGCGACTGGCGGTGGTGGTGAAGAGAACCAGGAGCAAGACTCCCTGACTGACTCGGCTCGGCAGGAAGCCGGGTCTCCCAAGCCATCTGAAGAAGCTGAGGACGACGACGTCGAGATCCTGGACACAAGGATGGGCTCTCCCAATCCGTACACCCAGGCAACCCAGGTCTCGACCCCAAAGTCGGAGAAAGTTCGTCCTCCGAGTGATCAGGCCGCCGGCTCTTCCGGTATCAGGCCCGAGGATATGACTTTTTCCCAGATGCTTGACGCCCTGCACACCTTGAGGGCTGACGAAGAAAATGTCCTAGAAGCTTTGATAGCCAAACATGAGGTAAATCCGAATAATATTGCATGTATCCTTGTCTAGTCCCCAAGTTCCAAGTGAACTTATTGATAATTTGCTTGGAACTTTGTAGTATATCCGACTGATAGCTTGCTTTTTATCCGGCTAACCCTTCCTTGTGTTTCCCCACAGGCCTTCGTGACCCACTCGGAGAAGGCATTGGCGAAGGCCACCAAACTCCTCGAGAAGGAGACGACTCTGCGTGAGTCGGCTGAAGCTGATGCCAAGAGGACAGGGAAAATCACAAGGAAATATAGAAAGAGGGCTCATGCAGCAGAAGATGAACTGACCAAGCTTTCCGTTCAGATTGCCGACACATATCGTGCTTTGACTGGTACTATTCCTAACTTAATAATTATAACCCGGATTCTCATTCTGATAAATAGTCGGATTTCCTTACTCACTGCTTTTTCCTATTTTCTACAGGTCCGGATGATGTAACTCCGGATGAAGACGATATCGCAAAGCTGAAAACCATCAAGAGCACGATCCGGCAACTCTGTGCCAGAACCAAATGGATTCTCCAGGATCTGAAGTGTCCAGGTGTTGGGCATGGTAACCTGAAGACGCTGCTGGAAGCGTGCTCCACTATCCCTGAGTGGATTGAGCACTGGAAACGCTCGTCCTGCCGGGTTGGAGTAACCCGGGGGCTTGCGCTGGCTAAGGTGTATTTTCCGAAACTTGAGCCGGCCAAGCTCGTAGGCGGGTTTCCAGAGTTCAATCATGACGGCTCCAGGTTCTCAGTGAAGAACTTCAAGGCTATCCAGAAGGAGGTTCGTCACTCGGCCAGCATAATTGCCAATGGTTTGGATGTCAGTTCAATTACCCCGTCATATGATGCTGATGACAAGGCGGTTAGGTCGGATCTTCCCAAGCCATACGATATGCTGGCCCGATGGAAGGTGGAGGCTGCTCAGGCGAGAGAAGAGGCCGCGAAGAAGAAGGCTGAGGCCGATTCTGCGCCTGCTACCTCCACGCCAGTCGTTCCTCCTCCCGCACGGGCCGGCACTACTGCTGACCCGGGTGCTGCTGCCACCAAGAATGCTGAAGAACAAGGCAAGGAGCAAGACCCGGCTGCCAAGGGCAAGGGCAAGATGGACGACTCGGCCCAAGATGCCGAGTGAACTTTTTATTGGCAACCGTCTCAGGCACTTTATCCGGCCAATGGGCCTTTTTAAAACAATTATTCTTTTGATAGCGCGCCTGTGCGCTTTATGATACTACTATCCTGGCTTGTAATACGTTTTAATACCTTAATATATTTCGTGGCCCTTCTGGACTTTTGCTTGAATTTGATATTTCTTAACTTTGAGCTCTTTCATCCTTGATTTTCTGACTTTCTGTTATGGTTCCTTTTGTGAGACTCGGTTTCTGGGTCTCATGGGTTTTGACGAGTGGGCTTTTTTCTAAGTCCCCAAGTCCCCAAGACTCGGATTTTTGGGTTTTTGAGCTGAATAGCTAGATAATTTGTTTCTGTTTTCAAATTCCCAAGTCCCCAAGGCCCGAAATACCGAGTCTGGGGTGTTGGGTCTTTCAAAAGGAACAAATTGTTACATGCTAAGCCCAAAACCTAGAGCCGTTTCACATAGTTTTTGAAGTTATGCTTGATATACCTTGAGTTTCCGGCTATTAACCTTGTACTCTGCATAACTTGTGGTTTAGATGACCCTTTTGACTCTCTTGTACTGTAAGCCGGCTTTCGCGTGGATAATCATGTTGCTACAGCTGTACGAAGACAGGGTCAGGCAAGTCCCATTGGGCATCATGACTGATTGTAATCATACGCTAGCGAAGCATGCCACTTTAGTGCGAGTCACATCGAGCTTAAGTAAGAAAAGTCAAGAAAGTTTGGCTCCTTTGTCCGGTTATAAGCTTGCGGCCGTACTTGTTTGCAAGTAATCGGCCCTTATAACTCATTGTCGCACCCGGACTTCTAGGGGATACTCCCAGTCTGTTAAACAGTAGATAAATGGCTTACGGGGCATACCGGCACCGCATCTCAATATGAGCAGGCCAACACGTAAACGTGTGACAACCATTCTCTTACTATTCATCGTCTGCGCAAACCATCCCATAGAAATCCAGATACTTCCATTGACGTACTTCAAAACATACACACATGGTACGTCAACGGCATTGGAACAAGTGATATCACATCAGATCTCTACGACACAAAAGATGGAAATAAGTTGCAAACGGCTCTCACTAGAGCAGAGATAGCAAATACAATCATCCAGAGGACACATGCCCCAACAATTCATCATTACATCACAACGGAAGCATTCAACATGTCTGAGTACAGACAAGATCCAAATAGGCCTAAGAGGCCGGAAACGAAAAGACGGAGCCCATCCACGAAGTCTCGGATCCTGCCCGGGTCCGCTATCTACTCGTCAGCAGCCTCGTCATACTCCACGTAGTAGCCATTATGGGGATCCCCGGAAACGGAGTCTGCGGAAACCACAGCCCCAAAGGGGTCAGTACATAAACTTACTGGCAAGCAAGACTCACAATTCACCAAAGTGTAACCCGTCAACACCAAGCACGGATGCTTTGGGTTCAACGGAGGAAAGGGGTGATACAAAAGATGCGACAGCTGGCTGCTCTAACCAACTACAGAAACATACTACAACTTCCGGCTAACAGAAAGGGGATAAGATAGCGTATCGTAACCAAGTATAACTAACCACCAAGCAAACCCATCCTGGATCTCGCCCCTTATCCAAAGAAGCAATCCGAGGATAACTCACCCAGTTGGATTAATGATGGTTCAAGTTATTGTGTCGGTAAGACTATTACTAGTCAAGTTATCATTAGTTAGGTGTAGGTTGTTCTGAGTACTTGTTAGCCAATACTTTCACCAAGTAATCCATAACCACGGAAAACACGGCTTCTCGAGAAGATTTATCCCTACAGGGGTGCACCAATTTGGCCGTACACGTAAGAATAACCCGCCAGATGGGAAGGCCTTTCCCACCAAGCGGGGCACTCAACACAACTCAACTCTTCTTTGCATCAAGCCCAAAGAACCCCGTGCAATTGAGCGCACGTCTAATCAAGCCCCACGAAGAAAAGGGGACCCTCATAGCACTCTAAGAACGTGTCTCCCTAAATGCCGACTACAAAAGTTCCACCCTGGCGCCAAGGGTTCGCACCTGCAATATGCATGCGGCAAATGGAAAACCCGAACTAAATGAGGCGATTTGGACGAGATGCGAATCGAATCAAATTGAGGGGGGGGGCCCATACACGCTTCCCACATGCGGTTAGTGCGCTCATCATGGATCAGTAGACAAGACCCTTTTCCTATTAGGGTCGACACTAGCAGGCTTCAAAACCACACCGGGCCTCCTGCCGGTGCCTTATCATCAAATTATTATTACCCAAAACATTAACATGTTGATTGCTTAAACCTCGAGCCCCAGAACATAATAGAATATGATAACAGAAAGTAACGGACAACAGACTCGAGCAAAAACAACCCTAAGCATGCTAGTAAGACACGGCTCAAACAACGGGGTTATGGGAGTGGAGGTGAGGCAATATCAGGGTTAAAGGATACATGTGATAGGTTCGTAACAGAAGCAACAATACATAGGGCTAGCAAAATAGACAACGGAAAGTATCGGTAACCAATGTTGAAAGGAACACAGTGGTTCATGTGAGTGAATACTTGCCTGCAAACTCAACAGCCTGGTACTGAGCTAGATCCTTAGAAGGGGTGTCGTAAGTATCGTCGGTCTCAACGTCGTCGTGTATCCGAGAAGAAGCAAACAAACAACGCAGAGAACAAACAATCAATATCATGGCATAGTGCACAATCATGGGATGATTCATGTCAAGTTAATGGATGCATCAAAATAAACTAGTTGACATGGTAACACAATTTAAATGAACCCATATGCAATTTGAGTTGCATATGAAAAAGCCCAAGAATTATGGTTGAAACAATTGTTTTATAACTAACCAAAAGGTGAAAGTGGTTTAGTATGATGCATGGATGAGGAAAACAGCAAAATAACAACAATAGAATCAATTGGAAATAGGGTTTACCAATTTTGGAATTTTAGTTATTAAGTTAAGAAATTTTGGTTACTTAAAGGTGTTACACAAGCATTTGTTGTTTTCACCAACTTAAATTGTTCAAAATAGATAACAAAATTCATATTTGAAAAGAACACAAGATTTTAGTTGGAATACATGTTTCACTTATTGAACAAGGATTCAGAATAATTTACTTATGAATTAAACAAGTTTAAACAAGTTTTAATTGAATTTAACTCAAGCATGAATTTATTTGAATTTTTATTTGTTCAAAACATTACACCAAATTCATATTTGAAAAGTTTATACTTTTATGGTTTGAAAACATATTTTATGGTTTCAAAAAGAAATTAATGTGACCAAATTATGAATTTAACATTATTAAATGATTTAAACAAGGTTTAAATTATTTACCCAATTTTAATTATTTAAAACATGAAACAAATTTTATATTTGGAAAGGTGGTTTAATTTAGCATGGAAAACATATTTTATTTGTTGAAAATGGATTTAAAATGAGAAAGTTATTAATTTGGCAATTTTAAATGCAATAAATAAGAAACAGTTGTTTTCAGCAATTTAAGTTATTCAAAACAGTAAACAAAGTTGATATTTGGAAAGTACATGAAAAATGGGATGGAAAACATATTAAGTTTGTTGAATTTGGAATTTTTATGCCCAAGTTATAAATTTTGCAAAATTAAGTGAATTAAACAAGGATTCAAATATTCCACCAATTTAAAATATTCAAAACAGTACACAAATTTTATATTTGGGTAGACAATTCAATTTGGTACAGAATACATATTAAAAATGTTGGATTTGGAGTTAAAATGATTTAGTTATGCATTTTAGAAGTTTAGGGTGCAATCTGCCATTTAATTAGCTGCTAGGGACTTAGAAAAATTAAACAGGGGCCTAGAAGTTAGTTGGCAGGGACCTGGCTGAGATTTCTGACAAATTCTGTAACCAAACAAAATAAAATAAAAAGTGTGGTTTTATTGCGCAGGGGTGGGATCGAACCCACACCCTCCTGGCGCGCGCAGAGGCCACTGCCACTGCGGTGATGTTCTGTGTGTTGACATGATAGGGTCGTGGGGGGGGGAATAAGGTGGAGGTCTAGCGTTAACTGAATTTTAGGTTCAGTTAACCAACTGAACCCGAACTGTGCTCGATCGCTCGCTGGCGAGGGAACGTGACGCGGCTGCTGGTGTGCGCATGGTGCGTGTGTGTGTGTGCTGCTCGTGCAGGGAAGGTAGAGGGAGGAGATAGGCGAGGGAAGACGGAGGGGAGGTGGTACGCTCACCTCTAGGAAGTACAGGAGGAGGCGCACGGTGGCGGAGCAGAGGGCGACGGCGACTTGGCGGCGAGGGTGGCGGCGCCTCGGGCCCTCCCGGCCCCTGGCGTGTTGTCGGGGAGGAAGAGGGGGACGCGGGGATTCCATTCCCGTGCCTCCCTTGGCCGGAGGGGGATGCTGACGGCAGCGATCGCCGGAGGGAAGGGGGTGCGGCTCGGTTCAGGTACAGAGATGGTGCAGAGAAGGAAAAGGGAGGGAGAAGGGAGAGAATGGAGGCGGGGGAGAGAGAAGGAGGGAGAAAGAGAGGGCAGAGGGGAACCCTAGGGTTAGGCTCGAGTTATAGGGGGGAGGAGGTGGTCGCAGCCGTTGCTGCTCCTCTGCAGCTACGTGGAGGCGCTGGATGGTGAGCCGTACGAAGAAGATGACAGGGGGAAGGGGTATTGGGCCTGAGGGGGGAAGTTTGGGTTGGGCCTGCCCCTCTCTCCCTTTGTTCCTTTTTATCATTTCTTCTCTGTTTCTTTTTTTTTTGCTGAAGTAGAAATAGGAAGAAAGGAGGGGTTTTTGGGTGTTAGAAAATTTAGAAAAAAAATTGGTATTGATTAATTCTGTCACAGCCACAATTTGCCAAGTTTTGTTTTCCAAAAGGTTCAAAATAAAATGTTGTTTGTAGTTTGATTGAAAATTTGAATGAATTTTGAGATTAAGTGATTTATTAAAAACAAACATTTCAAATAGGTTGAACCCTCAATTTTATTTGCAACAAATTGCTTAGAATTGTTTTGTAAATTTCATTAATTCCAAAGGGGTTGCTGTTTGGAATTTAATTTGAATTTGAAAGCAATTGAATTAAGTGAATTATGAAAAGCCATCATGTTAAATAGTTTTGAACCTTATGGTTTGATGGAAACAATGATGGAAGGTTTTGTCATTTTCATGATTTTCAAAAGAGTTGCTGTGTTGGAAATTAATTGAATTTGAAAAGGGTTTGGTATTAAATGAATTTTTTTTGTTAGGAACAAAACAACAATTTTGAAATCACAACTTTAATGGAAACAAATGATTGTTTTGATTTGAAATATCATTTTGGAAATTGTAACATCACAAGTATGAAACAAAAGGTTTGAAATTTGATTTGAAATTCAAATAGAAAACAAAGGAAAACAAAGGAAACAGTTGGAAAACAAAGCAAAACAGAGTAAAACAAATGGAAAACAAGCAAAACAAATGCAATGAACATGATGTCATGATGCAAAACATAAAATAACAGAGAGCAAACATTCTAATGGCTATTTTTCATACTTGGGATGTTACACTCATAGGCATCGTGGCCGGGTCTTTGAGTTTGTAACTGTGCTATTCAAGCAATCAGCCCCCAAGACCTAAATATATGCAATTTACTTAAAGAAACTAATGTACTAAGAACAATAAATAATACTTACCTGGAAGAAAAAAATAAAAACACAACAGGGATAAAAAACTTGATAAAAAACACATGAAAAGGAAACAATATATTGTTTAACCATCTCTTTATTGATATGAGAAAAGTTAGGTCAACAAGCCGCCTCATTAAAAACCCTCCAGTCCCCTTAGGTACCCTGGATAGGAAAAGAGTGCGTCTGAAACCTGCTGCCTGTTACATCGTGTAATTCCACTTTACGAATCTGGCCTATACTATGTATAGTAGGGACGTAGCTGAGCCACGTTCCATGGTCTTTCTCTTTCTTGCATAGATGAAGTGGTATGAGCGGTGTCATTAACCGTAGCCGACTCTTCCCTTGCATCTATCAAGTAATATGATTCATTGTGCAGATTCCGGCTTATGATGAATGGTCCTTCCCATGGTGGGGATAACTTGTGTTTTCCTTCCTTTGATTGTACCAGGCACAGAACCAGGTCTCCTTCCTGGAAGACCCGGTTTTTCACGCGCCGACTATGATATCTCTGCAGATCCTGCTGGTATATGGCTGATCTCTCCAAAGCTTGTTCCCTGTGTTCTTCTAACATATCCACGGCGTCCTGCCGGGTCTTCTCGTTCTCCACCTCAACGTAAGCCGATACTCGAGGCGAGTCATGGATGATATCACTTGGTAGCACCGCTTCTACACCATAAACCATGAAAAACGGTGTCATCTGAGTAGATCTGTTAGGTGTAGTGTTGATACCCCAAACCACTGAAGGTAACTCCTCAACCCATGCTCCAGCAGCTCTGATACATGGGACTCGCAATCGTGGCTTTAATCCACGAAGTAACTCCTGATTTGCCCTCTCCACTTGTCCATTGGCTTGTGGATGAGCTACGGAAGCTATATCAAGCCGGATTCCGTTATTACCACAGAATTTCTCCATCTCGCCAAGGGACATGTTGGTTCCATTGTCGGTAATTATACTGTGAGGATACCCGAACCGGTAGATAATCCTTTTCAGGAACTTAACTGCCGTAATCGCTTCACAATTAGTAACTGACATAACTTCAACCCACTTGGTAAATTTATCGATAGCCACCAAGAGATGTGTCTTTTTGCAAGGTGACACGTGAAAGGGGCCAACCATGTCCATACCCCAAACGGCAAAAGGCCAGGTCAAAGGAATTGTTTGCAACTCCATAGACGGCACATGGATTTGGCGGGCATACCTTTGGCATCCGTCGCACCTTGCCACCAAGCGCTCCGCATCTGCTAAGGCTGTGAGCCAGAAGAAACCGTGCCTATATGCTTTGGCCACAAGGGACCTTGTGGATGCGTGATGCCCACATTCGCCTTCGTGGATCTCTTTCAGGATTTGCCGGCCTTCTTCTGGTGCTACACAGCGCAAAAATACTCCTGCAGCGCTCCTTTTGTATAACTCCCCATTGATGATGGAATAACCTTTTGCTCGCCTCATAACTTTCCTTGCTAGTACCTCTTGCTGTGGTAACTCGCCCCGTGATAGGTAAGCCAGAAACGACTTTGTCCACTCGGGAACAGTGCGTATTGTGGCCACGAGCTCCAAATCCGGGTCTTTGTTAGCCAGTTCTTCCTCAGACTCGGTTTTAACTGACGGCCGCCATAGCTCGTCCATGAACACATTGGGTGGAACCGGCTCTCTGCGCGAGCCGAGTCTAGCGAGTGCATCTGCTGCCTCGTTTTTTCTTCTATCTACGTGCTCCACCTCATACCCGAAAAAACACCCGGCAACCCGGTCTACCTCTCTGCGGTATGCTGCCATAGTTGCATCTTTTCTATCCCAAGTTCCCGAGACCTGCTGTACCACAAGGTCCGAATCTCCATAGCACCGTATCCTCTTAATGTTCATCTCCTTGGCTATCTTCAATCCATGCAATAATGCCTCATACTCGGCCACGTTGTTGGAACAATCAAAGTGAATATGCAACACGTAGCTCAACTTGTCTCCTTTGGGTGATGTGAGCACCACTCCAGCTCCTGATCCCTCGTATTGCTTGGAACCATCAAAGTGCATTATCCAAGACTCGGAACTTGGAGTCATTGTGGGCATGCCTGTGTGAGTCCAATCATTAATGAAATCCACTAGAGCTTGAGATTTGATTGCTGACCTGGGCTCGTAGTTGATGTGATAATCTCCCATCTCGATCGCCCACTTGGCTATTCTACCTGTTGCATCCGAGTTTCTGATGATATCCGACATTGGTATAGAGCTAACCACTGTTATGGGGTGTTCCTGAAAATACGGCTTCAATTTCCGGCTGACCATGAAGACCCCGAAAACCAACTTCTGCCAATGTGGGTAGCGCTGCTTTGCTTCTGATAACACCTCGCTGACATAATAAACCGGCCTATGGACCGGGTGATCTTTTCCATCCTCCTTGCGCTCAACGACAACCACTGCGCTAACCGCTCGGGGCCCCACTGTAACGTATAGTAACATGGGCTCTTTAGGACCCGGGGCTGCTAGGACTGGTGCCTCAGATAGCTGCTTTTTTAGTGCCTCGAACGCCTCATCCGCCTCTTGGTCCCAAACGAATTTATCAGATTTCCTCAAGAGCCGGTACAAGGGTATTGCTTTCTCTCCGAGTCTTGATATAAACCGGCTCAGCGCTACTACGCAACCCGTAAGCTTCTGAACATGCTTCAGGTTTTCCGGCTTTTTCAGACCCTGGATGACTTTGATTTTTTCCGGGTTTACTTCAATCCCTCTCTCTGAAACAATAAACCCGAGTAACTTCCCTGCTGGGACTCCAAATACACACTTTTTCGGGTTAAGTTTCATCTGGTATCTTCTCAGGTTCTTGAATGTTTCCTTCAGATCACCAATAAATGTCTCTGCTTTTCTGGTTTTGATCACCACGTCAGCCATGTAAGCATGAACGTTGCGTCCAATTTGGTCCTCAAAGCACTTCTGAATGCACCGCTGATAGGTTGCGCCGGCGTTGTTCAATCCAAAAGTCATGGTTTTGTAACAAAAGGCCCCAAAAGGGCTTATGAACGATGTTTTCTCCCAATCTTCCTTCTTGAGCTTGATCTGATGATACCCGGAATATGCATCCAGGAAACATAATAGGTCACTTCCAGCCACTGCATCTATGATCTGGTCTATTCTTGGAAGTGCAAACGGATCCTTTGGGCAATGCTTGTTGAGACTCGTATAATCAATGTACATCCTCCACTCATTGGTCTTTTTCATCACGAGAACCGGATTTGCCAACCACTCCGGGTGAAATACTTCCATGATAAAGCCGGCTGTCAACAGCCGAGCAATTTCTTCGCCGATAGCCCTTCTTATTTCCTCATTCATCTTTCTCAGTCCCTGCTTCACGGGCCTGGACTTGGGATCAACGTGCAAACTGTGCTCTGCCAGCTCTGTAGGGATACCCGGCATATCGCTAGGCGTCCAAGCGAACACATCCTGATTTGAACGAATAAACTCCACAAGTGCTTTTTCCTGCTCATCGTCCAAGTTAGATCCTATGGCAAATTGCTTGGAGGGATCACGTTCGACGAAGGCCACCATCTTGGTATCTTGCGCTGCTTTGAATTTTGCTCTCTCATCCTCAGTGTTTGGCCTCTTCAGCGCTGTCCTGTCATCCGGGTCTACTTGAGACCGGTAATACTTAAGCTCCTCCTTTCTACAGGCTTGTTCTGCCATTGCCGCATCTCCTTCGTCACACTCAGCCGCTATATCCCGGCTCCCATGTATGGTGATGGTCTGCTTAGGACCTGGGATTTTTAGCTGTAGGTACACGTAACACGGCCTGGCCATGAACTTGGCGTAAGCCGGCCTCCCAAACAGCGCGTGATAAGGACTGCGCAACTTCACCACTTCGAACGTGAGCCACTCCACCCGGAAATTATCCTTTGATTATCCAAAAGCAACCTCCAAGGTAATCTTTCCTTCAGGGCACGCTGAGTGACCCGGCACGATCCCGTGAAAAACTGTTGAACTTTTCTATAGCTGAGACTCCTTGAGACCCATGCGTAAGAAGGTTTCCCAATATAGGATGTTGATGCTGCTTCCACCGTCCATTAAGACCTTTTTCAGCTCATAACCATTAACCTGTGGCGCAACCACCAATGCTAGGACTCCCGGGTGTTCTATTCTTTCCGGGTGATCTCTTCTGCTCCACGTTACATCTTGCTTGGACCACCTCAGGTATCTCGGGACAGCCTTGGAAACCGAGTTTACTGCCTTCTTTAGTATCTTTCTATCCTTGTTAGAAGTTCCTGTGGTGTGAACGTGGTATTGGCCCAATTGCTTGGGGTTGGCTTGGAAACCTCCAACTCCTCCCTGGTTATTACCCGGATTCCCAACTCCCGGGTTACCCGCTGGGGGTGGGCCGTTTCCCGGGTTTCCACCCGGACCCGGTCCTCCTCCCCGGCCTGCACCTCGCATAGCCTTGTTCACTTCCTCGTTCTTCCATCTCTGCAAATCCGCACATTGCTCCAATGAGTGGTTAGCCGGCCTTCCGTTCCTGCTGTGTTTCGGGCACGCCATTCTGAAGATATCCCAGTTGTTACCCAGCCTTGGTGGCCCTTGATAATTTCCTCCGTTATGATTTCCTGCGTTGAAATTTCCTTCTGCCCTGGGCCTTGAAGACCCGGCTTCTGTGCTGGCGACAAATTCGGAATTCCCCTCGAACGGGCGCTTGTTCTGGTTGTTCCCATTGTTACCTCCATGGTTACCCGGCGTAGATCCATTGCCGGTTCTTCCATTATTGCATGTATTTACTTTTGCTTTCTTGTCATCAACGTCCTCTTCCGTGGTATCCGTTGCAGCATGTTTGTTGCACGCATCCATTAGTTCTCCCATTGTAACCTCTGAAGCGTTCCGACTGGATTTCATGCGAGTTAATTTCTGCACTAAAGGCGTATACTTGCATGTCTTGGCCATAGCCTGCAACGCGTCCTTCGGCTGAATATCTGTACATGAATGCAATATCTCCATAACCCGGCGCACCAAGCTGCGCATCGACTCTCCCTTCTTTTGCACACACCGTTCTAGATCGTCGATAGTAAACAACTTCCTGCATGTTCTGTGAAAGTGCTTGATAAACGCGGTTTTCAACTCACCCCACGACTTGATAGATCCTTCCGGTAAATTGTTGAACCACAACTTTGATGCTCCTTCCGACATCATTAAATACATGAACTTGGCTTGAAGGTTTTCAGACGCGTTGCGAATCGACATAGCCATCTCATAACTGCTCAACCATGTTTCTGGATCCATAGTCGGCTCATAATTCACTACTTTACCCGGTTCCTTGAATTTATCCGGGTAAGGCTCAGCCCTGATGTTATCCGTCAGACACTTGGGCCCAGCGAGATTAGTCGGTACTGGCCTCACTCGGGAAACATGCGATCCTGCGGGGGGTACGGCTGGACGTGGCGCTACTGCTGGTCCGTGCACCGCAGACCCGGCCGCGGCTCTCCTGGCTATGGAACTATCCACAATAGCTTGTGCTGCTGATACTGCTGGTGCTGCTTCAATGCGGGGAGGAGGCGGCATTTGCTGCTGCTCTGCCCTCCGTCGCGCTGAACTTGTTTGAATATTGCCGGCGTTGCCATGTTGCTGGTTGATATAAGGTGTACCATGCATTCCACTCCTATTATCCGGGTAATTAACCTGCTGAGCCACCGCCGTATGCAGCAAATCGATCGCCCGCCGGGTCTGCTCCGCATGGGGTGACTCTCTTACGGGGATCTGATTTAATGCTAACGTTGCGGAATACACGTTATCCATGGGGTTATTGAAGTTACCTGGTGGCGTACGAAATCGTGATGGTGGTGGTGGTGCCGTGTTGCCGACAGGGGCCCCAGTCTGTAGCGTGGGTAACCCGGCCTGCGCGTTAGCCGGTTGTCCTGCTCCAGTTGCCGGCTGATGCACAGTTTCCTGATTCACAGCTGGAATCGGCTGATCCTGTGGTGTGATGAATAGTGCGTTAGGGTTTATGACTCCGCCCATCGCCGGTAATCTTGTCTGGTATCTCTGGTGCACCCTGCTTGTCTCAGCCCGGAGCCGGTTTTCCAGCGTGTCCAGCTCCCGTTGGCGCGTGGCTACCCCTTGCTTTTCTGCTTCCACATCCCTTCTTTCTTGCTCCAGCGCGCGGCGTGCTACCTCCAAGTCCCTGGCACGTGCCGCGGCGTTTTCTGGGGTTATCACAGTAGCTAACACTGTTGGATCCAAGCCAATATTGTTACTGAACAGGGCCGGGTGTTGCGGATTCGAAGGACCCGCCCCTAGCGTCCTGTTAGCCAGGAACCCAAACATATCTGCCTGCAGCTCGCTATCCGCCGCTCGGCTGGTGACTGAAGCCGACTCTCCGTCAACCCGGGTCAGGACCGGATTTCCGTCAGCCGGATTTTGCTGCTGGGCCAATGCTTGCGCCGCTCCGACCGCGGCCGTAGTCACGTTCCCCTAATTGAGATTGGTTGCAGGGGCCGTGTAGACCGCGACCTGGCGCGCAATGCTTGGCGAAGACTCATACTCCTCCTCATCGCAGCTATCTTCCTCGTACCGGTCCTCCAGCAGGTGCAAGATAGACTCAGTATCATCTTCTCTTATGACCTGGCCACGCGGGGTCCATGCCGGCTCCTCCGGTTGTTCCCTCTTTGTGGTGGATTCTTCTATCGGGTCCACCATCCCGACCGACTCTTCTCCGTCCGACTGAACGTGGGTGGCCTCTCCTGACACAGAATCAAATCCAAGATCGTCAGGGATTGAACCGAACGCACGTACCATGCGGACGAAGACATTGACTCGGCCGATTGTGACGACAGATCCGCATTCGAGCAGATCCGACTCTGGCCCCCAGCCAAAATCGTCCACCATCTTCTTTCCTTCAGGGTTGGTGTAGATCTCGCCGATGACGAGGTTCTTCATGTTCTCCCGAGCTTCTCCCGTGATGTAAACACCCTTGGACGTAGGCCCCACGGTGGGCGCCAACTGTCGTGGGATAATCACGGCAGACGTTACCGGGGGTAACTTGTCTTGGGGCAAATCGACTCTGGTGTTTGGGAGAGGGTTTAGCTCAAGGGAAACCATGGTGATATGCGATCTGGTAGCCGGCAATCAAGTCGCCGAGTCTCCGATCTGAATATACTATCTCAACTCTCGTGTTACAATGGATACTCGATATCTCGTAATCTTTATCTCGTAAGCTTGTCTAATCTAACCCTAGGGACCGGCTTATATAGTACCCGGACCCCCTAGCTTACTATCCAAGGCGTGCTCGGAATCCTACCCGGACACTGCTTACAAACCCTAAACTTCCTTATCGGAACCCACAATCCAGGTTACGAGGCCTTCACTCCTGGGCCTTCTAGAAGCTCCTTTTCCCTAAGCCGAGTCTTGCGCAGCGTCCTTTGGGCCGAATTACACCTTGGTGTTAGCATACCGGGTTATCATCCCTCCATCAGGAGATGACGTTTGCGTCGGCGATGCGAGCGATCTTGTTGCTCGTTTGGCTGAAGCGTTGTAGGTACTGGCGAAGTGTTTCGCCAGGCCGTTGGCGTATGCCGCGGAGATTATTGTACGAGAGGGGGCGCTCGTAGGTGCCCTTGAAGTTGGCGACGAAGCGAAGGCACAACTCCTCGAACGACCTGATGGAGTCTTCTTGTAGATTCATGAGCCAGACAAGGGCTAGACCCTTGAAGGCCATGGGAAACCAGTTCGCCATGCACTTGTCACCCCCCTTTGCAGCTCCTACACTGAGGCAGTAGAGCTGCAGGAAGTCGAGGGGAGGGGTAGTGTCGTCGTAGCGAGATGGTAGCTTGGGGTTGAACTTCGGCGGCCAGCAGACCGTGCGAAGCTGCTTGGTGAACGCGAGGGCGCCGCCGACATAGACGGTTGCTCGCGTGAGGTCGGCCGGGCAGTTGCCCGGCCAGCTCTGGCGAGGTCGCGGATGGTGCGGCGCTCGCATTCATGGCAGAGCTCGATTTGAACGTGCGCATCCGGCGGGGTGCACAGGATCTGGAAGCTGTTTCCGCTCTTCTCAGGCACCTTAGTGGTGGGTGCCTTGTCAGTGAACTTGGTGCAGGGGTTACCATGCACCGGCGAGGTTACACCGTGAGAAGGGGGCAGCTCGTCATGAGCTGCCGCACTCCTATGATGACCGGTGTCGCCTCCCCGCGGCTCCCGTGGGGGGACATTTGCAACGGTGGCCAGCTCCTGGAGTTGGGCGAGCCATGCGGCGTGTCCTTCAGGTGCGGGCGGGTGCGTAAGCAGCTCCTGGACGAGCAGCAGGGCCGCTGTTGGGGTGGGCTGTCCCTGGTGCCCCTGCGTTCCTGACGGCGATGGGGGAGGTTGCTGAGACGCGGGCACGTCTCGCTGCGGCGTGTGGGAGGAAGCTTCCTCCTCTGCGCCGTGTTCGCCCCCCATGCCAGTGGTGTTGCGCCGTGGCGCATCGTTGTCGTTGTTGTTGCCGGTTGGCTCAACCTGCCCTCGGAGACGAGCGCGCTAGGAGCGGGTGAGGCGCGGGCTGGTCCGATCGGCCGGTGCCATGGCGTTGAAGAAAGGAGGGAGCGCCTTAGCCTCCTACCTGGCGCGCCAAATGTCGGAGAGAGCTAGCCTGTCCTGGACAGGATAGCTCTTAGAGGTTCGAACACTGGGGTCTAAATGTGTTTCCCTCAGAAGCTTGAGCACGACAACAATGGCGACACAAACAGTTTACCCAGGTTCAGGCCACAAATGTGGTGTAAAACCCTACTCCTCCTTGCCTGATGGATTGCACTACGTTGGCTACAATACAAAGGCGAGCTTGTGCTCGGAACAGACTACTTGGGCTCTATGATGAATCGATCTCTTTTTGTCTAAGGGCCGGTGGTGCCCTTCTTATACTGGTGTTTGGAACTCCTTTGCGCTCACTTGGCACGAAAGGGCTACCACAACGTGCGAAAGGGAGGAGCGTCCCGTACCCCTGCGCCTCCTACGCGGTCCTGATCGCTGGGGGACAGCTCCACCGTCCATGGCGTCACGGTGGCGGAGCCTGGTGACGCACCCTTCGTCTTGTAGCATGGTCTTGGTCTTCTTGCATCAAAGAGGTAGTCTTTGGGAACCCCTTTGGCCGCCGCAGTTGTCCCCCCGCCCTGTATACATCAGAATGGCAACTGGGGACAAAGAGGCTCTGCGGTGGTTCCGTCACCGCTCAGAGGAACGGTCAGCAGAGGCACGTGGGTTGCCTCATCTTGAAGGGAGGTACCCAAGGAGGGGGCGAAGGCAAAGTAGAACCCCTCTCCAGGGCATGAACCGCAGTGGGTAGGCCCACCTGGCAGGTGGGCCTAGGAAAGGAAGCCCCGCCAGGTGTGGATAAGACCCTTGGCCTTGGGGCTAAATGCTGGGCTGGGCCGCAGCTGTCGCCTCAGGGTACCTTGGTATCCAGAGGCCTGACAGGTATGGCATACCATAGATTTGGGTGGGATTGAGACGCTTTGGAGCCCCTCTCCGGAGAAACCCTATGCCCGCTGGAGAAAAAGGCCGGAACTAACTGCTTGGTTATGTTAGGTTAGGCCTAAGGAACACCCAAGATAATGTTAGGGCCCACCTCTTGGCAAGATTCCCCTCTTTCCGTCAGATCCGGGAGTTTCGGGTTGTAAGTAGTCCTAGAGCCCACGAGAGATAATCCAACGCCGGTGAAGGCATAACACAAAGATTGAGGGAATATTGGGCATCCAAGACCCATGCCACACTCTAACACACATGTTATGGCATACCCTACGCTTGGGTGGGATTCGAATGCTCCGGAGCCCCTCTCCGGAGAAACCCTATGGCCGCTGGAGAAAAATGAGAGAATTGCCGTTTTGGACCCTCTACGTGAGCCGAAAATGAAGGGTTCGTTGCACAGAAAACAAAAATTTTCCTACGCGACAGACACCCGAAAGGCCAAGATCTAATCTAGGAGACGAAGTGTAACGGGCAACAAGAGGGTTAAGGAGAACACATACCCTCGAAGACTCAAAGTGGTACGAGATCAAATCTCGTTGTTGGCGTAGTCGTACTCACACCAATCCCGATAGCGAGAAGATGGGCACCGCAATCCGGCAGTGCATCCGTGATCGGTCACACGTACGGTTGATGACGACCTCCGTTCCCTCGTTCCAGCGGGGCGCGGAAGTAGAGGATCCCTCGGAAAACTCCAGCAGCACGACGACGTGGTGGTGGTGAAGAATCCCACGGTCAGGGCTTCGCCAAGCCGGAGACCATGAAATGGAGCAGCGGGTGGAGGGAAAGGGAAGTGGCCAAGTGTGTGAAGGAGGGAGAGCTCTCACCCTCCTTTTATAGGAGAGGGGGGAGGCAGCCCAAGGGGGGTGCGGACAGCCCATGGGGGTGCCCCCACCTCTTCCCTCATCATGTGAGTGGACACTCCACTCACCTCCACTCACTTTCCCATTATTTCCCACTTGGAAAATCCAAAGGTTTTCTTTTAATAAATAAATAAAACCTTTTTATTACTTTATTTCAGCATTTGTTAATTCTATTAACAAACTTTTGCATATAGCACCTCGAATCATTTGTTAATTCTATTAACAACCATTCGACGAAAAACCCCTTGAACTATTTCAATTTTCCCCGAAACAATTTCGGTGCTGTCCAAAATATTCTT
This sequence comes from Alopecurus myosuroides, assembly GCA_028641055.1. Classification (NCBI taxonomy): domain Eukaryota; kingdom Viridiplantae; phylum Streptophyta; class Magnoliopsida; order Poales; family Poaceae; genus Alopecurus; species Alopecurus myosuroides. The sequence goes on from CM054062.1 coordinate 25,946,404, forward strand.
CGATATTTCCTATCCTCTCAAACGCGTCATCGAACCTTAAGTGTGTCACCCTACGGTTCGCGAATAAGATAGACATGATCGAGACTCCTCTCCGATCAATAATCAACAGCGGGATCTGGAGATCCGTGATGACTCCTATATATTCAACGATGACTCTCGTGATCGTGTGAACCAACAACGTCGTGAACTATTCCCTTTGTCTCGCGATATTTTACTTGTCCGAGATTCGATCATTGGTATCAACCATACCTTGTTCAATCTCGTTACCGACAAGTACTCTTTTCTCGTTCCCGTGATATAACATCCTTTGTGATCATATCACGTGCTTGCAAGCGGTTTCGATGTGATATCACCGAGAGGGCCCAGAGTATATCTCTCCGTCATTTGGATGGACAAATTCCACTCTTGATCCATGATCCTCAACTAATACTTTCCGAATACTTAACGACACCTTTATAGTCACCCTGTTACGGTGTGACGTTTGATGCCATCAAAGCACTCTTCCGGTATCAGCGATTGACATGATCTCATGGTCTAAGGAATAAGTTACTTTGTATGTTTGATATAACAATGTAAACTAAATGACTTGATCGCATTGCTACATTCTCTTTGGGTATATGTTCATCACATCATTCTTCTAATGACATGACCCCGTTATTAATAACATCCAATGTTCATGATCAGGAAACCTTGATCATCTATTAATCAACGAGCTAGTTAAAAGAGAGGCTTTACTAGAAACCATTGTTTGTTTATTAAGCACACATGTATCAACGTTTCCGGTTATACAATTCTAGCATGAGAAATAAACATTCATCATAAACAAGGAATAAGATAATAACCATTTTATTATTGCCTCTCGGGCATATTCCCTTCAGTCTCCCACTTGCACTAGAGTCAATAATCTAGTGTGTAAGCACTTAACACATATGGCGTTCCAGTGTTATTACCATGCTTTGCATGTGGTAAACATCATCAAAAACATCTGAACTGTTCGGGTCCTATTGTATTTGCATGTTCTTTGCGTCTACACGCATCACTCATTCTCTAATGAGATGGCTTTGTATATATATGGTCAATTGGTGAAAACTTAATTCCTCAGCTTAAACTGATGTTACTAACATTGAGAAAATGTAGCTTCATGGTGTTAGCATTCTTGGAAATTCACCAAGTTCCGGTGATACCTTAATTCCTCAGCTTAAACTGATGTTACTAACATTGTAAAAATGTAGCTTCATAGTTTCAGCATTCTTGGAAATTCACCAAGTTCAATAAAGAACTCCTTGACACAAAATACGCTTATAATCAGTTGTCAACACAACGATATACTTTAGCCTTTGTTGTAGTATCTGTTACAATATTTTAATTTTGAAACTCTTTCAAATCCAGCATGGAACTTTCTTCCATCCTATTGTGCTACCCTTCATCACATATTTTAATTGAGATAAAATTTCTTGAATAAATGACAAGACTATTAGTGTAACATATTACAACTAATATTTTGTCATTACTACATAGGAAAACATATCCTTAGCATTTCTAAAATGGCACAAGGATCTCTCCCACTGTTGTCTAATCATCATATGAATTATCCTGCTATAACATTTTATAGCATAGGACTCATCTGGTTGTGTACATAGCATGGAAACATGACTTAGAAATCTCAATTTCAATGATGCTCATCATGTGTCAAAACACATGAATCTTGCCCAATTATTTTCCATGTGACAAGAACTCCTTCTTGCCATTTTCATATTGACTTACTTCAATATTTCATCTATGTAATTTGGCTCCAATCATATCAGGTGCGTCAATCCATCTTTTATAGATATCGATGCCCAATATCTTCTAAGCCTTTCATCAATATGAAATCGAAAATATTAACCGTGTTAATTTAAAATACATATTTTCCAATCAACCATATGTCATCTACATAAAGTATTGGAAATATGTCATAGCGCTCCCACTTAATTTCTTGTAACTCTACAAGCATCTTTATCATTCATGATGGAATCAAACTCTTTTGATAACTTCATTAAGGTAAAGATTTCAACTTCGTTATGCTCACTTCAACCATTGAAGTGTGCATACCTTTATAGCAACCTTTTGAATTTTACAAAACTCTCAGACTGTGTCAAGTACACATCCTTGATCAAACTTCCTCGAGAGGAGAGTTGGTTTTGTTATTCAACTGCCATATCATAATATGTAACTTTTTGCTAGAACTATCCGCAAAGACTAAAGCATTACTACGGAAGATCGAAATCTTGTAGTAGTCAACTCTTTGAACTTCGTCGAAAACAACTTTTCGATAAGTATCCATGTCTTTGTCGCTATATAGACCATTTTGCTATCGTTAGGCATCATGCCTATTGAAAGGACTACGAAGTCACATACTTTATATTCATACAAGGATACTATGGCGGATATAATGACTCATAGTCAATTTTACGAAGTCAGGGCCCATCATTTGCTTCCTTTATAAGGTCCAGGTCCTTTTGTTATCAAAACAACACTTTACACTTAAACCACAATTTGTTCTAAGTACAAAGTTTTTGGACTTTTCTGGTACAGCTCGCAAACTCATTTGAAGTATCTAAAACATTTGTAGTGTCTTCTACTTAGTCAAAATAGTAAACCCCGGAACAACTTCCAGTGCTGCGCTACTCTTGACATGATAACGAAGATTCTCTAACCTCGTTGAGTTTGTACTGTGCTCCCACTCACTTGTTTCGCAAGAACTACTTTCTCGAGAAATCAACCCTTTCTGACAAACAACATTTGTATTTTGGTTCGGTGATAGGAGAAATACCCAATGTTTTATTTGGGATAACCTTATAAACATATATTTATCCTATTTTGGTTGTAAACATTTTACACATGCTATGCATACCAAAACTTAAGAAAAATGACAATTCGGGTCATTACCCAAACCATATCTTATATGTTGTCAATTTCAACGGATCATGATGGTGCTCTTTTCAGTGTAAAAACGGTTGTCCTTAATGTATAAACTACAAAATTATAATGGCAATTTTATTAATCTTACCATGTCAAACAGGGTTTGATTTTGTCTTTTGAATACTCCAATCTAATGTGGGGTATTCGAGAAGTATAAGTTGTAGAACAATTCTGCAACTTCTCAGATGTTTTGCTAAACTTGTAACTCAAACTTTATCCTTTATGATCCAATCATAAATACTTGATTATCTTGTTACATTGATTTTAACTTCATATTAACAACCTTTTGAACCAATTCAAAATGTCAAACTCTGTTCCCTTTAAATAGATATACTCACATATCTACTTAAATCATCGACAGAATTTTATGAAGGAAAAATTAATCCACCATACATGACTACACATAATGGACTATATACATCAATATGTATAATCTCCACTAAATTAGTCGTCCATTCTACTTTGGCCTAAGAACGGAATTCTAGTCATCTTTTGGAAGAGGTCTCACAAGCGTCAATAAAATGACTCCGGAAGTCCATCAATATGGAGTTCCTTCATGTTTTCCTTTCCGATATGAACTAAAATGGTGGTGTCACAATTTAAGTGAAAATCTTTTACGTCTTGCAACGTTTAGCATTCAGTCTTATAGATGTTTACTTTACCAACATGATTTATATTAACATATCCATCAATTATGCAATATGGTCATCGTTTGAACAATCTCATTTGTTCTCACAAAAGACTAGAACAAAATAACAACTTATTAAGTTCTTAAAATAAATCTTGAATGTTTGGTTCGATACTACAACGAACACAATAACACTTTATTTATGTTCTTGTCATAATCGATTCCACATCTATTACTAGTTCCTTTTAGGCCCTTGTATTTCTTGCATTGCGTTGCTTTGTATGACAACTCATACCAACCAATGTGGTATCAAAATACCCAAAAATACTTTGTTAACTAGTAATACATCTATAACTTGTATATCAAGCATATACTCCTGAGCTGGACTTTTCCAGTTATCTTCTTTTCTGCCATATATCTATTTGCAATTCTATTTTCAATATTCCCTTTCCTTTACAGAAGAATCAATCATGATCAAACAATGCTAGCCGTACTAGCTCATTTTCTTTGGCGTGTTAGTCATATACTATCACCCATTGAGTCATACTTTGAGTTTGATTGTTCTACTAATATCACCATATTAATAGAATTCTTCTAGATTCCACTCTTAGCAATCTCCAAGTAAGGTAAACAACTTTACATATACTTTTAATCCATCCCATCATAACAATTTTATGATTAAGCTACAATAGCTCAAAGGAAGGGATTTAGAGGATAATTTTTAGCGCCCAACTTCTTGGAATATTCAAACGCCTAGCGTCTTCAATCATTGCATATATTCAGATAATATAAGCAAACATTGTCACGCTAAATTTGCATATATTCAGAAAATATAAGCAAACATTGTCACGCTAAATTATACTCAGCCATGTTGCCACAAATAAGTTTCTAGATATCAATATATCTTTCACTTGATTGTTTCTGAAAACAATTCTTTTCGGTTCCTAAATCACTTTGATCAACAAAACATTCTTTTGAAGATAAAGTAATACGGAAGCAACCATGACTTTGGATTCTAAGTAGGAATTGGTTGCTCTCTAGATCAATCAATAATTAACCATATGGAGCTAGGTAGGAAATACCAAAAATCTACAATAGGACTCAATTTTAAATTTCACTAATACGGTACCAATCTTAAATGGTATTTACCAGATCATAACAGTTATATCTCAATTAACAATCTAAGTGTAAGGTAATTATAGATGCCAATGAATACTACAATTTGTGCAAATTCACTTTGATTTGTTGTTCATGATAAATAAGTTCAAGTTAATTCAAATATTAAACCATGAACTACCACTCAAAAACAACATCCCTCTTAGTCGTCTTTAGTGATTACACGAACCAAATTCACTACACCAAAACCGATCATCACGTGAGATGATGTAGTTTCAAAGGCGAACATCGACATGTTCATCATATCATCCATATGACTCATGCTTTACCTTTCGGTTACGTGTTCCGAGGCCATGTCTGTACATGCTAGGTTCGCCAAGTAGAACCTTAGTATTGCGTGTGTTTCAAGGCCATGTCTGTACATGCTAGGCTTGAAAACACCCGTTGTATGCGAACGTTGAGTCTGTCACACCCGATCATCACGTGGTGTCTCGAAACGACGAACTTTCTTAACGGTGCATACTTTAAGGAAGAACACATTATTATCTTGATATTAAGTGAGAGGGATCATCTTATAATGCTACCATAGTTATCTAAGCAAAACAAGATGCATAAAAGGATTAACATCACAAACATCACATGTAAGGATAACGTGATATGATATGGTCCTCCTTGCACTTGATCTCCATCATGTGCATTATGGTATGATCTCAATCATTCCACCGGCGTGGTACCAAGTACCACGGTACCCTAAACTTGATTGTCCATCAATAAGAAGACAACCATATGGATACCTTCCGGTATATCAATAATTTACAAAATAGATCATCTCATAATCAAATTTGTAATATTGACCATATCAATTCACATGCCCAGCAAAAACTAGTTAGACGCTTCTAATATATTTTTGCATATTTTACGTGGCTTAGGGCTTTCGAGGATAGAACCGTTCATACCTACGAACATCAACCACAACGTTGATAAACATATTTTTAGCAACCCTTCGTAGATTAGATCTTAACTATAGTAGGAGAAACAGACACCCGCAAGCCACTTATGCAATACAAGTTGCATGTCAGTTGTGGAACAAGTCTCATGTACGTGGACATGTAAGGTTAGTCCGGGCCGCTTCATCCCACTATGCCACTAAGATCATAAAATAGTCAAGGAGGTAATAACATGATCATCAACGCCCACATACACCTATGTGTTCTACCCGTACAAAACATCTACGCATAGATCCGGCTCTGATACCACTGAAGGGTTCGTTGCACAGAAAACAAAAATTTTCCTACGCGAGAGACACCCGAAAGGCCAAGATCTAATCTAGGAGACGAAGTGTAACGGGCAACAAGAGGGTTAAGGAGAACACATACCCTCGAAGACTCAAAGTGGTACGAGATCAAATCTCGTTGTTGGCGTAGTCGTACTCACACCGATCCCGATAGCGAGAAGATGGGCACCGCAATCCGGCGGTGCATCCATGATCGGTCACACGTACGGTTGATGACGACCTCCGTTCCCTCGTTCCAGCGGGGCGCGGAAGTAGAGGATCCCTCGGAAAACTCCAGCAGCACGACGACGTGGTGGTGGTGAAGAATCCCACGGTCAGGGCTTCGCCAAGCCGGAGACCATGAAATGGAGCAGCGGGTGGAGGGAAAGGGAAGTGGCCAAGTGTGTGAAGGAGGGAGAGCTCTCACCCTCCTTTTATAGGAGAGGGGGGAGGCAGCCCAAGGGGGGTGCGGCCAGCCCATGGGGGTGCCCCCACCTCTTCCCTCATCATGTGAGTGGACACTCCACTCACCTCCACTCACTTTCCCATTATTTCCCACTTGGAAAATCCAAAGGTTTTCTTTTAATAAATAAATAAAACCTTTTCATTTCTTTATTTCAGCATTTGTTAATTCTATTAACAAACTTTTGCATATAGCACCTCGAATCATTTGTTAATTCTATTAACAACCATTCGACGAAAAACCCCTTGAACTATTTCAATTTTCCCCGAAACAATTTCGGTGTTGTCCAAAATATTCTTCGATATTCCGTATCCTCTCAAACGCGTCATCGAACCTTAAGTGTGTCACCCTACGGTTCACGAATAAGATAGACATGATCGAGACTCCTCTCCGATCAATAATCAACAGCGGGATCTAGAGATCCGTGATGACTCCTATATATTCAACGATGACTCTCGTGATCGTGTGAACCAACAACGTCGTGAACTATTCCCTTTGTCTCACGATATTTTACTTGTCCGAGATTCGATCATTGGTATCAACCATACCTTGTTCAATCTCGGTACCGACAAGTACTCTTTTCTCGTTCCCGTGATATAACATCCTTTGTGATCATATCACGTGCTTGCAAGCAGTTTCGATGTGATATCACCGAGAGGGCCCAGAGTATATCTCTCCGTCATTTGGATGGAAAAATTCCACTCTTGATCCATGATCCTCAACTAATACTTTCCGAATACTTAACGACACCTTTATAGTCACCCTGTTACGGTGTGACGTTTGATGCCATCAAAGCACTCTTCCGGTATCAGCGATTGACATGATCTCATGGTCTAAGGAATAAGTTACTTTGTATGTTTGATATAACAATGTAAACTAAATGACTTGATCGCATTGCTATATTCTCTTTGGGTATATGTTCATCACATCATTCTTCTAATGACATGACCCCGTTATTAATAACATCCAATGTTCATGATCAGGAAACCTTGATCATCTATTAATCAACGAGCTAGTTAAAAGAGAGGCTTTACTAGAAACCATTGTTTGTTTATTAAGCACACATGTATCAACGTTTCCGGTTAATACAATTCTAGCATGAGAAATAAACATTCATCATAAACAAGGAATAAGATAATAACCATTTTATTATTGCCTCTCGGGCATATTCCCTTCAGAAAAGGGGTAGCAAAGTGGTACTATTTGCTTGGTTATTTTAGGTTAGACCCAAGGAACACCCAATACAATGGTAGGGCCCACCTCTTGGCAAGATCCCCCCCGTTTCGTCAGATCTGGGAGTTTCGGGATGTGAGTAGTCCTCGAACCCGAGAATCCGACGCCCGTGAAGCCATAACAGAGAGAGTGAGGGAATCTTGGGCATCCAAGACCCATGACACACTCTAACACACATGGTATGTCATATCCTAGGCTTGGGTGGTATTCAGATGCTCCGGAGCCCCTCTCCGGAGAAACCCTAGACACGTTGGAGAAAAGGACGGAACTGTCGATCTGGCCCCTCTATGTGAAACGGAAAGGGGTAGAAAAGTGGAACTAATCGCTTTTTTGTGTTAGGTTAGGCCCAAGGAACACCCAAGATAATAGTAGGGCCCACTTGTTGGCAAGACTTCCCACGCTTTGCTGGAACATTGATCTGTTGACCAGAAGTCAACCTTTTGGTCTACCCCTATGACCGACGTCGGAAGGGGGTAGACCACAGTACTATTTTTATTTTTTTTGTGTTGGGTTAGACCATAGCTACATTAATAACCAAAATCTAGCTATACTTTTAATTATATTCCCTTTGGTTTTCCCGAAGGGAGGGCATCGACGGTTCGACCTCTAAATAGTGCATAACCTTCATATGTGATGCCGGTAAAACCAGTCACACCTATGGGTAGGATATTGGTCCCTCCCCACCTTGATCCCATTAAACGTTTATAAGTATTCTTAGTGCTCCACCATGTTTTACGTAGGATTCCGACACTTTAGAGCCCCCGCTTCACTAGAACATTAATATGTTGACTAGCAGTCGACATTTTGGTCTACCCCTATGACCGCGTCGGAAGGGGGTAGACCACAATACTATTTTGCTTGGTTGTGTTAGGTTAGGCCAGAGCTACATTAATAACCAAAATCTAGCTATACTTTTAACAATATTCCCTCCATTTTTTCCGAAGGGGGGCATCGACGGTTTATAACTATGGATACTAGGCACTATGCCCTAACAATCTGGCATTATTACATGGTCAATCTCATCCAATCCCTTCCATCCCTCTTCGCCTACAGTGGTGTTTACTCACACATGTACAGGGGAATCATGGATGGCTGATGGAGAAGAGGTGGCGGTGTCGATGGTGATGATCTCCTTTGAATCCCCGTCCCGGCAGGGCGCCAGGAAAGGAACTTCTGAACCCCGAATTGAGTTTCGAGGTGTCAGCGGCGCTTTGTTATGTTTCTGTGGAATATGACGAACCCCCTCGCGTTTTAGGTTTACGGGGCATATGTAGCCGAAAGGGGAGCCCGAGGGGGTGGAGATGGTCCCCCACACCACCTGGCAGCGCGGCCTAGGGGGCGCCCAGGGATGGTCTGGGGCCCTCCTGCCCCCCCCCCTAGGTGTCCTTCCGGCTCCCGGGGCCCTCTCGTGATATAAGCTCAATGGGGTCTTTTCTGGGCTATTTCCCAAAAGTTGTTTTTCCTGCTAAAAAATGAGACACCAAGGTAATTCTAGTGAAAACAGCGTTAGTCCGTGTTAGTGGTATCAAAACTCACAAGTTTAGAGGAAAACAATAAGAAAAGTGTTCGGGAAAGGAGATACGTTTTGGACATATCAACTCCCCCCAAGCTTTGCTTATTTCTTGTCCTCAAGCAATTCAGTGACAACTGAGTGCAATAAAAGACTTTTACGAACACATTTGTTTCATATGAGGTAAATATACTCACTATATGATCAAATGCTGAGAAATTCATAATAAGATGTATGCAAGATAAAAGTTACCTAGCAGTTATGCAAGCCATGAAAAAATGCCAACAAACTAATAATAAACAACATGAAGTATATCACTCTGCAGGATTGCAATGCTCATAATAAGGTATGATAAAGTGTACTCGCTTGCTCTTAATAATGGAGCAAAACATAAAGTCTAGGGCACCTCTGAAGTTCAAATGAAGACTCGAAATAAAGATATCAAACATACAAGCATCAAAGTTATACCACAATCAACCGTGTTCTGGGACAAGCACATTACACTAACCCCATGTTTGGATGTAGGAAGAATTGGTTATTTGGAATTGGTGGGCTGAATTCCACCGTTTGGAGCGGTCCATGAATTAGGCACTGGAAACTCGGACCAATTCCATGTGAGATCCCCTCGCGCGTGCCCCACTCTCCTTAATTTGGAGCCCATACCCTCGGAATATCTCGGAAAAATTTCTCCCGCAGCTCGTACCTGTTCGCTCGCAGAGAAACAGAAGGACGGAGCACCTCTGTCCATCGGTCGACCTGTAGAGGAAAGAACCTGGCACCAGCGGCGCTGATAGGCAAGCTCTCTCACCTCCCGCTGGCCTCCTCCCTGCATCTCATGTCTCATCTTTCTGCCCTTATTCGTTCCCCTCTTCTCCCTCCTTGTTTCTCCCCTCCCTCCCCATTACCAGCCCATACCCTAGATTTCAGGCGGCTGGAGGGGACATGGAGGCGGCAGAGCACATGTCCCCAGCGCTGGCCTCCTCTTCTCTGGCTCCAAAGTTGGCCTTCTCTTCTTTTAAGAACACGGGAAGAAGGGTGTTGTTTGCCCTGTCTTTTTTTCTGAACTAGTCTTTGGCTCTTATGAACTCTCACTGAACCCAAGGTCTTCGTTGGAAACTACACAAAACAGACAGATATGTGTTCAAGAACTGATTCACGGATGGCCATGGTCTAAGACCGCTGATTTTTGCTTGTTTGATTCACTCTCAAACGATAATACCTGGAGTCGTAGATATTACTCTCGAACAAAAATACCAAGAATCAGCATATAGTTGTTTAGTTGTATATATTACTCTCGAAAATCTGTGAAAAATAATGCAATATCATGTTCCGTTGGAGTTGGAGGTTATGTTGATGCATTTGTATTACCATGTTCACGAGGAGGCATTCACGTGTGTGCTACGTACCATGCTTCCCATACATATTTTCTATAATTATTCCAACTTGTATTGTTGTTGTGACCTTATTTATAGAATATTTTAATGTTATTGTGTGTGCAAAATAATATATGAACATTCAAATATAAAATATTATTTTTATATATATAGACAAGTTTATATTGTCCAGACTCAACAAAACGCCAAATTTCATGGTTTATACATCCAAACAAGAATTGGAATTGGGTGATATCCTTTGATTCCATTCGTAAATTCCATACACAACCAAACGAAAGAATCCGAATTAGAGCCCATTTCCTTTCCATCTTAGATTTGGAATTCCCTGTCCAATTCAATTCCAACCATTTTTTCCTACATCCAAACAGTGCATAAGAATGACAGCCATGCTCTCAAGAAGATGCATAAAGTGAGAAGGTGAAGACTCACCGTAAAAATAAAAGAAAGGCCCTTCGCAGAGGGAAGCATGGATTAAATCATATGCTAGAGCTTTTTATTTTATTAAACAGAGGTATTGAAAACATTTTTTTAGAGAAGTGTATGCTTATGTCAAAGAATGGTAAACAGACAATATAGTACGTCACAAGTCATCTACACTTCACAAGAGCGGCTCCCATAGAAGTACGCAACTGGTGTAAAAGTTCATCCCTCTTTCTCTTTTGTTTACACTATTATGCTTTGGCAGATAAATCAGGAGCAAAAATAGTGAAGAGAATTTGTGTATTAATTTGGGGCTGGGCACCGCGCTGTCGGCTCTTCTATCATTTGGATAAGAGGATGAAGCCACTAGTCCAGGGTGTGAAATCCAATCAACAAGTGAGGTAAATATTCTCTATCTACGTCCTCATGAGCTAAAACAGGGGCACAAAACAAGAATAATTTTTCGAAGGTTTTAAAGGTAACACATGAGCAATTTAATTTGGAGTGGCGGTTAAATACCACATGTAGGTAGGTATGGTGGACATATTTGGCATAATTTGGTTTTTGGGAGTTGGATGCACGAGTAGAGCTCATACTCGGTACAGGTGAAGGCTAGCAATAGATGGGGAGCGACAATCAAGAGAGCAACAACTTTCATAATCATGCTTGTGACAAAACAAACTTAACATGGGCGTAAAAGTGATGCAAATACTCCGAGGCAAAATAAATCATCGGGGCTTAATTGAATTTTGTTTTCAGTATTATGCATGCGTGAGCATGTACCAAGTCGATTCAAGCGGAATAATCATAGGGAGATACAACAATGTCATGCCATTTTATGAATAAAACAATGCAAGAAAACATCTATACGACATGCTATCTTATATTAATAAGTTGGAACTAATCACGAGAGAGCATGAACTACTATGCATCAATTAAATAACATACACCTTACACGAACAAACTAAGCATGTTCACATGGATGAGTATATGTACAAGAATAAAACAACTACAGTTCATACCAGCCTCTCACCACAACTTGAATTGTCGTAAATCATCAATACTTCTCTTCACTCGTCTGGATTGAATAATATTGGATGATAACCAAGCTCCAATGAAGACATAGAAGTATGGCGAACTCTGCAACAACTTTACAAAACCAAAGAAGAACAACAAATATTTTTGGTTTTCGAATTAAAACAAGAACAGAAAAAGACAAGCAGACAAAGCAAAATATTTTTGGATTTTTTACTATTAAACCGAAACGAGAAAATATAGTAAACCAACAAAAGAAACTAAAGAAGAAAATAAAGAGAAACAACAGAAATATTTTTGGTCTTTTTGTGTTTTGGAAAGCAAGAACAAAACAACAAAAACAAAGATAAACGAAAGAAAACAAAAAAAAACGAAGGAAATAAAAACATGGATATACAAAGAACTGACAGAAAATGATATATAGATGAGTGTGTGATATCGGTATACCTCCCCCCAAGCTTAGATTTTTGGCCTAAGTGGAGATCAATCGTGATGTGGGAAGTATCCCCACTATGGCGGGTTGTCCCTCGCATGGTCGTACTCGGACGCCCAAGATAAAGATGAAGCAGCAGACGCATAGTTATAACTGGAGTGCTGGTATGGGATTCCCATAGTGTCGAAGGGCTGGACGAAATCACTATCGTCCCCCTCTCATGCATCCTCCCCGTGCTAGGGTGGTGCTTAATGTATGTGTCTAGCTCACTCTCTGAAAGCATCCATCCTAGCATGTCATTAAGATTAAACAAAAGAGGTGCAGGCAAAAGTACTACTCTATCAGTTTTAGTCACTCTCCACCGGGATTGTTTGTAGAAAGTTATTCTGTAAGATAAATTTTTCAGGTGAGCATGGGTAGAGAGAAACTTATGTTGAATCATGGAAACAAGGTCCAGCCTCTCTAAAGGAAACTGAAGGTCTAGAGGGTGTGGTTCCACACCATGCAAATCTAGCAAACGAGAGGCAATAAGACCTCCACAAATTCCTCCCTTCTCACGGTTAAGTGAGAGACGGTAAGGAATTAAAGCACCAAATTTAGAAGACCTATCACGTTGTAGGGCAGCTAAGATAAAATCCAGATCTTAAAAAGATAGTTTTTGACAGTTTTTCTAACTAACACACATTTAGAAATAAAATAAGCAAAGTATCGAATGCTAGGTAGTTGAATTACTCGTATTTTACCGCTCTCCCCATGAAGCTTCTGCCTTGGCAAATATCCTCATATAAATCCAGCAGTGGTGTAGGATGCCCTCTTATTTTCTCACATGAACCCCACTCTAGTACCTTGATAGATGCACAAAAATCAATGAAAAGCAAGTCTACAGCTTTGTTATAAATTTTGTAATGGACCATAGGGTTAGTTCAAGACCATCTAAAACGAAAGTCCTGCACCACAAACATAGTTAGTTTAACATGTTGGGTAGGTTCATCCTCAATGAAGCGGTCCAATCCTGCATTATGCACAAGAGTAGAGAAATCCTCCAGAATTCCCGTAACACGCATGAATTCCTGGCATGGATAGATCGATGGAAACACTCTTTATTCACGGTGCACATTCATGGCCTCATGCAACTCCAACTCATGCCGGTTTAGTTGATGTACATTGTGCTCCATCTCTGAAATTTTTCAGAAATCATCACAAAAATTGATTTCAAGCAACTACAAGGTGGAAACTACCATAGAGACTTATAGGAGAGCTAAACATGCATCAAAAATATATTATTTCCACTCAAATCAAGCATGCAAATTCACATAAGCTGTCACCTACAGTACCAAAATACTAAAGAAATACTCCACCAAATAAAATTATACTTGGATAATCGGAGGAGTCACATACCGGAGAGCAAATGCACCAAATTTCAGCTCAAATGATGGGCTGAGCAAAGAGATCAAAAAATCTCGAGTAAGAACAGCAAGAACTCGGGTTCCAGGAAATGTTTTGAGTTTGTGGGGTGAGAGATGAATCTTTGGCAGGGGATAGAGTTAGTGGAGAGCTAGGGGCCCCACACCATGTGATGGCGCCACCTGGGGCAGGCCGCGCCTCCCTATGGTGTGCCTGACTAGTGGGTCCCCCGGGGTTTCCCAGGTGGCTCTCTGCCTCATTTTCTACGTAAAATTTTATTATAATTTTTCTGGATTTTTTCGAGAAACTTTATTTTTGAGGTATTTCCAGAATTTAATAATTAATAAAAAACAGAAAAAAATGTGGAAAAGTGTAAAACAAAACCAAAATCAGAACTACATAGGCTCTAAGACACTCCAATGGAAAATATCCAAATAAAACAAAGGTGGAAGTGGTGAAAACAAAAGTATGGATGGTGAAAACATTCATAACCACAATAATCAAGATGAAAACATGAGGAAAACATGACTATGGATGATGGAAACCATGATTATACAAAAGTAGCAAGGTGATAACAGAAGTAAACATGGTGAAACCATAATAGGTAAGGTGAAAACATAGTGAAAACATTGTCCTCTTCATTCAAAATCATTTTGTTAACAAGGGTGATCAAGTCTTGTTACCAGACCAATTTTTATATGAAGCAAAACTTTGCATATCACTAAATAATTATGTTACCTCAACCTTAATAGACATATTACCAATCATAATAATTTCATATTCTTTTGGTGGCCTTGGAATGGGACAATAAAATTCTCCAATCTTGATGGTCTCAATATTTTCTATTGAATTTAAACCAAATCTTCTATCAATCTTCTTAGGAAAATAAACAGTATGCTCTTTATCATTAACATCGAAAGTTAATTTTCCTTGATTGCAATCAATAACAGCCCCTGCAGTGTTAAGAAAAGGTCTCCCAAGAATAAAAGACATATTATCATCTTCAGGCATTTCCAACACAACAAAGTCAGCTAATGCCAAATAACTAGTAGCAACTTGAACAGGAACATTCTCACATATACCAACAGGGATAGTTGTAGATTTATCAGCCACTTGCAAAGATATATCAGTGTGTATTAATTTTTCAAGAGAGAGTCTCTTATAAAGAGAGAAAGGCATAACACTAACTCCAGATCACAAGTCAGATAAAGCAGTTCTAACATAATTATTTTTAACAGAACAAGGGATAGTAGGAATACCAGGATCTCCAAGCTTATTTGGAACCATGCCATTGAAAGGGTAATTAGCAAACATAACGGAAATTTCCTCATTAGGAATCTTCCTTTCGCTAGATACAATATCTTTCATATATTTAGAATAAAGAGGCAATTTAATAGCATCAGTCAAATGGATTTGCAAAAATAGAGGTTTCATTCACTCACAAAACTTGTCATAATGTTCTTCTTCCTTTGATTTGTGTTTCTTATTAGGAAAAGGCATTGCATTTTGTACCCAAGGCTCTCTTTCATTACCATGTTTATTAGCAATGAAATCTTCCTTAGTATACTTCACAGTTTTAGTTTGCTTTTCAGGTTCAGCTATAGTTTCTTCTTTATCAGAAGCATCACTTTTATCATTACCACTTGCAGTTTCAACATCAGAAATAGATATACTATTAGGATCTAGCAGGTTTAGGATATTCTACAACATTTTTATGTCTCTTCTTCTTTTTCTTAGAAGAAGAACTATTGCTTTTAGGTTGTTGAGAATCTTGTTCAATTCTTTTAGGATGTCCTTCAGGATACAAGTGGTCCTGAGTAGAAACACCACCTCTAGTAATTATTTCACAAACATGTTTATCTCTAGAAGCATATGCTAGCATATCTTGTTGCACTTTAGTAAGTTGATCAATTTGAGTTTGAACCATATGAAAATGTTTAACAAGCATTTTAACATCATTAGAGGTTCTCTCAATAATACCATGCAAATTATCAATAGCTCTAGAGTTTTCCATAAGATGATTTTGCACTCTCATATTAAAGTTATCTTCCTTAACAACATAATTATCAAATTCATCTAAGCATTGATCAGGTGGTTAGAATAGGGAATATCTCTATCATCAAAGTATTCGAGAGAGTGTACCTCAACTGTTGATGGATGAGGAGTAGTCTTACATAACTCTTCAATAGGAGGTAAATTCGTCACATCTTCAGATTTAATACCCCTCTCTTTAAAAGATTTCTTGGCTTCTTTCATCACTTCATAATTTAATTCAATCATCCTTCTCTTCTTGGGTGTTGGTATTGGTGTTGGCTCTGGTGTCGGTGTAGGCTCAGGTATATTCCAATCATCATTATTTTTGGCTATTTTATCCATTAATTTCTCAGCTTCTTTTGGAGTTCTTTTCCTGAAAACACAACCAATACAACTATCCAGGTATGTCCTAGATTCAACAGTTAGTCCATTATAAAATATATCTAGGAGCTCATTTTTTAGGTAATGGATATCCATGGGTAGCTCTTATCAAAGAACAAAACCTTGTCCAAGATTTATGCAATTTCTCTCCTTTAATTTGCTCAAAGTTAAATATGTCCTACACATCAGCATGTTGAGCACTAGCAGGAAAATATTTTTGAAAGAAAGCATTAACCAAATCCATAGGACTAGTAATAGATCCAGGTGACAGATTGTTAAACCAAGTTTTAGCCTCATCTTTCAATGAGAAAGGGAAGATCTTGGTAACAAAATAAGTACGCAACTTAGTATCATCAGAAAATAAACTACTCAAAGATGAAAAATTATTCATGTGTTCCATAGCACTTTTACTTTCAGTTCCACAAAAACTTTCCTTCTCAACAATAGATATATAAGATAAATCTAAAGATAAATCATAATCCTTGTCTCTAATGTGTATGGGAGATGTGGCAAACTTAGCATCAAGAGAAGATTTATATTTAACAACATGTCTTGCAAGAAGACTCTTAAGAGCACATGCACCAGTAGTAGCTTGAGATTCTTTAATAAAATCATCATTAAGTTCAATATAGGTTTCATCAAGATCATCAATAGACTCAGGTGAATTAACAGGTGTACCAATATTTTCAACACAAATTTCAGCATTTTCAATTTGTTTGGATTTAGCAATTGTAGCATCTAGGAAAGGACCTAGAGAACTAGTATCATCAAGCACAGTAGAAGAATCATCAAAAGTATCAGAAGCATTTTCAGGCTCAGCAGAAGTAACAGTACGTGTAGTATGTGGTGGAGTAAGAAGCTTACTCATAACAGACGGTGAATCAAGAGCAACAGAGGTGTTCGGAGTTGTACCTCTCCTTGTAGTGGATGGTAATATATGAGATTTTCCATCATGAGTCTTGCCCATGATGAAAGGCTTGCAACGAACAATATCACGTTCAAGTGAGAAAATAAATAAACCTAGGCTTTCTGGCAACAGCGCCAGAAAATAGTCTTGATGACCCATAAGTATAGGGGATCGCAACAGTTTTCGAGGAAAGTAAAACCCAAATTTATTGATTGGACACAATAGGAGCCAAAGAATATTTATAAGCCTTAACAACTGAGTTGTCAATTCAGCTACACCTGAAAGTAGACTTGCTCGCAACAATTTATCAGTGGTAACAGTTTTATAGCAGTAGTAGTAAAATAACAGCAGGAGTAAAATAGTAACAGTAGTAGCAATCGCAAAAAACAACAGGATGAAAGTACTCTAGGCATAGAGGGAATGGATGAACGGGCGTTGCATGGATAACATAGGTCATGTAATAATCTAAACATGGGCATTCCAGATAATAATAATAAAGCATCCAAGTTCTAGGCTAACCATAGGCATGTGTTCTAATATAGTCATACGTGCTCGCAATGAGAAACTTGCACAACATCTTTTGTTCTACCAGCCCGTGGCAGCGGGGCCTCTAGGGAAACTACTGGTAATTAAGGTGCTCCTTTTAATAAAGCACCGGAGGAAAGAATTAACACTCTGTGAACACATGTGATCCTCACATCACAGCCATCCCCTCCGGTTGTCCCAATTTTTGTCACTTTGGGGCCTCGGTTCCGGACAATGACATGTGTAAACAACTTGCAAATTTGATCAAGAAACATAATTATACTCATAAACAATAACATGTTCAGATCTGAGATTATTTCACTCGGGCCCTAGTGACAAGCATTAAGTCTCAAGTTGCAACAACGGTGGAAAACACTAACAATGGATACTAGGCACTATGCCCTAACAATCTGGCATTATTACATGATCGATCTCATCCAATCCCTTCCATCCATCTCAGCCTACAACGGTGTTTAATCACACATGGATGGGGGAATCATGGATGGTTGATGGAGAAGAGGTGGCAGTGTCGATGGCGATGATCTCCTTCGAATCCCCATCCCGGCAGGGCGTCAGAACAGGAACTTCTGATCCCCGAATTGAGTTTTGAGGTGGCGGCAGCGCTCTGTTGTGTTTCTATGGAATATGACTAACCCCCTCACGTTTTAGGTTTACGGGGCATACGTAGTCGAAAGGGGAGCCCGAGGGGGTCGAGGTGGCCCCCACACCACCTGGCGACGCGGCCTAGGGGGGCGCGCCCAGGGGTGGTCTGGGGCCCTCCTTGCCCGCCTCCAGGTGTCCTTCTGGCTCCTAGGGTCCTCTGGTGATATAAGCTTAATGGGGTCTTTTCTGGGCAATTTCCCGAAAGTTGATTTTTCTGCAAAAAAACGAGAGACCAAGGTTATTCTGCTGAAAACAGCGTTAGTCCTAGTTAGTGGTATCCAAAACTCACAAGTTTAGAGGAAACCAATAAGAAAAGTGTTCGGAAAAGGAGATGCATTTTCGACGTATCAAGCCACTGTAGCGCCTCCGCGTCATCTACATGGGCGCGGTGTGCCTGGAGCGCCTCTCTTCGTGCCCAGGCGGCGTTGAACTCCTCGTGCACCGCACTCTGGGTGGCCATGAACAAGGCGGACTCATCCTCCCTCTACGATGAGGGCCTGTTGCTCGCCGGACGCCGCGTTGGCATTGAGCTGCTCGTAAACCTCCCGCTCGGCGTCCATGAGGGCGTGTGCATGCTCCTCCCTTCGGGAAGTCTCGATGGAAGCCTGAATGGAGGCATCCTCGGCGGTTACCCCGCCTCCTCGAATCCTGATCGGACCCGGCGAAAAGCCTCCTTGTCGCGCCATGTGGCGAACGAGTTGTACGCCACTGATACGTCATAAACGTATCCTTAATTTCTGATGTCCATGTTGTTTTCATGCCATATGCCACATGTTTCCTTTCCACTTTATGCCATTTTTATCGATTTACTGGGACTAACCTATTGACAAGATGCCACAGAGTCAGTTCATGTTTTGTGTTGTTTTTAGTTTCAGAAAAATTCTTCTGGAAATATCCTCGGAATTGGCGATTCGAATCCCGAAAGTCTTAAAAAGTTGTCGCGCACACGGAGTCCGGAGGAGACCTGGAGGGGGCCATAGGGGCCACACCATAGGGCGGCGCCCCCCTCTGGCCGTGCCTAGGGGTGGTGTGGGCCCCCTGGCCAACCACTGGCGTTGCCCTCTCGCCTATTTAGTCTCCTCAAAGGGTTAATCCTAAATACGAGAGCCTTTTCCACCAAAAACATCCGCAGTCGCCGTCATCGTCAATACTAGTTTGGGAGGGTTCTCGAGCTCTCCCTGGCACCCTGCTGGGAGGGGGGTCATCATCGGAGGGCTCTACACCACCATGCCCGCCTCCGGAATGATGCGTGAGCAGTTCATCTTTGGATTAAGGGTCCATAGCAGTAGCTAGATGGTCGTCCTCTCCTCTTTATGCCTCATGTTTAGATCTTGTGGAGATTCCCTACATAATCAAGATCATCTTATTGTAATGCCTCATGTTGTGTTTGCTGGGATCCGATGAATATTGAATGCTATGTGTCTTGATCATCAATCTATCATGTTCTTTTCATGTGTATGTTATTTATGATCTTGCATGCTCTCCGTTGTTAGTAGATGCTCTGGCCAAGTAGATGCTAGTGACTCCAAGATGGATTACTTATGCTCGATAGTGGGTTCATGCCTCCTTTGCATATGTGCTCGAATGACAGAAACGTGACGGATGGAGGATGTGATGTTGGCATTAGGGATAAAATAACAATGTTTACATTACACGCTTTGCTTACTGCGGTTATGTTTTGCTTGCAACTTAATACCCGAGGTTTGCTCGGATGACATTCTGAGGGCGGATTTTTAGTCATAGATGCAGTTGGATAACAATCTATGTATCTTTTTGTAATGCCCGCATGAATCACATAGTAATAATCATGTCATGCATATGCACTACGGTGCAGCCTTTATATCTGTCAATTGCCCAGCTGTAATTTGTTTACCACAAATGCTATCTATCTGCCTTGGGAGAGACACCTCTAGTGAACTATGGCCCTTGGTCCTTTTTCCTCATACTGATAATACAACCACTGCAATCACTGTTTTCATACTACTGCTACTGTTTTACTACTGTCATCACTATTCTCTTTCATCTACTGCAAACAAATATTATTTTCCACACGGTACGTTTAACCTCTTTTTGTTCATCAAAACCGGTGAGATTAACAACCTCACTGCTTCGCTGGGGTAAAGTGATTTGATTGTGTTGTGTAGGTTCTACGTTGTTCCTGAACCGGTAGTGCGCCCTGCCACCTCAGCTACATCAACCTTCGGAAGTGATTTATTTCTCCTATTGGTCGATTCAACCTTGGTTTCTTTCTGAGGGAAACTTACTGTTGTACTCTTCATACCTTCTTCTTGGGGTCTCCCAACGAACGTGTGTTACACACGCATCAGCCACCGCCTGTCCAGGCCACAACGGAGGCGCTGCTCTGGTTCCCCATCCGCCTCCTCGTTGTACCCCCAATCGAAGGGGTCGTCGCCACTCCCGTCGTTGTCTGACGGTGGGTCTAGACCACGGCACGCCGCCTGCTGGGTGAACGTCACCCACGAAGTATGGACGAGGCACGGCATGGTATCATCGATAGAGGGGAAGCCGTGACGATGAGGGAGATTGGAAAAGCAGTGGGAGGGCGAGGCGCGTCGGCGGTGGCGGAGCCAGGACTCAAACTCTGTGTAGTCGATGCAAAATTGTGTAGTAAAATCCACCTATTTATATTATTTTTTAAATATTTTGTTGCATGATCTATGCTTGTACTATTGATAAAAGTTGTGTAGTTTGTGTGATTTCGCCACGGCGTCGGTGCACGCGTTCCGTCAGAGTAAATGGCGGCGACACGTTCCGGCATAGGCAAACCACACTGGCCCTGGCGCGGCTTGGGGAGCCGGGAAGACTGCATACCGTGTTAATTCTAGGCGTGCGGCAGAGGAAAACCACCATCCCACCGCCCGGTGCAGGTCGCGTCACATCGTCGCCATTACATGGGGCGGAACCACCACCTGCACGACGCCGTGTGCATGACCAAGGTGTGTGAATGCAGATGCGTGTTGGCACGTACACACATGTTCGTCACCTTGGCTGCATACACATGATAGTTGTGTTGGCAAGTACCATTCTAAACTCTCCATTATTTGTAGTGAACTTGGCAAAGATTGGTACCACGTTTCACAAGTAAACACGTGCCATATCATTTTGTACGCGTACATGTATAAAACGGTTTCCTCTTTTCTACACGTACACGTATGATAGAGCCTTTAATATTCGTTGACTTGGTGGGGTGAGCTTTATGGTGAATTTGAGTAACTGATTGGTGGCCCCGCGGCGTCCCGGGCCCCACTTGCCAGTGACTAAATGTCACATCATTCTAAGTTGACGAAGTCAGCCGGCGCGTTCCCACCATGCATGCGTACACGTCAGCGCGACCAGTCGAAACGGAACACAGTACATAAAGATCCAGTTGCATCGCCTCTCTCCCCCATCCATTCTCCCCCATTTCTAGCAAAAAAAAACAACTCCGCCTCGGTCGCATCGCCTCCCAGCCCTCCTTCTCTGTTCTCTCCCAACTGCCGAGCGCACAACCGCGAGGCGGTTCTGCAGAATGGAAGGTTCGAAGCAGAAGAAGGACGTCGTCGTCCCTTCTATTGTCGTTGCCGCAGGAGCCGCCCATGGCGGTTCCAGTTCGTCGCCTTATCCGACACAGCCGCATAATGTCGTCGCAACCACTTAAGTCGTCGTTGCAGGTTCGTCGGCCGGCCATGGCGCTTCGAGTGCACCGCCTGCTCCTACCGCGGTGGAGGTGCCTGCAGATTTCCCTCTCCTGGCGGATATGGGTGATCCCTACGGGGATCCCCCGGCGTTCGACAAGGTCGTCGACGATGAGTACCCTGATGTATCTATCTCCAATTTGGCTTAGTTTATTGTCAAAGATCCAGGGTTTGCGCATGCAAGTTCGGGCTTCTAGTGTTTGTAGTTGCAGGTGTACTTTGGGGTTTTTTGTATATACAAGTTTGGGATTCTGGTGTTTGCAGTTGCATCTGTACTTAGAAGTTCGAGGTTTTTTTTATTCGGGATTAAAAGGTATGTTGTTGCATCTGTACGTAGGGGTTCAAGGATTTTTTGTACACGCAAGTTTGAGATTCAGAGGATTGTAGTTGCATCTGTACTTAGGGGTTCACATGTCTTTTGTATTCGGGATTCAGATGTTTGTAGTTATATCTATACTTAGGGGTTCGCAGAATTTTTTGTATTCCGGATTCAAAGGTTTGTAGTTGCATCTGTTCTTATGGATTCTAGTTTTTTTTTTGCATGTGAGGGTGCATGTGAGTTAGGGATTCTATGTTTTTTGGAAGCATTTTCAATTTGTGTACTTATTTTTGCCTCGCAGACACTCTTGACACATTATGAATTTGTTGCAAAATTACATATTGTATCCCGTGCACAATAATTACTTGATCCAGTTTATGCATATAACTAAAGAACGATTCTTGTATGGTATTTGTGATCTGGTAAGGGATAATAAAATGTCCTGATTAGAATGTTAATTTGTTGCATGTTATCTTAGATCACCAATGAATTCCTAATGTGTTATTATCTGTTTTTGTGCATTAGTTCACCAAATATACATAGTGGAAACTGTGATATTGTATAAAATTCGACTCATTTTTCTCAACATTGATGTCCTCTTTAGGGCGCATCTGCTAAATAAGTTACTTGATGAAGTATATGCAAATAAATAAAGAACTATTTTGTATGTTCTTTGTGATCTGGTTAGGCATATTACTTTTTTGCCAATTGGATTGTGTTGCTAACTTTTGTTTTATTGCAAATTTGCAGGAAGAAGATCAGGATGTCGACTCGGGTGCGGACTCTATGGATGCGAAAAGCAGACATGTCCTGAGGGCGCTGCAGGAGGGTACCATTTGGTATCGTTGTTACGGCAACTTATTCTGCCCTTTCTATGGCAGAAACATATCCAGCGATCGCCACAGCTTGATCTGACATACCGTCGGTGTGGGAAATGACTCTGAGCATCGTGCGCCCCATGCTAGGGCCAATCACGCTGCCTACGACATGTTCCTGAAGAAGCTTCTTGCGGAGGATATCCTCTTAGGTCTCGCGCACCCTCCTCCTCGGCCGAACTCCAACCAGGTCAGGAGGGCCAGGAAGGCTTGGAAGCGGCAGTATGTGATGTAGCTGCTGCTAGTGCACTCATTGTTGCATCTTGCATGTTGTGTTTGTGTTATCTCTTACTTTTGGTATTGTATGAAATTAATGAGTAGTGTCGCCTGGTGTGCGCGTAGTAAGTACTCTTTAAGAACCTATATCATGTTGGTATGTAAGAACCCAATTAGTACGTCGGAAAATTAAGTAGTATATGGTATCTATATTCTATCAGTATGTTTCTTAACCCGATCATGTTTTAAGGATGTCAAAAAAACTTATTAGGCATGAGTTAGTAATAAGTGGATGCGATAACTCATTGATCCGGTCGATTAATGAATTGTCACATCCATTTACTACTGGATCATGCCCAATAAGCCAACAGTTGGTGCAACATCACAAATGTGAGTAACAAGACTCAAACTTTGGTGTGTGGAAATGAATCATCCCCTCCCCACCACTAGGAAATGTCTTAGTTTGCAATTATTTGCTAACTAAAATAAAGAAGAATCCGAAGAAGTAGAATAAAAATGCGATCAGATTCTAAAACTCCTTTCCTTTTGGTTTTTTTATTTTTTATTTTTTATTTTCAATCCGAAAAATAAGAATACATTCCATTAGAGTAATATGTAATTTTGAAATTTATTACTCCCTCTGCCTCAGTTTATTAGTCACAATTAGTGTTTCTCTGTGACCTAAGTGAACAATGATAGGGCGAAGGGGATAGATAGAGGGATTGTTTCGTGCCTAATTTTGTTTGATATCCATAGAGGAATTTAATGTAGAATCCCAAAGATACATGCCCTCCCGCTACCATTAAACTCCTTTTCTTGCTTGCAAACCGAGCGAGAAAAAAAATCTGGGCATGCGTTGACCAGTTTCGTTCTCTCCCCCTAGTTCATATTGCATGCAGAGAGTAAAATGGTTTCTAATAGGCGGGTAATTAAATTGGGGGTGGGCTGATGCGGTTTTCTCTCTATACTAATTGAGAATTAAATGTCTAGATTGTGCCTAACTCTTGAGAAAATCTGATTTCGATATTGTGACTAATAATCCGAGATGGAGTCCTTGTTGAATTAGCAAAGATTTTCCTTTTAAAATACTTCAATTTATTAGCCAGCATGCCAGAAATGGCATCTCTAGCCATTTGGACATTAACATCTAAACACTCAGTTCAAAAAATAAAAAATAATAAACTTCAAACATCTGCGCGCCTAATTATGACCGTTAACAGCCGCGCGCCAAATCTCCACTGAAACAACCTCACGCAGGGTCCCACTCGCCAGCGTCTGCGCGTCAAATCTCCACAACTACGCTCCTCGCCCACTCGTCTACTCCTCCACTAAAAGCGGCCTCCATAGAAAGCCTCCACTTTGCCCTCCCGCCCCAACAGCGGCTGCCACGGCTTCGCCCTCCCCCCGTCCTCGGCGTCGTTCTCAAACAATGACTGGTAAGCCCTGGTTCCCTCCCTTTCCCATCCTCAACCAAATGATGCGATGTATGTTAGATGCCGGCAGATCTAGGTTTGATACCGGTGGATGTAGGTTAAATGTCAGCGGATGTAGGTCACCATTGATGTTTTAGTTACCATCGGCCATGGATCTAGCTCACGCTACCGTTACAGGGCCCTCAGATATCG
Organism: Alopecurus myosuroides; assembly: GCA_028641055.1. Lineage (NCBI taxonomy): Eukaryota > Viridiplantae > Streptophyta > Magnoliopsida > Poales > Poaceae > Alopecurus > Alopecurus myosuroides. Next base: position 25,971,514 of record CM054062.1, read on the forward strand.
TTTCCCCCACCCAAATGGAGATCGACCTGAACAAGGCCTCGGGGCTCGCAAAGCCCCCTGTTATTCATATAGCCAAGGTAAATGGCATATAAATTAGTCTTGTAGCCAAATGTTCTCTTAAGATTCATCTATCTCCTTTTGCCTTTGTCGACACTTCTTTGATTTTTATTCTTTTCATATTTGGCTATAGGACAACACTGCAGGTTGTGACTTTTGCAGCATGTCGCGTACTGAAATTCAAAAATTGGTGCAGCAGTCAGTTGAGACAATTGAATCTCATCGTCTCTATCAAGGTAGCTGGTTGATGATACCTGCGCTGAGAAGCTAATCTGTTTCGCCTGCTGCGAGGACAGGCTGGACAGGGCGATGAAAGCTTCAAAAATGCTAGCACTCGAGTTGGAATTGCGGGAACAAAAGAGAAGCTATATGATCATGCACGGCTTGGTTACGAGGCTTGATTCTGAGCTGAAGAGTGCGAAGAAAACTCTGAACGTAGCCGAAGAGGAGTGCGACATGCTCCAGAGGGGAAAAGACACCCTGTTGGAGAGTGCAAAGTACACCAATGTGAAGTTGAGATACATTCTAAGTGTCTTGCAAGATTATGGAATGAGGTAAAACTACCTTGCTCTTTAATTAGATTATGTCAACCTGCAATGCTTGCCAGTGACTCTAGTTGTTATTCATTTCTCTATTTTTTTGCATGTGCTGATGATTAGACTGTGCAATGCTAAAATGCAAAGGATTACTCTCCAGTACCTAGTAGCGTTTACAAGGACATTGTTTGTTCATGCTCCCTGGTCCTGTGGAGTTTGACCCTTTGCACTTTCTTTGCAATGTATGTATGAGGCTTTCTTATTTTATGTTCATTATCTGTTCTGTGTGTCGATGATTGAACCCTTCACCTTTTCTCGATGATACTATCGGCCCTTACCTAGTGTTGTGTACAACTACATTTGTTCTGCATCTTCCTTGGTAAGTGTTTGATGATCTCATTGATTTCTGTGTGCTTCTTTACTATGAGGCCCCAATTATGATTTTGTCTGTAATGCATGAGCTATATTGGTTCTGCATATTCCTTGGCAAGTGGTCGATGATTTCATTGATTTGTGTGTACTTCTTTACTATGAGGCCCCTATCTAGGCTTGGTTCTCTGCCGATGATTAATATGCAGCAATGTCTCCAACAGTTGGCATACCATAGCAAAAAGAGTGTCATATTTGTGGTTGATCAGAGTGCCGATGATTAAACTGTGCAATGTTAAAATGCAGAGGGAGACTCCTCTAGACCTAGTAGCATTTACAAGGACCTAGTAGCTTGTTTATGCCACCGGGTTTAGTGGTTTATCACCTCTGTACTTGTGTCATTTGTACATATGAGACAGTTTTGTCACTCGTCTTTGTATGTATGGAAGTATATATGCTTCTTTTTTGTAAATGTGCTAAACAAGTATGATGCTTTTTTACTAGTGTTTCTGTGGACGCGGTTTTGGAAAGTTCCGGTGGATGATGTGAACCTCTGGATGTGGCTTTGGAATGCATGCTAGCATAGGAAAATATCCGATGGATGACGTGGGCCTGTGGATGTGGCTTCGGAGTGGATGTTCGCATAAAAAAAGTTCTCGTTAACCCGTGGACCTGTTGTTGAACATTTTGTGGTGCTAATTTCAGTTATTATAAATCTCCTATGCTTCAGAGTGCATATAACCGCGATGATGGAGCGGAACAGACATCAAAGAGGGCGAGGATGCAGTATATTAGTATTAGTACTAGGGTATCCATTATTGCAAATGTAAAACCATGTCAATTCATTTACATTTCAGAGTGCATGTTATGATTTAGATCTCCTATTCAGTAATTTGGTTGAGACTCTAGCCGCGTGGGATACCCGGCCATCTCTCCTCTCCACTCCCAAACTGTGGATAATGCAGCGGCTCCCCATGCAGGCGCATAACGCTCTCTTCTCTACTCCCAAATTGTCCGTATGTGCCCACACCTCTCTACTCCCAAACTTCCTTGTGTGCGGATCCACCGGTACCATGTCTGGCCGTCGCGAGGAGGGCCGCCAGCAGCAGATCCACATGTACTTTCCTCGGTGCAACGTGCAAGCCGTGGAGCGTGCGCGTGCCCGTGAGGCGTACCGGTGCGAGGTGCATCAGGCCAACTCGTCCCGCGCACCACCACCTCCGGCTCCACCCATCGCACCTTCGGACGTCGAGGAGGAAGAAGAGGAGGAGGATCTCGCCGTCGAGTTCCACAACAACGCCCTGCAGTGGCCCCACATGCAGGCGGGGATTTTAGCATCCCTGGAGAGTTTCGCGGCATAAGAGCTTCGGCATGCGAGGCTCACCCGAGTTTTCATGGTCAAGCTAGAGGCCGACACCACGGAAGCGATCCGCCATTCGATGTAGAATGAAGATGCGGTGGAGCTAGCGAAAGCGCGGCGGCACCCTAGGCTAGGACGCTAGATCCCGTGTCTATCCTTTTCATTTTGTGATTTGTTTCAGAAACGGCTTGTTCATTGTAATGTTAACTGTGATGATTTCGAAGATTATGGGCATGCTTACTTTCGAAGATTATGTGCATGCTTATTTACCGTGGATGACAACCGGGGTCCAGGCATCAATTGGTCGGTCGTAGCCAGTCAAAGGAATCAAACAGGGTAGGATGTGTCATGCGACAAAAATTCGCGACATTCTATGTGACCAGGCCAGTTTCATCGAAGGCAACTAAGCTCTAAGTGGGCTACTAGGCCGGAAATGAAAATCCACGACGTAAAATTAGCGAAAAGTCACGCAAAACTAGTCTACGACGGACCAAACCAAAATGTCGAGAGAAAAATCCACTTCTCAGCCATCCGCAACGGAAAAAACGAGGCTATCAAAACATTGCGCTCAAATCATCCATTCGCACGGAATTTGGTAGTGTAGTGTGGTACCCAAGTCTTCCACCGGTAAATTGGGTTTCAGCATTGCTGGTTGACAAAAAAGAATCTCATCAATCTCATTTCTTTCTTCCATAAAGACCTCACTTTCGTGGTCCTCCATGCATTGTTGTGATACGTCTCCAACGTATCTATAATTTTTGATGTTCCATGATGATATTATGACAATTTCTACATGTTTTCTCCCTTCTTTATGTCATTTTTATCGATTTTCCGGACTAACCTATTGACAAGATGCCACAGAGTCAGTTCCCTGTTTTTCTGTTTTTAGTTTCAGAAAAGTTATTCTGGAAATATCCTCGGAATTGGAAAATTCGAAGCCCGAAAGTCTTAGAATTCCCGAAGGTTCCACGGAGTCCCGAAGAGACCCGGAGAGGGGCCTCAGGGGGGCCACACCAAGGGGGGTGGCGCCCCCCCTTGGCCGTGCCGGGGGGTGGTGTGGGGCCCCCATGGCTCCACCGCCTTTGCACTTTCGCCTATTTAATCCCCTCCAAAGGAAAACCCTAAGCACCTGATCAAAAATCCCCGAAAGTTCCGCAACCGCCGTCGTCGTCAACCCTAGATCAGGGGGGTTCTGAAGCTGTCTCCCGGCACCCTATCGAAGAGGAGATCATCACCGGAGGCCTCTTCATCACCATGCGTGCCTCCGGAGTGATGCGTGACTAGTTCATCCTTGGACTACGGGTCCATAGCAGTAGCTAGATGGTTGTCTTGTCCTCCTATGCATCAACGTTTAGATTTCGTGAGCTGCCTAACATGATCGAGATTGTTCTAATGTAATTCTATGTGCTATGTTTGCTGGGATTCGATGAATATTGAACTTATTCCAAGTTGATTATAGTCTTTATTGCATATGTTATTTGTGATCTTGCATGCTTTCCGTTGCTAGTGGTTGCTCTGGCCAAGTAGTTGCTAGTGACTCCAAGAGGGAGTATTTATGCTCGATAGTGGGTTCATGCCTCCTTTTCGCCTGTGCTCGAGTTACAGAAACGTGACGGGGGAGGATGTGTTGTTCCCACTAGGGAGAAAACAGTGGTGTGACTGCCCGCGTGCACAATCATTGCTTACATTACACACATTGCTTAATGCGATTATCTGTTGTTTGCAACTTAATACCTAAGGGGGTTCGGATGATAACCTGAGGATGGATTATTAGGCATAGATGCAGTTGGATTATGGTCTATGTATATTGTTGTAATGCCCGCACTAAATATCATAGTAGTCATCATGTCATGAATGTGCACTACGGTGCAACCTCTATTTGTCAATTGCCTAGTTGTAATTTGTTCACCCAACATACTATCTTTTATGGAGAGACACCACTAGTGAGCCTATGAACCCCGGTCCATTTTCCTATACTCTTAAACAAACCACTACAATTTCCTGCTTTCTTTACTTACTGCAAGCATACACTATTCTCCACACTATATGTCTAATCTTTGATTTCAGCAAGACCGGTGAGATTGACAACCTCACTGGACCGTTGGGACAAAGTATTTTGGTTGTGTTGTGTGCAGGTTCCGCGTTGTTGCTGACACCGGTGAGCCATCACCACCGTTAGTGGAATCAACCTTCCGAAGATCCTCTTTCTCCTACTGGATTGATAACCTTGGTTATTAACTGAGGGAAATTCTTACGGCTGCACTCATCACGCCCTCCTCTTGGGGTTCCCAACACACAGGAATTTCTGTAGCAAAAGGAATTTCTAGCACCTTTATCATGATTCAAAAGCCATCAAGAAGCAACCACTCCCTCATCAACTCTGCAAGCAACAAGAATTTCTAACGCTGTTGCCGGGGTGAAAGTAGTCTTATGGAAATGGGAGTCTCTCACTCGCAACCTCTTTATTTTGTTTATTGTCTTGTTTTTATTTTTTGTCTTGTTTTGCTTCTTTATATCAAAAACACACAAAAAATAGTTTACTTCATAGTTGTTATTTATTTGTTTGCTTTTATTTTGCTAAAATGAGTTCCTCTGAGAATACAAAGTTGTGTGACTTCACTAGCACAAACAAAAATGATTTTATTTGCACACATATTGCTCCACCTGCTCCTACTGTTGCTTTCTATGAAATTAAACATGCTTTATTAAATCTTTTTATGAAGAGCAATTTTCTGGTGTTAGTACTGATGATGCTGCTTGTAACAGCCCAATTTTTGGAAGACGGGAAAAACTTGTTTTCAAGAACCCAAAAATCAGGGCCAACAAAAACTTTTTAATATGTTTGACTTATGCTTGTGTTTTCATTTCTATTTGATTGTTGTATGTGTTTGTGTTTGAGTTTGTTAACAACTAACATTAAAAAACAATGATCATAAACCATCTTAAAACACAACCCCGGTGATCAAGTCATGACAAGAAAGCTTATCATCTTCATCCATCACCCTCTTTTGGCAAAAACCTTTTTGAAAATGTTTTGATTTTAGAAGAAACCCAAAGGCCAAGTTTTGAGAAAAACAAAGGATAATTTCCAAAACTATATGAAGAGTAATTTGGAGCTAATCATCTCCAACTTATTTTCAACCATTATGTTTTTGCAAGTATTTCAAAAACTCTTTATCACTTCCTTCTTTTGCAAAAACAATAAGAGGGGATTATGTTACCCCTGTGTTTTACCTCAATTATTTTCTTTTGGAAATAACAACTTTTGAGCTGAACCTCTTTATAAATCCTCTTGTCAGGGTATGTCTTGATCACTACCTCTATTTAACACTTGAGAGAAACACCTGGAAATTAAATTGAAGAACTTAGTTGTTTGAGTGATCTTGTGTGACTTGTTATGTTATCTGCTTGTTGTGTAATCTTATCTTGTGTTTGCTTTAGGTATTTTATTTATGTTTGTTGATTAATGTGTGTTGTTTTAATAAAATAAAACCTATTAATAAAAAGATCAAACATCAATATCATATTCCATCACATGTCCATATTATCCTCTGCTTTCCAAAAATCTCCAACTTTGGGGACAGACTTCTATGACAAATCTTGAGCTAATCATCATACATCTCATTGTCTATATCTATGCTATCTGTCGTGGTGGTGTCACGGCAGATGCCATAGGATGGCTAAAGATGTGGAGACGATGGACGCTGGAGGCGCTCGGGGAGGGATCACGCAGCGAGTAGCCGCGTGAGGTATGAAACTAGCAATGCAAACAACAAGATCTACCCAGGTTCAGGTCCCTCGTGTGGAGGTAAAACCCCTACTCCTGCCTTTCTCTCCGTATATTGGTGTCTCACCGAGTAGACACAGTACAAGTTTTGCCTACTACCGAGTAGCCACCTTGCTCTCAATGTGATGAACTAGGTCAAGAACGTGAGCCGATTCCGGGATCTCCTTGTCCCTCGCGCAGGAGGGGGCAGGGCACCTTATATACTGGTGCCCAGCCGAATACAACCAACAGGGAAAAGTACAAACAGATGTCGACATAGTGTGCACACTGCGTACTTACGGCTTCCCGCTGACAGCTTTGGCTTCCTAGTTTGTCTTGTGTAGAAAGTCGTTGTGCAAAACCAAGAAGCTGATCTGTTATCACTGCTGTAAACACAGAGTAGGCCCCCCTTTTCCTGCGACGGTCTGCTGACACCCTGACGAGGACAGGCACGCGCTCTGCAGATGAACAGTGCCTCAGTACGGACCCAGGATACGCGGGATCCTGTGTCAGAACGGCTCCTTTGACTTCTGGCCCGAGTAGGAAACCGCCATTTCTACTCGGACCACTTCTTCTACTCGGAGGTCGATAACTTCCTTGATTCTTTCTTCTGGCCATGAACAGGTACGACCGAATAGCAGTCGACCGGGTAGCAAGTACCGGGTAGCCAGCTACTCTGCCGAACATCTCTTCTGACATTGCCCCTTAGCACTGGCCTTTACCCTACTCGGGGGTAACCCCCCGACATTAGTCCCCGAAGCTGGTAGAGTCCTGCGAACTTGTTCACTCGGCTCTGCTAGCTTAAAAACCAATCTTGCCTTTGAACCTTAAGATGCCGAGTAAAACCTCCGAGTAGCCCTCAATCTCGTTTTTAGTTTCTTCTCTTCCGAATAGAACCACCTTTCTTCTCTGCCGTCGAGTAAAAAGACTTAGCGAATTTTCCAATCAGAATCTCTGCGTGGCAGAGCAAAATCCGCCTTTCCGCACTTCAACTGGACGCGTGTCACGCTGTCACACCCCCGACGCCTCGGTGCCCGGGATCTGACAGGCCACGCCCCCACTTTCCGCGGCCTGGGCCCACTGGCCCGTTAGGTCCCATGATGTGCAGTAATTACCCACGATCGCATCGTGGGATCAATTGCGGCCGTTACGCGCGCATCCTGTGCTGTGTGCGTTTCTAACCGGCCCACACACCCCACGTCACACGATTTTTGCCACGACTGATCCCACTAACCTCGACTGTAAAGGCAACCTGAGGGGAGGTATAAATACCCCCTCGGTAACTCCTTTCTCCTCTTCCTGCCTTCATTCTCTCCCTGCCCCTTCACATCTCCGCCGCCACCGAGCTCTTCGCCGCCGTGCAACTCACTGCGCCGTCGAGCTCTCGCGACGCCGAAAGGCTAGCTTTTCCCACCAATTCCCACCAAATCTCCATCAAATTTCCTCTCCTTCTCGATGGCCCGCTATGATGATGCCCGCGCCGGGTGGGCTGGATCCGAAGTCACGGCAGACGATTGCCAGTGGCTGGTGAACACCAGGCGCGTTCCTCCCGGCGTCCGCTGCCGGCATCCCGACGGCGAGCTCGTCCCCACCCCGGAGGCGGGCGAGCACGTGGTGTTCCTCGCGCACTTCGCGCGGGGATTCGGGCTACCCGTGTCAGATTTGTTCCGCTCCTTCCTCAACCACTTCGGGATCCAGCCGCACCACCTGCCGCCGAACGCCATGGTGATGCTCGCATACCACGCCGTGGTGTGCGAGGCATTCTTGGGCGTGCGGCCCACACCGATGACCTGGGCACGTTACTTCTTCTTCAGGAAGCAGAGCGTGCCCAAGCCGGGTAGCACGGAGAGCGGCCGTGGCATGACCGAGACCGGCAGCGCTATGATGGTGCAGCGCAGCGGGACAAACCATCCGTGCATCAAGGGCCTCGACTCCGTGCGCAAATGGCAGAGATCCTTCTTCTACGTGAAGAACATCTCTGCCAAGGAAGGAGTGCCCCCCGTGGATCAGATCAATCTTCCCATGTGGACCAACACGGCTCCTACCGGGCAGAATTGGAGGTACAAGCCTCCGCTAGAAGGTGACATCAAGCAGGTCAACACACGCCTCGCCCAGCTGAAGGAATTGGGGCTCAAGAATGACGACCCCATCGCCTGCTGGATTTCCAGGCGAGTGCTCCCGCTGCAGCGCCGTGCGCACCTCATGTGCTACATGGGCGGCAATAGAGATTGCACCCGGACAACCACGTTCGAGCTCAGCAACGCGGATGTGGCCGTCTGGGCGTGCTCCATCATGAGCATCGGCCTCACTGACAACTGGCAGTACGGCTTCGTGCCGTACAGCCGTACGAAACCAATTAAGCGGGTTAGTACTTCACATCTCGTTTCCTGCATAGTGACACCGAGTAGATAGCCTTCTAGCTAGGTATGCTTAGTATTCCCACTCTGTGCCGAGTAGAACACTTGATAGTATCCCTTAGGCTTCGTGTGCTTTGTGTTTGTACGCCATGTCGAGTAGGGCACTTGCTAGTATCTGTTAGGCTTCATGTGCTTTGTGTTTGCACGCCATGTCGAGTAGGGCACTTGCTAGTATCTGTGTTTGCATTCTGTCCCGGGTAGAATCCCTTACGCTGCTCAACTGATTTGTGTTGCTTGCTTATATTCCCAGCTCACTGAGAGCGAGGAGCGCTTCGGGGCCAACTGGAGCGAAGATCGAAAGGAGGACGACGAGGTCTCCTACGACACTGCGGATACCCTCTGTATCCCTCACGCCGAGCAGCAGGGTAAGCATCATGTCGACGCGTCCATTCGGGACTGGTCCGAAGACGACGAAGAAGGTGACCGAGCTCACCTTTCTAGTTGCGAGTAGCGCAACCTAACTTTTCTTTCTGCTTCCCAACCCTTTTCTTCTCCTCTACTCTGCAGATGATGTTGATGTTGACGAAGAGGAGGAGGAGGTCCTCGATGTCGATCCGCTTGCGGTTGCTGCTCCCACCACTCGGAAGAGGGCGGGTAGCGGTGCCCAAGAGCCCACCGCCAAGAAGGCCAAGAAGGGCGAGAAGAAGACCAAGCAGGTCTCCGGGAGACGGCTACCCCCTTCTCGTGTCGGGTAAGTGGTCTTCTTCAAGTTACATTCCGCTGCTGATTCTCGGTTGTTTCTTTCTCTCTTCTTTTCCTGAACCCCTTTTTCTCTTCAGCGCTCCCTTGGATGCTGATGCCGCTACCGGTTCCACCACCACCAAGAGGAAGGCCCCCATCAATCTCGAGGAGCTCATCGATCTTTCTGATGAGGACGAGATCGCAGCACGGGATAGGGCACGTGCGCCCTCTCCCGTGAAGGAAGAAGACGAAGGCGACACCAACGTCCAGGACATGGACATTGGTGCCCAAGACACCGAGCAGGAGCAGCAGGCCCGCGCGGAACAACAAGCGCAGGATGCTGCTCACGATGAGAGACCCCTTTCTCCCCCTGCTGCATCAGCTGGGGAGAACGCAGAACAAGACGCCGAGCACCAGGATCATGCCGCTCTTGAGCGGCAGGAAGAGACCCAGGAGTAGCAGGACACTAATGCTGCTGACCGAGATGACCCCGCGGCCCAGCCGCGGGTAGGAGAACAAGAAGACATACTGCAAGACCCCGCTGCCGAGCAGCGGGTTGAGACACTTGAGGTGGAGCAGAACCCGCAGAGCCACGCGCAGCCGGACGCTGCGCCGGGTAGCCAGCCCTCTGTGCCGCCTACCCAGCAGGCTGCTCCACCTACTGCGCCAAGCTCCCTGCCCGCGAAGAAGACCAAGACCGCAGCAAGCCCTCCCGCCAAGCAGAACATCAAGAAGACTGCTTCCGATGCTGCCGGCAAGAAGGATGCAGCCGAGAAGAAGGCTGCCGAGAAGAAAGCTGCCGGGAAGAAAACTGCCGTGAAGCAAGCTGTCCAGCCTGATGCCGCCGTCCTCAGGAATCCCTCGCGTGGCGCTGCACAAGATTCAGTCGCGATGCCGCCGCCTAAACCAACTGCAAAACCTGCCGCGAAGACCGGGCAGCTCTCCATCGGTGCTTCCGGCAGCGCCGCTGGCGCCGCCGCAGGATCCAGCGCTCAAGACCCGCCTGTCTACCCGCCCTACATGGTGCAGATGAGCAAACAATATGGCATCGGTATGAACAAGACCGAGAAGCAGCTCGCTCTCACGAAAGGCAAACAGGCCAAGGCTGTGGATTCCAAGCTGCCGGCAAAGGACAAGGCCCATTCGATCTTCTCGCACGAGATCCAGGAGACAGAGGTGGTGTCCCAGGGGCTCGAGCAGATGATTGACCGGGTAGGCTTTATTGAAGCTGAGTGGAACAGCGATGTCCTTGGCAACAAGACCTGGCATGGCCTGGCCTTGGGCCAGCTGGACCATTAGCGTACCGACTGGAACAAGGCGGACATGGGCTACAATCCCATGACCATCTCGTCCAGCACTAGCACGCTGGCCGCGAAGCTGTTCGTCCATCGCAAGGCTGCAGAGGACCTCGAGCAAACCTATGCTGTAAGTTATGTTTGCCTGTTCCGAGTTGCGCTCTTTTTCTTTTCTATTCTTCTTCTTCTCCTTCTCCATTACCCAGTCCCCGAGATTCGGGCTGAGTAGACGGGTACTCAGTCGAGTTGCCGTCTTCTCGGGTCGAATCTTCAAAATTTTGACTAACTCCTTTTCTTTCTTCTTCTCAGAATAGCCTCTTGAAGAGAACGATCCTTTACCGGCATCTGCTCTGGAATCATAGCATCGCGAAAAGACGCCTTGAGGCCTACGAAGCGGAACGCAAAAGTGATGCTGTGACGGAGAAGGAGGCCCTGGCTCGTACCCTTCAACTTTCCGAGCTTGAGAGTAAGCTTCTAGCTATTCGGTTCATGCGTTTTGTGTTTACGCCCGCTTTTGCTTTCTGCTCTAACCGCTTCTACTCTGCAGGCAAGTTTGAGGCGATGACAGAGGAGCACAAGCACTGCCATGTTTTTGTTGCCAACGCTGATTTCACGATCAAGAAGTTGGAAGGTGAGTTGCCGTTTGCTCTGCTTGTTCTCCTCCTTCTTCTTTGCTACTCTGCTGATCGTGCTCTTCTCTCCGCAGAAGATCACAAGAAGTTTGTTGAAGAGCATCTCGACTTCTTGAAACCTGCCGAGGTGAAGCAGCAACTGGAGAGCCAAGAAGTTGCGCTCAAGAACAAGCATGTCACCGAGGTGGAACCACTGCAAGTCCAGTTGAGGGCTGCCCTTCAGGACGCCATAGATATAGCCGCTGAGAAGGACAAGATGGAAACATCAGCCAAAGCTAAGGAAAAGGACCTCGAGTTGGAGAACGATGTGCTGAAGAAGAGCAACTCGGATCTCATGCTCCAACTGGCCCAATTTCGGAAGGTGGAAGAACGGCATGTTGCTGATGAAGAGGCATGGAAGAGGAAGCTGCAATCGCTACTCTGCGACCTGAACAGTAAGTTCTCGCTTCTCTGTGCCTATCTGTTTCCTTCTTCTTCTCTGTTGATCGATTTGCATCTCTTGCCTGCTTTCTTTTCTAATCTTTTCTGATAGCATTTTCAGAAATTTTTCCCGACCTCTGCTCGTCTTGCAAACCTGCCCTGTCAAAGGCCCAAGAAGTTCGAGTAGAGAAGGGACTGCCCATGGACACCAAGGCTACGATCGAGGATAGCTTCACGAACATGCAAAGTCAGCTTCAGCGCCTGAAGGGCTTGGGCACTGACTTGACGTCTACTTCCTTCAAGCTCCATGCTTTGTTCTGGCCCAAAGATCCCTTGCCACCAACCATTCGCGCGCTCGCCGAGAAGCTGAATGGTGTTAAAGCCGAGCTAAAGAAGTGGCGAGCATCCGGAGCTCGGGCAGACGCTGACATGCTCCTCCTCTTCATCTGCAGCTGGTACGAAAACCTTAACCTCAACACCATTCTCGAGATGAGGCAGGATTCGAAGTGGGAGAAGGATCCCGACTGCGTGGCTCGCCGCCAGTTAGTCGTGTACGAGGTCGCCTCCTACGCGGATACTGCTCGCTTCATCGACGGCCTCACCGAGCCCGACACCGAGCCGGAAAGCGAAGGTGAAGAGGAGGAGGAAGATGACAAGGAGGGCACTGAGTCAGACGGCTTGAGTTTCTTCGATGGCCCTGGCGCTGATGACAAGTCCGAGAAGGGGAATGGCGCGATCGTCACGGATAGCGACGAGGAGACCGAAAGCCAGAAGATGACTATTGACACTGCGGCTCTCGAGTTTGGCTCTTCATCCGACGCAGCCCTCGACGATGCGGCGCTACTCCGCACCCAATCTGCTGCCTCCACTTCGGCGACGGACCCCATCTCGGTGGCCACAGCCACCTCTGATCAAGCTGCCACCCATACTGAAGCGGATGCGGGCAACACCAAAGCTGATGCCGCCAACACTGGAACCGATGCTGCCAAGGCCAACACAGAAAATGCTGCAACCTCCACTTGATTATCTCCTGCAACACTTATGCTTGAAAACTCTTATCAAATCCCCGGGATGCCGGGTGCAAATGTATCGAAACAATTATCCTTTCCATTGCTACTTAGTTTTTATTCTCATTTGATGTTTTAAACTTTGTAATTTGAGAAGCCTTGGCTCGATGCCGGGTTGCGTTATCATGCAAGTCCCTGAGTTGCATTTCTCATTCACTCTTCCTTTTTATCTCAGCTCTTACCTACAACTTGTTGCTTTTTGGGTATTCGAGTCACAAGAGTTCAAAGTTGGAGTTTCAAATACTTAGCCACTTAGAAACAGTCATAGTAACGCTACCCACCACTTAGCCGAAAAAAGTTAACAAAAAACAGTAAAGGACGCTCTACTCAGTTCATGCACTCTTCTTTTCCTTAGTAATTTTTCTTGTGCTTATTGACCTTTAGCTTGTTCTCTTGCTTGCCATGAAGCCGGGTTTCGGACAGCAGCAGAGTCGAAGAGTTGGCACGTAGTTTTAAACACAATACTAAATGTACTCATGAAATCTTAAGCAGAGCAACCGGGTAGACAAAAGTAAAGCCGAGTAGAAACACATAGAGCAATTTTGGACGAGGGCAGTCCCCGAGTTCAATTTCAGATTGCAGAGTAGGAGTTTAACTCGGATAAGAGAGTACATACACACTTTTGCTCATGAATGAAAGCGACGAGTAGAGCTACATTCCAGGGACGCTTAGATTCCTCTCCAGCTTTATCCGCCCTGTTCTTCTGTGATGGCTGTACGTCTACAAGGTAATAGGCATCATTGTGCAGAGCCTTGCTCACAATGAATGGCCCTTCCCACGGAGGGGATAGCTTGTGCATCCCGGCTGTGCGTTGCACAAGCCTAAGGACCATGTCTCCTTCTCGGAAAACCCTTGGGCTCACTTTTCGGCTATGATAACGCCTCAAGTTTTGCTGGTAAACAGCTGAACGTGACAGAGTAAGCTCTCTTGCTTCTTCTAGCAGGTCAACGTCATCTTCTCGAGCTTCTCTCACCTCCGCCTCGGTGTAGAGGGTTACTCGGGGGGAGTCATGCTCTAGGTCTATTGGCAACACGGCCTCAGCCCCGTATACCAAGAAGAATGGCGTGTAGCCGGTTGATCGGTTAGGGGTAGTCCTTAGACTCCACAACACCGCTGGCAACTCGTCTAGCCAACACCCAGGTGTTTTCAGAAGTGGCTCAATCAGCCTTGGCTTTATGCCTGCCAGTACCATGCCATTTGCTCTTTCAACTTGCCCATTGGAGGCGGGATGCGCAACGGATGCGACATCTAGCCGGATATGCTTATCTCTGCAGAACCGCACCGTGGCACCCTCAGCAAAATTCGCGCTGTTATCCGTGATGATGCTGTGTGGATAGCCGTATCTCAGGATTACATCCTTCAGGAAACTCACAGTTGTGGCTTCATCACACTTCCGAATAGGCTTCACTTCTATCCACTTGGTGAACTTATCAACCATGACCAAGATGTGAGTCATGTTGCCTCTAGCCGGCTTGAAGGGACCAACCATATCCAAGCACCAAACAGCAAATGGCCAAGTAATGGGAATGGTTTTCAACTCGGAAGCAGGCATGTGGATCTTACTTGCGAATCTCTGGCAGCCATTGCACTTTCTCACGATATCCTCGGCTTGCTTCAATGCAGTGAGCCAGAAGAACCCATGCCGAAAAGCCTTCTTGACCAAAGCCCGAGAAGAGGCGTGATGCCCGCATTCTCCTTGATGTATCTCTACCAGGGTTTCTTCTCCTTCTTCTGATTCCACACAGCGTTGCAGTACGCCAGTGGCACTTCTCTTGTGCGGCACTTCTCTGAATATTGCGTAACCCTTGGATCTTCTCTGAATCTGCCTCGCAGTAACTTCATCTTCTGGCAGGGTGTCGTCCTTTAGAAAGGATAATATGGGCATAGCCCAACTCGGTGTCTCCCGCGTGGGAAACACTGGTTCGTCCACTTCCATTGGAACAGGCACCACTGTCTGCTCTTTAGAGTTGGGAGCACTTCTTTGAAGCCCTGAGCGATTGGCAAGGACTTCCTCAATGAATCCGACAGTCCCCGGGTTGAGAGGGCCAGTCCCCGAGTAGGGAAGGACAGTCCCCGATGTCGCACCCGGACTTCTATAGGATACTCACCGTACGAACTGAACAGTATTCTGATGGGATTACGGGGCTTTCCGGCACCCGCGTCCTCTTACGAGTAGGCCAACACTTATGTGTGACAACCCATCGCTACTGTTCACCGTCGATGTAAACTATCTTGTAGAAATCAGGACACTACCATTGACGTACTTCATACCATACACACATGGTACGTCAACGGCTTTGAACAAAAGGATAACACAACATGCCTCTACGACACAAAAGATAGAGATAAGGTAGCAAATGGCCTTCACTAAGGCAGAAATAGCAAATACAATCATCCAGAGGACACATGTCCCAACATAGCATTCATTACATTAGCGGAAGCATTCAAAGGGGTCTGAGTACAGACAAGATCCAAATAGGCTTAAGAAGCCGGAAACTGAAATAAAGACGGAGCCCATCCACGATGTCTCGGATCCTGCCCGGGTCCGCTAACTACTCGTCAGCAGCCTCGTCAAACTCCACGTAGTAGCCGTCACCTGGATCCTCGTAATCGTAGTCTGCGGAAACCACAGCCCCAAAGGGGGTCAGTACATAGACGTACTGGCAAGCAAGACTCACAGTTCACCAAAGTATAGCCCGTCAACACAAGCACAGATGACTTGGGTTCAACGGAAAGAAGGGGATATATAAGATGCTGCAACTGGCTGCGCTAACCAACTACAGAGATTCTATCACTTCCAACTATCAGAAAGGGGATAAGATCGAGGGCTGTAACCAACTGAAAGATAACTTCAAGCAAACCCGTCCTGGATCTCGCCCCTTATCCAAAGAAGCAATCCGAGGATAACTCACACAGTTGGATTAAGATGAAACAAGTTATTGTGACAATAATCCTATTACTAGTCAAATTGTAATCATGGGGTGTGAGATTGTGAATCATTAGGTTTAAGTTGTCCTGAGTACTTGTTAGTCAGTACTTTCACCAAGTTAACCATAACCGCGGAAAACACGGCTTCTCGAGAAGATTATCCCTGCAGGGTTGCACCAATTTGGCCGTACACGTATGAATAACCCGCCAGATGGGATGCCTCCCACCAAGCGGGGCACTCAACACAACTCAACTCTTCTCCGCATCAAGCCCAAAGCACCTTGGGCGCACGGCTAATCGAGCCCAGAAGAAAATGGACCCTCATAGCACTCTAAGAACGTGTCCCCCTATATGCCGACTACAAAAGTTCCACCCTGCGCTGGGCTCGCAAAAACATGCATGCGGCAAATAGAAAGCACGAACTAAATGAGATGATTTGGACGAGATGCGAATCGAATCAAATTGAGGGGGGCGCCCATACTCGCTTCCCACATGCGGGTAGTGCGCTCATCATGGATCAGTAGACAAGACCCTTTTCCTATTAGGGTCGACACTAGCAGGCCTCAAAACCACACAGGGCCTCCTGCCGGTGCCTTATCATCAAATTATTATTAACAGTAATAACATTAGCATGATTGATTGATTGATTAAACATCGAGCCCCCAGAACATAATGAAATATAGTAACTGGAAGTAACGGGTAACAGACTCGAGCAAAGCAACCTAAGCATGCTAGTAAGACACTGGCTCAATCAATAGGGTTGTAGGAGTGGTGGTGAGGCAATATCAGGGTTAAAGGATTCATGTGATAGGTTCGTAACAGAAACAACTACCACTAAGGCTAGCAAGAATAGACAACGGAAAGTATCGGTAACCAGGGTTGAAAGGAACACAATGGTTCATGTGAGTGATAACTTGCCTGCGAACTCAGCAGCCGGGTACTGAGCTAGATCCTCAGAAGGGGTGCTGTAAGGGTCGTCTGTCTCAACGTCGTCGTCTATTCGAGAAGAAGCAAACAAACAAAACAGGAAGGTAAACAATCATTGCCGTGGCATTGTGCACAATCAAGATGATGCATGACAAGTTAATGGTTGCATCAAAATAAACTAGCTAACATGATAACACAATTTAAATGGACCCATATGCAATTGGATTGCATATGGAAAAGGTCCATTGAAATAAGTGGAAACAAATGATTTACAACTAATTATTATGTGAAAGTTGTTAGCATGATGCATGCATGATGGTAACCACAAAATAACAACAAATAACAATGATAGATGCAAGTAATAAAAGGGTTTAACAAGTTTTGGAAATTATTTATTAAGTTTAGAAATTTTAGTTACTTAAACATGTCACACAAACAAATATTGTTTTCATCAATTTAAAGTGTGCAAAACAATTAACAAAAATTATATTTGAGAAGAACATCAAATTTTAGTTGGATTACATGTTTCAAATATTGAAATTTAAATTAGGATGATTTTTTTATGAATTAACCAATATTAAACAAGTTTTAATTGAATTTAAAACAAGTTTGAATATTATTTGAATTTTATTTGTTCAAATCATAAATTCAAATTCACATTTGAAAAGTTCACACTTTGATGGTTTGAAAACATATTTTGCATGTTCAAAAATATTTTATTTTGAGCAAGTTATGATTTTTATCAAATTTAAATGAATTAAACAAGTATTAAATTATTTAGGCAATTTAAATTATTCAAACCAGGAAACAAATTTTATATTTGAATAGGATATTCAAAATGGTATGAAAAACATATTTTATTTGTATTTATTGGATTAATAATGATTTAGTTATGGAATTTATGAATTTGCATTTGAATTATTTAGATTCAATTTTAAATTGCAATTTGAAAATTCAAAACAGTGAACAAATGTTTCCAAAAGATAGACAATTGAATTTAGATCAGTGTGCATATTTTATTTGCAGTTTTTAGAGTTATAAAATAAAAGTTATTATGGTTTTGAAACCAGGGGCCAATCTGTGATTATTTGGACCTAGTTTGGAAAACAGAAAGTTTTAAAAAATGTTTTATACCCACTGGAAACGTACCCACACGCTGCCAGGGGGGGCCCCGTGGGCTCACTGTGCCCGCGTGGCACAAACGCGACTGACGGCTGGGCCCCGGTTGTCAGCGTAGAAGAAATAAAAAGGTGGGGTTTTATGCGGCCGCGGGGATTCGATCCCTCGCCCGCGCGCTCGCAAGCGCTATCTCTGAACCACTGCGATGTGCGCGTTTGTTGTCAGTACTAGCGATGCAGGGAGGATATGGTTTCAGAACCAAGCGTTACTGAAACTGAAAACGCGCGCAACTCTGAACTTCGTCAGACAACGGAGCTTCGCCGGCGGGGAACTGCACGGCCGTGCTCGAGATGGAAGCGTGCGCGTGCAGAGACGGTTGAGGCGTGTGTGCAGAACGTGCGCGAGCAGGAGAGGAAGAGAGGGAAAGAGAAGGTGGTGCTCAGCACCGGTGTAGAAGGAAGCAGGGGGCCGGTGATGCGAGCTGACGGCGACGGTGACGTTGATGGAGGCGCTGTCCCCGTGCTCCTCCGTGCGCGATCTGGTGTTCAACTTGGAGAGGGAGGAGCGGCGAGCTGGTTCCAGTAGAGAGTTGGCTAGGAGAGGTTAGGAGGTGGCGGCGCCATGGCGATTTTCAGAGGAGGTTGCCGCCGGTGAGAGTTGCAGAGAGGGGGAGCGACGAGGAGAGAGGTTGGCGGCGGATCCGAGGGAGAGGGCGGAAACCTAGGTCTAGGGGGGCTGCGCCAGGTGCCTAGGGGGATATATAGGGGGCTAGGTGGCCGGATCGCCGTCGGGGGTGGCCGTACTGCCGCGGTGGCGCCGCGGATGCGCGCCGTACATGGGACAGACGGCGTGCACGCTTTTTGAAGCGTTAAGTTAGGGTAGAGCGGGCTGGGCTGCGCGCGCGGGGAAGGAAAACGGGCTGGGCTAGTTAGCTGCCGCGCGCGCTGCGTTTTTCCTTTTCTTTTCTTTTTTCCTTTTCTGTTTTTTTTTGTAGGTTTTGCTTTTGGAAGAAAAACATAGGTTTTAGGTTAGAGAAAATTTTGGAAAAATTTGGGGAAGTTCATTAGACCAATTGCAAACATTTGGTAGCTTTTAGTTTCAAAAGTTTAACATTTGCTTGGTGTTTGAAAATTAAACCAAATTTAAGGAATTTTAATATTAATGAAACATTAAGAAAACAAGCATTTCTTAATAGGGTTATCCCTAGGGTTTAAAGTGATTTAAAGAATACAAATGTGTGGTGAACTTCATGGATTCAAAAGGTACTGATTTGAAAACTTGGTTTGAATTTAGAAATGATTTAGGAATTATTGTTTGAATTAATTGATTGATTAATGGTTTGATTAAAACCACCAATTTAATGAGTGACCAACATGGAATAAAATGGTTGTTTTCATTTGTTATTTTTATTCCAAAAGTTGTAACAGAGCAAGTATGAAATAACCATTTGAAATTTGTTTGAGTTTGATTATGAAAACAAGATAAAACAGATGCAAAACAAATAATAACAAATGCAAACAAAAATAAAACAAATGCAATGAGATGATGACATGATGCATTGCTTGAATTAAAACAAGAACAAAACATTCTAAGGGATATTTCATACTTGGGATGTTACAAAACGCCCCCCCTTGAAGGAATCGCGCCCCGAGATTCCTTACTGAGAAGTGAAAAGGTCCGGATACTTCTTGCGAAGATCCTCTTCGGTCTCCCACGTTGCCTCTTTATCGGAATGATGCGACCATTGCACTTTCAAGAACTTGGTGCTCTTGTTGCGAGTCTTACGCTCGGTCTCATCGAGAATACGAATAGGGTGCTCCTCATAAGATAGATCATCTTGCAGTTCAATGGAATCATGATCAACTGCACGATCTGGATCTTTGAAACACTCCTTGAGTTGTGACACGTGGAACACATCGTGCACCTTGGATAGTTTTTCTGGAAGTTCGAGACGATAAGCATTTTCTGCACGCCTTGAGAGGATGTTGAAAGGGCCAATGTATCTTGGTGCAAGCTTTCCTTTCACACCAAAACGATGAGTGCCTCTGAGGGGAGTTACACGGAGATATGCTTTGTCACTAGGTGCATAGACCATGTCCCGGTGCTTGCTATCATAATAGCTCTTCTGACGAGACTGAGCAATCCTGAGATTGTCACGAATGATACGAACTTTCTCCTCGGCTTCCTTAACAATGTCAGGGCCTAAGAGTGAACGTTCACCAGCTCCAGACCAATTGATTGGACTCCTGCATCTGCGGCCATACAGTGCCTCAAATGGTGCCATGCCTAGGCTTGCCTGGTAGCTGTTGTTGTAGGAGAATTCAGCATATGGAAGGCAATCCTCCCATTTCATGCCAAAGGAGAGACCACATGCTCTGAGCATATCCTCGAGAATCTGATTGACTCTTTCGACTTGCCCTTGAGACTGAGGGTGATAAGCTGTGCTGAACAGAAGTTTGGTGCCCAATGCTTCTTGAAAACTCTTCCAGAAATGAGAAGTGAAGATACTTCCACGGTCTAAGCTTATTTCCAATGGAACACCATGAAGAGGAACAATCCTTGCTGTGTAGAGCTCTGCTAACTGACTAGCTGAGATAGTTTCCTTGACAGCAAAGAAGTGAGCTACCTTAGTGAGACGATCAATAACAACGAAGATTGCATCGTTGCCCTTCTTGGACTTTGGAAACCCAGTAACGAAGTCCATTTCAGTCATGTCCCACTTCCACTCAGGAATTTTGAGAGGTTGGAGAAGACCGGCTGTTTTCTGATGGACTGCTTTAACACGTTGACAAACGTCGCATTCAGAAACGTATTGAGCAATTTCACGTTTCATGCCAGACCACCAATACAGAGTCTTGAGATCCTGGTACATCTTTGTACTTCCAGGGTGAATGGATAGAGGAGTTTCATGAGCCTCCTTGAGAATGATATCCTTGAGACTTTGAATCTGAGGAACTGCAATGCGTCCTTCGAAGAACACAGTTCCCTTGTCATCGATTGAGAAGGACTTGAATTTATCATTGCCCTCCTTTATGTGCTCTACAATCTTCTTGATTTCTGTATCACGAAGTTGTTCAGAACGAATCTTGTCCTCGAGAGTTGGGCTGGCTGTCAAACTAGCAAGGTATCCTTCAGGGACAAGACCAAGGTTCAGCTTCTGGAATTCTTCATGAAGTGGAGGTTGGCTTTCCATGATCATGAGATTATTGCAATAGGATTTGCGACTGAGAGCATCGGCCGTAACATTAGCCTTGCCTGGAGTGTAAGAAATGGTAAGATCAAAGTCTTTAATCTTCTCAATCCATCTCCTTTGCCTGAGGTTTAGATCTGGCTGAGTGAAGATGTATTTCAGACTCTTATGATCGGAAAAGATTTCAGTTTTGTTACCCAACAAGTATTGTCTCCATTTCTTGAGGGCAAACACAACTGCTGCAAGTTCAAGATCATGTATGGGATAGTTTTGCTCATGTGGGTTCAACTGACGTGATGCATAAGCCACAACTTGACGTTCTTGCATAAGAACTGCTCCTAGGCCTTGGAGAGATGCATCACAGAATATCTGGAAAGGTTTGGTAGTATCTGGGCCAACCAGAACTGGGGTGGAAGTGAGTTTAGTCTTCAGGAGGTTGAAACTCTCATCACATTGTGGAGTCCAAATGAACTTCTTGTCCTTCTTTGTGAGATCAGTGAGAGGTTTAGCAATCTTGGAGAAGTTTTGGACGAAACGACGGCAATAGCTAGCCAAGCCAAGAAAACTTCTGACTTGCTTCACCGTCTTAGGGGGTTTCCAATCAACAATTGCCTTAACCTTTTCAGGATCAATGGCTATGCCTTTGGCAGAGATGATATACCAAGATATGCAACTTCTGGAATCCAGAACTCACATTTGGAAAACTTGGCATATAGACGATGCTCGCGAAGTTTCATTAGAGTGAGACGAAGGTGTTCTCCATGCTCTTCCTCGGATTTTGAGTAGACTAGAATGTCATCAAGATATACCACAACGAACTTGTCGAGGTATTCATGGAAGACAGAATTCATGAGTCTTGAGAACGTTGCCGGTGCATTGGTGAGACCAAAGGACATGACGGTGTATTCATATAGACCGTAACGAGTAGTGAAAGCTGTTTTTGGAATATCTTCCTTTCTGATCTTTATCTGATGGTACCCCATCCTCAAGTCCAATTTTGAGAATATTGAGGCTCCAGCAAGTTGATCAAAAAGATCATCGATACGAGGAATTGGATACTTGTTCTTGATGGTTTTCTCGTTGAGAGGATGATAGTCAACCACGAGTCTTTTAGTTTGATCCTTCTTGGCAACAAACAGAGTTGGGCAACCCCAAGCGGAGGAACTAGGCTGAATGTAACCTTTCTCCATGTACATATCGATTTGCTCCTTCAACAATTTCAGTTCAGGAGGAGCTATCTTGTATGGATGCTTAGAGATTGGAGCAGTACCTGGCTCAAGCTCGATCACGAACTCAACTGCTCTCTCCGGAGGCATCCCTGGCAACTCTTCTGGAAAGACGTCAGGGAATTCACAAACCACCGGAACATTTTCAATTGCAGGAAGGGGTTTGGCATCGAGGTTGAACAACTGAACAGAACTTGATCCATATGGAGAATAGACTATCTGGCCTGAAGTGTGGGAGAGAGTTATTGACTTTTGAGCACAGTCAATTTTAGCTTTGTGGGTCTTCAACCAATCCATACCCAGGATGACATCAATGTCAGAATTTCCCAGCAACATGAGTGAAGCAAGGAATATGCGACCTCCAATTAGAATCTCATTG
This sequence comes from Alopecurus myosuroides, assembly GCA_028641055.1. Classification (NCBI taxonomy): domain Eukaryota; kingdom Viridiplantae; phylum Streptophyta; class Magnoliopsida; order Poales; family Poaceae; genus Alopecurus; species Alopecurus myosuroides. The sequence goes on from CM054062.1 coordinate 25,993,883, forward strand.
TCCATGCTTATCTTGGATGTCAACATTTGCGGTCCCGGAGAGTGAACAGTCATTTGATTGCTTAGCGGAACCAGAACTAGGTTGTATGCTTTTGCAAAAATCTTTGACACAAAAGAATGCGATGCTCCGGTATCAAACAACACTTTAGCTGGAATAGAGTTTACGGGTAATATACCGAGAACGACGTCAGCAGCTTCCTCAGCTTTGTCGGCCTTGATATGGTTCACCCTCGCGGTCCTCCCGACAGGCCTGTTGTTGGAGTTGAAGGCTTTAGCCGGGGGAGCACGAACCATTGCCTGGTTGGTGTTGGGGCGAGGAGGTGGAGGTAGCTGCCTCTGAGTGCACTTATCAGCGTAGTGTCCAGTCTCCTTGCACTTGTAGCAAGTGACGACACGAGGAGGACCTGGCCTTGGCTGCCCCATTGGAATCCTCTGACCCTGCATCTGAGATGGGTTGGGTGGGCGGGGACCAAAGCCTGGAGAAGCTTGGGCATTTGGACCCCGAGTGACAGCACCATTTGGCACCCAGATGCGGCGCTTCTGCGGAGGGGTGGTCATGTTGGAGGAGGAACCACCCTCACGCGAGTGCTTACGGGACTCCTCGAACGCCTTGCGCCCATTCTCCTCATTGAGCGCGGTGTTCACGAGCTCCACGAAGTCCTTGCACTTGATGTTGGTGAGAGCATACTTCAGTTCCGGGTTAAAACCTCGGCGGAACCTTGCCATCTTCTTGGCTTCAGTGGACACCTCGTCACCAGCGTATCGAGCTAGACGATTGAACTCGTTCTGGTAACCGAGGACGTCCAGCTTGCCCTGTTTGAGAGAGCAGAATTCCTCACGCATCCTTTCCATGAGACCATCTGGGATGTGGTGCTTCAGGATGGCATCCTTGAAACAACCCCAGGTGATAGGATAGCCAGCTCTCATGGTCTGGTAGTTCTCCCACCAAGTAGCTGCCTGTCCCTTCAGTAGGTAGGTGGCATACTTGACCTTATCTTCCTCAGCAACATGAGCTATCTCCAGAGCCCTGTTCATCTCCCTGATCCAGTCATCAGCATCCAGAGGCTCACGTGTTGCCACGAAATCTCTCGCCCCCATGCTCAGAAACTCCTTGATGCTGACTCGTGGAGCATTCTGGTTGTTGTGCTGGTTAGCCTGGATCTGGGCCATCTGAGCCACGACCTGAGTCATCTGAGTCAACAGCTCCGTGAGCGGAGGTGGCTCAGGCGGGTTGCTCCTGGTTGGCGGCATCCTGAATAGACATTCATTTTAGCACAACAATAGAAAAGGATAGACTTGGTAACCGAAAGATAGATTATTCCGACGCATGAATAGATAACCAACAGGTACATCATCACATGTTCAAATACATCAGAATATCCAACAGACCAATACATGGTTCGAATGCCAAAGGATAACTAAACATAGCTAGGAATGGATACATCGGTACTCCCATGCTCATCACGCAGGACGGCGGTGAGTAGTACGACGAGAGATACGGTGCGGAGGAATCCCCCGGAAGTAGGTATAACGACGATCCACGTAGAGCAGGACTGCTCTGAGAGCAACTCTCGGTGTGGTGAAGTAGAAAGCGTCGTCTCCCTGTGCTCCAAAGCGGGGTATCCCAGTGTAACCAGGACCAAGGTCGAGAAGTGGACCTCTGATCGGCTCGTAACCTCCAGCATCTGGCAGCGGAAACCCAGCTGGCTGAGTGAAACGCGCAAAGCGCTCGTCTCCAACAAAGTCTGTGGTGTACGTAGCCAGACGAGTCAACGCCAGATAGAGCTGCTCCCTGACTGAGGCTAACTCCTGAGAAAGTGTGGAAGCAATTGCGTCACTGTGCCTCACGAACTGAGCAGTGGTGTGCAGCCTGGAGCTATCAGACTCGTAGGTATCCAGGTTGCCGTGGAGAGTAAAGTGAACTCCCGCTGACGTGATGTAACCACGGGGGATGTGACGATAAATAGAATCATCAAACCCCCAGTAGTCAGCACGGAGGACGGTGAGACTCACGTACGCTGCCTGCTGCACGGCCATATCCACTGTGGAACCTACTGCCTCGTAGCGGTGGATAACGCTCCTGCCATCATCTGACAGAATGTAGACGATAGCCTGGTAGTAGGTCTGGTCAAACTCTCGCTGCTGCTCGTAGACCTGGTACTCTGGTGCCCAATGGAACCCCAGATAGGTAACCATGTCTCTCAGCATCTCCGGATAACCGGCGGTGCTCTCACAGTGAGTCATCCGAACCACCTGCGGGAAGAACCTGAGATCCATCTGCAGATGATCGGGGAAGTTTTGATTAGACTCCGGTAGAAGAATTGAAGTGGGAAACAACAACAAGGTTCAACGGACGATATGGATGTTGAAAAGAATAGGATATTGAAGCAACATCGGGAAACACGAGACCAAAAACTCCTGAGGTACTACGGAGAACCCAAAACACGTGAAATCCTAACTTGAAAGTTTAGGTGAGAACAGAAAACAACGTTGCACTTCCTTACCAGAAAAGGGTGGGTGGGTGGGGAAAGAAGAAAAATGGCAGAATTCCTACTCTCACGTTTCATTTTTCCTATATAGCTACAAAATAGTTTCTAGACTCAACTGCGACCAGTAAAAAGGGATCCTACAGGCAGACAGGCTCTGATACCATTTGTCGCACCCGGACTTCTACAGGATACTCACCGTACGAACTGAACAGTATTCTGATGGGATTACGGGGCTTTCCGGCACCCGCGTCCTCTTACGAGTAGGCCAACACTTATGTGTGACAACCCATCGCTACTGTTCACCGTCGATGTAAACTATCCTGTAGAAATCAGGACACTACCATTGACGTACTTCATACCATACACACATGGTACGTCAACGGCTTTGAACAAAAGGATAACACAACATGCCTCTATGACACAAAAGATAGAGATAAGGTAGCAAATGGCCTTCACTAAGGCAGAAATAGCAAATACAATCATCCAGAGGACACATGTCCCAACATAGCATTCATTACATCAGCGGAAGCATTCAAAGGGGTCTGAGTACAGACAAGATCCAAATAGGCTTAAGAAGCCGGAAACTGAAATAAAGACGGAGCCCATCCACGATGTCTCGGATCCTGCCCGGGTCCGCTAACTACTCGTCAGCAGCCTCGTCAAACTCCACGTAGTAGCCGTCACCTGGATCCTCGTAATCGTAGTCTGCGGAAACCACAGCCCCAAAGGGGGTCAGTACATAGACGTACTGGCAAGCAAGACTCACAGTTCACCAAAGTATAGCCCGTCAACACAAGCACAGATGACTTGGGTTCAACGGAAAGAAGGGGATATATAAGATGCTGCAACTGGCTGCGCTAACCAACTACAGAGATTCTATCACTTCCAACTATCAGAAAGGGGATAAGATCGAGGGCTGTAACCAACTGAAAGATAACTTCAAGCAAACCCGTCCTGGATCTCGCCCCTTATCCAAAGAAGCAATCCGAGGATAACTCACACAGTTGGATTAAGATGAAACAAGTTATTGTGACAATAATCCTATTATTAGTCAAATTGTAATCATGGGGTGTGAGATTGTGAATCATTAGGTTTAAGTTGTCCTGAGTACTTGTTAGCCAGTACTTTCACCAAGTTAACCATAACCGCGGAAAACACGGCTTCTCGAGAAGATTATCCCTGCAGGGTTGCACCAATTTGGCCGTACACGTATGAATAACCCGCCAGATGGGACGCCTCCCACCAAGCGGGGCACTCAACACAACTCAACTCTTCTCCGCATCAAGCCCAAAGCACCTTGGGCGCACGGCTAATCGAGCCCAGAAGAAAATGGACCCTCATAGCACTCTAAGAACGTGTCCCCCTATATGCCGACTACAAAAGTTCCACCCTGCGCTGGGCTCGCAAAAACATGCATGCGGCAAATAGAAAGCACGAACTAAATGAGATGATTTGGACGAGATGCGAATCGAATCAAATTGAGGGGGGCGCCCATACTCGCTTCCCACATGCGGGTAGTGCGCTCATCATGGATCAGTAGACAAGACCCTTTTCCTATTAGGGTCGACACTAGCAGGCCTCAAAACCACACAGGGCCTCCTGCCGGTGCCTTATCATCAAATTATTATTAACAGTAATAACATTAGCATGATTGATTGATTGATTTAACATCGAGCCCCCAGAACATAATGAAATATAGTAACTGGAAGTAACGGGTAACAGACTCGAGCAAAGCAACCTAAGCATGCTAGTAAGACACTGGCTCAATCAATAGGGTTGTAGGAGTGGTGGTGAGGCAATATCAGGGTTAAAGGATTCATGTGATAGGTTCGTAACAGAAACAACTACCACTAAGGCTAGCAAGAATAGACAACGGAAAGTATCGGTAACCAGGGTTGAAAGGAACACAATGGTTCATGTGAGTGATAACTTGCCTGCGAACTCAGCAGCCGGGTACTGAGCTAGATCCTCAGAAGGGGTGCTGTAAGGGTCGTCTGTCTCAACGTCGTCGTCTATTCGAGAAGAAGCAAACAAACAAAACAGGAAGGTAAACAATCATTGCCATGGCATTGTGCACAATCAAGATGATGCATGAAAAGTTAATGGTTGCATCAAAATAAACTAGCTAACATGATAACACAATTTAAATGGACCCATATGCAATTGGATTGCATATGGAAAAGGTCCATTGAAATAAGTGGAAACAAATGATTTACAACTAATTATTATGTGAAAGTTGTTAGCATGATGCATGCATGATGGTAACCACAAAATAACAACAAACAACAATGATATATGCAAGTAATAAAAGGGTTTAACAAGTTTTGGAAATTATTTATTAAGTTTAGAAATTTTGGTTACTTAGACATGTCACACAAACAATTATTGTTTTCATCAATTTAAAGTGTGCAAAACAATTAACAAAATTTATATTTGAGAAGAACATCAAATTTTAGTTGGATTACATGTTTCAAATATTGAAATTTAAATTAGGATGAATTTTTTATGAATTAACCAATATTAAACAAGTTTTAATTGAATTTAAAACAAGTTTGAATATTATTTGAATTTTATTTGTTCAAATCATAAATTCAAATTCACATTTGAAAAGTTCACACTTTGATGGTTTGAAAACATATTTTGCATGTTCAAAAATATTTTATTTTGAGCAAGTTATGATTTTTATCAAATTTAAATGAATTAAACAAGTATTAAATTATTTAGGCAATTTAAATTATTCAAACCAGGAAACAAATTTTATATTTGAATAGGATATTCAAAATGGTATGAAAAGCATATTTTATTTGTATTTATTGGATTAATAATGATTTAGTTATGGAATTTATGAATTTGCATTTGAATTATTTAGATTCAATTTTAAATTGCAATTTGAAAATTCAAAACAGTGAACAAATGTTTCCAAAAGATAGAAAATTGAATTTAGATCAGTGTGCATATTTTATTTGCCGTTTTTAGAGTTATAAAATAAAAGTTATTATGGTTTTGAAATCAGGGGCCAATCTGTGATTATTTGGACCTAGTTTGGAAAACAGAAAGTTTTAAAAAATGTTTTATACCCACTGGAAACGTACCCACACGCTGCCAGGGGGGCCCCGTGGGCTCACTGTGCCCGCGTGGCACAAACGCGACTGACGGCTGGGCCCCGGTTGTCAGCGTAGAAGAAATAAAAAGGTGGGGTTTTATGCGGCCGCGGGGATTCGATCCCTCGCCCGCGCGCTCGCAAGCGCTATCTCTGAACCACTGCGCTGTGCGCGTTTGTTGTCAGTACTAGCGATGCAGGGAGGATATGGTTTCATAACCAAGCGTTACTGAAACTGAAAACGCGCGCAACTCTGAACTTCGTCAGACAACGGAGCTTCGCCGGCGGGGAACTGCACGGCCGTGCTCGAGATGGAAGCGTGCGCGTGCAGAGACGGTTGAGGCGTGTGTGCAGAACGTGCGCGAGCAGGAGAGGAAGAGAGGGAAAGAGAAGGTGGTGCTCACCACCGGTGTAGAAGGAAGCAGGGGGCCGGTGATGCGAGCTGACGGCGACGGTGACGTTGATGGCGGCGCTGTCCCCGTGCTCCTCCGTTTGCGATCTGGTGTTCAACTTGGAGAGGGAGGAGCGGCGAGCTGGTTCCAGTAGAGAGTTGGCTAGGAGAGGTTAGGAGGTGGCGGCGCCATGGCGATTTTCAGAGGAGGTTGCCGCCGGTGAGAGTTGCAGAGAGGGGGAGCGACGAGGAGAGAGGTTGGCGGAGGATCCGAGGGAGAGGGCGGAATCCTAGGGCTAGGGGGGCTGCGCCAGGTGCCTAGGGGGATATATAGGGGGCTAGGTGGCCGGATCGCCGTCGGGGGTGGCCGTACTTCCGCGGTGGCGCCGCGGATGCGCGCCGTACATGGGACAGACGGCGTGCACGCTTTTTGAAGCGTTAAGTTAGGGTAGAGCGGGCTGGGCTGCGCGCGCGGGGAAGGAAAACGGGCTGGGCTAGTTAGCTGCCGCGCGCGCTGCGTTTTTCCTTTTCTTTTCTTTTTCCTTTTCTGTTTTTTTTTGTAGGTTTTGCTTTTGGAAGAAAAACATAGGTTTTAGGTTAGAGAAAATTTTGGAAAAATTTGGGGAAGTTCATTAGACCAATTGCAAACATTTGGTAGCTTTTAGTTTCAAAAGTTTAACATTTGCTTGGTGTTTGAAAATTAAACCAAATTTAAGGAATTTTAATATTAATGAAACATTAAGAAAACAAGCATTTCTTAATAGGGTTATCCCTAGGGTTTAAAGTGATTTAAAGAATACAAATGTGTGGTGAACTTCATGGATTCAAAAGGTACTGATTTGAAAACTTGGTTTGAATTTAGAAATGATTTAGGAATTATTGTTTGAATTAATTGATTGATTAATGGTTTGATTAAAACCACCAATTTAATGAGTGACCAACATGGAATAAAATGGTTGTTTTCATTTGTTATTTTTATTCCAAAAGTTGTAACAGAGCAAGTATGAAATAACCATTTGAAATTTGTTTGAGTTTGATTATGAAAACAAGATAAAACAGATGCAAAACAAATAATAACAAATGCAAACAAATGCAATGAGATGATGACATGATGCATTGCTTGAATTAAAACAAGAACAAAACATTCTAAGGGATATTTCATACTTGGGATGTTACACCCGAGTAGGGAAGGAGAGTCCCCGAGTAGAGAGGGGCAGTCCCCGGGTTGCAGGCACCAGTCCCCGGGATGGAGACTGCAGTCCCCGGTTTCTCTGTTGCATTCTCCCAGTCAATCTCCATGGGAATAGCTTCTTCATTTGGCAAAGAAGGGACAAATATGGACTCCGAGTTGGGGGACGGCTTGACGAATGGCTTTCTCAAATGCTCCAAGGCAATTCCAGCCGGGACGTATTGCCGAGAAGACCCCAACTTGGACAGCTCGTCTGCTGCTTCATTTTCTGCTCGGTGGATGTGCTGGAACTTGCAGCCTTCAAAAAATCCAGTCATAGTTTGCACCAGGAAACGGTATGACGCCATGTTGGCATCCAAAGCATCCCAAGTGCCAGAAACTTGCTGCACAACCAAATCCGAGTCGCCATAGCATATGATGCGCTGCACACCAACCTCCTTCGCTACCTTCAGGCCATGCACCATGGCTTCGTACTCTGCTACGTTGTTGGATGCCATGAAATGAATCTGCAGTACGTACTTGAGCTGATCCCGCTTGGGTGACGTAAGCACTACGCTAGCACCAAGCCCTTCCTTCACCTTGGAGCCATCAAAGTGCATCTTCCAGTAATTGGAAACTGGGGCAGGAGGCTCGTATTGCACCTCAGCCCAATCCACAAGAAATTCCGCCAGGATCTGAGACTTGATGGCTTCTCTTCTCGCATAAGAGGGAGCGTACGCGGCCAGCTCTATCGCCCACTTGGCTACTCTGCCAATCGCTTCCTTGTTGTCCATGATATCCGAGATGGGAGAAGATCTCACCACAGTGATGGGATGCTCCTGGAAGTAGTGCTTCAGCTTCTTGGCGCCCAGGTACACGCCGTAGGTCATCTTTTGGTAGTGCGGGTAGTTCTGCTTGGAGCTGGACAACACTTCATTGAGATAATATACCGGCCGCTGCACACTTTTGCCTTCCTCTTCTCGCTCCACCACAATTACCACGCTGACTACCCGGTTGGTGGCAGCAATGTACAGCAGCATTGGCTCTTTGGGTAGCGGACTAGGCAAGATGGGAGCGCTACCCAACATTGCCTTCAGCTCATTGAATGCCACGTCCGCTTGCGGTGTCCAAACGAACTTGTCGCTTGTCTTCATCAATTGGTACAAAGGCAAGGCCTTCTCGCCCATTCTGCCCAAGAAACGACTCAGAGATGCCAAGCAACCAGTGAATTTTTGCACATCCTTCAGGGATCTCGGCAAAGACATGCTCTCAATAGCTTTTATCTTTGAAGGATTGGCTTCAATGCCCCGACTGGATACCAAGAAGCCGAGTAGCTTGCCAGCTGGGACGCCAAAGGTGCATTTACTCGGATTCAGCTTCATCTTGTACTTGCGCAAATTGGCAAAGGTTTCCTCAAGATCGGCAAGCAGAGTTTGTGTTTTATTCGTTTTGATGACAATGTCATCTACGTACACCTGCACATTTTTGCCGAGTTGATCGTGCAAGCATTTCTGCATGCATCTCTGATAAGTAGCACCCGCATTCCGCAACCCGAAACACATGACACGATAGCAATAAGCCCCGTACGGGGTAATGAAAGCAGTCTTTATTTGATCAGCAGGGTTGAGAGCTATCTGATGAAAACCAGAGTAGGCATCTATGAAAGACAAAAGCTCACAACCAGCGGTGGAATCGATCACCTGATTGATGCGAGGTAGCGGGAAGGGATCCTTGGGGCAGGCCTTGTTTAAGTCGGTGTAGTCGATGCACATGCGCCACGCGGTAGCAGCCTTGGGGTCCTCCTTCTTCTCGACCATGACCGGGTTGGCTAGCCAATCCGGATGCATCACCTCTATGATGAAATTGCTTATCAGCAGCTTGGTGATCTGATCACCGATGGCCTTCCTTCTCTCATCCCCGAAGCGGCGCATAGCCTGCTTCACGGGTTTGGCATCAGGACGCACATGTAGCGAGTGCTCAACCAACTCCCTCGGGACTCCTGGTAGATCTTCATTGGACCAGACGAACACGTCCCGATTCTCACGGAGGAAGTGGATGAGCGCGCTTTCCTATTTCTCCGCCAACCCGGAGCCAATGATGGCAACTCGGTCGGGGAACTCAGGGTCAACCTGGACCTTCTTTGTTTCCTGGGATGCCTGGAATGGGGTCCCGTATTGGGAGCTTGGCATCCCGGGCGCACCACCTTGTGCTGCTTGCGCCATAGCCACCACCTCGTACAAGAAATTCCCGGCACAATGCCGTGGAAAGTGGTCTTGCTGGGTAGCAGCATGTTTTCGGCAATACCGATTTTCTCAAGCGTGCCCTTGTACACGATGTTGATGCTGCTGCCGTTGTCGGTCAGTACCTTGCTGAACCTCACGTTCTTCTCGGGACCCAAGAAAGTGGGATCCAGCACCAAGGCGTAGCTACCCGGTTGGGCATCACCTTAGGATGATCTGCTCTGGACCATGTGATCTCCTGGTTGCACCAGTGCAAGTAGTGAGGGACAGCCGAGATCACAACATTGACCTCCATGGCGCGCCTGTGCTGAGATTGCTTGTCGACGGGCTCAGAGGTGAATATCATGTAGCTCTCATGGTGCTCTTGGTACTGGTTGCGGCCTCCCTCATCATTGTTACAATTGTTGTTGCCCTGGTAGTTGTTGTTGCCTCTGTTGTTGTTGCGGTTGTGGTTGTTGTTGTTGTTGCGGTAGCCATCATTGTTGAAGTAGCGGTTGGCTCCTAAAGCCACCTGGTTCACGTTCTCTCTTCTCGGGAATACTGGAGGCCGAGCTGCGGGTGCACGGGCAGGCTGCACATTGGCATTCGGGACTGGCAGAGGGGGAGGAGGAGGCAAGCCTTTATTCCTGATCAAATCCCACCAGTCGCATTGCCGAGTAGTGTGGTTGGCAGGTCTTGAGGGATGCTGAGTATGGAAACTGCATGGGCCATCCCTCATGTCGTCGAAGACAAACTTCTTACCCGGCTCCGGGTTGCCGCTACCCTGCTAAGGAGCACGATATGGCTTCTTGTTGCCTTGGCCCTGATTCTGGTTCTACCCGTACTGGGCTCCAGCAGGTTTCTGCCTTTGGCTACTCCCAGCTCCGGTAACCACAACATTCACCTCCTCAGGATCGTACCGAGTATCAATCCGGTCACCTCTGCCCTTGTTGCGAAACTCGTTGCGCTTGCTGATGTTGAAGTTTCTTCTTGGCTCCGCGGAGTCCATCAAAGGCTGAGTTGGGTCCCCGAGTGCGTACTGATCCGCAATCTTGATGGTCTCCGCGAGGGTGTTTGGCATCTGCCTCTGCAACCTTTGCCACAACAAGCTGCCATGTCTGCAACCCTGTGCAAACCAAGTAATGGCTTGGGCTTCATTCACACCTTCACAGGTGTTCCTCAATGTGCTCCACCGAGTAAGATACTCGCGGTCCGTCTCGTCTTCCCGCTGCTTGCAAGCGGACAACTACTGCGGCCTATTCGGCCTCTTGTAAGTGCTGGTGAAGTTGCTGATGAAGGCCTCCGAGAAGTCCAGCCAGCAATTGATGCTGTTCTTGGGCAGGTTGGTGAGCCAAGTGCGGGCATGACCCTCAAGCATCTGCGGAACATACCGCACAGCCCACCTCCGGTTGCCATTCGCGATATGAACCGCGGTGACATAGTCATTGAGCCAATCTTCCGGCTTGGTGATGCCATTGTAACTCTTGGTGCCCCTAGCAACCTGGAAGTTCTTCACGGATGGCTCATTCATGATGTGTGGGCCAAAGCATGCTGGACCAGGCAGCCCCGTGTTCTCGAGTCTTGCGGACAGATTAATCCTGTCCAGCTTGTACCTGGCATCCGTGGGTTCCAGCACACGCTCACCCACGCGATCCAAGATGTCATAACCGGCCAGCCCCATGGCCGAGTAGCCATCATCATATCTGTCCACCTCCATAGCTTCAGGCTGCTCCACTGGGTTGGCTACTCGCGCAGCCGCATGCGGTTGAGCAGCAACTGCCTGTTGCGCCCTCTGCCGAGTAGGCTGAGCAACCTGTTGCCGAGAAGGGCCGGGAAGACCTCCGTCTCGTGTCTGGCTATGAGCTTGATGGGCTTGATAGCCTGCTCCTGCAGCGTTGTGTTTTTGACCGGACTGTCGCGGCACAGCGAGCTGTTTTGCGGCTGCAGTCGGGTCGTACACCTGCATCTGCCTGTCTCTGCCATAGTACCCACTCCGGTTCTTCTCGCGGCTGGGATGCCGAGAAGAGGCCTGATCCGTAGATCTGACAGCGTGCGAGTGCACCACCTGAGAAGCTCCAGCACCCGGATTGGCTTTCCGGAACTCCTCGTTCTGCCTAGCAGCCTCTAGCACTAACTCATTGAGCCTCTCCTGCTGCCTAGCACGCGCGTCGCCCTCGAGATGCGGCAACTCAGCAGCTACAGCCTCAGCGGCTCTAAGTGTTTTGGCGGGGGTACTGTATCTAGGCCTGGTGGAGGTGTTTGCGGTGGCAGACTGACTAGGAGCCTCTACAACCGTTTCCATCTCGGCGCCTAAGTTGCGACGCGTAGCACCTACTTTGCTAGCCCTCGTAGCAACTGGTGTAAAACCGTGAGCCTTGTTGTACTCGTTCTGATCTAGACTAAGCTCAAGCCTAATCTTCTCCAACTCCGCCTGCTCAGCGAGCAGCTCCTGGCGCTGCCGGTCGAGCTGCGCCTTCATGGTCAAGAGCTCAAGATCAGTGGAAGGCGGCATACCCGTCCGCGCAGCAGACGCAGGTATTGTCGGAGTAGTGGAGAGGGGGAGGTTGCAGTCCTTCTCGTAGGGCTTGTGGGTCTTCCCGCCAGCACTTGTGCCAGCGAGATCCTCGATGACGCCCGCAGCAGCAGCCGCGCACTTTCCGGCGTCCACAGCCAGGCCGGCCACCATCACCTCCACGCTGTCCGCAGAACGACCAACCGACCTTCCGCGGGCAGCGGTCACAGCAGGAGGATCCTCCGCGACAAGCACCTCCTCCGGGAACTCGCGGACGACGACGGTGGCGACGTAGACAAGGTGCGAGCCGAAGGAGAGCACCGTGCCGCCTTTCGGCATGACCTTGCCGCCAAAATCGCCGGCATTGTCGGTGACGAAGTCGAAGGAGCCGAATCTGTGGACAAGGCCACAGACCACGCGCTCTCCAGTAGCAGAAGTAGATCATGTCCGAACGGAAACTCCAGCCAGCGCCGCTGGTTGCCCCACGGTGGGCGCCAACTGTCGTGGTGGTGTCACGGCAGATGCCATAGGATGGCTAAAGATGTGGGGACGATGGACGCTGGAGGCGCTCGGGGAGGGATCACGCAGCGAGTAGCCGCGTGAGGTATGAAACTAGCACTGCAAACAACAAGATCTACCCAGGTTCAGGGCCCTCGTGTGGAGGTAAAACCCCTACTCCTGCCTTTCTCTCCGTATATTGGTGTCTCACCGAGTAGCCACAGTACAAGTTTTGCCTACTACCGAGTAGCCACCCTGCTCTCAATGTGATGAACTAGGTCAAGAACGTGAGCCGATTCTGGGATCTCCTTGTCCCTCACGCAGGAGGGGGCAAGGCACCTTATATACTGGTGTCCAGCCGAATACAGCCAAGAGGGAAAAGTACAAACAAATGTCGACATAGTGAGCACACTGCGTACTTCCGGCTTCCCGCTGACAGCTTTGGCTTCCTAGTTTGTCTTGTGTACAAAGTCGTTGTGCAAAACCAAGAAGATGATCTGTTATCACTGCTGTAAACACAGAGTAGGCCCCCCTTATCCTGCGACGGTCTGCTGACACCCTGACGAGGACACGCACGCGCTCTGCAGATGAACAGTGCCTCAGTACGGACCCAGGATACGCGGGATCCTGTGTCAGAACGGCTCCTTTGACTTCTGGCCCGAGTAGGAAACCACCATTTCTACTCGGACCACTTCTTCTACTCGAAGGTCGATAACTTCCTTGATTCTTTCTTCTGGCCATCAACAGGTATGACCGAATAGCAGTCGACCGGGTAGCAAGTACCGGGTAGCCAGCTACTCTGCCGAACATCTCTTCTGACCTTGCCCCTTAGCACTGGCCTTTACCCTACTCGGGGGTAACCCCCGACACTATCCATAAAAAGTTGTTATTTTGGTTATTAAAACTCTTTTGTATCATCTATTAAAGTCCCTTAGAAGGCATCCCTAAATCTTGATTATATCCATGTTATCTTGATGCACTTTTTCTGTGTTACTCCAAATCACTCCTTATTGTTTTCAGGCCCAATGAACCTACCCTTTTCATATCCATGACCTATACATCACCTTCATATGGTCCATTTATTTTTCCAAATAACATTTGATGATTTATCTCTCATGGTTTTTAAACTACTAAATAAACTCCTGTTTTCACCATTTTTCCACTTGGTGCCTCAAATATTTTCAAAAGAGTTGTTTATTAAAAGTCACTTTTGAGACCTATATTATGTACTATCTCCTCCCAACTCAAAAATAATTGTTTTAAAAGCATTTTACTATTTATTATTTTCCATTTTCCAAAAGGCCAGAAATGAGATTTAAAATATTTTGTGAAGAAAAGTATTTCCTAAAATCTTGGAAAAATTACCCAACATGCCTATGGTCATGTGGGACTTACTTATACAAAAACATTTGCAAGTTGTTTTGAAAATTTTGGAGAAAACATTTAAAAACACTTTCTGCCATTTTTGAATTCCCAAAATTTTGTGAAAGAAATATTTTCAAAAACTCTTGAGACCACCACCCCTAGACTCCATTTTTGATTCTCTATCCATTGGACACAATTTCTAACATAGGTTCTATTCAAATTATTGGTGAAAACTATCAAAAACAACTCCTGGTCTTTTTGGACATTGATGAGTTCATCCATGTCTTGATCAATGATTGCACTCTCTCTACCTCTCCCTGGTTCTGTGAGGTAGGAAATATCTTCTCCAACCCCTTGGACAAGGTCCACATGCCCCTAACCCTCTCTCTCTCTTCCTCTAGATCAGTCACCTACATAAAGACAACGATGGTGATCACCCCCACTTTCTCTATCCACCACCACAGTGCATTCCAGAGGAAGCTATCGCGCCAGCACACTTCCCTCTCACCCCGTGACCCCCTGGTGAAGCCTATTCCCTTCCCCTTGTCCTCTTCTTCCTTGCTCATGCGCTGGCCATGGCGCCCAGGGCGTCCACGACACGTCGCTCGTGTTCCAACGCGTGGGCATCGCTCCTCGACACCTCCCCTTGTCTAAAAGCTTCACGGGGCACCCACGATCCTACCCGTGCCCCCCATTCATATCCTCTCGCTCTCCTTCTTCCTCTGGCTACTGTCGAACACCTGCGTGTGTCGGCATTGGCACACGGCTCCCGCTCACCTCGAACCTTCTCCCTCCAATACCTCTCGCCTGGAGGATCTCCTCACCTCTGTGACTCTCCCTGACCCGCGCTCAGCACCCCATTGCAGTCGAGCAAGCGAGCCCGTGTCCACCATGGTCGCCGAGCGCCATGCTCGGCGGCTAAACCTTCCCGAACAATCCCCTTGCTTCCCACCTTGTCCACCCACCTCCTACTGCCTCTAATCAAACCCTTGGTGGAAAAGCCCCCTCCCATTCCCTCTGCATCACCGGAATCGACCCAGAGCCGTCGCGGACGAACTCCTCGTCGCATCGGCACCTCAGGACTGCTCCGCCCTCCTCGTTTCTTCCCCTAGACTCCTATCCATCTAAATCGACTCATGCCCCTCTCATTGTCTCTATTTGTTACTTGCAGGAGCGCCGCCATCCATGGCTTTGGTCCGCCGCCGCGGCACCTACGGAGAACCCTAGCTCGGGTCCTTCCCAGCAAGCGCCGATGAGGGCATCGAATGCGCATCGTCGCCCGGGTCCTCCTCGACCTTTTCTCGGTTCCAGGGGATGCCGGGAACTCATTCCGGTAAGATTCCGGCGAAGCTCCGCCGTGGACCGCCACCTCCTCTGTTTTCCGCCGCCTGGAAATGGTCGCCGCCGGCCTCGACGACGCGGCCCCTCCAGAGACATTGGATCCACATCCAACGGACCTGTTTGAATCCTGGAACATTGAATCTCGGCCGCTGGATTCTGATCGGACGACGGCATACCGATTCGGCAGCGTGCGCTCGCCACTAGGCTGGCCTGCCTCTGTGCGGCCCAATTCCTTCAGATCTGGCCCATTGCCATTTTTCTCTGCAGGTTGAAATCTTTTTCTGCAGATCTATTTCTTCCTGTTTACTTTAAATCGAAATGAAAATGCAACTGTGTAAAACTGGCCAAACTAAAAATCACAGTGATAGATATACTTTTTCTTAACCATATCCAACTTGTAGATCTAGTTTTTGTGCTGTAGTTTAGGAGAAATAAAATAAATGCTAGAGGTACTCTGTTTCACCATTTAATTCATAACTTGAGTTTTAAGTATCCAAATCATGCAAACTAAACTGTTTTGAGTAGCCCTTGATAATATCTATCTGTTTCAGTTGTCCTTGTGTTGACTTTAGTTGTTATGTGAAAATGACATGCATGTTAGTGTTTAGGCCAGAGAGCACTTCTGTGAATTGTTTAATTTTATTGGTGATGATTTTTGAAATGAATCCAATTGTGTTGGTTTGCTAGTGACTAGGAGCACCTTATACTAGATTTTCATGATGTTAGGAGTTACAGAATAAGATTGGTGCAATATTTAGTGTTTAGCCATTTTTTGCATATTATTGCTATGCCTTTATTAAATTGTGTTTTTGTTATAAAAGTGATTCCTAGCATGTGTAAGGTATTAATACATTATTTGTATGTGTTTTGAGTGTTTCACTAGCATGATATGGTTTGTGTGTGAAAAGCCATGTTTGTCATGGTTTTATTCTCATAGGGTGTTTTCCTAGTAATAATGGATTAAAATTATGTTATTCTTCATAATGGTATGATAGATGGAATAAATGCTTTAGTATTGTTTTCCATAGCATAGCTACTTTTATTCTAGCATATTATACATGCTTGCATGCTTGAGTGAGCTCAAGATCAAATTGTCATGCTTTGATAGTTTAGATGATTTTCTGCCACAGATGCTATTTGCCTGCTTAATTTTTGAGGCATTGATTAGATTGTTATTTTGTTATTCTAGCATGTCTAGATGTTGTTTTCTCTGTTATGTGGATGTCATCTTACAGATCCATCATGTTAGAATAAATCATATTTAATGATCTCTGATGGTTATGCATGTCTGCTTGTCTAAACAACCCTTTTTCATGTCTAGTTTTAATAGTTGTTTTGCTCCATGATTATTTTCATGAATTGAGTGATGCCATGGTATTTTTTTGGCATTGTTTTGTCTCTGTTATTAGGTTGCTTAGGTACTGGTTATATTAATTCTCCATGATTAGAAAAGCATGTGTTACTATGGGCTTGTAGTATTGCTTGATAATATTTTCCTATGCTTATGTATGTGTTCCTAAGTTGTTTTATTTTTATTTTGCTCATCCTCATGAATGACCAGAGAGTCATTTAACCTTATTTGAGCATGATATGAGAGTGGCACACCCACTGGACTCATGCCATTTTGGTTGAGGATCCATAACATCAATTCTAGTGCTATTCATGTGTGTTGTCTGTGCATGTTTTGCTTGATGGTGTGCACCCTAGTAATTTTGTTTGTGAGTGTACTTGTTTGATGAAATGCTTGCTGTATGTTTACATTTTATCAAGTGCTTGCCTTTGTTTGGTTCTGATTGTGTGTTTTTCGTTTTTGTATTTACGACGTTAGATAACGAAGACGGTATTATTTCCCGGAGAGGTTTTTATTGCAACTCTTGTTTATTTCAAGAGCAAGACCAAGACCAGTGCCAAGGCAAGCCATTCTAAATGCTTGCTGTTGTTCTACTTATCATTATCTATCATGCATGTTTTACTTCTGAAGTTTTACAAATGTTTGATTCAAAAACTATCTTTTTAAGTGGACTATACCATTATTTATTTCATGTATCTAATATGCTATATCCACTATATAATCTTGCTGTTACCAAGCCCTTTATATATTTTAGTATCATCACTTAATCAACTTAAGTCCCCTAGTGTACATTTTAACTTGATGTTTTGGAAAAGCAAAAGCTTGGAAAAACCCCGAGGAAAGGTGGGACCTTGTCCGAGGGAGGTTTGTGAAGAAGGAAATGTTTTCGACTTGTTTTCCAAAAATGACACATAACCTAGTCTTCACCGGACAACCAAGTCGTGCTGCCACATTACCCCAATATGGGGACGGGGTCTAGCTAATTTCTTGTCGGTGTTAGTCTGTGTCTACCTGAATGTGCTATAGGGGTTAGAGTCCCCCGAACCGAATTGTCGCCAGGAGGGAGAATGGGACATTCACAGTGTGGGATTAAGGTCACTACCGGTTGCAGCAATTGGGTCTCCTGCCATGGCGGTGTGTTGTCAGGGGAAACCGGATCGATACGGCTGACTCACTCGGTGCCGGGGAGAACAAACCCAGTTGAAGAGGTAGTCATTTACTAGCACTGACATAGTGGATGGTTAGGACCAGTTATCCGATGTTTGCATACTGTCTCGGACAGTCCGTGGTTGTTCACGGAGGATGTACTGGATCTTGTGGATTGTGTACACCTCTGCAGAGTAAAACTATTCAGAATAGCCGCGTCCTCGGATATGGACAGTTGAATGGCCATGTAGCTAGCACTGTGTCAATGTTTTAAAAAAAACTAGAAAGTGTTTTTGAAATTGTACCTGGGAGGTACGTTGAAAGGGAATGATCGTACCTTTGAGGTACCGGATAAATGATGATCTTAAAGATGTGTTTTTCCAAGAAGTTTTGCAAAGTGAAATGTTTTCTTTATTTAGAGTGCTTTACCAAAACCTTGTGGACATGCTATATCTACAAGAGAAATGAAATATCTTTTGAAGTATCTTCTTCAACAAAGAAAAATAAAACTTGTGCAACTATGATGGGTCTTAAATTCATCATAGCTAGTTGAACCCTAATTAAAGCCTTCCTACCACCTATATATATACATACTTGCATGTTTATCTTTCATTTGGGGTGTCTTGCTTGAGTACATTCAAACGTACTCATTTTGGTTTCGTCCCTGGCTATCGTCTTAGCCAGACTTTGAGCAAAAAACCGGAGAACCTGAAGAAGATGGCGTCGCTGACGGCTATGCGAACTAGGAACGTCTCCGAGTCAGTAGCCTGTAGGTAGTCAAGGCGTGACTTGGGTTTATCACGAGTGTGTTTTGTAGTCTTCCGCTGTTCTTAGTGTGTGTTCATGTCCTGCGTGGCAGTTGTTTTCAACTGAGTCAAGTGACCAGTTGTGTAAACCGTGTATTCGTGTAGTGGATGTTGTAATCTGCAATGCCAACTCGAGTATGTTGTTCACGACTAACTGATCATGGGATCGTGAATGTATGCATACTGGAGGTCTCGGACTGCTAGTCTGGGGTCCCCACAGAGTTAGTATCAGAGCCATCCTGACTTTAGGAGACCTTAGTTTAGCATGGATGTCAGATAGGAAAAAAAACTATTTTGGTAAAACTATATTACTGCCTAAAATGTTCTATCTAAATAACCCTAAGCATGGTTTCCATTTTTCTCATATTTTCAAAAAAAAATATTGCCTGGTTTATAAAACTGAGTTTTTGAGGAAAAACAGACAAAATAGTAAACATAACTTTTTGTCCTTTGTTTTCATGGCTCAAAATGTTTTGTAAGTAAATAAACATGAGTTTATAAAATTTTGGTTTTTATTTAAAAAGTATAGCAAAAAGTTTTCTTCTGTTATCTTTCTATAAAACAATTACATACTTGGCGATGTCCTGAGAAGACCTTAGTAGTTAGCAACCCGAAGAAAAAGGAGCTTTCGTCCGAAGATCTCAACATCATGGTGATCTCTATGCAAGTCCCGAAGACTCTGCCATGTATAAAAATCTTCAAAGATATTTAACGACATGAAGACTTCAACGACCCTTTTGTCGACCCAGACCCATAGGAATTGATAGGTTTCGCTCAGTTGTTTTACTTGAGCTAACCCGTTCTTCAGCGGTAATAGACGTTTGCTGGTACTAAAGGTACCTTGTTTGTCCTTTGCATGTGTGTTAATTGTGTGTTTTTACTCTTGCGGTATGTTTTTACTTGCTCCCTTGTTGTGTGTGTTTTGGACTTGTTTTCACGTATGTCTCACAAGCACGCCTTTTCGGCAAAGCAAAGTCACCACACTTTAAGCTCTTGCTTTGTTCCTGTTTGTTTGCAAAAAGTCTGACTTAGCAAAAGCCCTTTTAAAAAAGGTTTTATTTCCCATTCTCTCATGAGAACCCCAAGATTGTGGAGCGCTCTCTACTTCAACCAGAGAGCCCAAGATCTCTTAAATCTTCTTCAAAGATGGACGACGGGCTTCACGCGCCATTTTGTGCAGCTACATCAAGCGCCGTCATGAAGAACGACAAATTCAGATTCAAGCCCGAGAAGACGCGAGATGTGTCTCGCGACACCAACAAAAAAAACTTTTACCAGACTAACACTTCTAACATAACTATCTAATTTTAGACTAACCTCTAACCGAAACTTTGCTTTAGGCACTAGCTAGTTTTCCCGAGGGAAAGCTAACTATGTGATCCTAAATCACCCGTGAAGACGTCTACAAAGCTCCATGAAGATCAAGGCCCAACAAATTCTTCCACTACCTGCCATCGCCACCAAGCAAAAATGAGACGAAGACGAAGATAATTCCCGACAACCTACGAAGATCAATCAAAGGGGGGAAGCATCCGCACTTCAACGCGGTCGACCACTCAAGAAGCCAAGAAGCATACAGGAGTTTCTAACAGTTTTCATAGCAATAATCAGAGAGAGTCAAGTCTACGGACCTGACGCCCTGTGAGACTCGATTGTTGTCATGGGTAACTACCCGTAAAACTCCTAAAGAAGATCAGGTCCAGACAACGACAGAAGGTCTACGAAGCAGAAAAATCAAGACCCTTCATTAGCTTGTGTCGTTCCACCAACATCAACAACAAGTACTTGAAGTGTCAAGTGAACATATCCATCTCCTCAACAAGCAACATTCTGACAACATCAACACCTCGAGTTCTCAGAAGACCACCTCGTCAAAGAATCTTCATTAACGTAAATTGAAGAAGCTCGAGACTCTTGTTTTTAGTTACACCATTAAGTACCCACTTACGAATATCGGGGACGAGATTCATTTTAAGGGGGGAAGAGCTGTAACAGCCCAATTTTTGGAAGACAGGAAAAACTTGTTTTCAAGAACCCAAAAATCAGGGCCAACAAAAACTTTTTAATATGTTTGACTTATGCTTGTGTTTTCATTTCTATTTGATTGTTGTATGTGTTTGTGTTTGAGTTTGTTAACAACTAACATTAAAAAACAATGATCATAAACCTTCTTAAAACACAACCCGGGTGATCAAGTCATGACAAGAAAGCTTATCATCTTCATCCATCACCCTCTTTTGGCAAAAACCTTTTTGAAAATGTTTTGATTGTAGAAGAAACCCAAAGGCCTAGTTTTGAGAAAAACAAAGGATAATTTCCAAAACTATATAAAGAGTAATTTGGAGCTAATCATCTCCAACTTATTTTCAACCAATATGTTTTTGCAAGTATTTCAAAAACTCTTTATCACTTCCTTCTTTTGCAAAAACAATAAGAGGGGATTATATTACCCCTGTGTTTTACCTCAATTATTTTCTTTTGGAAATAACAACTTTTGAGCTGAACCTCTTTATAAATCCTCTTGTCAGGGTATGTCTTGATCACTACCTCTATTTAACACTTGAGAGAAACACCTGGAAATTAAATTGAAGAACTTAGTTGTTTGAGTGATCTTGTGTGACTTGTTATGTTATCTGCTTGTTGTGTAATCTTATCTTGTGTTTGCTTTAGGTATTCTATTTATGTTTGTTGATTAATGTGTGTTGTTTTAATAAAATAAAACCTATTAATAAAAATATCAAACATCAATATCATATTCCATCACATGTCCATATTATCCTCTGCTTTCCAAAAATCTCCAACTTTGGGGACAGACTTCTATGACAAATCTTGAGCTAATCATCATACATCTCATTGTCTATATCTATGCTATCCATAAAAAGTTGTTATTTTGGTTATTTAAACTCTTTTGTATCATCTATTAAAGTCCCTTAGAAGGCATCCCTAAATCTTGATTATATCCATGTTATCTTGATGCACTTTTTCTGTGTTACTCCAAATCACTCCTTATTGTTTTCAGGCCCAATGAACCTACCCTTTTCATATCCATGACCTATACATCACCTTCATATGGTCCATTTATTTTTCCAAATACCATTTGATGATTTATCTCTCATGGTTTTTAAACTACTAAATAAACTCCTGTTTTCACCATTTTTCCACTTGGTGCCTCAAATATTTTCAAAAGAGTTGTTTATTAAAAGTCACTTTTTAGACCTATATTATGTACTATCTCCTCCCAACTAAAAAATAATTGTTTTAAAAGAATTTTACTATTTATTATTTTCCATTTTCCAAAAGGCCAGAAATGAGATTTAAAATATTTTGTGAAGATAAGTATTTCCTAAAATCTTGGAAAAATTACCCAACATGCCTATGGTAATGTGGGACTTACTTATACAAAAACATTTGCAAGTTGTTTTGAAAATTTTGGAGAAAACATTTAAAAACAGTTTCTGCCATTTTTGAATTCCCAAAATTTTGTGAAAGAAATATTTTCAAAAACTCTTGAGACCACCACCCCTAGACTCCATTTTTGATTCTCTATCCATTGGACACAATTTTTCACATAGGTTCTATTCAAATTATTGGTGAAAACTATCAAAAACAACTCCTAGTCTTTTTGGACATTGATGAGTTCATCCATGTCTTGATCAATGATTGCACTCTCTCTACCTCTCCCTGGTTCTATGAGGTAGGAAATATCTTCCCCAACCCCTTGGACAAGGTCCACACGCCCCTATCCCTCTCTCTATTCCTCTAGCTCAGTCACCTACATAAAGACAAGGATGGTGATCACCCCCTCTTTCTCTATCCACCACCACAGTGCATTCCAGAGGAAGCTATCGCGCCAGCACACTTCCCTCTCACCCCGTGACCCCCTGGTGAAGCCTATTCCCTTCCCCTTGTCCTCTTCTTCCTTGCTCATGCGCTGGCCATGGCGCCCAGGGCGTCCACGGCACGTCGCTCGTGTTCCAACGCGTGGGCATCGCTCCTCGACACCTACCCTTGTCTACAAGCTTCACGGGGCACCCACGATCCTACTCGTGCCCCCCATTCATCTCCTCTCGCTCTCCTTCTTCCTCTGGCTACTGTCGAACACCTGCGGGTGTCGGCATTGGCACACGGCTCCCGCTCACCTCGAACCTTCTCCCTCCAATACCTCTCGCCCGGAGGATCTCCTCACCTCTGTGACTCTCCCTGACCTGAGCTCAGCAACCCATGGCACTCGAGCAAGCGAGCCCGTGTCCACCATGGTCGCAGAGCGCCATGCTCTGCGGCTAAACCTTCCCGAACAATCCCCTTGCTTCCCACCTTGTCCACCCACCTCCTACTGCCTCTAATCGAACCCTGGGTGGAAAATCCCCCTCCCATTCCCTCTGCATCACCGGAATCGACCCGGAGCCGCCGCGGACGAACTCCTCGTCGCATCGGCACCTCAGGACTGCTCCGCCCTCCTCGTTTCTTCCCCTAGACTCCTATCCATTTAAATCGACTCGTGCCCCTCTCATTGTCTCTATTTGTTACTTGCAGGAGTGCCGCCATCCATGGCTTTGATCCGCCGCCGCGGCACCTACGGAGAACCCTAGCTCGGGTCCTTCCCAGCAAGCACCGATGAGGGCATCGAATGCGCATCGTCGTCCGGGTCCTCCTCGACCTTTTCTCGGTTCCAGGGGATGCCGGGAACTCATTCCGGCAAGATTCTGGCGAAGCTCCGCCGTGGACCGCCACCTCCTCTGTTTTCTGCCGCCTGGAAATGGTCGCCGCCGGCCTCGACGACGTGGCCCGTCTAGAGACGTTGGATCCACATCCAACGGACCTGTTTGAATCCTGGAACATTGAATCTCGGCCGCTGGATTCCGATCGGACGACGGCATACCGATTCGGCAGCGCGCGCTCGCCACTGGGCCGGCCTGCCTCTGTGCGGCCCAATTCCTTCAGATCTGGCCCATTGCCATTTTTCTCTGCAGGTTGAAATCTTTTTCTGCAGATCTGTTTCTTCCTGTTTACTTTAAATCAAAATGAAAATGCAACTGTGTGAAAATGGACAAACTAAAAATCACAGTGATAGATATACTTTTTCTTAACCATATCCAACTTGTAGATCTAGATTTTGTGCTGTAGTTTAGGAGAAATAAAATAAATGCCAGAGGTACTCTGTTTCACCATTTAATTCATAACTTGAGTTTTAAGTATCCAAATCATGAAAACTAAACTGTTTTGAGTAGCCCTTGATAATATCTATCTGTTGCATTTGTCCTTGTGTTGACTTGAGTTGTTATGTGAAAATGACATGCATGTTAGGGTTTAGGCCAGAGAGCACTTCTGTGAATTGTTTGATTTTATTGGTGATGAGTTTTGAAGTGAATCCAATTGTGTTGGTTTGCTAGTGACTAGGAGCACCTTATACTAGATTTTCATGATGTTAGGAGTTACATAATAAGATTGGTGCAATATTTAGTGTTTAGCCATTTTCTGCATATTATTGCTATGCCTTTATTAAATTGTGTGTTATATGGTTTTTGTTATAAAAGTGATTCCTAGCATGTGTAAGGTATTAATACATTTTTTTTTTGAAACATGTATTAATACATTATTGGTATGTGTTTTGAGTGTTTCACTAGCATGATATGGTTTGTGTGTGAAAAGCCATGTTTGTCATGGTTTTATTCTCATAGGGTGTTTTCCTAGTAATAATGGATTAAAATTATGTTATTCTTCATAATGGTATGATAGATTGAATAAATTCTTTAGTATTGTTTTCCATAGCATAGCTACTGTTATTCTAGCATATTATACTTGCTTGCATGCTTGAGTGATCTCAAGATCAAATTGTCATGCTTTGATAGTTTAGATGATTTTCTGCCACAGATGCTATTTGCCTGCTTAATTTTTGAGGCATTGATTAGATTGTTATTTTGTTATTACTAACATGTCTAGATGTTGTTTTCTCTGTTATGTGGATGTCATCTTACAGATCCATCATGTTAGAATAAATCATATTTAATGATCTCTGATGGTTATGCATGTATGCTTGTCTAAACAACCCTTTTTCATGTCTAGTTTTAATAGTTGTTTTGCTCCATGATTATTTTCATGCATTGAGTGATGCCATGGTATTTTTGGCATTGTTTTGTCTCTGTTATTAGGTTGCTTAGGTACTGGTTATATTAATTCTCCATGATTAGAAAAGCATGTGTTACTATGGGCTTGTAGTATTGCTTGATAATATTTTCCTATGCTTATGTATGTGTTCCTAAGTTATTTTCTTTTTATTTTGCTCATCCTCATGAATGACCAGAGAGTCATTTAACCTTATTTGAGCATGATATGAGAGTGGCACACCCACTGGACTCATGCCATTTTGGTTGAGGATCCATAACATCAATTCTAGTGCTATTCATGTGTGTTGTCTGTGCATGTTTTGCTTGATGGTGTGCACCCTAGTAATTTTGTTTGTGAGTGTACTTGTTTGATGAAATGCTTGCTGTATGTTTACATTTTATCAAGTGATTGCCTTTGTTTGGTTCTGATTGTGTGTTTTTCGTTTTTGTATTTACGACGTTAGATAACGAAGACGGTATTATTTCCCGGAGAGGTTTTTATTGCAACTCTTGTTTATTTCAAGAGCAAGACCAAGACCAGTGCCAAGGCAAGCCATTCTAAATGCTTGCTGTTGTTCTACTTATCATTATCTATCATGCATGTTTTACTTCTGAAGTTTTACAAATGTTTGATTCAAAAACTATCTTTTTAAGTGGACTATACCACTATTTATTTTATGTATCTAATATGCTATATCCACTATATAATCTTGGTGTTACCAAGCCCTTTAGATATTTTAGTATCATCACTTAATAAACTTAAGTCCCCTAGTGTACATTTTAACTTGATGTTTTGGAAAAGCAAAAGCTTGGAAAAACCCCGAGGAAAGGTGGGACCTTGTCCGAGGGAGGTTTGTGAAGAAGGAAATGTTTTCGACTTGTTTTCCAAAAATGACACATAACCTAGTCTTCACCGGACAACCAAGCCGTGTTGCCACATTACCCCAATATGGCGACGGGGTCTAGCTAATTTCTTGTCGGTGTTAGTCCGTGTCTACCTCAATGTGCTATAGGGGTTAGAGTCCCCTGAACCGAATTGTCGCCAGGAGTAGGGTTGGAATTAAAACTTGAAACTCACGAGTTAAACGAGTAGCTCGCCACTCGACTCGGCTCGGCTCAAACTCGTTGTCCAACGAGCCGAGTCGAGTTTTCTTTTTCGACAGTAAACGAGTTCAAGCTAAACGAGCCGAGTTTACGAGTACTCGTTTAGCTCGTTTAACTCGGTAAAAAGAGTTTCTAATGATATTCTTATCTATGTGAACATTTTTTACATATTATTGTAGTTTCTTTACTACAAATTATTTGATGGTGACATGTTTTCATCAATTATTGTGATGATTTTATTATACATGCCCCAAATAATGGAAAATAATTATATATACAATATATAATATTGACTTTTTATAGTT
Source organism: Alopecurus myosuroides (assembly GCA_028641055.1). NCBI lineage: Eukaryota > Viridiplantae > Streptophyta > Magnoliopsida > Poales > Poaceae > Alopecurus > Alopecurus myosuroides. The sequence goes on from CM054062.1 coordinate 26,019,781, forward strand.
TTACAAAATAAAAAAAGTTAAACGAGTAGCTCGCGAGCTACTCACGAGTTCACCGAGCCGAGCCGAGTTTTGATTTTGGACTCGTTTGTTGAACGAGTCGAGCCGAGCTCGACTTGTTAGTTGATCGAGCTTGAGCGAGTCGAGCCGAGCTGACTCGGCTCGGCTCGAATTCCAGCCCTAGCCAGGAGGGAGAATGGGACATTCACAGTGTGGGATTAAGGTCACTACCGGTTGCAGCAATTGGGTCTCCTGCCATGGCGGTGTGTTGTCAGGGGAAACCGGATCGATACGGCTGACTCACTCGGTGCCGGGGAGAACAAACCCAGTTGAAGAGGTAGTCATTTACTAGCACTCACATAGTGGATGGTTAGGACCAGTTATCCGATGTTTGCATACTGTCTCGGACAGTCCGTGGTTGTTCACGGCGGATGTACTGGATCTTGTGGATTGTGTACACCTCTGCAGAGTAAAACTATTCAGAATAGCCGCGTCCTCGGATATGGACAGTTGAATGGCCATGTAGCTAGGATTGTGTCAATGTTTTCAAAAAAAACTGGAAAGTCTTTTTGAAATTGTACCTAGGAGGTACGTTGAAAGGGAATGATCGTACCTTTGAGGTACCGGATAAATGATGATCTTAAAGATGTGTTTTCCAAGAAGTTTTGCAAAGTGAAATGTTTTCTTTATTTAGAATGCTTTACCAAAACCTTGTGGACATGCTATATCTACAAGAGAAATGAAATATCTTTTGAAGTATCTTCTTCAACAAAGAAAAATAAAACCTGTGCAACTATGATGGGTCTTAAATTCATCATAGCTAGTTGAACCCTAATTAAAGCCTTCCTACCACCTATATATATACATACTTGCATGTTTATCTTTCATTTGGGGTGTCTTGCTTGAGTACATTCAAACGTACTCATTTTGGTTTCGTCCCTAGCTATCGTCTTAGCCAGACTTTGAGCAGAAAACCGGAGAACCTGAAGAAGATGGCATCGCTGACGGCTATGCGAACTAGGAACGTCTCCGAGTCAGTAGCCTGTAGGTAGTCAAGGCGTGACTTGGGTTTATCACGAGTGTGTTTTGTAGTCTTCCGTTGTTCTTAGTGTGTGTTCATGTCCTGCGTGGCAGTTTTTTTCAACTGAGTCAAGTGACCAGTTGTGTAAACCGTGTATTCGTGTAGTGGATGTTGTAATCTGCAATGCCAGTTGTTCACGACTAACTGATCATGGGATCGTGAATGTATGCATACTGGAGGTCTCGGACTGCTAGTCTGGGGTTCCCACACTGCTGCTCACCTTAATAATTTTGTTGAACTATGTAAGATGCAAAAATATAAAGATGTGGATGGAGATATTATTAAACTGAAATTATTTCCTTTCTCTTTGAGAGGAAGAGCAAAACAATGGTTGATATCTTTGCCTAGAAATAGTATTGATTCATGGACTAAGTGTAAAGATGCTTTCATTGGAAAATATTATCCTCCTGCTAAGATTATATCCCTGAGAAGTGACATAATGAATTTTAAACAATTTGATAATGAACATGTTGCTAAAGCTTGGGAAAAATTGAAAACTATGGTGAAGAATTGTCCCACTCATGGACTGACTACTTGGATGATTATACAAACCTTTTATGCAGGACTGAATTTCTCCTCAAGGAATCTATTGGATTCAGTTGCTGTAGGTACCTTTATATCCATCACTTTGGGCAATGCAACAAAGCTTCTTGATGATATGATGATAAATTATTGAGAGTGGCATACTGAGAGAGCTACAGGGTAAGAAGGTAAATTCTGTTGAGGAAACCTCCTCTTTGAGTGAAAGGCTTGATGCTATTATGTCTATGCTTGTTAATGTTAAAGCTCGGGTTGATCCAAATAATTTAACTTAAGCCTCTTTGGTTGCTCAAGAAGAGCATGTTGATGTGAAATTTATTAGAAATAATAATTTTAACAACAATGCTTATAGAAATAATTTTGGTGGAAACAATTATAAGCCATGTCCTCCTAATAATGGTTATGGTAATTCTTATGGCAATTCCTACAATAATAATAAAATCTCTACCTCTAATCTTGAAAACATGCTTAGAGAATTTATTAGCACACAAACTGCTTTTAATAAATTTGTTGAGGAAAAGCTTGGTAAAATAGATGTTCTTGCCTCTAAAGTAGATAGCCTAGCTATTGATGTTGATTTTCTAAAACTTAAGGTTTTGCCACATGATGTTAAAGAAAGTAAAACTTTGAATTCCATCCAAGTTCGAATTGATGATAATGTTAGGTTGATGGCTGAATTACGTGCTAGATGGGAAAGAGAAGATGAATTGGCTAAAAAGAATAATATTGCTAGATTTTGCACTATCACCACCACTAGTAGAACTGAAGCTCCAAGTGCTAGTAAACCTCCTACTATCAATGTTAAAGTATTTGGTGTTAACAAAGTCTCCACCCCTTTGGTGAAACGTGCTAAATTGCCTCAAATTGCTGAAATTGCTTCTGATAAAAGTGCTAAACATTTTAGAGTTGTGGGAGATAATGGTACCATTACTTTTGATGATAATAATTTTGATTTTGATGATTTAAGTATCTCTGAAGTTATTATGTTCCTACAAAAGCTTGCTAGAAGTCCCAATGCTAGTGCCATGAATATGGCCTTTACTAAACATATTACCGATGCTCTCATGAAAGTTAGAGAAGAAAAGCTGAAACTTGAAACATCTATCCCTAGGAAATTAGATGATGGTTGGGAGTCCATCATTAACATAAAAGTAAATTATTTTGATTGCAATTATTTGTGTGATCTTGGTGCTAGTATCTCTGTTATGCCTAAAAAGCTTTATGATATGCTTGATCTACCACCGTTGGAACACTGTTATTTGGATGTTCATCTTGCTGATAATGCTAAGAAGAAACCTTTTGGTAGAATTGATGATGTTCTTATTATGGTTAACAATAGCCTTGTCCCTGTTGATTTTGTTGTTATGAACATTGAATGCAATGCTTCTTGTCCTATTGTTTTGGGAAGACCTTTTCTTAGAACTGTTGGTGTTGTTATTGATATGAAAGAGGGGACTATTAAATATCAATTCCCACTCAAGAAAGGTATGGAACACTTTCGTAGAAAGAGAATGAAGCTACATTTTGAATGTATTATTAGATCAAGTTATGATGTTGATGATTCTTCACTTGAAAATACTTGAGTTGCTTTCTATGCCTAGCTGAAAGGCGTTAAAGAAAAGCGCTACCAGGAGATAACCCGTTTTATTTCTCTGTTTTCAACCCGTTTTCCTTTGTTTTCTTTTGTTTTCTTTGCACCCGGGTGTTTTCTATTTCATTAGCAACCATGATGTATCTTTTATTTTTTGTTTTTTTTAGCCAAGTAAAGCCTCTAGTGGAAAGTTGAGGCTATATTTCGGATTTCTGCGCAGGAAACAGATTTGTGCTGTCCACTGTTAAATTCGTATAAAATCACAGAAAATTCAAAATGACCTTAGATTTTTGTGTGCGTAATCCTGGGCTATATACGCAATTTTTCTTAGTTTACCACTTTTTGATTTGAGCAACATAAGATTTTCGAAAAAAAATCATCTTTACCTGTTGTCCTGTTTCGACAGATTTCTGCCAATAATTGCATTTGCATCTTAATCTATTTCTTTTGGTGTTCTTTTGAGAAAAAGAGTTTTACAAGAAGTTGTGACAGTAGCTAATGTGTTTATGAGTGTTAGGATTGTGTTGAAACTAAACCATGTGAATCCATTTTTTCGATTGCACTAACGTTGCTAATAAAGATTGTGAGAAGTTTGGTGTGAAGGAAGTTTTCAAGGGTCAAGAGAAGAGGATGATATGACGTGATCAAGAAGAGTGAAAAGCATAAGCTTCGGGATGCCCCAGTGGTACATCCTAGCAAATTCCAAGAATACTCAAGCGTCTAAGCTTGGGGATGCCCAAGGCATCCCCTTCTTCATCGACAAATTATCAGGTCACTTCTAGTGAAACTATATTTTTATTCGGTCACATCTTATGTGTTTTACTTGGAGCGTCTTTTATTTTTTTATTTCAGTTTGTTTTTATTTTTGAAATAAGCTTGGTTGGACCCCAGCATTATTTTATTGGAGAGTGACACGCTCCACTTTTTCATGGGAATACTTTGTATTCTTAATCTTTGTCTGGCTGTTGCATTTATTTAGCTCCTGTTTTGCATGCATCTCTTATCTAAGAGCTATTAGTTTTAGTAGTGTTATGTGAGGGATCTCATGTTTGCTTGCTATATCATGAAGAGTATTTTTTTTAAAACATATCTTGTATGGTGCTTGTTGGGAGAAGTTGTTGCTTGAAGTAGAATTTTTAATGGTGCAAGTAAAAGCTTGTATAGAGTGTGGCTAGAACTTTTCCGTATCATGCTAGATGTTATTTTAGTTTTAAAGCCTTGTGGTTATTGAGTAGCATGATTATCCTCAAATATCTGAGAGTGTTTAATGTGCCATCAAAAGATTCATGAGTTATTCTTGTCATACTGAAGCATAAATTTATGGTATTCTCTTTCGAATGTTTTATTTGGTTGACTTGGCGCATGCTTACACCATGTTTATGACTATGAACCAGTCAATAATAGCCTCTATGATCATTTAGTTTTTTAACTTGTGATACCGCTTATGCTTTGATTAATGATGTTTATGTTGCTATGCATGATTATGGCTCTTATGCTCTCTTGATTTGTTGCTCCCAGTCTTTGCTAGCCTCCACCTGTACTGAGTATGGAATTCTACTCGTGCATCCAACTCCCTAAAACAGAGTTTTCCCATTGTGTCCATCATACCTACCTACATGTGGTATTTAACTTACACTCCAAGTAAATTGCTCGTGCGTTACCTTTAAAACCTTCAAAAATTACTCCTCCTTTGTGTTCATGTTTTTGCTCATGAGGACGTAAATAGAGAATATTTATCTCACTTGTTGATTGGATTTCACACCATGGACTAGTGGCTTCATCCTCTTATCCAAATGATAAAAGAGATGGCAGCGGGGTGCCCAGCCCAAAATTAATACACACAAAATCTCTTCACTATTTTTGCCCCTGATTTATCAGTCAAAGCATAATTGTGTAAACAAAAGAGAAACAGGGATGACCTTCTATACTAGTTGTGTCCTTCATATGGAAGCCGCTCTTGTGAAATCTAGTTGGCTTGTGATGTAAAATATTTTTTGTTTACCATTCGTTGACATTAGCATACATCTACCAAAATATAGACACTCCTCCATGGTATGTGATTGTTGGCAGGCACCCGAGGATTCGGTTAGCCATGGTTTGTGAAAGATGGATGGGAGGAGTGTCAAACTTTTAATACCTCTATTTAATAAAATAAAAAAACTCTAGCATGTGAGTGATCCCTGCTTCCCTCTACGAAGGGCCTTTCTTTTACTTTTATGTTGAGTCTCCATCTTCTAACTTTATGCATAGTTGAGAGAGCATTTTTGCCATTCTGAGTTTTATGTGCATTTGTCCTAGAAACATTATTAATTGATTCATGATGTGTTATTTCTTGTTCTCAAATTATTTGTTCTCGTCTTCCTCATGAACTTTGAAGGTGTCCTGGCATTTATGTTTTGCTCCACTCTTAAGGACTAGCGAAATATCACTTTGCCATCCTTTCTCTATACTTGAAACAAACGTATATCTTTCTTTGCATTGTTATTCATGACCTTTTATTTGAGATACTTCTCATGATGCAAAGCAATTGCTATGCTTTATTATTAAAGTTCTATTATCATGTTTGTGTTACAAGTTCTATGATCTCAGCTTACATATGCTTTTACATTTTTATGATCAAGATTGTGATGTAGCATGTCACCCCAGAAATTATTTTGTTTATCGTTTACCTACTCGAGGACGAGTAGGAACTAAGCTTGGGGATGCTTGATACGTCTCCAACGTATCTATAATTTCTGATGTTCCATGATGATATTATGCCAATTGCTACATGTTTTCTCCCTTATTTATGTCATTTTTATTGATTTTCCAGACTAACCTATTGACAAGATCCCACAGAGCCAGTTCCCCGTTTGCTATTTTTAGTTTCAGAAAAGTTATTCTGGAAATATTCTCGGAATTGGAAAATTCAAAGCCCGGAAGTCTTAGAATTCCCGAAGGTTCCACGGAGTCCCGAAGAGACCCGAAGAGGGGCCTCAGGGGGGGCCACACCATGGGGTAGCGCCCCCTTGGACGTGTCGGGGGGTGGTGTGGGGCCCCCAGGGCTCCACCTCCTTTGCCCTTTCGCCGATTTAATCCCCTCCGAAGGAAAACCCTAAGCACCTGATCAAAAATCCCCGAAAAGTTCTGCAGCCGCCGTCATCGTCAACCCTAGATCAGGGGGGTTCTGAAGCTGTCTCCCGGCACCCTGCCGGAGAGGAGATCATCACCGGAGGCCTCTTCATCACCATGCCTGCCTCCGGAGTGATGCGTGAGTAGTTCATCCTTCGACTACGGGTCCATAGCAGTAGCCAGATGGTTGTCTTCTCCTCCGATGCCTCAATGTTTAGATCTTGTGATCTTCCTAACATGATCGAGATTGTTCTTATGTAATTCTATGTGTTGTGTTTGATGGGATCCGATGAATATTGAACTTATTCCAAGTTGATTATAGTATTTATTGCATATGTTATTTGTGATCTTGCATGCTTTCCGTTGCTAGTGGTTGCTCTGGCCAAGTAGTTGCTAGTGACTCCAAGTGGGAGTATTTATGCTCGATAGTGGGTTCATGCCTCCTTTTCGCCTATGCTCGAGTGACATAAACGTGACGGGGAAGGATGTGGTGTTGCCACTAGGGAAAAAATAGCGGTGTGAGTGCCCGCGTGCACAATCATTGATTACATTACACACATTGCTTAATGCGATTATCTGTTGTTTGCAACTTAATACCTAAGGGGGGTCGGATGATAACCTGAGGGTGGATTATTAGTCATAGATGCAGTTGGATTACGGTCTATGTATATTTTTGTAATGCCCTCACTAAATATCATAGTAGTAATCATGTCATGAATGTGCACTATGGTGCAACCTCTATTTTTCAATTGCCTAGCTGTAATTTGTTCACCCAACATGCTATCTTTTATGGAGAGACACCACTAATGAACCTATGAACCCGGTCCATTTTCCTACACTGTTAAACAAACCACTACAATTTCCTGCTTTCTTTACTTACTACATGCATACACTATTTTCCACACTATACGTATAATCTTTGTTTTCAGCAAGACCGGTGAGATGCACAAACTCACTGTACCGTTGAGACAAAGTATTTTGGTTGTGTTGCGTGCAGGTTCCGCGTTATTGCTGACACCGGTGAGCCATCACCACCGTCAGTGGAATCAACCTTCCGAAGATCCTCTTTCTCCTACTGGATTGATAACCTTGGTTCTTAACTGAGGGAAATTTTACCGTTGCACTCATCACACCCTCCTCTTGGGGTTGCCAACACATAGGAATTTCTGTAGGAAAAGGAATTTATGGCACCTTTGCCAGGGATTCAAAAGCCATCAAGAAGCAACCACTCCCTCATCAACTCTGCAAGCAACATGCTGCAAAGCCTTTTTAGGAGCAAGAGCAATAGAGGCAAGCTGTTCAACTTTAAAATCTTCATTAGGCAATTCAGTTTCATAAGAAGCTTTGGCAAATTTAGAGAAAAATTAAACTCATAAGATTTTCCATCAAATTTAGTTAATATTTTCTCCTTCTTACAATCTATAACAGAACCACAAGTGTTCAAGAAAGGTCTATAAAAAATGATAGAACAAGTTTTACTAGCAGCTGCACCAAGTACTAGAAAATTAGCAGGATATTTAGTTTTACCGCATAAAACTTCCACATCTCTAACAATACCAATTGGAGAGATAGTTTCTCTATTATCAAACTAAATAACCACATCAACTTGAACTTGCACCAATATCACATAAATCATAATAGCAATGATCACCTATCCCAACAGAAAGCATAGGAGCACTAGTTTTCCTAGATCTACTAGGATGTGAAACAATATTAGAAGCATCTTCACTGAAGATAATGTGTCCATCTCCTACACTTTCAGTGACAAGGTCTTTTACTATTGCTACTGTAGGTTCAACAGTTATTTGTTCATCAGGTTCTACAGATTTCTTTGTACTTTTTTTTAAGCACACTAGCTCAAATAGAATGTTCCTTTACCTTAACAGGGAAAGACATTTTCCCAATATAAGGTTCATGCACAGCAGGATTAATAGTATGAACTTCTATATTTCTATCAAGAACACAATTAAGAGTATCTTTATAAGGTGCATTATGAAAATCATCGGTTCCCATAAAAGATCCATTCCTTTTGGGGAATATCAAGATAAGAGGAAAAAGCCTTAAGACAGTTTGCAAAGATTTGAGAGTCAAGACTGCAAACAACACTAACATTATGAAAATCATCGGTTCCCATAAAAGATTTAATGCATTCATAATCATAATTTATACCTGACTTTCTACCTTTGTCATTATCCCATCCGTCAGTATATTCCTGAATATGGTCAAGAAGATCCCATTTAGCCTCTCCTTTCATACGTGTAAATGATCCAGAACAAGAAGCATCCAATAAATCCTTATCATGAAGAGAACCCCTTGCATAGAAATTGTTAATAACAATATTACTGGGGAGCTCATGAATGGGACATTTGACCATTTGTAACTTCAATCTCCACCACGCTTGGGAAATACTCTCTCTATCATGAGGCCAAAAATTATATATTTGATTCTGGTCGTTATGAATCTCACTGGGAGGATAGAATTTAGAATAAAAGAGAGGTACAATTTCCTCCCATCCAATAGATCGGCCATTCTTCGGCATTTTATACCATTCCGCAGCTCTGCCCTTCAGTGATAAAGAGAATAGCTTCCTATTAACTTGGTCCATTGAAATAACTGCACACTTGAACAACTCGCATAATTCATGTATAAAGAGTAAATGATCACCTGGATGGACAATTCCATCTCCAAAATAGCAGTTATCCGTAACACGTTCAACAATTTTCATAGGTATTTTAAAAGGATTCAATTGAGAAGATATAGGGTCATTTACTGCCCTAGGAGTGGGAGAAGTACTCCCAAAAAGGAAATCGAATGGAGACATCTCCATAATAAAATAAAGCAGCAGACAGAAATAAAAACAACACTCACAATAAAAGTTTCCCTTACCAATAGCACTTCACTCCCCGGCAACGGCGCCAGAAAATATTCTTGATGACCCACAAGTATATGGGTTGTATCTTAGTACTTTCGATAAATAAGAGTGTCAAACCCAACGAGGAGCAGAAGGTGTTGACAAGCAGTTTGGATAAAGGATTCACTATAAACACTAGTAGACAAGTTTTCAAGGATTTTTTATATAACAGGGAAATAAAGTACGAGCAAATAAAAGAAAGTTTTAACAATTGCAAGTGGCCCAATCCTTTCTAGAGCAAAGGACAAGCCGGTTGGTTTACTTATGATGACCAAACATTCTCGAGGACACACGGGAACTTCGTCAAGTGCTTTCGCTTCATACAGTTGATTAATACTTAGTGTTTTGATAGGTTTTGTGTGGGTGAACCTATGATAATGCACTGCCCTACTTGGACTAATACATACTTGTGATTATACCCCTTGCAAGTATCTGCAACTACAAGAAAGTGATTAAGATAAATCTAACCACATCCTTGAACTCTGGGATCCTACGCTCCCTCGTGCATCGGTTTTCTGACGGGGGTTTAGGTTTCTGTCACTCCGGAAACCCCACAATTAGTAGCCAAATACACAATGCATCCCTCTAGGCCCATAAAGGTGAAGTGTCATGTAGTCGACGTTCACATGACACCATTAGAAGAATAGCACCACAACTTAAATATCAAACCATTAAATATTACTTAAGATAATTTCACTACTAACAGCTTGACTCTCCCATGTACTCAAGAACTAAACGAACTACTCATGAGACATCATATGGATCATGATTAGAGGTTTTGTAATGATGAATAACAATCTGTTCATAAAGTGCAAACACTGATAAATCTCGTAAGCATCAACTACTAACAAGTAATCCACACTACGAGGGAGATCTAGTGAAGAACAACGATATAGAACCCTAATTGTTAGAGAGGGGTGGAGATGGATGTGAGGATGATGGTGATAGTGGTGATGACGATGACGATGATGATCTTGATGATGCCCAGTGCTATGACGGTGACGATGGCGATGATTTCCCCTCTTAGGGGAGGAATTTCCCCGACAGATTTCTCCCCGCCGGAGAGCTTTTCTCTCTCTGTTGTTTTCCGCCCCGCGGAGGCGGCGGAATATTTCCTCGATGATTCTCCCAGTCTTAGGGTTTCGGGGGGATGAAGTACATGAAGGGGGCTGCCGGTGGTGGGCCAGGGCGGCCACACCACGTGGGGGCGCGGCCGGGGGCCACCCGCGCCATATCATGGTGTGGGCCCCTGGTGGCCCACCTTTGGCCCCTCCCTCTTGGCTGGCTCCGGCTTCTGGTGAAATAGGAACTCTCCAATGTCTCCCTTCTTCTTCTAGTGTTCAGAAATATAGTATCTTGACGGTGCTTTTCCAGTAGAAATCTGGTCACGACAGATTATTATCCAATAATTATAAAACATGCAAAATAGATGAAATAACATAAGTATCATATTGATGAATAGCAGCAAATTATGATATAAAATAGTGATGCAAAATGGACGTATCATCAGGTGCCCCCTTTGTCCCACTATATAATCTTAACCCCCCCCCCTTCATTGAGACGAGACACAATTGGATTTCTGGTTGTTCTCTCTCTCACTAAGAAGTAGAGACTCAAATTAGAGACCCTTTAATTGAATTAGAGCCTCTAATTAGAACCTCTCTAATTAGATTAGAGCTTTTGATTAAAGACCCTCTAATTAGTCTAGAGCTTCTTCTAATAGGGAGAGGATGATCATCTCTCGATTAGACCTTGCTCTAATATCTCCCCCTCTCTCTCTCAAGTGTTGGGAACCCTCCACCTCAATGTGAACCTGCGGTGCCTAGTCCTGAACGGCGAAGTGCTGCAAGACTTTGACGGACGTATGTGTGCGACCTCTTAGAGGGTAACTGTTGTTCTATGCTGCAGAATTTAATTTTTTTAACCTATGTAGTCTGCCAAGTTCACTATGCAGATAACGAGGCATCCCATTAATGTAAGGATCAGAAAACAACTCACCGGGCAGCGGAATCGATGTAGTCGTAGAAGAGTTCTAAACAATCGTAGATACTCACAACTAGGCCTAGTTGTAAGGATGTCGCTAAGTCTTCCCTCCTTAGGATCACACGTGTCATCCCTCTTATGGTGTGCACACGTACGCTCGTGTCAACCCGTCAGCGCTCCATCGTCGAGAACTCGGCACCGATGAAGAGATAAAGCCTTCCAGCGTTGCGACTTGGTAGCACTAATCAACTGTGATTACAGCTATTATGAAACTGGAAGTTCTCAACACATGAGAGATAAAACAATTAGATCTAGGTCTAATCGGGAGAGTATAAGTCAAAAACCAATTAGAAGAGGCTTCAATCCAATTAGAGCCTCTCTAATTAGACATCTAATTTTAGATGCCCTCTAATTAGATCTCTAATTCTATGAGAGAGAGAAAGAGAGAGAGAGAGAGAGAGAAGACCAAAAGGATCAATTGATTGTGTCCCCAATGAGGAGGAGGTTGGGTATTATATAGTGGGAGCTAGGAGGGGACATGCCAAAGGAGGGGGGTCGGTTTCCCCCTCCCTTTTCTTGGCTGCACCACTCTCCTAGGAGAGTTTGGATTGGACTCCCTTGTGGAGTCCAATCCGACTTCATCTTTTTTTTCCATCTCATTTATTTATCCATCTAATTCAGGAAAAATACTTGTGGAATCCTCGTGAACTTTGTGAGACCATGGGCCCACCTGGCCAAGCCGAAAATTAGATTTTTTTCCCATAGGGGGGAACTGGCCCCCTCGGGCACTGATTCCATATAAGAAAAGTCACCTAGAACTTTTCAGGGACCCCGTTACCCCTAAAGATAAAATCATCGATATTATTTGTCGGTCCAGTGGATACCGGGGTACCACGTCCTGTCTGTTGTGGCCCGGTCTAGCTGGCGCAGAAAGGCCTCCGCAAGGGTGCTACGTGAGGAAATCCTCCCTCGTGAGGCTTTCACCCTTCTTGAGATGCAGCCAACGGGTGGCTGGCTCCTCCAGAGAGGCGCACTCATCTTCCCTTGGAGACGAGTTCTACCTCGAGCCCTCCGCTCCCCTCAAGATATATTTCCCCTTAGGAGGGAACATCTCATGTGCTGGTGACGTGTGCAACTCTCTGTGCTAACTAGACCACGACAGTGTCGCAATGCCACTTTGGCCGTAGTAGTCATTCTCGTGTATAAAGTGTGGTCGCTAGTTTCCCGCACTAAAGCGCCACCCAAAGATTTCCTATTTGGTGCAAGAGGACCATGCCGACTCTACAAGACGAAGGGAGCATCATCAAGAGCCCACACCGCCCTGCCATGGACGGTGGTGCTGTCCCCCGAAGACTAAGACCGCCAGAAGCAGCAGGGCACGATCTACCTTCTTCTTGTCGTTGTGTAGCAACCCTTTCCCGCAAACAATGAGCGGCAAAGAGGGCTGGAGGAAGTATATAAGGAGTAGCTCTCTCACATAGAAGAGGATGGCTCATTCACTCTGAGCGCCCCTAGTCTGAATCCGAGCAAAAGCTCGTAACTTATACTTTAATCAACTGTGCAATCCATCAGACAAACATGAGTAGGGTGTTACACCGCAAGGTGGCCCGAACCTGGGTAAACTCCTCGTGTCGTCATTGTTGTTTATTTCAAGTTTTCCTCGCCAGGCCTCACGAGAGGTGCGGTGAGTTTGGTTAGCCCCTATGTTTGAACCTCTTAAGAGCCCATGTCCCAGGATAGACCACTCTCCGACATTTGGCGCACCAGGTAGGGGGCTAAGGCACTCTCTCACCTCATCACTGCCTTGGCACCCACTCCCGCCGAGCACGCTCGCCGCAGGAGCCAAGCCAATCCCATCGACAACAACAACAATGGCAGCGACGTGCATCGCGGTCCTGATGGTGCTGGTGGCGCGCTCGAGGCTGAGGACTAGGCCTGCTCCCACCCATCGCAGCGATACCCGCCGCGGTTTTCCTCGCAGAGGGGAGCACCTCGGCCGCCACCACCACTGCCACCGCCGATGTCCAACCGCAATGATCTGTAAGGGTTGCAAGGACGCCACGGGCAGCCCACCCACACCGTAGCTCTGCTGCTGGCCTGGAAGCTGCTCGGACACCCGCCCGCGCCGTTAGGGCACGCCGCATGGCTCGCCCGCATCTAGGAGCTCGTCGTTGCCGCAAACGTCCCCCGGCAACCATCACGGGGAGGCGGCATTGGACTGCCTAGGAGCACGCGAGTCCATGACGCACCCGTCCCTTCCCATGGTGCCACTTCACCGGTGCAAGCCGATCCTCGCACCCACGCCACTGACAAGGCCAACATCACCAAGGCCCCCGACAAGAACATCCTGCGTACCCCGCTAGATGCGCGCGTGCACATCGAGCGCAGCCACGAGCGCGGACGACGCACCATTCATTACCTTGCTAGAGATGGCAGTGCCAATCGCTCGACGGACAACGCGGCATGCGCCAATATTTACGTCGGGGGTTGTCTCGCGTTCACCAAGCATCTCCGCACGGTAGCGTGGCCACCCAAGTTCAACCCAACGCTGCCCCTCGCTTCGATGGCACCACGCCTCCGCTCGACTTACTGCAGTTGTATAGCCTCAGCGTGTGCGCTGCAAAGGAGACGACAAATTCATGACTAACATGATACCCATGGGCCTCAAGGGGGTTGCCCTCATGTGGCTCATGAACCTCCCAGAGGGGTCCATCAGTTCGTTCGAGGACCTCTGCCTGCATTTCATCGCCAACTTCAAAGGCTCGTACGAGTGTCCCCTCACCAACAATGACCTCTGCACCGTGGGCCAGCGCCCAGGCGAAACGCTTCACCAGTACCTTCAGCGCTTCAGCCAGACGCGTAACAAGATCGCCCGCACCACCGATGCAGATGTTATATCTGGCTTCCACGAGGGAGTCACCAACGAGCGCATGCTCGAGGAGCTCAGCATTAGGGACGACCTCGCCTCCGCCGTCGAGCCCGTGGATATGACTGACAAGTGCGCCAAGGCTGAGGAGGATTGCCTCTTCAGGCACAACATCCCCGTCAATGAGTCTAAAGCCGCGACCCCCAAGGGCAAGAGCAAGAGCAAGAGTAACGACATCGACGCCAAGCGCAAAGCTCCTACCGTCTTGGCGGAAGAACTTGAGCGCAAGCACGGCCGCAACAACGTCGCTCTTGTGGAGGACAACATCCCCTTCCGCGCGTTCCACAAGATGTACTCTACTCCACGGAGGATTGTTTAAAGTTGGAGAAGCTCCGCGATGACCGCCTCATGACGAGCTGCGAGGAGGCTCCTTTAAAAGCAATGGCGAGCGCAGCTTTGGACGTGGCGGCGGCCGCAACGGTGCTCGTTGGGAAGAGCGCGGACGGAACAACTACAACAGGTACAATAACAACCACAACGCCAACAATGGCAATGAATAAACCAACAACTTTCACCAGTTCCCACAGCATAAACACTAGCAGCAACAACGTCCGCAGCAGCTCCCCAACCCACTCCATCCTCAGGTGAACGCTTCCATGCAGCATCATGCTGAGGGGAACTAGGGTCTCGTCAAGGAAAACTGCGGGGGCTATCAGGAGCCCACGGGCTACATCACCTGCATCCTCGGTGGAGCACAAGCTCCCCTCTCCAACCGCCACTTCAAGAGAATCTCTCGAGAGATCAACGCCATCCTCCCAGGAGTAAAAGCTCACAAGCCTCTTTAGTGGTCCGAGCACAAGATCTCTTTTGGCATCCGTAACCACCCCAAGTCCACAAGGACTGTGGGCACCATCCCCTTGGTCTGCACCCCATGATCAGAAATATCGCCATCACCAAGAGGCTTCTCGATGGGGGTGTATGCCTCAACATGATCTTGGTGTAGACGTTCAAGAGGTTGCAGGTTCCATACGAGTGCTTGGCCCCCACGAGGCCTTTCATCAGTGTCATCAACGGGACTACGGTCCCCTTGGGATGAATACGCCTCGCCGTCACGCTTGGAACCTTCCAGAACTACCGCACCGAGACTCTCGACTTCGATGTGGCACACATCGCCCTCCCCTAAACGCCATCCTTGGATACCCAGCTCTGCCCAAGTTCATGGCAGTCATGCACCGTGCGTAAAACATCGCAAAGATGCCCGGGTCTGCTGGAACCATCACCATTCGTGGCAAGGTGGAGGACGTGATGCACTTTGTCGAGCATCCTACAAGGAGGTCTCAACCTTGCACCCCATTGACGAGGATGATGTGGTACACCTCGACGAGGTCCCCAAGAAGAGGTTGTTATTCTCTCCTGAGGTAGCAGCCACACAGACGATCTCCCCGGGGGCTACCGCCACTCTCCGGGCGGGCCTGCCTCCCAACTAGGAGGGTGCGCTTGTCGTCTACTCGCTCCACTTGCCTCCACAAGGTCGTGGGAGCCCATACCCACGAGGGGACCACGTGACGCCACGGTAAATACGACGCCATGACCTCTCTCCGTGAGGGTCTCATGGAGCTTTTCATCATGCGCCGCCACATGGCCGCGAGAGCTTCTACCCACACAAGTGGGAGCCCTGTTCCGGCGAGGCAAACTTTTGTTTCTTCAGGGCGTCACAAGGCCACTACATCATCAAGCTATGCACCTAAAATTGCACGATTCATCCCCATGACAATGGGAGTTCCGTGTTCGCATGGTGACGTCAAGTGCCTCTGGGGGACTGATACGTCATAAACGTATCTATAATTTCTGATGTTCCATGTTGTTTTCATGCCTTACGCTACATGTTTCCTTACACTTTATGTCATTTTTATCGATTTGCCGGAACTAATCTATTGCAAGATGCCACAGAGTCGGTTCAGTGTTTTCTGCTATTTTTAGTTTTAGAAAAGTTGTTATGGAAATATTTTCGAAATTGGAAAATTCGAAGCCCGGGATTATTAGAATTTCCGAAGGTTCCACGGAGTACCGAAGAGGCCCTGGCCGCACCTGGGGGTGGTGTGGGCCCCTCGTGCATCCACGTCCATCGCCCTTTCGCCTATTTATTCCCCCTGATACGTCAACCCTAAAAATATACCACTTCGTCCCGAGAAACACCCGAGGCCGTGATGACCCACAAGTACAGGGGATCGCAACAGTCTTCGAGGGAAGTCAAACCCAAATTTATTGAATCGACACAAGGGGAGCCAAAGAATATTTGTGAGTGTTGACAAGTGAGTTGTCAATTCACCTGCACCTAAAAGTACTTTTGTTCGTAGTGGTTTATCAGTAGTAACAGTTTTATAGCAGCAGCAGTAGTGAAATAATAGCAGTCGTGGAATGAAAACAGCAGCAACAGTGTTTGAAGTAAACAGTGGGATTAAATACTGTAGGCATGGGGATAGATGAATGGGCGTTGCATGGATAACATAGTTCATATAATAATCAAGACATGGTCATTGCAGATAAAAAAGATAAAGCATCCAAGCACTAAGTAACCATAGGCATGTGTTCCGTAAATAGTCATATGTGCTCACAATGAGAACTTGCACAACATCTTTTGTCCTACCAGCCCGTTTTCAGCGGGCCCTCAAGGGAACTACTGGTAATTAAGGTGTTCCTTTTAATAGAACACCAGAGCAAAGCATTAACACTCCCTGAACACATGTGATCCTCACATCACAGCCATCCCCTCCGGTTGTCCCAATTTCTGTCACTTCGGGGCCTCGGGTTCCGGACAACGATATGTGTAAACAACTTGCAGGTATGATCAAGAAACAATAATTATCATCATGATTCAATAACATGTTCAGATCTGAGATCGTGTCACTTGGGCCCAAAGTGGCAAGCATTAAGCATAACAAGTTGCAACAATGTCAATAGCACTAATAGAAGATACTAGGCACTATGCCCTAACAATCACGGCATTATTACATGAACGATCTCATCCAATCCCTACCATCCCCTTCAGCCTACAGCGGGAGAATTACTCACACATGGATGGGGGAAACATGGATGGTCTATGGAGAGGCATTGGTGATGACGATGGCGATGATCTCCTCCAGTTCCCCGTCCCGGCAGGGTGCCAGAACAGGAACTTCTGATCCCCGAATCGAGGTTCGGGGTGGCGGTGGAGCTACGGACTTCTTTCTGGAAAACTATCGAACCCCCTCGGGTTTTAGGGTTGAAGGCTACTTTTAGTCGAAAGAGGAGACCGAGGGGGCATCTGGGTGGCCCACACCACCTGGTGGCACGGCCTAGGGGGCGCGCCAGGGGGTGGTGTGGCCCCCCTCTGGTCCCTCTCCTGGCCTCCTTCTGGCTCCCGGGGTCTTCTGGTGTTTTATGGCCAACGGGGTCTTTTCTGGGCAATTTCCTAAAAGTTGATTTTTCTGCACAAAAACAAGACACCAAAGTAATTCCGCTAAAAACAGGTTAGTCTGTGTTAGTTTCATTCAAAACACACAAGTTTAGAGGAAAACAATAGGAAAAGTGTTCGGAAAAGGAGATACGTTTTCGACGTATCAATTCCCCCCAAGCTTAGCTTATTGCTTGTCCTCAAGCAATTCAGTGACAACTGAGTGCGATAAAAGACTTTTACGAACACATTTGTTTCATATGATGTAAATATACTCACTATATGATCAAATACTTAATTATGCTCATGATAAGATACATGCAAGATATTGTCACTTAATGGCTATGCAAGCCATGAAGAGAGAAATACATATTAATAATAAACAACATGAAGCATAACTATTTGCAAGATTGTAATATACATAATAGGATCTAATAAAGTGGTATCTCGCTTGACCTTATGTGTGGGGCAAAAGATAAATGCCAGGGCACCTCTGAAGTTCAAGGGAAGACTAGAAGTAAAGATATCAAAGATACAAGTGTCAAAATTATACCACAATCAACCGTGCTTTGGGACAAACACATCACACTAAGAATGACCATTGTTCTCTCAAGAAAGTGCTCAAAGAATATGGCGAAGACTCAACATAAAAGTAAAAGAAAGGCCCTTCGCAGAGGGAAGCATGGATCACTCATGTGCTAGAGATTTTATTTTGTTAAACAGAGGTATTGAAAACATTTTGAGAGAGGTGTATGCTTATGTCAACGAAATGTTAAACAGAAAATATAGTACATCACAAGCCAACTGGATTTACAAGAGCGGCTCCCATGTGAAGAACGCATCTGGGTAGAAGGTCATTCCTCTTTCTCTTTTGTTTACGCCATTATGCTTTGACTAATAAATCAGGGGCAAAAGGAGCGAAGAGAATTTGTGTGTATTAATTTGGGGCTGGGTACCCCACTGCCAGCACTTCTATCATTTGGATAAGTGAATGAAGCCAGTATTCCATGGTGTGAAATCCAATCAACAAGTGAGATAAAAATTCTCTATTAACGTCCTCATGAGCTAAAATAGGGGCACAAAACAGGAATGATTTTTAGCAGGTTTTAAAGGTAGCACATGAGCAATTTACTTGGAGTGGCGGTTAAATACCACATATAGGTAGGTATGGTGGACACATTTGGCAAACTTTGGTTTTTGGGAGTTGGATGCATGAGTAGAGATCATACCCAGTACAGGTGAAGGCTAGCAATAGACATGGAGCGACAATCAAGAGAGCAACGACTATCATAATCATGTTTGCGACAAAGTAAAGTTAACTAAGGCATAAAATTGATACTAGAACTCTGAGGCAAAACAAATCATCGAGGCTTATTGACTTTTTGTTTTCAGTCTTAGCATGCGTGAGCATGTGCCAAGTCGATTCAAATGAAATAGTCAGAGGAGGCTACCATAATGTCATGCCCTTCTATGAATAGAACAATGCGAACAAATATTTATATGACAGGTCATTTACCATTAATAAATTGGAACTAAACAAGAGAGAGCACGAACTATTAAGCAGCCATTAAGTCACAGACAGGTCATAGATCTTCATTATTGCTCTTCACTTGTGGCTCGAATAATATATAATGAAAACCAAGCTCCAGTGGAGTCACAGACGACTGATGAACTCTGCAACAAACTTTACAAAACCAAAGAAGAAGAACAAATATTTTTGGGTTTTTCAATTAAAACAAGAACGGAAAGAGAACAAGCAAACAAAGAAAAATATTTTTGGATTTTTGAATACTAAACCGAAACGAGAAAAGAAAGCAAACCAAATAAAGAAACAAATAGAGAGAAACAACAGAAATATTTTTGGTCCTTTTGTGTTTTGGAAAGCGAAAACAAAACAATAAAAACAAAAGAGAAATGAAAGAAACAAAAGAATACGAAAACAAACGAAGGAAATGAAAAACATGGATATACAAAGAACCGACCGATCATGATATGTAAATGAGTGTGATGTCGGCATACCTCCCCCCAAGCTTAGGCTTTTGTCCTAAGTGGAGATCAATCACCAAGGGGGCCATGAGGTGGTGCCCCCATAGTATGCTAAGGAGGAACCCTCCTCCTGATATGTGCTCGAGGATGCGCCGGTGTACCGCGTGTTGTGGTCTCGCCTCTCCTGCTGCCTGTGAAATTCCATGGTGCTCAGATACTCGTCTACTTGATCCTTGTAGATCGACCATGGTGACCTGTCAATCTTAAACAAAACAGGCTGCGGTAAAGTAACTTTTCTCTCCTCTCCATCTATATATAAAACTCTATATACTAAACGTTCATTAGTAGAGTTAGTAGTGGCAAATTGATGGGACTTCATGGTAGCAAGGTTAAGCCTACATGGAGCAATTATTTCATCATTGGAGTCAATGGAAACATTTAAAGCAGCCGCTACACGTGTAGCGATAATACCCCCAAAAAATAGGCCTAGAAGCAGCAAGGCAGCGTACAACAAGTGCACCAAGGTTATACTTCGTGCTATGGTTCAGTGCAGCATCAATAAGAGCAAGGTCGTAACTAGAAATGTTGCTAGTGTTCTCCCTACCAAGGATACTAGTAGCAAGGTAGTAAGCAAAGTATCTAAGAGCAGGAAGTTGAATGTTCCTTATCTTCCCACGCTGGGATGAGTGACCGTCATCATTGGTGATCTCTCGATAGAGCCCCTGGAGGTCTGCTGGTCTATCTTGAATCCTGCTCGTTGTCCCGGTGGCGTTGATACCTATAATAACACAAAAATCTACCAAGGACAAAGAAATAGGACTACTATACAACTTGAATGCGACAGTTGGACCAAATTGTGTGTTCTGAAATTTAGAGCTCTTAACAAAAGTTTTTGTGAGAGTGGCATAATAAGGGCTTTCATCCTCCATAAAGTTGGTTAGACCAACTCTTTCAATAAGCATACGAAAGTCATCTAATAAACCTGCACTCCTTAAAAATGTACTGCAAGGAAAGCTAGATGGGTTAACGATACCATCATCTCCTGCATCGTCAATAGTTGGTGCAATAACGTCTTCTTTGTACGATGGCCTCGCTGAAGTGGATGAGCGTGAGGGCCTTGTCCTTCTAGGTGCATCACTCCTAAATATCTCTCAAAAATTATAACTATCCATCTCTGAATTTTTTCAACAATCATCACAAAAATTAATTTCAAGCAACTATAAGGTGGAAACTACCATAGTGACTTATATGAGAGCTAAACATACATCAAAACACATTATTTCTACTCAAATCAAGCATGTAAACTCACATAAGTTGTCACCTATTGTGCCAAAATACTCAAGAAATACTTCACTAAACAAAATTATACTTGGATCATCGGAGGAGTCACATACCAGAGATCAAATGCACAAAATCTCAGCACAAATGATGGGCTAAAGAAGGAGATTGAAAATCGAGAGGAAGAACAACAAGAACACGGGTTCCAGGAAATGTTTTCAGTTTGGGGGTGAGAGAGAAGACTTTGGCAGTGGAGAGAGTAAGTGGAGGGCCAGGGGGCCCCACACCATGTGCTGGCCCCACCCTATGGTGTGCCTGACTGGTGGGTCCCCCTGGGGCCTCCCAGGTGGCTTTCTGCCTCATTTTTTACATAAAAATTTATTATAATTTTTCTGAAATTTTTCGAGAAACTTTATTTTTGAGGTATTTCCAGAATTTTAATAATTAATAAAAACCAGGAAAATGAAAGTGAAAAGGTGGAAAACAAAACCAAAACCAGAACTACAGAGGTTCTATGACACTCTAATGGAAGGATATCCAAAGAAAACAAAGGTGGTAGTGGTGAAAACAAAAGTATGGGTGGTGAAAACATGCATAACCTCAGTAATCAAGATGAAAACATCAGGAAAACATGCATAAGGATGGTGGAAAACATGATTGTACTCAAGTAGAAATGTGATAACAGAATTAAACATGGTGAAAACATAAAGGGGAAGGTGAAAACATAGTGAAAACATTGCCCACTTCATTTAAAATCATTTTGTTAACAAGGGTGATCAAGTTTTGCTACCAAAATAATTTTATATGAAACAAAACTTTGTTTCTCACTAAATACTCATGTTACCTCAACCTTGATAGACATAGTCCCAATCATAATAATTTCATATTCTTTGGGTGGCTTTGGAATAGGACAATAAAATTCTCCAATCTTGATGGTCTCAATATTTTCAATGGAATTTAGACCATATTTTCTATCAATCTTCTTGGGAAAATAAATAGTGTGCTCTTTATCATTAACATTAAAAGTAACTTCCCTTGATTGCAATCAATAACAGCCCCTGCAGTATTAAGAAAAGGTCTCCCAAGAATAATAGACATATTATCATCTTCAGGCATTTCCAACACAACAAAGTTAGTTAATATCAGACAATTATTAGCAACTTGAACAGGAACATCCTTACATATACCCACAGGAATAGTAGTAGACTTATCAGCCATTTACAAAGATATATCAGTTGGTATCAATTTTTCTAGGAGGAGTCTTTTATAGAGAGTAAAAGGCATGAAACTAACTCCAGCTCCCAAATCACAGAAAGCAGTTCTAACATAACTGTTTTTAATAGAACAGGGAATAGTTGAGTAGTTGGTATACCAGGATCTCCAAGCTTCTCAGGAACCTTGCCATTAAAAGAGTAATTATCAAGCATAGTGGAGATTTCCTCGTTAGGAATCTTACTTTTGTTAGAGACAACATCTTTCATATATTTTGCATATGGAGGCAATTTAATAGCATCGGTTAAAGGAATTTGCAAGAACAAAGGTTTCATCCATTCACAAAACTTGTTATAATGTTGTTCTTCCTTAGATTTGTGTTTCTTATTAGGAAAAGGCATTGGTTTTTGTACCCAAGGTTCTCTCTCATTACCGTGTTTATTAGCAATGAAATCTTCCTTAGTGTACTTTGCATTTTTAGTTTGCTTTTCAGGTTCAGCTACAGGTTCTTATTTATCAGATGCATCATTCTTTTCATTACCACTTTCAGTTTCAGCATCAGAGATAGATATTCTATTAGGATCTTTAGCAAGTTCAGAGGATTCTATAGCAGTTTTATGTTTCTTCTTCTTTTTCTTCTTAGTATGAATAACATTATCATTAGTTTACTGAGAATCTTGTTCAGTTCTTTTAGGATGTCCCTCAGGATATAAAGGATCTTGTGTAGCAATACCACTTCTAGTTCTTATTTCATAAGCATGTTTTTCTTTAGAAGCATTAACTAGCAAATCTTTTTGCACTTTAGCAAGTTGATCAATTTGAGTTTGAACCATTTGAAAATGTTTAACAAGCATTTTAACATCATTAGAGGTTATTTCTATAATACCATGCAAATTATCAATAGCTCTAGAGTTTTCCATTAGGTGATTTTGCACTCTCGTATTAAAATTATCTTGCTTAATAACATTATTATCAAATTCATCTAAACATTGATCAGGAGGTTTAGGGATTATCTCTACTATCAAAATATTGGAGAGAGTGTACCTCAATGGTGGATGAGTGAGGGATTGGCTTACATAATTCTTCTATAGGTGGAAGATTCTTCACATCTTCAGATTTAATACTCCTCTCTTTAAGAGATTTCTTGGCTTCTCTCATCACTTCATTATTTAATTCAATCATTCGTATCTTCTTGGGTGTTGTTGTTGGTGTTGATACTGGAGTAGGGGTCGGCTCAGGCTCAACGATAGTCCAATCATCATGATTTTGGCTTATTTTAGCCATTAATTCCTCAGCTTATTCTAGAGGTTTTTGCCTGAAAACACAACGAGCACAACTATCCAGGTATGTCCTAGATTCAGCGGTTAGTCCACTATAGAATATATCCAGAATTTGATTATTTTCTAGCTTATGCCCAAGTGTAGTCCTAACTAAAGAACAGAACCTTGCCCAAGATACAAGCAATTTCTCCCCTTCCAATTGCTTTAAATTAAATATATTTTGTAAAGCAGCATATTGAGCACTAGCAGGAAAATATTTATGAAAGAAAGCATTAGCCAAACCAATAGGACTATCAGTAGATCCCGGAGACAAATTATTAAACCAAGTTTTAGCTCCATCCTTTAATGAGAAAGGGAATATTTTAACAACAAAGTAGCTACGTTTCTTAAGATCATCAAAGAATAAACTACTCAAAGAGGAGAGCTCATTCATATGTTTCATAGCACTTTCATTTTCAGTTCCACAGAAAGGTTCTTTCTCAACAATAGATATATAAGATAAATCAAGAGAGAAATCATAATCCTTATCCCTAATATTAATAGGAGAGGTGGCAAACTTAGCATCAGGAGATAATTTATATTTAACAACACGACTTTCAATAAGACTTAAAACGTCATCTTTATCCTTCATGGCATGTATTTCATCAATAAGATCATCATTAAGTTCAATATAGGAATCATCAAAATCATCACTAGGATTCTCTCTAAGCTCAGGTGAAACAGCAGGAGTAACAGGATTTTTATCAGGAATTTCAGTGTTTGCAAATTTTTTAGCTTTAGCAATAGTAGCATCTAAGAAGGGACCAAGAGAACCACTCTCATCAAGCACAGTAGAAGCATCATCAAAAGTATCAGAAGTATTTTCAGATTCAGCAGAAGTAGCATGTGTAGCATGTGGTGGTGTAAGAATCTTACTCATAACAGATGGTGAATCAAGAGCAACAGAGGTGTTCATAGTTGTACCTCTTCTTGTAGTGGATGGTAATATATGAAACTTTCCATCAGGAGTCTTACCCATGATGAATGATGGCAGTAGATAATAATACTCTCCGGTGAGCTTGCAAATAAAGCTATGCTCCCCGGCAACAACGCCAGATAATAGTCTTGATGACCCACAAGTATAGGGGATCGCAACAGTCTTCGAGGAATGTAAAACCCAAATTTATTGATTCGGCACAAGGGGAGCCAAAGAATATTTGTGAGCCTTAACAAGTGAGTTGTCAATTCACCTGCACCTGAAAGTACTTTTGTTCGTAGTGGCTTATCAGTAGTAACAGTTTTATAGCAGCAGTAGTAGTGAAATAATAGCAGCAGTGGAATGAAAACAGCAGCAACAGTGTTTGAAGTAAACAGCGGGATTAAATACTATAGGCATGGCGATAGATGAACGGGAGTTGCATGGATAAGATAGTTCATATAATAATCAAGACATGGGCTTTGCATATAAATAAGATAAATCATCCAAGCACTAAGTAACCATAGGCATGTGTTCCGTAAATAGTCATACGTGCTCACAATGGGAACTTGCACAACATCTTTTCTCCTACCAGCCCGTTTTCAGCAGGGCCTCGAGGGAACTACTGGTAATTAAGGTGTTCCTTTTAATACAACACTGGAGCAAAGCATTAACACTCCCTGAACACATGTGATCCTCACATCACAGCCATCCCCTCCGGTTGTCACAATTTTTGTCACTTCGGGGCCTCGGGTTCCGAACAACAATATGTGTAAACAACTTGCAGGTATGATCAAGAAACAATAATTATCATCGTGATTCAATAACATGTTCAGATCTGAGATCATGGCACACGGGCCAAAAGTGGCAAGCATTAAGCATAACAAGTTGCAACAATATCAATAGCACTAATAGAAGATACTAGGCACTATGCCCTAACAATCACGACATTATTACATCAACGTTCTCATCCAATCCCTACCACCCCCTTCAGCCTACAGCGGGGGAATTACTCACACATGGATGGCGGAAACATGGATGGTTGATGGAGCGGCGTTGGTGATGACGATGGTGATGATCTCCTCCAATTCCCCGTCCCGGCACGGTGCTAGAACAGGAACTTCTGATCCCCAAATCGAGGTTCAGGGTGGCGGTGGAGCTACGGACTTCTTTCTGGAAAACTATCGAACCCCCTCGGGTTTTAGGGTTGAAGGCTGCATGTAGTCGAAAGGGGAGACCGAGGGGGCTCTGGGTGGCCCACACCACCTGGTGGCGCGACCTAGGGGGCACGCCAGGGGGTGGTGTGGGCACCCTCTGGTCCCTCTCCTGGCCTCCTTCTGGCTCGCGGGGTCTTCTGGTGTTTTAGGGCCAACGGGGTCTTTTCTGGGCAATTTCTCGAAAGTTGATTTTTTTGCACAAAAACGAGACACCAAAGTAATTCTACTGAAAACAGCGTTAGTCCGTGTTAGTTGAATTCAAAACACACAAGTTTAGAGGAAAAAAATAGGAAAATTGTTCGGAAAATGAGATATGGTTTCGACGTATCAGGCCGCCGTCATTGTCAACCCGAGATCGGGAGGGTTCTGGAGCTCTCCCCGGCACCCTGCCAGGAGGGAAATTCATCACCGGAGGGGTCTACACCACCATGCCCGCCTCTGGAGTGATGCGTGAGTAATTATTATGAGATAGGAAAATATGGTAGTAGGAATTTTCATGTTACTAAAACACCGCTCTTTTTGGTGAAAGTTTTGAAATTGCTATTGTTCTGCCTTCCCATGATTTCTAGTTTGAGCTTCTTAAATTTATTTCTTTACAAGATTCCTATGCATAGGAAGTGGGTTAGACTTAAATTTGTTTTACACTTAATTTTCGACGCTCTCTTTTGCTTAATTCATATTTATTATGTGAGCGTCTACTTGATTCCATTTTTCTGGGCCTAGCTAAAAGGCATTAAAGAAAAGCACTTCTTGGGAGATAACCCATGGTTTTATTTTTGCTTTCTTTTTCTCTTTTTTCTTTGATTAAAGGGGTTGTATACTTCTGTAGAAACTCTTTTATATCTTTATTTTCATTTTTTAGTTGTGCCAAGTGAAGTTTCTGACAAAAGTTGGGGTTTGTTTTGGATTTCTGCGCGGGAAGCAGATTTCTGCTGTCCACCGTAAAAAATCGTATAAAATCCAGAAAGATCAGAATGATCTGAAATATTTTGTTCTTGTTCCTCAGCTAATTTCAAAACTTTTTCGTTATTTAAGTTTTTTGATATGGTTAACGTAAGTGCCCCGAAAAAATTCGTCTTTACAGACTATTCTCGTTTTGGCACATTATGCCATTTTATCTTGCATTTCCTCTTTTACGATGTCGAGTGGATTTCTTTGCTTCACGAAACTTCAGTGGTTGTATCTAATGTTTAGAAGTACCAATAGCACTTATTCCCATACAGAACCCATGAATTTTTTAATTGTAGCACTAAACCTCTAATGCGAATTACTCTTTGAGTGTGATGTGAAGGAAGTTTTCAAGGGTCAAGAGAAGAGGGTGATATAATGTGATCAAGAAGAGTGCAATGTCGAAGCTTGGGGATGCCCACGTGGTTCATCCCAGCAAATTATAAGATCCCTCAAGCATCCAAGCTTGGGTATGACCAAGGCATCCCCTTCTTCATCAACAATTTATCAGGTCACTTCTAGTGAAACTATATTTTTATTCGGACACATCATATAAAGTTTACTTGGATCATATGTTTGTTTTTCTTTTGTTTTCCTTGCTGCAATAATATAGTTGGACCCTAGCATTATTTGTGTGGGAGAGAGACACACTCCGCTTTTTCATTTGAATACTTGTTTTGCTCCTGTTTTTCTTGCATCTCTTATTTAGAGTTGTTAGTTTTAGTAGAGTTGTGTTAGTACTCTATTGTTTCATTCCTATATCTCTTGGAGAGTTTTTGTTGTTTGGTGTTTGTTGGAACTAGAATATGCTACGTGTGGTAGATGGTATAACGAAAAATCTTGCATATTCTTGTAGATCATTAAACTGTGTCACTTGATTATTTGTTGTTGTTTTGAGATATTAATATGCTTAATGGTAAACTAGCTGGTCTAGTAGAGTAAAAACAATGAATCGTTGGTCTAGAAGCTTGAAACTGTGCCACACTCAAATAACCAGTTTATAGGATAATGGTATATGACTTCTTTTGCTGATAGCAATCGTAATGGCTTTTTGTTACGCACTAAGGTCGGGGTAGCTAACAGTGACTTGTCACTGCCATAGACCCTCTTGGAGTGATTTTCATTATGCCTTGTGATATCGTGATTTTATTTGGAATCTTTTAACTTGTGAGTTCTATGTTGCGGTTTTATGGAACTTCCACCATCCATATTTGCTAGCCTCTTCGGTATTGTGCATTGCTCATTCTCACACTGAGAGTTGGTGCAAACTTCGCCAGTACATCCAAACCCCGTGGGAGAACTTTGTTCTTCTACACACAAGACAAAATTTATCTTCCTCAAAACAGACACCATACCTACCTACCATGGCATTTTCATAGCCATTCCAAGATATATTGCCATACAACATCCATCATCATTAGGTTACTTGTCATGCTTCATTGTTATTTTGCATACAGCTACACTGGCAGGAGCATTTAGTTTTATTCATCAGAGATATTTTAGTTTGAGTTATGAGTGATAAAAGTGTGTTGATTCATTGTAAAATAGAGTGTTGCCCCTACCGGTGAGGTTATATATCAAAAAATAAAAAAAAATAAAAAGAGAAAAAGCCCAAAAGAGAAAAAAAAAAGGCAAAAGAGAAAAAATAAAGAGAGAGGGGGCAGCATTACTATCATTTATTCCACACTTGTGCTTTATTAGCAACATTACTTTAGTTTGGACAGAGTTTTCATATTATGACTTGCATAACTATGTGGGAAACTTACATTATAGAACTTGGCTTGTATATTCCAATGATGAGCCTCCTCAAAAGAGCTCTAGGTCTTCGTGAGCAAGCAGGTTGGATGCACCCCCACTAGTTCCATTGGAGATCTTTCATACACTTATAGCTCTATGTGCATCCGTTGTGTGGAAATCACTACTCCTTGCATAACTTTGATTATAAGACTTCCTCTTGTCTAATGATCACGTTCAGTTGTGTGAGACTTTCTTCCATTTGACCATCCAAACCTCCCATAATGTTATTTTAGCCATAACATCCTGGTGCCAGGAACCATACAGAACGCTTGCTTGTTTTGAGTGCACAATTATTTGAATGGTTGTCACTTGACTTGATCCTAACAGGAGTTGTTGCGAGAGTTTGATGCCTTGGATGATTATATTGTTGTTCTTGAAGCTTAAATAATCTTTAATATAATTTGCACAGTGGATTGTCTTTCAGTATTGATTCATTGAAAAGTTTTACTTTGTTTTTCCTAATGGTTTATACATTACTCTTTGATGTCAACTATAAAACACAACCTTTATTCATTTTGATCCTAGTTTACATGCTTTACATTACTATGATGATCAAGTTTATGTTGGTAGCATGTCACCTCAGAATTTATTTGTTTTGTCGTTTACCTACTCGAGGACGAGTAGGAACTAAGCTTGGGGACGTTGATATGTCATAAACGTATCTATAATTTCTGATGTTCCATGTTGTTTTCATGCCTTATGCTACATGTTTTCCTTACACTTTATGTCATTTTTATCGATTTCCCGGGACTAACATATTGACAAGATGCCACAGAGACAGTTCCCTGTTTTCTGTTGTTTTTAGTTTTAGAAAAGTTGTTCTGGAAATATTCTCGGAATTGGAAAATTTGAAGCCCGAAAGTCTTAGAATTCCCGAAGGTTCCACGGAGTCCCGAAGAGGCCCGGAGGGTGCCAAGGGAGGCACACCATAGGGCGGCACGCCCTCCTAGCCGCGCCTGGGGGTGGTGTGGGCCCCTCGGGCATCCACAGACATCACTCTTTTGCCTATTTATTCCCCCTGATATGTCAACCCTAAAAATATACCACTTCGTCCCGAGAAACACCCGAGGCCGCCGTGATCGTCAACCCGAGATCGGGAGGGTTTTGGAGCTCTCCCCGGCACCCTGCCGGGAGGGAAATTCATCACCGGAGGGGTCTACACCACCATGCCCTCCTCCGGAGTGATGCGTGAGTAGTTCATCCCTGGACTATGGGTTCATCCCTGGACTACGGGTTATGCTCGATAGTGGGTTTATGCCTCCTTTGCATATGTTCTCGAGTGATAGAAACGTGACGGATGGAGGATGTGTTGTTGCCATTAGGGAGAAACCAATGGTGTTTACTTCGTTTACATTGTTTACATTACACACTTTGCTTACTGCGATTATCCGTTGCTTGCAACTTAATACCCAACGTTTGTTCGGATGATATTCGAAGGGTGGATTATTAGTCATAGATGCAGTTGGATGACGATCTATGTATTTTGTTGTAATGCCCGCATGAATCTCATAGTAATCTTTATGTCATGCATGTTTCTTTATCAATCATTTGCCCAGCCGTAATTTTTTTACCACGCATGTTAGCTGTCTTTTATAGAGATACAGCTCTAGTGAACCGTGGACCTCGGTCTATTTTCTCATACTGATAATACACACACCGATTCCATTGTTGTCACACTGCTTCCACTGTTTTTACACTGCTGCTACAGTGTTCATACTGTTCTCATATTGTTTTCCACACCATACATTTAACCTCTTTGTTATCAGAAAAACCGGTGAGATTGACAACCTCACTGCTTCGTTGGGACAAAATAAATTGTTTGTGTTGTGTAGGTTCCACGTTGCTGCTGAACCGGTAGTGCGCCCTGCTATCTCAGCTTCATCAACCTTCTGAAGTTACTCCTTCCTCCTACTGGTCGATTCAACATTGGTTTCTTTCCGAGGGAAACTTGCTACTGTGCTCTTCATACCTTCCTCTTGGGGTTTCTCAACGAACGTGTGTTACACGCGCATCAGGTACCACAAGGTCATGATATCCCCAAGCGTTTTATAAAAGAATAATGTCTCACCCTAATAGTAAATATAGTTGCTTTCTCAAGAAATTCCTTTTTTTGCATGCCGGCATGCCTGCATCTCTACATCCTTATAACCATGCATCTTCATCTCAGCATGCATACTTTCCTCTCAAGAGGTGCGTGAGTGCCTTTTCCTCACGAAAGCTTCCCCCGAGCGGAGGCTGTGATGGTGTATGTGTACGGGTCGCTACTGGCGAAAATCTCCTCATGAGATGCTCACGCTGGAACAGACAAATGCGCTCCACTGCCAAAAACACAAATGGTTGGAGGCAAGGACATTCCTCTGGATGAAGGCACGCGGTCCCTCAAGGAGTAGAAAGAACCCTCCATGAGGAACACGAAGGAAGTCTCTCAAGAGACTCTCTCCAGGCACAACTCTCGCCTCAACAAAGGGTTACACCTCCAAAAAAAGCTAAGTCTTTCCGCACAAAACATTTAAAGGCACACAAAAATAATATACTAGTAAGAAGTGCATGATATTTTTTACAAGCCCCAAGTTCACATGCGTTCACGCCAAGACATTTATTATATAAGCCAGGTGCATGAAGCGGCCCCTCAAGCGGCAGGATTGCTCTCCCTCGGCCCTTCTCCACCACCGGTGTCGGAAGGATGCCCCGCGCCGTCTGCGGCCTGCGGTGTGAAGGCCTTCATGAAGGCGCTCACGTCATTATTCACGCGGGCAACAAGAGGGGCAGAAAGCTCTTCAGGGACAGGATCCACCAAGCTGTCGAGGTCGAAGGTGGGGTGGAGTTGGGCGATGCAAGAGAAGGCGTGAGTCATCGCCGCCGCCGGGAGTTGACGACACTCCTCATGGACTATGTCGTCCATGCTCCGGGCTATCAAACGCTACACCATGACATGGTAGTTATAAATGTATCTTTCGGGTTTTTCATGAAGCATGCTCCAAGGCATGGTCAGTCAAGATGGGATTTTCCCGTCTCTTCACCAGAGAGAGATATTTATCTGGGCCCCTCGAGTGATCGGATCCAGAAATGCATGGCCATGCTGAATAAGGTTAATAGTTAACCTGGAAAGGGATTCCGATTCACAAGATCGAGAAAGAGTGATCAGCTAAGAGCATGATCAAATATCGTGAGGCAAAAGGAATAGCATAAACATGTGATGGTTCGTCCGATGTGATCTTTATGCACGTTTGGGAGTTGGCACGTTTTGCTAGAAGCCGCTACCAACTATTGGCCGAGTAGGTGTACTCATGTCATGTCTAAACATGCGTGAACCTATAGGATCGCACACTTAAGGCAAAAGAAGCAGAATTCGGATGGGATCCAAAATGGGCTGGAAACGGACTCTAGAGTGATCTGTTTTAGTGGCAGCCCATTATGAGGACGTCTATATAAAGGAGAGGAGACTGTGTGTTATAGGGCTGCTAATTCCGCACCACATTCCACCGCAGCCACCATCTCTCCACGCCCCTGCCGCTCGCGCGGACCTAGCAGTCCGGCGAGCGGTGCTTCCACGTCGCACGTGTGGATACCGATAGAGGTGCTGCATCTTTAGCACTCGGACGAGCCGCCAAGAGGATCTGTTCATGGGAGCGACGGGATCCGGAGGATTCGTACGACTACCCTGCCCCGAACCGCTTCACCGAGATCGGCACAACGCGTCTAGTGGTAATCTCGTGATCTGTATTTTGCAGCAGATCTTGGTTGACGCGGTAGAAATTTTGATTTACGCTAGTGTAGCCTACCCCGTTTTTCTACAGTGGTATCAGAGCCGATGCTGCGTAGTTATAGATTCAGATTGTTTGCATATGTGATATGTAGATGGGGTATGATCGATCTGATCGATTGTATGGAGTAGATGTTTCGATCTGTGATTTGGATTCCGTGATCGTGATGCGAGAGGTCGTGGAACGACATACCCCTACCGATCGGTTTCCGCCATTGGGGTAGCCTGTGACATGTAAATCCAATTGTAGCACGCGAATATTAATATGATTGGTCGAATTGGAGTCTACATCATATACGATGTGCATGAGATGCGCGGGGTGACAGACTGGATTTGCCGCCGGTTTCGGGGAATTCGCAGAAATGAACAGTCCCGGTAAAACGGCTGTAACTTTTGCATACGACCTCGGATCGAAAAAGTCTCAACTGGAAAAAGATGCGCAACAAAATTTTGTTTCGAAAATCTTGCGTCATTCAATTGAGATCCGAACGATTTTAAGGTTTTGGCTAATTCTACTTCTAAGATAGTCTTTTAGGCCCTGCAAGTTTCGGCATTAGAACGTCTAACTCGTTTTTGCAAATTTGTGACCGGTATGGCCCTATGTGTATGTGATGCATGTGTGTAATATTTTCATGACCTGCGTGTCATGAGTATGTCAACGTGGCTGGATCCATATTGTGTTGTCAATTATTGTATTAACGTCATGCGTGCCGACTTGTGATGATTCTCTCTATCCATGTAATCTTCTTTTCTAGCTGTTAGTAGTAATAGCTTGTAGAAGTTTCTTGTAGGACTCATCACCCGGAGGGATGGCGCATATGGACCATGGAGATGGAGATCATCATGGTGGACAGGTTCCATGGAGATGGAGATCACCATGTGAAACGGGCCATACTGTGTCACAACTATGTGATAGTTATTCCTGTTGTTTTACTCCTATGCATGTTAGATTCGTAGAAGTAGAACGATCCCTCGCAAATGTTAAGTTCCCTTGCCCCCCAGCTAAAACTTGCACCATCCCATGTCTTCTACGATTGATGGTGGGTCTGTTGCAGCAGGGCGCCATCAGTTTTCGTTGACTAGGTGGGTATGTATCGGTTAGGTGGTATGACTGTTGCAGCAGAGTGCCATCTGCTGATGCTTACGCGCATAAAGGGTTGGTTAACTCATCAAGGTAATATTAACGGTTAAGCGCCTTGGGGCATAAAGGTTGGTGTTTTTGACATGGAGATGTCACCCAACAACAAGAGTCATATGTGATATGATTAGCAAGTGTTGCTTACCGATCTACCTTGTCTTCTAGCAGTGATGCAAACGTCACTAGTCGACTTGTTCATTGCGTATCTTGAATCACTAAGTACCGATAGAGGGATATTGGTTTTAGTGGGAGTAGACCACGTTAAATTGTTTAATGTCTTTTACTCTATCATGGATTTTGTCTTAGTATTTTGCATATTTTTCTGTTGTAGATCAATGGCACGTAACAACCAACCCACCCCTTTTGCGTTGCGATCTGTTCTTGAAAAGGAAAAGTTAAATTGAACAAACTATTCGGATTGGATCCTAAACCTGAGAATTGTTCTTAGGGCTCATAGAAAGGAAAGAGTTCTGGATACCCCAATCCCAGATGCGCCTCTTGATACTGACACTGCTGCCGTTAGAACCGCCTTTAAGAGAGAATGTGATGAGTCTCTTAAGGTTAGCTGCCTTATGCTTGCATGCATGGAACCCGACCTTCAAAAGAAATTTGATGGTCAGGAAGCGTATGATATGATCATTGCGCTGAAGGATATGTTCCAGACTCAAGCCAGGACTGAAAGGTTCAATGTCGCTAAGGCTTTTGGTGAATGCAAGCTAGCTGAGGGGGGGGCAGTAGGGCCGCACGTGATCAAGATGCTTGGTTACGTGCACACTTTGGACAACTTGGTTTTCCATTGGACCCTAAGTTAGCCACAAATTTCATTTTGGCTTCGCTTCCATCTAGGTATGGGAACTTCATTTCGAACTACCATATGCATGGGGCTGAGAAGGACCTTAATGAACTTTGTGGGATGCTCAAGACGGCAGAGAATTACATTAAGAAGAGTGCAGGGCATTGCCAAGTGTTGGCTGTGCAGAACAGGCCTAGCTTCAAGAAGCAGGGTAAGTCTAAGGGGAAAGGGAAGGCTAAAGATTTGATCTCTAAGCCAAAGCCTAAACCTAAGGACGGACCTAAACCTGACACAGAGTGCTTCTACTGTCATGATACTGGACACTGGAAGAGAAATTGCAGCAAGTACCTTGCTTCAGTGAAGAAGAGTGGAAGTAAGACTTCTAGCTCAGGTACGGTTATAATTAGTGTTATAGACATTTTTCTCGCTGACTCTATTATTGACTCTTGGGTATTTGATACCGGATCGGTTGCTCACATTTGCAAATCGATGCAGGGGCTAGTAAGGAGTAGAAGCGTGAGACAATAAGAAGTTGATCTTCACGTTGGAAATAATGCAAGGGTTGCTGCGTTGTCCGTTGGCGTCTACCAACTGCACCTCCCTTCAGGATTTATTATGGAATTGAATAATTGTTATTACGTTCCTAGTTTTAACCGAAACATTATTTCTCCTTCATGTTTGATGAGAGATGGTTATTCATTTGCGAGTAAAGATAATGGTTGTTTAATCTCCAAGAATGATATGTTTGTGACTTTTGCTTCCATTGTGAATGGGCTTTTTATTATAAATCCTGTTGATGGTCATGATGATGCGCATGTTTATAACGTAAGTGCTAAAAGGCTACGGCCTAATGATTTGAATCCCACCTATTTTGGCATTGTCGGTTGGGTCATATAAGTGAAAAGCGTATGAAGAAACTCCGTAATGATGGTCTTGTAACTTCGTTTGATTTTGAATCATACGAGACATGCGAAGCTTGTTTACTTGGAAAGATGACCAAGTCGCCTTTCAACGGTTCTCTTGAGAGGGCGACTGACTTATTGGAACTCGTACATACTGATGTATGCGGACCAATGAGCACGACAACAAGAGGTGGTTTTCACTACTTCATAACTTTCACTAATGATTTTAGTAGATACGGTTATGTCTACCTAATGAAACATAAGTCTGAAACTTTTGAAAAGTTCAAAGAGTTCCAGAATGAAGTAGAGAATCAACGTGGCAAGAAAATTAAAGCTCTACGATCCGATCGTGGAGGAGAATATTTGAGTCACGAATTTAGCGATCATCTTAAGAGTTGTGGAATTGTTCCTCAACTTACGCCGCCTAGAACGCCTCAAATAAACGGGGTTTCCGAACGGCGGAATCAAACCTTGTTGGACATGGTTCGATCAATGATGAGCTAGTCAGATCTTCCATTGTCATTTTGGGGTTTTGCTCTAGAAACAGCAGCACTCACACTAAATAGGGTACCATCTAAATCCGTAGTTAAGACGCCATATGAGATGTGGAATGGGAAGAGTCCCAACTTATCTTTTCTAAAGATTTGGGGTTGTGACATTTTTGTCAAGCGACTTCAGTCGGACAATCTCACACCCAAGTCGGATAAATGCATTTTAGTGGGATATCCAAAGGAAACATTTGGGTATTACTTCTACAACCGAGAATAGGGTAAAGTGTTTGTCGCTCGGAATGGTGTTTTCTTAGAGAAAGAGTTTCTCACAAAGGAGACAAGTGGAAGAACGGTGCAGCTTGATGAAATTCAAGATGAGCCTACCGGGGAGGACTCAATGAGTGATGCTACAATGGCAGAACGAGTTGAAGAACCCGTGGCAACAGAATCACCACCACCACGAAGGTCGGAAAGGCTCCGTAACTCGAGAGAGATATTATTGTTAGACAATGATACGCGAGAAATATTATTGTTAGACAATGATGAGCCTACAACCTATACGGAAGCAATGATGGACCCAGACTCCAAGAAATGGCAAAGTCCCATGAGATCCGAAATAGATTCTATGCGTGACAATCAAGTTTGGAACTTGGTTGATTTTCTTGATGGTCATAAGACCATAGAGTGCAAATGGATCTATAAGAGAAAGATTGATATGGACGGAAATGTTCATGTCCATAAAGCTCGACTTGTCGCAAAAGGTTTTCGGCAAGTTCAAGAAGTTGACTACGACGAGACCTTCTCTCCCGTAGTGATGCTTAAATCTATTCAGACAATTCTAGCTATTGCTGCATATTTCGACTATGAGATATGACAAATGGGCGTCAAGACAGCTTTCCTAAATGGAAACCTAACCGAGGACGTGTATATGATGCATCCTAAGGGCTTTGTCGATCCTAAAAATGTTGGAAAGGTATGCAAGCTTCAGAAATCCATTTATGGGTTGAAGCAAGCATCTCGGAGTTGGAACATTCGGTTTGATGAGGTAGTCAAAGCTTTTGTCTTTATCAAAAACGAATCAGAGTCTTGTGTTTACAAGAAAGAAAGTGGGAGCTCAGTCGTATTTCTAATCTTATATGTGGATGAAATACTACTGATTGGAAATGACATCCCTATGCTCGAGTCTGTTAAGACCTCATTGAAAAATAGTTTTTCCATGAAGGATTTAGGGGAAGCGGCATACATTCTGGGTATTAAGATCTATAGGGATAGATCAAAGAGGCTAATAGGATTAAGCCAGAGTACTTACATTGACAAAGTGCTGAAACGATTCAGCATGGAAGAGGCAAAGAAAGGGTTCTTGCCCATGTCACACGGCATAAATCTTAGCAAGACTCAGTGTCCATCGACAACTGATGAGCGAGAGTGCATGAGTAGGATTCCATATGCTTTGGCAATTGGGTCTATCATGTATGCAATGATATGTACTCGCCCAGATGTCTCATATGCTCTAAGTGCTACAGGCAGGTACCAAGCTGATCCCGGTGAGAGTCACTGGATAGCGGTAAAGAATAACCTTAAGTACTTGAGAAGAACTAAGGATATGTTCCTAGTTTACGGAGGTGAGGAGGAGCTCGTTGTAAATGGTTACACCGATGCTAGTTTCCAAACCGATATGGATGATTCTAAATCGCAATCGGGCTATGTGTTCACATTGAACGGTGGAGCGGTTAGCTGGAAGAGTTCCAAGAAGGACACGGTTGCTCATTCTACAATGGAGGCCGAGTACATCGTGGCAGCTAAAGCCGACATGGAAATTGTTTGGATGAAGCAGTTCATTTCTGATCTAGGTGTTGTCCCTAGTGCGTCCAATCCATTGGATCTCTATTGTGACAATAGTGGGACCATTGCGATAGCCAACGAGCCAAGGAGTCACCAGAAAACCAAACACTTTATGCGGCGTTATCATCTTATTCGACAGTTCATCGAACGAGGAGAAGTAAGCTTATGCAAATTAGATACGGATCTAAATGTTGCTGATCCTTTGACAAAACCTCTCCCCAAGCCTAAGCATGAGGGCACACAAGAGCTATGGGTATTAGATATCTTCTAGATTGACTCTATGTCGCACCCGGACTTCTAGAGGATACTCACAGTCCGCTAAACAGAAGATAGATGGCTTACGGGGCATACCGGCACCCGCATCTCAATATGAGTAGGCCAACACGTAAACGTGTGACAACCATCCTCTACTATTCATCGTCTGAGCAAACCATCCCATAGAAATCCGACTACTTCCATTGACGTACGTCATAACATACACACATGGTACGTCAACGACATTTGAACAAGTGATATCACAACAAATCTCTAAGACACAAATAAATAGAAATAAGTGGCAAATAGCTCTCACTAGAGCAGAGATAGCAAATACAATCATCCAGAGGACACATGTCCCAACAAGTCATCATTACATCACAGCGGAAGCATCCAAAGTGTCCGAGTACAGACAAGATCCAAATAGGCCTAAGAGGCCGGAAACGAAAAGACGGAGCCCATCCACGAAGTCTCGGATCCTGCCTGGGTCCGCTATCTACTCGTCGGCAGCCTCGTCATACTCCTCGTAGTAGCCACCATGGGGATCCTCGGAAACGTAGTCTGCAGAACACGCAGCCCCAAAGGGGTCAGTACAGACGAGTACTGGCAAGCAAGACGCACAAGATACCAAAGTGTGCCCGGCAACACCAAGTACAGATGCTTTGGGGTTCAACGGAAGAATAGGTGATACAAAAGTGCGGTAGCGGGCTGCAGTAACCAACTACAGAGACACGCTACAACTTCCGGCTAAAAGAAAGGGATAAGATAGCGTATCGGAACCAACTACCAACAACTTCAAACAAACCCATCCTGGATCTCGCCCCTTATCCAAAGAAGAAATCCGAGGATAACTCACACAGTTGGATTAATGATGGTTCAAGTTATTGTGTCAATAAGCCTATTACTAGTCAAATTAGTATTAGTTAGGTGTAAGTTGTCTAATCCTTGTTAGCCAGCCCTATCACCAAGTCATCCATAACCGCGGACAACACGGCTTCTCGAGAAGATTTAACCCTGCAGGGATGCAGCAATTTGGCCGTACACGTAAGAATATCCCGCCAGATGGGGATCAAACCCACCAAGCGAGACACTCAACACAACCCAACTCTTCTTCGCATCAAGCCCAAAGAACCCCGTGCAATTGAGCGCACGGCTAATCAAGCCCCACGAAGAAAAGGGGACCCTCATAGCACTCTAAGAACGTGTCTCCCTAACTGCCGACTACAAAAGTTTCCACCCTGGCCTCGGGTTCGTACCTGCATATGCATGCGGCAAATGGAAAACCCGAACTAAATGAGGCGATTTGGACGAGATGCGAAGCGAATCAAATTGAGGGGGGCGCCCATACACGCTTCCCACATGCGGTTAGCGCGCTCAACATGGATCCAGAGGACAAAAACTTTTCCTGAGTTCGACACTAGCAGGCCTCAAAACCATACCCGGCCTCCTGCCGGTGCCTTATCATCAAATTAGCATTACCTCATACATTAACAGGTTGTTGTTTAAACATCGAGCCCCAGAACATAATAAATATGGTAGCAGAAATAACGGACAACAGACTCGAGCATAAACAACCCTAAGCATGCTAGTAAGACACGGGCAACAAGCAACAGGCTTATAGGTGTGGAGGTTAGGCTATATCAGGGTTACAGGATAACATGTGATAGGATCGGAACTCAAGCAACGAATCTTAAGGCTAGCAGAATAGACAACGGAAAGTATCGATATCCAGTGTGGAAAGGACACAATGGTTCATGTGAGTGAATACTTGCCTGCAAACTCAGTAGCTTGGTACTGGGCTAACTCGTCAGAAGTAGTGTCGTAAACCTCGTCTGTCTCAATGTCGTCGTCTATTCGAGAAGAAGCAAACAAACAACGCAGGGAGACAAACAATCAATAACATGGCATAATTCAAGTATGAAATTATTTGAATTTTTATTTGTTCAAAACATTTAATAAAATTCATATTTGGAAAGTTTATACTTTTCTGGTTTGAAAACATATTTTATATGTTCAAAAGAATTTAATTTGACCAAGTTATGATTTTAGCAATTTTAAATGATTTAAACAAGGTTTAAATTATTTAACCAATTTTAATTATTCAAAACAGGAAACAAAGTTTATATTTGGAAAGGTGGTTGAATGTAGCATGGAAAACATATTTTATATGTGCCATTTGAATTAAATTTGAATTAGTTATGAATTTGACCAAATTTGTAATGAGTTGTTTGAATTGAATTTTGAAAACATTTGAAATGTTCAAAACAGTATACAAATGGTTTAAACATGTAGAGAATTAAATTTGGTACAGAAAACATATTTTATTTATTTAATTTGGATTTGAAATGCAAAAGTTATTTGTATTTGAAATTTGGGGGCTATTCTGCAATTTTAAAAACATTCAGATTTCGTCCAGGGGCTTGGATGCGAAAAAGGAATCACAGATAGGCCCATGGGAACCTTTTCCACGCAGCAGAGCAACCCCTGGGTCACTGGCAGTGGGCCAGTGCCCAGCTGGAGCTGCGTGGCGCGCGTGTGGGTGCTTGCGTGGCCACCACTGCCACTGGCAGGTGGGCCTGCGCAGCCAGCGTGGCAAAGAGCAAAAACTTGGGTTTTATTCCGCGCTGTGGGGATTGAACCCGCGACGCTGCGCTGCGCGCCGTGCGATCTAACCAGTACGGTGCGGATTCGTTTGGTGACAGAGAGGAGGTGCGCGCGGTTTTGACGTTCAGCTGCTGCTGTTAACTGAAACTGTCGAAAGGTTCAGGCTTTCTGAACCTGACGGTGATGCGGTGGTCGCCGGTGGCGCCGCTGTGCTGCTGCTGCTTGCGGGCCAGCACAGGGAGGTGCAAGGGGTGCGTGCTGGTGTCGAGGATGCAGAGAGGAAGATCGAGGGGGACGTGCTCACCGGGAGGGGGTAGAAGGAGGTGGAGGTGATCGTGCTCGGGAGGCGATAGTCGACGACGGCGACAGGGACAGGGACGGCGGCGACGATCGTGTGCTTCCCAGCCCCCGGTGATGAAGCGAGGAGGGAGAGGGAGGTGTGGCGGCCCCGTTCCCACGCAGCAACACCCTCGACGACCACCACAACAACCCCGGCGATCACTGCTAACTCACGGCCATGGCGGCTCCCCTCGGGTTCAGAAAGTTCAGAAGGGAAAACAGAGGGGTGGAGGAGAGGAAAACGGCGGCGGTGCAAGGAGAAAGGAGGAGGAGGTCTAGGGCTAGGTGGAGGAGCTCGGGGGCTAGGTTATAAGGAGGAGGAGGTGCTCTGATGGCCGTTCCCTCCTCGGTCTGTCGACGTGGGCAGCGTCGATGAGCTGCCGTACAGAGGTGGACGAAAGGGTAAGCAGGCCGTGGGGGATGGGCCTGGGGCTGGCCTGCCCCCTTCTCTCTCTGTTTTATTTTTTTGTTTTTCTGTTTTTCTGATTCTGTTTTTTTTTTTTTTTGCAGAAAAGAAAAAGGAAAGAAAGGAGAGAAATTTGAGGGGTTTTTGGGGTTTTAAATTTTGGTGATAATTTTTATAGTTTGTTATTTACAAAAACCCCACTGTGCCATTGTTTGTTTTTCAAAATTTTAAACTTGGTTGCTCTTTGAAAATTCCAATGAATTTGAGCAATTTTTGGTATTAATTGATTAAATGAAAGGAGCAATTTAAAAGTTTTTAATTTCAAGTTTAATGGTAACAAATGATTGGTTTGTTTTGTAATTTTTATTTGAAACATTGTAACAGATCAAGTATGAACAAGGATTTTGAAATTTGGTTTGAAATTCAAATTGAAAAACAAGATAAAACAAATGAAAACAAATGCAATGCTTATGATGACATGATGCAAAACATAAATTAACAAAAGGCAAACATACTAAAGGTGTTTTTCATACTTGGGATGTTACAAAACGCCCCCCCCCCCCTTGAAGGAATCGCGCCCCGAGATTCCTACTGAGAAGAGAAAAGGTCTGGATACTTCTTGCGAAGATCCTCTTCGGTCTCCCACGTTGCCTCTTTATCGGAATGATGAGACCACTGCACTTTCAAGAACTTGGTGCTCTTGTTGCGAGTTTTGCGCTCGGTCTCATCCAGAATGCGAATAGGGTGCTCCTCATTAGAGAGATCTTCTTGCAGTTCAATGGAATCATGATCAACTGCACGATCTCGATCTTTGAAGCACCTCTTGAGCTGTGACACGTGAAACACATCGTGCACCTTGGATAGCTTTTCTGGAAGTTCAAGACGATAGGCATTTTCTGCACGCCTTGAGAGAATGTTGAAAGGACCAATATATCTTGGTGCAAGCTTTCCTTTTACACCAAAACGATGAGTGCCTCTGAGGGGAGTTACACGGAGATATGCTTTGTCACCAGGTGCATAGATCATATCCCTGTGCTTGCTGTCATAGTAGCTTTTCTGACGAGACTGAGCAATCTTGAGATTGTCACGGATGATGCGAACTTTCTCCTCGGCTTCCTTAACAATGTCAAGGCCTAAGAGTGAACGTTCACCAGCTCCAGACCAATTGATTGGACTCCTGCATCTGCGGCCATAGAGAGCCTCAAATGGTGCCATGCCTAGGCTTGCCTGGAAGCTGTTGTTGTAGGAGAATTCGGCATATGGAAGACATTCCTCCCATTTCATGCCAAAAGAGAGACCACATGCTCTGAGCATATCCTCGAGAATCTGATTGACTCTTTCGACTTGCCCTTGAGACTGAGCATGGTAGGCTGTGCTGAACAGAAGTTTGGTGCCCAATGCTTCTTGAAAGCTTTTCCAGAAATGAGAAGTGAATATGCTTCCACGGTCTGAGCTTATTTCCAATGGAACACCATGAAGAGGAACAATCTTTGCTGTGTAGAGCTCTACTAACTGACTAGTTGAGATTGTTTCTTTGACACGAAAGAAGTGAGCTACTTTAGTGAGACGATCAATGACAACGAAGATTGCATCGTTGCCCCTCTTGGACTTTGGAAAACCAGTGATGAAGTCCATTTCAATCATGTCCCACTTCCACTCAGGGATTTTCAGAGGTTGGAGAAGACCGGCTGTTTTCTGATGAACTGCCTTAACACGTTGACAAACGTCGCATTCAGAAACGTATTGAGCAATTTCACGTTTCATGCCAGGCCACCAATACAGTGTCTTGAGATCCTGGTACATCTTTGTACTTCCAGGGTGTATGGAGAGAGAAGTTTCATGAGCCTCCTTGAGAATGACATCTTTGAGACTTTGAACTTGAGGAACTGCAATGCGTCCTTCGAAGAACACAGTTCCCTTGTCATCCACTGAGAAGGACTTAAATTTCTCCTTGCCTTCTTTGATGTGCTCTACCATCTTCTTGATTTGAGCATCACGAAGTTGTTCAGAATGAATCTTGTCCTCGAGAGTTGGACTGGCTGTCAAGTTTGCAAGATAGCCTTGAGGAACAAGACCAAGGTTGAGCTTCTGGAATTCTTCATGAAGTGGAGGTTGGCTTCCATGATCATGAGATTATCACAATACGACTTGCGACTGAGAGCATCGGCCATAACATTAGCCTTGCCTGGAGTGTAAGAAATGGTAAGATCAAAGTCTTTTATCTTTTCAATCCATCTCCTTTGCTTGAGGTTTAGATCTGGTTGAGTGAAGATGTATTTCAGACTCTTATGATCGGAAAAGATTTCAGTGCGATTACCCAACAAGTATTGTCTCCATTTCTTGAGGGCAAACACAACTACTGCAAGTTCAAGGTCATGAGTGGGATAATTGAGCTCATGTGCGTTCAACTGACGTGAAGCATAAGCCACAACTTGACGTTCTTGCATAAGAACTGCACCTAGACCTTGGAGAGAAGCGTCACAGAATATCTGGAAAGGTTTGGAAGGATCTGGGCCAACCAGAACTGGTGTAGAAGTGAGTTTAGTTTTCAGGAGATTGAAACTTTCATCACATTGTGGAGTCCAAACGAACTTCTTGTCCTTCTTTGTGAGGTCAGTGAGAGGTTTGGCAATCTTGGAAAAGTTTTGGACGAAGCGACGGCAATAGCTAGCCAAGCCAAGAAAACTTCTTACTAAATTCTTTTTGAACATATAAAATATGTTTTCAAACCAGAAAAGTATAAACTTTTCAAATATGAATTTTATTTAATGTTTTGAACAAATAAAAATTCAAATAATTTTATACTTGAATGGAATTCATTTAAATCTTGTTTAAACTTGTTTACTTCACAATTAATTCATTTTAAATCCATTGTCAACAAATGAAATATGTATTCCATCTAAAATTTTGTGTCCTTTCCAAATATGAATTTTGTTATTTATTTTGAACAATTAAA
Organism: Alopecurus myosuroides; assembly: GCA_028641055.1. Lineage (NCBI taxonomy): Eukaryota > Viridiplantae > Streptophyta > Magnoliopsida > Poales > Poaceae > Alopecurus > Alopecurus myosuroides. The sequence goes on from CM054062.1 coordinate 26,063,456, forward strand.
ATTGGTGAAAACAACAAATGCTTGTGTAACTTCTTTAAGAAGCCAAATTTCCTAACTTAATAAATAAATTTTCCAAACTTGGTAAACAACATTTCAAATTGAAGCTATTGTTGTTTTCTTATTGTTTTCATCATCCATGCATCATTCTAATAACCTAAGCGCAAGGGTGAAAACCACACCCCCCGGCACCACAGGCCTCGCCCTATATGCATCATCATCATCATAATCATCAACCATGGGCGCGACCCATTCATGTGTATGCGCAAATGGAACACCCGAACTAAGTGTGGCTCTTCGGACAAACTGCGGATCAGGTCAAAGTCGAGGGGGGTTCCATACGACCACCCGGATGCGGTGAGCACGCTCATCATGGATCAGAGGACAAGACCCTTTTCCTATTTAGGGTCGACACTAGCAGGCTTCAAAACCCTAACCCGGGCCTCCTGCCGGTGCCTTATCATCAATTATTATTACCCCAAACATTAACATGATATGGATTATAACAAGCCCATCTATCAAACTAAACAGGTGATAAGATAAATGACAACAAGACTCGAGCACAACAAACCTAAGCATGATACTACGACACCGGCTAACAAACAACAGGGTTGTAGGTGGGGGGTGAGGCTATATTCATGGCTGCAGGATGACATGTGATAGGATCGGAACACAAGCAACGAATCATAAGGCTAGCAGATTAGATAACGGAAAGTATCGGTATCAAGTGTGGAAAGGACACAATGGTTCATGTGAGTGAATACTTGCCTGCAAACTCAGTAGCCTGGTACTGGGCTAACTCCTCTGAAGTAGTATCGTAAACCTCGTCTGTCTCAACGTCGTCGTCTATTCGAGAAGTAGCAAACAAACAACGAAGATAGACAACAATCAATAACATGACATAATGCACAAACATGGGATGATGCATGACAATTTCATTGATGCATCAAAGATAAGCTAGTTGACATGGTAACCATATTTAACTAATTAACTGGGCCCATATGCAATTTGGGTTGCATATAGAAAGGCCCAAGAATTAAGGTTGAATTAAGTGATCTACAAATAATCATCATGTGAAAGTTGATTAGAATGATGCATGTATGATGAAAACAATAAGAAAACAACATTAGCTTCAATTTGAAATGTTGTTTACCAAGTTTGGAATTTTATTTATTAAGTTATGAAATTTGGCTTATTAAGTGAGTTACACAACCATTTATTGTTTTCACCCATTTTAAAGGTTCAAACAGCTAACAAAATTCATATTTGGAAAGAACACAAAATTTTAGATGGAATACATATTTCATTTGTTGAAAATGGATTTAAAATGAGCAAGTTATTAATTTGACAATTTTAAATGCCTTAATTAAGAAACAGTTGTTTTCAGCAATTTAATTTATTTGAAACATAACACAAAGTTGATATTTGCAAAGTTCATGAAAAATGGAATGGAAAACATATTTGGTTTGTTGAATTTGGAAATTCTATGCCCAAGTTATGAATTTTGCAATTTAAAAGGTGTAATTAAAGTATTGAATTACTACTCCAATTTTAATTAGGAAAAACAGAGAACAAATTGTATTTAAAATGTTGAAAACATGTATAAAATGTTTCAATGAACATTTTGATCTATTGAACATAATTTTTGGATCATTATTGAATTTATTATGCATTTTTTCATAACCATTTTTATTCTGCCCTTTTTAGTAAACAGAAGGAAACATGTTCAAATTTAATTCAATTGTGACCAAATAAAATACCACTGTGTAGAGTTTGTTAAGACAAATTTTTAGAGCCCAAGTTTGCTCAATTTGGGTGAACCAAACTCAAGTTATGAATTCCCAAAGTTTCCAATTTTTATTGCATTTTCTGTATTTAATTATTTAGTGCAAAATTTATTACAGAAACATGTTGCAACTTTGTGACTAATAGATAGAGCACAAGATTCTGAATCCACAGAAACTTGAATCATTGAAATTGGAGCAATATTCAATTTGTTATGGATTTTACAAATAAGGACTCAGATCTGTTTTTCTGAATTTCGGGCAAAAAAAGAAAAAGGCAGAAAAACACCATAAGAATGAATGTCACCTTAATCAAACGTGTGAGTTTCCTTGGGTTGCTTCCTTAGTAGGGGGTAACATTGGATGGGTATTGATTGGTGAGTAGTTGTAGTTGGTTCTGATACGCTATCTTATCCCTTTCTTTTAGCCGGATGTTGTAGCGCGTCTCTGTAGTTAGTTAGTGCAGCCCGTTGTCGCTTCTTTGCAATAACCCCTTCCTTCCGTTGTACCCAAAGTATTTGTATCTTGTGATGATTGGTTACGCTGGTAACTTGTGAGTATGGTTTATCCACTTGCCAGTACTTAATCGTACTGACCCACGAATCCCTTTCGTGGCTGCATATTCCACATTGCAGTCAACAGGTTTGAAGTCTGACGACGTTAGCTTGGGAATCCCTCCGGCTTGGCCTGGGCAGGGATTGGACGCCATCGGTTATCTTCAGGACTCTTAGTCCAATTTGTATCTTGTCCGTAGTCGGACGCTATGTTGTTTCTTCCGCTGTTATTTGGATCTTTGTATTGTATCAGTTGTATCCTTCCGAGGATAACTCACACAGTTGGATTATTGAAGGTTCAGGTTATTGTGACAATATGCCTATTACTAGTCAAATTATTATTAATTAGGTGTAAGTTGTCTGAGTACTTGTTAGCCAGCACTTTCACCAAGTCGTCACATAACCGCGGACAACACGGCTTCTCGAGAAGATTCATCCCTGCAGGGTGTGCTCCAGTACCCGTACACACTCGAGCCACCAACTAAAACTCAGGTGGACTCAACACGACTCGAACCATCTCTACAACCTGTCCTAGGAGCCACAGAGCTATAAGGTCCCGGCCAGTCCGACCTAACCTAAGCGCAAGGGTGAAAAACACACCCCCCGGCACCACAGGCCTCGCCCTATATGCATCATCATCATCATAATCATCAACCATGGGCGCGACCCATTCATGCGTATGCGCAAATGGAACACCCGAACTAAGTGTGGCTCTTCGGACAAACTGCGGATCAGGTCAAAGTCGAGGGGGGTTCCATACGACCACCCGGATGCGGTGAGCACGCTCATCATGGATCAGAGGACAAGACCCTTTTCCTATTTAGGGTCGACACTAGCAGGCTTCAAAACCCTAACCCGGGCCTCCTGCCGGTGCCTTATCATCAATTATTATTACCCCAAACATTAACATGATATGGATTATAACAAGCCCATCTATCAAACTAAACAGGTGATAAGATAAATGACAACAAGACTCGAGCACAACAAACCTAAGCATGATACTACGACACCGGCTAACAAACAAGAGGGTTGTAGGTGTGGGGGTGAGGCTATATTCATGGCTGCAGGATGACATGTGATAGGATCGGAACACAAGTGTCGTGGTGGTGTCACGGCAGATGCCATAGGATGGCTAAAGATGTGGGGACGAAGGACGCTGGAGGCGCTCGGGGAGGGATCACGCGACGAGTAGCCGCGTGAGGTAAGAATCCAACACTGCAAACAACACGATCTACCCAGGTTCAGGGCCCTCGTGAGGAGGTAAAACCCCTACTCCTGCCTTTCTCTTTGTATTCTAGTGTTTGTCCGAGTAGCCACAGTACAAATGTTCTTGCTACCGAGTATCCACTCTTCTCTCTACGGGTTGAACTAGGTCAAGAATCTCTATGCAGCGCGCGATCTAGGTCAGGATCCCTCGCGCAGGAGGCGGCAGGGCACCTTATATACTCGGTGCCCAGCCGGATACAGCCAAATACAAACAGATGTCGACATTGTGTGCACACCGTCCTTCTTCCGAGCTCCTGCTGACAGCTTTTGCTTCTAAGCTTGTCCCGTTGCGGAAAGTCGTTGGGCAAAACCAAGTAACCAGTCTGTTATCACTGCGGTGAACACAGAGTAGGTCCCCCTATCCTGCGACGCCCTGCTGCCACACTGTCGCTGTCAGGCACGCCGTCCTCAGATGAACAGTGCTGTGAACAGTGCCAAGGTACGGACCCGGGATACGCGGGATCCCGTGTCAGAACGGCTCCTTTGACTTCTGGTCCGAGTAGGTTCCCGCCAGTTTTACTCGGACCAATTCTTCTACTTGGAGGAACATAATCTCCTTGATTCATCCTTCTGGTCATCTTTATGTAAGACCGGGTAGCAGTCTACCGGGTAGCAAGTACCGGGTAGCCGGCTACTCGGCCAAATATCCCTTCTGATCTTTCTTTTGGCCCTTGCCTTTACCCTAATCGGGGGTAACCCCCCGACAGCAGTCCCCGAAGCTGGTAGAGTCCTGCGAACTCGTTCACTGGGCCCTGCCAGCTTAAAACCAACCTTGGCAACGTTGCCCCGTGAACCTCAAGATGCCGAGTAAAACCTCCGAGTAGCACTCTGGAAAATACCTTGAGCTTCTTCTCCTCCGAATAGAGCTAGTTCTCTTCTCTGTAACCGAGTAAAAAGACTTGGTGAATTTTCCAAACAGAATCTCTGCGTGGCAGAGCACAGTCCGGCTTTCTGCGCAACAACTGGGCACGTGTCACGCATCCACGACCCCGACGCCTCGGTACCCTGGACCTGACAAGCCACGCGCCCAGTTTTCACGGCCCGGGCCCACCAGCCCGTTACGTCCCATCACGCGCAGTAATTGCCCACGATCTCGTCGTGGGATCTAATGCGGCCGTTACGCGCGCGTTCCGCGCTGTGTGCTTTTCTAACCGGCCCACAGATCCCACGTCGCACAATTACTGCCACGATCGATCCCACTACCTCAACTCGTAACGGCAACTTGCGGAGCGGTATAAATACCCCCTTGGCAACTCCTTCTTCTTCTTCCGCTTGCACTTTCCCCTTCTGCCTTCTCGTTTCTCCGCCGCCGCAGAGCACCTCGCCGCCGCGCAACTTACTGCGCCGCCGCGAGTTCTTCCACCACACCAAATCCTTCAACCTTTTCCCCAATTTCCTCCTCACCGCCATGGCTCGCGACGACAACGCTCGCGCCGGCTGGGCCGGATCCGAGGTCACAGCCGAGGACTGCCAATGGCTGGTGAACACCCGGCGAGTTCCTCCCGGTGTTCGCTGCCGGCAACCTGACGGTGAGCTCGTCCCCACCCCGCAGGAAGGCGAGCACGTCGTCTTCCTCGCGCACTTCGCGCGAGGATTCGGGCTCCCCGCCTCGAATTTCTTTCGTAGCTTTCTCGACCACTACGGCCTCCAGCCAAATCATCTTCCTCCAAACGACATCGTCTTCCTCTCATACCACTCCGTGGTATGCGAGGCCTTCTTGGGCGTCCGCCCTACTACTGCAACCTGGAGCAGATATTTCTTCTTTCGACAGCAGAGTAAGGGCAAGAAAGATGGCGCGGACACCAGCCGCGGGATGACGGAGACAGGCAGCGCCATGATGGTGCTGCGTGGTGGAACCAATCACCCACGCATCAAGGGGTTGGATTCTGTCCGCAAGTGGCAGAAGACCTTCTTGTACGTGAAGAACGTACCCGCCAAGAAGGGAGCCAAGGTGGAGGACCGCATCAATCTGCCCCGCTGGTCCAACCGAGCTCCCACTGGGCAGAACTGGCGGAGCAAGCCGTCCCTCGACAGCAACCTGAAGCAGATGGACGAGCGCCTCACTCATCTGCTCGGAGAAGGGCTCAAGAGCGATGATCCAATCGCCTGTTGGATCTCGAGGCGGGTTCTGCCGCTCCAGCACCGCGTCCATCTCATGTGCTACATGGGCGACCCCACGACTGCACTCGGACAACCACGTTCGAGCTCAGCAATGCGGACGTCGCCACTTGGGCGCGGTCCATCATGACCACTGGCCTCAGGGACCACTGTCAATACGGCTTCATCCCGTACAGCCGTACGAAGCCAATTGAAAGGGTTAGTACTTCTCATTCTGTTTCTTGTTTACATACTCCGAGTAGATAGCCTTCTTATCTTGCTGTAATTAGTATCCGCACAATGCGCCGAGTAGGGCACTTAGCAGAATTGCTTAGGCTTACTGTGCTTTATGTTTGCACGCCCTGCCGAGTAGCATACTTAGCAGGATTGCTTAGGCTTACTGTGCTTTTTGTTTGCATGCCTTGCCGAATCGGATGCCTTTATGCTACTCGACTAACTTGTGATACTTCTCTGTTTTCCATGTCCTTGCTCGCCAGCTTGCCGAGAGCGCGGAGCGCTTCGAGGCCAACTGGAAGATGACCGAGAGGAGGACGATGACGTCTCCTACGACACCGCAGACAAGCTCAATCTCCCTCATGCCGCTCAGACGGAGAAGCACCATGTCGACGCGTCTGTCCGTGATTGGTCTGAGGATGACGACGAAGGTAATTGAGCTCTCCTTGTCTGGTTGCGAGCAGCGCAACCCAATTTCCTTCCGCTTCTGAACTGTTTTCTTCTTCTCAACCCCACAGAGAATGCCGACGCTGAAGAGGAGAGCGAAGACGAGGACGAGGGCGAGGACGCCCTTGAGGTCGATCCGCTTTCAGTCGCTGCTCCCGTCACTCGCAAGCGGACGGGTAGCGGTGCTCAGGGGCCTCCTGCCAAGAAAAAGAAGACGGCCGTGAAGAAGACCAAGGGCGCCGTGGTAAAAGGACGACGACCACCCCCTTCCCGTAAAGGGTAAGCCACTTTCTCCTGGGCTATACGCCTCTGTTGTCACAATTTCCCGATTCTCTTAGTCCACTGTCGCTTCTCGGTTTCTTTTGTTCTTCTCTCTTTTCTGAACACTTTTCTTTCTTCAGCGCCCCCTTGGATGCTGACGCTGCCGTCGCATCCACCAAGTCCAAGAAGCAAACCGCTATCGACGTGGAGAACCTCATCGAGCTCTCCGACGAGGACGAACTCGCAGCACGGGGCAGGGCGCATCCGCCCTCTCCTGCGAAGGGAGAAGACTCGGACGACGCCCAGTACATGGACACCGACGTCCATGACACCGAGCAGGAGCAGCAGACCCGCGCAGAACAGGAAGCGCGAGATGCCGACGCTGACGTGAGGCCACCTTCTCCTCCAGCCACCACGGCCGAGGAGAATCTAGAACAAGATCCCGAGAAGCATGATGACGCCGCCCTTGAGCGGCAGGAAGACGATCAAGAGCAGCCGGCAACAAGAGTTGCCGAACAAGACGACCCCGCGGCCCAGCCGCGGGTAGAAGGACCAGACGCCACACATCAAGACCCCGGTGCTGAGCAGCGGGCTGAGACCGCTGACGAGGTGGAGCAAGACCCTCCGAGCCGCGCGCAGCCGGACGCTGCGCCGGGTAGCACATCCTTGGTGCCGTCTACCCGGCAAGGCACTTCCTCCACCGCACCAAATTCCCCTCCAGCAAAGAAGACCAAAACTGCAGCCAGCCCTCCGGCCAAACCGGTTCTAAGGAAGATCAAGCAGGAAGCTGTCGAGAAGAAGGCCGCTGATCAGAAGGCCGCCGAAAAGAAGGCCGCCGAGAAGGTAGCCGCCGAGAAGAAGGCCGCCGAGAAGCCAGTTGGCCAGCCAGATGCCACCGTCCGCAGAAATCCTTCGCGTGGCGGTGTGCTGGATGCCGCCGCGATGCCACCGCTGAAGCCAACTGCGAAGCCTGCTGCCAAGGTCGTGCAGCTCACCATCCGTGATTCTGACGCGGCTGCTGAGGCCGCTGCAGGATCCAGCGTGCCTGATCCCCCTAGCTTCCCACCTTACATGGTGAAGACGAGCCAGCAGCACAACATCCCATTGACCCCCGCCGAGAAGAAACTTGCCATCAGGAGGGGCAAACAAGCCACGGCAGTGGATTCGAAGCCTCCAGCTAGGAACAAGGACAGGTCCCTCTCGATCTACTCGCGCGAGGTCCAGGAAATCGAGGTGACATCCACGGGCCTTGAGCAGATGATCGACCGAGTTGGATTTATCGACGCTGAGTGGGACAGCATCGTCCTTGGCAACAACAAGTGGCACGGCCTAGCTTTGGGCGATCTGGATCACATGCGCGTTGACTGGAACAAGGCGGACATGAGTTACAAACCCATGACCATCGCGTCCAACACCAGCACGCTCGCCGCCAAGCTGTTCGTCCAGCGCCAGTCCGCCGAGGATCTTGAACAAACATATGCGGTAAGTTTTGCTCATTCATCCCGAGTTGCATTTTCCTTCTCTTCTACTCTTTTCCTTCTTCTTATCCATCACCCAGTCCCCGAAATTCTGGCCGAGTAGGCGGGTACTCAACTGAGTTGCCGCCTTCTCGGGTTGAATCTTCACGTCTTTGTCTGATTCTTTTTCTTTCTGCCTCTCAGAATAGCCTTCTGAAGAGAACCAATCTGTACCGGCGGCTGCTGTGGAACCACAGCATCGCTAAGAGGCGTCTTGAGGCCCTAGAGCTGGAGCGCAAGTCCGACGAGGAGGCGGAGAAGGGGGTCATGGACAGCGCCCTCAAGCTTTCCGAGATCGAGAGTAAGCTTTTAGCTACGCGGTTCCTGCGTTTTATGTTTACGCCCGCTTCTGCTTTCTGCTGTAACTGATTCCTTTCTGCAGGCAAGTTCAAGGCCCTGGCCGAGGAGCACGCAAACTGCCGCGCGTTTGTTGAGAGCGGCCAAACCACAATCAAGAGGCTGGAAGGTGAGTTGGTGTTTTTATCGGCTTGTTTTCCTTCCTCCCCTCTTTGCTACTCTGCTGACCATGTTTTGTTCTTCACAGAAGACCACAAGAAATTTGTCGAGGAGCACCTTGATTGCCTCAAGCCCGCTGAGGTGCAGCAGCAATTGGCGAGCCAGGCCGTGGAGTTGAAAAAGGAGCATACCACCAAGATGGAACCTCTCCAACTCCAGCTACGAACCGCTCTTCAAAATGCCCTTGATGCAACTACCGAGAAGAACAAGTTAGCAGCCGAGAAGAAAAAGCTTGAAGCAAATGCCAAGGCCGAGAAGAGGGCTCTCGAGCTGGAGTGCGACACACTGAAGAAGAGCAACTCGGCGCTTATGCTCCAGCTGGCCCAGTTCCGTTTGGTAGAAGAAAGGCACATTGCTGACGAGGAGTCATGGGAGAAAATGTTGCAGTCACTACTCTGCGAGCTCAACAGTAAGTACTCGCTTGTCTGCACTTTGGTATCTCCTTTTGCTTCTCTGCTGCCTGATTTGCTTCTCTCCTCCTTCTCTGTTTCTAATCTTCTTGATAGCTTTCTCAGAAATCTTCCCCGACCTTAGCGCGGCCTGCAAACCTGCTCTTGCAAAGGCCCAGGCAGCTCGCACCGAGAAGGGCGAGCCCATGGACACCAAGGCCTCAATCAACGACTGCCTCACGGACATGCAAGGGCAGCTTCAGTGCCTGAGGGGCATGGGCACCGATTTGGTGCGCACTGCCTTCAAGCTCCACGACCTGTTTTGGCCGCGAGAATCTGCACCAATAACCATCCGCGGACTCGCCGAGAAGCTGAACAGCGTGAAGGCCGAGCTGAAGAAATGGCGAGCTTCCGGAGCTCGGGCAGGCGCGGACATATTGCTCCTCTTCATCATGAGCTGGTACGAGAACCTGAACTTGGATGTCATTCGCGAGATACGCGAGGACTCCAAGTGGGAGAAGAATTCCACTTGCGTGGCTCGCCGTCAGGCGGTCGCGTACGAGATCGCCCAGTACGCGGACACCGCGCGCTTCATTGAAGGTCTCACAGAGCCCGACACTGAGGTGGATGAAGACGAGGACGAGGAGACGGATGAGGAGCTGCTGAGTCCGAAGGCCTGAGCTTCTCCGACAGCCCCAACGCCAAGACTGGGAAGGGAAAGGCCGCGGTCGTCGCGGATAGCGAAGAGGAAACCGAGAGCGTGGAGATGACCATCGACACCGCGGCCCTCGAGTTCGGCACCTCATCAGGCGCTGCCCTCGACGACACGGCTCGCCTCCGCGCCCAATCGACTGCCTCTACCTCGGCGACAGAGCTCATCTCGGTAACCACGGCCACTTCTGAGCAGGCTGCCACCGAGTCAGATGTGGATGCTGCGAAGACCGACGCCGCCAACCCGAAGGTTGATGCTGCCAAGACCAGCGTTGAAGCTGAAGCTGCGAAGGCTGACGCCGCCAGCTCGGAGGCTGATGCTGCCAAGACCGGCGTTGAAGCTGAAGCTGCGAAGGCTGACGCCGCCAGCTCGGAGGCTGATGCTGCCAAGGCCACCGCTGAGGCTGAAGCCGCCAAATCCAACACCGAGAACACTGCTGCCTCTACTTGATCATTTCCTGCAACTTTATCCTCCAAACTCTTATCAGATCCCCGGGATGCCGGGTGCATATGTATTGAAACACTTATGCTTTCTGTTTGCTACTCAGTTTTATTCACACTTGATGTTTTTAACTTAGTCAATTTGAGCAACCTTGGCTTGATGCCGGGTTGCGTTATCATGCGAGTCCCCGAGTTGCATTTCTTATTCGCTCTTTCTTTTTGTCTCAACTCTTACCCGCAACTTGTTGCTTTTTTGGTATTCGAGTCACAAGAGTTCAAAGTTGGAGTTGCAAATACTTAGCCACTTAGAGACATTCATAGTAACGCAGCCCACCACTTAGCCGAAAAGGAGTTAGCCGAAAACAGTAACAAAAGACGGCCTACTCGGTTCCTGCACTTTTTCTTTCCTTAGTAATTTTTCTTGTGCTCATTGACCTTTTGCTTGTTCTCTTGCTTGCCATGAAGCCGGGTTTCGGACAGCAGCAGAGTCGAAGAGTTGGCATGTAGGTTTAAACACAATACTAAATACACTTATGAAATCTCAAGCAGAGCAACCGAGTGGGCAAAAACGAAGCCGAGTAGGAACACAAAGAGCAACTTTGGACGAGGGCAGTCCCTGAGTTCAATTTCAGATTGCAGAGTAGAATTTTAACTCGGATAAGAGAGTACATACACATCTTTTCTTACGAATGAAAGCGACGAAGTAGAGCTACATTCCAGGGGCGCTTGGATTCCTCTCCAGCTTTATCCGCCCTGTTCTCCTGTGATGGACGCATATCTACAAGATAGTAGGCATCATTGTGCAGCGCTTTGCTCACAATGAAAGGCCCTTCCCAAGGAGGAGACAACTTGTGCATCCCGGCTGTGCGTTGCACGAGCCTAAGGACCATGTCGCCTTCTCGGAAGACTCTTGGGTTCACCTTTCGGCTATGATAACGCCGCAGGTTTTGCTGGTAGATAGCCGAACGTGACAGAGTAAGCTCTCTTGCTTCTTCGAGCAGGTCAACGTCGTCTTCTCGAGCTTCTCTCGCCTCCACCTCAGTGTAGAGGGTTACTCGAGGGGAGTCATGCTCTAAGTCTATTGGCAACACGGCCTCAGCCCCGTATACCAAGAAGAATGGCGTGTAGCCGGTTGACCGGTTAGGGGTAGTCCTTAGACTCCACAACACCGCTGGCAACTCGTCTAGCCAACACCCATGTGTTTTCAGCAACGGCTCAATTAGCCTTGGCTTAATGCCTGCCAGCACCATTCCGTTTTCTCTTTCCACTTGCCCATTGGAAGCGGGATGCGCAACAGATGCGACATCTAGTCGGATGTGCTTATCTCTGCAGAACCGCACCATTGCTCCCTCAGCAAAATTTGTACAGTTATCCGTGATGATGCTGTGCGGGTAGCCGTATCTCAGGATCACATCCTTCAAGAATTTCACAGTTGTGGCTCCATCGCACTTCCGAATAGGCTTCACTTCAATCCACTTGGTGAACTTGTCCACCATGACTAAGATATGTGTCATGTTTCCTCTAGTTGGCTTGAAGGGGCCAACCATATCCAAGCACCAAACAGCAAACGGCCAAGTGATAGGAATGGTTTTCAACTCGGAGGCAGGCAGGTGGATCTTACTTGCGAACATCTGACATCCGTTGCACTTCCTCACGATGTCCTCAGCTTGCTGCAGAGCTGTAAGCCAGTAGAAGCCATGCCGAAAAGCCTTCTTGACCGATGCCCGAGAAGAGGCGTGATGTCCGCATTCTCCTTGGTGTATCTCTAACAGAATTTCTACTCCTTCTTCTGGGTCCACACAGCGTTGCAGCACGCCTGTGGCACTCCTCTTGTGCAGCACATCTCTGAATATGGTGTAGCCCTTGGATCTTCTCTGAATCTGCCTTGCGATCACCTCATCTTCTGGCAGAGTGTCGTCCTTTAGAAAGGATAATATGGGCATGGCCCAACTCGGTGTCTCCCGCGTAGGAAACACTGGTTCATCCACTTCCATTGGGACAGGCATCTCTGGCTGCTCTTTAGGGTTGGGAGCACTCCTCTGGAGCCCTGACCGATTGGCAAGGACGTCCTCAATGAATGCGACAGTCCCCGGGTTGAGGGCGGCAGTCCCCGAGTAAGGAGTGGCAGTCCCCGAGTAAGGAACGGCAGTCCCCGAGTAGGGAGCGGCAGTCCCCGGGTTCTCTGTTGCGTTCTTCCAGTCAATCTCCATGGGAACAGATTCTTCACTTGGCAGAGAAGGAACAAATATGGATTCCGAGTTGGGAGATGGCTTGATGGATGGCTTCCTCAAGTGTTCCAAGGCAACGCCCTCCGGGATGGACTGCCGAGAAGATCCCAACTTGGACAGCTCATCTGCTGCTTCATTCTCTGCTCGGTGAATATGCTGGAACTCGCAGCCTTCGAAAAATCCAGTCATAGACTGTACCAGGAAGCGATACGATGCCATGTTGGCATCCAGAGCATCCCAAGTGCCAGAAACTTGCTGCACCACCAGATCGGAATCACCATAGCATATGATGCGCTGCACGCCAACTTCCTTGGCTACCCGCAAGCCGTGTACCACGGCCTCATACTCTGCAACATTGTTGGACGCCTTGAAATGAATCTGCAGCACGTACTTGAGTTGATCTCGCTTGGGTGACGTGAGCACTACGCCAGCGCCAAGGCCTTCCTTCACCTTCGAGCCATCAAAGTGCAACCTCCAGTAATTGGAAACTGGAGCAGGAGGTTCATACTGCACCTCGGCCCAATCCACGAGAAACTCCGCCAGGATTTGAGACTTGATGGCTTCTCTTCTCGCGTACGCCAGGGCATACGCGGCTAGCTCGATCGCCCACTTGGCTACTCTGCCACTCGCCTCCTTGTTGCCCATGATATCCGAGATGGGAGCAGAGCTTTCCACAGTGATGGGATGCTCTTGGAAATAACGTTTCAGCTTCTTGGCGCTCAGGTACACGCCATAGGTCATCTTCTGGTAATGCGGGTAGTTTTGCTTGGAGCTGGACAGCACTTCGCTGAGGTAGTACACTGGGCGCTGCACACTTTTGCCTTCCTCTTCTCGTTCCACCACAATCGCCACGCTGACCACTCGGTTGGTAGCAGCAATGTACAGCAGCATTGGCTCCTTGGGTAGCGGACTAGCCAAGATGGGAGCGCTACCCAGCATTGCCTTCAGCTCATTGAATGCCACATCCGCTTGCGGAGTCCAGACAAACTTGTCACTTTTCTTCATCAATTGGTACAGAGGCAGGGCCTTCTTGCCCATTCGGCCCAGAAAACGGCTCAGAGACGCCAAGCAACCAGTGAATTTCTGCACGTCCTTCAGGGATCTCGGCAAAGACATGCTCTCAATAGCTTTTATCTTTGAAGGATTGGCTTCAATGCCCCGACTAGACACCAGGAAGCCGAGTAGCTTGCCAGCCGGGACGCCAAAGGTGCATTTACTCGGATTCAGCTTCATTTTGTACTTGCGCAAGTTAGCGAAAGTTTCTTCCAGGTCGGCAAGCAGAGTATGTGTTTTATTCGTTTTGATGACAATGTCATCTACGTACACCTGCACATTCTTGCCGTGCTGGTCGTGCAAGCATTTCTGCATGCACCGCTGATAAGTAGCACCCGCATTCCGCAACCCGAAACACATGACACGATAGCAATAAGCCCCGTACGGGGTAATGAAGGCAGTCTTTATTTGATCAGCAGGATTGAGAGCTATCTGGTGAAAACCAGAGTAGGCATCTATGAAAGACAGCAGTTTACAACCAGCAGTGGAATCGATCACCTGATCGATGCGAGGTAGCGGGAAAGGATCCTTGGGGCATGCTTTGTTCAAGTCGGTGTAGTCGACACACATGCGTCATGCAGTAGCCGCCTTGGGGTCCTCCTTCTTCTTCTCGACCATGACCGGGTTGGCTAGCCAATCCGGATGCAGCACCTCCATGATGAAATTGCTTATCAGCAACTTGGTGATCTGGTCACCAATGGCCTTCCTTCTCTCATCCCCGAAACGGCGCATAGCCTGCTTCACGGGTTTGGCGTCAGGACGCACATGTAATGAGTGCTCAACCAACTCCCTCGGGACTCCTGGCAAATCTTCATTGGTCCAGGCGAACACGTCCCGATTCTCACGGAGGAAGTGGATGAGCTCGCTTTCCTATTTCTCCGCCAACCCGGAGCCAATGATGGCTACGCGGTCAGGGAACTCAGGGTCGACTTGGACCTTCTTTGTCTCTTGAGATGCCTGGAACGTGGTCCCGTGCTGAGTACTCGGCACACCCTGCGCACCAGCTTGCGCGGACTGCGCCATAGCCACCACCTCGTACATCTTCTTCTTCTCGGCAGCAATCACCATGGACTCCGCCAACTGGGAACCGGCAGAGGCACACTCCATGGACTTCTTGTAATCACCAGAGATGGTAATCACGCCATTGGGACCAGGAATCTTCATCTTCAGATATGCCGTGTGGGTAGAGGCCATGAACTTGCTCAGAGCAGGCCTGCCGAGTAGAGCGTGATAGGGGCTCTGATGATCAACCACCTCAAACTGCAGGCTCTCTGTGCGGTAGTTCTCCCTGGTGCCGAATAGCACATCTATCCACACTCGGCCAATAGGGTTGCACGAGACCCCGGGCACAATGCCATGGAAAGTGGTCTTGCTAGGTAGCAGCATGTTCTCGGCCAGGCCAAGCTTCTCGAGTGTGTATCTGTACACAATGTTGATGCTGCTGCCGTTGTCAATCAGCACCTTGCTGAACCTCACATTCTTCTCCGGACCCAGGAAGGTTGGATCCAGCACCAAGGCGTAGCTACCCGGGTTGGGCATCACCTTTGGATGATCTACTCGGGACCACCTGATCTCTTGATCACACCAATACATGTAGTGAGGGACAGCAGGAATCACTGCGTTGACCTCCATGGCACGCCTGTGCTGTGATTGCTTATCGACGGGCTCAGAGGTGAAGATCATGTAGCTCTCGTGGTGTTCTTGGTACTGGTTGCGGCCTCCGCCCTCATTGTTGCCGTTGTTGTTGCCCTGGTAATTGTTGTTGCCTCTGTTGTTGTTGTTGTTGCGGTTGTTGTTGTTGTTGCGGTAAGCCTCATTGTTGAAGTGACGGTTGG
This sequence comes from Alopecurus myosuroides, assembly GCA_028641055.1. NCBI lineage: Eukaryota > Viridiplantae > Streptophyta > Magnoliopsida > Poales > Poaceae > Alopecurus > Alopecurus myosuroides. The sequence goes on from CM054062.1 coordinate 26,078,786, forward strand.
CTCCCAAGGCCACCTGGTTCACGTTTTCCCTTCTCGGAAACACTGGAGGCCGAGCTGCGGGTGCGCGAGCAGGCTGCACATTGGCATTTGTAGCTGGCAGAGGAGGTGGAGGAGGCAAGCCTTCATTCTTGATCTCGTCCCACCACTCGCATTGCCGAGTAGTGTGGTTAGCAGGCCTTGATGGGTGCTGAGTATGGAAACTGCATGGGCCATCCCTCATGTCGTCGAAGACGAACTTCCTTGTCTGCTCCGAGTTCCCGCTACCCGACTGAGGAGCACAGAATGGTTTCTTGTTGCCTTGGCCCTGATTCTGGTTCTGCCCGTAGGCTCCAGCAGGTTTTTGCCTTTGGCTGCTCCCAGCTCCAACAGCCACTGCATTCACCTCCTCAGGGTCGTACCGAGTATCTATTCGGTCACCTCTGCGCTTGTTGCGAAACTCGTTGCGCTTGTTGCTGTTAAAGTTTTTTCTTGGCTCAGAGGAGTCCATCAGAGGCTGAGTAGGATCACCGAGTGCGTACTGATCCGCAATCTTGATGGTCTCCGCCAGAGTGTTTGGCATCTCCCTCTGCAACCTTTGCCACAGCATACTGCCATGTCTGCAACCCTGCGCAAACCAAGTGATGGCCTGGGCTTCATTCACACCTTCACAGGTGTTCCGCAATGTGCTCCACCGAGTAAGGTACTCGCGGTCTGTCTCGTCTTCTCGCTGCCTGCAAGCAGACAGCTGCTGTGGCCTATTCGGCCTCTTGTAGGTGCTGGTGAAGTTGCTGACGAAGGCGTCCGAGAAGTCCAGCCAGCAATTGATGCTGTTCTTGGGCAAGTTATTGAGCCAAGTGCGAGCTGGACCCTCTAGCATCTGCGGGACGTACCGCACTGCCCATCTCCGGTTGCCGCCCGCGATGTGGACTTCGGTGACATAGTCGTTGAGCCAGTCTTCTGGCTTGGTGCTGCCGTTGTAGCTCTTGGTGGCCCTTGCGAGCTGGAAGTTCTTCACGGACGGCTCGTTCATGATGCGCGGGCCAAAGCACTCGGGGCCAGGAGGTCCCGTGTTCTCGAGCCGCGCCGACAAGCTGATCCTGTCTAGCTGGTGCCTTGCATCTCCAGGCGCCAACACGCGCTCGCCCACGCGATCCTGGATATCATAGCCAGCCAAACCCATAGCCGAGTAGCCATCATCATATCTGTCCACTTGCACAGCTGCAGGCTGCTCCACTGGGTTAGCGGCTGGCGCCACTGCACGCGGCTGCTGCCTCTGCCGAGTAGGCTGAGCAACGGGATGCTGAGAAGGGCCAGGACGCTCTCCATCTCGGGCTTGGCTTTGAGCTTTATGGGCTTGATAGCCTGCTCCTGCAGCGTTGTGTTTCTGACCGGACTGTCGCGGCACAGCGAGCTGTTTCGCGGCGACAGCCGGGTCGTACACCTGCATCTGCCTATCTCTGCCAGAACGCCCGCTACGGTTCTTCTCGCGGCTGGGATGCGGAGACGAGGCCTGATCGTTAGATCTAGCCGCGTGCGAGTGCACCACCTGAGAAGCTCCAGCACCCGGGTTGGCTTTCCGGAACTCCTCATTCTGCCTTGCAGCCTCAAGCACCAACTCGTTGAGTCTCTCCTGCTGCCTAATGCGCGCGTTGCCCTCTAGATGCGGCAACTCGGCAGCTACAGCCTCAGCAGCTCTAAGTGTTTTGGCGGGTGTGCTATATCTGGGTCTGGTGGAGGTGTTTGCGGTGGCGGACTGACTAGGAGCCTCTATAACCGTAGCCATCTCGGCGCCCAGGTTGCGACGCGTAGCACCCACTTTGCTAGCTCTCCTAACAACCGGTGTAAAACCGTGAGCCTTGTTGTACTCAATCTGATCTAGGCTAAGCTCTAGCCTAATCTTTTCCAACTCCGCCTGCTCAGCAAGCATCTCCTGACGCTGCCGGTCGAGCTGCGCCATCATGGTCAGGAGCTCGAGATCAGTGGGAGGCGGCATACCCGTCCGCGCAGCAGACGCAGGGATTGTCGGAGTAGTGGAGAGCGGAAGGTTGCACTCCTTCTTGTAAGGCTTGTGCGTCTTCCCGCCAGCACTCGAGCCAGCGAGATCTCGACGACGACCGCAGCGCCAGCCGCGCCCTTTCCGGCGTCCGCAGCCAGGCCAGCCACCATCACCTCCACGCTGCCCGCAGAACGGCCCACCGGCCTTCCGCGTGCAGCGATGACAGCGGGGGGATCCTCCGCGATATGCACCAGCTCGGGATACTTGCGGTCGGTGACGGTAGCGACGTAGACGAGGTGCGCGCCGAAAGAAAGCACCGTGCCGCCTTTCGGCATGGCCCTGCCGCCGAAATCGCTGGCGTTGTCGGTGACGAAGTCGAAGGAGCCGAATCTGTGGACAAGGCCACAAACCACGCGCTCTCCTGTAGCAGAAATCGATCCCGTCCGAACGGAAACTCCAGCCAGCGCCGTTGGTTGCCCCACGGTGGGCGCCAACTGTCGTGGTGGTGTCACGGCAGATGCCATAGGATGGCTAAAGATGTGGGGACGAAGGACGCTGGAGGCGCTCGGGAAGGGATCACGCGACGAGTAGCCGCGTGAGGTAAGAATCCAACACTGCAAACAACATGATCTACCCAGGTTCAGGGCCCTCGTGAGGAGGTAAAACCCCTACTCCTGCCTTTCTCTTTGTATTCTAGATTTTGTCCGAGTAGCCACAGTACAAATGTTGTCGTGGGATAGTCACGGCAGACGTTACCGGGGGTAACAAATCTTGGGGCAAGACGACACAGGCGTTTGGGAGAGGGTTTAGCTCAGAGGAAAACATGATGGTATTCGATCTGGTAGCCGGCAATCAAGTCGCCGAGTCTCCGATCTCGATATAATAACTCAACTCTCGGGTTACACTGGATGCTCGATATCAAGCGATATTGCTAGGGTTCTTAGATCTCTCCCTCAACTAAACCTAGGGGTCGGTTTATAAAGTACCCGCACCCCCTGACTTACTCTCCAAGGTGCATCCTGAGTCCTACCCGGACACCGCATACAAACCCTAACTTTCCTATACCGTAACCCACAATCCGGGTTACGAGGCCTACAAGCTTGGGCCTTCCAGAAGTTTCTTTATCCTTAGCCGGATCTTGCACAGCGTCCTTTGGGCCGGGTTATACCTCGGAGTTGGCCTACCGGGTTATTATCCCTTCATCAGTAGTCCCCAGAAGAGCTTGGGCTTCACAGATCCTTTCTTGAAGCGCTTGCTATTCCCTGCAAAGATATCAAACGCAGAAGTGTATGGAGGCCGGGTTAAGGTGCTTTGATAAATAGCTAGGCCCAACTCCATGGTGGCCATATAGTAACCCGGCTTTTCTCCAAGTACTTGGCTCAGCTTTCCAGGTCTAGACCCTGATAAAAATGTCAAGATCCCATACTTTACTCGATAACTGATCTTGATATTATGAAGAATATCTCCTTCCTGTTTCTGTCCGGATACCCTGCCCAATATTTAGAGCGCATCTCGCAAAGTTTAAACAAATAGCCGCTGCTCCGTAACTTCCGGCTCCCACCCGTTGAACTGGGCTTATCCACTCACACTCTTATAAATTGGCTCTTTGGGGTAACCCTAACCCCAACAGCTCATTTCCCCCATTCCTCTTCCTTTCTTCCAGAGTGCTCTAGCTCACAGGGCGCCACTACGGAAGCCTCACGCGCATCACCGGAGCCTATCTGCCGCCGGCTACGCTCCGCCACGGTGCGCTCTGCACCACCGCCCAGATCCGCCGCCAGACCCCCGACCTGCCCGCCGGGAATCGCAAAGGGGCACCAATCTTGTGCCATCTGCCTCCGTCGAGCTTCACTTCGATCCCTTCCAGTAAGCCTCTCATATCCATTAACTGGCCTCCGTAATTTCTTGACTTTCTTCAGATTAGATTTAGGTCAACCCGCCGGTCGTTTTCCTGGTCACACCGAATTAGATTGCTTGTATTCATTCCAGCTCATCCAATGCGCGGGATATAGACTTTATTGCGTTTTCCTACCGCCCATATTCGTTAATTTTACCACAAATCTAGAAACGGAGTCTCCAATCTGGGCTCGGGCCGCTCAGATTTTCCGCCCTTATCTCTGTCACCCGGAAAATCCTCCCCTTTCCGGTTCTTTTTATTCGCAATAGGTGCCTGTGCAACCATCCATCGCCCTCAAAGGCTCTTTCAATGCATGGACCTCCATAACTTTTATTATGACGCTCGATACCCGGATAGTTCGAACCTTACTCTGCAGATTGATACCCGGATAGTATGCAATTTACATGTTGTCTCAATACCACTCGCCGATACTTGGCCAGCTCACAGTTTCCAAGTCTTATTCCTTGTATCCTTCAACCTCGTGCTTTGCAGGTCAACCACATGGCTCCCAAGAAGCAGGGAAAAACACCGACCAAGGCCAAAACCACCAACTCCATATCCGCCAACTGGGCGCGATCTACGGTCACCAAGGCCAAGTTAGAAGAACTGGTCGAGCTAGGAGTTCTTCCTCCTCAAGAGGATATCCAGTGGAGGGTCCGGGCAATGAGACCCGGCCTACACCGGCATAGGATGAGGTAATATGCTTTGTAGAGCACGTGACTCGGGGCTTTCGTCCTCCGGGTCACCCCTTCTTCCGCGACATTCTAAGCCATTATGGCCTTCGTATATTTGACATAGGTCCTAATTCTGTGTTAAATATCTCCCACTTTATCGTCCTTTCCGAGTCATACTTGTGCACTCCGCCAAGTTTGGCTCTTTTCGTCGAGCTTTTCCAGTGCAAACCGTGCCGCGAAAGCGGTGACGGGGCACTTCTCGCTTGCGGCGGGGTCTCTATCCAGCGCCGCAAGAATTCTCTGATGCCACCTCTTACCCTTAACTCCCACGTCAAGCACTGGCAGCTCTCATATTTTTACTGCCGAGACACTTCCCCACCCGGCCAAAAGAAACTGCCGGGTTACTCAGAGGGCTTTCTTGACATCTCTGAGAATTTTAATGCCTTTTCCCCTGACTCGGACAGGGAGGCAATTCAACCTTTGCTAGCCAAAATCACTATTCTCGCGGCCCAAGGTCTCATCGGGCTCAACCTGGTGAAAACTTGGGTCGATTTCCGGATTCAGCCCAATTCCATCCGCACAAAGTTAATGTGCGAGTACTCCGGGCAAACCACAGACCCGCTCCGGTACTCTGACAACAGCTTTGCGGCTGGTGACACCCATAAAACTATCAAGGGTTTTCTGACAGAAAAACTAGAGGTAATCCGGAACATAGCCGGATTAGAGCCCTTTACACTCGAGAACCCAGCCCCCAAGGTAAAGATCCGATTTTGGTGTTTTTACCTTCGCTCTTTCCACTTGATATAGTTGATAACCCTTGTTCTGATACCTTCATCTCAGGCTGATGATGATTTTTGGAAGGTCGACACTTCTCCTAGCTCCGAGAGTCCAGAGGAACAAGAAGATGCCGTTGACTCGGACGAAGGTGCACTCCGGGTCTCATTTAGTTCCTCTAAGCTCGTCGCGTCCCATTCTTCATTTTCCAACTGTGACCTTGATAACTTCCAGAACGAGAGGACAAGGACGAAGAAGAAATTGACGGCAGGGTAGAATCCGCCAGTGATGAGGAGGAAGTAGAGCCGACAATCAAAGTCGGATCTAAGAGAAAACCCCGAGGGGCCGTCTTCAAGGTTTCATATCGCCTCCTTGTATTCAATTCGTATTCCTTTGATGAGCTAACTTGACATTATTCCACTGGCCGTATTTGAAGGAGTCGCCCATGACCAAGCGCAGAGCGACTCGGAATTACCCGGGTGACGATGCTCTTAACCCGGGTATTCCATTGTCTCCGGCTCGGCGCACTGGTATTTACCTTATCCTTTCTCGGAGGAAACAATCTTCCTGAACCATTCCCTTACGAAATCTGGCTTGATATTTTTCAGTTTCGCCCGGGTCCAGCAGCGAATTCCCTTCTGACTTTGCGGTGAATCCTGGGTAAAAGTTCCTTTTCTGACGTTCTATCACATTTTCATCACCCTTTCCTGATTGCACACTAATCGCTCACTCATACTATCCATAGGGCCACCGTCGTTATTAGCGACCAAGAGGATATGGCGACCGATGACCCGGGTAAGGGGGACCCGGCTGATAAGACAACAGCCGCGTCTAGCAGCGAAGAGCAAGCGTCACCAATAAACCCGGGCATACAAGAAGCCGAGTATCCGATAGCCTCTCATGCGAGCAAGAAGAAAAGAGCTGCCACTTTGGGTGCGGGAGAGGGAGCATCAGATTCCGACATTCGGATGACCCGGATGCCGCCCCCTGCTAAGAAGAAAACTCCTTCTCGGAATTTCCAAGGCCCCGGGTCCTCTGATACGGGTAATGATACTTTTGATCAACTGATGAGCACTCTCCTCACTATGAAGACTTCAGAGAGCAATATTCTGGAGCGCATGGCCGCAGAGCACCAGGTAATAATACTTGATATCTCGTAGTGTATGCCTAGTCCCCAAGTTCCGAGCATGACTTGCTGAAGTTGTGCTTGGTACTTTACGCAATACTCAGCTTGCCATAATATCCGACTGATACTTGTGTTCCTTGCTACTTGCAGGCGCAGATGACCCGGTCTGATGAAATTTTGCTCAAGACCGAACAACTTCTTCTTGCCGAGGTAAAGCGGAGAGAAACCCTTGAGGATGACGTGGAAAGCTTGAAGAAGGATGTTTCTAAATACAAGAAGAAGTGCAATACTGCTCAAACCGCACTGAAGAAACTATCGGACCAGGTCACCGATACCTATCAGATCTTGCTTAGTAAGTTTTTGCTGCCGACTGTCTTCATGCCTTTACTTTATTATATGATACTCGGGATTACTGATACGTCCTTCCTTTGCTTCAACTGCAGGTGCCAACCTTGCGGCCCTAGAAGAGGATGCCATTGCAAAGGCTAAAACTTTAAAGACTGTGCTCCGGACTTTCTTTGCCGGCACAAAGTTTATACTGGACGCCGTGAAGTGGCCTACTGAAGTATATCCGGGTGAAGAAAATCTCATCAAAGCCTGCTCTACCGTGCCTGGCTGGATTGAAATCTGGAAACGCTCGGCATGCCGGATTGGTATGACCCGGGCCTTTACCCTGGCTAAGGCTTACTTTCCGAAGCTTGATCCGGCAAAGGTAATATCCGGGTTTCCAGAATTCAAAGCAGATGGCTCCAAGTTTACACCCAAGGACTTCAAGGCCGTACAATCCGCAGTGCGTCATTCGGCCACCACTTTGGCCGATAGTATGGATCTGAACACGATTATGAGTGCATACGATGCTGAAGGCAAAATTGTTACGGAGGACGCACCCCCACCCTTTGATATTTTGGAGAAATGGGCTGCTGATTCGGCTAGGAAGAGGGAAGCAACTGCGAAGAGAGAGGCCGAGTTAGGATCAGGGCCAACCACCTCTACACCAGCTGTTCTTCCGCCTGTCCGTCCTGCCGCAAGGAATCCGGGTGATGATGCCGGGAGAGCTAAAGAGCAAGTCCAGGAGCAAGACCCGGAGGGCAAGGGCAAAGATGTGGACCCTACTCAGGAAGCCGAATAGGCAAACGCCATAAAAATACTTGAATCATCTGATGTTTTTACTCAAAACAAGTATTCTTTTGATGGTGCGCCTGTGCACCCTTGATACTAGTGTCGCAACTTGTAACGCACCTTAATTCTGTGATACACTTCGTGCCTTTCTAGGCCTTTTGATGAACTTGATACTTGTCTATTTTTGAACTTATTCTTGATATCCGACTTTCTTTTCATTTCCTTCTTTATTTCCGAGTATCGTGAGTTTTGACAGGTGGACTTTTCTTTAAGTCCCCAAGTCCCCACGACTCGGACATTGGGGTATTTCGAGCTTAGCGACGAGACAACTTGATTCTGTTTCGAAACCCACAGTCCCCAAGGCCCGAATTTCCGAGTCTGTGGTGTGTGGTTTTTTCGAAGAGAACAAACTTGCTGTTGCTAAGCCGAAACCCGGAATTGTTTCATATAGATAATGAAGTTATGCTTGATAAACGTTGAGTTTCCAGCTATTATCCTTGTACTCTGCATAACTTGTGGTTTAGATGACCCTTTTGACTATCTTGTACTGTAAGCCGGCTTTCGCGTGGATACCATGTTGTTACATCTATACGAAAACAGGGTTAGGCAAGTCCCCTTGGGCCTCATGGCTGATTCTAATCATAAGCAAGCAAATCATGCCACTTTAGTGCGAGTCACATCGAGCTTAAGTAAGAAAAGTCAAGAAAATTTGGCTCCTTTGTCCGGTTATAAGATTGCAGCCGTACTCGTTTGCGAATAATCGGCCCTTATAACTCATAGGCATCAAGGCCGGGTCTTTGGGTTTGTGGCTGCGCTACTTGAGCAACCAGCCCCCGAGACCTATACATATTCAACATACTTGATAATACTGATGTATTGATGGCAATGGATACTACTTACTTGTAATCGAAGTAAAGGCCGTAACAAAATAGGACTTGATAACCATCTCTTTATTTATACGAGAAAGTTTGGATCAGCAGGCCGCCTCATTAAAAATCTTCCAGTCCCCTTAGGTACCCTGGGTAGGAAAAGAGCGCGTCTGAAACCTGCTGCCCGTTACATTGTTTAGTTCTTCTTGGGAACCGGTCCCGGGCTGACGTGACCGATACACATTCTCCATTTGTTGGACTTTTTCATGATGAGTACCGGGTTTACTAGCCAACCCGGGTGAGGTGTTTCCATAACGCGGCTGGTTGTAAGCGGCCGTGCAATTTCTTCTCCTATGGCAGATTGTTTGGGGGAGCCACCCTTGATAAAAGCCACCATCTTAGCATCTTGTGCTGCCTTGGACTTTGCTCTTTCGCCTTCAGTACTCAGCCTTTTTGATGTGGTTCTGTCCTCCGGGTCTGCTTGAGACCGGTAATGCTTGAGTTCCTCTTTTCTACAGGCTTGCTCGGCCATTGCTGCGTCTCCTTCATCGCATTCAGCTGCTATGTCTCGACTTCCATGTATGGTAATGGTCTTCTTAGGACCCGGGATTTTTAGCTGTAGATACACGTAACACGGCCTAGCCATGAATTTGGCATAAGCCGACCTTCCGAATAACGCGTGATAAGGACTGCGCAATTTGACCACCTCAAAAGTGAGCCACTCAACTCGATAGTTATCCTTTGATTCCCCAAAAGCTACCTCCAATGAGATTTTTCCCTCGGGGCACGCTGAATGACCCGGCACTATCCCATGAAAAATTGTTGAGCTTTTTTGTAGCTGAGACTCCTTGAGGCCCATGCGTAAGAAGGTTTCCCAATACAGTATATTGATGCTACTTCCACCATCCATCAAAACCTTTTTCAGCTCATACCCATTGACCTGCGATGCGACTACTAATGCCAAGACTCCTGGGTGTTCTACTCTTTCCGGGTGGTCCCTTATGCTCCATGTTACATCTTGTTCTGACCATCTCAGGTATCTCGGGACAGCCGAAGAAACTGAATTGACCGCTTGCTTCAGTATCTTTTTGTCCTTGTTAGAACCTCCTGTGGTATGCACATGATATTGACCCAACTGTTTGGGGTTAGCCTGGAAACCTCCTGCTCCCCCTTGGTTATTACCTTGATTTCCAGCTGCCGGGTTACCGGCTAGGGGTGGGCCGTTGCCCGGGTTTCCCCCTGGACCCGGTCCTCCTCCCCGTCCTGCACCTCGCATGGCTCTGTTCACTTCCTCATTTTTCCATCTCTGTAGGTCGCCGCACTGCTCCAAGGAGTGGTTAGCTGGCCTACCGTTCCTGTTGTGCTTCGGGCATGCCATTCTGAATATGTCCCAATTATTACTCGGCCTTGGTGGCCCTTGATAGTTTCCTCCATTGTGATTTCCTGCATTAAAATTTCCTTCTGCCCTGGGTCTGGAAGATCCAGCTTCAGTATTGGCGACAAACTCGGAGCCTCCTTCAAACGGACGCTTGTTCTGGCTGTTGTTACCCGGTGCTGATCCGTTGCCGGTTCTTCCATTACTACTTGTGTTTGCTTTTGCTTTTTTATCATCAGTTTCCTCTTCCGTAGTGTCCGTTGCGGCATGTTTGTTGCATGCATCCATCAATTCTCCCATTGTAACCTCCGAGGCATTCCGACTAGATTTCATGCGAGTTAACTTTTGTACTAAGGGTGTGTATTTGCAGGTCTTTGCCATAGCTTGCAGCGCATCCTTGGGCTGAATATCCGTAGATGAATGAAGAATTTCCATAACCCGGCGCACCCAGCTGCGCGCCGATTCTCCCTTCTTCTGAACACATCGCTCTAAGTCGTCAATAGTGAATAACTTTCTACACGTCCCGTGAAAGTGCTTGATAAACGCAGTTTTCAATTCTTCCCATGACTTAATAGATCCTTCCGGTAGATTGGCGAACCATAACTTTGCTGCTCCCTCTGACATCATTAGATACATGAATTTGGCTTGAAGATTCTCGGACGCATTGCGAATCGACATGGCCATCTCATAGCTGCTCAACCATGTTTCCGGATCCATAGTCGGCTCATAATTCACCACTTTACCCGGTTCTTTGAACTTTTCCGGGTAAGGTTCAGCTCTGATGCTATCCGAAAGACACTTAGGCCCTGCAAGAATGGTTGAAGCTGGTCTTACTCGGGAAACGTGTGATCCTGCAGGGGGTACAGCTGGATGCGGTACCGCTGGTGGCCCATGTGCCGCAGACCCGGCCACGGCTCTCCTGGCTCTGGAACTATCCACGATGGCTTGTGCTGCTGATGCTGCTGGTACTGCCTGAATGTGTGGAGGAGGCGGCATTTGCTGCTGCTCTTCCCTCCGCCGTGCCGAACTTGTTTGGATGTTTCCAGCGTTACCTTGTTGTTGGCTGACATATGGCGTCCCATGCATTCCACTTCTGTGATCCGGGTAATTAACCTGTTGCGCCACCGCGGTGCGCAGCATATCTATCGCCCGCCGGGTCTCCTCTGCGTGGGGTGACTCTTGTGACGCCCCGAGATCGGGCACTATGCAGATTTCAGCATTCCCGCCAAATCCGCATAATAACCGATTCCAGGTTGCCACTTGTGATAACATTACAACAGTTCACGAATAATCCACAACAACAACAGAAAAGATATATACAAAATGACTCAAACGAGTCAGGGATACAACTGATACAATACAAAGATCCAAATAACAGCGGATGAAACAACATAGCGTCCGGCTACGGACAAGATACAAATTGGACTAAGTGTCCTGAAGATAACCGAAGGCGTCCAATCCCTGCCCAAGCCAAGCCGGAGGGATTCCCAAGCTAACATCGTCAGACTTCAAACCTGTTGACTGCAATTTGGAATTTGCAGCCACGAAAGAGATTCGTGGGTCAGTACGGTTAAGTACTGGCAAGTGGATAAACCCATACTCACAACATACCGGCGTAGCCAGTCATCACAAGATACAAATACTTTGGGATCAACGGAAAGGAAGGGATTATTGCAAATAAGCGACAGCGGGCTGCACTAACCAACTACAGAGAGATACTACAACTTCCGGCTAACAGAAAGAAGATAAGATCGAGTATTGTAACCAACTGAAAGTAACTCCAAGCAAACCCATCCTGGATCTCGCCCCTTATCCAAAGAAGCAATCCGAGGATAACTCACACAGTTGGATTAATGAATAATGGATCAGGTTGTTGTGTCAATAAGACTATTACTAGTCAAGTTATGATCATTAGGTGTAAGTTGTCTGAGTACTTGTTAGCCAGTACTTTCACCAAGTAATCCATAACCGCGGAAAACACGGCTTCTCGAGAAGATTTAACCCTCTAGGGGTGTGCTCCAGTACCCGTACACACTCAAGCCACCAACTAAAACTCAGGTTGGCTTGACACGACCCAAACCATATCTACAACCCATCCTAGGAGCCACGGAGCTATAAGGTCCCAGCCACGCAGCCGAATACTCAGCGCAGGTGTGCAAAACTCCCGCAGGACACAACACCCCGGCACTACAGGCCTCGCCCTATATGCATCATCATCATAAGTAACCATGGGGGATCCACCCATTATGCAAGGAGCAAATGGAACACCCGAACTAAGTGTGGCTCTTCAGACAAGCTGCAGATCAGGTCTAAGTCGAGGGGGGTCCCATACTACCACCCGGATGCGGTGAGCACGCTCATCATGGATCAGTAGACAAGACCCTTTTCCTATTATGGTCGACACTAGCAGGCCTCAAAACCACTTAGGGCCTCCTGCCGGTGCCTTATCGGCATATTATTAATAACAGGTTGATTGATTAACATCGAGCCCCCAGAACATAAAAGTAATCTAGTAACGGAAAGTAACGGGTAACAGACTCGAGCAAAACAACCTAAGCATTCTAGTAAGACACTGGCTCAATCAAAGGGGTGATAGGAGTGGAGGTGAGGCAATAACAAGGTTAAGGGATTCATGTGATGGGGTCGTAACAGAAACAACTACTACTAAGGCTAGCAGAAAAGAACAACGGAAAGTATCGGTAACAAGTGATGAAAGGCAGCCATTTGGCAGCAAGTGAGTATACTTGCCTGAGATCCCGCAAGGTAGCAGAACTTGTCGTTGCTCACATCATCTCAACGTCCTATCCGGAAAGAAGCAATGAACCTCGAACAAACACCGGATGCAACAATTACTACTACGGCAAAAGATCCAGCATGATCAAGATATGGATGCATGACAAGTTGAAAGATGCATCAAGGTAAACTAGTTGACAAGATAAACAAATTTAAATGGACCCATATGCAATTTGAGTTGCATATGAACAGCCCATGAATTATGGTTGAAACAATTGTTTTCCAACTAATCAACAGGTGAAGGTGGATTAGCATGATGCATGGATGAGGAAAACAACAAAATAACAACAATAGAACTAATTGAGATAAGGTTTAACAATTTTAGGAATTTATTTAGTAAGTAAGAGAATTTTGGTTCCTTAAGGGTGTCACACAAACAATTGTTGTTTTCATCAATTTAAAGTGTTCAAAACAATTAACAAAATTTGCATTTGAAGAGAACATCAAATTTTAGTTGGATTACATGTTTCAAAAATTGAAATTGGAATTAGGATAATTTAATTATGAATTAAACAATATTAAACAAGTTTTAAATGAATTTAAAACAAGTTTGAATTTAATTGAAGTTTTATTTGTTCAAAACATAATTTCAAACTCACATTTGAAAAGTTCACACTTTGATGGTTTGAAAACATATTTTGCATGTTCAAAAATATTTTATATTGAGCAAGTTATGATTTTATCAAATTTAAATGAATTAAACAAGTATTAAATTATTTAGGCAATTTAAATTATTCAAACCATGAAACAAAATTTATATTTGAAAATGTTATTCAAAATGGTATGGAAAACATATTTTATTTGCCTTATTTGGAATTAGTATGAATTATTTATGAATTTTTGCAAATTACAATTGAATTATTTAAATTCAAATTTGAATTGCATTTGAAAATTCAAAACAGAAAATAAATGATACCAAAAGATAGAAAATTTGATTTGGACCAGCACACATATTTTATTTTCTTTATTTGGGGTTATAGAATAAAAGTTATTAACAAATTAAGGTGGAGGACCAATCTGTAAAAATTAATGGACTTGATTTAAAACAGACAGGTTCAAAACATTTTACACCGCATTGAACCATACCCTAGGCACTGCCAGGGGGGCCCAGGGCCGCTGTGCGTGCGTGGCACACGAGGGGCTTACAGGTGGGCTTGCTCCTGAGCGCGCAAGGAATTGCAAAAGGGGGGAAATCGCGCCCGCGGGATTCGACCCCGGGACGCGCTGCTCGCGCGGATGGAACAGAACCACTACGCCTCTGCTGCTGCTTTGTTCAGATACGGAGGAGTTGGCCTTTTGTGGTTCAGCTAGTGATAGACAGTGAACCTGAATAAAATTCAGATACAGCTCCAGCAGAAAAGCACAACGTCGACGACTCTGCAGCGGTGGCCGGCTGCTGTCGCGCGCTGGGCGTGCTGGTCCTTGCGGTTGCCCGAGTGTGGTGCGTGTGTAGGCGCTTGCGAACAGAACATGAGAGGGAAGGGTAAGGAGGGAGCGGCTGCTCACCGCGGTTGGTCGCAGACGATCGGAGAGGTGGCAGTCGGTGTCCGGCGACAGGGAGGTATCACCGATGGCGCCGTCGACTCGGCCAACCTCCCGCCTCCCAACCTTCACCAATCATGACGAGCACGAGGGGGTGGTTCCATTTCTCTCACCAGAAGGGCCCCGAGGTGGCTGTGGCGATGGGACGGTGGAGATGGTCTCGGTGGATGTTGGGGGGAAGACAGGAGCAGAGAGGTTTCAGAGGAAGAGGGGAGAGGAGGCTGGCGGCGCTAGGGTTCTAGGGTTAGCGAGGGGGAGGCTAGGCTTGTTTTATGGTGGCAGGTGAGCTTGTACGGCAGCATCGTGGAGGGGGGAGGGGAGAGGGTGGCTCTGAAGATGGTCGTACCATTGCTGACGTCGAGGAAGAGGATGACAGGAAGGGGTATGGGCCAGAGAGGAAGTGGTGGGCTGGGTGGTGAAAAGAAAGGAGATGGGCTGCCTCCTCCTCTTTGGATTTTCTTTTCCTTTTTTTCCCCTTTCTTTTTTTTTTTGCAAGAGATCAAAGAGGGAGAGAGAGAAAAGGACTTGGGGTTTTTCTTTTATAAATATTTGTGATAATTTTCAAAACAGGAACTTAAGCAATGTTAACATATTTTTCACAAGGTTGACATTCTAATTGATTTTAAAGTTGTTTAGTTAAAATTGTCAAATAGGGTGTGAGGGTGTTTATTTGATAATTAAAGTTTATTAATTTGCAAAACAATAATTAAAAGCAAGTTTAGTTATTGATTCCAAGATTGGTAATATTAGTTTGATTTTCAAGTGGTTAGGTGAATTTCAAATAATGTTTTGATTTGGGTATTTTGGAAATAACAAATTTTATTTAATAAGCAACAAGCAATTATGCAAACATTATTGAAATTAGTTTGTTTGCCAAATTTTAATCTCTAAACCCATATTTAAATATGATGAGTAGGATTGATTTGAGTTGGAGTTTTGAATTTGCCATTAGGGTTTTAATAACAGGGAAAATTTTATTAACAAGCAATTTGATTAGAACAACTCCAAACTTTTGAAAAACAACTGGGTGGTTTAGTTTGCAATTTTTAAATTGGAAATTTGAACATGTGGGAAAGTTTCAATTGTGTTTGAATTTTTGAGTTGCTTTGAAAAACAGAATGCAATGCTCATGTGATGCATATGATGCAAAGCAAAAGGAAACAAACACTTTCTACCAAAGGTAACACCCCAGGTGTTACAGACGACACCACTAACAAGGGATTGCGCCCTCGCAATCCACCTGCTAACCCGGGAGGGGAAAGAAGTTCGACTATCGATTCTTCGTGCTTCCAGTTGATCTCCTCGACACCACTAACAAGAGATTCTTGCTCGGAGTGACGACGATGTCCTTCCACCAGGAACCTTCCGATGATCGAACCTATTAGGTTAACGGCTCAGAAAACGTCCACCCACGTAGGATCCTAACACTTTGAAAGATAGTCAAGGGGAAGACTCCAAAACAAATAAGATGGGAGGGGAAACAGAATAGAGATAAGGAGAAAAACAAGAATCCTATTGAGATGTTTTTCCAAAATAGTTTAGCAGAAATAGTTTTTGACACTCTAGAAACAACGACCGTTAGCGAGGTTAACCTACAGGCTTTGCGGACCCGTTGCTTCGATAACCATTCGTATCGAAACAATATCGGGAATCGGAACCAAGGCTCTGATACCATTTGTGACGCCCCGAGATCGGGCACTATGCAGATTTCAGCATTCCCGCCAAATCCGCATAATAACCGATTCCAGGTTGCCACTTGTGATAACATTACAACAGTTCACGAATAATCCACAACAACAACAACAGAAAAGATATATACAAGATGACTCAAACGAGTCAGGGATACAACTGATACAATACAAAGATCCAAATAACAGCGGATGAAACAACATAGCGTCCGGCTACGGACAAGATACAAATTGGACTAAGAGTCCTGAAGATAACCGAAGGCGTCCAATCCCTGCCCAGGCCAAGCCGGAGGGATTCCCAAGCTAACGTCGTCAGACTTCAAACCTGTTGACTGCAATTTGGAATTTGCAGCCACGAAAGAGATTCGTGGGTCAGTACGGTTAAGTACTGGCAAGTGGATAAACCCATACTCACAACATACCGGCGTAGCCAGTCATCACAAGATACAAATACTTTGGGATCAACGGAAAGGAAGGGATTATTGCAAATAAGCGACAGCGGGCTGCACTAACCAACTACAGAGAGATACTACAACTTCCGGCTAACAGAAAGAAGATAAGATCGAGTATTGTAACCAACTGAAAGTAACTCCAAGCAAACCCATCCTGGATCTCGCCCCTTATCCAAAGAAGCAATCCGAGGATAACTCACACAGTTGGATTAATGAATAATGGATCAGGTTGTTGTGTCAATAAGACTATTACTAGTCAAGTTATGATCATTAGGTGTAAGTTGTCTGAGTACTTGTTAGCCAGTACTTTCACCAAGTAATCCATAACCGCGGAAAACACGGCTTCTCGAGAAGATTTAACCCTGCAGGGGTGTGCTCCAGTACCCGTACACACTCAAGCCACCAACTAAAACTCAGGTTGGCTTGACACGACCCAAACCATCTCTACAACCCATCCTAGGAGCCACGGAGCTATAGGGTCCCAGCCACGCAGCCGAATACTCAGCGCAGGTGTGCAAAACTCCCGCAGGACACAACACCCCGGCACTACAGGCCTCGCCCTATATGCATCATCATCATAAGTAACCATGGGGGATCCACCCATTATGCAAGGAGCAAATGGAACACCCGAACTAAGTGTGGCTCTTCGGACAAGCTGCAGATCATGTCTAAGTCGAGGGGGGTCCCATACTACCACCCGGATGCGGTGAGCACGCTCATCATGGATCAGTAGACAAGACCCTTTTCCTATTAGGGTCGACACTAGCAGGCCTCAAAACCACTTAGGGCCTCCTGCCGGTGCCTTATCGGCATATTATTAATAACAGGTCGATTGATTAACATCGAGCCCCCAGAACATAAAAGTAATCTAGTAACGGAAAGTAACGGGTAACAGACTCGAGCAAAACAACCTAAGCATGCTAGTAAGACACTGGCTCAACCAAAGGGGTGATAGGAGTGGAGGTGAGGCAATAACAAGGTTAAGGGATTCATGTGATGGGGTCGTAACAGAAACAACAACTACTAAGGCTAGCAGAAAAGAACAACGGAAAGTATCGGTAACAAGTGATGAAAGGCAGCCATTTGGCAGCAAGTGAGTATACTTGCCTGAGATCCCGCAAGGTAGCAGAACTTGTCGTTGCTCACATCATCTCAACGTCCTATCCGGGAAGAAGCAATGAACCTCGAACAAACACCGGATGCAACAATTACTACTACGGCAAAAGATCCAGCATGATCAAGATATGGATGCATGACAAGTTTAAAGATGCATCAAGGTAAACTAGTTGACAAGATAAACAAATTTAAATGGACCCATATGCAATTTGAGTTGCATATGAACAGCCCATGAATTATGGTTGAAACAATTGTTTTCCAACTAATCAACAGGTGAAGGTGGATTAGCATGATGCATGGATGAGGAAAACAACAAAATAACAACAATAGAACTAATTGAGATAAGGTTTAACAATTTTAGGAATTTATTTAGTAAGTTAGAGAATTTTGGTTCCTTAAGGGTGTCACACAAACAATTGTTGTTTTCATCAATTTAAAGTGTTCAAAACAATTAACAAAATTTGCATTTGAAGAGAACATCAAATTTTAGTTGGATTACATGTTTCAAAAATTGAAATTGGAATTAGGATAATTTAATTATGAATTAAACAATATTAAACAAGTTTTAAATGAATTTAAAACAAGTTTGAATTTAATTGAAGTTTTATTTGTTCAAAACATAATTTCAAACTCACATTTGAAAAGTTCACACTTTGATGGTTTGAAAACATATTTTGCATGTTCAAAAATATTTTATATTGAGCAAGTTATGATTTTATCAAATTTAAATGAATTAAACAAGTATTAAATTATTTAGGCAATTTAAATTATTCAAACCATGAAACAAAATTTATATTTGAAAAGGTTATTCAAAATGGTATGGAAAACATATTTTATTTGCCTTATTTGGAATTAGTATGAATTATTTATGAATTGTTGCAAATTACAATTGAATTATTTGAATTCAAATTTGAATTGCATTTGAAAATTCAAAACAGAAAATAAATGATACCAAAAGATAGACAATTTGATTTGGACCAGCACACATATTTTATTTTCTTTATTTCGGGTTATAGAATAGAAGTTATTAACAAATTAAGGTGGAGGACCAATCTGTAAAAAATAATGGACTTGATTTAAAACAGACAGGTTCAAAACATTTTACACCGCACTGAACCATACCCTAGGCACTGCCAGGGGGCCCAGGGCCGCTGTGCGTGCGTGGCACACGAGGTGCTTACAGGTGGGCCTGCTCCTGAGCGCAAGGAATTGCAAAAAGGGGGGGGGGGAATCGCGCCCGCGGGATTCGACCCCGGAACGCGCTGCTCGCGCGGATGGAACAGAACCACTACGCCTCTGCTGCTGCTTTGTTTAGATACGGAGGAGTTGGCCTTTTGTGGTTCAGCTAGTGATAGACAGTGAACCTGAATAAAATTCAGATACAGCTCCAGCAGAAAAGCACAACGTCGACGACTCTGCAGCGGTGGCCGGCTGCTGTCGCGCGCTGGGCGTGCTGGTCCTTGCGGTTGCCCGAGTGTGGTGCGTGTGTAGGCGCTTGCGAACAGAACAGGAGAGGGAAGGGTAAGGAGGGAGCGGCTGCTCACCGCGGTTGGTCGCAGACGATCGGAGAGGTGGCCGTCGGTGTCCGGCGACAGGGACGTATCACCGATGGCGCCGTCGACTCGGCCAACCTCCCGCCTCCCAGCCTTCACCAATCATGACGAGCACGAGGGGGTGGTTCCATTTCTCTCACCAGAAGGGCCCCGAGGTGGCTGTGGCGATGGGACGGTGGAGATGGTCTCGGTGGATGTTGGGGGGAAGACAGGAGCAGAGAGGTTTCAGAGGAAGAGGGGAGAGGAGGCTGGCGGCGCTAGGGTTCTAGGGTTAGCGAGGGGGAGGCTAGGCTTGTTTTATGGTGGCAGGTGAGCTTGTACGGCAGCATCGTCGAGGGGGAGAGGGGAGAGGGTGGCTCTGAAGATGGTCGTACCATTGCTGACATCGAGGAAGAGGATGACAGGAAGGGGTATGGGCCAGAGAGGAAGTGGTGGGCTGGGTGGTGAAAAGAAAGGAGATGGGCTGCCTCCTCCTCTTTGGATTTTCTTTTCCTTTTTTCCCCTTTCTTTTTTTTTGCAAGAGATCAAAGAGGGAGAGAGAGAAAAGGACTTGGGGTTTTCTTTTATAAATATTTGTGATAATTTTCAAAACAGGAACTTAAGCAATGTTAACATATTTTTCACAAGGTTGACATTCTAATTGATTTTAAAGTTGTTTAGTTAAAATTGTCAAATAGGGTGTGAGGGTGTTTATTTGATAATTAAAGTTTATTAATTTGCAAAACAATAATTAAAAGCAAGTTTAGTTATTGATTCCAAGATTGGTAATATTAGTTTGATTTTCAAGTGGTTAGGTGAATTTCAAATAATGTTTTGATTTGGGTATTTTGGAAATAACAAATTTTATTTAATAAGCAACAAGCAATTATGCAAACATTATTGAAATTAGTTTGTTTGCCAAATTTTAATCTTTAAACCCATATTTAAATATGATGAGTAGGATTGATTTGAGTTGGAGTTTTGAATTTTCCATTAGGGTTTTAATAACAGGGAAAAATTTATTAACAAGCAATTTGATTAGAACAACTCCAAACTTTTGAAAAACAACTGGGTGGTTTAGTTTGCAATTTTGAAATTGGAAATTTGAACATGTGGGAAAGTTTCAATTGTGTTTGAATTTTTGAGTTGCTTTGAAAAACAGAATGCAATGCTCATGTGATGCATATGATGCAAAGCAAAAGGAAACAAACACTTTCTACCAAAGGTAACACCCCAGGTGTTACAACTCTCTCACGGGGATTTGATTTAGTGCAAGCGTTTCCGCGTACACGTTGTCCATGGGATTGTTGTAATGACCCGTTGGTGTGCGAAAACGCGATGGTGGTGGTGGTGGTGGTGGTGGTACAGTATTGCCGGCAGTGACTCCAGTCTGTGGTGCGGGTAATCCGGCCTGCATATCTACCGGTTGTACTCCTCCGGTTGTCGGCTGAGGGGCGGTTCCCTGATTTGCCGCTGGAATTGGCTGATCCTGAGGCGTGATAAATAGTGCGGTCGGGTTTATGACTCCTCCCAATGCTGGTAATCTAGTTTGGTGCCTTTGATGTACTCTAGTCGTTTCCTCTCGGAGCCGAGTTTCCAGTGCATCCAGCTCACGTTGCCGTGTGGCCATCCCTTGCCTTTCTGCTTCTACTTGCCTCCTCTGCTGCTCCAATGCACGACGGGCTACGTCCAAATCCCTAACACGTTCCACCGCGTTCTCTGGAGTGATAACTGTGGCAAGAACCGTCGGATCTAGGATCAGATTGTTGTCGAACAAGGCCGGGTGTTGTGGATTGGAAGGACCCGCTCCTCGTGTCCGGTTTGCTAGGAATCCGAACGTGTTCGCGTGTAGCTCGTTTTCTGGCGCTTGACTGGTAACCGATGCCGACTCTCCGTCAACCTGGGCCAAAACCGGGTTTCCGTTAGCCGGCCCCTGCTGCCGGGTTAACGCTTGTGCTGATCCGGTCGCGGCCACGGTTACGCTCTCTTGGTTGAGATTGGTCGTGGGAGCCGTGTAAACCGCAACTCGGCGTATGATGCTTGGCGCGAATTCATGTTGTTCTTCTTCGCTGTTATTTTCCTCATACCGGTTCTCCAGCAGATCCAGGATGGACTCGGTATCATCCTCTCTTTCGACCCGGTCACGCGGGGTCCATGCCGGCTCCTCCGGCTGTTCCCACTTCGTGATGGCTTCTTCTGCTCGATATGTCGTTCCAACTGATTCTTCTTCATCTGATTGGATATAGGTGGCCTCCCCTGACACAGAATCAGATCCAAAATTGTCAGGGATCGAATCGGAAGTACATACCATACCGATGAAGACGCTGATCCGGCCGATTGTCACGACGGATCCGGATTCAAGGTGACCCGACTCTGGCCCCCGCCGGAATCGTCCACCGTCTTTTCTCCTTTGTGGTCGATGTAGATCTCGCCGACGACAAGATTCTCCATGTTCTTCCGAGCTTCTCCCGTGATGTAAACACCTTTGGACGCAGGCGGTGGGCGCCAACTGTCGTGGGATAGTCACGGCAGACGTTACCGGGGGTAACAAATCTTGGGGCAAGACGACACAGGCGTTTGGGAGAGGGTTTAGCTCAGAGGAAAACATGATGGTATTCGATCTGGTAGCCGGCAATCAAGTCGCCGAGTCTCCGATCTCGATATAATAACTCAACTCTCGGGTTACACTGGATGCTCGATATCAAGCGATATTGCTAGGGTTCTTAGATCTCTCCCTCAACTAAACCTAGGGGTCGGTTTATAAAGTACCCGCACCCCCTGACTTACTCTCCAAGGTGCATCCTGAGTCCTACCCGGACACCGCATACAAACCCTAACTTTCCTATACCGTAACCCACAATCCAGGTTACGAGGCCTACAAGCTTGGGCCTTCCAGAAGTTTCTTTATCCTTAGCCGGATCTTGCACAGCGTCCTTTGGGCCGGGTTATACCTCGGAGTTGGCCTACCGGGTTATTATCCCTTCATCAAATGTTCTTGCTACCGAGTATCCACTCTTCTCTCTACGGGTTGAACTAGGTCAAGAATCTCTACGCAGCGCGCGATCTTGGTCAGGATCCCTCGCGCATGAGGGGGAAGGGCACCTTATATACTCGGTGCCCAGCCGGATATAGCCAAATACAAACAGATGTCGACATTGTGTGCACACCGTCCTTCTTCCGAGCTCCCGCTGACAGCTTTGGCTTCTAAGCTTGTCCCGTTGCGGAAAGTCGTTGGGCAAAACCAAGTAACCAGTCTGTTATCACTGCGGCGAACACAGAGTAGGTCCCCCCTATCCTGCGACGCCCTGCTGCCACACTGTCGCTGTCAGGCACGCCGTCCTCAGATGAACAGTGCTGTGAACAGTGCCAAGGTACGGACCCGGGATACGCGGGATCCCGTGTCAGAACGGCTCCTTTGACTTCTGGTCCGAGTAGGTTCCCGCCAGTTTTACTCGGACCAATTCTTCTACTCGGAGGAACATAATCTCCTTGATTCATCCTTCTGGTCATCTTTATGTAAGACCGGGTAGCAGTCTACCGGGTAGCAAGTACCGGGTAGCCGGCTACTCGGCCAAATATCCCTTCTGATCTTTCCTTTGGCCCTTGCCTTTACCCTACTCGGGGGTAACCCCCCGACAACAAGCAACGAATCATAAGGCTAGCATTTTAGACAACGGAAAGTATCGGTATCAAGTGTGGAAAGGACACAATGGTTCATGTGAGTGAATACTTGCCTGCAAACTCAGTAGCCTGGTACTGGGCTAACTCCTCTGAAGTAGTATCGTAAACCTCGTCTGTCTCAACGTCGTCGTCTATTCGAGAAGTAGCAAACAAACAACGAAGATAGACAACAATCAATAACATGGCATAATGCACAAACATGGGAAGATGCATGACAATTTCATTGATGCATCAAAGATAAGCTAGTTGACATGGTAACCATATTTAACTGGGCCCATATGCAATTTGGGTTGCATATAGGAAGGCCCAAGAATTAAGGTTGAATTAAGTGATCTTCAAATAATCATCATGTGAAAGTTGATTAGAATGATGCATGGATGATGAAAACAATAAGAAAACAACATTAGCTTCAATTTGAAATGTTGTTTACCAAGTTTGGAATTTTATTTATTAAGTTATGAAATTTGGCTTATTAAGTGAGTTACACAACCATTTATTGTTTTCACCCATTTTAAAGGTTCAAACAATTTGGCTTCTTAAGTGAGTTACACAAGCATTTGTTGTTTTCACCAATTTTAAAGGTTCAAAACAGATAACAAAATTCATATTTGGAAAGAACACAAAATTTTAGATGGAATACATATTTCCTTTGTGGAATTTGGATTGTAGATGAGCAAGTTATTAAATTGACAATTTTAAATGCATTAATTAAGAAATAGTTGTTTTCAGCAATTTAATTTATTCAAAATAGAAAACAAAGTTTATATTTGGAAAGCTTATTCAATTTTGCATGGAAAACATATTTTACATGTTGGAATTGGATTTGAATTGCCCAAGTTATGAATTTTGCAATTTAAAAGGTTTAATTAAAGCATTGAATTATTGCACCACTTTTAATTTGGAAAAACAGTAAACAAAATGTATTGAAAAGGTTGAAAACATGTAGCAAATGTTTCACTGAACATTTTGAGCTATTAAACATAATTTTTGGGTCATTATTGAATTTATTATGCAATTTTTCATAGGCATTTTTATTCTGCCCCTTTTAGTAAACAGAAGGAAACATGTTCAAATTTAATTCAATTGTGACCAAATAAAATACCAATGTGTAGAGTTTGTTAAGAAAAATTTTTAGAGCCCAAGTTTGCTCAAATTGGATGAACAGAACTCAAGTTATGAATTCCTAAAGTTTCCAATGTTTATTGCATTTTCTGTATTTAATTATTTAGTGCAAAAATTATTACAGAAATATGTTGCAACTTTGACATTAACAGAAAGAGCACAAGATTCTGAATCCACAGAAACTTGAATCATTGAAATTGGAGCAATATTCAATTTGTTATGTATTTTACAAATAAAGCCTCAGATCTGTTTTTCTGGATTTCGGGCAAAAAAGGAAAAAGGCAGAAAAAGGTGTGGCTTTTGCTACTCGGGGGGGGATTCGAACTCGGGTCTCGGGTGCGCGCTGGGAGGGCCCAAGCCAATGGGCTGCTGTGCGCTCGTGTGATGGATTGGAAGGGCATGTGGTTTTTGAGGTGTACCAGCGCAGATTAATTCTGACGAAAACTGAACAACGAACGCCTCCAGCTTCCGATCTGCAGACGGCAAGGGAGACAGGCGAGGACGGACTGGTCGTGGGCGTGTGCGATTTCGCCGTGGTGCTGCGGGTGCGAGGCAAGGAGTGGTGTGTGGCGTGTGTGCATGAGGGGCCCGTGAGTGCAAAGTGCAGAACGACATGAACAGGAGACAGAATAGATGGGCACGAGCTTCACCTTGCGTCCATGGCGGACAGGAAACGAGCAGGAAACTCGCGGTGGTCCTGGAGCCTCCCAAGTCCGGCCGAGGGACGAGGTCGAAGAGGGCGACTCCATGGTTCCATTCTGAGCGTCGGATCTCCGTCTCGGACACCGCAGTCTCGGCTCCGTGTGCTCCCATCTTCGGCCATGGAAACGTTTGGCATGGGCTTGGTTTCATGGACAGTGGAAGGGGAAGGAGAGGGAAAGAGATGGCGGCGGCTGGGAGGGAAGATAGAGGAGAGGCTAGGGTTTGGTGGTCTCCTTGGGGTAGATAAGGGAGAGGGGGAGAGGGGGACCATGGAGGGGAAAGGTGGACAGCGACAGGAGATCCTCGTGTCTCCTCGGTCGTACGGAGAAGAAGGTCGAGGTGGGGGTGGGCTGGTTTAGGTGGGTGGGCTTCCTGGGCCGGTTGGGCTTCTCTCTCCTCCTTAAAAACATTTTTTTTCTTCTCTTGATTTGTTTTAATATATATTTTTTTCCAGAAATTGTTTTAGGCACTAAGAAAACAAAATTAAGTTTTAGCCTTATGATTCGATGCTTGTGTCTCGATCCTATCATATGTTTACCTTGCAGCCATGATATAGCCTTCCTTCCACTTCCTATTACCTGTTGTTTGTTTACCCCGTTGGCCCTCGTGTCGTAGTTGCATGCTTAGTGTTGTTTGCGCTCAAGTCTTGTTGTCCGTCTTATCACCTGTTTAGTTTGATAGTTGGGTTTCAATTCAATCAACAACATGTTAATGTTTGGGGTAATAATAATTTGATGATAAGGCACCGGCAGGAGGCCCGGCGTGGTTTTGGAGCCTGCTGGTGTCGAACTTAGGAAAAGGGTCTTGTCCATTGATCCATGATGAGCGTGCTCACCGCATCCGGGAGGTAGTATGGGACCCCAATTTTTCATGAACTTTGCAAATATCAACTTTGTTATCTGTTTTGAATAAATTAAATTGCTGAAAACAACTGTTTCTTAATTAATGCATTTAAAATTGTTAATTTAATAACTTGCTCATCTAAAATCCAAATTCAACAAATGAAATATGTTTTCCATCTAAAATTTTGTGTTCTTTCCAAATATAAATTTTGATTATCTGTTTTGAACATTTAAAATTGGTGAAAACAACAAATGCTTGTGTAACTCATTTAAGAAGCCAAATTTCATAACTTAATAAATAAAATTCCAAACTTGGTAAACCACATTTCAAATTGAAGCTATTGTTGTTTTCTTATTGTTTTCATCACCCATGCATCATTCTAATCAACTTTCACATGATGGTTATTTGTAGATCATTTAATTCAACATTAATTCATGGGCTTTCCCATATGAAATCCAAATTACATATGGGCCCATTTAAACATGTTTACCATGTCAACTAGTTTATCTTTGATGCATCCTTAAACTTGTCAACAAATGAAATATGTATTCCATCTAAAATTTTGTGTTCTTTCCAAATATAAATTTTGTTATCTGTTTTGAACATTTAAAATTGGTGAAAACAACAAATGTTTGTTTAAATCATTTAAAATGCCAAGTTCATAACTTAATAAATAAATTCCAAACTTGGTAAACAACATATCAAACTGAAGCTATTGTTGTTTTCTTATTGTTTTCATCATCCATGCATCATTCTAAGCAACTTTCACATAATGGTTATTTGTAGATCATTTAATTCAACATTAATTCATGGGCTTTTCCATATGCAATCCAAATTGCATATGGGCCCATTTAAATATGTTTACCATGTCAACTAGTTTACCTTTGATGCATCAATTAATTGTCATGCATATAAAATAGTATCATGCTGGATCTTTTGCCGTAGAAGTAATTATTGCATCCGGTGTTTGTTCTAGCTCGTTGCTTCTTCGCGGATAGGACGTTGAGATGATGTGAGCAACGACAAGTTCTGCGGATGTACCTCTACTTGCTGGATTCCAGGCAAGTATACTCACTTGCTACCTATGGCTGTCTTTCATCACTTGTTACCGATTCTTCCCGTTGCCTTTATTCTAGCCTTATGATTCGATGCTTGTGTCTCGATCCTATCATATGTTTACCTTGCAGCCATGATATAGCCTTTCCTTCCACTTCCTATTAACTGTTGTTTGTTTACCTTGTTGGCCCTCGTGTCGTAGTTGCATGCTTAGTGTTGTTTGCGCTCAAGTCTTGTTGTCCGTCTTATCACCTGTTTAGTTTGATAGTTGGGTTTCAATTCAATCAACAACATGTTAATGTTTTGGGTAATAATAATTTGATGATAAGGCACCGGCAGGAGGCCCGGCGTGGTTTTGAGGCCTGCTAGTGTCGACCCTAATTAGGAAAAGGGTCTTGTCCTCCGATCCATGATGAGCGCACTAACCGCATGTGGGAAGCGAGTATGGGCGCCCCCCGCAACTTTGATTTGATTCGCATCTCGTCCAAATCGCCTCATTTAGTTCGGGTTTTCCATTTGCCGCATGCATATGCAGGTGCGAACCCTTGGCGCCAGGGTGGAACTTTTGTAGTCGGCATTTAGGGAGACACGTTCTTAGAGTGCTATGAGGGTCCCCTTTTCTTCGTGGGGCTTGATTAGCCGTGCGCTCAATTGCACGGGGTTCTTTGGGCTTGATGCAAAGAAGAGTTGGGTTGTGTTGAGTGCCTCGCTTGGTGGAAGGGCCTTTCCATCTGGCCGATCCCCCTCTGCCGCATAAAAGGCCACCCCTTTTGATGTTTTACGCGCGCAGGGGCCAGGGCCCACCAGTCGGTGACCCTGGGAGCCACCTCATCCACACCCACGCACACGTGGACGCCACTGTGGCGCTGGCCCCGCACGGCAGTGACACAGGGCCAAGGGCGCTGTGTGAGAATCCTCCCAGGGGCCTCCCTGTGGTTTCTTTTTCATTATAAGCCCCTGGAAATCACAGATCAGTCCCTGGATTTCCAAACCCTATAAAAATTGCAAAACACATCCAAATTCAAAATGTAAGACATGTAAACCACTCTAAATAAAATGAACTTTCCAAATATGCAGTTTGTGCACTGTTTTGAACATTTCAAATGGTTCCAAAAATTCAAATTCAAACAACTCTTTTGAATTTGATTAAATTCATAACTAATTCAAATATAATTCAAATGGCCCATATAAAATATGTTTTCCATACAAAATTGAACAAGCTTTCCCGGGTCCTCTATCTACTCGTCAGCAGCCTCGTCATACTCCACGTAGTAGCCACCATGGGGATCCTCGGAAACGTAGTCTGCAGAACCAGCAGCCCCAAAGGGGTCAGTACGGACGAGTACTGGCAAGCAAGACGCACAAGATACCAAAGTGTACCCGACAACACCCAGTACAGATGCTTTGGGTTCAACGGAAGATAGGTGATACAAAGGTGCGGCAGCGGGCTGCACTAACCAACTACAGAGACACGCTACAACATCCGGCTAAAAGAAAGGGATAAGATAGCGCATCGGAACCAACTACCACTAACCTCAACAAACCCATCCTGGATCTCGCCCCTTATCCAAAGAAGCAATCCGAGAATAACCCACACAGTTGGATTAATGAAGGTTCAGGTTATTGTGACAATATGCCTATTACTAGTCAAATTATTATTAATTAGGTGTAAGTTGTCTGAGTACTTGTTAGCCAGCACTTTCACCAAGTCGTCACATAACCGCGGACAACACGGCTTCTCGAGAAGATTCATCCCTGCAGGGTGTGCTCCAGTACCCGTACACACTCGAGCCACCAACTAAAACTCAGGTGGACTCAACACGACCATTTTAAGTATCGATATCCAGTGTGGAAAGGACACAATGGTCGTGTTGAGTCCACCTGAGTTTTAGTTGGTGGCTCGAGTGTTTACGGGTACTGGAGCACACCCTGCAGGGATGAATCTTCTCGAGAAGCCGTGTTGTCCGCGGTTATGTGACGACTTGGTGAAAGTGCTGGCTAACAAGTACTCAGACAACTTACACCTAATTAATAATAACTTGACTAGTAATAGGCATATTGTCACAATAACCTGAACCTTCATTAATCCAACTGTGTGGGTTATCCTCGGATTGCTTCTTTGGATAAGGGGCGAGATCCAGGATGGGTTTGTTGAGGTTAGTGGTAGTTGGTTCCGATGCGCTATCTTATCCCTTCCTTTTAGCCGGATGTTGTAGCGTGTCTCTGTAGTTGGTTAGGGCAGCCCGCTGCCGCACCTTTGTATCGCCTATCTTCCGTTGAACCCAAAGCATCTCTACTTGGTGTTGTCGGGTACACTTTGGTATCTTGTGCGTCTTGCTTGCCAGTACTCGTCTGTACTGACCCCAGTATGCAGATTTCAGCATTTCCGCCAAAATCCACATAATAACCGATTCCAGGTTGCCACTTGTGATAACATTACAACAGTTCACGAATAATCCACAACAACAACAGAGGAGATATATACAAGACGACTCAAACGAGTCAAGGATACAACTGATACAATACAAAGATCCAAATAACAGCGGAAGAAACAACATAGCGTCCGACTACGGACAAGATACAAATTGGACTAAGAGTCCTGAAGATAACCGATGGCGTCCAATCCCTGCCCAGGCCAAGCCGGAGGGATTCCCAAGCTAACATCGTCAGACTTCAAACCTGCTGACTGCAATGTGGAATATGCAGCCACGAAAGGGATTCGTGGGTCAGTACGATTAAGTACTGGCAAGTGGATAAACCATACTCACAAGTTACCAGCGTAACCAATCATCACAAGATACAAATACTTTGGGTACAACGGAAGGAAGGGGTTATTGCAAAGAAGCGACAGCGGGCTGCACTAACTAACTACAGAGACGTGCTACAACATCCGGCTAAAAGAAAGGGATAAGACAGCGTATCAGAACCAACTACAACTACTCACCAATCAATACCCATCCAATGTTACCCCTACTAAGGAAGCAACCCAAGGAAACTCACACGTTTGATTAAGGTGACATTCATTCTTATGGTGGAGGTAATCTATATTACTAGTCAAGTTATCATCGTTAGGTGTACGTTGTCTGAGTACTTGTTAGCCAGCACTTTCACCAAGTCATCCATAACCGCGGACAACACGGCTTCTCGAGAAGATTTAACCCTGCAGGGATGCACCAATTTGGCCGTACACGTAAGAATAAACCGCCAGACGGGGGATCAACCCACCAAGCGAGGTACTCAACACAACCCAACTCTTCTTCGCATCAAACCCAAAGAACCCCGTGCAGTTGAGCGCACGGCTAATCAAGCCCCACGAAGAAAAGGGGACCCTCATAGCACTCTAAGAACGTGTCTCCCTAAATGCCGACTACAAAAGTTCCACCCTGGCGCCAAGGGTTCGCACCTGCATATGCATGAGGCAAATGGAAAACCCGAACAAAATGAGGCGATTTGGACGAGATGCGAATCGAATCAAAGTTGCAGGGGGCGCCCATACTCGCTTCCCACATGCGGTTAGTGCGCTCATCATGGATCAATGGACAAGACCCTTTTCCTAATTAGGGTCGACACTAGCAGGCCTCAAAACCACGCCGGGCCTCCTGCCGGTGCCTTATCATCAAATTATTATTACCCAAAACATTAACATGTTGTTGATTGAATTGAAACCCAACTATCAAGCTAAACAGGTGATAAGACGGACAACAAGACTCGAGCACAAACAAATCTAAGCATTCAACTACGACACGAGGGCCAACAAGGTAAACAAACAACAATTAATAGGAAGTGGAAGGAAGGCTATATCATGGCTGCAAGGTAAACATATGATAGGATCGAGACACAAGCATCGAATCATAAGGCTAGCATAAGAACAACGGAAGAATCGGTAACAAGTGATGAAAGGCAGCCATAGGCAGCAAGTGAGTATACTTGCCTGAGATCCAGCAGGTAGAGGTACATCCGAAGAACTTGTCGTTGCTCACATCATCTCAACGTCCTATCCGCGAAGAAGCAACAAACTAGAACAAACTCCGGATGCAACAATTACTTCTACGGCAAAAGATCCAGCATGATCAAGATCTGAATGCATGACAAGTTTAAGGATGCATCAAAGGTAAACTAGTTGACATGGTAAACATATTTAAATGGGCCCATATGCAATTTGGATTGCATCTGGGAAAGCCCATGAATTTATGTTGAACTAAATGATCTACAAATAACCATCATGTGAAAGTTGATTAGAATGATGCATGGATGATGAAAACAATAAGAAAACAACAATAGCTTCAATTTGAAATGTTGTTTACCAAGTTTGTAAATTTTATTTATTAAGTTAGGAAATTTGGCTTCTTAAAGAAGTTACACAAGCATTTGTTGTTTTCACCAATTTTAATTGTTCAAAATAAATAACAAAATTCATATTTGGAAAGTACACAAAATTTTAGATGGAATACATATTTCATTTGTTGACAATGGATTTAAAATGAATTAATTGTGAAGTAAACAAGTTTAAACAAGATTTAAATGAATTCCATTCAAGTATAAAATTATTTGAATTTTTATTTGTTCAAAACATTAAATAAAATTCATATTTGAAAAGTTTATGCTTTTCTGGTTTGAAAACATATTTTATATGTTCAAAAAGAATTTAGTTTGACCAAGTTATTAATTTCGCAATTTTAAGTGATTTAAACAAGACTTAAATTATTTAACCAATTTTAATTATTCAAAACAGGAAATAAAGTTTATATTTGGAAAGCTTGTTTAATTTTGCATGGAAAACATATTTTATATGGGCCTTTTGAATTATATTTGAATTAGTTATGAATTTAATCAAATTCAAAAGAGTTGTTTGAATTTGAATTTTTGAAACCATTTGAAATGTTCAAAACAGTGCACAAACTGCATATTTGGAAAGTTCATTTTATTTAGAGTGGTTTAGTCACAAAAATCAAATTCTAATTGGAGGTCACATATTCCTTGCTTCTCTCATACTGCTTGGCAATTCTGACATTGATGTCATTCTTGGTATGGATTGGTTGAAGGCCAATAAAGCAAGGATTGACTGTGCTCAAAAGTCAATAACTCTGTTCCACCCTTCTGGCCAGATAGTCTACTCTCCACATGAATCAAGTTCCATTCAGCTATGCACCCTCGATGCAAAACCTCTACCTTCACTTGAAAATGTTCCGGTGGTTTGCGAATTTCCTGACGTCTTTCCAGAAGAGTTGCCAGGAATGCCTCCGGACAGAGCAGTTGAGTTCGTGATCGAACTTGAACCAGGTACTGCTCCAATCTCTAAGCATCCTTACAAGATAGGAACTCCCAAGCTGAAGTTGTTAAAGGAACAAATTGATATGTACATGGAAAAAGGTTACATTCAACCTAGTTCCTCGGCTTGGGGTTGCCCAACTCTGTTCGTTGCGAAGAAGGATCACACAAAGAGACTCGTTGTTGACTATCGTCCTCTTAACGAGAAAACCATCAAAAACAAGTATCCAATTCCTCGTATTGATGATCTTTTTGATCAACTTGCTGGAGCCTCAATATTCTCCAAGTTGGACTTGAGAATGGGTTACCATCAAATAAAGATCAGAAAAGAGGATATTCCAAAAACAGCCTTCACCACTCGCTACGGTCTATACGAATACACCGTCATGTCATTTGGTCTCACCAATGCACCGGCGACCTTCTCTCGACTCATGAATTCTTTCTTCCATGAATACCTCGACAAGTTCGTTGTGGTATATCTTGATGACATTCTTGTCTACTCAAAATCCGAGGAAGAGCATGAAGAACATCTTCGTCTCACTCTCATGAAGCTTTGCGAGCATCATCTTTATGCCAAGTTCTCCAAATGTGAGTTCTGGATTCCAGAAGTTGCTTACCTTGGTCATATCATCTCTGCCAAGGGCATAGCCATTGATCCAGAAAAGGTTAAAGCAATTGTTGATTGGAAACCTCCAAAGACGGTGAAGCAAGTAAGAAGTTTTCTTGGCTTGGCTAGCTATTGCTGTAGCTTCGTCCAAAACTTTTCCAAGATTGCCAAACCTCTCACTGACCTCACAAAGAAGGACAAGAAGTTCGTTTGGTCTCCACAATGTGATGAAAGTTTCAATATCCTGAAAACTAAACTCACTTCTACACCAGTTCTGGTTGGCCCAGATCCTTCCAAACCTTTCCAGATATTTTGTGACGCTTCTCTCCAAGGTCTAGGTGCAGTTCTTATGCAAGAACGTCAAGTTGTGGCTTATGCTTCACATCAGTTGAACGCACATGAGCTCAATTATCCCACTCATGACCTTGAACTTGCAGCAGTTGTGTTTGCCCTCAAGAAATGGAGACAATACTTGTTGGGTAATCGCACTGAAATCTTTTCCGATCATAAGAGTCTGAAATACATCTTCACTCAACCAGATCTAAACCTCAGGCAAAGAAGATGGATTGAAAAGATCAAAGACTTTGATCTTACCATTTCTTACACTCCAGGCAAGGCTAATGTTATGGCCGATGCTCTCAGTCGCAAGTCGTATTGCGATAATCTCATGATCATGGAAAGCCAACCTCCTCTTCATGAAGAATTCCAGAAGCTGAACCTTGGACTTGTTCCTCAAGGCTATCTTGCAAACTTGATGTGACGCCCCGAGATCGGGAACTATGCAGATTTCAGCATTCCCGCCAAAATCCACATAATACCCAATTCCAGGTTGCCACTTGTGATAACATTACAATAGTTCACGAATAATCCACAAATTACAACAGAACAGATAGATACAAGATGACTCAAACGAGCCAGGGTTATAACTGATACATTACAAAGATCCAAATAACAGCGGAAGAAACAAACGTCCGGCTACGGACAAGATACAAATTGGACTAAGAGTCCTGAAGATAACCGGGAGCGTCCAATCCCTGCCCAGGCCAAGCCGGAGGGATTCCCAAGCTAACGTCGTCAGACTTCATACATGTTGACTGCAATTTGGAATTTGCAGCCACGAAAGAGATTCGTGGGTCAGTACGGTTAAGTACTGGCAAGGGGGATAAAACCCATACTCACGAAATACCGGCGTAGCCAGTCATCACAAGATACAATTACTTTAGGATCAATGGAAAGGAAGGGGTTATTGCAAATAAGCGACATCAGGCTGCACTAACCAACTACAGAGAGATTCTACAACTTCCGGCTAACAGAAAGAAGATAAGATCGAGTATTGTAACCAACTGAAAGATAACTGCAAACAAACCCATCCTGGATCTCGCCCCTTATCCGAAGAAGCAATCCGAGGATAACTCACACAGTTTGATTAATGAGGGTTCAGATTATTGTGTCAATAAGCCTATTACTAGTCAAGTTGTTAATCATGGGGTGAAAGATTGTTAATGATTAGGTTTAAGTTGTCCTGAGTACTTGTTAGCCAGTACTTTCACCAAGTAATCCATAACCGCGGAAAACACGGCTTCTCGAGAAGATTATCCCTGCAGGGTTGCACCAATTTAGCCGTACACGCAAGAATAACCCGCCAGATGGGGAGCTAACCCACCAAGCGAGGTACTCTACACAACTCAACTCTTCTTCGCATCAAGCCCAAAGAACCTTGGGCGCATGGCTAATCGAGCCCCGAAGAAAAGGGACCCTCATAGCACTCTAAGACCGTGTCCTCCTATATGCCGACTACGAAAGTTCCACCCGGGATCCAAGGGCTCGCAAGATCATGCATGCAGCAAATGGAAAACCCGAACTAAATGAGGCGATTTGGACGAGATGCGAATCGAGTCAAATTGAGGGGGGCGCCCATACTCGCTTCCCACATGCGGGTAGTGCGCTCATCATGGATCAGTAGACAAGACCCTTTTCCTATTAGGGTCGACACTAGCAGGCCTCAAAACCACAAGGGCCTCCTGCCGGTGCCTTATCATCAAATTTATTATTAAACAATAACAGTAGCATGATTGATTGATTGATTAAACATCGAGCCCCCAGAACATAATGAAGTAATAACAGAAAGTAACGGGTGACAGACTCGAGCAAAACACCCTAAGCATGCTAGTAAGACACGGGCACAAGCAATGGTTATAGGTGTGGAGGTGAGGCAATATCAAGGTTAAGGGATTCATGTGATGGGTTCGTAGCAGAAACAACTACTACTAAGGCTAGCAGAAAAGAACAACGGAAGTAACGGTAACAAGTGATGAAAAGCAGCCATATGGCAACAAGTGAGTATACTTGCCTGAGATCTCGCAAGGTAGCAGAACTTGTCGTTGCTCACATCATCTCAACGTCCTATCCGGGAAGAAGCAACGAACCTCGAACAAACACCGGATGCAACAATTACTACTACGGCAAAAGATCCAGCATGATCAAGATATGGATGCATGACAATTTAATGGATGCATAGAAATAAACTAGTTGAAATGATAAACAGATTTAAATGGACCCATATGCAATTTGAGTTGCATATGAAAAGCCCATGCATTATGGTTGAAACAATTGTTTTCCAACTAACCAATAGGTGAAAGTGGATTAGCATGATGCATTGATGAGGAAAACAACAAAATAACAACAATAGAATCAATTGAAATAAGGTTTAACAATTTTAGAAATTTTATTTGTTAAGTTAGAGAATTTTGGTTCCTTAAGGGTGTCACACAAACAATTGTTGTTTTCATCAAGTTTAATTGTTCAAAACAGATAGCAAAATTTATATTTGAAAAGAACATCAAATTTTAGTTGGATTACATGTTTCAAATATTGAAATTGGAATTAGGATGAATTTATTATGAATTAAGCAATATTAAACAAGTTTTAAATGGATTTAAAACAAGTTTGAATATTATTTGAATTTTATTTGTTCAAAACAGAAATTCAAATTCATATTTGAAAAGTTCACACTTTGATGGTTTGAAAACATATTTTGCATGTTCAAAATTATTTTATTTTGAGCAAGTTATGATTTGATCAAATTTAAATGAATTAAACAAGTATTAAATTATTTAGGCAATTTAAATTATTCAAACCATGA
The DNA here is from genome assembly GCA_028641055.1 of Alopecurus myosuroides. Classification (NCBI taxonomy): domain Eukaryota; kingdom Viridiplantae; phylum Streptophyta; class Magnoliopsida; order Poales; family Poaceae; genus Alopecurus; species Alopecurus myosuroides. The sequence goes on from CM054062.1 coordinate 26,114,139, forward strand.
AACAAATTTTATATTTGAATAGGATATTCAAAATGGTATGAAAAACATATTTTATTTGTCTTATTTGGAATTAGTATGAATTATTTATGAATTATTGCAAATTACATTTGAATTATTCAAATTTGAATTTTAAATGCAATTTTGAAATTTCAAAACAGGAAACAAAAGTTATATTTGAAAAGGTTATTTGAAATGGCATGGAAAACATATTTTATTTGCATTTATTGGATTAATAAAGAATTAGTTATTGATTTTAGCAAATTGCAATTGATTTGTTTGAATTCAAATTTAAATTGCATTTTGGGAATTTCAAAACAGTGAACAAATGATACCAATAAATAGAGAATTAAATTTAGACCAGTGTGCATATTTTATTTATCTTAATTGGATTTGGCATTTGAAAGTTATTCACATTTCCATTTTGGGGGCCAAAAAGTAAGAGCAGGGACCTAAAAAGAAAGAAACGGAATTGCAGAGGGGCCCCTGGACGTTTTACACGCAGTGCAATTCTGCCCTGAGACGTTGTCGTGCGGGCCATTGCCACTGTGGCGTGCCAACGAGGCGGTTGCGAACCGAGGTGGCAGCAGGGGTGGATGACAGGTGGGGCCCAGCGCTGGTTGGAATAAAGGGAGAAAAAAAGGGGTGCGCCGCGCGGGGATCGAACCGTGGGCGCCTGGCTGCACGGAAGCGGACTGAACCGCTGCGGTAAACTGAACTTTGGTGATAGAAACAGATAGCGAACAAGAAGAGGTTGCTCAGCGGGGTTAACTGAATTTTTGGAACAGACATCTATCTGAACCTGACAACAGAAGGCCCGAACGGAAAGCAGCGGTGATCTCCGGGGTGGACAGCGGCGTTGTGCGGTGCTCGCCGGTGTGCATCGTGTGGATGTGTGGGTGCGGACGCTAGCGAGCAGAATAGGAGAGGGAAGGGCAGGGAGACGCGCTCACCTCGCTGGGCGTCGGGGAAGCAGCAGCAGACGAGCAACGGAGGCGTTCGGTGCGGTGTCGCCGGCGGAGGGAAGACGTCGACGGCGGCTTCGACTCGGGCCTCGTCCCGCCTCCGCGTCTTCAGCAAAGATGAAGGCCAGGCCAAGGGGGCTCCATTCCCGTGGCTGGCTTGGCCCGAGGAGGATCATGGTGAGGGGATGGTGGCCGTCTACGGTGGTTCAGTCTGTGCAGGGTCAGAACGGAAGAAAATCGTGGGGAAGAGGAAGATGAGATCGGCGGCGCAGGGAGAGGGGCTCTAGGGTTCTAGGGCTAGCATCAGAGGGGTGGTGGGTACTTAAGGAGGAAGCAAACCTTGTACGGCATGGCATCCAGGGGGTGGGGAGCTGATCGAGTGGCTGTGGAGATGATCGTACTGCTGACATCAGGTTGAAGACAGCGACAGGGATTGGGGTGGGCCAGAAAGACTTGGTGGGCTGGGGAAGAAAGAAAAGAAAGGGTGGGCTTTAGGGAGAAAAAGGATGGGGCTGCCCTCTCTCCTCCTTTTTTTTTCTTTAGATTTTTCCTTATGAGCATTTTTTTTTGTAAAGGATTAAAGAGGAAAAACAAAATAGGAATAGCATTTGGGGGGGTTTAGGGTTTTCTTTTATAAATTATTTTGTGTTAATTTTACCAAAACAACAATTAAAGCAAAGTGAACATTATTTCACAATTTGAAGAGTTAATTTGATTTAAAGTTTGTTAAGTGAATTTGTTTGTTCCATAGAGTTTGGGGGTATTATTTTATATGAAATGTTTTATTAATTGCAAACAACAAATCAATGCAACTGTGAACATTAAGTCCCAAGATTTGAAATCTTTATTTGAGTTTTCAAGTTGTTATTTGAATTTTCCATAGCATTTCATAAAGATTGAATTTTTAAACAATTTTATTCCACTAACTCAAACAATGATGAAAGCTTATTGACTTAATTTGTTTGCAAGATTTTAATTGCCAAACCACAATTGGATCATGTCAAAGCTGATTGAAATGATTTGAAATTTGAGTTGAATTGGAAATTTACCATTAGGGTTTTTCAACAAGAGAGAAAAATTATTAACAAGCAAGTTGATTAAAACAAATTCAACCAGTGAAAAAAAAACAATTGAGTGGTTTGGTTTGAAATTTTGAAATTGGAAATTTTGAGCAGGGGGTGAAAGTTTAAAGTGTTTTGAATTTTCAGTTGTGATGCCAACATGGTGCAATGCAATGTGATGCATATGATGCAAGCAAAACAAACAGGTAACACCCCAGGTGTTACAGACGACACCACTAACAAGGGATTGCGCCCTCGCAATCCACCTGCTAACCCGGGAGGGGAAAGAAGTTCGACTATCGATTCTTCGTGCTTCCAGTTGATCTCCTCGACACCACTAACAAGGGCTTCTCGACACCACTAACAAGAGATTCTTGCTCGGGCTGACGACGTTGTGCTGCCACCAGGAATCTTCCGATGATCGAACCTATTAGGTTAAGGGCTCAGAAAACGTCCACCCACGTAGGATCCTAACACTTTGAAAGATAGACAAGAGGGGTAGACTCCAAAACAAATAAGATTGGGAGGGGAAAATAGAATGGGGATAAGGAGAAAAATCCAGAATCCTATTGAGATGTTTTCCAAAATAGTTTAGCAGAAATAGTTTTTGACACTCTAGAAACAACGACCATTAGCTAGGTTAACCTACAGGCTTTGCGGACCCGTTGCTTCGATAACCATTCGTATCGAAACAATCTCGGGAATCGGAACCAAGGCTCTGATACCATTTGTGACGCCCCGAGATCGGGCACTATGCAGATTTCAGCATTCCCGCCAAAATCCACATAATACCCAATTCCAGGTTGCCACTTGTGATAACATTACAATAGTTCACGAATAATCCACAAATTACAACAGAACAGATAGATACAAGATGACTCAAACGAGCCAGGGTTACAACTGATACATTACAAAGATCCAAATAACAGCGGAAGAAACAAACGTCCGGCTACGGACAAGATACAAATTGGACTAAGAGTCCTGAAGATAACCGGGAGCGTCCAATCCCTGCCCAGGCCAAGCCGGAGGGATTCCCAAGCTAACGTCGTCAGACTTCATACCTGTTGACTGCAATTTGGAATTTGCAGCCACGAAAGAGATTCGTGGGTCAGTGCGGTTAAGTACTGGCAAGGGGGATAAAACCCATACTCACGAAATACCGGCGTAGCCAGTCATCACAAGATACAATTACTTTAGGATCAATGGAAAGGAAGGGGTTATTGCAAATAAGCGACATCAGGCTGCACTAACCAACTATAGAGAGATTCTACAACTTCCGGCTAACAGAAAGAAGATAAGATCGAGTATTGTAACCAACTGAAAGATAACTGCAAACAAACCCATCCTGGATCTCGCCCCTTATCCGAAGAAGCAATCCGAGGATAACTCACACAGTTTGATTAATGAGGGTTCAGATAAGCCTATTACTAGTCAAGTTGTTAATCATGGGGTGAAAGATTGTTAATGATTAGGTTTAAGTTGTCCTGAGTACTTGTTAGCCAGTACTTTCACCAAGTAATCCATAACCGCGGAAAACACGGCTTCTCGAGAAGATTATCCCTGCAGGGTTGCACCAATTTAGCCGTACACGCAAGAATAACCCGCCAGATGGGGAGCTAACCCACCAAGCGAGGTACTCTACACAACTCAACTCTTCTTCGCATCAAGCCCAAAGAACCTTGGGCGCACGGCTAATCGAGCCCCGAAGAAAAGGGACCCTCATAGCACTCTAAGACCGTGTCCCCCTATATGCCGACTACGAAAGTTCCACCCGGGATCCAAGGGCTCGCAAGATCATGCATGCAGCAAATGGAAAACCCGAACTAAATGAGGCGATTTGGACGAGATGCGAATCGAGTCAAATTGAGGGGGGCGCCCATACTCGCTTCCCACATGCGGGTAGTGCGCTCATCATGGATCAGTAGACAAGACCCTTTTCCTATTAGGGTCGACACTAGCAGGCCTCAAAACCACAAGGGCCTCCTGCCGGTGCCTTATCATCAAATTTATTATTAAACAATAACAGTAGCATGATTGATTGATTGATTAAACATCGAGCCCCCAGAACATAATGAAGTAATAACAGAAAGTAACGGGTGACAGACTCGAGCAAAACAACCTAAACATGCTAGTAAGACACGGGCACAAGCAATGGTTATAGGTGTGGAGGTGAGGCAATATCAAGGTTAAGGGATTCATGTGATGGGTTCGTAGCAGAAACAACTACTACTAAGGCTAGCAGAAAAGAACAACGGAAGTAACGGTAACAAGTGATGAAAAGCAGCCATATGGCAACAAGTGAGTATACTTGCCTGAGATCTCGCAAGGTAGCAGAACTTGTCGTTGCTCACATCATCTCAACGTCCTATCCGGGAAGAAGCAACGAACCTCGAACAAACACCGGATGCAACAATTACTACTACGGCAAAAGATCCAGCATGATCAAGATATGGATGCATGACAATTTAATGGATGCATAGAAATAAACTAGTTGAAATGATAAACAGATTTAAATGGACCCATATGCAATTTGAGTTGCATATGAAAAGCCCATGCATTATGGTTGAAACAATTGTTTTCCAACTAACCAATAGGTGAAAGTGGATTAGCATGATGCATTGATGAGGAAAACAACAAAATAACAACAATAGAATCAATTGAAATAAGGTTTAACAATTTTAGAAATTTTATTTATTAAGTTAGAGAATTTTGGTTCCTTAAGGGTGTCACACAAACAATTGTTGTTTTCATCAAGTTTAATTGTTCAAAACAGATAGCAAAATTTATATTTGAAAAGAACATCAAATTTTAGTTGGATTACATGTTTCAAATATTGAAATTGGAATTAGGATGAATTTATTATGAATTAAGCAATATTAAACAAGTTTTAAATGGATTTAAAACAAGTTTGAATATTATTTGAATTTTATTTGTTCAAAACATAAATTCAAATTCATATTTGAAAAGTTCACACTTTGATGGTTTGAAAACATATTTTGCATGTTCAAAATTATTTTATTTTGAGCAAGTTATGATTTGATCAAATTTAAATGAATTAAACAAGTATTAAATTATTTAGGCAATTTAAATTATTCAAACCATGAAACAAATTTTATATTTGAATAGGATATTCAAAATGGTATGAAAAACATATTTTATTTGTCTTATTTGGAATTAGTATGAATTATTTATGAATTATTGCAAATTACATTTGAATTATTCAAATTTGAATTTTAAATGCAATTTTGAAATTTCAAAACAGGAAACAAAAGTTATATTTGAAAAGGTTATTTGAAATGGCATGGAAAACATATTTTATTTGCATTTATTGGATTAATAAAGAATTAGTTATTGATTTTAGCAAATTGCAATTGATTTGTTTGAATTCAAATTTAAATTGCATTTTGGGAATTTCAAAACAGTGAACAAATGATACCAATAAATAGAGAATTAAATTTAGACCAGTGTGCATATTTTATTTATCTTAATTGGATTTGGCATTTGAAAGTTATTCACATTTCCATTTTGGGGGCCAAAAAGTAAGAGCAGGGACCTAAAAAGAAAGAAACGGAATTGCAGAGGGGCCCCTGGACGTTTTACACGCAGTGCAATTCTGCCCTGAGACGTTGTCGTGCGGGCCATTGCCACTGTGGCGTGCCAACGAGGCGGTTGCGAACCGAGGTGGCAGCAGGGGTGGATGACAGGTGGGGCCCAGCGCTGGTTGGAATAAAGGGAGAAAAAAAGGGGTGCGCCGCGCGGGGATCGAACCGTGGGCGCCTGGCTGCACGGAAGCGGACTGAACCGCTGCGGTAAACTGAACTTTGGTGATAGAAACAGATAGCGAACAAGAAGAGGTTGCTCAGCGGGGTTAACTGAATTTTTGGAACAGACATCTATCTGAACCTGACAACAGAAGGCCCGAACGGAAAGCAGCGGTGATCTCCGGGGTGGACAGCGGCGTTGTGCGGTGCTCGCCGGTGTGCATCGTGTGGATGTGTGGGTGCGGACGCTAGCGAGCAGAATAGGAGAGGGAAGGGCAGGGAGACGCGCTCACCTCGCTGGGCGTCGGGGAAGCAGCAGCAGACGAGCAACGGAGGCGTTCGGTGCGGTGTCGCCGGCGGAGGGAAGACGTCGACGGCGGCTTCGACTCGGGCCTCGTCCCGCCTCCGCGTCTTCAGCAAAGATGAAGGCCAGGCCAAGGGGGCTCCATTCCCGTGGCTGGCTTGGCCCGAGGAGGATCATGGTGAGGGGATGGTGGCCGTCTACGGTGGTTCAGTCTGTGCAGGGTCAGAACGGAAGAAAATCGTGGGGAAGAGGAAGATGAGATCGGCGGCGCAGGGAGAGGGGCTCTAGGGTTCTAGGGCTAGCATCAGAGGGGTGGTGGGTACTTAAGGAGGAAGCAAACCTTGTACGGCATGGCATCCAGGGGGTGGGGAGCTGATCGAGTGGCTGTGGAGATGATCGTACTGCTGACATCAGGTTGAAGACAGCGACAGGGATTGGGGTGGGCCAGAAAGACTTGGTGGGCTGGGGAAGAAAGAAAAGAAAGGGTGGGCTTTAGGGAGAAAAAGGATGGGGCTGCCCTCTCTCCTCCTTTTTTTTTCTTTAGATTTTTCCTTATGAGCATTTTTTTTTGTAAAGGATTAAAGAGGAAAAACAAAATAGGAATAGCATTTGGGGGGGTTTAGGGTTTTCTTTTATAAATTATTTTGTGTTAATTTTACCAAAACAACAATTAAAGCAAAGTGAACATTATTTCACAATTTGAAGAGTTAATTTGATTTAAAGTTTGTTAAGTGAATTTGTTTGTTCCATAGAGTTTGGGGGTATTATTTTATATGAAATGTTTTATTAATTGCAAACAACAAATCAATGCAACTGTGAACATTAAGTCCCAAGATTTGAAATCTTTATTTGAGTTTTCAAGTTGTTATTTGAATTTTCCATAGCATTTCATAAAGATTGAATTTTTAAACAATTTTATTCCACTAACTCAAACAATGATGAAAGCTTATTGACTTAATTTGTTTGCAAGATTTTAATTGCCAAACCACAATTGGATCATGTCAAAGCTGATTGAAATGATTTGAAATTTGAGTTGAATTGGAAATTTACCATTAGGGTTTTTCAACAAGAGAGAAAAATTATTAACAAGCAAGTTGATTAAAACAAATTCAACCAGTGAAAAAAAAACAATTGAGTGGTTTGGTTTGAAATTTTGAAATTGGAAATTTTGAGCAGGGGGTGAAAGTTTAAAGTGTTTTGAATTTTCAGTTGTGATGCCAACATGGTGCAATGCAATGTGATGCATATGATGCAAGCAAAACAAACAGGTAACACCCCAGGTGTTACACTTGACAGCCAGTCCAACTCTCGAGGACAAGATTTGTTCTGAACAACTTCGTGATGCTGAAATCAAGAAGATGGTAGAGCACATCAAAGAAGGCAAGGAGAAATTTAAGTCCTTCTCAGTGGATGACAAGGGAACTGTGTTCTTCGAAGGACGCATTGCAGTTCCTCAAATTCAAATCTCAAAAATGTCATTCTCAAGGAGGCTCATGAAACTCCTCTCTCCATACACCCCGGAAGTACAAAGATGTACCAGGATCTCAAGACACTGTATTGGTGGCCTAGCATGAAACGTGAAATTGCTCAATACGTTTCTGAATGCGACGTTTGTCAACGTGTTAAGGCAGTTCATCAGAAAACATCTGGTCTTCTCCAACCTCTGAAAATACCTGAATGGAAGTGGGACATGATCGAAATGGACTTTGTCTCTGGTTTTCCAAAGTACAAGAGGGACAACGATGCAATCTTCGTTGTCATTGATCGTCTCACTAAAGTAGCTCACTTCTTTCCTGTCAAAGAAACAATCTCAGCTAGTCAGTTAGCAGAGCTCTACACAGCAAAGATTGTTCCTCTTCATGGTGTTCCATTGGAAATAAGCTCAGACCGTGGAAGCATATTCACTTCTCATTTCTGGAAAAGCTTTCAAGAAGCCTTGGGCACCAAACTTCTGTTCAACACAGCCTATCACCCTCAGTCTCAAGGGCAAGTCGAAAGAGTCAATCAGATTCTCGAGGATATGCTCAGAGCATGTGGTCTCTCTTTTGGCATGAAATGGGAGGAATGTCTCCCATATGCTGAATTCTCCTACAACAACAGCTTCCAGGCAAGCCTAGGCATGGCACCATTTGAGGCTCTCTATGGCCGCAGATGCAGGAGTCCAATCAATTGGTCTGGAGCAGGTGAACGTTCACTCTTAGGCCCTGACATTGTTAATGAGGCCGAAGAGAAAGTTCGCATCATTCGTGACAATCTGAAGATTGCTCAGTCTCGTCAGAAAAGCTACTATGACAGCAAGCACAGGGACATGATCTATGCACCTGGTGACAAAGCATATCTCCGTGTAACTCCCCTCAGAGGCACTCATCGTTTTGGTGTAAAAGGGAAGCTTGCACCAAGATATATTGGTCCTTTCAACATTCTCTCAAGGCGTGCAGAAAATGCCTATCGTCTTGAACTTCCAGAAAAGCTATCCAAGGTGCACGATGTGTTTCACGTATCACAGCTCAAGAGGTGCTTCAAAGATCCAGATCGTGCAGTTGATCATGATTCCATTGAACTACAAGAAGATCTCTCTTATGAGGAGCACCCTATTCGCATTCTGGATGAGACCGAGCGCAAAACTCGCAACAAGAGCACCAAGTTCTTGAAAGTGCAGTGGTCTCATCATTCCGATAAAGAGGCAACGTGGGAGACCGAAGAGGATCTTCGCAAGAAGTATCCGGACCTTTTCTCTTCTCAGTAGGAATCTCGGGACGCGATTCCTTCAAGGGGGGCGTTTTGTAACATCCCAAGTATGAAAAACACCTTTAGTATGTTTGCCTTTTGTTAATTTATGTTTTGCATCATGTCATCATAAGCATTGCATTTGTTTTCATTTGTTTTCTCTTGTTTTTCAATTTGAATTTCAAACCAAATTTCAAAATCCTTGTTCATACTTGATCTGTTACAATGTTTCAAATAAAAATTACAAAACAAACAAATCATTTGTTACCATTAAACTTGAAATTAAAAACTTTTAAATTGATCCTTTCATTTAATCAATTAATACCAAAAATTGCTCAAATTCATTTGAATTTTCAAACAGCAACCAAGTTTAAAATTTTGAAGAACAAACAATGGCACAGTGGGGTTTTTGTAAATAACAAACTATAAAAATTATCACCAAAATTTAAAACCCCAAAAACCCCTCAAATTTCTCTCCTTTCTTTCCTTTTTCTTTTCTGCAAAAAAAAACAGAATCTGAAAAACAGAAAAACAAAAAAATAAAACAGAGAGAGAAGGGGGCAGGCCAGCCCCAGGCCCATCCCCCCACGGCCTGCTTACCCTTTCGTCCACCTCTGTACGGCAGCTCATCGACGCTGCCCACGTCGACAGACCGAGGAGGGAATGGCCATCAGAGCACCTCCTCCTCCTTATAACCTAGCCCCCGAGCTCCTCCACCTAGCCCTAGACCTCCTCCTCCTTTCTCCTCGCACCGCCGCCGTTTTCCTCTCCTCCACCCCTCTGTTTTCCCTTCTGAACTTTCTGAACCCGAGGGGAGCCGCCATGGCCGTGAGTTAGCAGTGATCGTCGGGGTTGTTGTGGTCGTCGTCGAGGGTGTTGCTGCGCGGGAACGGGACCGCCACACCTCCCTCTCCCTCCTCGCTTCATCGCCGGGGGCTGGGAAGCACACGATCGTCGCCGTCGTCCCTGTCCCTGTCGCCGTCGTCGACTGTCGCCTCCCGAGCACGATCACCTCCACCTCCTTCTACCCCCTCCCGGTGAGCACGTCCCCCTCGATCTTCCTCTCTGCATCCTCGACACCAGCACGCACCCCTTGCACCTCCTTGTGCTGGCTTGCAAGCAGCAGCAGCACAGCAGTGCCACCGGCGACCACCGCATCACCGTCAGGTTCAGAAAGCCTGAACCTTTCGACAGTTTCAGTTAACAGCAGCAGCTGAACGTCAAAACCGCGCGCACCTCCTCTCTGTCACCAAACGAATCCGCACCGTACTGGTTAGATCGCATGTCGCAAAGCGCAGCGTCGCGGGTTCGATCCCCGCAGCGCGGAATAAAACCCAAGTTTTTGCTCTTTGCCACGCTGGCTGCGCAGGCCCACCTGCCAGTGGCAGTGGTGGCCACGCAAGCACCCACACGCGCGCCACGCAGCGCCAGCTAGGCACTGGCCCACTGCCAGTGACCCAGGGGTTGCTCTGCTACGTGGAAAAGGTTCCCAGGGGCCTATCTGTGATTCCTTTTTCGCATCCAAGCCCCTGGACCAAATCTGAATGTTTTTAAAATTGCAGAATAGCCCCCAAATTTCAAATACAAATAACTTTTGCATTTCAAATCCAAATTAAATAAATAAAATATGTTTTCTGTACCAAATTTAATTCTCTACATGTTTAAACCATTTGTATACTGTTTTGAACATTTCAAATGTTTTAAAATTCAATTCAAACAACTCATTACAAATTTGGTCAAATTCATAACTAATTCAAATTTAATTCAAATGGCACATATAAAATATGTTTTCCATGCTACATTGAACCACCTTTCCAAATATAAACTTTGTTTCCTGTTTTGAATAATTAAAATTGGTTAAATAATTTAAACCTTGTTTAAATCATTTAAAATTTCTAAAATCATAACTTGGTCAAATTAAATTCTTTTGAACATATAAAATATGTTTTCAAACCAGAAAAGTATAAACTTTCCAAATATGAATTTTATTAAATGTTTTGAACAAATAAAAATTCAAATAATTTCATACTTGAATTAAATTCATTTAAATCTTGTTTAAACTTGTCTAATTCATAATTAATTCATTTTAAATCCATTTTCAATAAATGAAACATGTATTCCACCTAAAATTTTGTGTTCTTTCCAAATATGCATTTTGTTATTTATTTTGTACAATTAAAATTGGTGAAAACAACAAATGCTTGTGTAACTCATTTAAGAAACCCAAAAATTTCATAACTTAATAAATAAAATTCCAAACTTGGTAAACAACATATCAAATTGAACCTATTGTTGTTTTCTTATTGTTTTCATCATCCATGCATCATGGTAATCAACTTTCACATGATGGTTAGTTGTAGATCATTTAATTCAACCTTAATTCCTGGGCTTTTCCATATGCAATCCAAATTGCATATGGTCCCATTTAATTATGTTGCCATGTCAACTAGCTTATCATTGATGCATCAATTAAATTGCCATGCATCATCCCATGTTTGTGCATTATGCCATGTTATTGATTGTTTGTCTCTCTGCGTTGTTTGTTTGCTTCTTCTCGAATAGACGACGACGTTGAGACAGACGAGGTTTACGACACTACTTCTGATGAGTTAGCCCAGTACCAGGCTACTGAGTTTGCAGGCAAGTATTCACTCACATGAACCATTGTGTCCTTTCCACACTGGATATCGATACTTTCCGTTGTCTATTCTGCTAGCCTTAAGATTCGTTGCTTGAGTTTCGATCCTATCACATGTTATCCTGTAACCCTGATATAGCCTAACCTCCACACCTATAACCCCGTTGCTTGTTGCCCGTGTCTTACTAGCATGCTTAGGGTTGTTTATGCTCGAGTCTGTTGTCCGTTATTTCTGTTACCATATTTATTATGTTCTGGGGCTCGATGTTTAAACAACAACCTGTTAATGTATGAGGTAATGCTAATTTGATGATAAGGCACCGGCAGGAGGCCGGGTATGGTTTTGAGGCATGCTAGTGTCAAACTCAGGAAAAGTTCTTGTCCTCTGGATCCATGTTGAGCGCGCTAACCGCATGTGGGAAGCGTGTATGGGCGCCCCCCTCAATTTGATTCGCTTCGCATCTCGTCCAAATCGCCTCATTTAGTTCGGGTTTTCCATTTGCCGCATGCATATGCAGGTACGAACCCGAGGCCAGGGTGGAAACTTTTGTAGTCGGCATTTAGGGAGACACGTTCTTAGAGTGCTATGAGGGTCCCCTTTTCTTCGTGGGGCTTGATTAGCCGTGCGCTCAATTGCACGGGGTTCTTTGGGCTTGATGCGAAGAAGAGTTGGGTTGTGTTGAGTGTTTCGCTTGGTGGGTTTGATCCCCGTCTGGCGGGATATTCTTACGTGTACGGCCAAATTGGTGCACCCCTGTAGGGTTAAATCTTCTCGAGAAGCCGTGTTGTCCGCGGTTATGGATGACTTGGTGATAGGGCTGGCTAACAAGGATTAGACAACTTACACCTAACTAATACTAATTTGACTAGTAATAGGCTTATTGACACAATAACTTGAACCATCATTAATCCAACTGTGTGAGTTATCCTCGGATTGCTTCTTTGGATAAGGGGCGAGATCCAGGATGGGTTTGTTTGATGTTGTTGGTAGTTGGTTCCGATACGCTATCTTATCCCTTTCTTTTACCGGAAGTTGTAGCGTGTCTCTGTAGTTGGTTACTGCAGCCCGCTGCCGCACTTTTGTATCACCTATTCTTCCGTTGAACCCCAAAGCATCTGTACTTGGTGTTGCCGGGTACACTATGGTATCTTGTGCGTCTTGCTTGCCAGTACTCGTCTGTACTGACCCCATTGGGGCTGCGTGTTCTGCAGACTATGTTTCCGAGGATCCCCATGGTGGCTACTACGTGGAGTATGACGAGGCTGCTGACGAGTAGATAGCGGACCCGGGCAGGATCCGAGACTTCGTGGATGGGCTCCGTCTTTTCGTTTCCGGCCTCTTAGGCCTATTTGGATCTTGTCTGTACTCAGACACTTTGGATGCTTCTGATGTGTTGTAATGATGACTTGTTGGGACATGTGTCCTCTGGATGACTGTATTTGCTATCTCTGCTCTAGTGAGAGCTATTTGCAACTTATTTTTATTTATTTGTGTCTTAGAGATTTGTTGTGATATCACTTGTTCAAATGTCGTTGACGTACCATGTGTGTATGTTATGAAGTACGTCAATGGAAGTATTCGGATTTCTATGGGATGGTTTGTGCAGACGATGGATAGTAGAGATTGGTTGTCACACGTATACGTGTTGGCCTACTCGTAAGAGATGCGGGTGCAGGTAGGCCCCGTAATCCAATCATCTACTGTTTAGCGGGCTGTGAGTATCCTCTAGAAGTCCGGGTGCGACAAATGGTATCTGTAACATCCCAAGTATGAAACCTCCAAACTTGCTTGCTCTTTGTTTTATTTTTTCTGGCATCATAAACATTGCATGTGTTAAGTTTCCAAATGCAAGTTTTCAAATTCAAACAATTGCTCATACTTGGTCTGTTCCAATTTTCAAATAAACAACACCAACAAAACACTTTCAATTATGGGTTTAATATTGGAGTTGGAATCATTTTTTTTATAAGTGGTTTAAAACAATTCCTTTTATTAAATTCAAAATTGCCAAAAACCAATTTAAATGCCAACTTGCTCAAAAATTAAATAATTTTGAAAACCAAAATATGGCACACATGGGATGTTGGTCTTGTGCACTTAATAAAAATTTGATCACCTAAAATAAGTACTCCAAAGCCTGTCTTTTCTTTCTCTCTCTTTTTCTCTTTTACAAAAAAAAAGAGAGAGAACAGGGAAAAGAAAAGAAGGACACATGTCCAAGCCAGCCTGGTGGGCTGGCCCAAACCATCCCGAGCGAACCCAGCCCACCTTCCTCGTCCCCTTCCTCCGTACGGGTGACGTTAGCAGGGAGGAAAAAGCGAGCTCCTCCCCATGTGCTCCTCTCTCTCTCACTGCCCTTATCTACCCCGAGGCAGCCCCCAAACCCTAGCCTCCTCTTCTCTTCCTCCCTCAGCCGCCTTCTCTTCCTTCCCTCAGATCCCCTTCGTTTCCTGAACCTTTCTGAACCCAAACACTCCATTTTCTGGCCGGAAGTTGGAGGTGATGGCGCGGGTGCTATGCTCGTCGAGGGAGGCCGTTCTTCGCGGGAATGGAAACTAGACGCTACCACCTTCATCTTTGTTGAAGACCCCGTGGCCAGAGGACGTCCACATCGCCCGCCGTCGAGCTCGTCGTCCGCCGCCGCGCACTGTAACCGTCTACGACTGCTCCTGCGCACCACCGCCTCCTCCCTCCGCTCGCACGAGCCCCTCGGTGAGGCCCCGTCCCCGCTCCTTTCTCTCCTCCGCTGGGTGCACGTGCCAGCCCACACGCCCTCGCACCGCGCGCACAGCGAGCCGCGCGGCCAGCCTTCCCTGCCGCCGGCGTCGTTCTTCCGTACGTCCGTCCCCGATCTGTTTCCGTATTTCCGCGCGGGATCCACCTCAATAGGGGCCCGATGCCTAGATCTATCACAAGCCGCACACTAGCCCATTGGCAAGAGCCTCTGCACCTCACGTTGAAGACCCGAGTTCGATCCCTCCCCGCAGCGGAATAAAACCCACCTTTTTTTCCACTTTTTTTTCTGAAATTTTTGTTCTGAAAAAAAGACAGAATTGCAGTTTCAAATGTTTAATTGTAAAACCAATAACTAATTCATACATGCTCCAAATGTGGTGATTCAAATTTCTACAGACTCACAGTGAGGAGCACTTTCTGTTAATGTCAAAGTTGCAATATGTTTCTGTAATAATTTGTGCACTAAATATTTAAATACAGAAAACGGAATAAAAACTGAAATCTTGCAAAATTCATAACTTGAGTTCTGTTCACCCAAATTGAGCAAACTTGAGCTCTAAAAATTTGTCTTAACAAACTCTACACAATGGTATTTTATTTGGGCACAGTTGGATAAAAGTGGACCACGAAAACAACCATTTTCTGTTCTGCCAGAAAAGAAAAGAGAAAAGAAAATGACATAACTAAATTCAATAATGATCCAAAAATTATGTTTAGTATCTCAAATGTTCAGTGAAACATTGTCCACATGTTTTCAAGTATTTCCCATGCTTTTGTAACTGAAAGTACCTCTTTTTAAATTGTTTACCAAAAATGGCAGAAATGAAAACAATAAGATTAATTCTTATTTATTATTTTCTTCACCCAAAAATTATGGAAACTATACCAAAATGGAAAGAACTTCAATTAATAACAGAAAAGCATCATTTCATTCATGTGGGAATACTAGTGATGTATTGGTCTTATTAAAATTAATAATAGGCCACTAAGATAAATATGAGAGGTTTCCAAATAATGCAAACTTATCTGGGACACTCATTTAACTTGATGATCATGTCCATGATCTCTTACTTGCATTAAAATGTCATGCATCATCCCATATTTGTGCATTATCCCATGTTATTGATTGTCCGTCTCTCTTCGTTGTTTGTTTGCTTCTTCTCGAATAGACGACGACGTTGAGACAGACGAGGTTTACGATACCACTTCAGAGGAGTTAGCCCAGTACCAGGCTACTGAGTTTGCAGGAAAGTATTCACTCACATGAACCATTGTGTCCTTTCCACACTTGATACCGATACTTTCCGTTGTCTAATCTGCTAGCCTTATGATTCGTTGCTTGTGTTCCGATCCTATCACATGTCATCCTACAGCCATGAATATAGCCTCACCCCCACACCTACAACCTTGTTGTTTGTTAGCCTGTGTCGTAGTATCATGCTTAGGTTTGTTGTGCTCGAGTCTTGTTGTCATTTATCTTATCACCTGTTTAGTTTGATAGATGGGCTTGTTATAATCAATATCATGTTAATGTTTGGGGTAATAATAATTTGATGTTAAGGCACCGGCAGGAGGCCCGGGTTAGGGTTTTGAAGCCTGCTAGTGTCGACCCTAATTAGGAAAAGGGTCTTGTCCTCTGATCCATGATGAGCGTGCTCACCGCATCCGGGTGGTCGTATGGAACCCCCCTCGACTTTGACCTGATCCGCAGTTTGTCCGAAGAGCCACACTTAGTTTGGGTGTTCCATTTGCGCATACGCATGAATGGGTCGCGCCCATGTTTGAGGATTATGATGATGATGATGATGATGCATATAGGGCGAGGCCTGTGGTGCCGGGGGGTGTGGTTTTCACCCTTGCGCTTAGGTTAGGTCGGACTGGCCGGGACCTTATAGCTCCGTGGCTCCTAGGACAGGTTGTAGAGATGGTTCGGGTCGTGTTGAGTCCACCTGAGTTTTAGTTGGTGGCTCGAGTGTGTACGGGTACTGGAGCACACCCTGCAGGGATGAATCTTCTCGAGAAGCCATGTTGTCCGCGGTTATGTGACAACCTGGTGAAAGTGCTGGCTAAGAAGTACTCAGACAACTTACACCTAATTAATAATAATTTGACTAGTAATAGGCATATTGTCACAATAACCTGAACCTTCATTAATCCAACTGTGTGGGCTATCCTCGGATTGCTTCTTTGGATAAGGGGCGAGATCCAGGATGGGTTTGTTGAGGTTAGTGGTAGTTGGTTCCGATGCGCTATCTTATCCCTTTCTTTTAGCCGGATGTTGTAGCGTGTCTCTGTAGTTGGTTAGTGCAGCCCGCTGCCGCACCTTTGTATCACCTATCTTCCGTTGAACCCAAAGCATCTGTACTGGGTGTTGTCGGGTACACTTTGGTATCTTGTGTGTCTTGCTTGCCAGTACTCGTCCGTACTGACCCCTTTGGTGCTGGTTCTGCAGACTACGTTTCCGAGGATCCCCATGGTGGCTACTACATGGAGTATGACGAGGCTGCTGAAGAGTAGATAGCGGACCCGGGCAGGATCCGAGACTTCGTGGATGGGCTCCGTTCTTTTCGTTTCCGGCCTCTTAGGCCTATTTGGTTCTTGTCTATAGTCAGACACTTTCTGTGCTTCCGCTGTGATGTAATGATGACTTGTTGGGACATGTGTCCTCTGTATGACTGTATTTGCTATCTCTGCTCTACTGAGAGCTTTTGCCTACCTTATTTCTATTTCTTTGTGTCTTAGAGATTTGTTGTGATATCACTTGTTCAAATGCCGTTGACGTACCATGTGTGTATGTTATGAAGTACGTCAATGGAAGTATTCGGATTCCTATTGGATGGTTTCACAGACGATGAATAGTAGAGAATGGTTGTCACACGTTTACGTGTCGGCCTACTCATATTGAGATGCGGGTGCAGGTAGGCCCCGTAAGCCAATCATCTACTGTTTAGCGGGCTGTGAGTATCCTCTAGAAGTCCGGGTGCGACAAATGGTATCAGAGCCTGTCTGCCTGTAGGATCCCTTTTACTGGTCGCAGTTGAGTCTAGAAACTATTTTGTAGCTATATAGGAAAAATGAAACGTGAGAGTAGGAATTCTGTTCTTTTATTTCTTTCCCCACCCACCCTCCCTTTTCTGGTAAGGAAGTGCAACGTTGTTTTTCTCTTCTCACCTAAACTTTCAAGTTAGTATTTCACGTATCCTGGTTTCTCGAGGATGGTTATATCTACTAGACCATAGGAGTGGAGGTGATTGTGACACGATTTTCGTGTTGCCTACTCACGATTGAGAACGGTGGCAAATAAGCCCCGGAAGCAGATCCTCTATTCCTTAAGCAGTAGATATTGATCCTCTAGAAGCCCGGATGGGTTTTTCCGTAGTACCTCGGGTGTTTGTGGTCTCCTGTTTCCCAGTTGTTGTTTCGATATCGTCCTTCACAAATCTTCTCTTCCATTGTAACAACTTATCTGTTGATCCGTTGTTAACCTCCATCCTTGTTCTATGCTGTCGACTTACCGTCTGAAGTAATCCTTTGAAGCACTTATATTGGATTTTGTTATCCGATTAGTGCGTTAACCTTGGTATCCTCTTCAGGATGGAGAGTGCTGACGAAGAACCCACACTGCCACCCGAGATGGGGAAAGTGCTGTCTCAGATGACACAAGTTACAAGGCAGATGCAGCAGAACCAAGACCTTGGGAATAATGGCAACGCCCGTGTGTCTATTCGGGAGTTCCTTGAGCTCAATCCGCGAACGTTTGATACCTCCTCCGAGCCATTGGATGCTGATGACTGGCTCCGTGAAATGAACCGTACTCTTATGGTAGCTCATGTGGCTGACGAGGACCGTGTTCCTTACGTGACCTACCTTCTCCGTGGACAATCCATGTCTTGGTGGGAGAACTTCCAAGAAATGAGAGGTCCTAGTGTGGCAATCACATGGGTCGATTTCAAGCAAGCCTTCATGTGCAATCACATTCCTGATGGGCTCATGGAGAGAATGCGTGAGGAATTCTATTCTTTCACACAAGGCAATTTGGACGTTCTCGAATACCACAGAGAGTTCAATCGCCTGGCTCGCTACACCGGAGATGAAGTCTCCACGGAAGCGAAAAAGATGGCAAAGTTCCGCAGGGGTCTCAACCCGGAACTCAAGTATGCTCTCACCAACGTCAAGGCCAAGAATTTTGAGGACCTCATCAACATCGCTCTAAATGAAGAGCATGGGCGCAAGTTGGTTGAGGAATCTCGTAAGCACTCTCGTGAACAGGCTAATCCCTCAAAAGCTATCATGCCTCCACAAAAACGAAGAGTTTGGGTTCCATATACCACTCCAACACCGCCCATCTGCTTGCCAAGCCCGGCAGGATTTCTTTCCCGCCCTCCCACCCCAGTGGTATCTTCAGGAGGTGCTCCATCTCAGCCAGGTCCAACAACTCCTCGTTCTGTTGTTACATGATACAAGTGTGGACAGCCGGGCCACTATTCCGATAAGTGTCCGCAAAGGCACCTCTTTCCACCTCCACCTCGCCACAGGTCAACCCCGACAAGAATACGTGGTCCTCCGTTGGGTTGCTACAACAGCAACGAGCTTGGCGTGAGAACCGTCAAGGTGAACCATGTCAAGGCCCAGGGAGTAGAAGAATCTCCAGAGGTTGTAATGGGCACACTTCTTGTGAACTCGTTTCGTGCTAAAGTCTTGTTCGATTCGGGTGCTTCACACTCTTTCATCTCTCAATGCTTTGCAAACACCAGTAAAATCAACTTCGAACATTTGTCTATGCCTCTCCTAGTGAAATCACCGGGATCTAGCTGGCAAAGCAATAAAGTTAGCGAGAACATCGAGATCACAATTGGAAACCTTCCGTTCCAGGCATCTCTGATAGCTCTCCACTCTTCAGATATTGATGTCATTCTTGGGATGGATTGGCTGGTAGCCAACAAAGCAGTCATTGATTGTCCTGCTAAGTCTGTGAAAATCACACACCCTTCTGGCCAGATAGTCTACTTCCATGCTGAAAATCCAGTTGTTCAACTCTACACTCTCAATGCAAATCCCCTACCATCTATTGAAACTGTTCCGGTGGTTTGTGACTTCCCCGATGTCTTTCCAGAAGAATTGCCAGGAATGCCTCCTGACAGAGCTGTTGAGTTCGTCATCGAACTTGAACCAGGCATTGCTCCAATCTCCAAGTATCCATACAAGATAGCTCCCCCTGAACTGAAATTGTTAAAGGAGCAAATCGATACATACATGGAAAAAGGTTACATTCAACCTAGTTCCTCTTCTTGGGGATGCCCAACTCTCTTTGTGGCAAAGAAGGATCAAACAAATAGACTCGTTGTTGACTATCGTCCTCTTAACGAGAAAACCATCAAAAATAAGTATCCAATTCCTCGCATCGATGATCTCTTTGATCAACTTGCTGGAGCCTCTATATTCTCCAAGTTGGACTTGAGAATGGGTTACCATCAAATAAAGATCAGAAAAGAGGATGTTCCAAAGACAGCCTTTGTCACTCGCTTCGGTCGCTATGAATACACCGTCATGTCCTTTGGTCTTACCAATGCACCGGCGAATTTCTCTCGACTCATGAACTCTGTCTTCCATGAATACCTCGACAAGTTCGTTGTGGTATATCTTGATGACATTCTTGTCTACTCAAAATCCGAGAAAGAGCATGAAGAACATCTTCGTCTCACTCTCATGAAGCTTCGCGAGCATCGCCTCTATGCCAAGTTTTCCAAATGTGAGTTCTGGATTTCCGAAGTCGTTTATCTTGGTCATGTCATCTCTGCCAAGGGCATAGCCATTGATCCAGAAAAGGTTAAAGAAATTGTAGATTGGAAACCTCCAAAGACGGTGAAGCAATTCAGAAGTTTTCTTGGTTTGGCTAGCTATTGTCGTCGCTTCGTCCAAAACTTCTCCAAGATTGCCAAACCTCTCACTGACCTCACAAAGAAGGACAAGAAGTTCGTCTGGTCTCCACAATGTGATGAAAGCTTCAATCTCCTGAAGACTAAACTCACTTCTACACCAGTTCTGGTTGGCCCAGATCCTTCCAAACCTTTCCAAATATTCTCTGATGCTTCTCTCCAAGGTCTAGGTGCAGTTCTCATGCAAGAACGTCAAGTTGTGGCTTATGCTTCTCGCCAGTTGAACACACATGAGCTCAACTATCCTATTCATGACCTTGAGCTTGCAGCAGTTGTCTTTGCCCTCAAGAAATGGAGACAATACTTGTTGGGTAATCGCACTGAGATCTTTTCTGACCACAACAGTCTAAAGTACATCTTCAGTCAGCCAGATCTGAAACTCAGACAAAGGAGATGGATTGAGAAGATCAAAGACTTCGATCTCACCATCTCTGACACTTCAGGCAAGGCTAATGTAATGGCCGACGCTCTCAGTCGCAAGTCCTATTGCAACAATCTCATGATCATGGAAAGCCAACCTCCTCTTCACGAAGAATTCCAAAAGCTGAATCTTGGACTTGTTCCTCAAGGCTATCTTGCAAACTTGACAGCCAGTCCAACGCTTGAGGACAAGATTCGTTCTGAACAACTTCGTGATGCTGAGATCAAGAAGATCGCAAAGAACATCAAAGCAGGCAATGTGAAGTATGAGTGCTTCTCAATTGATGACAAGGAAACAGTGTTTTTCCAAGGACGCATTGCAGTTCCCGAAATCCAAAGCCTGAAAGATGTGATTCTCAAGGAGGCTCATGATACTCCTCTTTCCATACACCCTGGAAGTACAAAGATGTACCAGGATCTCAAAACAATGTATTGGTGGTCTGGCATGAAGCGTGAAATTGCTAAATATGTCTCTGAATGCGATGTTTGTCAACGTGTCAAAGCAGTTCATCAGAAATCAGCGGGTCTTCTCCAACCTCTGAAAATTCCTGAATGGAAGTGGGACATGATTGAAATGGACTTCGTCACTGGTTTTCCAAAGTCCAAGAGGGGCAACGATGCAATCTTCGTTGTCATTGATCGACTCACTAAAGTCGCTCATTTCTTCCCTGTTAAAGAGACAATCTCAGCTAGTCAATTGGCAGAGCTCTATACAACAAAGATTGTTCCTCTTCATGGTGTTCCGCTAGAAATAAGCTCAGACCGTGGAATCATATTCACTTCTCATTTCTGGAAAAGCTTTCAAGAAGCATTGGGCACCAAGCTTCTGTTCAGCACAGCCTATCATCCTCAGTCTCAAGGGCAAGTCGAAAGAGTCAATCAGATTCTCGAGGATATGCTTAGAGCATGTGGTCTCTCTTTTGGCATGAAATGGGAGGAATGTCTTCCATATGCTGAATTCTCCTACAACAACAGCTTCCAGGCAAGTCTAGGCATGGCACCTTTCGAGGCTCTCTATGGTCGCAGATGCAGGAGTCCTATCAATTGGTCTGGAGCTGATGAACGTTCACTCTTAGGCCCTGACATTGTTAAGGAGGCCGAAGAGAAAGTCCACATCATTCGTGACAATCTGAAGGTTGCTCAGTCTCGTCAGAAAAGCTACTATGACAGCAAACACAGAGATATGGTCTATGCAGCTGGTGATAAGGCCTACCTCCGTGTCACTCCTCTCAGAGGCACTCAGCGTTTTGGTGTCAAGGGAAAGCTTGCTCCACGTTATATTGGTCCCTTCAACATTCTCTCAAGGCGTGCAGAAAATTCCTATCGTCTTGAACTTCCAGAAAAGTTATCCAACGTGCACGATGTCTTTCACGTGTCACAGCTCAAGAAGTGCTTCAAATACCCAGGTCGTGCAGTTGATCATGATTCCATTGAACTGCAAGAAGACCTCTCTTATGAGGATCACCCTATTCGCATTCTCGATGAGGCCGAGCGCAAAACTCGCAACAAGAGCACCAAGTTCTTAAAAGTGCAGTGGTCTCATCATTCCGATAAAGAGGCAACTTGGGAGACCGAAGAGGATCTTCGCAAGAAGTATCCGGACCTTTTCTCTTCTCAGTAGGAATCTCGGGGCGCGATTCCTTCAAGGGGGCGTTTTGTAACATCCCAAGTATGAAACCTCCAAACTTGCTTGCTCTTTGTTTTATTTTTTCTGGCATCATGGCATCATAAATATTGCATGTGTTAAGTTTCCAAATGCAAGTTTTCAAATTCAAACAATTGCTCATACTTGGTCTGTTCCAATTTTCAAATAAACAACACCAACAAAACACTTTCAATTATGGGTTTAATATTGGAGTTGGAATCATTTTTTTTATAAGTGGTTTAAAACAATTCCTTTTATTAAATTCAAAATTGCCAAAAACCAATTTAAATGCCAACTTGCTCAAAAATTAAATAATTTTGAAAACCAAAATATGGCACACATGGGCTGTTGGTCTTGTGCACTTAATAAAAATTTGATCACCTATCCAAAGCCTGTCTTTTCTTTCTCTCCCTTTTTCTCTTTTACAAAAAAAAAGAGAGAGAACAGGGAAAAGAAAAGAAGGACACCTGTCCAAGCCAGCCTGGTGGGCTGGCCCAAACCATCCCGAGCGAACCCAGCCCACCTTCCTCGTCCCCTTCCTCCGTACGGGTGACGTTAGCAGGGAGGAAAAAGCGAGCTCCTTCCCATGTGCTCGTCTCTCTCTCCCTGCCCTTATCTACCCCGAGGCAGCCCCCAAACCCTAGCCTCCTCTTCTCTTCCTCCCTCAGCCGCCTTCTCTTCCTCCCCTCAGATCCCCTTCGTTTCCTGAACCTTTCTGAACCCAAACACTCCATTTTCTGGCCGGAAGTTGGAGGTGATGGCGCGGGTGCTGTGCTCGTCGAGGGAGGCCGTTCTTCGCGGGAATGGAAACTAGACGCTACCACCTTCATCTTTGTTGAAGACCCCGTGGCCAGAGGACGTCCACATCGCCCGCCGTCGAGCTCGTCGTCCGCCGCCGCGCACTGTAACCGTCTACGACTGCTCCTGCGCGCCACCGCCTCCTCCCTCCGCTCGCACGAGCCCCTCGGTGAGGCCCCGTCCCCCCTCCTTTCTCTCCTCCGCTGGCTGCACGCACCAGCCCACACGCCCTCGCACCGCGCGCACAGCAAGCCGCGCGGCCAGCCTTCCCTGCCGCCGGCGTCGTTCGTCCGTACGTCCGTCCCCGATCCGTTTCCGTATTTCCGCGCGGGATCCACCTCAATAGGGGCCCGATGCCTAGATCTATCACAAGCCGCACACTAGCCCATTGGCTAGAGCCTCTGCACCTCACGTTGAAGACCCGAGTTCGATCCCTCCCCGCAGCGGAATAAAACCCAACTTTTTTTTCCACTTTTTTTTTCTGAAATTTTTGTTCTGAAAAAAAGACAGAATTGCAGTTTCAAATGTTTAATTGTAAAATCAATAACTAATTCATACATGCTCTAAATGTGGTGATTCAAATTTCTAGAGACTCACAGTGAGGAGCACTTTCTGTTAATGTCAAAGTTGCAATATGTTTCTGTAATAATTTGTGCACTAAATATTTAAATACAGAAAATGGAATAAAAACTGAAATCTTGCAAAATTCATAACTTGAGTTCTGTTCAACCAAATTGAGCAAACTTGAGCTCTAAAAATTTGTCTTAACAAACTCTACACAATGGTATTTTATTTGGGCACAGTTGGATAAAAGTGGACCACGAAAACAACCATTTTCTGTTCTGCCAGAAAAGAAAAGAGAAAAGAAAATGACATAACTAAATTCAATAATGATCCAAAAATTATGTTTAGTATCTCAAATGTTTAGTGAAACATTGTCCACATGTTTTCAAGTATTTCCCATGCTTTTGTAACTGAAAGTACCTCTTTTTAAATTGTTTACCAAAAATGGCAGAAATGAAAACAATAAGAATTAATTCTTATTTATTATTTTCTTCACCCAAAAATTATGGAAACTATACCAAAATGGAAAGAACTTCAATTAATAACAGAAAAGCATCATTTCATGCATGTGCGAATACTAGTGATGTATTGGTCTTATTAAAATTAATAATAGGCCACTAAAATAAATATGAGAGGTTTCCAAATAATGCAAACTTATCTGGGACACTCATTTAACTTGATGATCATGTCCATGATCTCTTACTTGCATTAAAATGTCATGCATCATCCCATGTTTGTGAATTATGCCATGTTATTGATTGTCCGTCTCTCTTCGTTGTTTGTTTGCTTCTTCTCGAATAGACGACGACGTTGAGACAGACGAGGTTTACGATACCACTTCAGAGGAGTTAGCCCAGTACCAGGCTACTGAGTTTGCAGGCAAGTATTCACTCACATGAACCATTGTGTCCTTTCCACACTTGATACCGATACTTTCCGTTGTCTAATCTTCTAGCCTTATGATTCGTTGCTTGTGTTCCGATCCTATCACATGTCATCCTACAGCCATGAATATAGCCTCACCCCCACACCTACAACCTTGTTGTTTGTTAGCCTGTGTCGTAGTATCATGCTTAGGTTTGTTGTGCTCGAGTCTTGTTGTCATTTATCTTATCACATGTTTAGTTTGATAGATGGGCTTGTTATAATCAATATCATGTTAATGTTTGGGGTAATAATAATTTGATGTTAAGGCACCGGCAGGAGGCCCGGGTTAGGGTTTTGAAGCCTGCTAGTGTCGACCCTAATTAGGAAAAGGGTCTTGTCCTCTGATCCATGATGAGCGTGCTCACCGCATCCGGGTGGTCGTATGGAACCCCCCTCGACTTTGACCTGATCCGCAGTTTGTCCGAAGAGCCACACTTAGTTCGGGTGTTCCATTTGCGCATACGCATGAATGGGTCGCGCCCATGTTTGAGGATTATGATGATGATGATGATGATGATGATGCATATAGGGCGAGGCCTGTGGTGCCGGGGGTGTGGTTTTCACCCTTGCGCTTAGGTTAGGTCGGTCTGGCCGGGACCTTATAGCTCCGTGGCTCCTAGGACAGGTTGTAGAGATGGTTCGGGTCGTGTTGAGTCCACCTGAGTTTTAGTTGGTGGCTCGAGTGTGTACGGGTACTGGAGCACACCCTGCAGGGATGAATCTTCTCGAGAAGCCGTGTTGTCCGCGGTTATGTGACGACTTGGTGAAAGTGCTGGCTAACAAGTACTCAGACAAGTTACACCTAATTAATAATAATTTGACTAGTAATAGGCATATTGTCACAATAACCTGAACCTTAATTAATCCAACTGTGTGGGTTATCCTCGGATTGCTTCTTTGGATAAGGGGCGAGATCCAGGATGGGTTTGTTGAGGTTAGTCGTAGTTGGTTCCGATGCGCTATCTTATCCCTTTCTTTTAGCCGGATGTTGTAGCGTGTCTCTGTAGTTGGTTAGTGCAGCCCGCTGCCGCACCTTTGTATCACCTATCTTCCGTTGAACCCATAGCATCTGTGCTGGGTGTTGTCGGGTACACTTCGGTATCTTGTGCGTCTTGCTTGCCAGTACTCATCCGTACTGACCCCTTTGGGGCTGCTGGTTCTGCAGACTACGTTTCCGAGGATCCCCATGGTGGCTACTACGTGGAGTATGACGAGGCTGCTGACGAGTAGATAGCGGACCCGGGCAGGATCCGAGACTTCGTGGATGGGCTCCGTTCTTTTCGTTTCCGGCCTCTTAGGCCTATTTGGTTCTTGTCTGTAGTCAGACACTTTCTGTGCTTCCGCTGTGATGTAATGATGACTTGTTGGGACATGTGTCCTCTGTATGACTGTATTTGCTATCTTTGCTCTACTGAGAGCTTTTGCCTACCTTATTTCTATTTCTTTGTGTCTTAGAGATTTGTTGTGATATCACTTGTTCAAACGTCGTTGACGTACCATGTGTGTATCTTATGAAGTACGTCAATGGAAGTATTCGGATTCCTATTGGATGGTTTCACAGACGATGAATAGTAGAGAATGGTTGTCACACGTTTACGTGTCGGCCTACTCATATTGAGATGCGGGTGCAGGTAGGCCCCGTAAGCCAATTATCTACTATTTAGAGGGATGTGTCTATCCTCTAGAAGTCCGGGTGCGACAAATTTTGTAACATCCCAAGTATGAAAAACACCTTTAGTATGTTTGCCTTTTGTTAATTTATGTTTTGCATCATGTCATCATAAGCATTGCATTTGTTTTCATTTGTTTTCTCTTGTTTTTCAATTTGAATTTCAAACCAAATTTCAAAATCCTTGTTCATACTTGATCTGTTACAATGTTTCAAATAAAAATTACAAAACAAGCCAATCATTTGTTACCATTAAACTTGAAATTAAAAACTTTTAAATTGCTCCTTTCATTTAATCAATTAATACCAAAAATTGCTCAAATTCATTTGAATTTTCAAACAGCAACCAAGTTTAAAATTTTGAAAAACAAACAATGGCACAGTGGGGTTTTTGTAAATAACAAACTATAAAAATTATCACCAAAATTTAAAACCCCAAAAACCCCTCAAATTTCTCTCCTTTCTTTCCTTTTTCTTTTCTGCAAAAAAAAAACAGAATCAGAAAAACAGAAAAACAAAAAAATAAAACAGAGAGAGAAGGGGGCAGGCCAGCCCAACAGCCAGCCCCAGGCCCATCCCCCCATGGCTTGCTTACCCTTTCGTCCACCTCTGTACGGCAGCTCATCGACGCTGCCCACGTCGACAGACCGAGGAGGGAACGGCCATCAGAGCACCTCCTCCTCCTTATAACCTAGCCCCCGAGCTCCTCCACCTAGCCCTAGACCTCCTCCTCCTTTCTCCACGCACCGCTGCCGTTTTCCTCTCCTCCACCCCTCTGTTTTCCCTTCTGAACTTTCTGAACCCGAGGGGAGCCGCCATGGCCGTGACTTAGCAGTGATCGCCGGGGTTGTTGTGGTCGTCGTCGAGGGTGTTGCTGCGCGGGAACGGGGCCGCCACACCTCCCTCTCCCTCCTCGCTTCATCGCCGGGGGCTGGGAAGCACACGATCATCGCCGCCGTCCCTGTCCCTGTCGCCGTCGTCGACTGTCGCCTCCCGAGCACGATCACCTCCACCTACTTCTACCCCCTCCCGGTGAGCACGTCCCCCTCGATCTTCCTCTCTGCATCCTCGACACCAGCACGCACCCCTTGCACCTCCCTGTGCTGGCCCGCAAGCAGCAGCAGCATAGCGGCGCCGCCGGCGACCACCGCATCACCGTCAGGTTCAGAAAGCCTGAACCTTTCGTTAGTTTCAGTTAACAGCAGCAGCTGAACGTCAAAACCGCCCGCACCTCCTCTCTGTCACCAAACGAATCCGCACCGTACTGGTTAGATCGCACGGCGCGCAGCGCAGCGTCGCGGGTTCGATCCCCGCAGCGCGGAATAAAACCCAAGTTTTTGCTCTTTGCCACGCTGGCTGCGCAGGCCCACCTGCCAGTGGCAGTGGTGGCCACGCAAGCACCCACACGCGCGCCACGCAGCGCCAGCTGGGCACTGGCCCACTGCCAGTGACCCAGGGGTTGCTCTGCTGCGTGGAAAAGGTTCCCAGGGGCCTATCTGTGATTCCTTTTTCGCATCCAAGCCCCTGGACCAAATCTGAATGTTTTTAAAATTGCAGAATAGCCCCCAAATTTCAAATACAAATAACTTTTGCATTTCAAATCCAAATTAAATAAATAAAATATGTTTTCTGTACCAAATTTAATTCTCTACATGTTTAAACCATTTGTATACTGTTTTGAACATTTCAAATGTTTTCAAAATTCAATTCAAACAACTCATTACAAATTTGGTCAAATTCATAACTAATTCAAATTTAATTCAAATGGCACATATAAAATATGTTTTCCATGCTACATTGAACCACCTTTCCAAATATAAACTTTGTTTCCTGTTTTGAATAATTAAAATTGGTTAAATAATTTAAACCTTGTTTCAATCATTTAAAATTGCTAAAATCATAACTTGGTCAAATTAAATTCTTTTGAACATATAAAATATGTTTTCAAACCAGAAAAGTATAAACTTTCCAAATATGAATTTTATTAAATGTTTTGAACAAATAAAAATTCAAATAATTTCATACTTGAATTAAATTCATTTAAATCTTGTTTAAACTTGTTTAATTCATAATTAATTCATTTTAAATCCATTTTCAATAAATGAAACATGTATTCCACCTAAAATTTTGTGTTCTTTCCAAATATGCATTTTGTTATTTATTTTGAACAATTAAAATTGGTGAAAACAACAAATTCTTGTGTAACTCATTTAAGAAACCCAAAAATTTCATAACTTAATAAATAAAATTCCAAACTTGGTAAACAACATATCAAATTGAACCTATTGTTGTTTTCTTATTGTTTTCATCATCCATGCATCATGCTAATCAACTTTCACATGATGGTTAGTTGTAGATCATTTAATCTAACCTTAATTCATGGGCTTTCCATATGCAATCCAAATTGCATATGGGCCCATTTAATTATGTTACCATGTCAGCTAGCTTATCCTTGATGCATCAATTAAATTGCCATGCATCATCCCATGATTGTGCATTATGACATGATATTGATTGTTTGTCTCTCTGCATTGTTTGTTTGCTTCTTCTCGAATAGACGACGACGTTGAGACAGACGAGGTTTACGACACTACTTCTGAGGAGTTAGCCCAGTACCAGGCTACTGAGTTTGCAGGCAAGAATTCACTCACATGAACCAGTGTGTCCTTTCCACACTGGATATCGATACTTTCCGTTGTCTATTCTGCTAGCCTTAAGATTCGTTGCTTGAGTTCCGATCCTATCACATGTTATCATGTAACCCTGATATAGCCTAACCTCCACACCTATAACCCCGTTGCTTGTTGCCCGTGTCTTACTAGCATGCTTAGGGTTGTTTATGCTCGAGTCTGTTGTCCGTTATTTCTGTTACCATATGTATTATGTGCTGGGGCTCGATGTTTAAACAACAACCTATTAATGTATGAGGTAATGCTAATTTGATGATAAGGCACCGGCAGGAGGCCGGGTATGGTTTTGAGGCCTGCTAGTGTCGAACTCAGGAAAAGTTCTTGTCCTCTGGATCCATGTTGAGCGCGCTAACCGCGTGTGGGAAGCGTGTATGGGCGCCCCCCTCAATTTGATTCGCTTCGCATCTCGTCCAAATCGCCTAATTTAGTTCGGGTTTTCCATTTGCCGCATGCATATGCAGGTACGAACCCGAGGCCAGGGTGGAAACTTTTGTAGTCGGCATTTAGGGAGACACGTTCTTAGAGTGCTATGAGGGTCCCCTTTTCTTCGTGGGGCTTGATTAGCCGTGCGCTCAATTGCACGGGGTTCTTTGGGCTTGATGCGAAGAAGAGTTGGGTTGTGTTGAGTGTCTTGCTTGGTGGGTTTGATCCCCGTCTCGCGGGATATTCTTACGTGTACGGCCAAATTGGTGCATCCCTGCAGGGTTAAATCTTCTCGAGAAGCCGTGTTGTCCGCGGTTATGGATGACTTGGTGATAGGGATGGCTAACAAGGATTAGACAACTTACACCTAACTAATACTAATTTGACTAGTAATAGGCTTATTGACACAATAACTTGAACCATCATTAATCCAACTGTGTGAGTTATCCTCGGATTGCTTCTTTGGATAAGGGGCGAGATCCAGGATGGGTCTGTTTGAAGTTGTTGGTAGTTGGTTCCGATACGCTATCGTATCCCTTTCTTTTAGCCGGAAGTTGTAGCGTGTCTCTGTAGTTGGTTACTGCAGCCCGCTGCCGCACTTTTGTATCACCTATTCTTCCGTTGAACCCCAAAGCATCTGTACTTGGTGTTGCCGGGTACACTTTGGTATCTTGTGCGTCTTGCTTGCCAGTACTCGTCTGTACTGACCCCTTTGGGGCTGCGTGTTCTGTAGACTACGTTTCCGAGGATCCCCATGGTGGCTACTACGTGGAGTATGACGAGGCTGCTGACGAGTAGATAGCGGACCCGGGCAGGATCCGAGACTTCGTGGATGGGCTCCGTCTTTTCGTTTCCGGCCTCTTAGGCCTATTTGGATCTTGTCTGTACTCAGACACTTTGGATGCTTCCGCTGTGATGTAATGATGACTTGTTGGGACATGTGTCCTCTGGATGATTGTATTTGCTATCTCTGCTCTAGTGAGAGCTATTTGCCACTTATTTCCATTTATTTGTGTCTTAGAGATTTGTTGTGATATCACTTGTTCAAATGCCGTTGACGTACCATGTGTGTATGTTATGAAGTACGTCAATGGAAGTAGTCGGATTTCTATGGGATGGTTTGCTCAGACGATGAATAGTAGAGGTTGGTTGTCACACGTTTACGTGTTGGGCTACTCATATTGAGATGCGGGTGCCGGTATGCCCCGTAAGCCATCTATCTTCTGTTTAGCGGACTGTGAGTATCCTCTAGAAGTCCGGGTGCGACAAATGGTATCAGAGCCTGTCTGCCTGTAGGATCCCTTTTACTGGTCGCAGTTGAGTCTAGAAACTATTTTGTAGCTATATAGGGAAAAATGAAACGTGAGAGTAGGAATTTTGTTCTTTTATTTCTTTCCCCACCCACCCTCCCTTTTCTGGTAAGGAAGTGCAACGTTGTTTTCTCTTCTCACCTAAACTTTCAAGTTAGGATTTCACGTATCCTGGTTTCTCTAGGATAGTTATATCTACTAGACCATAGGAATGGAGGTGGTTGTGACATGATTTATCATGTTGCCTACTCACGATTGAGAACGGAGGCGTGTAAGCCCCGGAAGCAGATCCTCTATTCCTTAAGCAGTAGATATTGATCCTTTATAAGCCCGGATGGGTTTTCCGTAGTACCTCAGGAGTGTTTGGTCTCCTGTTTCCCCAATGTTGCTTCGATATCCTGTTCTTCTCAACATCCTTTTCGTCTGTTGAAACCTTGTTGTTGCTTTCCACTTCAGTTCTCCTACCGGCGTCTAATCAAAACTTCCCCGATCATCTGCAGATGGATCTCAGGTTCTACCCGCAGGTGGTTCGTATGACTCGTTGCGAGAGCACCGCCGGTTATCCGGAGATGCTGAGAGACATGGTCACTTATCTGGGGTTCCGTTGGGCACCAGAGTACCAGGTCTACGAGCAGCAGCGAGAGTTTGACCAGACCTACTACCAGGCTATCGTCTACATTCTGTCAGATGATGGCATGAGCGTAGTCCACCGCTACGAGGCAGTAGGTTCCACATTGGATATGGCTGTGCAGCAGGCAGCTTATGTGAGCCTCACCGTCCTTCGTGCTGACTACTGGGGATTTGACGATTCTATCTATCGCCACATCCCCCGTGGTTACATCACTTCGGAGGGAGCTCACTTCACTCTCTACGACAACTTGGATGTTTACGGGCATGATAACTCCAGGCTGCACACCACCTCTCAGTTTGTGAGGCACAGTGACGCAGTTGCCCGCACACTATCTCAGGAGTTGGCTTCAGTCAGAGAGCAACTCTACCTTGCTTTGACTCGTCTAGCGACTTACACCACAGACTTTGTTGGAGACGAGCGCTTTGCACGTTTCGAGCAGCCAGTTGGTCGTCGTCTGCCAGATGCTGGAGGTTACGAGCCGATCAGAGGTCCACTCCTTAATCTTGGTGCTGGTTACACTGGGATTCCATGCTTTGGAGCACAGGGAGCCGATGCTATGTACTTCACCACACCTAGAGTCGGTCTCAGACCACGTCAGATCTATGTGGATCGTCGTTCCACCTACTTTCGTGGGCGTCCTCCTCACCGTACCTCTCGCTGTACTCCTAGCCGCCGTCCTGCGTGATGAGCATGGGAGTACCGATGTATCCATTCTTAGCTATGTTTAGTTATCCTTTGGCATTCGAACCATTTATGGTGTGTTGGATATTCTGATGTATTTGAACATGTGATGATGTACCTGTTGGTTATCTATTCATGCGTCGGAATAATCTCTCTTTCGGTTGCCAAGTCTATCCTTTTCTATTGTTGTGCTAAAATGCATTTCCATTCAGGATGCCGCCAACAAGGAACAACCCGCCTGAGCCACCGCCAATCACGGAGTTGTTGACTCAGATGACCCAAGTCATGACGCAGATGGCCCAGTTTCAGGCTAATCAGCACATCAACCAGACAACTCCACGAGTCAGTATCAAGGAGTTTCTCAGTCTGGGCCCGAGAGCTTTCGTGGCAACACGCGAGCCTCTGAACGCTGATGACTGGATCCGTGAGATAGCCAAGGCTTTGGAGATTGCTCACGTAGCTGAGGAAGACAAGGTCAAGTATGCCTCCTATCTGCTGAAGGGTCGGGCAGCTACTTGGTGGGAAAACTTCCAGGCCATGAGAACTGGGATGCCAGTCACGTGGAATTGTTTCAAGGAAGCCTTCCTGAAGCACCACATTCCAGATGGTCTCATGGAAAGGATGCGTGAAGAGTTTTGCTCACTCAAGCAGGGCAAGTTGGACGTCATCGGGTATCAGAGTGAGTTCAATCGCCTCGCTCGTTACGCTGGAGATGAGGTGTCCACTGAAGCTAAGAAGATGGCAAGGTTCCGCAGAGGTTTTAACCCGGAGCTCAAGTATGCCCTCACCAATGTCAAGGCCAACAGCTTCGAGGATCTCGTTAACACCACGCTCAATGAAGAAAATGGGCGCAAGGCGTTCGAGGAGTCTCGCAAGCACTCGTGTGAGGGTGGTTCCTCCTCCAACATGACCACCCCTCCGCAGAAGCGCCGCATCTGGGTGCCAAATGGTGCTGTCACTCGGGCTCCATACGCCAAAGCTTCTCCAGGCTTCGCTCCCCGCCCACCCAACCCTGCTCAGATGCATGATCAGAGGGCTTCGATGGGGCAGCCAAGGCCAGGGCCTCCTCGTGTCGTCACTTGCTACAAGTGCAAGCAGACGGGGCACTACGCTGACAAGTGCACGCAGAGGCAGCTACCTCCACCACCACCTCGCCCTAACACAAACCAGGCAATGGTGCGCGCTCCCCCGCCTAAGGCCTTCAACTCCAACAACAGGCCTGTCGGGAGGACCGCAAGGGTGAATCATGTCAAGATCGACAAAGCTGAGGAAGCTCCTGACGTCGTTCTCGGTATATTCCCCGTAAACTTTATTCCAGCTAAAGTGTTGTTTGATACCGGAGCATCACATTCTTTTGTGTCAAAGACTTTTGCCGCAACAAACAACCTAATTGTGGTTCCACTAAGCAATCAAATCACTGTTCACTCCCCGGGATCTCAAATGTTGACTTCCAAGATAAGTAAGGACAATCAAATCCTAATTGGAGGCCACATATTCCTTGCTTCTCTCATGTTGCTGGGAAATTCTGACATTGATGTCATTCTTGGTATGGATTGGCTGAAGGCCAATAAAGCTAGAATTGACTGTGCTCAGAAGTCGATAACTCTGTCCCACCCTTCTGGCCAGATAGTCTATTCTCCAAATGAATCAAGTTCCATTCAGCTATGCACCCTCGATGGAAAACCTCTACCTTCACTTGAAAGTGTTCCGGTGGTTTGCGAATTTCCTGACGTCTTTCCAGAAGAGTTGCCAGGAATGCCTCCGGACAGAGCAGTTGAGTTCGTGATCGAGCTTGAACCAGGTACTGCTCCAATCTCTAAGCATCCTTACAAGATAGGAACTCCCGAGCTGAAGTTGTTAAAGGAACAAATTGATATGTACATGGAAAAAGGTTACATTCAACCTAGTTCCTCGGCTTGGGGTTGCCCAACTCTGTTCGTTGCGAAGAAGGATCACACAAAGAGACTCGTTGTTGACTATCGTCCTCTTAACGAGAAAACCATCAAAAACAAGTATCCAATTCCTCGTATTGATGATCTTTTTGATCAACTTGCTGGATCCTCAATATTCTCCAAGTTGGACTTGAGAATGGGTTACCATCAAATAAAGATCAGAAAAGAGGATATTCCAAAAACAGCCTTCACCACTCGCTACGGTCTATACGAATACACCGTCATGTCCATTGGTCTCACCAATGCACCGGCGACCTTCTCTCGACTCATGAATTCTGTCTTCCATGAATACCTCGACAAGTTCGTTGTGGTATATCTTGATGACATTCTTGTCTACTCAAAATCCGAGGAAGAGCATGAAGAACATCTTTGTCTCACTCTCATGAAGCTTCGCGAGCATCGTCTTTATGCCAAGTTCTCCAAATGTGAGTTCTGGATTCCAGAAGTTGCTTACCTTGGTCATATCATCTCTGCCAAGGGCATAGCCATTGATCCAGAAAAGGTTAAAGCAATTGTTGATTGGAAACCTCCAAAGACGGTGAAGCAAGTAAGAAGTTTTCTTGGCTTGGCTAGCTATTGTCGTCGCTTCGTCCAAAACTTTTCCAAGATTGCCAAACCTCTCACTGACCTCACAAAGAAGGACAAGAAGTTCGTTTTGTCTCCACAATGTGATGAAAGTTTCAATCTCCTGAAAACTAAACTCACTTCTACACCAGTTCTAGTTGGCCCAGATCCTTCCAAACCTTTCCAGATATTCTGTGACGCTTCTCTCCAAGGTCTAGGTGCAGTTCTTATGCAAGAACGTCAAGTTGTGGCTTATGCTTCACGTCAGTTGAACGCACATGAGCTCAATTATCCCACTCATGACCTTGAACTTGCAGCAGTTGTGTTTGCCCTCAAGAAATGGAGACAATACTTGTTGGGTAATCGCACAGAAATCTTTTCTGATCATAAGAGTCTGAAATACATCTTCACTCAACCAGATCTAAACCTCAGGCAAAGGAGATGGATTGAAAAGATCAAAGACTTTGATCTTACCATTTCTTACACTCCAGGCAAGGCTAATGTTATGGCCGATGCTCTCAGTCGCAAGTCGTATTGCGATAATCTCATGATCATGGAAAGCCAACCTCCTCTTCATGAAGAATTCCAGAAGCTCAACCTTGGTCTTGTTCTTCAAGGCTATCTTGCAAACTTGACAGCCAGTCCAACTCTCGAGGACAAGATTCGTTCTGAACAACTTCGTGATGCTGAAATCAAGAAGATGGTAGACCACATCAAAGAAGGCAAGGAGAAATTTAAGTCCTTCTCATTGGATGACAAGGGAACTGTGTTCTTCGAAGGACGCATTGCAGTTCCTCAAGTTCAAAGTCTCAAAGATTTCATTCTCAAGGAGGCTCATGAAACTCCTCTCTCCATACACCCTGGAAGTACAAAGATGTACCAGGATCTCAAGACACTGTATTGGTGGCCTGGCATGAAACGTGAAATTGCTCAATACGTTTCTGAATGCGACGTTTGTCAACGTGTTAAGGCAGTTCATCAGAAAACAGCCGGTCTTCTCCAACCTCTAAAAATCCCTGAGTGGAAGTGGGACATGATTGAAATGGACTTCGTCACTGGTTTTCCAAAGTCCAAGAGGGGCAACGATGCAATCTTCGTTGTCATTGATCGTCTCACTAAAGTAGCTCACTTCCTTCCTGTCAAATAAACAATCTCAACTAGTCAGTTAGCAGAGCTCTACACAGCAAAGATTGTTCCTCTTCATGGTGTTCCATTGGAAATAAGCTCAGACCGTGGAAGCATATTCACTTCTCATTTCTGGAAAAGCTTTCAAGAAGCATTGGGCACCAAACTTCTGTTCAGCACAGCCTACCATCCTCAGTCTCAAGGGCAAGTCGAAAGAGTCAATCAGATTCTCGAGGATATGCTCAGAGCATGTGGTCTCTCTTTTGGCATGAAATGGGAGGAATGTCTTCCATATGCTGAATTCTCCTACAACAACAGCTTCCAGGCAAGCCTAGGCATGGCACCATTTGAGGCTCTCTATGGCCGCAGATGCAGGAGTCCAATCAATTGGTCTGGAGCTGGTGAACGTTCACTCTTAGGCCCTGACATTGTTAAGGAAGCCGAGGAGAAAGTTCGCATCATCCGTGACAATCTCAAGATTGCTCGGTCTCGTCATAAAAGCTACTATGACAGCAAGCACAGGGATATGATCTATGCACCTGGTGACAAAGCATATCTCCGTGTAACTCCCCTCAGAGGCACTCATCGTTTTGGTGTAAAAGGAAAGCTTGCACCAAGATATATTGGTCCTTTCAACATTCTCTCAAGGCGTGCAGAAAATGCCTATCGTCTTGAACTTCCAGAAAAGCTATCCAAGGTGCACGATGTGTTTCACGTGTCACAGCTCAAGAGGTGCTTCAAAGATCCAGATCGTGCAGTTGATCATGATTCCATTGAACTGCAAGAAGATCTCTCTTATGAGGAGCACCCTATTCGCATTCTGGATGAGACCGAGCGCAAAACTCGCAACAAGAGCACCAACTTCTTGAAAGTGCAGTGGTCTCATCATTCCGATAAAGAGGCAACGTGGGAGACCGAAGAGGATCTTCGCAAGAAGTATCCGGACCTTTTCTCTTCTGAGTAGGAATCTCGGGGCGCGATTCCTTCAAGGGGGGGCGTTTTGTAACATCCCAAGTATGAAAAACACCTTTAGTATGTTTGCCTTTTGTTAATTTATATTTTGCATCATGTCATCATAAGCATTGCATTTGTTTTCATTTGTTTTCTCTTGTTTTTCAATTTGAATTTCAAACCAAATTTCAAAATCCTTGTTCATACTTGATCTGTTACAATGTTTCAAATAAAAATTACAAAACAAACCAATCATTTGTTACCATTAAACTTGAAATTAAAAACTTTTAAATTGCTCCTTTCATTTAATCAATTAATACCAAAAATTGCTCAAATTCATTTGAATTTTCAAACAGCAACCAAGTTTAAAATTTTGAAAAACAAACAATGGCACAGTGGGGTTTTTGTAAATAACAAACTATAAAAATTATCACCAAAATTTAAAACCCCAAAACCCCCTCAAATTTCTCTCCTTTCTTTCCTTTTTCTTTTCTGCAAAAAAAAACAGAATCAGAAAAACAGATAAACAAAAAAATAAAACAGAGAGAGAAGGGGGCAGGCCAGCCCAACAGCCCATCCCCCCACGGCCTGCTTACCCTTTCGTCCACCTATGTATGGCAGCTCATCGACGCTGCCCACGTCGACAGACCGAGGAGGGAACGGTCATCAGAGCACCTCCTCCTCCTTATAACCTAGCCCCCGAGCTCCTCCACCTAGCCCTAGACCTCCTCCTCCTTTCTCCTCGCACCGCCGCCGTTTTCCTCTCCTCCACCCCTCTGTTTTCCCTTCTGAACTTTCTGAACCCGAGGGGAGCCGCCATGGCCGTGAGTTAGCAGTGATCGCCGGGGTTGTTGTGGTCGTCGTCGAGGGTGTTGCTGCGCGGGAACGGGGCCGCCACACCTCCCTCTCCCTCCTCGCTTCATCGCCGGGGGCTGGGAAGCACACGATCGTCGCTGCCGTCCCTGTCCCTGTCGCCGTCGTCGACTATCGCCTCCCGAGCACGATCACCTCCACCTCCTTCTACCCCCTCCCGGTGAGCACGTCCCCCTCGATCTTCCTCTCTGCATCCTCGACACCAGCACGCACCCCTTGCACCTCCCTATGCTGGCCCGCAAGAAGCAGCAGCACAGCGGCGCCGCCGGCGACCACCGCATCACCGTCAGGTTCAGAAAGCCTGAACCTTTCGACAGTTTCAGTTAACAGCAGTAGCTGAACGTCAAAACCGCGCGCACCTCCTCTCTGTCACCAAACGAATCCGCACCGTACTGGTTAGATCGCACGGCACGCAGCGCAGCGTCGCGGGTTCGATCCCCGCAGCGCGGAATAAAACGCAAGTTTTTGCTCTTTGCCACGCTGGCTGCGCAGGCCGACCTGCCAGTGGCAGTGGTGGCCACGCAAGCACCCACACGCGCGCCACGCAGCTCCAGCTGGGCACTGGCCCACTGCCAGTGACCCAGGGGTTGCTCTGCTGCGTGGAAAAGGTTCCCAGGGGCCTATCTGTGATTCCTTTTTCGCATCCAAGCCCCTGGACCAAATCTGAATGTTTTTAAAATTGCAGAATAGCCCCCAAATTTCAAATACAAATAACTTTTGCATTTCAAATCCAAATTAAATAAATAAAATATGTTTTCTGTACCAAATTTAATTCTCTACATGTTTAAACCATTTGTATACTGTTTTGAACATTTCAAATGTTTTCAAAATTCAATTCAAACATCTCATTACAAATTTGGTCAAATTCATAACTAATTCAAATTTAATTCAAATGGCACATATAAAATATGTTTTCCATGCTACATTGAACCACCTTTCCAAATATAAACTTTGTTTCCTGTTTTGAATAATTAAAATTGGTTAAATAATTTAAACCTTGTTTAAATCATTTAAAATTGCTAAAATCATAACTTGGTCAAATTAAATTCTTTTGAACATATAAAATATGTTTTCAAACCAGAAAAGTATAAACTTTCCAAATATGAATTTTATTAAATGTTTTGAACAAATAAAAATTCAAATAATTTGATACTTGAATTAAATTCATTTAAATCTTGTTTAAACTTGTTTAATTCATAATTAATTCATTTTAAATCCATTTTCAATAAATGAAACATGTATTCCACCTAAAATTTTGTGTTCTTTCCAAATATGCATTTTGTTATTTATTTTGAACAATTAAAATTGGTGAAAACAACAAATGCTTGTGTAAGTCATTTAAGAAACCCAAAAATTTCATAACTTAATAAATAAAATTCCAAACTTGGTAAACAACATATCAAATTGAACCTGTTGTTGTTTTCTTATTGTTTTCATCATCCATGCATCATGCTAATCAAATTTCACATGATGGTTAGTTGTAGATCATTTAATCTAACCTTAATTCATGGGCTTTCCATATGCAATCCAAATTGCATATGGGCCCATTTAATTATGTTACCATGTCAGCTAGCTTATCCTTGATGCATCAATTAAATTGCCATGCATCATCCCATGATTGTGCATTATGCCATGATATTGATTGTTTGTCTCTCTGCGTTGTTTGTTTGCTTCTTCTCGAATAGACGACGACGTTGAGACAGACGAGGTTTACGACACTACTTCTGAGGAGTTAGCCCAGTACCAGGCTACTGAGTTTGCAGGCAAGTATTCACTCACATGAACCATTGTGTCCTTTCCACACTGGATATCGATACTTTCGATTGTCTATTCTGCTAGCCTTAAGATTCGTTGCTTGAGTTCCGATCCTATCACATGTTATCCTGTAACCCTGATATAGCCTAACCTCCACACCTATAACCCCGTTGCTTGTTGCCCGTGTCTTACTAGCATGCTTAGGGTTGTTTATGCTCGAGTCTGTTGTCCGTTATTTCTGTTACCATATTTATTATGTTCTGGGGCTCGATGTTTAAACAACAACCTGTTAATGTATGAGGTAATGCTAATTTGATGATAAGGCACCGGCAGGAGGCCGGGTATGGTTTTGAGGCCTGCTAGTGTCGAACTCAGGAAAAGTTCTTGTCCTCTGGATCCATGTTGAGCGTGCTAACCGCATGTGGGAAGCGTGTATGGGCGCCCCCCCTCAATTTGATTCGCTTCGCATCTCGTCCAAATCGCCTCATTTAGTTCGGGTTTTCCATTTGTCGCATGCATATGCAGGTACGAACCCGAGGCCAGGGTGGAAACTTTTGTAGTCGGCATTTAGGGAGACACGCTCTTAGAGTGCTATGAGGGTCCCCTTTTCTTCGTGGGGCTTGATTAGCCGTGCGCTCAATTGCACGGGGTTCTTTGGGCTTGATGCGAAGAAGAGTTGGGTTGTGTTGAGTGTCTCGCTTGGTGGGTTTGATCCCCGTCTGGCGGGATATTATTACGTGTACGGCCAAATTGGTGCATCCCTGCAGGGTTAAATCTTCTCGAGAAGCCTTGTTGTCCGCGGTTATGGATGACTTGGTGATAGGGCTGGCTAACAAGGATTAGACAACTTACACCTAACTAATACTAATTTGACTAGTAATAGGCTTATTGACACAATAACTTGAACCATCATTAATCCAACTGTGTGAGTTATCCTCGGATTGCTTCTTTGGATAAGGGGCGAGATCCAGGATGGGTTTGTTTGAAGTTGTTGGTAGTTGGTTCCGATACGCTATCTTATCCCTTTCTTTTAGCCGGAAGTTGTAGCGTGTCTCTGTAGTTGGTTACTGCAGCCCGCTGCCGCACTTTTGTATCACCTATTCTTCCGTTGAACCCCAAAGCATCTGTACTTGGTGTTGCCGGGTACACTTTGGTATCTTGTGCGTCTTGCTTGCCAGTACTCGTCTGTACTGACCCCTTTGGGGCTGCGTGTTCTGCAGACTACGTTTCCGAGGATCCCCATGGTGGCTACTATGTGGAGTATGACGAGGCTGCTGACGAGTAGATAGCGGACCCGGGCAGGATCCGAGACTTCGTGGATGGGCTTCGTCTTTTCGTTTCTGGCCTCTTAGGCCTATTTGGATCTTGTCTGTACTCAGACACTTTGGATGCTTCCGCTGTGATGTAATGATGACTTGTTGGGACATGTGTCCTCTGGATGATTGTATTTGCTATCTCTGCTCTAGTGAGAGCTATTTGCCACTTATTTCTATTTATTTGTGTCTTAGAGATTTGTTGTGATATCACTTGTTCAAATGCCGTTGACGTACCATGTGTGTATGTAATGAAGTACGTCAATGGAAGTAGTCGGATTTCTATGGGATGGTTTGCTCAGACGATGAATAGTAGAGGATGGTTGTCACACGTTTACGTGTTGGCCTACTCATATTGAAACTCCAAAAACTTGTTCAAAGTCTTTCCTTTGCTTTCTCTACAAAAAAAACACAGGAAAAAAATAATAAAAAGGAAACCAGTGGGGGGAGGCAGGCCAGCCCAATTGGGCTGAGCCCACCTCAACCCCAAGGCCCAAGTGCCCCCACGTGCGGTCATCTCCTACCTCTGTACGGAGACAGAGAAAAGGAGGGAGCCCCCACGATGCAGAGCTTTTCCTCCTCCCCCTCCACCTACTTAACTCCCCTCTCCCCTCCAAACCCTAGCCCTCTCTCTCCCTTCTTCCTCCTTCCTCAAGCCGCCGCCGCCATTCCCCTCTTCCTCCCTCCTTTTCTTTTCCCTCTCTGTACCTGAACCATAGCTTGCCATCCATGGCCGGGAATTGGAGGTAGAGCCGCGGCTGCGGTGGACGTCGTTACGGACTCTTCTCGGCGGGAATGGAACCGGGAGGGTTCCACCTCCGTTTTTGCTGAAGGAGGCGCGGCCGGAGACGGCTCCAGGCGACCGCACCGTCCACGTTTTCCGCCGACGTCGCCGCCGTCTGCTCCGCCACGACCACCTCCCTCCTGGTCGCTGCTTCCGCTCGCCTAGCCTCGGTGAGCACCCCTCTGCCTCTCCTCTTTTCCCCTCCGCGAGCAGGACCACCCCACGCCCAGCGCCCCGCGCACCCCCGGCGCCCTCGCCCGCGGCGAGCAGTTCGCTCGCCGTCGTCGTTCCTCTCTGTCCCGATCGCGTTCAGTTAAACGTGATTCAGTCCGCACCCCCCACCTCAAAAACATGCGCGTTCAGTCACCAAACGCAGCAACAGCCCAACTGGCTAGCGAACCGCGCGCGCACCAAGTAGACCCGAGTTCGAATCCCCCTGGGCGCAAAAGCCACACCTTTTTCTGCCTTTTTCTTTTTTTGCCCGAAATCCAGAAAAACATATCTGAGTCCTTATTTGTAAAATCCATAACAAATTGAATATTGCTCCAATTTCAATGATTCAAGTTTCTGTGGATTCAGAATCTTGTGCTCTATCTATTAGTCACAAAGTTGCAACATGTTTCTGTAATAAATTTTGCACTAAATAATTAAATACAGAAAATGCAATAAAAATTGGAAACTTTGGGAATTCATAACTTGAGTTTGGTTCACCCAAATTGAGCAAACTTGGGCTCTAAAAATTTGTATTAACAAAACTCTACACAGTGGTATTTTATTTGGTCACAATTGAATTAAATTTGAACATGTTTCCTTCTGTTTACTAAAAAGGGCAGAATAAAAATGGTTTTGGAAAAATGCATAATAAATTCAATAATGATCCAAAAATTATGTTCAATAGCTCAAAATGTTCATTGAAACATTTTATACATGTTTTCAACATTTTCAATACAATTTGTTCTCTGTTTTTCCTAATTAAAATTGGAGTAATAATTCAATACTTTAATTACACCTTTTAAATTGCAAAATTCATAACTTGGGCATAGAATTTCCAAATTCAACAAACCAAATATGTTTTCCATTCCATTTTTCATGAACTTTGCAAATATCAACTTTGTGTTCTGTTTCAAATAAATTAAATTGCTGAAAACAACTGTTTCTTAATTAAGGCATTTAAAATTGTCAAATTAATAACTTGCTCATTTTAAATCCATTTTCAACAAATGAAATATGTATTCCATCTAAAATTTTGTGTTCTTTCCAAATATGAATTTTGTTAGCTGTTTGAACCTTTAAAATGGGTGAAAACAATAAATGGTTGTGTAACTCACTTAATAAGCCAAATTTCATAACTTAATAAATAAAATTCCAAACTTGGTAAACAACATTTCAAATTGAAGCTAATGTTTTTTTTATTGTTTTCATCATCCATGCATCATACTAATCAACTTTCACATGATGATTATTTGTAGATCACTTAATTCAACCTTAATTCTTGGGCCTTTCTATATGCAACCCAAATTGCATATGGGCCCAGTTAAATATGGTTACCATGTCAACTAGCTTATCTTTGATGCATCAATGAAATTGTCATGCATCATCCCATGTTTGTGCATTATGACATGTTATTGATTGTTGTCTATCTTCGTTGTTTGTTTGCTACTTCTCGAATAGATGACAACGTTGAGACAGACGAGGTTTACGATACTACTTCAGAGGAGTTAGCCCAGTACCAGGCTACTGAGTTTGCAGGCAAGTATTCACTCACATGAACCATTGTGTCCTTTCCACACTTGATACCGATACTTTCCGTTGTCTAATCTGCTAGCCTTATGATTCGTTGCTTGTGTTCGATCCTATCACATGTCATCCTGCAGCCATGAATATAGCCTCACCCCCACACCTACAACCCTGTTGTTTGTTAGCCGGTGTCGTAGTATCATGCTTAGGTTTGTTGTGCTCGAGTCTTGTTGTCATTTATCTTATCACCTGTTTAGTTTGATAGATGGGCTTCTTATAATCCATATCATGTTAATGTTTGGGGTAATAATAATTGATGATAAGGCACCGGCAGGAGGCCCGGGTTAGGGTTTTGAACCCTGCTAGTGTCGACCCTAAATAGGAAAAGGGTCTTGTCCTCTGATCCATGATGAGCGTGCTCACCGCGTCCGGGTGGTCGTATGGAACCCCCCTCGACTTTGACCTGATCTGCAGTTTGTCCGAAG
The DNA here is from genome assembly GCA_028641055.1 of Alopecurus myosuroides. Taxonomy (NCBI): domain Eukaryota; kingdom Viridiplantae; phylum Streptophyta; class Magnoliopsida; order Poales; family Poaceae; genus Alopecurus; species Alopecurus myosuroides. Next base: position 26,157,562 of record CM054062.1, read on the forward strand.
AGCCACACTTAGTTCGGGTGTTCCATTTGCGCATACGCATGAATGGGTCGCGCCCATGGTTGATGATTATGATGATGATGATGCATATAGGGCGAGGCCTGTGGTGCCGGGGGGTGTGGTTTTCACCCTTGCGCTTAGGTTAGGTCGGACTGGCCGGGACCTTATAGCTCCGTGGCTCCTAGGACAGGTTGTAGAGATGGTTCGAGTCGTGTTGAGTCCACCTGAGTTTTAGTTAGTGGCTCGAGTGTGTACGGGTACTGGAGCACACCCTACAGGGATGAATCTTCTCGAGAAGCCGTGTTGTCCGCGGTTATGTGACGACTTGGTGAAAGTGCTGGCTAACAAGTACTCAGACAACTTACACCTAATTAATAATAATTTGACTAGTAATAGGCATATTGTCACAATAACCTGAACCTTCAATAATCCAACTGTGTGAGTTATCCTCAGATTGCTTCTTTGGATAAGGGGCGGGATCCAGGATGGGTTTGTTTGAGGTTAGTGGTAGTTGGTTCCGATGCGCTATCTTATCCCTTCCTTTTAGCCGGATGTTGTAGCGTGTCTCTGTAGTTGGTTAGGGCAGCCCGCTGGCGCACCTTTGTATCACCTATCTTCCGTTGAACCCAAAGCATCTGTACTTGGTGTTGTCGGGTACACTTTGGTATCTTGTGTGTCTTGCTTGCCAGTACTCGTCTGTACTGACCCCTTTGGGGCTGCGTGTTCTGCAGACTATGTTTCGAGGATCCCCATGGTGGCTACTACGTGGAGTATGACGAAGCTGTTGACGAGTAGATAGTGGACCCGGGCAGGATCCAAGACTTCGTGGATGGGCTCCGTTCTTTTCGTTTCCGGCCTCTTAGGCCTATTTGGATCTTGTCTGTACTCAGACACTTTGTTTGCTTCCGCTGTGATGTAATGATGACTTGTTGGGACATGTGTCCTCTGTATGACTGTATTTGCTATCTCTGCTCTAGTGAGAGCTTTTGCCACTTATTTCTATTTCTTTGTGTCTTAGAGATTTGTTGTGATATCACTTGTTCAAATGCCGTTGACGTACCATGTGTGTATGTTATGAAGTACGTCAATGGAAGTATTCGGATTCCTATGGGATGGTTTGCACAGACGATGAATAGTAGAGGTTGGTTGTCACACGTTTACATGTTGGCCTACTCGTAAGAGGTGCGGGTGCAGGTAGGCCCCGTAATCCAATCATCTACTGTTTAGCGGGCTGCGAGTATCCTCTAGAAGTCCGGTGCGACAAATGGTATCAGAGCCTGTCTGCCTGTAGGATCCCTTTTACTGGTCGCAGTTGAGTCTAGAAACTATTTTGTAGCTATATAGGAAAAATGAAACGTGAGAGTAAAAATTATGTTCTTTTATTTCTTTCCCCACCCACCCTCCCTTTTTCTGGTAAGGAAGTGCAACGTTGTTTTTCTCTTCTCACCTAAACTTTCAAGTTAGGATTTCACGTATCCTGGTTTCTCTAGGATGGTTATATCTACTAGACCATAGGAATGGAGGTGGTTGTGACGTGATTTATCATGTTGCCTACTCACGATTGAGAACGGTGGCAAATAAGCCCCGGAAGCAGATCCTCTATTCCTTAAGCAGTAGATATTGATCCTATAGAAGCCCGGAGGGGTTTTTCCGTAGTACCTCGGGTGTTTGTGGTCTCCTGTTTCCCAGTTGTTGCTTCGATATCATCCTTCACAAATCGTCTCTTCCGTTGTAACAACTTATCTGTTGATTCGTTGTTAACCTCCGTCCGTTTTGTTCCGGAGATTTTCTTCTTCAACACCGCATCCGTGTGGTACTTGAACCATTTATGGTGAACGTTGAGGGTAGTATATGTTTGCTCCATGCTACCTTCTTACCGTCTGAAGTAAGCCTTGTAAGCACTTATATTGGATTTTGTTATCCGGTTAGTGTGTTAATCTTGGTATCCTCTTCAGGATGGAAAGTGGTGACGAAGAACACACACTGCCACCCGAGATGGGGAAAGTGCTGTCTCAGATGACACAAGTTATAAGGCAGATGCAGCAGAACCAAGACCTTGGGAGTAATGGCAACACCCGGGTGTCTATTCAGGAGTTCCTTGAGCTCAATCCGCGCACGTTTGATACCTCCTCCGAGCCATTGGATGTTGATGACTGGCTCCGTGAAATGAACCGTACTCTTATGGTAGCTCATGTGGCTGACGAGGACCGTGTTCCTTACGTGACCTACCTTCTCCGTGGACAATCCATGTCTTGGTGGGAGAACTTCCAAGAAATGAGAGGTCCTAGTGTGGCAATCACATGGGAGGATTTCAAGCAAGCCTTCGTGCGCCATCACATTCCCGATGGGCTCATGGAGAGAATGCGTGAGGAATTCTATTCTTTCACACAAGGAAATTTGGACGTTCTCGAATACCAAAGAGAGTTCAATCGCCTGGCTCGCTACGCCGGAGATGAAGTCTCCACGGAAGCGAAAAAGATGGCAAAGTTCCGCAGGGGTCTCAACCCGGAACTCAAGTATGCTCTCACCAACGTCAAGGCCAAGAATTTTGAGGATCTCATCAACATCGCTCTAAATGAAGAGCACGGGCGCAAGTTGGTTGAGGAATCTCGTAAGCACTCTCGTGAACAGGCTAATCTCTCAAAAGCTATCATGCCTCCACAAAAACGAAGAGTTTGGGTTCCATATACCACTCCAACACCGCCCATCTGTTTGCCAAGCCCGACAGGATTTCTTGCCCGCCCTCCCACCCAAGTGGTATCTTCAGGAGGTGCTCCATCTCAGCCAGGTCCAACAACTCCTCGTTCTGTTGTTACATGCTACAAGTGTGGACAGCCGGGCCACTATTCTGATAAGTGTCCGCAAAGGCACCTCTTTCCACCTCCACCTCGCCACAGGTCGACCCCGACAAGAATACGTGGTCCTCCGTTGGGTTGCTACAACAGCAACGAGCTTGGCGTGAGAACCGTCAAGGTGAACCATGTAAAGGCCCAGGGAGCAGAAGAATCTCCAGAGGTTGTAATGGGCACACTTCTTGTGAACTCGTTTCGTGCTAAAGTCTTGTTCGATTCTGGTGCTTCACACTCTTTCATCTCTCAATGCTTTGCAAACACCAGTAAAATCAACTTCGAACAGTTGTCTATCCCTCTCCTAGTGAAATCACTGGGATCTAGCTGGCAAAGCAATAAAGTTAGCCAGAACATCGAGATCACAATTGGAAACCTTCCATTCCAGGCATCTCTGATAGCTCTCCACTCTTCAGATATTGATGTCATTCTTGGGATGGATTGGCTGGTAGCCAACAAAGCAGTCATTGATTGTCCGGCTAAGTCTGTCAAAATCACACACCCTTCTGGCCAGATAGTCTACTTCCATGCTGAAAATCCAGTTGTTCAACTCTACACTCTCAATGCAAATCCTCTACCATCTATTGAAACTGTTCCGGTGGTTTGTGACTTCCCCGATGTCTTTCCAGAAGAATTGCCAGGAATGCCTCCTGACAGAGATGTTGAGTTTGTCATCGAACTTGAACCAGGCACTGCTCTAATCTCCAAGTATCCATACAAGATAGCTCCACCTGAACTGAAATTGTTAAAGGAGCAAATCGATATGTACATGGAAAAAGGTTACATTCAACCTAGTTCCTCGGCTTGGGGATGCCCAACTCTCTTTGTGGCAAAGAAGGATCAAACAAAGAGACTCATTGTTGACTATCGTCCTCTTAACGAGAAAACCATCAAGAACAAATATCCAATTCCTCGCATCGATGATCTCTTTGATCAACTTGCTGGAGCCTCTATATTCTCCAAGTTGGACTTGAGAATGGGTTACCATCAAATAAAGATCAGAAAAGAGGATGTTCCAAAGACAGCCTTTGTCACTCGCTTCGGTCGCTATGAATACACCGTCATGTCCTTTGGCCTCACCAATGCACCGGCGACTTTCTCTCGACTCATGAACTCCGTCTTCCATGAATACCTCGACAAGTTCGTTGTGGTATATCTTGATGACATTCTTGTCTACTCCAAATCCGAGAAAGAGCATGAAGAACATCTTCGTCTCACTCTCATGAAGCTTCGCGAGCATCGCCTCTATGCCAAGTTTTCCAAATGTGAGTTCTGGATTACTGAAGTCACTTACCTTGGTCATGTCATATCTGCCAAGGGCATAGCTATTGACCCAGAAAAGGTTAAGGCCATTGTAGATTGGAAACCTCCAAAGACGGTGAAGCAAGTCAGAAGTTTTCTTGGTTTGGCTAGCTATTGTCGTCGCTTCGTCCAAAACTTCTCCAAGATTGCCAAACCTCTCACTGACCTCACAAAGAAGGAGAAGAAGTTCGTCTGGTCTTCACAATGTGATGAAAGCTTCAATCTCATGAAGACTAAACTCACTTCTACACCAGTTCTAGTTGGCCCAGATCCTTCCAAACCTTTCCAAATATTCTGTGATGCTTCTCTCCAAGGTCTAGGTGCAGTTCTCATGCAAGAACGTCAAGTTGTGGATTATGCTTCTCGCCAGTTGAACACACATGAGCTCAACTATCCTATTCATGACCTTGAGCTTGCATCAGTTGTCTTTGCCCTCAAGAAATAGAGACAATACTTGTTGGGTAATCGAACTGAGATCTTTTCTGACCACAACAATCTAAAGTACATCTTCGGTCAGCCAGATCTGAAACTCAGACAAAGGAGATGGATTGAGAAGATCAAAGACTTCGATCTCACCATCTCTGACACTTCAGGAAAGGCTAATGTAATGGCCGACGCTCTCAGTCGCAAGTCCTATTGCAACAATCTCATGATCATGGAAAGCCAACCTCCTCTTCATGAAGAATTCCAAAAGCTGAATCTTGGACTTGTTCCTCAAGGCTATCTTGCAAACTTGACAGCCAGTCCAACGCTTGAGGACAAGATTCGTTCTGAACAACTTCGTGATGCTGAGATCAAGAAGATCGCCAAGAACATCAAAGCAGGCAATGTGAAGTATGAGTGCTTCTCAATTGATGACAACGGAACAGTGTTTTTCCAAGGACGCATTGCAGTTCCCGAAATCCAAAGCCTGAAAGATGTGATTCTCAAGGAGGCTAATGATACTCCTCTTTCCATACACCCTGGAAGTACAAAGATGTACCAGGATCTCAAAACAATGTATTGGTGGTCTGGCATGAAGCGTGAAATTGCTAAATATGTCTCTGAATGCGATGTTTGTCAACGTGTCAAAGCAGTTCATCAGAAATCAGCGGGTCTTCTCCAACCTCTGAAAATTCCTGAATGGAAGTGGGACATGATTGAAATGGACTTCGTTACTGGTTTTCCAAAGTCCAAGAGGGGCAACGATGCAATCTTCGTTGTCATTGATCGACTCACTAATGTCGCTCACTTCTTTCCTTTCAAAGAGACAATCTCAGCTGGTCAATTGGCAGAGCTCTACACCACAAGAATTGTTCCTCTTCATGGTGTTCTGTTGGAAATCAGCTCAGACCGTGGAAGCATCTTCACTTCTCATTTCTGGAAAAGCTTTCAAGAAGCTTTGGGCACTAAGCTTCTGTTCAGCACAGCCTATCACCCTCAGTCTCAAGGGCAAGTCGAAAGAGTCAATCAGATTCTCGAGGATATGCTCAGAGCATGTGGTCTCTCTTTTGGCATGAAATGGGAGGAATGTCTTCCATATGCTGAATTCTCCTACAACAACAGCTTCCAGGCAAGTCTAGGCATGGCACCTTTCGAGGCTCTCTATGGTCGCAGATGCAGGAGTCCTATTAATTGGTCTCGAGCTGGTGAACGTTCACTCTTAGGCCCTGACATTGTTAAGGAGGCCGAAGAGAAAGTTCGCGTCATTCGTGACAATCTGAAGATTGCTCAGTCTCGTCAGAAAAGCTACTATGACAGCAAACACAGAGATATGATCTATGCAGCTGGAGACAAAGCATATCTCCGTGTAACTCCCCTCAGAGGCACTCATCGTTTTGGTGTCAAAGGAAATCTTGCACCAAGATATATTGGTCCCTTCAACATTCTCTCAAGGCGTGTAGAAAATGCCTATCGTCTTGAACTTCCAGAAAAGTTATCCAACGTGCACGATATCTTTCACGTGTCACAGCTCAAGAAGTGCTTCAAAGACCCAGGTCGTGCAGTTGATCATGATTCCATTGAACTGCAAGAATACCTCTCTTATGAGGAGCACCCTATTCGCATTCTCGATGAGGCCGAGCGCAAAACTCGCAACAAGAGCACCAAGTTCTTAAAAGTGCAGTGGTCTCATCATTCCGATAAAGAGGCAACGTGGGAGACCGAAGAGGATCTTTGCAAGAAGTATCCGGACCTTTTCTCTTCTCAGTAGGAATCTCGGGGCGCGATTCCTTCAAGGGGGGGCGTTTTGTAACATCCCAAGTACGAAAAACTCCCAACTTAGAATGTTTGTTTCTTGTTTTTGTTTCAAATGCATCATGTCATCATATCCACACATGTGTTGATTTTGAATTTCAAATCAAATGACAAATCAATATGTTTCACACTTGGTCTGTTACAACTTTTTTCCAGGCCAAGCCGGAGGGATTCCCAAGCTAACGTCGTCAGACTTCAAACCTGTTGACTGCAATGTGGAATATGCAGCCACGAAAGGGATTCGTGGGTCAGTACGATTAAGTACTGGCAAGTGGATAAACCATACTCACAAGTTACCAGCGTAACCAATCATCACAAGATACAAATACTTTGGGTACAACGGAAGGAAGGGGTTATTGCAAAGAAGCGACAGCGGGCTGCACTAACTAACTACAGAGACGCGCTACAACATCCGGCTAAAAGAAAGGGATAAGATAGCGTATCAGAACCAACTACAACTACTCACCAATCAATACACATCCAATGTTACCCCCTACTAAGGAAGCAACCCAAGGAAACTCACACGTTTGATTAAGGTGACATTCATTCTTATGGTGGAGGTAATCTATATTACTAGTCAAGTTATCATCGTTAGGTGTAAGTTGTCTGAGTACTTGTTAGCCAGCACTTTCACCAAGTCATCCATAACCGCGGACAACACGGCTTCTCGAGAAGATTTAACCCTGCAGGGATGCACCAATTTGGCCGTACACGTAAGAATAACCCGCCAGACGGGGGATCAACCCACCAAGCGAGGTACTCAACACAACCCAACTCTTCTTCGCATCAAGCCCAACGAACCCCGTGCAGTTGAGTGCACGGCTAATCAAGCCCCACGAAGAAAAGGGGACCCTCATAGCACTCTAAGAACGTGTCTCCCTAAATGCCGACTACAAAAATTCCACCCTGGCGCCAAGGGTTCGCACCTGCATATGCATGCGGCAAATGGAAAACCCGAACTAAATGAGGCGATTTGGACGAGATGCGAATCGAATCCAAGTTGCGGGGGGCGCCCATACTCGCTTCCCACATGCGGTTAGTGCGCTCATCATGGATCAACGGACAAGACCCTTTTCCTAATTAGGGTCGACACTAGCAGGCCTCAAAACCACGCCGGGCCTCCTGCCGGTGCCATATCATCAAATTATTATTACCCAAAACATTAACATGTTGTTGATTAAGTTGAAACCCAACTATCAAACTAAACAGGTGATAAGACGGACAACAAGACTCGAGCACAAACAAATCTAAGCATGCAACTACGACACGAGGGCCAACAAGGTAAACAAACAACAGTTAATAGGAAGTGGAAGGAAGACTATATCATGGCTGCAATGTAAACATATGATAGGATCGAGACACAAGCATCGAATCATAAGGCTAACATAAGAACAACGGAAGAATCGGTACCAAGTGATGAAAGGCAGCCATAGGCAGCAAGTGAGTATACTTGCCTGGAATCCAGCAAGTAGAGGTACATCCGAAGAACTTGTCGTTGCTCACATCATCTCAACGTCCTATCCGCGAAGAAGCAACGAACCTCGAACAAACACCGGATGCAACAATTACTTCTACGGCAAAAGATCCAACATGATCAAGATATGGATGCATGACAAGTTTAAGGATGCATCAAAGATAAACTAGTTGACATGGTAAACATATTTAAATGGGCCCATATGCAATTTGGATTGCATATGGAAAAGCCCATGAATTAATGTTGAATTAAGTGATCTACAAATAACCATCATGTGAAAGTTGATTAGAATGATGCATGGATGATGAAAACAATAAGAAAACAACAATAGATTCAATTTGATATGTTGTTTACCAAGTTTGGAAAATTTATTTATTAAGTTAGGAAATTTGGCTTCTTAAAGAAGTTACACAAGCATTTGTTGTTTTCACCAATTTTAATTGTTCAAAATAAATAACAAAATTCATATTTGGAAAGGACACAAAATTTTAGATGGAATACATATTTCATTTGTTGACAATGGATTTAAAATGAATTAATTGTGAAGTAAACAAGTTTAAACAAGATTTAAATGAATTCCATTCAAGTATAAATTATTTGAATTTTTATTTGTTCAAAACATTAAATAAAATTCATATTTGAAAATTTTATGCTTTTCTGGTTTGAAAACATATTTTATATGTTCAAAAAGAATTTAGTTTGACCAAGTTATTAATTTAGCAATTTTAAATGATTTAAACAAGACTTAAATTATTTAACCAATTTTAATTATTCAAAACAGAAAATAAAGTTTATATTTGGAAAGCTTGTTCAATTTTGCATGGAAAACATATTTTATATGGGCCATTTGAATTAGTTATGAATTTAATCAAATTCAAAAGAGTTGTTTGAATTTGAATTTTTGAAACCATTTGAAATGTTCAAAACAGTGCACAAACTGCATATTTGGAAAGTTCATTTTATTTAGAGTGGTTTACATGTCTTACATTTTGAATTTGGATGTGTGTTGCAATTTTTATAGGGTTTGGAAATCCAGGGACTTATCTGTGATTTCCAGGGGCTTATAATGAAAAAGAAACCACAGGGAGGCCCCCTGGGAGGTTTCTCACACAGCGCCCTTGGCCCTGTGTCACTGCCGTGCGGGGCCAGCGCCACAGTGGCGTCCACGTGTGCGTGGGTGTGGATGAGGTGGCTCCCAGGGTCACCGACTGGTGGGCCCTGGCCCCTGCGCGCGTAAAACATCAAAAGGGGTGGCCTTTTATGCGGCAGAGGGGGATCGAACCTGGGTCTCCCCAGTGCGCGCAACGAACAGAGCCACTAGGCTACTGAATGTTTGGTGACAGAACAGGGGGCACAGGGAAGATCTAGTGTACACCGCGAGAGTTACTGACGAAACTGAAGGTTTACATCGCTGCATAACAGTGACTGCAGATGGAACTCGACAGGCGACGATCAACCGAGCAGAACACGGCGACGCCGGGGCTGATGTATGTGGAGGGTGTCGCACCCGGACTTCTAGAGGATACTCACAGTCCGCTAAACAGTAGATAAATGGCTTACGGGGCATACCGGCACCCGCATCTCAATATGAGTAGGCCAACACGTAAACGTGTGACAACCATTCCCTACTATTCATCGTCTGCGCAAACCATCCCATAGAAATCCGACTACTTCCATTGACGTACTTCATAACATACACACATGGTACGTCAACGGCATTTGAACAAGTGATATCACAACAGATCTCTAAGACACAAATAAATAGAAATAAGTTGCAATTAGCTCTCACTAGAGCAGAAATAGCAAATACAATCATCCAGAGGACACATGTCCCAACAAGTCATCATTACATCACAGCGGAAGCATCCAAAGTGTCTGAGTACAGACAAGATCCAAATAGGCCTAAGAGGCCGGAAACGAAAAGACGGAGCCCATCCACGAAGTCTCGGATCCTGCCCGGGTCCGCTATCTACTCGTCAGCAGCCTCGTCATACTCCACGTAGTAGCCACCAAGGGGATCCTCGGAAACGTAGTCTGCGGAAACCACAGCCCCAAAGGGGTCAGTACAGACAAGTACTGGCAAGCAAGACTCACAAGTTACCAAAGTGTACCCGGCAACACCAAGTACAGATGCTTTGAGTTCAACGGAAGAATAGGTGATATAAAAGATGCGGCAGCGGGCTGCCTAACCAACTACAGAAACATGCTACAACATCCGGCTACAAGAAAGGGATAAGATAACGTATCAGAACCAACTACCAACCACCTCAAACAAACCCATCCTGGATCCCGCCCCTTATCCAAAGAAGCAACCCGAGGATAACTCACACAGTTGGATTAGTGATGGTTCAGGTTATTGTGTCAATAAACCTATTACTAGTCAACTTCTTATTGATTAGGTGTAAGTTGTCTAATCCATGTTAGCCAGCCCTATCACCAAGTCATCCATAACCGCGGACAACACGGCTTCTCGAGAAGATTTAACCCTGCAGGGGTGCACCAATTTGGCCGTACACGTAAGAATACCCCGCCAGATTGGAAATGCACTTCCACCAAGCGAGGCACTCAACACAACCCAACTCTTCTTCGCATCAAGCCCAAAGAACCACGTGTTGTGCGTGCGCGGCTAATCGAGCCCCCACGAAGAAAAGGGGGACCCTCATAGCACTCTAAGACCACGCCGCCCTAAATGCCGACTACAGAAGTTTCCACCCTGGCCTCGGGTTTGTACCTGCATATGAGTGCATCAAATGGAAAGCTCGAACTAAGTGTGGCGATTTGGACGAGATGCGAATCGAATCAGAGTTGCGGGGCGCGCCCATACACGCTTCCCACATGCGGTTAGCGCGCTCAACATGGATCCAGAGGAGAAGAACTTTTCCTGAGTTCGACACTAGCAGGCCTCAAAACCATACCCGGCCTCCTGTCGGTGCCTTATCATCAAATTAGCCTTACCTCAAACATTAACAGGTTGTTGTTTAACATCGAGCCCCCAGAACATAATAAATATGATAAAGAAATAACGGACAACAGACTCGAGCAGTAACAACCCTAAGCATGCTAGTAAGACACAGGCAACAAGCAATGGGGTTATAGGTGTGGAGGATAGGCTATTTCAGGGTTACGGGATAACATGTGATAGGATCGGAACACAAGCAACGAATCTTAAGGCTAGCAGAATAGACAACGGAAAGTATCGGTATCCAATGTGGAAAGGAACACAATGGTTCATGTGAGTGAATACTTGCCTGCAAACTCAGTAGCCTGGTACTGGGCTAACTCCTCTGAAGTAGTGTCGTAAACCTCGTCTGTCTCAACGTCGTCGTCTATTCGAGAAGAAGCAAACAAACAACGCAGAGAGACAAACAATCAATAACATGGCATAATCCACAAACATGGGATGATGCATGGCAATTTAATTGATGCATCAAAGATAAACTAGTTGACATGGTAACATAATTAAATGGACCTATATGCAAATTGGATTGCATATGGAAAAGTCCATGAGTTAAGGTTGGATTAAATGATCTACAACTAACCAACATGTGAAAGTTAATTAGAATGATGCATGGATGAGGAAAACAAAAGGAAAACAACAATAGGTTCAATTTGAAGTGAAGTTTACCAAGTTTGGAATTTTATTTATTAAGTTATGAAATTTTGGTTTCTTAAAGGTGTTACACAAGCATTTATTGTTTTCACCAATTTTAAGTTTTCAAAATAGATAACAAAGTTCATAATTGAAAAGAACACAAACTTTTTGGTGGAATACATGTTTCATTTGTTGAAAAAGGAATTAGAATGAATTAATTATGAATTAAACAAGTTTGAACAAGATTTAAATGAATTTAATTCAAGTATGAATTTATTTGAATTTTTATTTGTTCAAAACATTAAATCAAATTCATATTTGAAAAGTTTATACTTTTCTGGTTTGAAAACATATTTTATATGTTCAAAAATAATTTAATTTGACCAAGTTATGAATTTAGCAATTTTAAATGATTTAAACAAGGTTTAAAATTAGTTAACCAAATTTAATTATTCAAAACATGAACAAAGTTTATAACTGGAAAGGTGGTTCAATTTAGCATGGAAAACATATTTCATATGTGCCATTTAAAATAAATTTGAATTAGTTATGAATTTAACCAAATTTGTAATGAGTTGTTTGAATTTGAATTTTGAAAACATTTGAAATGTTCAAAACAGTAAACAGATGTTTTAAACATGTAGAGAATTGAAATTGGTATAGAATACATATTTTATTTATTTTATTTGGACCTGTAATACAAAAGTTATTCAAATTTGAAATTTGTGGGCTATTCCGCAATTTTTAAAATCATACAGATTGGTCCAGGGGCCTAGATGCGAAAATAAACTTCAGATTAGGTCCCTGGGGACCTTTACTACCCAGCAGAACGACCCCTGGGTCACTGGCCTGTGGGCCAGCGCCCAGCTGTGCGCCTGCGTGGCAACCACGGCCACTGGCAGGTGGGGCTGGCAGCCAGCGTGGCAAGGAGCAAAATGGTGGGATTAATCCGCGCGGGCGGGGGCTCGAACCCGCGCCACGGGCGTGCGCGCCGTGCGATCTAACCGGTACGGTGCGGATGCGTTTGGTGATAGGGAGGAGGTGCGCGGGGGGTTGAGTTTCAGTTTCGTTAACTGACGAAACTGAATTTCTTCAGTTAACTGAACCCGACAGGTGACGGTGCTCGCCGGCGGCGATCTTCTCGCTGTGCTGCTGCTGCTCGCCGTGGATGGGTGCAGGGATGCGTGCGTGCGCGTGCAGGCGACGTGGAGATGCAGAGAGGGAAGGAAACGAGGGAGAGGTGGTGCTCACCGCCTCTGTAGCCGTGGCAGCGGCTCGACGGGGTGCAGACGACGGCGGCGACAGCGAGGTGGACGGCGGCGACGATCCCGGCCCTCTCAGCCATAGCGTCGGTGTCGAGGAGGAAGAGGGGAGTACGGGGAATCGATTCTCGTACCTAACCCGCGCGGTGGTGGTCCATGTCGACGGCGATCGCCGGAGGTTCAGTTGCGCTGGTGCGGTGGATGTTGCAGAGAGACAGAGAGAGAGGAGCGGAGGTGGAAGGAGGGGAAATGGCAGCGCGGTGGGAGAGAGAGGTGGAGGAGGAACTAGGGCAGAGGGGGAGCCCGGGGTGAGCTTAAAAGGAGGGGGAGAGCGGTTCCCGGCCGTCCCATCCGCCGTACTGCCGACGTGGGCAGCGGCGATGGACGCCGTACAGGGGGACGAAGGGGTAGCAGGCCGTGGGCTGGGCCTGGGGTAGGTGGCCTGGGCCTGCTGCCTCTCCCTTCTGCGTTTTAATTTTTTTTTCTTTTTGTTTTTCTGTTCTGTTTTTTTTTTGCTGAAAAGAAAAAGGGAAGAAAAGGAAGGGTTTTTGTGGTTAGAAAAATTTAGGTATAATTTTTATAGGTTAGTTATTATAAAAGCACAAATGTGCAACTATTTGTTTTACAAAATTTTAAATTATGTTGCTGTTTGTATTTTATTTGAATTTGAGTGAAAAATTGAATTAATTAAATTATTGAAAATTAAGCAATTCAATAGTTTGAACTTTATAGTTTAAAGGAAACAATTTGATGTTTTGATTTGAAATTTTCATTTGAAAATTGTAACAAGACAAGTATGAAACAAAGATTTGAAATTTGATTTGAAAATTCAAATGGAAAAACAAGGGAAAAAAATGAAAACAACTGAAAACAAATGCAAACAAAAGCAATGATTATAATGACATGATGCAAAACATAACAAAAGCAAACATTGTAAAGGTGTTTTCATACTTGGGATGTTACAGAGGGGGTGTGGTGCTGTGGTGCACGGTGGTGTGATTCACAAGAGGCAACCTGGAATCGGTTATTATGTGGATTTTGGCGGAAATGCTGAAATCTGCATAGTGCCCGATCTCGGGGCGTCACAAATGGTATCAGAGTATGGTTTCCGATTCCCGAGTTGTTTCGATACGAATGGTTATCGAAGCAACGGGTCCGCAAAGCCTGTAGGATAACCTCGCTAACGGTCGTGTTTCTAGAGTGTCAAAAACTAGTTCTGCTAAACTATTTTGGGAACATCTCAATAGGATTCTTGTTTTCTCCTTATCTCTATTCTATTTCTCCTCCTACCTTATTTGTTTTGGAGTCTCTTCCCTTATCTATCTTTCAAAGTTTTAGGATCCTACGTGGGTGGACGTTTTCTGAGCCGTTAACCTAATAGGTTCGATCTTCGGAAGGCTTTCAATGGAAGAACATCGTCGTCACTCTGAGCAAGAATCTCTTGTTAGTGGTGTCGAGAACCCCTTGTTAGTGGTGTCGAGAAACTTTTGTTAGTGGTGTCGAGAAGAAGAGATCCACCCACTGACCCGGGAAATCAACCGCAGCACGAAGACTCCGTAGTTGAAACCTCTCTTCCCCTTGCCTTGGGTGGATTGCGGGGACGCAATCCGTTGTTAGTGGTGTCGTCTGTAACACCCGGGGGATTTCTCCCATATAGTCTGGTTGGTTGCCTCTCTCTGCATTGCATGGCATCATATGCATTGTTCATTTTCTCAAACCCATTTAAAAAAAAATTCAACTCCATTCAAAATTTCAAACATCAACAAGTATTTAAAATTAACTGGTACAGTGCAATAAAACTATTTTGCAAAATTTCCAAAACCTTAAAGCCCCTCCAATTCAAGTTTTAAACTCACCTTCTACAAAAAAAAAGCAGTCAGGGGGGAGGCAGGCCGCAGAGAGCCCATCTACAACCCCCTGCGGTGGGCTGGCCAAGCCCACCACCCCTCTCTGGCCCGATCCCCTCTCTCCTCCCTCCTCGGTCGTCCTTCTCTCCACGCTGGAAAGCGCAGCGGCAACGCCACCACCACCCACGTGAGGTCCCCTCCCACCTGCTCCGTTGCCCCTCCTACAAGAAGAAGGCACGGCGCCTCCCAAAACCCTAAGCCCCACGAGATCTGGATCTCGTTTCCCCTCCTCTCCTTTCTTCCTCTTCTCTGTCAGGCGCTGCGGTGGAGCTTCAGAAGGACGCCGCCGTCGCTGTGACGCCATGGCCAGCGTTGAGCTCGGCGGAGCACATGGACGGCACCGCCACTCCTTCCTCTATGTCATCAACCCCACGCGCGGGCCAGAGAAGCAACAGGAGCCCTACGCTTTCTCCTTCTTTAGTATCGACCGCGCTGAACTCCGGCGAATCCCCGTCGACGCCGTCATCGCCGAGCACGCCACGGGTGTCCAATCCCCTCACGGTGACAACTCCTTTCCGTTCCCGGCAAAAGCCAATCTGTTCGCACTCTCTTTCTTGGCTCCAAATTCTGAATTTTTGCTGCCTGTTGTCCGCCATGGCCGGAACCACGAGCTCGCCGCGTCGCCGTTCTGCTCGCTGCTGGGGCGCTCCGCGAGCAGGAATGGAGCCTTGATGGCTCCCTCCCTTCCCTCGCTCCCTCGACCGACACTGGGAGACTCCAGGAGGCCCCGCGGCGAGAGCACTTCCCTCGGGCACCTCCTCCCTTCCTTCCCCCTGCTCTGTGAAGCTCGCCATCGAGCGCTGCTCGTCTGTCACCGTGCGTGTGCAGTTTTAGTTCGTCGGTTAAACCACCGCACAGAAACACCTCATATTCGCATGGATCTAAACCCTATCACCAACAGCACAACAGCCCAGTGGCGCTGTTCCTTTGCACGCTGCCGCGAGGCGCGGGTTCGAGTCCCCCTGGAAGCAAAAGCCACCCCTTTTTCCTCATTTTCCTTTTTATTTTCCGAATCCAGAAAAACAGATCTGAGCCTTTATTTGTAAAATCCATAACAAATTGAAAAATGATCCAATTTCAATGATTCAGGTTTCTATGGATTCAGAATCTTGTGCTCTTTCTATTAGTCACAAAGTTGCAACATGTTTCTGTAATAAATTTTGCACTAAATAATTAAATATAGAAAATGCAATAAAAATTGGAAACTTTGGGAATTCATAACTTGAGTTCTGTTCATCCAAATTGAGCAAACTTGGGCTCTAAATTTTTTTCTTAACAAACTCTACACATTGGTATTTTATTTGGTCACAATTGAATTAAATTTGAACATGTTTCCCTCTGTTTACTAAAAAGGGCAGAATAAAATACTTATGAAGAATTGCATAATAAATTCAATAATGATCCAAAAATTATGTTTAATAGCTCAAATTGTTCATTGAAACATTTTATACATGTTTTCAACCTTTTCAATACAATTTGTTTACTGTTTTTCCTAATTAAAAGTGGTGCAATAATTCAATGCTTTAATTAAACCTTTTAAATTGCAAAATTCATAACTTGGGCAATTCAAATCCAATTCCAACATGTAAAATATGTTTTCCATCCCATTTTTCATGAACTTTGCAAATATAAACTTTTTTTCTATTTTGAATAAATTAAATTGCTGGAAACAACTATTTCTTAATTAATGCATTTAAAATTGTCAATTTAATAACTTGCTCATCTAAAATCCAAATTCAACAAATGAAACATGTATTCCATCTAAAATTTTGTGTTCTTTCCAAATATAAATTTGGTTATCTGTTTTGAGCATTTAAAATTGGTGAAAACAACAAATGTTTGCTTAAATCGTTTAAAATGCCAAAGTTCATAACTTAATAAATAAAATTCCAAACTTGGTAAACAACATATCAAACTGAAGCTATTGTTGTTTTCTTATTGTTTTCATCATCCATGCATCATTCTAATCAACTTTCACATGATGGTTATTTTTAGATCATTTAATTCAACATTAATTCATGGGCTTTTCCATATGCAATCCAAATTGCATATGGGCCCATTTAAATATGTTTACCATGTCAACTAGTTTATGTTTGATGCATCCTTAAACTTGTCATGCATCCATATCTTGATCATGCTGGATCTTCTACCGTAGTAGTAATTGTTGCATCCGGTGTTTGTTCTAGTTCGTTGCTTCTTCGCGGATAGGACGTCGAGATGATGTGAGCAACGACAAGTTCTGCGGATGTACTTCTACTTGCTGGATTCCAGGCAAGTATACCCACTTGCTACCTATGGCTGCCTTTCATCACTTGTTACCGATTCTTTTCGTCGTCCTTATGCTAGCCTTATGATTCGATGCTTGTGTTCCGATCCCATCACATGTTTACCCTGCTGCCACGATATTGCCTTACCTCCACACCTATAACCCTGTTGTATGTTGGCCTGTGTCGTACTAGCATGCTTAGGTTTGTTTGCGCTCTAGTCCTGTTGTCCTTTGTTCTATCACCTGTTTAGTTTGATAGTTGGGTTTCAACTTGATCAACAACCTGTTAATGTTTTGGGTAATAATAATTTGATGATAAGGCACCGGCAGGAGGCCCGGCGTGGTTTTGAGGCCTGCTAGTGTCGAACTTAATTAGGAAAAGGGTCTTGTCCTCCGATCCATGATGAGCGCACTAACCGCATGTGGGAAGCGAGTATGGGCGCCCCCCGCAACTTTGATTCGATTCGCATCTCGTCCAAATCGCCTCATTTAGTTCGGGTTTTCCATTTGCCGCATGCATATGCAGGTGCGAACCCTTGGCGCCAGGGTGGAACTTTTGTAGTCGGCATTTAGGGAGACACGTTCTTAGAGTGCTATGAGGGTCCCTTTTTCTTCGTGGGGTTTGATTAGCCGTGCGCTCAATTGCACGGGGTTCTTTGGGCTTGATGCGAAGAAGAGTTGGGTTGTGTTGAGTGCCTCGCTTGGTGGAACTGCATTTCCATCTGGCGGGTCATTCTTACGTGTACGGCCAAATTGGTGCATCCCTGCAGGGTTAAATCTTCTCGAGAAGCCGTGTTGTCCGCGGTTATGGATGACTTGGTGAAAGTGCTGGCTAACAAGTACTCAGACAACTTACACTTAACGATAATAACTTGACTAGTAATATAGATTACCTCCACGATAACATTGAATGTCACCTTAATCAACAGTGTGAGTTTTCCTTGGGTTGCTTCCTTAGTAGGGGGTAACATTGGATGGGTATTGTTTGGTGAGTAGTTGTAGTTGGTTCTGATACGCTATCTTATCCCTTTCTTTTAGCCGGATGTTGTAGCGCGTCTCTGTAGTTAGTTAGTGCAGCCCGCTGACGCTTCTTTGCAATAATCCCTTCCTTTCCGTTGTACCCAAAGTATTTGTATCTTGTGATGCTTGGTTACGCTGGTATCTTGTGAGTATGGGTTATCCACTTGCCAGTACTTAATAGTATTGACCCACGAATCCTTTTTCGTGGCTGCATATTCCACATTGCAGTCAACAGGTTTGAAGTCTGACGATGTTAGCTTGGGAATCCCTCCAGCTTGGCCTGGGCAGGGATTGGACGCCATCGGTTATCTTCAGGACTCTTAGTCCAATTTGTATCTTGTCCGTAGTCGGACACTATGTTGTTTCTTCCGCTGTCATTTGGATCTTTGTATTGTATCAGTTGTATCCTTGGCTCGTTTGAGTTGTCTTGTATATATCTTTTCTGTTGTTGTTGCGGAATATTCATAAACTGTTGTAATGTTATCACAAGTGGCAACCTGGAATCGGTTATTATGTGGATTTTGGCGGAAATGCCGAAATCTGCGTAGTGCCCGATCCCGGGGCGTCACAAATGGTATCAGAGCCAGGTTTCGATCCTGGGACATGTGGGTTATGGGAGATTTCAGCATTTCCGCCAAAATCCACATAATAACCGATTCCAGGTTGCCACTTGTGATAACATTACAACAATTCACGAATAATCCACAACAACAACAGAGGAGGTATATACAAGACGACTCAAACGAGTCAAGGATACAACTGATACAATACAAAGATCCAAATAACAGCGGAAGAAACAACATAGCGTCCGACTACGGACAAGATACAAATTGGACTAAGAGTCCTAAAGATAACCGATGGCGTCCAATCCCTGCCCAGGCCAAGCCGGAGGGATTCCCAAGGTAACGTCGTTAGACTTCAAACCTGTTGACTGCAATGTGGAATATGCAGCCACGAAAAGGGATTCGTGGGTCAGTACGATTAAGTACTGGCAAGTGGATAAACCATACTCACAAGATACCAGCGTAACCAATCATCACAAGATACAAATACTTTGGGTACAACGGAAAGGAAGGGATTATTGCAAAGAAGCGGCGTCGGGCTGCACTAACTAACTACAGAGACGCGCTACAACATCCGGCTAAAAGAAAGGGATAAGATAGCGTATCAGAACCAACTATAACTACTCACCAAACAATACCCATCCAATGTTACCCCCTTCTAAGGAAGCAACCCAAGGAAACTCACACGGTTGATTAAGGTGACATTCGTTTTTATCGTGGAGATAATCTACATTACTAGTCAAGTTATCATTGTTAAGTGTAAGTTGTCTGAGTACTTGCTAGCCAGCACTTTCACCAAGTCATCCATAACCGCGGACAACAAGGCTTCTCGAGAAGATTTAACCCTGCAGGGATGCACCAATTTGGCCGTACACGTAAGAATGACCCGCCAGATGGAAATGCACTTCCACCAAGCGAGGAACTCAACACAACCCAACTCTTCTTCGCATCAAGCCCAAAGAACCCCGTGCAATTGAGCGCACGGCTAATCAAGCCCCACGAAGAAAAGGGGACCCTCATAGCACTCTAAGAACGTGTCTCCCTAAATGCCGACTACAAAAGTTCCACCCTGGCGCCAAGGGTTCGCACCTGCATATGCATGCGGCAAATGGAAAACCCGAACTAAATAAGGCGATTTGGACGAGATGCGAATCAAATCAAAGTTGCGGGGGGCGCCCATACTCGCTTCCCACATGCGATTAGCGCGCTCATCATGGATCGGAGGACAAGACCCTTTTCCTAATTAAGTTCGACACTAGCAGGCCTCAAAACCACGTCGGGCCTCCTGCCGGTGCCTTATCATCAAATTATTATTACCCAAAACATTAACATGTTGTTGATTGAATTGAAACCCAACTATCAAACTAAACAGGTGATAAGACGGACAACAAGACTTGAGCGCAAACAACACTAAGCATGCAACTACGACACGAGGGCCAACGGGGTAAACAAACAACAGGTAATAGGAAGTGGAAGGAAGGCTATATCATGGTTGGAAGGTAAACATATGATAGGATCGAGACACAAGCATCGAATCGTAAGGCTAGCATAAGCACAACGGAAAGAATCGGTAACAAGTGATGAAAGGCAGCCATAGGTAGCAAGTGAGTATACTTGCCTGGAATCCAGCAAGTAGGGGTACATCCGAAGGACTTGTCGTTGCTCACATCATCTCAACGTCCTATCCGCGAAGAAGCAACGAACTAGGACAAACACCGGATGCAACAATTACTTCTACGGCAAAAGATCCAGCATGATCAAGATATGGATGCATGACAAGTTTAAAGATGCATCAAAGATAAACTAGTTGACATGGTAAACATATTTAAATGGGACCATATGCAATTTGGATTGCATATGGAAAAGACCATGAATTAATGTTGAATTAAATGATCTACAAATAACCATCATGTGAAAGTTGATTAGAATGATGCATGGATGATGAAAACAATAAGAAAACAACAATAGCTTCAGGTTTGATATGTTGTTTACCAAGTTTGGAATTTTATTTATTAAGTTATGAAATTTGGCTTCTTAAATGAGTTACACAAACAGTTATTGTTTTCACCCATTTTAAGGAACACTTTCAAGTGAAGGTAGAGGTTTTGCATCGAGGGTGCATAGCTGAATGGAACTTGATTCATTTGGAGAATAGACTATCTGGCCAGAAGGGTGGGACAGAGTTATCGACTTCTGAGCACAGTCAATTCTAGCTTTATTGGCCTTCAGCCAATCCATACCAAGAATGACATCAATGTCAGAATTTCCCAGCAACATGAGAGAAGCAAGGAATATGTGGCCTCCAATTAGGATTTGATTGTCCTTACTTATCTTGGAAGTCAACATTTGAGATCCCGGGGAGTGAACAGTGATTTGATTGCTTAGTGGAACCACAATTAGGTTGTTTGTTGCGGCAAAAGTCTTTGACACAAAAGAATGTGATGCTCCGGTATCAAACAACACTTTAGCTGGAATAAAGTTTACGGGGAATATACCGAGAACGACGTCAGGAGCTTCCTCAGCTTTGTCGATCTTGACATGATTCACCCTTGCGGTCCTCCCGACAGGCTTGTTGTTGGAGTTGAAGGCCTTAGGCGGGGGAGCGCGCACCATTGCCTGGTTTGTGTTAGGGCGAGGTGGTGGTGGAGGTAGCTGCCTCTGCGTGCACTTGTCAGCGTAGTGCCCCGTCTGCTTGCACTTGTAGCAAGTGACGACACGAGGAGGCCCTGGCCTTGGCTGCCCCATCGAAGCCCTCTGATCATGCATCTGAGCAGGGTTGGGTGGACGGGGAGCGAAGCCTGGAGAAGCTTGGGCGTATGGAGCCCGAGTGACAGCACCATTTGGCACCCAGATGCGGCGCTTCTGCGGAGGGGTGGTCATGTTGGAGGAGGAACCACCCTCACGCGAGTGCTTGCGAGACTCCTCGAACGCCTTGCGCCCATTTTCTTCATTAAGCGCGGTGTTAACGAGATCCTCGAAGCTGTTGGCCTTGACATTGGTGAGGGCATACTTGAGCTCCGGGTTAAACCCTCTGCGGAACCTTGCCATCTTCTTAGCTTCAGTGGACACCTCATCTCCAGCGTAACGAGCGAGGCGATTGAACTCACTCTGATACCCGATGACGTCCAACTTGCCCTGCTTGAGTGAGCAAAACTCTTCACGCATCCTTTCCATGAGACCATATGGAATGTGGTGCTTCAGGAAGGCTTCCTTGAAACAATTCCACGTGACTGGCATCCCAGTTCTCATGGCCTGGAAGTTTTCCCACCAAGTAGTTGCCTGACCCTTCAGCAGATAGGAGGCATACTTGACCTTGTCTTCCTCAGCTACATGAGCAATCTCCAGAGCCTTGGCTATCTCACGGATCCAGTCATCAGCGTCCAGAGGCTCGCGTGTTGCGACGAAAGCTCTCGGGCCCAGACTGAGAAACTCCTTGATGCTGACTCGTGCAGCTGTCTGGTTGATGTGCTGATTAGCCTGAAACTGGGCCATCTGCGTCATGACTTGGGTCATCTGAGTCAACAGCTCCGTGATTGGCGGTGGCTCAGGCGGGTTGTTCCTTGTTGGCGGCATCCTGAATGGAAATGCATTTTAGCACAACAATAGAAAAGGATAGACTTGGCAACCGAAAGAGAGATTATTCCGACGCATGAATAGATAACCAACAGGTACATCATCACATGTTCAAATACATCAGAATATCCAACACACCATAAATGGTTCGAATGCC
Source organism: Alopecurus myosuroides (assembly GCA_028641055.1). Taxonomy (NCBI): domain Eukaryota; kingdom Viridiplantae; phylum Streptophyta; class Magnoliopsida; order Poales; family Poaceae; genus Alopecurus; species Alopecurus myosuroides. The sequence goes on from CM054062.1 coordinate 26,179,756, forward strand.
AAAGGATAACTAAACATAGCTAAGAATGGATACATCGGTACTCCCATGCTCATCACGCAGGACGGCGGCTAGGAGTACGGCGAGAGGTACGGTGAGGAGGACGCCCACGAAAGTAGGTGGAACGATGATCCACATAGATCTGACGTGGTCTGAGACCGACTCTAGGTGTGGTGAAGTACATAACGTCAGCTCCCTGTGCTCCAAAGCGTGTAATCCCAGTGTAACCAGCACCAAGATTGAGGAGTGAACCTCTGATCGGCTCGTAACCTCCAGCATCTGGCAGACGACGACCAACTGGCTGCTCGAAACGTGCAAAGAGCTCATCTCCAACAAAGTCTGTGGTGTAAGTCGTCAGACGAGTCAAAGAAAGGTAGAGCTGCTCTCTGACTGAAGCCAACTCCTGAGATAGTGTGCGGGCAACTGCGTCACTGTGCCTCAAAAACTGAGCGGTGGTGTGCAGCCTGGAGTTATCATGCTCGTAAACATCCAAGTTGTCGTAGAGAGTGAAGTGAGCTCCCTCCGAAGAGATGTAACCACGGAGGATGTGGCGATAGATAGAATCGTCAAATCCCCAGTAGTAAGCATGAAGGACGGTGAGGCTCACATAAGCTGCCTGCTGCACAGCCATATCCACTTTGGAACCTACTGCCTCGTAGCGGTGGACTACGCTCATACCATCATCTGACAGAATGTAGACGATAGCCTGGTAGTAGGTCTGGTCAAACTCTCGCTGCTGCTCGTAGACCTGGTACTCTGGTGCCCAACGGAACCCCAGATAAGTGACCATGTCTCTCAGCATCTCCGGATAATCGGCGGTGCTCTCGCAACGAGTCATACGAACCACCTGCGGGTAGAACCTGAGATCCATCTGCAGATGATCGGGGAAGTTTTGATTAGACGCCGGTAGGAGAACTGAAGTGGAAAGCAACAACAAGGTTTCAACGGACGAAAAGGATGTTGAGAAGAACAGGATATCGAAGCAACATTGGGGAAACACGAGACCAAACACTCCTGAGGTACTACGGAAAACCCATCCGGACTTCTAAAGGATCAATATCTACTGCTTAAGGAATAGAGGATCTGCTTCCGGGGCTTACACGCCTCCGTTCTCAATCGTGAGTAGGCAACATGATAAATCATGTCACAACCACCTCCATTCCTATGGTCTAGTAGATATAACTATCCTAGAGAAACCAGGATACGTGAAATCCTAACTTGAAAGTTTAGGTGAGAAGAGAAAACAACGTTGCACTTCCTTACCAGAAAAGAGAGGGTGGGTGGGGAAAGAAATAAAAGAACAGAATTCCTACTCTCACGTTTCATTTTTCCCTATATAGCTACAAAATAGTTTCTAGACTCAACTGCGACCAGTAAAAGGGATCCTACAGGCAGACAGACTCTGATACCATTTGTCGCACCCGGACTTCTAGAGGATACTCACAGTCCGCTAAACAGAAGATAGATGGCTTACGGGGCATACCGGCACCCGCATCTCAATATGAGTAGGCCAACACGTAAACGTGTGACAACCATCCTCTACTATTCATCGTCTGAGCAAACCATCCCATAGAAATCCGACTACTTCCATTGACGTACTTCATAACATACACACATGGTACGTCAACGGCATTTGAACAAGTGATATCACAACAAATCTCTAAGACACAAATAAATAGAAATAAGTGGCAAATAGCTCTCACTAGAGCAGAGATAGCAAATACAATCATCCAGAGGACACATGTCCCAACAAGTCATCATTACATCACAGCGGAAGCATCCAAAGTGTCTGAGTACAGACAAGATCCAAATAGGCCTAAGAGGCCGGAAACGAAAAGACGGAGCCCATCCACGAAGTCTCGGATCCTACCCGGGTCCGCTATCTACTCGTCAGCAGCCTCGTCATACTCCACGTAGTAGCCACCATGGGGATCCTCGGAAACGTAGTCTGCAGAACACGCAGCCCCAAAGGGGTCAGTACAGACGAGTACTGGCAAGCAAGACGCACAAGATACCAAAGTGTGCCCGGCAACACCAAGTACAGATGCTTTGGGGTTCAACTGAAGAATAGGTGATACAAAAGTGCGGCAGCGGGCTGCAGTAACCAACTACAGAGACACGCTACAACTTCCGGCTAAAAGAAAGGGATAAGATAGCGTATCGGAACCAACTACCAACAACTTCAAACAAACCCATCCTGGATCTCGCCCCTTATCCAAAGAAGCAATCCGAGGATAACTCACACAGTTGGATTAATGATGGTTCAAGTTATTGTGTCAATAAGCCTATTACTAGTCAAATTAGTATTAGTTAGGTGTAAGTTGTCTAATCCTTGTTAGCCAGCCCTATCACCAAGTCATCCATAACCACGGACAACACGGCTTCTCGAGAAGATTTAACCCTGCAGGGATGCACCAATTTGGCCGTACACGTAAGAATATCCCGCCAGACGGGGATCAAACCCACCAAGCGAGACACTCAACACAACCCAACTCTTCTTCGCATCAAGCCCAAAGAACCCCGTGCAATTGAGCGCACGGCTAACCAAGCCCCACGAAGAAAAGGGGACCCTCATAGCACTCTAAGAACGTGTCTCCCTAAATGCCGACTACAAAAGTTTCCACCCTGGCCTCGGGTTCGTACCTGCATATGCATGCGGCAAATGGAAAACCCGAACTAAATGAGACGATTTGGACGAGATGCGAAGCGAATCAAATTGAGGGGGGCGCCCATACACGCTTCCCACATGCGGTTAGCGCGCTCAACATGGATCCAGAGGACAAGAACTTTTCCTGAGTTTGACACTAGCAGGCCTCAAAACCATACCCGGCCTCCTGCCGGTGCCTTATCATAAAATTAGCATTACCGCATACATTAACAGGTTGGTATTTAAACATCGAGCCCCAGAACATAATAAATATGGTAACAGAAATAACGGACAACAGACTCGAGCATAAACAACCCTAAGCATGCTAGTAAGACACGGGCAACAAGCAACGGGGTTATAGGTGTGGAGGTTAGGCTATATCAGGGTTACAGGATAACATGTGATAGGATCGGAACTCAAGCAACGAATCTTAAGGCTAGCAGAATAGACAACGGAAAGTATCGATATCCAGTGTGGAAAGGACACAATGGTTCATGTGAGTGAATACTTGCCTGCAAACTCAGTAGCCTGGTACTGGGCTAACTCCTCAGAAGTAGTGTCGTAAACCTCGTCTGTCTCAACATCGTCGTCTATTCGAGAAGAAGCAAACAAACAATGCAGAGAGACAAACAATCAATATCATGTCATAATGCACAATCATGGGATGATGCATGGCAATTTAATTGATGCATCAAGGATAAGCTAGCTGACATGGTAACATAATTAAATGGGCCCATATGCAATTTGGATTGCATATGGAAAGCCCATGAATTAAGGTTAGATTAAATGATCTACAACTAACCATCATGTGAAAATTGATTAGCATGATGCATGGATGATGAAAACAATAAGAAAACAACAATAGGTTCAATTTGATATGTTGTTTACCAAGTTTGGAATTTTATTTATTAAGTTATGAAATTTTTGGGTTTCTTAAATGAGTTACACAAGAATTTGTTTTTTTCACCAATTTTAATTGTTCAAAATAAATAACAAAATGCATATTTGGAAAGAACACAAAATTTTAGGTGGAATACATGTTTCATTTATTGAAAATGGATTTAAAATGAATTAATTATGAATTAAACAAGCTTAAACAAGATTTAAATGAATTTAATTCAAGTATGAAATTATTTGAATTTTTATTTGTTCAAAAAATTTGATAAAATTCATATTTGGAAAGTTTATACTTTTCTGGTTTGAAAACATATTTTATATGTTCAAAAGAATTTAATTTGACCAAGTTATGATTTTAGCAATTTTAAATGATTTAAACAAGGTTTAAATTATTTAACCAATTTTAATTATTCAAAACAGGAAACAAAGTTTATATTTGGAAAGGTGGTTCAATGTAGCATGGAAAACATATTTTATATGTGCCATTTGAATTAAATTTGAATTAGTTATGAATTTGACCAAATTTGTAATGAGTTGTTTGAATTGAATTTTGAAAACATTTGAAATGTTCAAAACAGTATACAAATGGTTTAAACATGTAGAGAATTAAATTTGGTACAGAAAACATATTTTATTTATTTAATTTGGATTTCAAATGCAAAAGTTATTTGTATTTGAAATTTGGGGGCTATTCTGCAATTTTAAAAACATTCAGATTTGGTCCAGGGGCTTGGATGCGAAAAAGGAATCACAGATAGGCCCCTGGGAACCTTTTCCACGCAGCAGAGCAACCCCTGGGTCAATGGCAGTGGGCCAGTGCCCAGCTGGCGCTGCGTGGCGCGCGTGTGGGTGCTTGTGTGGCCACCACTGCCACTGGCAGGTGGGCCTGCGCAGCCAGCGTGGCAAAGAGCAAAAACTTGGGTTTTATTCCGCGCTGCGGGGATCGAACCCGCGACGCTGCGCTGCGCGCCGTGCGATCTAACCAGTACGGTGCGGATTCGTTTGGTGACAGAGAGGAGGTGCGCGCGGTTTTGACGTTCAGCTGCTGCTGTTAACTGAAACTGTCGAAAGGTTCAGGCTTTCTGAACCTGACGGTGATGCGGTGGTCGCCGGTGGCGCCGTTGTGCTGCTGCTGCTTGCGGGCCAGCACAGGGAGGTGCAAGGGGTGCGTGCTGGTGTCGAGGATGCAGAGAGGAAGATCGAGGGGGACGTGCTCACCGGGAGGGGGTAGAAGGAGGTGGAGGTGATCGTGCTCGGGAGGCGACAGTCGACGACGGCGACAGGGACAGGGACGACGGTGACGATCGTGTGCTTCCCAGCCCCCGGCGATGAAGCGAGGAGGGAGAGGGAGGTTTGGCGGCCCCGTTCCCGCGCAGCAACACCCTCGACGACGACCACAACAACCCCGGTGATCACTGCTAACTCACGGCCATGGCGGCTCCCCTCGGGTTCAGAAAGTTCAGAAGGGAAAACAGAGGGGTGGAGGAGAGGAAAACGGCGGCGGTGCGAGGAGAAAGGAGGAGGAGGTCTAGGGCTAGGTGGAGGAGCTCGGGGGCTAGGTTATAAGGAGGAGGAGGTGCTCTGATGGCCGTTCCCTCCTCGGTCTGTCGACGTGGGCAGCGTCGATGAGCTGCCGTACAGAGGTGGACGAAAGGGTAAGCAGGCCGTGGGGGATGGGCCTGGGGATGGCTGTTGGGCTGGCCTGCCCCCTTCTCTCTCTGTTTTTTTTTTTGTTTTTCTGTTTTTCTGATTCTGTTTTTTTTTTGCAGAAAAGAAAAAGGAAAGAAAGGAGAGAAATTTGAGGGGTTTTGGGGTTTTAAATTTTGGTGATAATTTTTATAGTTTGTTATTTACAAAAACCCCACTGTGCCATTGTTTGTTTCTCAAAATTTTAAACTTGGTTGCTGTTTGAAAATTCAAATGAATTTGAGCAATTTTTGGTATTAATTGATTAAATGAAAGGAGCAATTTAAAAGTTTTTAATTTCAAGTTTAATGGTAACAAATGATTGGTTTGTTTTGTAATTTTTATTTGAAACATTGTAACAGATCAAGTATGAACAAGGATTTTGAAATTTGGTTTGAAATTCAGATTGAAAAAACAAGAGAAAACAAATGAAAACAAATGCAATGCTTATGATGACATGATGCAAAACATAAATTAACAAAAGGCAAACATACTAAAGGTGTTTTTCATACTTGGGATGTTATACTCTAGTGCAAGTGGGAGACTGTTGGAGATATGCCCGAGAGGCAATCATAGAGATGATGATATATCTATGTATCCATGACTTGTAATAATGCGCCTTGAATAATACCTTTGTATTGATTGGCAAGTATGTGACTTGTTTGTGAAACTCTTTACTTACATGGTTATTCTAAATATGTCCCTAGTCGGAGTTCATGTGAGGACACACCTGAACATTAGACTAGCACATGTATTGGTTGATGGCTATGTTTCTCAAGCCATAGACATGGTGATGTCAGACTAATAATGTGAACTCATGTTACGAACATGGTGTTGGACTGACCCAATTTGAGACATTACAACAATGCTAATAGTTTTCTCTCTACACGTTGTGCTTGCTTTGTCCTTAGACCTGAGATTGTCGCATGTTCTTGAGATGTGAATCGACCTACTTTGGGGCTATCAAACGCTACACCGTGACATGGTAGTTATAAAGGTAGCTTTCGGGTTTGTCATGAAGCATGCTCCAAGGCATGGTCAGTCAAGATGGGATTTGCCCCTCTCTTCACTAGAGAGAGATATTTATCTCGGCCCCTCGAGTGATCGGATCTAGAAATGCATGACCATGCTGAATAAGGTTAATAGTTAACCTGGAAAGGGATTCCAATTCACAAGATCGAGAAAGAGTGATCAGCTAAGAGCATTATCAAATATCGTGAGGCAAAAGGAATAGTATAAACATGTGATGGTTTGTCCGATGTGATCTTTATGCACGTTTGGGAGTTGGCACGTTTTGCTAGAAGCCGCTACCAACTATTGGCCGAGTAGGTGTACTCGTGTCATGTCTAAACATGCGTGAACCTATAGGGTCGCACACTTAAGGCAAAAGAAGTAGAATTCGGATGGGATCCGAAATGGGCTGGAAATGGACTCTAGAGTGAGCTGTTTTAGTGGCAGCCCATTATGGGGACGTCTATATAAAGGAGATGAGGTTGTGTGTTTTAGGGCTACTAATTCCGCACCACCTTACACCGCAGCCACCGTCTCTCCACGCCCCTGCCGCCCGCGCGGACATAGCAGTCCGGCGAGCGGTGCTTCCACGCCGCACGTGTGGATACCGATAGAGGTGATGCATCTGTAGAACTCGGACGAGCCGCCAAGAGGAGCTGTTCGTGGGAGCGACGGGATCCGGAGGATTCATACGACTACCATGCCCCGACCCGCTTCACCGAGATCGGCACAGCGCGTCTAGTGGTAATCTCGTGATCTATATCTTGCAGCAGATCTTGGTTGACGCGGTAGAAATTTTGATTTGCGCTAGTGTAGCCTGCCCCATTTTCCTACAGCTTCTCCTTCGCAGCCTTCAGGTCGTGGTCTAGCGTCTCAAGGCGATCGCGCTCTTGGATAACCTTATCCACCAGTCGGGTGACCTCCGCCTGATCTCCTTCTCGAGGGTCATGGCATTGCCCTCTCTGGTGATGAGAGTCTCCTCTCGAGACTTAAGCCCCTCCGCGCGAGAATCGAACTCCTTCTCGCGGAGGACGAGGGCCTCTTCCTGCTCTTTGCGGGCGAGGGCCCATTCCTCGGCCTCCCGTTGGTGCTCCTCTCTCTCTCCAGGCAAAGCCTCTCCTCGTGGACCTCTGTGGCAGCGAGCTTGCTCTTGGCCCCCTCGAGGGATGCGGCCGCTTGACGAGCAGAGTTCTCGCACTCCTGTTTGGTCCGCTTGAGCATCAGTGGCAGATTGCGGCCACGTCATTCTCCTTGTTGCGACATGACTCCACCATCTCGCGGAGCTGGGTGCCCAGGGCCTCGAGGCGCTCATACTCCTTGGTGACCGACGCGCTGAATGCTTCCGTGCTAGACTGGACCATGCCTATGACTTTCTTCCCAATCTTAGACATGGAACCGTCGAGGCGAAGGTCAGGCGGACCCGTGGGGACCAGCTATCTTTCTGCATCACTTCTTCAAAGAAAGCTTCACGGATAAAGAGGCGGGGACGTCCTCGGGCTCCTTTTTCACAGCCGCGATGATGCTTTGCGCCACCTGCGAGGAAGAAGGGCCCGCGGCAGGTTCGCCAGCGTCACTCGCAGACTGGACAGAAGGAGGGGGAGCGACGCGCGCTTTTGCTCCAGGCGTCAAGATCTCCGCATCCTCATCCTCGAGCTCGATGGGGTGCGTGCCGGTGTCGCCCTCGAGAGGCGTCGCGGCGGGTGGCGGTGGTGGTGGCGGTGTCGCAGGATTCGTGTCCATTACGGCCGATGGAGGAGGGGAGGCAACAACAAGAAAAATGACTAAGGGAAATTACAGAAACAAGGACATGGGGCCATCAAGGCCAAAACTTGCAAGGACATCAATTTCATCATGGATCATAAAGATTTCAGGGCTTAGATTGAAGCCTAGGTCCAACACAGAAACATCCCAGCGTAGCAGGGGATATTTCTATCTCGAGGTGCATAGCACCTACACATACATCCATTTCTTACATGGAGACAGTCAAGAATAGCATCAACCGGTTATAGAGGTTGACACTAGGGCTAGAGGACCCCTATGACAGCAGCACTATCACAACATGCAGTTATCTAGGTGTCATGCCCTAGGTCACAGTAAAACCATATAAATAGGGCCTATCAGTCGACCAAAACATCATCACATCAGAACTAGGTCACACACACACACACGCACACACACACACACGCGCGCGCGCGCGCACACACACACCATCAAATTCCTTTGTAGAACTAGGCACTAGGTCAAGCAGCTAGAAGGAGAAGGCTAGCCACAAGAATCAGGCTGATCAGAATCCAGAAGACCAAGCTACACTGCATACAACAGGGTAATTCTGGTAGTTTAGTGAGGGGAGAGCATGCATATGCGAGGTTACTGTCATCATTGGTTGACAGCCATCCTTGGCATTGTCATAGAGAGAATAGAGGATTTTAGGTGAATGGTTTGGCATCATAAATATTAATGGTCCATGCTATCCAACCAAGCCCAAGGGAATCATCATATGCCATTGGATTTTAGGGCCAGTAACATATGTTCTTATCTTATAGGATACTAAGCTAGCTACCAGGAGAGTCTATGGTCATAGCTAGTCTTAGAGAGTAAACATGAGCACAGAAAAACATAGAAGGAGGGAAACATGCATGTGTATGCTCCACAAGAGGTTTCATCATGCATGTCTCCTAAATTAATTGTTCCTATACTCACTAGTAATTCACACAAGGTTTGTGACACAAGAGAGTGAGAGTTATATTGCCAAAAGCTTCACAAGGAAGCATCATACATAGATACGGTGTCCAAGGAGCAGAGAAAGGGCAAGCACTAGAAACAAGTTATGATTACTAATCAAAGCACCTTCACTAAAAAGCAAAGGAAATCATCCAAGATTTTCTAAACTAACACACTAGGACACTTGCAGGCATTCCATAGTAATGTCGAACAACCAAACCTACACAACATGATGTAGATCACAAGATCTACACCATTCACCTGCATTGTTGACTAAATAGGTGCACAAAACACCTTAATAGCAACAGGGTTCAAAGGAAAATGTCATCATTTTTTTATCAGTTCATTGAAGCAACCTATAGAGAGTAATAATAGAATTACACCAGTTACGGTGCAAGAAAAGAGTTAAATAATTGACATAAAAATTCAGTAAAGGATTAATGGAGCTACAGAGACTCTTTGCATAGGAATATATCCTTGATTGTTCACAGAGGCTAGGAGACACCAAGCACAACTCAAGAACTACAAGGAATAGAGCCATCATGCAATTCTTCAGAAAGTTTAGAAGTCGGGACTTAGAAAATTTCTCCACATCAGCAATCGAAGGGAATTGTTCTTCTACACCTAAACCTAGATTTCTAGAGGACATTTCTCTAAGCTAGAGTAGATCGAGTCCTACGCTAGTGAGAACCAGGGGAAACCCTAGGTCAGAGAGAGGGTGCTAGAGAGCAGAGCTGGAGAGAGGGCAGAGAGGAGGACGTACACCTGAGCTCATTAAATACGAAGACAACACAGTGGCGAGACAATGCAATGAAGCACCATGGCTATCCATAGCCATGGCGGAACCCATCACGGCAGCGAGGGATACCAGTCATAGCCGGTACCACCGCAGAAATTGTCACAAACACCTCTTCTGTTTCTACGGTGTCTTGTACACGATCTCGAGAACTAGATCTTGAAATTGTTATTCGCTTATATCTTCATAAATATATCTTGACGGCTGCGTAGTATGCATGGCAAAAATTTTAAATTCCGGTTGCGCAACCCAGCAACTTAAACTTTCGTGAGATCTCGTCTCATTTTCCACACATGTATGGATCCACGTGTGTATACGTTTTTCTTTGAGTTTTTTTTAAAAAAAAAATTGAGTTTTGTGTGTATACGTTTTAATGTATCTATTTATGTCTATGCTAGTTACATGTTTTGATTTTTGATTTTACTAACTGTAATTCGAGCGTCGCAATCACTCAGAAACGTGCAACTCCTCTCGCTACAACTACTGGAGCATTAAGCTACTACCGCGTGTGAGCGTACCGTTGGGCGTGATACCTAGTAGGAAGTATAGAGGGCGAGTGACGAGAGACCTATATTTATGCGCGGACCCAAGACACCTCCAGCCCGGGCGACCGTCCAAACTCGACGACGATGGCACAACTTAGTTACATGACCTTATACAACAATTTTGTCTGAAAGAACGAAAATTTGAAAAGGTTTGCTTGGAATTTTCTAGGTCCACCACTGCATATATTCAATCATTTCTTGCTCCTTTATCCAACAAGAAATTATCCTTTCTCTTTTATGTGTCAATTGGTGCTGAAAATTGGTGGTGCATCTTACAATTTCAGTCCCTATTTAGGACGCACAAATTCTAAGAGAATTGTGAAGGTTTCCTTTCCTACAGAATAATTTCCCGAAGAACAGACAGACGAGTACAGATTCCTTAGAAAAGGGAAACATTCCTAGGTTTTTCACAAGAAACAAAACTTTGGCCAAGACCAAAGAAAAAGCCACGTGAAAACTTTCCTACCTTTTGGAATCCTATAGGTTTGCACTTTGCACTCCAGCTTATTTCTACGCTTCTTCCCATTCCTTTGTTTTGTAACCCTTTGTTCAGAATAGGGCCTCAATGTACCACGTTCGAGTAAGATAGCCATTCATACATGTCTCGCACCTGAAAATGGTTGTTAATGTTGATTCAAAGTCTTGTAAAGTGAAAACAGAGTAACTCTTTCGAGAAAAGTCTTAAAAATTACAAGTTGCACTTTTCACTATATTACTGAACCAACCGAGATTTAAGAAAACCACAGTCTCTTTAGACATGGACACTTTAAAATAGTAAGTCCATGTGAAAATACCAAAAGGGAAAAAAACCTCATGCTAATGTTTTTTGAAGAAAAAACCCTCATAATATTAGTTTTTGATTTGTTTTATTATACACTTATCTATTTTCAAAACAAGGTGCATAGGGTTGGAAGGAGTCTTATCTTTCAATACCAGTGAAGAAAACTATATAGTCTAAGGTGATTTGTGCAAAGAGAACAATACTCATCAATGGAGAAACATAGGAAAACCTTTTTGCTACTCCCTCCGTTCCTAAATATAAGATGTTCTAGCTATTGTTCATGTTGACTAGGCACACACTAATATCTAGACAACTTTTAGTGAACATATGCACTAAAAGTTGTCTAGATACATATAAATATAGAGAGAATTCCGTATTTGACCCTTTTTTAAAATCGTGTTCCCTATTTGGCCCTTAAAAAAAATTCTTACCTATTTGACACCTTAACTTTATTTTCTTCCTAACATGGCTCTATAGTGCATTCTAAACACAAATGGGGATGTAAAAAGACTTTTTTGCCCCTGATGATTTTTTATACCAAAATTCATAATAGAAGTTGAAAATAAGCATAGTACCAAAATAAGCATAGGAACCAAGCATAGCCATATCTACTGGGCCTCACCCCGATTGCGCTCCTCATCTTTGTGCTTAATAAATTTTTTTTGTCGCGTACTAGTTCATGTTGCCCAACAATTAGTCTGGCTAATCTAAAAAAAACAATTAGTCTAGCAACCATAAAAAAAACCAGTCTAGCAACACTACAGAAAAGTCTAGCAACCCTAGAAAAAATACAATTAGTATAGCAACGGTAAAAAAGTCTGGCTGCACTTAAACTACAGATAAAAAACAAGGTCGTTATTGCCCCAATGGAGCCCGTCGGCGATGATTCTGCCGAGGCAATAAGAAATATGGTTTTGAGCCAGCCAGGAATGATTATGAGGAAGCACCTATTCCTTAAAGAAAGTACTCGTCACTATGACTAATGCTAGTCGTTGCATTTGTCTTATACTGCTTGACGGGGCTTCTTTGGCATAGTCGACTTTTGGTTGAGAACTCAAGCATTCATCGATCATGTCGTTTGCAAAGCTCTGTCGAAAATAAGCATAGTACCAAAATTTATAATACAGGTTGAAAATAAACATAGTACCAAAATAAATATACAAGTTTTAGGATGGTTGGCAAATTTAGGAACCGTTCAACAAAACTAATCCAATGGTGAAAAAATAAGAGGTACCAGAAAGTACTAAATAAAAGTACTGAATTATTTTATTTATTAAAATAAATTAATAATCACATGTGGCACTGATATTTTTTGAAAACCCTCTGCATGTGTTTCTCTGGTCGCCCTGAGCTTTCTTCATTTTCCCCAAAGTCCTTCAAATGTTCAAAGCCGCCGTCCGCCGGGCACCCTAGAGAAATATTTACCTGAGAATCGCTGAGGTGATGAACCAGTGCGAATCGGTCGCGCATGTGTGCAACTGAGAAGGTGAGCAGTGTGCGCGCGATGCGTGCACCGCCTATGCGGCCAGGGCTCTTTGTCGCGCACAGAGGTTGCCTTTTTTTTGCGACGGCTGCGACCAGTGTACCGCCGAGGAGGCTATGCTCTTCGCCGCACCGACGTTGCCCTTTCTTTGCGGCGGCTACGGCCCGTAAACCGCCGAGGCGGCCAGGCACTTTGCCGCACCGACGTTGCCCTCCTTTACGGCGGCTACGACCCATGGCTAGGCTGCGGCACTGACGCTGTCTTCCTTTGTGGCAGCTGCGACCAGTGCACCGCCGAGAGAGCCAGGCTCTTCTGCCGCGCCATCACAGCCTTTCTTTGCGCGGGCACACAGAGTCGTGCCACGCCCAGGTCTGGTTATTCGAGTTCTGCGATGGCGCCAGGTTCTGAACGTCGTGCGACGTGGCCAACCCACTCCTCGCCGGCACGAGTTACTTCCCATCGCGTCCTTGTTTAGCGTGCTCGCCAACGCGTGCAAGCTCTTTATAGCGTTGGAAGAAGTCGTTGAAGTTGAAGTTCGTGTGCAGGCAATGGCTAATAAAGCTTATTCTCCAATTTCAACTAAACACCAGTACGTGCGGTGGTTTTTCACTCGGCCATGTCGTGAATGTTTGGTTAAGCAGACATAAGATCTCTGGCTGTACCAATTAAGAAGAAGAGAGGGAAAGCTGATCGAAAACCGACGCAACACGACGCGCCCCATCCTGCAACAAGCAGAGGGAAAGCTTGTTATAAGAGCTGCCACGATATGTTAAAAAATGTTCATCATTGTACCTAGGTTTTTCTCCACCAAAAATGTTCATCATTGTACAAAGCTTTTGCCTTGTTTCAAAAAAAAAAATATTTGGATAGTACTCCGTACATACGACAATGACGCGGCAATTAGATCTGACTCGACCGTCATCACCCACGCCGTTACACGTGCGCGCTTCCCATCCGAATCCAGTTTACTTCCCTCACGTCTCCCCTCTCCTCTGCTCACCCTCCTGCATCCTCTGAGAGAAAAGAGAGAGAGGATGATGGCGGCGGCGTTGATGGCCGGAGCACTTCGGCGGGGGCGAGCAGGCGGCGCGCGATACGTGTTCGAGAAGACGCTGCGGAGGCTGGTGACTTCTAGATTGTATTGCTTGAAGCATTCATCTTGAATCATCATACCTTTGCAAATCTGAGTGTATTCTGCTGTTCCACTGGGAATAAGGAGAAACAGGACCACTTGTAGTCGGTGGCTACGTGTGCAAGAGTGTGGAGTCTCGAATATCCGAAGGGGTTAAGTGCTGTTGCAATTGGTAACAGGGTTTAGCCAAAGGAGAGAGCGAGGTATCACATTGGTTATCAATTTATCAAGAGAGTTCACTGAGAAGATCGGGCTACCCCCCCAATTTCCTGTCAGGTTCATTGGGACCTCATAGGCCCTAGAATCCTCTTCTACAGTTATGTGAATTTGATGTTATGTTCATCTATCTTGTCATTCGAAGTAATGCCATGGCGATATTGTTTGACAAGAGCTATTGCAATTATCCTAGTTGCTACCTTTTTTCCATGAATGTCATGCTTGTAGTTGAGAATTCTGTGGCATTTTGAGCGCCATTGAGTTATTAGAAAATCCTCAAGTGTAAAGTAGCTCATTTTGGCATTTCCCTAGACCATTTGCTAGCACCTTTGAGTTTCATAGTATGAATCTTCAGAGCTTTTCCCCAATATTACCCACTGGTTAGAGCTCAAATTGAACCCTAAAATCCCCAATTTCCTGTCAGGGTGTCAGGGTCGTCGGGGCCTGGTAGTCTCTAAAATCCTCTTCTACAGTCCTGGGAATTTATTGTTGTATTCATCTGTCTAGTCTTTGTAAGTGATAGGATTGTTTGATACAAGAGATCTGTATTATGCTAGCTAGCTGCCATTTTATCAAAAATGTCATTATTCTGTGATGTCTCAGTGCTGCCATTCAGTCTAATCTGAGAACTCTAATGTTTAGAGTTGGTCTCGTTTTGGTATTTGCCTTGCCATGACCATTTGTGCTACCTGTGTCGATTATCAGGCCATTATTGTATCTAAATGAATGTTATATGTGATATAGAGTTCCCTACCTAATGCTCTCCGTACAAAAATGCATTTTTATTTGAATAGGATTGTTTAGGCAACATTAAGAGGTTTTCCATGTTTTTTTTTTCGCTCAATGGTCTGATATCAGATTGAACCCTAGAATCCCCGAGTTGTTGTGAGGTTCATTGGGAGCTGGTAGGCTGTTATATTCATCTTTCTCATCTTTCTAAGATGAGATTGCTTGCTGTAGTTATCATGATTATCCTGGTTTGTACGCTCCAAGAATATCATGTCTGGAGTTGAGAATTTAGTTACGTTCCGTGCACCATTGATTTTTTTTTTCCGTAAATCCTTCTGTGTAGAGAGCTCATTTCGCCGTTTATATTATCTTAATGAATAGTCACTATAGTTTTCTCCCTAATTGTCTCCAACAAATTTTATCTTAATGAATAGTTGCTATAGTTTTCTCTCTAATGGTCTCCAACAAATGTTTTGTATTTAAATAGGATGTTCAGGCAACCTGTTTAATGCTGTATGCTGTAAAAGAATGTGTTTAATGAGGTGCACCTGCACCAACAGGAGTGGTTTAGTGAGGCTGGAATCATCTCCTAACTCTGAACTGTATAATGTTTTAAACTGGTGGCTTGGTTTCATTTAAATGAAAAGGGGCTATGAGCCATTGGAATCCCTAGATGGTTGCAGGTTTA
Organism: Alopecurus myosuroides; assembly: GCA_028641055.1. NCBI lineage: Eukaryota > Viridiplantae > Streptophyta > Magnoliopsida > Poales > Poaceae > Alopecurus > Alopecurus myosuroides. Next base: position 26,195,085 of record CM054062.1, read on the forward strand.
GTTACATCTTGGACCTGTGATGCTTTTATCACAGTTGAGGTTTTCTTGTCGATTTTCCCTGTTCACCCCTTCAGTTTTTCTGGGCATCTTGTCTTTTTACCCACGTTTTTGTGTTGTATAGAAGTGGCCAGCTTTATTTTGCTTCCAATTTATTGAAGAACCAACCAATGTTGAACTATCGGCTTTTGGGAAACAATCCAGATAATTTATGTTGTGATGTTGTCTCATGTTCGTATAATGACCTTATTTTGCATGTTAACTGAAAAGCAGGCTGTGTCACGACCAACTTTCCAACAGTTCATGACCTACTCATCAGCACCCAGTAACGTGGATGAGGGCACAAGTACAGCACGGGTAGCTGCTGATTCTGATACACATCAAGATTTCCAGCCTACAAGCAAAGGTTTTGACATGTCTTTGCATGACATTGTTGCTCAGGTATTTACATGTAAAATTGGCATGTCACTAAAATTGTAAAGCTTTAAGTTGTTGTCATGTTCTTCTGCCATTTATTAACTGCCTCATTGAAATTGTCGGATATATACCGAATAGGGGTATAGAAGATGGTAGACAAAAGAGCTGGATTACCAGGGTGGCCTGCAAGGTAATGGACTTAGGTCCATTGGGCGGCCCAGTAGTCCGATGCGTAGAAGCCGGATTCTAGAAGAACCCGGATCACGGCCCGCGTGATCTGGCTTGGAGGAGAAGACGGATTCCTTACTTTCCAAGTTACAAGTTAAACGTAGTCTTCTAGGTTTCTGGTTCTGTAAGCCCTAATCCGGCTATTATATAAAGCCGGACGGGAGATAGATTTCATAAGTTTAATAAGTTCCTTTAGTCCAAGGTTCTAGGTTCTAGCTTAAGCCTTGCGCAACTCGCCGGGAAGTTCATCCTCGTCGAGTAGCTAGATCTATTCCCTTACATTGTAACCTTATTATACGGGCTTTAGTCCCTCATAGTGAGAAGTGCAGGAGTAGGTACGCCGTACTGTCGCGACGTACCGAACCTGGGTAAATCCCGTGTTCTGTGTTTACTACGCTATCCCGTTACCCCACGTCTCTACCGTAGTCTCATGGCACCCCAGTCTATGAAAACTACTACGATGTCTCGACAGTTGGCGCCCACCGTGGGGCAAACGACGTCAGGCGTGAAGTTCCGATCTGGGATTTTAGGCGGAATTGGAAGATCGATCACTGTCGGAAGCTTGGAATTCGACGACGACGTCGGGCGCTTCCTCGACAACGGATCCTACATACCGGCGCAAAACCACCTGGTAAGTGCCTGCGTTTTACCGATTGGATCTGCAAATATCTTTATCGGATTAACCGCGGAAGCAATGGGGTTTTGCGGTGAAAGCAATTATCTCCCACCCGCCCTATACCCAGTCGAAGACGACTATGATGCCGGATTTTGCTCAGATCGCCGACAAAACAGTGATACCCACTTTATCGGCATGGTGCAATCCGAGATCGCCGAAAACACGGATGACGGAAATCCCGTGCAAGAGGCAGACAACAATACACCCGTCCCAGAGACGGAAGAACCAATACCCGTCACAGAGACGGAAGATCCGACATCTGTCAACCAGACGATGAACTCGGAAACAGAGTCCGTGCTTGCCGCCATTGAGGCGAGACTGGAGTCGGAAACAGGATCGGATAACTTTTCCGAAGACGAAGATGACGATGCCTTCGTACGAAAAGTTAAATCCTTTCAAGAGGGATTCCATGAAGTGCTAATGGCAAAACCAGCCGATACAACGGGTGCCGATAGCCAGGAAAGCCCTAAAACCCCTCCGCCAGCAGAGGAGAGGGAAGACGGAGAAACTTCTCCGATATTTCCTAATGTCAAGGAGATGACAGAGGATGAACCTGTCAAAAAACCTCCCTCTTCCAAGAAAAAGCACCGTGCTTCTAAAAAACTCCAGTACAAACTCCGGAAGAAAAAGTCAGCTGATCTCGCTGATGAAAACCTGGAAGTTGGAGATGTTAGTGGCACAAAGCCTACGGAAAAGAAATCTAAGGAAATCACTGCTCCGCCAATGACAGAACTGGAAGAGCAGGAACTATTACAAACTCCAGTGGGACCCAATGAACCCCCTGAGATGCTGGAAGCCAGGAGACAAGCTTTCCAACGGCAACAGCAACAACTGCTTAGATCTCGGCAACACCTCCAACAAACCCATAATGACATCAAAATTATGAAGGAGGAAATTGAGGAGTACGAGAGAAAGCACAGATCTGTCTTAAAACCTACAAGGTTACCCGGAATTACAAAACCGGAAGAACTGCCGCCGAAAGAAAGGTTCTATAACCCATCTTGGCAAAAGCAGTTAAACGGCAAAGATGCTAAGGGCGAACCAATATACAAAACCGCAGCTGAAAATGCGGAAGCAGCGTTCGCCATCTTGAACAATGATCTGTACTCCAACGGGGAAAAACTCCAAGGGGTGTATACCTTCCTAGGAAAAGCATTACAGCAGCAACAGCGAGGACAAGAGCGATCTGGGAGGCTGCATGATAATTCCGCCCTCTGCAAAACTGTTACTTGCGCTGCTGGAGCACCTGGGCCGGAAGAACCCGGAGATTCGGATAAAAAAGAGGATCCGAGAAAAGACAAGAAAAACCCCGACAACCGGGACGCAGCGTCTAGAACCGGACCTCATCTCCCGAAAGATGGATATAAACCACACGATCGGGAAGACAAACACCGGAACGACGGCAAAATAATGCCACCTCCGAGAAACCCAGCTGAAAAAGCTGGAAGATACGATACACCTCACAGGCGTGAAAGATCTCGGACACCGCCCAAAGATAAGGAAAGATACAGGAGCAGGACTCCACCTAATCCCAGAGGGCGTGACAACGGAAGAGACAGAGATAACCTCGGAAAAACGCGTCCGCGTAACAATGGGAAAGAAAGGAGTAGATCCCCTTCTGTCCATTCAGCCGGGAGATATTCTGCGCATATTGACAGAGCAGAAAAGGATGATCTATACTTTGGTCCTAAGTGTTTCACTGACAGGATCCGAAGGATAACCCTGCATTCTGGCTTTGCCAAAGTTGGTCCAACCTACCAAAAATATACCGGCAGTACAAACCCGGATACCTGGCTTTCAGATTATTACACAGCCGTCCAGATCAACAACGGGACAGACCTGGAAGCTGTCAAGTTTCTTCCCCTAATGTTGCTAGACGGAGCCAGAGATTGGATTAATGGTTTACCATCAAGAACTGTCGACAGTTGGGATGATATGGCGAGAGTATTTACTCAGCATTTTCGAGGAACGTACAAACGCCCAAATAGCATCAATCAGCTAAACCGTTGCACCCAATTTGAAGACGAACCATACGTGGATTTCATCTCCAGATGGACTGCAATGAAGAATAGTTGCTCTGGGGTAACTGACGTACAAGCAATGCATGCTTTCGTCAATGGCCTAAAACCCGGACTTGTACCGTTCATGGTTGGCTCCAAAAAGCACAAAGATCTCGGATCTATGCTTACAACCGCTAATGAGCATGCTGCAGCCGAAGACGATATCAGAGCAAGAGGAGGCAATATTGAGTCACTGATACTGGCCAAGAAAACACCTCGTTCTGATAAAAAAGGAACCCCGGAGTCAACAACAAAGCCCAAGGAGGTTAACTTAGCCTTTGGAGGAGAAAAAGGGAACAAGTGGAAAGGCCGCAGTCCGGATCCCATCAATTACACTCCTGAGGAATGGGAGAGAATTAAGTCGGAACCCTGCGTCCACCACTCTCAATTTGGGAAGCCAACCCACACGAACGCGCAATGCCGGCTAAACAAGCATATGAAAGGCAATGCAGGATCCGGAAATAAAGGGAAGGGCTCCAAGAGGAAACCTGCCAAACAAAAGCCAGAAGCTGAAAAAGAAGACAGTGAATCGGACACTGATGATAAAATCCAGGAACAACAGCGAAAAGGCGAACCCAAATTTCCGAGAGTTGACGGAGAAGCAATGCTAACTTTCCTAGCAACCCCGTCAGCAAAGGTGGCCAAAAGGACACTTCGAGAAATAAACGCGGTTGTTCCTGCAACCCCAAAATTCTTGAAGTATTCCAACACACCGATAATCTGGGATCAGTCTGATCATCCCGGAAATATCCCTGAACCCGGCACACAAGCTCTTGTTGTAAGCCCTATTGTTCAAAACACTAGGCTAAGAAGAGTGCTGATGGACGGAGGATCCAGCATCAATATAATGTACCTGGATACACTGAAGCACTTGAAGATATCCGAGTCCCAGCTCAATTACAGCAATATACGCTTCCATGGCATTGTCCCTGGCAGGCAAGCACGGTCCCTAGGAGAAATTTCCCTAGATGTCACCTTCGGAGATAAAGATCACTTCCGGCAGGAAAAAGTATCCTTCGAAGTTGTGCCGTTCGAGAGCGTGTATCACGCAATACTCGGACGTCCGGCTTTCGCCAAGTTTATGGCAAGATCTTGCTATATCTACAACAAGCTGAAGATGCCAGGACCCAAAGGAGGAGTAATCACCATTGCCGGTGATTTCAAGCTGGCAAACGAGTTGGAGAAGCAAAACGCCCTTTGCGCTCAAAGAGTTATAGCTCAGGAAGAATTAAAGGAGTTAGCCAAGGAGGTATCGCCGAAAGAAATGCCGGCAGGAAAAGAAACTCGGAAGCCAACAGATAGCTTCAAGGCATCCGAGAATACAAGACAGGTAATCTTAGACCCCAAAGATCCGACAAAATTCGTCGTTGTAGGGACTGGGATGACCGACAAATAGGAAGGCGAGCTCATCAAGTTCCTCCGTGAGAACTGGGACATTTTTGCTTGGTGTCCAGCTGACATGCCAGGCGTACCCAGGGAACTTGCTGAGCACCAACTCAAGGTTATTCCCGGATCAAAACCCGTCAAACAAGGTCTCCGTCGATTTGACGGAAGAAGACGGAAGGCTATTGGCAAGGAAATTATCCGGCTTTTAGCAGCGGATTTCATCAAGGAGGTAATCCATACTGACTGGTCCGCAAATCCGGTATTAGTACCGAAGAAAGACACAACTGCACTCAGAATGTGTATAGATTACACAGGATTGAACAAGTTATGTCCGAAAGATAGGTTTGCGCTGCCGCGAATCGATCAAATAATAGATGCCACTGCAGGCTCTGAGCTTTTATGCTTTTTGGATGCATACTCCGGGTACCACCAAATACGCATGAAAAAGGAAGATCAAATCAAGACTTCTTTTATAACCCCGTACGGGACGTATTACTACGTAACCATGCCTTTTGGCCTGAAGAACGCAGGTGCAACATACCAGCGTTGCATGCAACGTTGTTTGCATAGTCAGATTGGAAAAAACGTCCATGTTTACGTGGACGATATTGCTGTCGTAACCAAGGAAAAAGATACACTCCTTGAGGATTTGCGAGAAACTTTCGAAAACTTGCGCACTTACAAGATGAAGTTGAATCCATCTAAGTGCGTATTCGGGGTTCCCTCAGGAAAACTTCTAGGTTTCATCGTTTCTCACAGAGGAATAGAAGTGAACCCGGAAAAGATCAAGGCAATCTTGAATATCTCAAAGCCTACATGTGTAAAAGATGTCCAAAGATTGACGGGTTCCGCTGCAGCCGTCAGCAGATTCATTAGTCGGCTGGGGGATAAAGCCTTGCCACTATACAAACTGTTAAAGAAATCCGACAAGTTTGAGTGGACAGAAGAGGCCGACGCAGCGTTAACCCAGTTAAAAGAAACCTTGATGAACGCCCCCATCTTGGCATCTCCCAAAGATGAAGAACCCATGTTGTTATACCTCACGGCTACTAGTCGGGTTATCAGTGCGGTAATCGTTGTGGAACGGGCAAAAGAAGAGCAAAGCATACCAGATCAACATCCGGTATACTACATAAGCGAAGTTTTTTCTGAATCCAAACAAAGATACCCGCACTATCAGAAACTGGCATATGGCGTATTTTTCGCATCCAGAAAGCTGCGCCATTACTTCCAAGGACATTCCATAACAGTGGTATGTAAAGCACCACTAGGAGATATTATAAACAATGCGGAGGCAACCGGCCGAGTAGCTAAATGGGGCATCGAGCTGGCAGCCTTCGACATTAAGTATCAGCCAAGAACGGCAATAAAATCCCAGGTTTTGGCAGATTTCGTCGCCGACTGGACAGAAGCAATGGAAAATACACCGATGCCAGAGTCCGAGTACTGGATCATGCACTTTGACGGATCTAAGATGAAAGAAGGAGCTGGAGCCGGCGTAGTCCTAAAATCTCCCAAGGGAGACACAATGGAGTACGTATTGCAAATACACTTCAACGCCAGTAATAATGTGGCAGAATACGAAGCTTTGCTTCATGGCTTGCATATTGCAAAAGAAATAGGGGTAAAGCGCATCTTGTGTTACGGAGACTCGGATTTGGTACAGCATCAGCTCAACCAAACCTGGGACGCGAAAAGCCCCATAATGGCCGAATATCGGAGAACGGTGGATGAGTTTGCCATCTGTTTCTTCGGGTTCGAAGTCCTTCACATAAAAAGGGAGGAAAACTGGAACGCGGATGCGTTAGCCCGCATGGGATCAGAGAGAGTAACAACTTTACCACCAGGGGTATTCGTCCAGCATTTGCACGAACCATCCATCAAAGGTGGAGACGTCGATTACCCTTTAGCATCTGAAACAATTGAAGTCATGTTCGTTAAACCGGATTGGACAATCCCGTACCTAAACTTCTTAGTCAATCAGAAGTACCCGGAAGGAGCAGATGAAGTCCTGCAAAGGCAAATACAACGTCGATGCAAAGGATATGTAGTAATCAACGACCACTTATACAAACGCAGTGCTTCTGGAGTTTTTCTGCGGTGTATTTCACCAGAGGAAGGAAGAGAAATATTGCAAGAAATCCATGCCGGCGATTGCGGACATCATGCTCAATCAAAAAGCATAGTCAAAAAAGCATTCCGCGCAGGGTTTTTCTGGCTAACAGCCAAGACAGACGCCGAACGCATAGTAAATACATGCGAAGGATGTCAATATTATGCTAAGCAGACCAATTTGCCGGCCCAAGCATTAAAAACTATCCCTATCACTTGGCCGTTCGCGGTCTGGGGGCTAGACATGATGGGACCGTTCAAAACTGCAAGAGGTGGACTTACACATCTACTTGTAGCAGTAGATAAGTACACAAAATGGGTGGAGGCTAAACCCATCAAAAAGCTGGATGGCGTAACTGCCAGAAATTTCATTATTGATTTAGTAATGAGGTATGGCGTCCCACACAGCATAATAACTGATAACGGGACAAATTTCTCCATTGGGGAGTTGGCAAAATACTGCCAACAAACGGGAATTCGCTTGGATCTTGCATCTGTGGCGCACCCGCAATCTAATGGACAGGTTGAAAGAATGAACAGCTCAATCCTGCAAGGAATACGCCCAAGACTCGAAACTCCTCTTCATAGAGCAGCCGGAGCATGGGTAGAAGAACTACCTTCCGTGTTATGGAGTATTCGAACGACGCCAAACAGGTCAACCGAGCAAACCCCGTTCTTCCTAGTTTATGGTGCGGAAGCCATGCTCCCAACGGACATGATCCATGATAGTCCAAGAGTGCAAAATTTTGATGACTCAGATGCCGAAGAAGCACGACAGGATGCTGTCGATCTCCTAGAAGAGGAAAGAGAACTTGTGCTTCAAAGATCCGCCATCTACCAGCAAGGTTTACGACGTTATCATAGTCGGAAAATCAGGCATCGCTCTTTTAAAGAAGGCGACTTGGTGCTGAGATTGGTGCAGCAAAGAAAGCACAAATTGGCCCCAGTATGGGAAGGACCATTCGTCATCAGTAAAGCCATGAAGAATGGATCATATTATCTTGTCGACATTCGAGATACGGAGGATGATCCCAAAAAGCCGAATCGCAAAAGAAAGAGAAAAATAGATGCTGAACTAGGAGAGACAAATAGGCCTTGGAGTATCCAGCAATTACGTCCCTTCTACACTTAGTTCAATTTCTATGTAAACATCTTTGAGATCATGAAATAAAGTTATCGGAATTCATATTCATTATAAGTACAAAATATTTCCGCTTTTTCTATTTCCCAGTGATCTTACAAATACTCAATGTTGACCCGAATTGTGCCTGCGTGCTCGGTGTTTAAAAGCTGAATGATTCGACCTGTTAAAGGTTAAAGGAAACTCGGATTGTGCCTGCGTGCCCAAGTTTCAGAACAGTTCCTTATTTTCTCTAAGTCTTATCTGATCGTGCGTATGCTGGGTTACTGGAACTAGTTAGTAAAAATGCCTTTAGCATGATTCATGTTTTCGAGTTTCAAAACTGCTTGGTTCGTCCCCAGTTACTCGGCATAACGATTCATAGTGCTATTTGAGTCATTTCAAACACTAAGAACAGTTAAAGCATGTATACCAGATTACTTAGAAGATAAAGGAGCAGCCAAACCCGGAAAAACTTTGCAAGAAGTTTGAAATCGCAAAAGGCGGAGTTCTTGTTTCGACAAATGACATAGAAGTATTACAATATGAGTTACATTGTAAAAAAGCTACTATACGCATCCATCATCCAGGTTAAAGTGCGCCCCCTTTTAAATTTCTGAGTCTTCATCACTGCCATCATTCTCGGGGGCTGCGGGCACCTCTTCTTCCGGATAAGTAATGGAGATATTTACCATGGAAGCAATCTGTGTGGCATGGCCTTCAACTTCTTTAAAGATTGCATTCATTTGTGCTTCTGAACATTCTTGAGGAATACCGGATGCTACTCGCCAGGATTTTGCATCAGGGTAGTGTAAGCGCATGAGGCCAAGTGCCATTCGCGCACCACCCCGTGCGGCAGAGCGAAGGAAAGATTCCTTCGAATTTGCTACTTCCATAATGCCATCCGGAAGTCGGTAAACTTCTGAGAATTGTATACTGCTGGTAGGCAGGAATTTATTAAGTAAATGCATCCCTGCATTTCTGATTGAATTCCATATCTTCCCAAAGGCCCGGATCTTTTCCGTCCGAGAAATCCCTGGAAAATTTCCTGCTTTTTGACAAAAGGCAAAGATTAGATAATATAAGAATATGACATGAAAGTATTGGTAAAAGAAGTCAACTTACCAAGAACCGCGTCAATTTCATCGCTTTCTTTCATACGAGGAAATAGCATACTTTCTAAATCATTGATAATGGATTTATCCTCTGCTGCCTGCAAAGAAGCCTTGGATTGCGCAATCCCAAGGGCTAGATTACTGGCTTCCAGTTCTTCTCGAACTTTTGAAAGTTCTCTTTGAAGGTTGGAGTTTTCTTCACGAAGTTGAGAAAAATAAGCAGCGTTCGCTGTAAGTTTCTTGGCTTTGGTTAAAGCAGCTGGAAAGCAGGGACAAAATAATCCGACATTACGGTAAGGTTTAGAAAAAACTTTCCAGCAAAAGTCAACAAACACGAAGAAAAATACCGGTGGCTTTGGATAATTGCTTTTGAGTCGACGCCAGTTCGTTGCTCTTTGACTCAATAGCAGATTGAAGTGTTTTTACTTCTTTGCTTTTGAGGCTAAGTTTTTTCAAAACTTCCACGTTTATGGCATCTGCGGAATGCTGAAACATGGAAATGAAAGCCAGATGCTTAAGTTTGAACAAGCATACAAAGAATCATTAAGAGGAATTTAGATTTTCAACTTAATGCTTGGGGGCTAGAGGTATTACCTGGCTCATTTCTCGCAAATCAGTTAAGGTCTCCTTGAATTCTCGGGCATATTCCATGAAAAGAATTCCTACGTGGTGAAGGCCATCGTGTATGACCTGCCGGGGCGAGAATGCGATATTGTTGCGGATAACTAATCCATTTTGCGGCCAAGGGCGAACCAGAGGCGCAGGAGCAAAAAACTTCTTAGCTTCCGGACGAATATATCCGAGTTCGTCGAAAAGTTCTTCTTTCACTCGGATATCATCTGGAGCAGGAATGGATTCGTTTCTGACGGGTGATTGAAGATTTCCGCCCATCGGCATATTCGTTTTCCCCTTTTTTCATGCAGCTGCAGAAGGGAGTTCTTCTTTGATGGTAGTTTGCCTCTTGCGCTTTTGGGTGTTGTAAAACTCGGCGTACAATTGGCTGATTTCAGCATCAGAAGCAAGATCATCTTCTCCAAGTTCGTCAAACTAGGAAAGAATCAGCAGTATGTTAAAGATAAAGAGAGAAGATAATCTGAGGAAACTCAGAAACAAGGGAAGAGAAGTACCTTAGGAACCAGATTTTCCGCATGATATATGGCTAGACTCTCTTCAACCTGGCTATTAGCGGCAACTATCTGATGAAGGCGTTCGACAAAATCCTTCTTGCTAAAGGATCTATCAGTGCCTCTCATGCTATCTTCCGGTCCCGTGTACTCACAAAGAAGTCGGGAACGAAGGGATAAAGGTTGTACGCGACGCCCAAACCAGCATAACACGATATCCTTCCAAACCAAAGGTGGTTGAGAAGAAGAAAGTTTGGCAATGCGACGCTTTATTTTCATCAGGCTTTCAGGCAAATCCTCTGTTATTTCAAGTGTCCAATTTTCATGAGGAATGGCAGCAGAATTAACGAAGGGAGGAAGTCCGGTTTCTTTGTTGGGGAACGGAATGTCTTGATGATAAAAGAAAGAACCTAGCCAAGATTGGTCAGGTTTCGGCATTCTTATCCTGGGGTACCATTCTTCCCTAAAGTTTCTAAGGATAAAAGATATGGTACCGCAGATGGGTGAGACACCGTTTGTGATATTGTGTTTTACCTCGAAACAATAATGCCAGAAGTCTAAATTGGGAGTTATTCCAAGATACCCTTCGAAAAGAGCTTGGAAACTAGCTAATTGGAGGATGGAATTTGGAGAGATATTGTGGGGTTGGACACCATAGAAATTGAGGACGTCTAGGAAAAAGGCGGAAGGAGGGAAACCCATACCTCTCGTGATATGAGAAGTGAGGAGGACGCGTTCACCTTCCTTTAGCTTGGGCTCTGGCTCATTCTTCGAGATCCGCCATTTGCCTTTAACTATTAAACCGTCCCTTGACATCCGACGAAGGAGGACGAGTGAAGTATCACTCTGATTCCAAATTCCGACAAATTCTGCTTCTTCGTCAGATCCGGCGGAGAAGCGCTCAGTGCCACGAGAGTGAGTCTTGACCTCCGCCGTTTCCCGTGTGAACGGCGGGGATGTTGTCGTGCTTGGACCCGCTACGTCCGCGGCGGCGAAAGCGTTTCCCCCGCCCGCCGCGGATGCCGTGGTTCTTTCCGGCCCGCCGCCGGCATGCTTGGGCGACCCCAGCTGTGGATCCAGGTCGCCCAAAGGCTCGTTGATGGAGGCACGGGCCGGTGAGGACGACGGAGAGGCCATCGTTTTCGGCGGTGACGGAGCGCTCCGGCGTGCAAAGGGCTCGTCGGGGTAAGGATTCGTTCTAAGCTCTCGTGCTCGCGTTTGCGTCAATGGCGTGGGCAGAAGGAGTGAGGAAAGATTTTCGGAGAGGAAGGAGACGGCTATTTATAGCCTGAAAACCCTCTAGATACGCGCCAACGGCTCTTTTGACCGTTGGATGTTTGACGCGTGTCGCTCGCCGGAAAATCCGGGAAACGGAACGACAGAGGAATGATGGCTATCTCCTCGTTTCTCGTGAGAATCTGTCAGAGATACGTTGCAGGGTTTCCCGCGTGAAACCAAGCGGCGATTGCGTCAGCATGATTAAAGCGCTGATGTCACGTGTTTCTTTTCCGCGAAGGATCGCGAGAAGAAAAGCCGGATTTTCATAGTTCCGAGTTTTATGTTACCATCTCCTTTGAAAGGAAAGAAGAAAGAATCAAGACTGCTGAATCAAGTTTCCCGGGCAAAATGTATTTGACGAAAGGCGGAGTTTCAGAGTTTTGATCCTTCCTGGGGGCTACTGTCGGATATATACCGAATAGGGGTATAGAAGATGGTAGACAAAAGAGCTGGATTACCAGGGTGGCCTGCAAGGTAATGGACTTAGGTCCATTGGGCGGTCCAGTAGTCCGACGCGTAGAAGCCGGATTCTAGAAGAACCCGGATCACGGCCCGCGTGATCTGGCTTGGAGGAGAAGACGGATTCCTTACTTTCCAAGTTACAAGTTAAACGTAGTCTTCTAGGTTTCTGGTTCTGTAAGCCCTAATCCGGCTATTATATAAAGCCGGACGGGAGATAGATTTCATAAGTTTAATAAGTTCCTTTAGTCCAAGGTTCTAGGTTCTAGCTTAAGCCTTGCGCAACTCGCCGGGAAGTTCATCCTCGTCGAGTAGCTAGATCTATTCCCTTACATTGTAACCTTATTATACGGGCTTTAGTCCCTCATAGTGAGAAGTGCAGGAGTAGGTACGCCGTACTGTCGCGACGTACCGAACCTGGGTAAATCCCGTGTTCTGTGTTTACTACGCTATCCCGTTACCCCACGTCTCTACCGTAGTCTCATGGCACCCCAGTCTATGAAAACTACTACGATGTCTCGACAGAAATCTTTGACAGGATATCAAGAATAATCCAGTCTTGATCTACATGAAGGGTTATCCTGATGCTCCCAGGTGTGGATTCAGTGCACTGGCAGTTAAGGTCCTCCAGCAATATGGTAAACCATATGTCAGTACCATCTGTCAGTTCATTGTATCTCTGGAAATCCCTAAATCATATACTGTCCATTGCAGGTGTCTCTATCAGTGCTAGAGATATTCTCAGTAATATGAAGCTCAAGGAAAGTGTCAAAGCTCACACGTAAGTTGGTCGTCAGAACATCTCGGATGAAAGATATACTTTTAGTTGGAAGAAAACTGCCTCAAAAAGGGAAAAGGAACTATGTATGTGTGTGGTATATACTTGATTCTTATATGCTAAATAAAATGCTATGTTCTAATAAGGGGTAAATTTATCTTCCACAAATGACAAACCGACAGGAAATGAGTTTGATTAGGTTTGAGGCTTTACTTAAAAGGCATTCATAAAAAATGTCTGTGCCCTGTATCATCCAACGCACTGTATAGCTAGCTATGATGCCAGCCCTTACGAATTATTTATCAATTTTCAGTATTATTACTTAAATCTACTGTTTGTCTGTGCAGTAATTGGCCTACATTTCCCCAAATATTTATCAAAGGAGAGTTCGTCGGGGGATCTGATATCATATTAAACATGCACCAGGCAAGTGAACTGATCATCGCATTCAGCTGAAAGACTGTTATCTTTCACTATGTGGCTGACTTCTCTCGAATTTCTTCAGAAAGGTGAACTCAAGGATCTTCTCGGTGATATTAATGCACAAAAGGGGGAGCAGGACAGCGTCCCATGAAACAAGCCCACAGAATGTTAGCGTTAGCATGGACATGGATGCTTTCTTTCCGAGTATTCATAATCGGATGATCTTCGTGTGACGCTCTGTTGTTTCTATGCAGCTTTTGATGTGGATTTCATTCTCCTGTTGCCAGCCATGATGGAAATCCCCCGGTTTCAAGAGCATCCAAGCTTTGTCTCATGATAAATAAATGCCACTTCTCGGAGATGTCTGTTTTATTTATTTATTTTTGTACGTTGTCACGTCTAGTCAGGTGTTTTTGGTTGGATTCTACTCTGGGCTTGCTTAAGTTGCAATAATAAATTGTTCGGTTGTTTGCATACTTTACATATATGCTACTGTTCTATCCGCCTGTTAATTTTATTTTTGGGCCCATCCTAAAGTTAAAAGTTTGTGGAGATGACCTGTCTGAATTCATAACTTAACTGTGTGTCCGCGTTGCACATCCTGGAAAGATGTTTGTATGAACTTGTGTTATAGACCTACCCAAGTTGGGGACAAATAGTGACATCTCCATGAGAGCAAATTTTGCGCACCTGCTTTGAAATTATTGTTATAACAGACCTGTTTAAATTTTTAAAAATCCTAGAAATTTGTGGCTGCATATTTTTTTTTTATGTTATATCAAAGTTTGATCTGAATATATATATATAGTGTGTGTTCTTCCAGGAAAAAAATGGACTGCCAATGTACTTCATTTTGTTGTTGTGGAGCTTGGATGAAATTTTATGTTCGGAATTCATCACATAATGAGAAAACCCAACCGGCAGCATATGTGCTTATCTGTCCTGGTACATCCTACCACTTGGTTATTTCTTCCGTTCAACAAATGAACTAGAGTTCCATCAGCCGTGCAAAGAGAAAACTAGAGTTCCCCTAGAAATCTTGTTACCAGATGCACACGCAGTGGCATGTTAAGATAATAACAGAATAAAAAGTCCCTTTGCTTGCTTAATATATTGATCTTTCCTTTCAAAAAAAAAAACTTGTTACCTGCAGTACATGAGGATCTGCGAGTATTCTTCTATCCAAAATGATGGCAACATCTGTCAGTATTATATATGTACTCCCCTATGTCCGATAATATAAGATATTATTACAACCAATATAGGACTATTCATCAAACATGGTGTTCTAATTTACCACCCAAGGCCTCAGTGCTGTTTTGGTTGGTGCCTAAGGCAAAACATCGCAAGTGAAATAATCAGCTCCGAAGAAAAAAGACAAACGAAATTGAAAGAAAAATATCATTAATAAAACCAAACTGATCACAATACCTCTCCGACTTTAGATGGAAACACAGACCAAATTATGGAAATCTCAACAGTACAAGATTCAGCGAGGCATGTCTGCGTATGAAACGCCAAAGCTAAGACATGACCGTATACCCAAACCCCTAGTTGGCTACCCAACCATTTATCACTCCAAAACCACAGGTACTTATTATTTAGACGCCGCTACACCGAACCTTTCTCGTGGCATAATCAAGACGACGAAGTGCCGATTTCCAAGTTTGCAGTCAGCCATTTGCCAACTTCGTCCATCTCCTCTGGCATGGTATAGTGTCCGAGTCTGCAAGGAGGAGAAGAGTTCGATCAGCATAAGGAAATCGCAGCATCATAGGGGGGTGGAGAAGGCATCGAACCTGTTGTACGACTTGAATACCACATTAGAAAACCCGGTTGACTTCAGTGCATCAGCGGATCTCTCTCCGTGCTTGTAGAGAACTACATCATCAGCTGCATAAAACCAAAACTGTCACAATTAACTAATGGTGGTGCATGCTTGTGCATAACTGAACAGAAATATAATACTGTACTTCCTCTGTCCCTTTTTGTAAGACCTTTTGGCAAGCTTAATTGGCTTGCCAAAACGTCTTGTAAAAAGGGATGGAGGGAGTATATAACAAGTAGTGCAGTCCTGATGCATCATTAAAGCAGATGACCGTCATCAGGACACCTGATCCAAATATCTATGGTTCTGCTAACTCGTGTTCGGCTGATGCCCATGAAAACTGGAGACATTCAATTGAATTCCCCTAAGAAAATTATTAATCACGTTTTTTCCATTAAAATTTTAAACTATGCATTGCTAATCAGTAAAGAAATAAAGAAATCTAACTAACCTTTAGATCCATCTAAGATTTCGATTCCCAGTAAAAAAATATAGATATAGAAAAATATGGGACAAAAAATAAATCCACTCGGTTTCAGACTTGGTACAACCCAAAAACACCATTCCTTTTGGTTCGCACAACCAAAAAATTACTCTGAAGGTCTACAGGAAGATAAAAAAACCTTAACTAACCCTGTGAGGCCTCTGCCTCATGGAAATCATATCACCTCAATTACTAAGAGGCAGACAATATGAAGCTCACGCAATGCAAAAATAGAGCAACACAACTTTCTGATGACACTACTATTTGGATCCAGGTTAAAAGGGTGAAAGGAACTGTCCAGATAGTTGATAGGTAGCTCAGTTCTGTCATATTTACTTCGAACAAGCAACGTCAGAAGATACAAGACATCTATTTCTGGTTTTTGGTACACAGGTAACTAGATCCAGGAGAAGGATGGATTGTTAAATGCATGCTGGGGGAATACAGTGTGCTGAATGCCAGCATTACCAACAAGGTGTTTATATCAGTATATGCAACAACAACAAAAAATAGAAATCATGGAACAGATATGCACCTTTTCCATGACAAAGCAGAAAAGGCAATGATGAAACCTTCTGTGCAGCCTCCTGTGAGCTCTCAATTTTGTTCTTCAATGACCTGAGGTGACCACACAGCACAAAATGAATCAGCCACAAGGCAGCAGTTCCAGTGGAACTTATACACATAAACATACTATCACAAACCTAGCGCATGGGAGCCAGCCACTGAGACCAACAGCCACACTTAGGTTCACAGGATATGGATTGCCATTTCCATATTTTCCATGAGCAAAGCAAGTCCCAGAGTAAAGCGCAGTAGCAGCACCCATACTAAAGCCACCAACGCCAAGCTTGACTGCGATGATTAATGTAACAGGATAAAAAAATTAGTGATAAATAAGACCCAGCAGAGTCCATTCTATTGGACCATCAATACATGAGAACAAATTAGCATGTTTCTTGGCATATGCATGAGCTTTACAAGCATCTAGAAATGTAAGAAGAATGCCCACAACACACAGATAAATAAATTACTACCTCCGATCCGAAATAATGGACGCAAGATTATGAATGGTTTAGGCAAAACTTTACCTGACCATCCGACTATTAAATCGGATCGGAGGGAGTAATAACAACACACAGATAAATAAATTAATAACAAGGAATGTCTTTCCATATCTGATGTTTGCTTGATAAGAACGGGTTTGAAGAAAGTAAATAAACAGAAATCCATACTGTCGGCAGGCTCGGTAGACAATAGATTTGCAACATGTGCAGCGGAGGAATCCAGCCCCTCAATATCATCAGGAGAATCTTCTGAAAGATCAGCAACGTCAAACCCTGTGATCCCAGAATAAGATAAAACCATGTCAGCACACACCTACCAAAACAAATAGCTATTGCAAAAGGAGTTTGTAAAAATATATCCAAGAGATAAATAGGAACTTCACATATTATAGAACATACATGCAGTAGACGGGAATCCGCCAAAAATTGCCACAGGCCTTGTAGGCGCAGTTGGGCAAATCCATTTTATCTGCAGCGGTAGCAAATCAGAGAATCAGGACTTCCAACAACATGATACATAGTTGATAGTTCAAATGTAGATCCTAACTTACATTGGGAAGGGGAAGAGTCTCCAACAGTTGAGACCAGCTGCAAATATAACATAAAATCCATTATGCCTGTTGGTTCTAAATACATTTTAGCATAGCAGTTTAGCACACGGTTTCTTTAAAAGCATGATAGAACACTTATTTCTTGCCAATAATAATGCAGCGATTATGCGGCAACGAGTAGATGTAATGAGTAATTTACAACGGCGGCTATGCCGTCTGGACGGTAAAAACATTATACTAGCAGATTTTAATTCATGGATCATTGAAAATATCGCACAGATATCTATTCGGCAAATCAGACGATTCGGGAGGTGAGCAGCATCAGCACACATGTTTATTGGGCAGAGAATTGATTTCGACAAGCTGATACCATCACAAACAGCAGGACAGTGAGATACTGAGATGTCCACATTCTAGAGCACGGTTGGTTGAGAGACGTGGAAAATATGCACGAGATCCTATGGCTATGATTCGGCGAATGCATCAATCTCAACAAGAGGTGGTTGCGAGCGAGATGGGAAGAAGGCGTACCATGCGCCATTGTCGCCGAGGCCGTGGAGCCAGACGATGGTGGCCTTGTGCGCGCCCTTGGGCCTCACCACATGCGTCCGCCCGTACTCGAACGGCCGCTTCGCACCTGCATCCATCCACCATCGCATCTCATTTCACCATCCCAAAGCCGACAAATTCAAGCGAATGACAAGGCAAAGCCAAAGGCATACGTACCTGCCGCGACGGAGCTGGCGCCGCCGAAGCTCATCCCGCGAACAGTCGCCGCCGCCGCTGCCCCTCCTCTCCTGGCGACCACGCTCGCGAACGCCACGAATCCAATGGCCTGGACAACAAGCAGGTTAAAAGGCGCAGCGCGCGTGGGTACGAGGGAGCAGAGGCGATTGGAGGGGAAGAGAAAGGCAGATTTGGGCGGCGGAAAGGGGAGCGCCTTTTTCCTTAGGGCTCATTTGGTTGCACGGGTAAGATATCCCAGGGAGGGGAATTTTCAAATGCACGTGGAATCCCCTTCCATCTCAGGGAATGATTGTCCGTTCCCCTGTGCCATTTGGTAGCAAGGGGGAGGCCAGGAGGGGAACGCCAGAAATTATAGGACAAGAGCATCGTAGTGCTTTGCAACATTCTAGCGCCAGGAATTCTAGGAATAAAATTAGGAAAAAATAATAACAAACAGTTTACATATTCTGTACACACACCACAAATACATATATGCAAGCAAGATGATCAATCGTTCTCTCCTGAAATCAACATAAATAACTGTTGATGCATACAAATACTTATGACATAAATACATATATGCAAGCATCTGATGACCAATCGATCTCTTATGAGAAAATCAACATAAATAACCGCTGATGCATACGAATATTTTCTTCGGATAGGATAAAAGTCTCAAATGCTGATGCATACGGATCAGAATTCACAACTTGGTCTGTTACAATCATTTGCCGAGATGATATTTGCCATTTCACTCTTGTCGTGTTGTTACTGAAAAAATCAGTCTACCACAACCGTACCATTTCCCTTCTTGGAAACATCTGCATGATCTTGGCAACATGCACAACCTCTGAATATTTTGACATTGACAAAAAAATATTTTAGTATATGCTTCTGTTAAGAGACTCAGCAAGGTAGACATGAAGATAGAAAATTATAGGTGCATCTGTAGCTAACTATTCCAATCAAGTGCAGGTGCAGGTAACTTCATGTATTGAACCAAACAGCAACAACACAAAAAGATGCCTCGCTTTTTCACCTTACAATTTTTCTAATGGTGTATTTGCTTCTTGCATCACATACTAATTGATGTCAAAATCTAACTGGTGCAATTACGAAGAACAGAAGATAACTAGTATCAGATGGCCAGTTTGATGGTACTATTTTCTTTCCCTGGTTAAACTTTGATATTGGAGTATTTACATGGTTTACATGGAGTACTGAGATAACTAAGCAACTAGTCAGTATAAAAATGCATAGTCATTTAATAGGGTGGATGATTTGGAGATTGGACAGTGGCAAGCTTGCATCTCTCACTGTCCTAACTCCTAAACCATGACTGGTGCATGACATACCATGGAAGTGCATTACAGAAACTCGAAACAGTTCTGATAATTCTAGGGGTGGCTGAGATAATTTAATTAGCAATGCAAACAGGAACAATAGCACAAGCAAGATGCATTCAAGGTACAACCAAGAACTTTCTTCAACGAAAAGATTACACACCTTAGCTTTTTTGCATGTCAGCGATCTCTTCCTTCAACCAAAAGATTCGAAGATCCGGGTCCTTGATGTTGAGGAGCGTTTCTCGATTCTTCTCACGTCTGAAAAGCCGCAACGCCTTTGATTTTTCTGCGAGTGATAGCTCTTCCAAAGTTTCCACTGAAGCAATACAGTTTGCAATTGAGTACTTGTCAGCATCCTTTGGCTCCTTTAACTCCTCGACCAATACCTGGGTTTGTTTCTTCCTAAAGTCCATGTATTCCTCTAGTACCAGAGCAACATGACTCTGTTTTCTTTTCCTCGCAGGTGGTTCATCTTCTTTCTGCCCAGAGCCAACACTTGTTGCTGTTGCAGGAACTTCATCCCCTCTTGAGGACTGACCGCCATCGAGATTGTTAGACATTGGGTTCAAGTTACCAAGATGACTGGTAGAGGAGTTTCTTGGCGAATCATCATTGCTTGTGAGATCCACATTTGGAATTGACAGAAAGTGTAGGTCTCCCGTAGCTATACTTCCTGCACCAAAAAACAAGCAACAATGAAATTGTTCAGGCATAAATCGAAAAGGCAATACAGGGAAGGTGAAGGTGAAGGTGCTGCTACAAATATACATACCTTCGTAAAGTGAAGCCAGTATAGGGAAGAGCATAAATGGCTTTCCTTCAAATTTCCTCACCCTGGGATAGTCCTATTGAATGCAACTATGGTTAGCATCAATATGTTGCAAAAGAAATACATCAAAAGTAAGGAAGTTATTCACCAAGAAGATTTTACCTTTTTCAGTTTCTCCCATATTACTGGTTCGGCGATGATCATGTGAAGGGAATCATTCCAACCAGTTCCACTTTGCTTGCTCGCATCTCTAACTGCCTTATAATTTGCTTTCATATCTTTTTCCTTCTCCTGGATTTGTTGCTTTGTGTACTGGGCACTTGGAAACTTTTGATCGAACTTACTTGTGATGCTTCTCCATCCTTCAGCAACCCACCCATTCTGACCTCTATATATTGGAACATTGTGCTCGACAAGTATATCTAGTAAGCCTTTCTCAAGCATATGGTTCCAATTCGCCCTTGTTGAATTTTCTTTCACCATAGCTACAACATTGAACCAACAGATAGTACCAACACAATCAAATAAATATATTGTTTGAATTCCAAAAATGGATACATAGTTCCAATCCATCAAAAAGTACAACAAAAAGTATAAATTACAAAAAATAACACCATAACTAGTTGTTATGATCAGCCCACATCTGAAGTGCGATCTGATCTCTAAAATCATTTCCATTGTTTGTGTTAACTTGTTGTTGGTGCTGACCATCGTCTCCATCCGGAACATCAACGAAGGTTGTTGGTGGAATCAATGGTGGCTGGTGATCCAACCACGCCTCATCACCGTTTTGGCCACGAATGATGTTGTGGAAAGCAACACATGCAGCATGAATTTTCATTTGGGATTCTATGGGATAATGATTGGCCACTTTTAGAATTTGGAATCTCTTCTTCAAAACACCAATTGCTCTTTCAATGTGGTTACGAGCCAGAGCGTGCCGGTGGTTGAAAAGCTCTTGATGGTTAGCATAGCCGGTATGAGAATTCCGACGCCTCCTGAATTCACCTAGATGGTACCGGACTCCCGGGTATGGGGCAAGAAAAGATGGTGTATTTCCATATCCACCATCCACGAGATAGAATTTTCCCGCGGGCACTTCAAACCCTCTACTAATGGCAGACCGAAGAACCCCTGCATCTGAAGCAGATCCTTCCCATCCACATGAAATAAATGTGAAGTTTAGGTCAAAGTCGCAAGCTACCATCATATTTTGAGAAAGGGTTCCTTTCCTATTCCTGTACGGAGCAGCTATATCTTCAGCTATTGTAATGGGAATATGTGTCCCATCAATTGCCCCAATGCAATTCTGCATATTAAAAAACAACAAATATGGAGGGTTTAGAAATGAATATGGATAAGCTTGGAGAAGTTTTTTGACAAGTTGGTAGATGTATAGTGGTTCACCTGAAAATAAGGCCAAAAGCGAGGGTTCGAAGCAATTCTTGGATGGGGCTGAAGAGAAATTGGGACCTTCACAAATCTCTGAACGAGAATTGGAATTATGTTGAAAATCTCATTCATCTTCCTACTAACTGTTTCGGCACTGTGTTGGAAGTATTTTTGAAGATCTTGATTGGTAGCATTATGTGAGATCATATACATGAACATGCCCAATTGCTCATCGACGCCTACAATTGATGTGCCTTCCAACAGACGCTCTCTTCTAAGATAGTTTGAGATGGATCTAAAAATCTCAGGCTCCATCCGAAATTCAACCTTAGACCAACTCTCATGCCCTTCTAGTATTTCCTTAACCTTCATAGCACCGGTTAGAGAAGACGTATGGACTGGTCTTTTTTCTTCATATAGAGCATAGTATAAAGCGGGAACCAATACAAAGAAAAGTTCGTCATCTTCGTCTTGTTCTTGCAGCAGAAATTTTCTAATCTTATACCTTCTAGAACCCATAACTAGTATTTTAAGCAAGAAAAAAATTAATAGAAGGCACGACCAGGAAAAAAACACTGTAAGCATTTCAGTTTGCAGCAGAAAAGAAGAGCATAAAAACTCTTAAAAAGCAGAGCACAAGCTCTAAAATAACACAGCGCAATCTCTGTTAAGGAAAAAACAGAGCACAAACATAATAGATCGGGTACCAGCAAAAATTAACTTGATGCATATTTTCACTGAACATGTATTCAGTTACTATCATACATACACAAAATTCAGTTAAAGAGATTATATATGCACTAACAAGCTTTTAACTGAAATGTTTGAAGTCGGTTTATTTTCTACTCTGCAGACACACTGGCACAAAAGTCATGATGAAACTCGAACGAATGTTATACAAGCTCCTATGACATCTCAGAAGACTAACAGAACAACAGTACAACTGATAACAATCACAACAGTCCTTAAGCACTAATATATAGTGATTATCCAATTTTACACATGACATCTACAAATCAGAATTGATACAGTACATCTACAAATTATCATGTGACAAATGAAATGTAACTGTAAACTCCAACTAGTCCTCGAACGCTTTCAGGTTGCGGTTGACGGATGTAAAGCCACCGTCGATGAGGAGGAAAACAAATAAGAGGGCCTCTTAATTCACAGCAGCAACAAGTTTAGGGTACTGGATGACTTACCGATGGAGGCGGCTTTTCGCTGAATCTTGAGACGGCGAGAGGAAGGTTCAGGTAAGTGCTCACTGAATGTGAATAAATAACCACAGATGTGAGATGCTCCTTGGAATATACCTGTTATAAAACAGTGGTTAAGCATCAAATTAATCAAAGTGAAACCAGGAATATCACAAATTCATACTGATTGCAGTGACCAGGAAAACTCAATAGAAGGCACAACTAGGAAAAATTAATAGTGGTCCACATTGCAGTACTAGCAACATTCCGAAAATGCCATGAGTTTACAGAGGGTAACACTCTATTGTTATGCATAATATAGTAATTATATACCGGATCAGAGAGAGAATTCTATCAGACAAGGGTAACACTCTATTTTTATATACCAAGCATGGAAAAACAGCAGATAAGTACACAAAATCAGAAATATTGCAACTCATTCAATTCAGTTCAGGTCAGATAAGAAGAACTCCCACATAGAAGCTCTAGTTTGGAAGCTACCCCCACAGAAGAATAAAGTTCAGTTTGGAAGCTACCCCCACAGAAGAATAAAGTTCAGTTTGGAAGCTACCTCCACAGAAGAATAAAGTTCTGCCAACCAAATCTCTAACCAATAGTACTAATTGACAGCCTAACAGACTGCCTGAAATGTGAACTAATAAAACCAAGTATAACAGCTTATATGCTTTAAAACTTTCTGTCAGATATAGGCTGTGGGTCAGTTTTCTCGTTGGCTCTACCATTCCCATCTACAAAAGCACATATATGGAAATACCTGAAGATAAGGTAACTCAACACATCAAGAGGAACATACATGGACTTGCAATGCTGGTCGCAAATCACAAAAATAACAACATACTGAAGAACAAATGCTCTATGTTCCTCTCTTAAATTTTGCAAACCAGACAAATAACATCAAGCGGGAACATACATGGACTTGCAATGCTGAACATACTAGAGTCACAGTACTAGATACTACTGAAGCAAAAAATTAAATACTCTTTACACCTCTCTCTCAAATTTCAGAAAATTAAATACTCTTTACAACTACTACACTGCATCGAAGCATTGCTCCGAGCCTGCGCCAAACTTTCACCAGTCCAACACTGTCACTCTTCAACACAGACACAAAAAAACTCTAAATTTTGGTAGAAAACTGTTGTGAATAAACTAAAGGCATAGTAATATACTGCCTAAAGTGTTCAGTGTCTTGCTAGGGTCTACTTGCCTGCTACTAGAAAATTTGTTAGCATCATCATTTACTAATTATAAATGTTTCCTAGTGGTAGTTCTTGAAAGTAAGATATTCCTTGTATTTTGCAACAGCTTTGCCCGAGCTAAGAGCTAGCTTCCAGTAAGCTCCAAAGCGTTTGCTGTCATTATTTGGCAGGGATTGTATTGTACACTGCCTAATGTACATCTATACATGTACTCGTGAATAATTAATGGTGATTATCTGCTAGGGAGCAAGGATATTCGAGAGGAGGGGAGCAGAGGGGAGTGCAGCAACAAACCTGCAAGAACCGGCTGCCGGAGCTCGAGATCCTGGTGGCGGTGAGCGGCCAGAGATCTTCTTGTTCCTCCACGGGAAGAGATCGGCAGCTGCGAGATCGAAGGAAGACGAGATCGAACCATGAGAACACAAGAACCGCGCCCTGCACGGCGAGATCGAAGAAAGGCACGCCTCCGCTGGAGCAGTTGCCGCTGCACCTTCGCTGAAGCACAAGACAGAGGGAGACGCACCTGTACGCTAGAGCAGTCGCCGCCTCACTCCTGGTCGCGAGGGAAGGCGCCTCGCCTCGCCGCCGCCGCCTCGCCTCGCGGAGGAAGGTTCGTCGCTGCGCGAGCGAGAGCAAGCGAGATGGGGAATTCGTCCCCGATGTCTCAACTAGGGGAGCCCAAACCCGGGGAAAAGTCGCGGAAGGGCCGAATATCCCTGGCCTCGCGGAGTGCCAAATGGACCAGTGAGTCTACCCGGGCCAGATTCGGCCTGGGGCATTTCGCCCGGGGAAAAGGCCGGGATCCCGGGCTTTTCCCCTCCTACCAAATGAGCCCTAAGGTGGTTCTTGATGATTGGAAGAGGCTATACTCAAACACAAAGAGCAACTTCCACGAGGTTGCCGTTAAAGTTATCATTTCTGTTTTATGGAATTCTTCTATTCCATATGTTAGTGATCCCTTGCGCTTCTATCCATGGATTTTGTAATCTAGCAATAAAATCAAGCAATCAACCACTTCTAGCTACAAATTTGGTCTGTTGATACTAATAGGCGTAAAGGCCAAGAAGAACTCATTGTCTTTTGTCGCACCCGGACTTCTAGAGGATACTCACAGTCCGCTAAACAGTAGAACAAATGGCTTACAGGGCATACCGGCACCCGCATCTCAATATGAGCAGGCCAACACGTAAACGTGTGACAACCATTCTCTACTATCCATCGTCTGCGTAAACCATCTCATAGAAATCCGACTACTTCCGTTGACGTACTTCATAACATACACACATGGTACGTCAACGGCATTTGAACAAGTGATATCACAACATATCTCTAAGACACAAAAGATTGAAATAAGTTGCAAATAGCTCTCACTAGAGCAGAGATAGCAAATACAATCATCCAGAGGACACATGTCCCAACAATTCATCATTACAACACAGCGGAAGCATCCAAAGTGTCTGAGTACAGACAAGATCCAAATAGGCCTAAGAGGCCGGAAACGAAAAGACGGAGCCCATCCACGATGTCTCGGATCCTGCCCGGGTCCGCTAACTACTCGTCAGCAGCCTTGTCATACTCCACGTAGTAGCCTCCATGGGGATCCTCGGAAACGTAGTCTGCGGAAACCACAGCCCCAAAGGGGTCAGTACATAAACGTACTGGCAAGCAAGACTCACAAGATACCATAGTGTACCCGGCAACACCAAGTACAGATGCTTTGGGTTCAACGGAAGAATAGGTGATACAAAAGTGCGGCAGCAGTCTGCTCTAACCAACTACAGAAACACGCTACAACATCCGGCTAAAAGAGAGGGATAAGATAGCGTATCGTAACCAACTACCACTATCCTCAAACAAACCCATCCTGGATCTCGCCCCTTATCCAAAGAAGCAATCCGAGGATAACTCGCACAGTTGGATTAATGATGGTTCAAGTTATTGTGTCAATAAGACTATTACTAGTCAAGTTATCATTAGTTAGGTGTAAGTTGTTCTGAGTACTTGTTAGCCAGTACTTTCACCAAGTCAACCATAACCGCGGAAAACACGGCTTCTCGAGAAGATTTAACCCTGCAGGGATGCACCAATTTGGCCGTACACGTAAGAATAACCCGCCAGATGGAATGGCCCTTCCACCAAGCGGGGCACTCAACACAACTCAACTCTTCTTCGCATCAAGCCCAAAGAACCCCGTGCAATTGAGCACACGGCTAATCAAGCCCCACGAAGAAAAGGGGACCCTCATAGCACTCTAAGAACGTGTCTCCCTAAATGCCGACTGCAAAAGTTTCCACCCTGGCCTCGGGTTTATACCTGCATATGCGTGCGGCAAATGGAAAACCCGAACTAAATGAGGCGATTTGGACGAGATGCGAATCGAATCAAATTGAGGGGGGCGCCCATACACGCTTCCCACATGCGGATAGTGCGCTCATCATGGATCAGTAGACAAGACCCTTTTCCTAATTAGGGTCGACACTAGCAGGCCTCAAAACCACGTCGGGCCTCCTGCCGGTGCCTTATCATCAAATTAGCATTACCTCAAACATTAACAGGTTGTTGTTGAACATCGAGCCCCAGAACATAACAATTATGGTAACAGAAATAACGGACAGCAGACTCGAGCATAAACAACCCTAAGCATGCTAGTAAGACACAGGCAACAAGCAACGGGATTTTAGGTGTGGAGGTGAGGCTATATCAGGGTTAAAGGATAACATGTGATAGGATCGAACACAAGCAACGATTCATAAGGCTAGCAGGATAGACAACGGAAAGTATCGGTATCCAATGTGGAAAGGAACACAATGGTTCATGTGAGTGAATACTTGCCTGCAAACTCAGCAGCCTGGTACTGGGCTAACTCCTCAGAAGTAGTGTCGTAAACCTCGTCTGTCTCAACGTCGTCGTCTATTCGGGAAGAAGCAAACAAACAACGCAGAGAGACAAACAATCAATAACATGGCATAATGCACAATCAGGGGATGATGCATGGCAATTTATTTGATGCATCAAAGGTAAGCTAGTTGACATGGTAACAATATTAAATGGACTCATATGCAATTTGGATTGCATATGGAAAGCCCATGAATTAAGGTTGGATTAAATGATCTACAACTAATCATCATGTGTAAGTGAATTAGCATGATGCATGGATGAGGAAAATAAAAAGAAAACAACAATAGATACAATTTGAAAAGGTGTTTGCCAAGTTTGAAATTTTATTTATTAAGTTATGAAAATTTGCTTCCTAAAGGAGTTACACAAGAATTTGTTGTTTTCACCAATTTTAATTGTTCAAAATAAATAACAAAATTCATATTTGGTAAGAACACAAAATTTTAGGTGGGATACATGTTTCATTTGTTGGAAAAGGAATTAAAATGAATTAATTATGAATTAAACAAGTTTAAACAAGATTTAAATGAATTTAATTCAAGTATGAATTTATTTGAATTTTTATTTGTTCAAAACATTTAATAAAATTCATATTTGAGAAGATTATATTTTTCTGGTTTGAAAACATATTTTATATGTTCAAAAAGGAATTTAATTTGACCAAGTTATGAATTTAGCAATTTTTAAATGATTTAAACAAGGTTTAAATTATTTAACCAATTTTAATTATTCAAAACATGAAACAAAGTTTATATTTGGAAAGGTGGTTCAATTTAGCATGGAAAACATATTTTATTTGTTGAAAATGGATTTAAAATGAGCAAGTTATTAATTTGACAATTTTAAATGCATTAATTAAGAAACAGTTGTTTTCAGCAATTTAATTTATTTAAAACAGAACACAAAGTTGATATTTGCAAAGTACGTGAAAAATGGGATGGAAAACATATTTAGTTTGTTGAATTTGGAATTTTTATGCCCAAGTTATGAATTTTGCAAAATTAAATGAATTAAACAAGGATTCAAATATTTCACCAATTTAAAATATTCAAAACAGTAAACAAAATTTATATTTGGGTAGAGAATTCAATTTGATATGAAAAACATATTTAAAATGTTGAATTTGAAGTTGTAATGAATTAGTTATGCATTTTTAAAGTTGAGGGTGTGTTCTGCCATTTTAAATAGTAGCCAGGGACTTAGAAAAAAATTTAACAGGGACCTAGAAGTAACTACAGGGACTTGTGTGCGATAAGAAGTGGATCTGGATCTGGGGAAAAAAAGATGAAAAAAAGATGGGTTAAACCCGCGGGGGTGGGATTCGATCCCAAGCCCTCCTGCTCGCGCGCACAGGGAAGCTACCAGTGCGTTACTGCTTGTCTCGTGACAGGTACTACTCGCGCGGGCTTTTGTGGTAACTCTTCGGGCCTGCACCTAAACTGACGAACTGAACGTTTGTTCAGTTACCTGAACCTGGGCGAGGACAGATCGACGATGGTCGATCGCTGCCGGCGAGGAGCGCCACGGGCTGCTGCTGTGCGCACCCGTGTGCGTGGCTGCTAGCGGGTGCGGAGGGGAGGAGGAGAGGGAGTAGCGAGGGGGGTGATCACCTCGGGCTCGTCGAGCGGAAGCAGCGACGAGGAGGAGAGAACAGTGGCGACTGACGACGGAGATGAGGACGGCGGCGGCGACTCCGTTGCTCCCGGTCCCTGTTGTGATGTCGAGGAGGTAGCCGTCGTCGAGGGGAACCGATTCCCGGCCCTAACCTGCGCGGAGGTCGCCCATGTCGTCGGCGATCGCCGGAGAGGGAAGAGGTGGGGCTCGGTGGTGATGGTGCAGAGACAGACAGCGGGAGAGAGAGAGGGGAAGAAAGGAGGAAATGGCGGCGGGAGAGAGAGAGAGGAGGGAGAAGAACTAGGGCAGAGGGAGAGGAGCTCGATGCTCTGGTTTTAAGGAGGAGGGGGAGGATCTCACGGCCGTTCCTCCTCTGTATCTGTCGACGTGTACAGGCGCGATGTGCAGCCGTACAGAGGTAGAAGGAGATGGGGGGGTACCAGGCCGTGGGGATGGTGGGCTGGCCCAAATGGGCTGGCCTGCCCTCTCCCCCTCTGGTTTTGTTTTATTTTTTTCTTTCTGTTTCTTTTTTTTTGCTGAAAAGAAAAAGGAAGAAAAAGCATAGTTTTAGGGTTAGAAAAATTAGGAAATTTTTTTGTGTAGGTTAGTTAATGTAACAGCAACATTTTGCAAAATTTTGTTTTCAAATATTTCAAATTAGTTGCTGTTTTGGTAATTTGATTGAATTTAAGTGAATTTGATATTAAATGAAATATTGAAAGAAACAATTTAATTGGTTTGAGCTTCCAAGTTATTGGGAACCATTTGATGGTTTGATTTGAATATTTTTATTTGAAAATTGTAGCATAACAAGTATGAATCAAAGGTTTGAATTCTTGGTTTGAAATTCAAATGGAAAACAAGGAAAAACAACTGAAAACAATTGGAAAACAAATGCCAAAACAAATGCAATGATGATGTCATGATGCAAAACATAAATTAACAAGAAATAAAACATTCTAGGGGTTGTTTTCATACTTGGGATGTTACAAAACGCCCCCCCCCCCTTGAAGGAATCGCGCCCCGAGATTCCTACTGAGAAGAGAAAAGGTCCGGATACTTCTTGCGAAGATCCTTTTCGGTCTCCCACGTTGCCTCTTTATCGGAATGATGAGACCACTGCACTTTTAAGAACTTGGTGCTCTTGTTGCGAGTCTTACGCTCGGTCTCATCGAGAATTCGAACAGGGTGCTCCTCATAAGATAGATCTTCTTGCAGTATAATGGAATCATGATCAACTGCACGATATGGATTTTTGAAACACCTCTTGAGCTGTGACACGTGAAACACATCGTGCACTTTGGATAGCTTTTCTGGAAGTTCAAGGCGATAGGCATTTTCTGCACGCCTTGAGAGAATGTTGAAAGGACCAATGTATCTTGGTGCAAGCTTTCCTTTGACACCAAAACGATGAGTGCCTCTGAGGGGAGTTACACGGAGATATGCTTTGTCACCAGGTGCATAAATCATATCCCTGTGCTTGCTGTCATAGTAGCTTTTCTGACGAGACTGAGCAATCTTGAGATTGTCACGAATGATACGAACTTTCTCTTCGGCTTCCTTAACAATGTCAAGGCCTAAGAGTGAACGTTCACCAGCTCCAGACCAATTGATTGGACTCCTGCATCTGCGGCCATAGAGAGCTTCAAATGGTGCCATGCCTAGGCTTGCCTGGAAGCTGTTGTTGTAGGATAATTCAGCATATGGAAGACATTCCTCCCATTTCATGCCAAAAGAGATACCACATTCTCTGAGCATATCCTCGAGAATCTGATTGACTCTTTCAACCTGCCCTTGAGACTGAGGATGGTAGGCTGTGCTGAACAGAAGTTTGGTGCCCAATGCTTCTTGAAAACTCTTCCAGAAATGAGAAGTGAATATGCTTCCACGGTCTGAGCTTATTTCCAATGGAACACCATGGAGAGGAACAATCTTTGCTGTGTAGAGCTCTGCTAACTGGCTAGCTGAGATTGTTTCTTTGACAGCAAAGAAGTGAGCTACCTTAGTGAGACGGTCAATGACAACGAAGATTGCATCGTTGCCCCTCTTGGACTTTGGAAAACCAGTGACGAATTCCATTTCAATCATGTCCCACTTCCATGTAAGGACCCCAGACCGGCAGTCTGAAACCCTACGTATGCATACATTCACGATCCCAGAAAGATCAGTCGTGAACAACATACAAAGTTGGCACACAGAATACATCATCCATTACACGAATACATAACGGTATTTCACAAATGATCACATGATCAAGACTAAAACATCTGCCACGCAGGGCAGGCAACTTAACAAACACAGCGGAAGACAATAAAAACATAACGTAGCTGAGCCCATGTCACGCCTTAACCTACAGGCTGCTGACCGGGAGACGAGCCTAATTCGCACAGTCGTCAACTCCGTACTTCTCTTCATAGATACCCTTTGGAGGCTCCTTCTCCAAATCTGATAAG
The DNA here is from genome assembly GCA_028641055.1 of Alopecurus myosuroides. NCBI lineage: Eukaryota > Viridiplantae > Streptophyta > Magnoliopsida > Poales > Poaceae > Alopecurus > Alopecurus myosuroides. The sequence continues at coordinate 26,225,805 of CM054062.1, forward strand.
TAGATACCAGGGGCGAAACCATAATGAGTACGTTTGAATGTACTCAGCAAGACATCCATCATGTCACTTACCAACATGCAAATATGCTTATATGGTGGAATAGGTAAGCTATAAATAGGGTTCACTATCAATGGTGTTCATATATGATGACACCACAGTTGCAGTCAGGTTAATCTGTATCTTCGTTGAAGAAGATACTTCAGAAGAAAATAATATAGTTTTATTTCTCTTGTCGACATCACATGTACAAGAGTTTTTGTAAAGTTTTGTTAAAGAATATTTTCTCTTTGCAAAACTTCTTGGAATCAGTTTCCAGAATTCCTGCTTAGAGTAGAAAAGGTTTTCTTTGCAAAACATTTTGTTTTGTATCACAGCATCTGGCTTTCCATCAGCGGTACCTCCACGGTACAAGCTTTCCTTCCTTTCCGAACTTCACAAGTTCCACATTTCCTTTCCTCAAGTTCCTTTTCAAAAACTTCTTTTTGAAAACATTGACACAATGCTAGCTACATGGCCATTCAACCGTCCATATCCGAGGACGCGGCTATCTCGAAATAGTTTTACTCTGCAGAGGTGTACACATTTCCACCAGATCCAGAATCCGCCATGAAACACCCATGGACTGTCCTCAACCTATGAGAACATCAGATAACTGATCTCGACTATCCACTCTGTACAAGCTAGCACATGACTATCTCTTCAATTGGGGTTTCCCTCCCTGGCAAGCCATGTCACACACCGCTCAATCAGGAGACCCAACTGCTGCATCCGGAGGGAAAATTAATCCCACACTTTAGATGTCCCGTATACTCACTCCTAGCGACATTTCGGTTCGGAGGATCCAATCCCCTATAGCCTTTGAGATAGCTCACATACTAACCATAACAAGTTTTTAATCAAGCCCCTACCCATATTGGGGTAAAGTGGCAGTACGGTAAAGGTTGTCCAGCGAAGACTAGGTTATGTGTCATTTTTGAAAACACCACTTTCTCAAAAATGACCACTTCCACATTCCTCCGGAGAACAAGGATCCGCCTTTTCTCCGGGTTTTTCCGTAAAGCCTTTGTTTTGTAGAATCACAATTTTAGGGTGTCCACTTAGGGACTAGTATATTTGATGGTAATAAATACCATATGGTGGCTTATGGGCTTGGTATCACCAAGTTTAACTATTGGCATGATAGTAACCTATATAACAGTATAGTAATAATATTCCACATCAAAAATAGTTTTGATAATCAAGTTTTTGGTAAAACTTCAGAGGTAATACATGCATGATAGATAATGGTAAGTATTGTATCAGCAAGCAATCAGGATGCTTGCCTGGTATCTCTTTGTGTCCCTGGTTGTTGGAGTGGCTGGAACTTGAAACAGAGCTCCCCGACACTTCCTTCCTCTTCGTTTTTCTAACGTCGTAAAAAGAGAATAAAGGACACACATTCAGAACCAAACAAGACAAACAAGGCTACAAGTAATACATACAGCAAGCAATCAAGAAGTACCACCCAAGTTCTCAATTTTTCCCTTAAGAAAAATTGGCATAAAAACTATAGTTGAAAAGTCTGCTTTTTTCCTAGTGTTTATGTGTGGCCAATTCAAAGATTCTTGGTTAAGAACACCATGGACCAGTGGGGTAAAGCACATGTTACTAGACAGTAGGGTGTCACATAAAACACATTTTGATGTCTAAAAATTCCCACAACAATCTCTATGGCTAGCACACATAATTTGCTAAATTACTCAAGTGGTGAAATAAGCTCATGACAACAAGTCAAACCTATTTTTCCACCATGAGGCAAACATACCAGTGGGTGCTCCACTAGAAAATATGCTCACCAAGAGGTTAATAAGCCTCTGGTCACTTTTATAAAAGTGCTCAAAACAAACAAACAAGCATCCAAAACTCCTACTCAGACTAGTAGAAAATTTAGGAAAAATACTAGACTAGTTTAGGCTACACTAGTTAATTTTATGCACAAGTGTGCAAGCTAGCAGAGGCAAAATACTCCTCTAACCAGTACCATAAATTCTACTGGATTCCACAAAATAACATAAAAACATAGCTAGGAAACAAGGAAAAACTATGCTTAAAATGCTACACATGTGAGGAGATTAATTCCTAGTCATCCAAGTGTTATTCATGCTTTTATGCTACTTAAGAGGAAACCTATCAGAGGTGAAAACCCTAAGATTAAAATGCCACAAGGACATTCCATCCTCTGGTTTCCATACCAAAGATTCATATTTTTCCCTAGGGGAAAACAAGACAAAAAGCATACATGAATATCCTAGTATGAAATTTAGACTTTAAGCATTGCTATTTAAATCTATTTCAAACACAAGCACCAAGTATCTAGGGGTGCTATAACCAAAATAACAGTACCTAAATGGTACTAGTTTCATGAGAATTAATCTAGCAATAAGCCTAAAAAGCATTTGAAGATCTACTCAAAACATATATAAAAGAAACACATCTTGTGTGGGGGAAATAATGTTTCCACCAAAAATGCAATGAAACCAGTGGGTGTTCCACTAGCATATCAAAGCATTAAGAGGTCACAATGCCTCTGATCCACTTGCTAAAAATTTAACAAAAGACTAAACAAGCTTCTAGTGCAATAACAATACTAGCAGAAAATAACAGGGTGCTAAAATAAGCAAGGTAATGATACTCATGCTATTGTTTTCACACATGTGAAAACTTTAGGTGTCAAGTACTCATAACAAACTTATCAAAATGCTACTGGACCTATGGATACAACCCAAAAATATGTGGTCACAAAACCACAAATGATTATGTCAAAATTCCACACATGAGGGAATTTTTCCATAACCATTCTCATAGTCATGACAAAGCTAATAGTGCTTTTCTACCAATTCCAATGCAAGATAGCAGAGGTGATAACAACACAAGCTAAGTACCAACATGGTACTGGATACACTCAAAAAAAAATCCAAGTGCTTTGCACATGAATTCATCACTCAAAAATACTATGAAAAATATTAACTAGAGAATAATCATATGTTAATAACAAAAATCCTATTTCTTCTACACTCAAGTCCACACAATCTAACATGATAAAATAACTAAGTAACACTTAGTAAGCAAGTTCACACAAGTTATACATGCTAGAAAACAATATTGTAACACAAAAATATAATAACTCAATTTAATTACTTAAAATGCCAAAATGGCAGAAATAAGCAAAACAAGGATCTGTCCACCAAAATTTCTATGATGCTCTAAAAATTAATCCCTTCTAGGTTTGGATAGCCCTAAGCATGTACAAGACCATCCAATTTAGTTTGCATCAAAATCATCTTTAATTAATTTATAAAAATCACCAAAGTGCTCTCTGGTGTTTTACCAAATTGCATGCCATTTCAAAAATACAATGAATTTGGAAACGAGGTTAATTGCTCCTGTTAGGAAATTTCAAGGGCTTTCCAATGCAATTGGCCTCACTTCATTCTGAGTTGTAAAATTAAAATGGTGCTCATTTTGGTGTTTCTGGTAGCTGTTACCAAAACATTTTTCATTTCAAATCCATCCATCCAAATGTAGATCTACAACTTGGAGGTGGTTCATATTTTGTTTCTTTAGATCTGTGAATTTTGGTTTGGTAAAATTCATCTTTTAAGTTGCCTTTTGGAGCCAAAAGCAAACAGGTAACATTCTGTAAAATAAAATGGAAAAGAAACACTGTGTTGGGCCAGATCTGCTCACTGGGCCGGCCTGGATCTACTGCTACCGCCGCGGGAGCAAGCCCGAGTCGCTGACTCGCGGGCCAGCTGCCACGCGGGCAGCCACGCGGCAGATCCGCGGCCCCACAGGCAGGTTTGACCTCTCCGCGCGGGGTCAAGGCCTGCTGGCGCAAGCACGACGCCATCGATGCGTCACTCGCCGGCGAGAACGCTCCGGCGAGGCAAAATCGAGCGAGTCAGAACCCTATTTCACGAATCAACTGCATCCTCATGTTTCTCTCGACGCGAGCGACCGAACGGAGGCAACCTCGTTTCTGGGGAGTGGCCGGAGAGACCACGGCGACGACGGCGTGCGACGGCCGGACAGCGCCCACGGCGCGGCGACGAAATACGAGGAGAGGGAGAGGGGAAAAATGACGGGGAGGCTCACCTTCTTACCCTAAACGCGTAGAGGTGCTCGGAGAGGAAGGAGGGGGCTCGAGGCGGCCGGAATCCCTCGCCGGAGTCGTCGGGCTCGGAGAAGGGAACCGGACGGCGCGGCGTCTACGGTTCGTTTCGGCCCGATTCGTTTTGCACCGAGCACAACCACAACCAGGCGAAGACGATGGAGCTAGCGGCTGCCGGCGGCGAGCACGGCAATGGCCTAATCGGCGGCGAGCTTAGAAGCTAGGGTTCGGTTTTTCGTTTTTGGGCCTTTTTGGTACAGTGAGAGAGAGAGGCTTCGAGTGGGGAGAGAGAGGGAGCAGGTAGAGCACATGGGAGGGGTTTTTAAGCAACTAGGAGCCTTCTACTCGAAGCTAAGGAAGCATGGGCAGCCATGGCGTCATCTACAGGAAGAAGAAGGACACCATGTGACTAGGATTACATTTAAGTCCCTGGAAAATTTACAAGTAGGTCCTTTGCCCTCTGAAAATGGATGTTTTCCCTAGGCAAACAAAGTTAAAATTTAATTTCCTTTTGCCCAAAATTCTAATTAGTTGAGATGCACAACATATATGAAAATTGGCTCCATTGGGTAAACTTTATAATTCAAAGTTATTCAAATTTGAATTCTGACATAAATGGACATTGAATTTATTAACCTACTTAGGAGCTTCCAAAAATGATAATTTTTGGCACACATTCCTTATTTGATGTGTTACTTATTTGGTAGAAAATTCAAGTCATTTAGAGTTACTTCATAGAACAAACTTGTTCAAATTTCAAAAAGGTGCTGTGAAGAAAACAGGGGTTTTTGGCAACTTAAATTATTCAAAAACTTGTTCCCTTTTGGTTTTCATCCTTATTTATGATATAGAGCATGTGGTATTTATTTCATGGCATTTGGAAAAAGTTTGTAGAACAAACTTGTTCAAAATCCCAAATGTTGCTGTGGAGAAAATTCATGTTTTCAGGACTTTAATGGATTCAATTTTTGGTCTCCTCTTGTGTGTGTTCCTTATTTGATATAAGGAAGCACTGGTATTAATTTCATCTCATTTTATGAAAGTTTCCAATAGTAACTTGTTTGAGTTTTCTGTTTCTAGAAATATTAGAATTTCTATTTAATAAAGCACTAGGCTTTTCTTTATCAATGCTTTGCCAAAATATTTATATGACTAGAGATAGCAAGTCAATGATCTCTAATACCTTTGTTTCTAAGCTTGCAAGGTTGGAAAAACATTTGATAATATTTTGGTGAAGCATCTAAGAATGCCTCCTTTTCTGATAATCTTTTAGGGAAATTTTATTTAGTGTTTCCTCTTTCTTAATTTAGAACTTGAAATAATATTCAACAGGTATGAAGTATGGGATTCATAAGATAGTTTTTGGAAAAACTCTTTGATCAATATTTACTTTAGAAAATATTGCCAAGGTCATTGGAACAATATGTTGAATATTTTTATCCCTGGAACAATATGTTGAATATTTTTAGTTCACTGCTTTGCTATCCTTTTAAGTTTGCAAGTTTATATAATTAGTTTGTTTAGTTGCACTTAAACAACCACAAACAAACACAACCAAGGTTTATTAGTAAAGCAATTAGCAAAACAACTGTGTTAACAGGTATTCTAAAATTGGGATGTGACAGGTCTTCCCCCCTTAAAAAGAATCTCGTCCCCGAGATTCACAAGCGAGGACTAAGGGAGGGCCAACAAACACAATGTTAGTGTTGGAGTGCAGGTGCTTCCCCCCTTTGACTTTTCTTGGGAGGTGGGGCACATCCCTAAATTAGCAAATTAACTCTAAAAATAAGTACACCAGTACTTGTTTTAGGTCCAAAACTTTTGTTTCCTTGTTTGAACAAAAATTACGGTTAGTGCAGAAGTACCTGGAAATGTACCGTCAATTATTTACATGAGTTCCTAGCTATATCCCACATATTACATAACACATATGGAGTGGTGTACCACTCACATAACATGGTACATAATAAGCTAAAAATTATAGCTTGTGGGTGCAAAGGTTAGGTTGCTAAGGTAAAATAAACAGACAGAATAATACCCATGGCAGTGGGTATTACTCACCACAAGCAACTATCACTTAATGTGTTCATGATTTTAGTTGAATGTTTTACTTTCATAAGATACTCTTAAGCACAATCATAACACCAGTATAAACTCATGCTAAGGTAAAACATTTAAACCACATCCAATAAACAAGCAAACAACACCACAGAGGAATAGATTATTTATTCACTAGGTTATTGTTTATTAGAGGTTTTGGAATCCATCAATCATGAAAAATTAGCAAACAACCAGTAGCTAAAAACCAAAGAATACAATCATAAAGGTACTCAAAAATACCATCTTTACACAAGATAAAACTGCTATTACACAGGCATAAAAAGGTCTGCACAAATAACACACTAGTATGAAAAATCTACACCAGCATGCTATAAGAGATAATCATATCCTATAACCATAGAACATGTAACTAAATAATTCATGGCATTATAACAGAAGTAATAACTTCCTAAACATGCTATATCAACACATATACTCATAAAATAAAAAGAGGGTAATACTAGAGCAAAAATCACCATTTTCTAGTGGTGAACTAGTTTCACTCTAGAGAAGCAAACAATGCTATCATGATGTTTAAACTTAAACAAGCAAGTCATGAACATAAATGTACCTAATAGCAGTACACAAAACTTACTCATGTTAGTAAGCACAAACATCAAAACAATTCCATGATACAACCATTAAACAAGCATAAATTAATTCTAGCAATTTATGTTTTTCTTAAACAATTACTAGCAAACAAGAAAGGTATAAATCACACAACCAGTAGCTATGTAATTAATGAAAAGTTATTTAAACCTTTTCAAAAATCCATATACTCAATTTAAAATTATTCACAAACAATCTACCAATCAAGAGGAATTTATTTTATTTGCGAACAATTTAATTTTAGCACACGATAGTGAAACGTTTCTTAACATGATACCCCTAAGGAATATTATGCTAACAAAAGTATCACACCTAAACATATTAGGATTTACTAATAATAAATAGACTTCTCACTTGCATAGGTGAGAACAAACCATTTATATTTTCCATGGTGGAAAATAGAAATCAATCACATAGTGAGACACGCTATTTTCACACATGTGTATGGTTGGGGATTTTTATCCTCAAGCTAAAATGCAATGGGACCAGTGGGCTATGGCCTACTAATACCGAGTAAAAATAGGTACTAAACCTCTGGTTACTCATGAAAAACTTTGTATACAAGATAAAAATATAAGGCTATTTAATCTAGTGAAGCAATACTAGTGCACACTGATAGTAATTCTTACACATGCTTTACTATTAAGAGATATGCAGGCTAACATAGGTACAAGCATCAAAATATCAGTACCTAAATGGTACTGGACTCAAGAAAACATAGCACAAAATTTATCAAAGCATTCACACAAAGGTCTATCTTTCACAATAATTCCAAATAATAAAAACTGGAAAAATAGCAAAGGTTACTCATGCTTTGCTATAAGATCACATGCAAGTTAATGAAGATAACAACATATAAATAACAGTACCAAAATGGTACTGGATCTATCATAACCATAACAAAAATCTAGGTATAACAAATTTACAAGGATTTGCCCACTCAACAATCCAATTAATAAAACTGGAAGGTAACAAATGCTATTCATTTTTATTCGAGTTTTCAATCATGCACACACTTTCTAGGGTAGATTTATTGTAAGAGAACAACATAATAACAAGTCCTAACAACTCCATATAAGTTAGGAAGCAAGATTGAATAATACACAAATTTATTTCAATCAAGAGCACACAAAGAAACAAACACAGGAAAACTGTTGTTTTTCTTGATCTATCTTAATCATTCCATCGTTCACTTAATTTCTAAACCCCGAATCTTCATAGTAACTACAACGTCTATTAAGATTTGGTTTCCAAAGTAGATACACATGATATCCTATTGACTAGTAAACGAATAAGTCATCATCTTATTTTCTCGTGACTTCTCCTTTTTACCACTTGATTAAAAGGTGTCGTAAGTCACTTAATTCCTTGGTTTAGAAAGAGCTGTCAGTGGTTTACATGCTTTGGTTAGGTGTCAACCTAAGATTAGACAAAACATGTTAGTCTTGTTAGCTTTCTATTTAATCATGTTCGTCCGACAAGATACGACTAGCGTCATCGTACGTCGAATATTGAATTGTGCTCTTTGGATTGGCTTTTGAGGGGGTTGCGCATCATGGCATGTGAAGACTTATTTTGCACCTTTCTCCAGAGGAGGGAGGTATATAACTTTTAAAATGCGACGTTTAGCCAACAGGGCAAAACGAGTCTTTTGCAAACAGACAAACATAGAGGTTTTGGTCAGTATTGGTTGGTTTTCTTCATGCCTTTTCTTCTATGAAGGTTGTCGTTGTTGGAGATTTATCTGTTGGAGTGCATCACTGGTAGCAACGCTATCAGTTCGCGTGGCTTGATGGTCCTCTACTATTAGGTCCAATGGTGCTTTTATTGATGGTGGGGGAGATGGTGGTGGTTCACGACGGGTCGCATTATGAAGCGAAAACAAGTATAAGTCTAAGCAACAAATTCTTGTTTTTGAATACTATACAAACATTTTTTCTTGCAAAAATTTAACACGAGGCGATTCAAAAACAAGAGCGGGGCAATCACAAATTTGCAAAATTTGAGCACCCCAAAAACATATAGAAGCCTAGATGAACCAAATTCTACACCACACTATAGCACAAAGTCCTACGGACACACATAAGCAAGCCAAAACACACAAGCAAGGCTCCATTGGAGCTACGTCGGGGATGATCCGAAATCCTAGAAGTGGCTGAAGAACTATATCTACTTCTGACCATCATCACTGTAGAGCTAGGCAATTATTTTGGTCTCTCGGGACATCGGCAAGTATAAAAGTTTTTGTATGAAACAAGATAAAGTTGAAGTAAACTTTTACTGAGAGGTAAAACTTACGCAACAATCTGTTTTTGAAACTCCAACTATTTTCTGGACAGAAAACTTAAAAGACGAGAGATGTTTCAAAAACAGAGCGGAGCAGTTGCAAACAAGTAAGAAATAACTCTTAACCGAGAGAGATACTAACTCTGTAAGGCCCGCCCTTCGAACCACTGTTCAAGGACGCCCTTGATATGCATTTAGAATCTTTTGAAAAGATAAAAAGGAGGGGAAAATATACTAAAATTCCCTTAGATAAAAATAATGTAGATAGTAAATAGGTTTTTACTCCAAAATACTTTTCTTTCCTATCTGACGTCCATGCTAACTAAGGTCTCCTAAGGTCAGGATGGCTCTGATACCAACTCTGTAAGGACCCCAGACCGGCAGTCTGAAACCCTACGTATGCATACATTCACGATCCCAGAAAGATCAGTCGTGAACAACATACAAAGTTGGCACACAGAATACATCATCCATTACACGAATACATAACGGTATTTCACAAATGATCACATGATCAAGACTAAAACATCTGCCACGCAGGGCAGGCAACTTAACAAACACAGCGGAAGACAATAAAAACATAACGTAGCTGAGCCCATGTCACGCCTTAACCTACAGGCTGCTGACCGGGAGACGAGCCTAATTCGCACAGTCGTCAACTCCGTACTTCTCTTCATAGATACCCTTTGGAGGCTCCTTCTCCAAATCTGATAAGTAGATACCAGGGGCGAAACCATAATGAGTACGTTTGAATGTACTCAGCAAGACATCCATCATGTCACTTACCAACATGCAAATATGCTTATATGGTGGAATAGGTAAGCTATAAATAGGGTTCACTATCAATGGTGTTCATATATGATGACACCACAGTTGCAGTCAGGTTAATCTGTATCTTCGTTGAAGAAGATACTTCAGAAGAAAATAATATAGTTTTATTTCTCTTGTCGACATCACATGTACAAGAGTTTTTGTAAAGTTTTGTTAAAGAATATTTTCTCTTTGCAAAACTTCTTGGAATCAGTTTCCAGAATTCCTGCTTAGAGTAGAAAAGGTTTTCTTTGCAAAACATTTTGTTTTGTATCACAGCATCTGGCTTTCCATCAGCGGTACCTCCACGGTACAAGCTTTCCTTCCTTTCCGAACTTCACAAGTTCAACATTTCCTTTCCTCAAGTTCCTTTTCAAAAACTTCTTTTTGAAAACATTGACACAATGCTAGCTACATGGCCATTCAACCGTCCATATCCGAGGACGCGGCTATCTCGAAATAGTTTTACTCTGCAGAGGTGTACACATTTCCACCAGATCCAGAATCCGCCATGAAACACCCATGGACTGTCCTCAACCTATGAGAACATCAGATAACTGATCTCGACTATCCACTCTGTACAAGCTAGTACATGACTATCTCTTCAATTGGGGTTTCCCTCCCTGGCAAGCCATGTCACACACCGCTCAATCAGGAGACCCAACTGCTGCATCCGGAGGGAAAATTAATCCCACACTTTAGATGTCCCGTATACTCACTCCTAGCGACATTTCGGTTCGGAGGATCCAATCCCCTATAGCCTTTGAGATAGCTCACATACTAACCATAACAAGTTTTTAATCAAGCCCCTACCCATATTGGGGTAAAGTGGCAGTACGGTAAAGGTTGTCCAGCGAAGACTAGGTTATGTGTCATTTTTGAAAACACCACTTTCTCAAAAATGACCACTTCCACATTCCTCCGGAGAACAAGGATCCGCCTTTTCTCCGGGTTTTTCCGTAAAGCCTTTGTTTTGTAGAATCACAATTTTAGGGTGTCCACTTAGGGACTAGTATATTTGATGGTAATAAATACCATATGGTGGCTTATGGGCTTGGTATTACCAAGTTTAACTACTGGCATAATAGTAACCTATAATATAGTATAGTAGTAAATTCCACCTCAAAAATAGTTTTGACAATCAAGTTTTTGGTAAAACTTCAGAGGTAAAACATGCATGATATTTAATGGTAAGTATTGTATCAGCAAGCAATCAGGATGGCTTGCCTGGTATCTCTTTGTGTCCCTGGTTGTTGGAGTGGCTGGAACTTGAAACAGAGCTCCCCGACACTTCCTTCCTCTTCGTTTTTCTAACGTCGTAAAAAGAGAATAAAGGACACACATTCAGAACCAAACAAGACAAACAAGGCTACAAGTAATACATACAGCAAGCAATCAAGAAGTACCACCCAAGTTCTCAATTTTTCCCTTAAGAAAAATTGGCATAAAAACTATAGTTGAAAAGTCTGCTTTTTTCCTAGTGTTTATGTGTGGCCAATTCAAAGATTCTTGGTTAAGAACACCATGGACCAGTGGGGTAAAGCACATGTTACTAGACAGTAGGGTGTCACATAAAACACATTTTGATGTCTAAAAATTCCCACAACAATCTCTATGGCTAGCACACATAATTTGCTAAATTACTCAAGTGGTGAAATAAGCTCATGACAACAAGTCAAACCTATTTTTCCACCATGAGGCAAACATACCAGTGGGTGCTCCACTAGAAAATATGCTCACCAAGAGGTTAATAAGCCTCTGGTCACTTTTATAAAAGTGCTCAAAACAAACAAACAAGCATCCAAAACTCCTACTCAGACTAGTAGAAAATTTAGGAAAAATACTAGACTAGTTTAGGCTACACTAGTTAATTTTATGCACAAGTGTGCAAGCTAGCAGAGGCAAAATACTCCTCTAACCAGTACCATAAATTCTACTGGATTCCACAAAATAACATAAAAACATAGCTAGGAAACAAGGAAAAACTATGCTTAAAATGCTACACATGTGAGGAGATTAATTCCTAGTCATCCAAGTGTTATTCATGCTTTTATGCTACTTAAGAGGAAACCTATCAGAGGTGAAAACCCTAAGATAATAATGCCACAAGGACATTCCATCCTCTGGTTTCCACACCAAAGATTCATATTTTTCCCTAAGGGAAAACAAGACAAAAAGCATACATGAATATCCTAGTATGAAATTTAGACTTTAAGCATTTCTATTTAAATCTATTTCAAACACAAGCACCAAGTATCTAGAGGTTCTATAACCAAAATAACAGTACCTAAATGGTACTAGTTTCATGAGAATTAATCTAGCAATAAGCCTAAAAAGCATCTAAAGATCTACTCAAAACATATATAAAAGAAACACATCTAGTGTGGGGGAAATAATGTTTCCACCAACAATGCAATGAAACCAGTGGGTGTTCCACTAGCATATCAAAGCATTAAGAGGTCACAATGCCTCTGGTCCACTTGCTAAAAATTTAACAAAAGACTAAACAAGCTTCTAGTGCAATAACAATACTAGCAGAAAATAACAGGGTGCTAAAATAAGCAAGGTAATGATACTCATGCTATTGTTTTCACACATGTGAAAACTTTAGGTGTCAAGTACTCATAACAACCTTATAAAAATGCTACTGGACCTATGGATACAACACAAAAATATGTGGTCACAAAACCACAAATATTAATACCAAAAATTCCCCACATGAGGGAATTTTTCCAAACATCCTCATAGTAATGATTAAGCTACTCATGCTTTTCTACCAACTCAAATGCAACATAGCAGAGGTGATAACAACACAAAATCAGTACCAATATGGTACTGGATCCAATCAACAAACTCAAGTGTTTGCACATAATTGTATCACTCAAAATTACTATGCAAATATTAACTAGAGAGTAATCATATGTTAATTCTCAGAAAATCCTATTTCTTATCCACTCAAGTTCACACATTCTAACATGCTAAAATAGCTAAGTACACCTTAGAAAACAAGTTCACACAACTTTTACATGCTAGAAAACAATATTGCAACACAAAAATATAATCACACAATTTAATTACTTAAAATGCCAAAATGGCAGAAACAAGCAAATCAAAGATCTGTCCACCAAATTTTATAGGATGCTCTAAAAATTAAACCCTTCTAGGTTTGGATAGCCCTAAACATGTACAAGACCATCCAATTTAGTTTGCATCAAAAATCATCTTTAATTAATTTATAAAAATCACCAAAGTGCTCTCTGGTGTTTTACCAAATTGCATGCTATTTCAAAAATACAATGAATTTGGAAACGAGGTTAAATGCTCCTGTTAGGAAATTTCAAGGGCTTTCCAATGCAATTGGCCTCACTTCATTCTGAGTTGTAAAATAAAAATGGTGCTCATTTTGGTGTTTCTGGTAGCTGTTACCAAAACATTTTTCATTTCAAATCTATCCATCCAAATGTAGATCTACAACTTGGAGGTGGTTCATATTTTGTTTCTTTAGATCTGTGAATTTTGGTTTGGTAAAATTCATCTTTTAAGTTGCCTTTTGGAGCCAAAAGCAAACAGGTAACATTCTGTAAAATTAAAATGGAAAAGAAACACTTGTTGGGCCAGATCTGCTCACTGGGCCGGCCTGGATCTACTGCTACCGCCGCGGGAGCAAGCCCGAGTCGCTGACTCGCGGGCCAGCTGCCACGCGGGCAGCCACGCGGCAGATCCGCGGCCCCACAGGCAGGTTTGACCTCTCCGCGCGGGGTCAAGGCCTGCTGGCGCAAGCACGACGCCATCGATGCGTCACTCGCCGGCGAGAACGCTCCGGCGAGGCAAAATCGAGCGAGTCAGAACCCTATTTCACGAATCAACTGCATCCTCATGTTTCTCTCGACGCGAGCGACCGAACGGAGGCAACCTCGTTTCTGGGGAGTGGCCGGAGAGACCACGGCGACGACGGCGTGCGACGGCCGGACAGCGCCCACGGCGCGGCGACGAAATACGAGGAGAGGGAGAGGGGAAAAATGACGGGGAGGCTCACCTTCTTACCCTAAACGCGTAGAGGTGCTCGGAGAGGAAGGAGGGGGCTCGAGGCGGCCGGAATCCCTCGCCGGAGTCGTCGGGCTCGGAGAAGGGAACCGGACGGCGCGGCGTCTACGGTTCGTTTCGGCCCGATTCGTTTTGCACCGAGCACAACCACAACCAGGCGAAGACGATGGAGCTAGCGGCTGCCGGCGGCGAGCACGGCAATGGCCTAATCGGCGGCGAGCTTAGAAGCTAGGGTTCGGTTTTTCGTTTTTGGGCCTTTTTGGTACAGTGAGAGAGAGAGGCTTCGAGTGGGGAGAGAGAGGGAGCAGGTAGAGCACATGGGAGGGGTTTTTAAGCAACTAGGAGCCTTCTACTCGAAGCTAAGGAAGCATGGGCAGCCATGGCGTCATCTACAGGAAGAAGAAGGACACCATGTGACTAGGATTACATTTAAGTCCCTGGAAAATTTACAAGTAGGTCCTTTGCCCTCTGAAAATGGATGTTTTCCCTAGGCAAACAAAGTTAAAATTTAATTTCCTTTTGCCCAAAATTCTAATTAGTTGAGATGCACAACATATATGAAAATTGGCTCCATTGGGTAAACTTTATAATTCAAAGTTATTCAAATTTGAATTCTGACATAAATGGACATTGAATTTATTAACCTACTTAGGAGCTTCCAAAAATGATAATTTTTGGCACACATTCCTTATTTGATGTGTTACTTATTTGGTAGAAAATTCAAGTCATTTAGAGTTACTTCATAGAACAAACTTGTTCAAATTTCAAAAAGGTGCTGTGAAGAAAACAGGGGTTTTTGGCAACTTAAATTATTCAAAAACTTGTGCCCTTTTGGTTTTCATCCTTATTTATGATATAGAGCATGTGGTATTTATTTCATGGCATTTGGAAAAAGTTTGTAGAACAAACTTGTTCAAAATCCCAAATGTTGCTGTGGAGAAAATTCATGTTTTCAGGACTTTAATGGATTCAATTTTTGGTCTCCTCTTGTGTGTGTTCCTTATTTGATATAAGGAAGCACTGGTATTAATTTCATCTCATTTTATGAAAGTTTCCAATAGTAACTTGTTTGAGTTTTCTGTTTCTAGAAATATTAGAATTTCTATTTAATAAAGCACTAGGCTTTTCTTTATCAATGCTTTGCCAAAATATTTATATGACTAGAGATAGCAAGTCAATGATCTCTAATACCTTTGTTTCTAAGCTTGCAAGGTTGGAAAAACATTTGATAATATTTTGGTGAAGCATCTAAGAATGCCTCCTTTTCTGATAATCTTTTAGGGAAATTTTATTTAGTGTTTCCTCTTTCTTAATTTAGAACTTGAAATAATATTCAACAGGTATGAAGTATGGGATTCATAAGATAGTTTTTGGAAAAACTCTTTGATCAATATTTACTTTAGAAAATATTGCCAAGGTCATTGGAACAATATGTTGAATATTTTTATCCCTGGAACAATATGTTGAATATTTTTAGTTCACTGCTTTGCTATCCTTTTAAGTTTGCAAGTTTATATAATTAGTTTGTTTAGTTGCACTTAAACAACCACAAACAAACACAACCAAGGTTTATTAGTAAAGCAATTAGCAAAACAACTGTGTTAACAGGTATTCTAAAATTGGGATGTGACATTCCACTCAGGGATTTTCAGAGGTTGGAGAAGACCGGCTGTTTTCTGATGGACTGCCTTAACACGTTGACAAACGTCGCATTCAGAAACGTATTGAGCAATTTCACGTTTCATGCCAGGCCACCAATACAGTGTCTTGAGATCCTGGTACATCTTTGTACTTCCAGGGTGTATGGAGAGAGGAGTTTCATGAGCCTCCTTGAGAATGACATCTTTGAGACTTTGAACTTGAGGAACTGCAATGCGTCCTTCGAAGAACACAGTTCCCTTATCATCAATTGAGAAGGACTTAAATTTCTCCTTGCCTTGTTTGATGTGTTCTACCATCTTCTTGATTTCAGCATCACGAAGTTGTTCAGAACGAATCTTGTCCTCGAGAGTTGGACTGGCTGTCAAGTTTGCAAGATAGCCTTGAGGAACAAGACCAAGGTTCAGCTTCTGGAATTCTTCATGAAGAGGAGGTTGGCTTTCCATGATCATGAGATTATTGCAATACGACTTGCGACTGAGAGAATCGGCCATAACATTAGCCTAGCCACCCTCGTGCGCACAGGCAAGCTACCAGTGCGCTACTGCTTGTCTCGTGACAGGTACTACTCGCGCGGGCTTTTGTGGTAACTCTTCGGGCCTGCACCTAAACTGACGAACTGAACGTTTGTTCAGTTACCTGAACCTGGGCGAGGACAGATCGACGATGGTCGATCGCTGCCGGCGAGGAGCGCCACGGGCTGCTGCGGTGCGCACCCGTGTGCGTGGCTGCTAGCGGGTGCGGAGGGGAGGAGGAGAGGGAGTAGCGAGGGGGGTGATCACCTCGGGCTCGTCGAGCGGAAGCAGCGACGAGGAGGAGAGAACAGTGGAGACCGACGACGGAGATGAGGACGGCGGCGGCGACTCCGTTGCTCCCGGTCCCTGTTGTGATGTCGAGGAGGTAGCCGTCGTCGAGGGGAACTGATTCCCGGCCCTAACCTGCGCGGAGGTCGCCCATGTCGTCGGCGATCGCCGGAGAGAGAAGAGGTGGGGCTCGGTGGTGATGGTGCAGAGACAGACAGCGGGAGAGAGAGAGGGGAAGAAAGGAGGAAATGGCGGCGGGAGAGAGAGAGAGGAGGGAGAAGAACTAGGGCAGAGGGAGAGGAGCTCGATGCTCTGGTTTTAAGGAGGAGGGGGAGGATCTCACGGCCGTTCCTCCTCTGTATCTGTCGACGTGTACAGGCGCGATGTGCAGCCGTACAGAGGTAGAAGGAGATGGGGGGGTACCAGGCCGTGGGGATGGTGGGCTGGCCCAAATGGGCTGGCCTGCCCTCTCCCCCTCTGGTTTTGTTTTATTTTTTTCTTTCTGTTTCTTTTTTTTTTTTTGCTGAAAAGAAAAAGGAAGAAAAAGCATAGTTTTAGGGTTAGAAAAATTAGGAATTTTTTTTGTGTAGGTTAGTTAATGTAACAGCAACATTTTGCAAAATTTTGTTTTCAAATATTTCAAATTAGTTGCTGTTTTGGTAATTTGATTGAATTTAAGTGAATTTGATATTAAATGAAATATTGAAAGAAACAATTTAATTGGTTTGAGCTTCCAAGTTATTGGGAACCATTTGATGGTTTGATTTGAATATTTTTATTTGAAAATTGTAACATAACAAGTATGAATCAAAGGTTTGAATTCTTGGTTTGAAATTCAAATGGAAAACAAGGAAAAACAACTGAAAACAATTGGAAAACAAATGCCAAAACAAATGCAATGATGATGTCATGATGCAAAACATAAATTAACAAGAAATAAAACATTCTAGGGGTTGTTTTCATACTTGGGATGTTACAAAACGCCCCCCCCCCCCCCCCCCCCCCCCTTGTAGGAATCGCGCCCCGAGATTCCTACTGAGAAGAGAAAAGGTCCGGATACTTCTTGCGAAGATCCTTTTCGGTCTCCCACGTTGCCTCTTTATCGGAATGATGAGACCACTGCACTTTTAAGAACTTGGTGCTCTTGTTGCGAGTCTTACGCTCGGTCTCATCGAGAATTCGAACAGGGTGCTCCTCATAAGATAGATCTTCTTGCAGTACAATGGAATCATGATCAACTGCACGATCTGGATTTTTGAAACACCTCTTGAGCTGTGACACGTGAAACACATCGTGCACTTTGGATAGCTTTTCTGGAAGTTCAAGGCGATAGGCATTTTCTGCACGCCTTGAGAGAATGTTGAAAGGACCAATGTATCTTGGTGCAAGCTTTCCTTTGACACCAAAACGATGAGTGCCTCTGAGGGGAGTTACACGG
The DNA here is from genome assembly GCA_028641055.1 of Alopecurus myosuroides. NCBI lineage: Eukaryota > Viridiplantae > Streptophyta > Magnoliopsida > Poales > Poaceae > Alopecurus > Alopecurus myosuroides. Next base: position 26,243,704 of record CM054062.1, read on the forward strand.
AGATATGCTTTGTCACCAGGTGCATAAATCATATCCCTGTGCTTGCTGTCATAGTAGCTTTTCTGACGAGACTGAGCAATCTTGAGATTGTCACGAATGATACGAACTTTCTCTTTGGCTTCCTGAACAATGTCAAGGCCTAAGAGTGAACGTTCACCAGCTCCAGACCAATTGATTGGACTCCTGCATCTGCGGCCATAGAGAGCTTCAAATGGTGCCATGCCTAGGCTTGCCTGGAAGCTGTTGTTGTAGGAGAATTCAGCATATGGAAGACATTCCTCCCATTTCATGCCAAAAGAGATACCACATGCTCTGAGCATATCCTCGAGAATCTGATTGACTCTTTCAACCTGCCCTTGAGACTGAGGATGGTAGGCTGTGCTGAACAGAAGTTTGGTGCCCAATGCTTCTTGAAAACTCTTCCAGAAATGAGAAGTGAATATGCTTCCACGGTCTGAGCTTATTTCCAATGGAACACCATGGAGAGGAACAATCTTTGCTGTGTAGAGCTCTGCTAACTGGCTAGCTGAGATTGTTTCTTTGAGAGCAAAGAAGTGAGCTACCTTAGTGAGACGGTCAATGACAACGAAGATTGCATCGTTGCCCCTCTTGGACTTTGGAAAACCAGTGACGAATTCCATTTCAATCATGTCCTCCTTCCACTCAGGGATTTTTAGAGGTTGGAGAAGACCGGCTGTTTTCTGATGGACTGCCTTAACACGTTGACAAACGTCGCATTCAGAAACGTATTGAGCAATTTCACGTTTCATGCCAGGCCACCAATACAGTGTCTTGAGATCCTGGTACATCTTTGTACTTCCAGGGTGTATGGAGAGAGGAGTTTCATGAGCCTCCTTGAGAATGACATCTTTGAGACTTTGAACTTGAGGAACTGCAATGCGTCCTTCGAAGAACACAGTTCCCTTATCATCAATTGAGAAGGACTTAAATTTCTCCTTGCCTTGTTTGATGTGTTCTACCATCTTCTTGATTTCAGCATCACGAAGTTGTTCAGAACGAATCTTGTCCTCGAGAGTTGGACTGGATGTCAAGTTTGCAAGATAGCCTTGAGGAACAAGACCAAGGTTCAGCTTCTGGAATTCTTCATGAAGAGGAGGTTGGCTTTCCATGATCATGAGATTATTGCAATACGACTTGCGACTGAGAGAATCGTCCATAACATTAGCCTTGCCTGGAGTGTAAGAAATGGTAAGATCAAAGTCCTTAATCTTTTCAATCCATCTCCTTTGCCTGAGGTTTAGATCTGGTTGAGTGAAGATGTATTTCAGACTCTTATGATCAGAAAAGATTTCAGTGCGATTACCCAACAAGTATTGCCTCCATTTCTTGAGGGCAAACACAACTGCTGCAAGTTCAAGGTCATGAGTGGGATAATTGAGCTCATGTGCGTTCAACTGACGTGAAGCATAAGGCACAACTTGACGTTCTTGCATAATAACTGCACCTAGACCTTGGAGAGAAGCATCACAGAATATTTGGAAAGGTTTGGAAGGATCTGGGCCAACCAGAACTGGTGTAGAAGTGAGTTTAGTCTTCAGGAGATTGAAACTTTCATCACACTGTGGAGACCAAACGAACTTCTTGTCCTTCTTTGTGAGATCAGTGAGAGGTTTGGCAATCTTGGAGAAGTTTTGGACGAAACGACGGCAATAGCTAGCTAAGCCAAGAAAACTTCTTACTTGCTTCACAGTCTTTGGAGGTTTCCAATCAACAATTGCTTTAACCTTTTCTGGATCAATGGCTATGCCCTTGGCTGAGATGACATGACCAAGGTAAGCAACTTCTGAAATCCAGAACTCACATTTGGAGAACTTGGCATATAGACGATGCTCGCGAAGCTTCATGAGAGTGAGACGAAGATGTTCTTCATGCTCTTCCTCGGATTTTGAGTAGACAAGAATGTCATCAAGATATACCACAACGAACTTGTCGAGGTATTCGTGGAAGACAGAATTCATGAGTCGAGAGAATGTCGCCGGTGCATTGGTGAGACCAAAGGACATGACGGTGAATTCATATAGACCGTAGCGAGTGGTGAAAGCTGTCTTTGGAATATCCTCTTTTCTGATCTTTATTTGATGGTAACCCATTCTCAAGTCCAACTTGGAGAATATTGAGGCTCCAGCAAGTTGATCAAAAAGATCATCGATGCGAGGAATTGGATACTTGTTTTCGATGGTTTTCTCGTTAAGAGGATGATAGTCAACAACGAGTCTCTTTGTGTGATCCTTCTTCGCCACGAACAGAGTTGGGCAACCCCAAGCTGAGGAACTAGGTTGAATATAACCTTTTTCCATGTACATATCAATTTGTTCCTTCAACAACTTCAGCTCGGGAGTTCCTATCTTGTAAGGATGCTTAGAGATTGGAGCAATACCTGGCTCAAGTTCGATCACGAACTCAACAGCTCTGTCCGGAGGCATCCCTGGCAACTCTTCTGGAAAGACGTCAGGGAATTCGCAAACCACCGGAACATTTTCAAGTGAAGGTAGAGGTTTTGCATCGAGGGTGCATAGCTGAATGGAACTTGATTCATTTGGAGAATAGATTATCTGGCCAGATTGGTGGGACAGAGTTATTGACTTTTGAGCACAGTCAATCCTTGCTTTATTAGCTTTCAGCCAATCCATACCAAGAATGACATGAATGTCAGAACTTCCCGGCAACATGAGAGAGGCAAGGAAAATGTGGCCTCCAATTAGGATTTGATTGTCCTTACTTATCTTGGAGGCAGCATTTGAGATCCCGGGGAGTGAACAGTGATTTGATTGCTTAGTGGAACCACAATTAGGTTGTTTGTTGTGGCAAATGTTTTTGACACAAAAGAATGCGATGCTCCGGTATCAAACAACACTTTAGCTGGAAAAGAGTTTACGGGTAATATACCGAGAACGACGTCAGGAGCTTCCTCAGCTTTGTCGATCTTGACATGATTCACCCTTGCGGTCCTCCCGACAGGCCTGTTGTTGGAGTTGAAGGCTTTAGGCGGGGGAGCGCGCACCATTGCCTGGTTTGTGTTGGGACGAGGTGGTGGTGGAGGTAGCTGCCTCTGCATGCACTTGTCAGCGTAGTGCCCCGTCTGCTTGCACTTGTAGCAAGTGACGACACGAGGAGGCCCCGGCCTTGGCTGCCCCATCGAAGCCCTCTGATCATGCATCTGAGCAGGGTTGGGTGGGCGGGGAGCGAAGCCTGGAGAAGCTTGGGCGTATGGAACCCGAGTGACAGCACCATTTGGCACCCAGATGCGGCGCTTCTGTGGAGGGGTGGTCATGTTGGAGGAGGAACCACCCTCACGCGAGTGCTTGCGAGACTCCTCGAACGCCTTGCGCCCATTTTCTTCATTGAGCGCGGTGTTAACGAGCTCCTCGAAGTTGTTGGCCTTGATATTGGTGAGGGCGTACTTGAGTTCCGGGTTAAAACCTCTGCGGAACCTTGCCATCTTCTTAGCCTCAGTGGACACCTCATCACCAGCGTAACGAGCAAGGCGATTGAACTCACTCTGATAGCCGATGACGTCGAACTTGCCCTGCTTGAGTGAGCAAAACTCCTCACGCATCCTTTCCATGAGACCATCTGGAATGTGGTGCTTCAGGAAGGCTTCCTTGAAACAAACCCACGTGATTGGAAAGCCAGCTCTCATGGCCTGGTAGTTTTCCCACCAAGTAGCTGCCTGACCCTTCAGCAGATAGGATGCATACTTGACCTTGTCTTCCTCAGCAACGTGAGCAATCTCCAGAGCCTTAGCTATCTCACGGATCAAGTCATCAGCGTCCAGAGGCTCGCGTGTGGCCATGAAAGCTCTCGGACCCAGACTGAGGAACTCCTTGATGCTGACTCGTGGAGCCGTCTGGTTGTTGTGCTAATTAGTCTGAAACTGGGCCATCTGTGCCATTACTTGGGTCATCTGAGTCAACAGCTCCGTAATTGGCGGTGGCTCAGGCGGGTTGTTCCTTGTTGGCGGCATCCTGAATGGAAATGCATTTTAGCACAACAATAGAAAAGGATAGACTTGGAAACCGAAAGAGAGATTATTCCGACGCATGAATAGATAACCAACAGGTACATCATCACATGTTCAAATACATCAGAATATCCAACACACCACAATTGGTTCAAATGCCAAAGGATAACTAAACATAGCTAAGAATGGATACATCGGTACTCCCATGCTCATCACGCAGGACGGCGACTAGGAGTACGGCGAGAGGTACGGTGAGGAGCACGCCCACGAAAGTAGGTAGAACGACGATCCACATAGATCTGACGTGGTCTGAGGGCGACTCTAGGTGTGGTGAAGTACATAGCATCGACTCCCTGTGCTCCAAAGCGTGGAATCCCAGTGTAACCAGCACCAAGGTTGAGGAGTGGACCTCTGATCGGCTCGTAACCTCCAGCATCTGGCAGACGACGTCCAACTGGCTGATCGAAACGTGCAAAGCGCTCGTCTCCAACAAAGTCTGTGGTGTACGTCGCCAGACGAGTCAAAGCAAGGTAGAGCTGCTCTCTGACTGAAGCCAACTCCTGAGATAGTGTGCTGGCAACTGCGTCACTGTGCCTCACAAACTGTGCGGTGGTGTGCAGCCTGGAGTTATCATGCTCGTAGACATCCAAGTTGTCGTAGAGAGTGAAGTGAGCTCCCTCCGAAGTGATGTAACCACGGGGGATGTGGCGATAGATAGAATCGTCAAATCCCCAGTAGTCAGCACGAAGGACGGTGAGACTCACATAAGCTGCCTGCTGCACAGCCATATCCACTGTGGAACCTACTGCCTCGTAGCGGTGGACTACGCTCATGCCATCATCTGACAGAATGTAGACGATAGCCTGGTAGTAGGTCTGGTCAAACTCTCGCTGCTGCTCGTAGACCTGGTACTCTGGTGCCCAACGGAACCCCAGAAAAGTGACCATGTCTCTCAGCATCTCCGGATAACCGGCAGTGCTCTCGGAACGAGTCATACGAACCACCTGCGGGTAGAACCTGAGATCCATCTGCAGATGATCGGGGAAGTTTTGATTAGACGCCGGTAGAAGAACTGAAGTGGCAAGCAACAACAAGGTTTCAACGGACGAAAAGGATGTTGAGAAGAACAGGATATCGAAGCAACATTGGGGAAACACGAGACCAAACACTCCTGAGGTACTACGAAAAACCCCATCCAGGCTTCTAAAGGATAAATATCTACTGCTTAAGGAATAGAGGATCTGCTTCCGGGGCTTACACGCCTCCGTTCTCAATCGTGAGTAGGCAACATGATAAATCATGTCACAACCACCTCCATTCCTATGGTCTAGTAGATATAACTATCCTAGAGAAACCAGGATACGAGAAATCCTAACTTGAAAGTTTAGATGAGAAGAGAAAACAACGTTGCACTTCCTTACCAGAAAAAGGGAGGGTGGGTGGGGAAAGAAATAAAAGAACAGAATTCCTACTCTCACGTTTCATTTTTCCTATATAGCTACAAAATAGTTTCTAGACTCAACTGCGACCAGTAAAAGGGATCCTACAGGCAGACAGGCTCTGATACCATTTGTCGCACCCGGACTTCTAGAGGATACTCACAGTCCGCTAAACAGTAGAAAATGGCTTACGGGGCATACCGGCACCCGCATCTCAATATGAGCAGGACAACACGTAAAGTGTGACAACCATTCTCTACTATCCATCGTCTGCGTAAACCATCCCATAGAAATCCGACTACTTCCGTTGACGTACTTCATAACATACACACATGGTACGTCAACGGCATTTGAACAAGTGATATCACAACATATCTCTAAGACACAAAAGATTGAAATAAGTTGCAAATAGCTCTCACTAGAGCAGAGATAGCAAATACAATCATCCAGAGGACACATGTCCCAACAATTCATCATTACAACACAGCGGAAGCATCCAAAGTGTCTGAGTACAGACAAGATCCAAATAGGCCTAAGAGGCCGGAAACGAAAAGACGGAGCCCATCCACGATGTCTCGGATCCTGCCCGGGTCCGCTAACTACTCGTCAGCAGCCTCGTCATACTCCACGTAGTAGCCTCCATGGGGATCCTCGGAAACGTAGTCTGCGGAAACCACAGCCCCAAAGGGGTCAGTACATAAACGTACTGGCAAGCAAGACTCACAAGATACCATAGTGTACCTGGCAACACCAAGTATAGATGCTTTGGGTTCAACGGAAGAATAGGTGATACAAAAGTGCGGCAGCAGTATGCTCTAACCAACTACAGAAACACGCTACAACATCCGGCTAAAAGAGAGGGATAAGATAGCGTATCGTAACCAACTACCACTATCCTCAAACAAACCCATCCTGGATCTCGCCCCTTATCCAAAGAAGCAATCCGAGGATAACTCACGCAGTTGGATTAATGATGGTTCAAGTTATTGTGTCAATAAGACTATTACTAGTCAAGTTATCATTAGTTAGGTGTAAGTTGTTCTGAGTACTTGTTAGCCAGTACTTTCACCAAGTCAACCATAACCGCGGAAAACACGGCTTCTCGAGAAGATTTAACCCTGCAGGGATGCACCAATTTGGCCGTACACGTAAGAATAACCCGCCAGATGGAATGGCCCTTCCACCAAGCGGGGCACTCAACACAACTCAACTCTTCTTCGCATCAAGCCCAAAGAACCCCGTGCAATTGAGCGCACGGCTAATCAAGCCCCACGAAGAAAAGGGGACCCTCATAGCACTCTAAGAACGTGTCTCCCTAAATGCCGACTACAAAAGTTTCCACCCTGGCCTCGGGTTCGTACCTGCATATGCGTGCGGCAAATGGAAAACCCGAACTAAATGAGGCGATTTGGACGAGATGCGAATCGAATCAAATTGAGGGGGGCGCCCATACACGCTTCCCACATGCGGATAGTGCGCTCATCATGGATCAGTAGACAAGACCCTTTTCCTAATTAGGGTCGACACTAGCAGGCCTCAAAACCACGCCGGGCCTCCTGCCGGTGCCTTATCATCAAATTAGCATTACCTCAAACATTAACAGGTTGTTGTTGAACATCGAGCCCCAGAACATAACAATTATGGTAACAGAAATAACGGACAGCAGACTCGAGCATAAACAACCCTAAGCATGCTAGTAAGACACAGGCAATAAGCAACGGGGTTTTAGGTGTGGAGGTGAGGCTATATCAGGGTTAAAGGATAACATGTGATAGGATCGAACACAAGCAACGATTCATAAGGCTAGCAGGATAGACAACGGAAAGTATCGGTATCCAATGTGGAAAGGAACACAATGGTTCATGTGAGTGAATACTTGCCTGCAAACTCAGCAGCCTGGTACTGGGCTAACTCCTCAGAAGTAGTGTCGTAAACCTCGTCTGTCTCAACGTCGTCGTCTATTCGGGAAGAAGCAAACAAACAACGCAGAGAGACAAACAATCAATAACATGGCATAATGCACAATCAGGGGATGATGCATGGCAATTTATTTGATGCATCAAAGGTAAGCTAGTTGACATGGTAACAATATTAAATGGACCCATATGCAATTTGGATTGCATATGGAAAGCCCATGAATTAAGGTTGGATTAACTGATCTACAACTAATCATCATGTGTAAGTGAATTAGCATGATGCATGGATGAGAAAAACAGAAAGAAAACAACAATAGATACAATTTGAAAAGGTGTTTGCCAAGTTTGAAATTTTATTTATTAAGTTATGAAAATTTGCTTCCTAAAGGAGTTACACAAGCATTTGTTGTTTTCACCAATTTTAATTGTTCAAAATAAATAACAAAATTCATATTTGGTAAGAACACAAAATTTTAGGTGGGATACATGTTTCATTTGTTGGAAAAGGAATTAAAATGAATTAATTATGAATTAAACAAGTTTAAACAAGATTTAAATGAATTTAATTCAAGTATGAATTTATTTGAATTTTTTATTTTTTCAAAACATTTAATAAAATTCATATTTGAGAAGATTATATTTTTCTGGTTTGAAAACATATTTTATATGTTCAAAAAGGAATTTAATTTGACCAAGTTATGAATTTAGCAATTTTTAAATGATTTAAACAAGGTTTAAATTATTTAACCAATTTTAATTATTCAAAACATGAAACAAAGTTTATATTTGGAAAGGTGGTTCAATTTAGCATGGAAAACATATTTTATTTGTTGAAAATGGATTTAAAATGAGCAAGTTATTAATTTGACAATTTTAAATGCATTAATTAAGAAACAGTTGTTTTCTGCAATTTAATTTATTTAAAACAGAACACAAAGTTGATATTTGCAAAGTACATGAAAAATGGGATGGAAAACATATTTTGTTTGTTGAATTTGGAATTTTTATGACCAAGTTATGAATTTTGCAAAATTAAATGAATTAAACAAGGATTCAAATATTTCACCAATTTAAAATATTCAAAACAGTAAACAAAATTTATATTTGGGTAGAGAATTCAATTTGGTATGAAAAACATATTTAAAATGTTGAATTTGAAGTTGTAATGAATTAGTTATGCATTTTTAAAGTTGAGGGTGTGTTCTGCCATTTTAAATAGTAGCCAGGGACTTAGAAAAAAATTTAACAGGGACCTAGAAGTAACTACAGGGACTTGTGTGCGATAAGAAGTGGATCTGGATCTGGGGAAAAAAAAGATGAAAAAAATATGGGTTAAACCCGCGGGGGTGGGATTCGATCCCAAGCCCTCCTGCTCGCGCGCACAGGGAAGCTACCAGTGCGCTACTGCTTGTCTCGTGACAGGTACTACTCGCGCGGGCTTTTGTGGTAACTCTTCGGGCCTGCACCTAAACTGACGAACTGAACGTTTGTTCAGTTACCTGAACCTGGGCGAGGACTGATCGTCGATGGTCGATCGCTGTCGGGGAGGAGCGCCGCGGGCTGCTGCTGTGCGCACCCGTGTGCGTGGCTGCTAGCGGGTGCAGAGGGGAGGAGGAGAGGGAGTAGCGAGGGGGGTGATCACCTCGGGCTCGTCGAGCGGAAGCATCGACGAGGAGGAGAGAACAGTGGCGACCGGCGACTGAGATGAGGACGGCGGCGGCGACTCCGTTGCTCCCGGTCCCTGTTGTGATGTCGAGGAGGTAGCCGACGTCGAGGGGAACCGATTCCCAGCCCTAGCCTGCGCGGAGGTCGCCCATGTCGTCGGCGATCGCTGGAGAGGGAAGAGGTGGGGCTCGGTGGTTATGGTGCAGAGACAGACAGCGGGAGAGAGAGAGGGGAAGAAAGTAGGAAATGGCGGCGGGGGAGAGAGAGAGGAGGGAGAAGAACTAGGGCAGAGGGAGAGGAGCTCGATGCTCTGGTTTTAAGGAGGAGGGGGAGGAGCTCACGGCCGTTCCTCCTCTGTATCTGTCGACGTGTACAGGCGCGATGTGCAGCCGTACAGAGGTAGAAGGAGATGGGGGGTACCAGCCGTGGGGATGGTGGGCTGGCCCAAATGGGCTGGCCTGCCCTCTCCCCCTCTGGTTTTGTTTTATTTTTTTCTTTCTGTTTCTTTTTTTTTTGCTGAAAAGAAAAAGGAAGAAAAAGCATAGTTTTAGGGTTAGAAAAATTAGGAATTTTTTTTGTGTAGGTTAGTTAATGTAACAGCAACAATTTGCAAAATTTTGTTTTCAAATATTTCAAATTAGTTGCCGTTTTGGTAATTTGATTGAATTTAAGTGAATTTGATATTAAATGAAATATTGAAAGAAACAATTTAATTGGTTTGAGCTTCCAAGTTATTGGGAACCATTTGATGGTTTGATTTGAATATTTTTATTTGAAAATTATAACATAACAAGTATGAATCAAAGGTTTGAATTCTTGGTTTGAAATTCAAATGGAAAACAAGGAAAAACAACTGAAAACAATTGGAAAACAAATGCCAAAACAAATGCAATGATGATGTCATGATGCAAAACATAAATTAACAAGAAATAAAACATTCTAGGGGTTGTTTTCATACTTGGGATGTTACATCTTTTTTTTAGACGGAAGGCACCACGTGCCCGACTTTAAATTAATAAAGCCAATGAACTGGCGGAGTCACAGGGGATTACAATAAAACTTGCTGGGAATAAAGTCCATCCAGCTAACAAAGACACAACCACCCGAAAGCAACAGCACCAGGGTGGGGGACCCTAGCGTTCAACAGCACAAGACAGGACGATAAACCCGAAAAGACGAGGCAAACACAACCGCCGAGGAAAGGAAGCTTAAACTAGCACTTGATTTTCGCGTCGAAGGGGAAGACGTCACAGTGAAGATCCCCTTAAGCATGGTCACGAGCACGTCCAGCAGCTCCACCAAGTCGGCCTTTATTAGGGGTCGCCATTGCTGCATAGAAAGCAAGATTTTGAATATGCAGTCAGCTGGTTGCCTAGGAAACTTAGCCTCAATGGTAAACTTGTTGCGAATAAACCAAAAGGGACCAGCAAATCGCAGCAGCAAGCACCCTAAGGATCCTACTAGACTTTCCAGCGATCCCGGATAAGATCCGAGCCACGTCCGCGAAGGAGGTAGGGTTCCAAGATACACCCAGCCCTTCCCTAATGGCGCTCCACACGAATTGCGCCAACGCACACCCAAAGAAGATGTGGCTGGCGTCTTCAGGCGCATCACATAGGATGCACTGCCCGTTGGATGGCCCCCGTCTAAGAGCGATCTGATCGTTCGATGGAAGCCTGGTCCTCAAATGAATAGGAACTCATTGTCCATATCTTGGTTTCGTCCAATGCTACTTAGTGCATCATGATAGTGCGTATACATTTGGTCGGCTTACATTTCAGAGCACAATGGTGTTAAACTATTTTTTTGAACTTCCAATCAAAATAATAATAATAATAACTCGGAACCCTGATCCTTAAATGAATAGGAACTAGATACAATGTCCTTGTTATCACTGGAACCTCGTGTGGTTGGATATACATCATGTTAGCTTAAATCTGTAGAATGGAATCGTCTTGTTCTTTGTTTTAACCTTTTCTCATGACTATCCAGAACCATTTAAAATCATTTTTTTTGTTTGATAACCCAAATCCTCCCATGAACTGAAACTCATATGCATACTACTTAGAGGTAGAATCTTATCAAGACACTCAGGGCCAAAGATTGTCCAGCTGACATGTTATGTACTGTATGCAACAGAGCACTAGGTCATATGTACTAGAAGACGATGACATCGGCAAATACTTTCAGACTAAAAAGGGATTGAGGCAAGGTGATCCATTATCGTCCATACTTTTTAATATTGTGGCGGACATGTTAGCGATCATGATTGAACGAGCTAAAGAGAATGACCTTATTGAAGGGTTGGTACCTCACATGTGGATGGGTAACTATCTAGACTTCAATACACAGACGATACAATTCTCTTTATGGAACATAATCTAGAGAAAGCGACAAATCTGAAGTTAATTCTATCAGTTTTTGAGCAATTGTCTGGATTAAAGATTAATTTCCATAAAAGTGAATTGTTTTGCTTTGGCGAAGCCCAAGAAGCGATTGCTCAATATTCCGAGTTTTTTGGATGTGAGAAGGTCAATTTTCTATACAATATTTGGGTATTCCAATACACTATAGGAGATTGTCGAATGCGGAATAGAAATATGTCGAAGATCGTCTGCAGAAAAGGCTAGCGAGTTGGAAAGGAAAACTTTTATCCTAGGCGGAAGATTGGTACTCATAAACTCAGTCCTGTCGAACATGGTACTGTATGTGATATCATTCTTCCAGTTATCCAAAGGAGTCTTGAAGAAGTTAGATTACTTTAGATCAATATTCTTTTGGCAAGGGGATAGTGAAAACAAGAAATATCGACCTGCAAGATGGGACGTGGTGTGCCGACCCAAGGATCAGGGAGGGTGTGCCGACCCAAGGATCAGGGAGGGCTGGGGATTCATGACCTTCAGGTCAAAAACTCAGCTCTTCTAGTTAAATGGATTTTCAAGCTGCTTACATATGATGTGGTTTGGCATACCCTTCTTAAGAGAAAATACATCGGCGCAAAAGCTCTATCACAGGTTATTTAGAAACCAGGTGATTCTCACTTTCGGGCTGGCCTAATGGCGACTAAGAAACATTTATTTTGCTACGGGGTATTTAGTATAAAGGATGGATCTCAGATAAGGTTTTGGGAGGATCAATTGTTAGGAAATACCACCCTCCGAGAACAGTATCCGGCCCTATAAAATATTATCCGTCATAAAGGTGATACGTTAGCCACGGTTATGCAAACATATCCATCAGATGTGACGTTCAGGCGAGATGTCATTAGACCAAGACTTCAATCTTGGAATGCTCTGTTAGATAGATTGGCCTTGATCCAATTATCACAAGGCACCGGTGAGTTTCGTTGGAGCTTAACTAAGAATGGTAAGTTCTCGGTTGACTCCTTGTATAGGGCACTGGTTCATTCTGGAGTGTCGGTCGATAATAATTAAAAAAATGGCGCATGAAGGTTCCTCTGAAAATGAAAATCTTTGCTTGGTACCTTCGTAAGGGTGTCATATTAACTAAAGATAATATTGTCAAGCGCAACCGGAATGGGAGTATAAAGTGTGTTTAATGTCCTATGGATGAGACTATTCTTCGAGTGTGTTTTTGCGTGTTCTATATGGTCAGCTATCAAAATGGCTTCGAATCTTTATCCTCCAACATTCGTTGCAAATATTTTTGGCAATTGGTTGAATGGAATTGATAAAAGGTTTAAAACTATGTTTACGGTAGGAGCGCTAGCCGTTATATGGTCGCTCTGGCTGTGTCGGAATGACAAGATTTTTAATGATAAATATTTCTCTCGTTTGCAGATTCTATTCCGTTGCACAGGTATTCTCCGTTCTGGTGCATATTACAGCGGGCGGAGTGTCGAGGCCTTTTACGGAGGCGCGTGCACGGATGGAAAAGGTGGCGAAGGATATTTTTACCCCACGTGGGTGGCCGCTTGATTTACGGATTGCTGCCACATAGGCGACAACTTGATTCATCTTTGATTGTAATCGGAATGTTGCCCTTGTTTTTTTGATACCTTTATTTTCGTTTTCGGCCGTGTGCATCTTGTTATGCAGAAGCGGTGTGTAATACTTAAACCTTTTAAGTAATAAAGCCCATTATAAAAAAATGTACTATAAGAATCGTCAACAGTCATATACTCTCTTTGAGGCCATTTATGAAGGTCAATATTCAGAAATTGCTTTCAAGTGCAGTGGTTGAGGTACAAATATTCAGACATTGCGTCTTTGACACTTGCCATTTGCCACCCCGTCCTGGTCCAAATCCATAATTCGACAGTTTTTTCTGGGAGCGTCTCTACTGTGCTTGAGAGGTACCACGAGGTACTAAGTTGATCAAATAGGCCCGTAGGCCCGCTATATTAATATAACAACTACCCGATACATCAGTTTTGAAACAAAGAAGTGTTGGACAGCAGCAAACATACACCCAAAGAAACACGAAAAGAAGAAACAAAAAGGGGACATAGGCGGATTGACTAAGCTACAAAGACTCGCAACTGTTGCGCTTACCGAAGAAGTACCACCACGCTCCTAGCATTGAATCGTCGAGTACCAAGTAACACCTCCAATAAGGAAAGCGCAGGCTGCTGCCCGGGCCAACGCGCTGGTCCTAGGGTTTCTCACGACACACCAATAGAATCGGATGAGGGGTAGGAACGACGCCCTTCAAGAAAGGATGATGCCACCCGGAAGTGGCACCGCGTGGAGTTGACAAAGCCGACAAGGATTTCTCCCCAAAAAACCCTATCCACAACCCCCGGACGATCCATAGCACAGGAGCTCCGCAAGGATGAAGTCTCGACACCACCGACTATCAACCCACCAACATGCGCCACCACGGTCATGAAGCCGCCCTCGCCGTCTCACCGAAGCAGCCGTCACGAGGTCTACAAGATAGAAGCAAGGAGTAGATAATATCAGGACAACATAACTGCAGCTGTGCGGGAGGAAACTGCCTCCACCGCTAGGGCGGTAGTCGACAGGACGCGGCAACAGAGCACACCGGTCGCCGCTAAGTCCGGCCAGGCCACACGGGCCCGTAAAGACCCCCATGGGGGCACACCAGTCTCAGTAGGGTCCATCCGGGTCAAGATCGGACCCGTAAGCTTGTCGCCACGCTGCAACAGGACGGCTACCGTCGCCGCTACCCCGGGAACTATCTACCTCACCGACATCTGCAGAACGGGTGGCACAGCCGGTCAGCCCGCCCCGACCCAGATGGGGCCCACATGCCCAGATATGTGCCACCGAGCACATCCGGCGGCGCTGGTACCAGCACGGCGTTGGCTGTGGCGCTGCGCCGCCCCGCAGATCCACGTCAGACCACCGAACCTCCACCACCCAGCCAGAGTCGGGCTGCTGCCGCCCTGGGACGCACCGCCGCTGGAGGAGAGCCTCCCCGCCAGGCCCCCAACGCGTGCGGGTAGAAGAAACCGCCGCCGCCGGCACCGTCTGAGCTTCGCTCGGTGGCTCGCGGCGACGGCAGCTGGGGAGCAGAGGCCGGAAGGAGGGACCGGAGGGGAGGAAGCACGAATCGCGTCGGCCACCGTGGGGGCGGCGCAGACGCGGCGGAGGAGGAGTTTCGGGGTCGAGCGGGGTCACGAGGTACTAAGTTTCCTTGCATCCACCGTTGATTGACACATGGGTAGTATAGTCTCTCGTTTGCATCATCTCTTAGCACTTTACCATAGAAGTATTAATAATTTAAGAGACAAACATGGCAATGTGTTGTTTTTTAAAGGTTGTATCTATATTAATGATTTTGGGATTATGCATACATATGACAGGGTTAACAACTATTTTTGCGTATGGCCACGTGCAAATGTTGTATCTTACCTAAGATAACTCTCGTACTCTCTCTCCATTAAATACCATGCCATGTCATCAAAGTTTGTATAAAAACGTGCTAAGAAGCTTGCATTTGCATAGGCCTAAGATCGTACGGCAACAATAACATGGACTTCAAGTTAATGCATTGCTTCACAAGGATCAAAGTTATAAGAAGTGGGAAGACACACAGAGGGATCTTAACGACAACAACAAGGGTTTGTATGGGCTGGCGAACGATGTCGCCGTCTCAGAGGGACGTCCAATCGACAACAAGAAGGCAAAGCCGACAAGTATGGGACATTCTTATCGTAGTGGAGGAGTTAGGACTTCAACTATGTCTAGTCGCTGCAGTCAAATACACGTATTTATATAATTTTAAATATGTTTGGTATGATTTATACTTGTATTCCAAAAAAGACCGTGTATTCAATTGATTACATAGCTCTAATGTGGCTCCACCACTGTCTCATCGGTGTCGGTGCAAGCAACCATTGACAAGTGCCTCGTCGAGGTCACATCTCTCTTGAAGCAAAATACAAGCACTTTCAAAAAAAGTTGGTCGTCCTTGATAAACCAGCACATCGAGGAAGCTCACCCTTCAGAAAGAGAAGGTTGCAGCTGCCAAGATGGAAGCCCAAGCGACTCTCATTGGTGCTAAGAAGAATAATGCGATCTAGGAGGCACAATAATTTATGGTAAAAAGAATGAAGGAGATGCCAATATCTTGATTGCCGACCTCTTTCCATATGATTGATGGTTACAGTTTGGCATGTGATCTATCAACAACGCTCTTGCGTGAACTGGGTCTTCTCTACCGGGATCCAACAACGAACGCTCTAGAGGAGGGTCCACCAAAGGCGACGACACATTTGGAGGCATCAGAGATTGCACCGGAGGTGGTGACAAACGATACAATACGAGAGACGACGACGTAAGATCATGCCGGAGGTGGTGACTGACGAGACATTATCAGAGACGATGAAGGAGAGCACACTCGAGGCGGCGACGCAACCGGAGATAGAAGAGATCGCGCCAGAGGTGATGACATAGACAATACCAAAAGCGATGGAGCAGAGCACATCGGAGACTACGATGAAACAAGAGGCACCCGAGATCGCGCCGAAGGTGGCGATGGATGTGACAATTTCAAAGATGATGGAAGAGATAATATCACTCATTTTATTTCTTTATGAATTTTGTGTTTGTAATGTGCCGTCATACATGAAGAACTTTTTAAGGGCAAAACTTAAATTTTACTGTTCATTTAACTAAATTTGATTTAAAAATATATCGATAAGGGTATATTAGAGGCTGACTGTGATACGTTGCAAACGTATCTATAATTTTTGATGCTCCATGCTTACTTTCTACCCACTACCTTTTGTTGTCCACATATTCCTATTGTTTTGCTTCGTTTTCCGGATGTTTTCATAGACTAACCTATTAACAAGATGCCCCAGGCGAGTTACTATTTTATGTTGTTTTTCTATTTCAGAAAAGTTTTTAAGAAAATATTCTAAGAAAGGGCTAAAAATCCACGGAGATCAATTTTTACCCGGAACGAAGACGGGGTCCAAAGGGGAGTCAGAGGGGGGCCAGGGCTCCACCAGAGGGAACCAGGCGCGACCGCCCCCTAGGCCGCGGCCAATGGGCCCCCGAGCACTGCCCCACGACCCCTCTTTGCTTATAAATTGCCCTAAACCCTAAAAATCACGGGGATGAAGTTATTTTCCATGAAACATACAGAGAGGCGTTGTCACCTCTAAAGTCCAATATAGGGGTTCTGGAGTCCTGCTACGGCACCCTTCCAGAGAGGGGGGTCGTCACTGGAGGCCTCTACATCGCCATGATCGCCTCCGGACATATGCATGAGTAGTTCATCTCGGGACTACGAGTCCATAGCAGTAGCTAGATGGTTGTTTTCTTCCCTATGCCTGCATGTTTTGAGTCCCGGGAGCTGCCTCACATGATCGAGACCACCGTTATGTAATTGTGCATGTTGTGTTTGCTGGGATCCGATGGACCATGAGATTGTGATTATTTTGTTCATGTCAATCTGATATGCTTCACTTAGATCTGTGGAGAGTTTTAATCTTGTATTGCAATGCTCTCTGATGTTTGTGATTACCTTGGCCACGTAGTTGTTTTCACCTTCAAGAGAGGGTTTGTACGCTAGATAGTGGGTTCATGCCTCCTTGTTGGCTGCGCTCGAGTGACAAACGTGCGGGGGGGAGGATGTGATGTTGCCACTAGGGAGAAAACGGTGATGTTCATGTGTAGGTATGGTAACCGCTGCTTACATTACGTATTAATCTTAGCATTTGTCTGTTGCACACATAGCAATCACTTCAATGCTGCAACTTAATACGAAAAGATTTGCTGGATAGCTTTTTTGAGGTGGATATTTATATATGGATGCATGCTAGATAGCAGGTACATATACCTTGACGTAATGCCTGCAATGTTAGAACCCGTGAACTTTATCCTGCCTAGTTGTAATTTGTTCACCCAACATGTTTGTTTTCTTTGGAGAGACTCCACTAGTGAACCTAGTGCCCCCGGTCCTATTTTCCTCATATTTCAAACCTTCATTTAATAACTTTCATCATTGTTTCCTTGCTGTCCCATTTTGACTTTAATTGTTTTCCAAGACTCTATACATTTAATTCTCCTGTTTTCAGCAAGACCGGAAGATTGAAAACTTTCCATAAAGTTGGGGCAAGAGAGGGTTTGTGTTTGTGTGCAGGGTCCATGCCTCGTCAACAACACTTTTTTTGGCGATGTTGATTAAGCAACCTTTTTCAAGACTATGAAGTCCTACTGGTTCGATAACTCTGGTTCGGTACTAAGGGAAAACTTACTCTAGATTGCATCATACCTTCCGCTTGGGGTCTCCCAACGAGCGTGTGATCACGTCCTCATCAAGTATATTTTCTGGTGCCGTTGCCGGAGAGTTATAACTTGCTGCAAGGGGAGTCTCACACTTCCACTCTCTTTCTTTTGTTTTTTCCTTGCTTAGTTTCCTTTTTTTAGTCTTGTCTTTTCTTTATCAACCCCCCCCCCCCCAATAAAATAGTTTTCTAGTTTCTAGTCTTTTATTTGTGTTATCTTGCAACCATGTCTACCAATGATAATACCAAGTTTTGTGACTTTACAAGTACCAATAATAATGATTTCATATGCACACCGATTGCTCCACCTGCTACCACATTAGACTCTTATGAGATTAAACCCGCTTTGTTGAATCTTGTCATGAAATATCAATTTTTTGGTATCAGAGAAGATGCTGCCTCTCATTTAACTAACTATGTTGATTCATGTGACATGCAAAAATTTAAAAGTTAGATGGTGATATTGTGAAATTAAGATTGTTCCCTTTCTCTTTAAGAGGACGAGCTAAGGAATGGTTATTGTCTTTCCCTAAAAATATCATTGATTCTTGGATTAAATGCAAAGGTGCTTTTATTGGGAAGTACTATCCACCTGCAAGAATTATACAGTTGAGGAGTAACATTATGAACTTTAGAAAATATGATAATGAACATGTTGCTCAAGCATTGGAAAGAGTGAAAACTATGGTTAAGAATTGTCCCGCACACGGACTAACTACGTGGATGGTTGTCCAAACCTTTTATGCAGGATTACATGAACCTCATATTAGGCTCAGCAAACAAGTTATTGGGTGATCTAATGAACAATGGCACATAGAAAGGGGTCCCAACAGCAAAAAAAGGGTAAATTTTGTTGATGAGGTCTCTTCTTTGAGTGCTAAAATTGATATGCTTGCTTCTTTGCTAGCTAAACAAGTGCCAATAGATCGCAATAATGTTCCCTTGAACTCTCTGTTTGCTAATGAGAATGATCAAATTTATGTGAATATTATTTCTAGAAATAACTTCAACAATAGTGCTTACAAGAATAACTTTGGTGGTAACAAATATAGGCTATATCCTAATAATAATGGTAATTCATATGGGAATTAGTATGGAAATGCTTACAACAATACTAAAAGTTACACCTCTCATCTTTAGAACATGCTTCAAGAATTAATCACTACACAAAAAGATTTCAATAAAACTGTTGATGAAAGGCTTGCAAAGCTAGATAATCTTGTGCTGAAAGTTGATAGTCTTGCTCATGATGTAGAAATTTTAAAAATTAGGAATACACCTCTTGAATCCAAGAAAACATAATCTATAAATTCTATACAAGTTCAAAATGATAACACGAGAATGTTAGCTCAAATACGTACAAGAAGAGAAAGAGAAGCTGAAATTACTGAAAAAGTTGCTAAAAGTGAGCCTGTTAGAATTAATACTATTAGAGTCTTTGACGAAGTTAAAACTTTCAGTATCAATGAGTATCATAATGTTTCTAAACATGTTGATGTCAAAAGAAATGGGATTGGATAGGTCATGACTTCACGTAGAAGAGTCCCAAAAGTTCAGAGGTTAAAATTATTTCTAGTGAGAAAATTGTTGAAAGTTGGATTGAGGATAATGACTTTAGGAGAAAATTTTCCCACCATGTTTGAGGATGATAAACTTGATTTTGATAATTTCACCATCTCTGATGATGTAAGTTCTTACAAAATTAGCTAAAGATCCTTATGCTAGTAAGATAAATATTGCTTTTACTAAACATATCTCTAATGCTCTCATGGAAGCTGGAGAAGAAAGGCTCAAACTTGAAGCCTCTATTCCTAGATAATTACAAGATGGTTGGGAGCCCACTATAAGAATAGGAGTGAATTTTTATTTCAATGCTTTGTGTGATGTTGGTGCAAGTTCTTCTATTATGCCAAAAAAGTTTATATGATATGCTTGATTTCAAAGCTTTGGATGAAAGTATTTTGGTAGTGCATCTTATAGACTACACTGTTAAAAGACCTCTGGGAAACATTGATGATGTTCTTATTATTGCTACTTATAATTATATCCCCGTTGATTTTCTTATTTTGGATATTGAATGCAATGCTTCTTTTCCTATCATTTTGGGGAGACCTTTTCTTCGCACCACGGGTGCCATTATTGATATGAAAGAGAGAATTATAAGATTTCAGTTTCCCCTTAAAAAGGGCATGGAACATTATCCTATAAAGAGAATGAAGTTACCATTCCCTTGTGAGTACTACCCATGATTCTAATGATAATATTTGATTCGTTCTTCATGCCTAGCTTAAAGGCGTTAAAGAAAAGCGCTTGTGGGAGGCAACCCACTTTTGTTTTCCTTCGTTATCCTTTTGTTTTCTTCTGTTTTATTTTGTTACTTTTATGTTTTTGAAGTTTTTACCTCTTTATCAACCTCTCCTTATCATTTTTATTTTGTATTTTTGCTAAGAGTAACCTCTAATTGAGAGGTAGTTCGATTTGGGAAAGTTGGTGTCCTCAAACATATTTCTGGGCTGTTACCAATAAATTCATATTTCTAGCCAGAACGTCAGATTGCTTTGAAAAAAATAGAAACATGCCACATGTTGTTATCTATCTTTCATTAGTTTCCCACCTTTTGATTTGAGGAACAGAAGATTTTTGAAAAAAAATCATTTTTACCGACTATTGTGTTTTGACAGATTTCTACCAATATTTGCATTTGCGTCTCAATCTCTTTATTTTTGTGTTCTTTTGAGGGATAAGAGCTTTAAAATAAATTGTGATAGTAGATAATTTTTTAATTTAAGTGTGATACTTGTGTTAAAACTGAACCAAGTGGATTTATTATTTTGATTACACTAATGTTGCTAATGAACATTGTGAGAAGTTTTAGGTGGAGGAAGTTTTCAAGTGTAGGAAGAGAAGTATGATGTGATGAGATAAAGGATGGACAAAATCTCAAGCTTGGGGATTTCCATGTCAACCCCAAGAGATATCCAATTATTACAAGCGTCAAAGCTAGGGGATTCACAAGGCATCCCCTTCTTTACCAACAAAAATATCAGGGGTTTTCTCAAAAGACTATTTTTTTTGCTTCACATGATATGTGTTATTCTTGGAACATCTTTTTATTTTGATTTAAGTTTTTTTTTTTCTTTTATTAGATTTTTTTTGGATCCTAGCACTTTATTTTGGGAGAGATACGCTTCGTTTTCATTGCCGTGAACACTCTAGTTTTCACTCTTATCATTCTGCGAGTGTTTATTTTTGCTTGTACTGCGTTTAGCTCTTGTTTTTCACTCTAATTTTGTTCAGAGCTTGTTAGTTTTCTTAATTTTTATTTGATTAGCTCTCTGGTATTTGATGATTATTTTCTTGGAGATTTGTTTCTAATAAGTTGATTGCTGTTGGAAAAGGGTAAATTATTTCATGCTTACAGTGGTGTAATAGGAAGCTTGTTTTGGCTGTGGCTTAGACTTTGGAATGTCTTGTTAGATGTTATTTTAATTGTGTTCTTATTTAGTTATGATGTATCATCACTAGTCTCATATATCTAAGAGTGCATAATGTGCCATTGAATTTTATCATGTGTTGTTCTCTCATATTAAAGCATGGTATTGTGGTATTTCTCCTTTGAATGCTTTATCTAGATTGACTTGGCGCATGCTCACATCATGTAATGAGTAAAAAAAAGTCACTTCTAGCCTTGATGATCATTTATTTTTTGACTTGTAATATCACTTCATGCTTGGATTAATGATGTTTTGTCGCTATGCATGATTATGTCCGTTATTGCTCTCGTAGTTTGGCGCTCACAGTCTTTGGTTAGCCTACACCTGGATTGAGTATGATCTCTACTCGCGCATACAGCTCCCAAAAACCAAATTATCCCAAATGTGTCCACCATATCTACTTATATGTGGTATTTCTTGTGTCATGCCTTTAAACCTTCAAAATTATAACCTGTTTTGTGTTGTTGTTTTAGCTCACGAGGAAGTAGTTTAAAGTTTATTATGGTTTGTTTCAAGAAAAGTTCTTCTTCCTTCTTTCACCCAATGAGTATAGTATTTGTGCTCATTTAAATTTGCACAGAGTTGGTGCCAAATAATAACAAAAGGTACTTCCCCATGGTTTGATGAAAGCTGGTGGGAACCCGTGAACACGGCTAGCCCTGGGTTGTGAAAACAAAGGTGGGGGAAGTGCTAAACTAATTAAAAATGGAAACCTCTCTCAAAATTCTAAACACTTTGCTTGAAATGGATTACTATAAGTTTTTAATTACCATTCGTTGACATAGACACCTCTCTCAAAATTGTTTTCAATATCTCTGTTTTATCAAATAAAAAGCTCTAGCACATGAGTAATCCCCGCTTCCCTCTACGAAGGGACTTTCTTTTAGTTTTATGTCGATTCTTCATCTTCTTACTTTGTGCACCATCTAAGAGAGCATAGTTTTCATTCTAAGTATAATGTGCATGGTACCAAAATTTATTATTGATTGATTCATGATTGTGGTATTGTTTGCTCTCAAATTATTTGTATCTAGTCGCCATTGCAATTTTAAAGGTGTCCTAGCATTGATGTTTTGCTACCAAACAAAGGACTAGTTGGATACCACTTTATTATTTCTTTATGAATGAAACAACCGTATCACTTTTAATGTTTCATGATAAGTTTTCTTTTGTTTGTGTTACTTTTCATGTGCAACATGTTTGCTAAGTTTACATTGGTTGAAATGATTTTTAACGTGCCTTTGTTAAAGTACTTTGATCTCAGATTTGCAATTCTTTTACATAACGTTGATCAAAATTTGTGTTGGCTTCTTGTCACCTCAAAAATTATTTTGTTATCACTTACCTACTCGAGGACGAGCAGGAGTTAAGCCTGACTATGGATCGGAACCACTGCTTACATTACGTATTGATCTTAATGAATCTGTCTGCTTCACACATAGCAATCACTTCATTGTTGCAACTTAATATCAAGGGATTTGATGGATAGCTTTCTTGAGGTGGATATTTATATATGGATGAATTCTGGATAGCGGTCCATATACCTTGACGTAATGCCTGCAATGTTACAACATGTGAACTTTATCTTGTCATGATATTATTGCTATACGTTCACGATTTGTCAATTTCCTAACTGTAATTTGTTCACACAACATGTTTGTTTTCTTTGGAGACACACCACTAGTGAACATATGGCCCTCGGTCCTATTCATATTGCAAACCTTATTTAAGAACTTTCACCATTTTTTTCTTGCTGTCTCGTTTTTACTTTAATTATTTTCCAAGAAATTTATATGTTTAATTCTCCCGTGTTCAGCAAGACCGGAAGATTGACAACCTTCCGTAAAGTTGGGGCAAGAGAGAGTTTGTTTTTGTGTGCAGGGTCCACGCCTCGTCAACAACACTTTTTCTTGCGCCATTGATTAAGCAACCTTCTTCAAGACTATGAAGTCCTACTGATTCGATTAGTTGGGTTATGTACTAGGGTAAAACTTACTCTAAACAGCATCATACCTTCCGCTTGGGGTCTCCCAATGAGCGCGTGATCACGTTCTCATCGGACCGTTGTTAGGGTACCTAGCTCTAAAAGGACGACATTTGCGCAACACACTTATCCCTATTTTAGAGTGCATGTGTAGTGCTCTAAGGAAAACCCAACACCCCCCTAAATAGTCCTTTTGGTCCACGCGGACCAATTTGGTGAAAACTGCATTCCAACGACGCGCCCCAAATGGATATTTGTCCACGGACATCTCCATTTTTTCCCAAAGCTGGCCCAGATACGGGGAACATTTAGGGTTGTCCGCGGATTGTATTGCTCCTCTCCCCTGTCCTCCCTGGCCCATTGACAGCCACACAACACCCCCACCAACCCCTCGAGCGCGCCGACGCTGTGAGGCCCTGATACGTTGCAAACGTATCTATAATTTTTTATTCTTCATGCTTGTTTTCTACCCAATACCTTTTGTTTTCCTCATGTTTTCTATCGCTTTCCTCCGTTTTACAGATGTTTTCACAGACTAACTTATTAACAAGATACCCCAGGCAGTTGTTGTTTTCTGTTGTATTTCTATTTCAGAAAAGTTCTTAAGGAAGTATTCTCGGAAAGGGTTGAAAATCCACGAAGATTAATTTTTACTCGGAAAAAAGATGGAGTCCAAAGGGGAACCAGAGGGGCAAGGGCGCGACCTCCCCCTAGGCCGTGGCCAGTGGGCCCCGAGCACCGCCTCACGTCTCCCTTCGCTTATAAATGTCCCTAAACCCTACAAATCGTGGAGACAGAGTTGTTTTCCATGAAACATACAGAGATGCGCCGTCACCTGAAAGTCCAATCTAGGGCTTCTGGAGTCCTGCTCCGGCACCGTTCTAGAGAGGGGGATCCTCACCGGAGGCCTCTACATCGCCATGATTGCCTCCAGACAGATGCATGAGTAGTTCATCTCGGGACTACGGTTCCATAGAAGTAGCTATATGATTGTTCTCTCACATATGCCTCCGTGTTTAGAGTCCCGTGAGGTGCATCACATGATCGAGACAACCGTTATGTAATTGTGCATGTTGTGTTTGCAGGGAATCGAGGAACCATGATATTATGATTATTTTGTTCATGTCAATCTGAGATGCTTCACTTATATTTGTAGAGAGTTTTAATCTTGTCTTGCAATACTCTCCGATGTTTATGATTACCTTGGCCACCTAGTTGTTTTCACCTCCAAGAGAGAGTTTATATGCTAGATAGTGGGTTCATGCCTCCTTGTTGCCTGCGCTCGAGTGACATAAACGTGTGGGGCAGGATGTGGTGTTGCCACTAGGGAGAAAACAGTGGTGCTCTTGTCTATGGATGGGAATACGTATCGATCTTAATGAATTTGTCTGTTTCACACATAGTAATCACTTCGTTGTTGCAACTTAATAGCAAGGGATTTCCTGGATAGCTTTCTTGAGGTGGATATTTAGATATGGATGCATGTTGGATAGCTGTCCATATACCTTGATGTAATGCCTGCAATGTTACAACACGTGAACTTTATCTCGTCATGATAGTATTGCTATATGTTCATGATTTTTCAATTTCCCAACTGTAGTTTGTTCACACAACATATTTGTTTTCTTCGGAGAGACACCACTAGTGAACATATGGCCCCCGGTCCTAGTTTCCTAATATTGCAAACCTTCTTTTAAGCACTTTCATCATTGTTTCCTTGTTGTCCCGTTTTTACTTTAATTATTTTCCAAGAATCTATACGTTTAATTCTCCCGTGTTGAGCAAGACCGGAAGATTGACAACCTTCCGAAAAGTTAGGGAAAGAGAGAGTTTGTTTTTGTGTGCAGGGTCCACGCCTCATCAACAACACTTTTTTCGCGCCATTGATTAAGCAACCTTCTTCAAGACCATGAAGTCCTACTCATTCGATAACTCTAGTTTTCTACTAGGGGAAAACTTACTCTAGACTGCATCATACCTTCCGCTTGGGGTCTCCCAACGAGCGTGTGATCACTTTCTCATCAGACCGCTGTTAGGGTACCCAGCCCCAAAAGGACGACATCTGCGCAACACACTTATCCCTATTTTAGAGTGCATGTGCAGTGCCCTAAGGCAAACCCAACGCCCCCCCCCTAAATAGTCCTTTTGGTCCACGTGGACCAATTTGGTGGAAAACTGCATTCCAACGGTGTATCCAAAATGGATATTTGTCCACAGACATCTCCGTTTTCCCCCAAAGCTAGCCCAGATCTGGGGAACATTTTGGGTTGTCCGTGGATTCTATTGCTCCTCTCTCCTGTCCTCCCTGGCCCACTAACAGTTACACAACGCCCCCCACCAACCCTTCGAGCACGCCGACGCCCTGAAGCCCTGATATGTTGCAAACGTATCTATAATTTTTTATGATTCATGCTTGTTTTCTACCCAATACCTTTTGGTTTCCACATTTTTCTCTTGTTTCTGCATGTTTTCATTGAGTAACCTATTAACGAGATGCCCCAGGCCAGTTGCTAGTTTCATCTATTTTTCTATTTCAGAAAAGTTCTTAAAGAAATATTCTCAGAAAGGGCTGAAACTCCACGGAGATCATTTTTTACCCGGAACAAAGACATAGTCCAAAGAAGAGTTGGAGGGGGGCCAGGGGCGCCGAGGGGGGTCCCGGGCGCGGCCCACCCTAGGCCACACCTGGTGGGCCCCTCGCTTCCCTGGTCACCGCCTCTCGCCGCCTCTTTGCCTATAAATTTCCATTAACCCTAAAAACATCGGGGATAGAGTTATTTTCCACGAAACATACAAAGAGGCGCCATAACCTCGAAAGTCCAATCTAGGGCTTCTGTATCCCTATTCTGATACCCTGCCGGAGAGGGGACTCGTCATCGGAGGCCTCTACATCGCCATGATCGCCTCCGGACAGATGCGTGAGTATTTCATCTTGGGACTACGGGTCCATAACAATATCTAGATGGTTGTTCTCTACTTTGTGTCTCCATGTTTAAAGTCTCATGAGCTGCCTCACATGATCGATACCACCGTTAGGTAATTGTGCATGTTGTGTTTGCTGGGATCCGATGAACCATGAGATTATGATTATTTTGTTCATGTTAATCTGAGATGCTTCACTTATATTTGTAGAGAGTTTTAATATTGTCTTGCAATGCTCTCCAGTGTTTATGATTACCTTGGTCGCGTAGTTGTTTTCACCTCCAAGAGAGGGTTTATATGCTAGATAGTGGGTTCATGTCTCCCTTACATTTGTGGTCGAGTGACAAAAACATGACGGATGGGGGATGTGCTGTTGCTACTAGGGAGAAAACAGCGATGCTCTTGCCTACAGACGAGTAGCACTGCTTATATTACATATTGTTCTTAATGCATTTGTCTGTTGCACACAAAGCAATCACTTCGTGGTTGCAACTTAATACCAGATAGATTTGCTAGATAACTTTCTTGAAGTGGACTTTTAGATGTGGATACACTGTTGGATAGTAGTCCATATGTCTTGACGTAATGCCTACAATGTTAGAAACCGTGAACTATTTATCATCATAAAAGTATTGTTATACATTCATGATTTGTCAATTTCTCAGCTGTAATTTGTTCACCCAGCATGTTTGTTTTCTTTGGAGAGACACTACTAGTGAAACTACGACCCCTAGTCCTATTTTCCTCATTATTGCAACCTTCTTTCGAGCAATTTAATCATCATTTCCTTGCTGTTCTGTTTTTACTGTTATTAATTTTCAATACTCTATACGTTTAATTCTCTAGTTTTCAGCAAGACGAGAAGATTGACAACTGTCGAGACCTTGACTCGACAGATCCCTCGTATGAGATACTAGGGTTTGTAGATTAGGAGACGAATATGCGCTAGTGATCTCGACGGCTAACAGGGGCACGGTTTACCCAGGTTCGGGGCCCTCGTAGAGGTAAAACCCTTACTCTTGCTTTCTGATCTGTATTATGATGAGGTAGTCGAGCCGTTACAATGGCGATGCCATGGTGAAGCGTACGAGGTGTCTTTCGGGTGTTGTCTAGTCTATCTTGCGTCTAGTCATGGCTTGTTTTCGTCTCCCCTTTTCTCTCCTTCCTCCTGGATTTATATATGCAGCCAGGAGGGGTTTACATGAGTCCTAGTAGACTACAAATAGGAGTTCTTGTCTTGTACTTCAAGAAATCAAGTATGACTTCTTGGACTCGGATGGGCCTTCGAGTAGGCTTCCCGTAGCGTAGCAGCCGGTAGGCTCGAGTAGGGGACGTGTCGAGTGTCCCCACATCAACAACCTTCTCGAAAGTTGGGGACAAGAGAGAGTTAGTGTGTTGTGTGCAGGTCTATGCTTGTTGACGCGCCAGACAACAAGCAACCATATCCAATACTTTGAAGTCCTACTAGATTGATAACCCTGGTTCTTTAACCGGGGGGAATTTCCGCTGGACTACATGATACATCATAAACGTACCTATAATTTTTTATGTTCCATGTTATTTTCATGCCATATGCTACATGTTTCCTATACACTTTATGTCATTTTTATGGATTTTCTGGGACTAACCTATTGACAAGATGCCATAGAGCCAGTGCCTATTTTATGATGTTTTTGGTTTGAGAATTTCGTTCTGGAAATATTCTCGAAATTGGACGAAACCAAGTCCCAGAGTCTTAGAAATATATCACGTACACAAAGTCCGTAGGGGACCCGGAGGGGGGCCCTGGAGGCCCCACACCGTAGGGCGACGCGCCGTTTGGCCGCGCCAGCATGTGGTGTTGGCCCCCTGGCCACCCTGACGTTGCCCTCTAGCATATTTAAGCTCCTCCACGGATTAACCCTAAACACCCGAGACTTTTCCACCAAAAAGATCTGTAGCCGCCCTCATCGTCAACCCTAGTTCGGGAGGGCTCTAGAGCTCTCCCCGGCACCCTGTCGGGAGGGGGAATCATCACCGGAGGGCTCTTCATCACCAGGCCTGCCTCCAGAGTGATGCGTGAGTAGTTCATCCTTGGACTACGGGTCCATAGCAGTAGCTAGATGGTTGTTCTCTCCTCTTTATGGCTCATGTTTAGATCTTGTGAGCTACCTAACATGATCAATATCATCTTATTGTAATGCGACATGTTGTGTTTGCTGGGATCCGTTGAATATTGAATGCTATGTCCAATGGTTATCAATCTATCATGTTTATGTTATTTACGATCTTGCATACTCCCCGTTACTAGTAGATGATCTGGCCAAGTAGATGCTTTTAACTCAAAGAGGGAGTATTTATGCTCAATAGTGGGTTCATGCCTCCCTTTCACTCACGCTCCAGTGGCAGAAACGTAACGGGTGGAGGGTGTGCTATTGCCATTAGGGAGAAAACAACAATGATTTTCAATTACCCATTGCTTGCAAATTAATACCTAAGGTTTGATTGGATGACACCCTGAGGGTGAATTATTAGTCATAGATGCAGTTGGATAATGGTATGTGTATCTTGTTGTAATGCCCGCATGAATCACATAGTAATCATCATGTCATGCATACGCACTACAGTGCAACCTTTATATCTGTCAATTGCCCAGCTGTAATTTGTTTACCCAGCATGTTATCTATCTGTTTTGGAGAGACACCACTAGTGAACTGTGGACCCCGGTGCATTTCTTTACACTGATAATACAACCACTGCAACCACTGTTTTCCTATTGCAATTACGGTTTGCTTACTGCCATCAATGTTCTCTTTTCATTACTACAAACAAATATTGTTTTCCACACTATACATCTAATCCTTTATTTTAGCAAAACCTATGATATTGACAACCTCACTACTTTGTTGGGGCAAAGTAATTTGATTGTGTTGTGTTGGTTCCATGTTGCTGCTGAACCGGTAGTGCGCCATGCCAACATCAGCTGACAACAGCCTTCGGAAGTGATTTCTTTCCGAGGGAAACTTGCTACTGTGTTCTTCATACCTTCCTTTGGGGTTTCCCAACAAGTGGAAGCTCCTGCATCATCAAGAAATTTCTAGCGTCGTTGCCGGGGAGGAAAAGGATCTATGCAAGGGAGTATCTCACCTCCAATCTCTTTACTTTGATTTTGTCTTGTTATTTTATTTTATTTTGTCTTGTTTGCTTCTCTATATCGAAAACACACAAAAAATAGTTATTATTATAGTTGTTATTTTGTTACCCTGCTTTTAATATTCATCATGTTTCTCCCTAAGTTCACCTTGAAAGACCTATCAGTAGGTAGTAGTTCTATAATTGGAAAATATACCATTGAAGAATTCTTTAATCATGTTATCAAGCATGAAAACTTTGAGGAAAAATCCATAGTAGAACTTGCTCCTAATTATAAACTACTGCAACTTCTTTAGTTCACATGTTAGAATCTTGGTTTGTTAACCTTCACCCCATAATTCAGCAATTGTTCCTCAACACGAATAATATTGAAAAAGAAATTTTATCTTGGAAACTATTGAAAGATCATCGTCCGTTTTGGTAATTATATGACAACATAATTGTTGGATCTAATGTTTGTTCAAATGATGAAAATGCCCAGGTTATTAGGTTCACTATATCTATGGGGCTAATACTTGATATATTCGAAAAGTGCTAAGAGAAAGGATCCCAGGAAGCCAAAATATGCAGGGGCGGAAGCTCCGGTGAATCCACCGGAGGCTCCGGTAAATCCACCGGAGGCTCCGGTGAATCCACCGGAGGCTCAGCTCGCTGCTGCCACTCAGCCTGTGTGCAAAAAGGATCCGGTGTGCATCCGGTGGTCCCTCCGCTAAAATACCCTTCTGTTGGAAAGTGGCGGAGGTTCCACCGGAGGCTCCGGTGGACATCCGGTGGCCCCCTGGCGCTAGGGCAAATGGCCTCCGGTGAAGGGTCCGGTGCTAGCTCCGCTCGGCACCCCTTATGTTGGAAAGTGGCGGAGGTTCCACCGGAGCCTCCGGTGCGGGTCCGGTGGGCGGAACCTCCGCTCGATCCACCGGAGCCTCCGGCCTCCTCAGCAGCGAAAAAGGATAAGGCACTGCGCAACTGCGCAGTGCAAAGAAGACCCACCGGAGCCTCCGGTGAAACCACCGGAGCCTCCGGTGCACTGGACTGCAAACGGCTACTTCGTGGCCAAGAGTATAAATACCCCTTCACCTACCTCATAAATGCCAAGCTTTTCCCACTCTCTCTCCTAGCCATTAATGAAAGCTTCAACCTCTTAGATCTCCCTCTCCGTCCACCCAATCACTCCCAAACTTGGTGGAGAGCTAGAGGAGACCTAGATCCACACTTCCACCAAAGGAATTTCAAATCCATCCACCACAACCTAGTAGATCTAGAATCCTACTTGAGGCCTAGAAACCTTAAGTAGATCTCGTGCTTGTAGTTTCCACCTTGTTGCAAGAAGCTACGGATTGCTTGAGAGCCTCCATTCTTGTGGAGTGACCTCAAGCCCTTGTAAAGGTTTGGTCAACGCCTTCAAGTCGACCTCATAGTGGAAACGAGCATCTCCCTCACCGGAGAAGCTCAAGGAGAACAAGGTGTGCACAACCGTGCTATTGAGGAGCGCCTAGGTGGCTCCCCACCTCTCCAACGTAGACGTACTTCTCTTTGAGAAGGAACTACGGTGAAACATATCCTTGTCTCCTTGTTTACACTTGTTGTTTGCTTTACTACCTTACGCTTTACTTCCGTTGCACATACTACTCTCTTCACATAGGTTGTTCACTTAGTTGCACATCTAGAGAA
The DNA here is from genome assembly GCA_028641055.1 of Alopecurus myosuroides. Taxonomy (NCBI): domain Eukaryota; kingdom Viridiplantae; phylum Streptophyta; class Magnoliopsida; order Poales; family Poaceae; genus Alopecurus; species Alopecurus myosuroides. Next base: position 26,274,631 of record CM054062.1, read on the forward strand.
TCGTATCTTATCTTACTAAGCCCCTTAAAAGGAAAAGAAAAGAAAAATTGGTAGTCAACCTATTCACCCCCCCCTCTAGTTGACCATAGTGCACTTTCAATTGGTATCAGAGCCTCGGCTCTTACTAAGGGCTTAACCGCCTAAGAGTACAATGGTCGATGAAAATACCCCCGGTAGTTCTAGTGCGGAAATCTCCAAGATGTCCGACAGTATATCTAACCTACAAGACTCGGTTGGAATCCTCCAAGCCGAAATGTCTAAGGTTAGCTCTACTGTCAGTACGGAGGTTTCTAGCATCAAGAAAATGATGGAGGTATTGATGGGGAGAACCAAGGAGTCCGAGGAAGCACCTCTCACTACCAACGATGTTAGCTCGGATGAAGAATCCATTCCGGACATTGATGAAATGGAAGCTAACATCGTTTTAGCTAAGGCGAAAGCCAAAGCAAAAGCCGATAAAAAGGCTAAGAGTAGTGGGAACTCCGAGGGCTCCAAGTCTCAATCGGCTAACGGTTCGGGGTCTAACTCTAAAGTTCCACCACCTCCCAATTATGATTCTATCCACCCTATTGCTACAATACCACACATGGTTAATGTTGGAAATCCTCCCATGCTTAACACTAACGAATTCTCATCATGGAAGTTCGATATGGAGTCTCATATTTCAGGTTGTTGCACCGCTTTATGGAGAAGCGTTGTTCATGGATTCCACCCTCATGATCCAAACAACTTGACCCCAAGAGAAGACGTGGAATTCCAACTCAACAAGACCGCTATTGTGACTATCCAAAAGGCTCTCCCAAGAGAACATCTTGAGCACATTCGCGGCTTGAAGACCGCCAAGGAAGCATGGGATAAACTTGACTCCTTGTTCCAAGGAAATGCTAGCATTCAATCATCAAAATATGATGTGGCTCTCGACAAGTCCGAAAACTTCGTCATGCTTGAAGACGAGAGTCCCGAGGAGCTATATAGAAGAGTTGTCACTCTTGGCAATCAACTAAGAGATTTTGGGAAAGAGGAAATCTCCGATGAATGGATCAAGAGGAAGTTCGTCAAGGCCATAACTCCATTTGAGAAGAACCTCTCCACTAGCATTCGAACAAGATCCGACTACAACTCCCTTAACTCCATTGGAGTGCTAAGTGAGTTCATTGCCATATCCCTATCTCACAAAAGTGCGGATGATGCTCTTGCTCGCTCTAGAGGACATGGAAATTCTCCCAACCTTGCCTTGAAGTCTAGAGCAATGGCCAAGATTGAAGAAGTTGATGATGATGATGATGATGATGATGAGGACTATGAGGATACATACAAGGGTGCCCATAAATGTATTGCTCTTGCCATGCAAGGGTATTGGAAGAGATGGGAGGCTCACAAAGCCGGTGCCCCAAGACCTTCAAGGAACAAGATCTTTAGGAAGAAAGGGGAACGGCCAAGGACATGTTATAATTGTGGAAGTGCAAACCACTTTGTCAAGGAGTGTCCCTTTGAGCCAAGAGAAGAGAATGAAGGGAAGCTTGTTCGCAAGGACAAGAACAAAGCTCCACAACACAAGAACCTCGCTAGAAGGGTTCCAAGGGCTCTATATGTTCAAGAAGGCCCCACATTGGAGACATACTACTCCGGAGATGAAGGAGAAGATGAAGTCGTAGGTGTTGCCCACGTCGCCATAGCTACCACTTCCTCTTCATCGGTCTCTCTATTTGAATCTCCCAATGAGAAGACATCGATCCGACCTACATGTCTCATGGCAAAAGCCACCGCGGTAATAACTTCCACCTCCAAGTCTATTAACACTACCTCTCCCTCTTTATTGGATTGTGTTGAAAACATTGGTGAAGATGAGGAGGCCAAGAACCTAGGGTCTTGGTTGAATAGTCTTGAAGGTGAAACTAAAGAAAAAGTAAAAACTCTCCTAAGGCAACTTGATGATGCCAACTCTCTCATTGATGAGAAAGAGGAAATCATCATGACCTTGGAGAATCATGGTGGTACCAATGAGAATCATGATGGTGAACTAATTAAGGCTCTCGAAAAGGAGAGATCCATGAGAGCCTCTCTTGAAGAAAGACTATCTAGCTTACAAGACTCTTATGCTATTAGTGTCTCTAAGCTTAGGAAAGACAATGAAAAATCTCTTGCCAAACTTAAGAAAGAACATGCTAAATCTCTTGTTTTGCTTAAAGAATTTGAAGAGGAAGAGTTGAAGCTAGGAATAGCTCATGAAAAACTTGACAAGGAACATGACAAACTAAAAGAAGAGTTTAAATCTCTTAAGGAAATTCATGACAAACTTGCCAAGTCTCGAATTAAGCTTCTAGCTCAACAATCAAATAAGCATGTTGCATCTTCATCAAATAGTGTTGTTATTGCACCTACCTCTTCCTCTACGACTAACAATGTAGGGAAGGAAAGAATTCTCAACGATGCAATAAGCTCTCAAGGTGCCAAGAAAGGTAAAGAGGGACTTGGGTTCATCTCCAAGTCAAAGAAGACATCCAAGAATGTCACCTCTCCCCCTCAAAATGTTGTTTTTGTAAAAGAGGGTGAGGTGACCAAAGAAAAGGAGACCAACGCCATTATGGGTGGTGATACCTCTAGGGGGAGCATCACTCATAATGATTTCGCCGAAAAATATAATCCATCTTATGTTCTTATGAAATCTAGGGATGGACATGTTTATGCTAAATACGTTGGTACTTCTTATGGTGATGATTATCATTGGACTATTTGGTTTCCTAAGACCCTTGTTACTAACAAAAGAGGACCCATTGAAGGATGGGTACCTAAATCAAGAAATTGATCTCTTGTAGGGAAATGCTTCCGGGTCTAACAAATGGACAGTGGATAGTGGTGCATCCCAACATATGACCGGAAGCCTTGACGCAATAAGCAATCTTGAACCTCCTCTACCTCATCTCAATTGCGTCACTATTGGTGATAAGTCCGAGCTTAAGGTATTGGGACGAGGCAAGGTAGCAATCTCAAATGATTTATCAATTGAGAATGTTCTCCTTGTTGAGTCCCTTGGCTATAATTTGATGTCCGTTCTTCAACTTGCAAATTGTGGTTTCACCTCGTTCTTTAATAAAGAGAGTGTGATTGTCACTTGGGAGACATCTCTTAAAGTAGCCTTTGTTGGGTTTGTCGAGAACGGCATGTATGTAGTGGACTTCTCTAAAGAAGACACGTGTGCCGCGACATGCCTAATGGCTAAAGTTGATGTGGGATGGCTTTGGCATCGCCGACTAGCCCACACCAATATGAGAATGTTGCATGATCTCCAAAGTGGCAATCACGTTCTAGGACTAACCAAAGCTAAATTTGCTAAAGATCGTGTGTGTAGCTCTTGCACCTTTGGGAAGCAACATGGAGAACAACACCCAACCAAGACATCTATCTCCACTACAAGAATTCTCGAGCTCATTCACTTAGATCTCTTTGGTCCACTATCCTATGATAGTCTCGGAGGAAAGAAGTATTGTTTGGTAATTGTGGATGACTATTCAAGATATTGTTGGGTGTATTTCTTCAAGAGGAAAAGTGAAACTCAAAGTAGAGTCATCGAGTTCATCACTCTAGTTGAGCGCCAACACAATGCTACCATATTGGCTATCCGGAGTGACAATGGCTCGGAGTTCAAGAACTACACCGTTGAGGGCTTTCTTAGTGAAGAGGGGATTGCTCATCAATACTCCACTCCGTATACCCCTCAACAAAATGGTGTTGCGGAGAGAAAGAACCGGACTTTGATGGATGCGGCTAGAACTATGATTGCGGAGTTCTCTTCTCCCTATAACTTTTGGGCCGAAGCCGTCTCCACCGCATGTCACGCCACCAACCGGTTATATCTTCGCAAGATCTTGAACAAGACCCCCTATGAGATTCTCACGGGTAAGAAACCGGATGTATCTTACTTCAAGGTCTTCGGTTGCAAGTGCTTCATTCGCAAGAAAGGTAAACGGTTGTCAAAATTTGAGACTAGATCTTATGAGGGCATTTTTGTTGGTTATGCCACAAACGCTCACGCCTATAGAGTCTACAACAAGTCCACCGGACAAGTTGAAGAAGCTATAGACGTGGTGTTTGATGAGGATAATGGCTCCCAAGGGGGGCGTATAGATCATGGTGTTGTAGGAGATGCAATTCCTCCCATCGTCATAAGAAGAATGGGGATTGGTGAAATAATTCCCATTGAGGGTTACCGGATGACGGAGGGAGAAGGACTATGCCCCACTCAAGTGGAGCCATTGACTACACCCATTGATGATCAAGCTATCCAACAAGATGCACCAAGCCCTCAAGCTAACGATCAAGGCCAAGCTAATGACCAAGGCCAAGCAACACACCTAAATCATGATCAAGATTCTATTATTGTTGAGAATGCTCAACCTAGTGGTGATTCATCACCCATTATTGATCAAGGGCAAAATGAAGATGGACATGTCTCCGATGAAGAAGGTGATTCTCAATCCATATCCAAGGAATCTTTGGAGGAGATATTGGCTCGAAGAGCAAAGAGAAGGCAAGAGAATCTTGAACGAGCGGGTCATACGGAGGACATGATTCTTGGTCAAGTTCGTGGAAGAGTGGTCACTAGAAGGCAATTGGCGGATTTTAGCAAGGCTCATGCATTCGTCTCCTTCATTGAACCCAAGAAGGTATATGAAGCTCTCGAAGATCAAGATTGGCTTGAAGCCATGCATGATGAACTCAATAACTTCGAGCGCAACAAGGTGTGGAAATTAGTGCCAAGACCCAAGGATTGCAAAAATGTTATTGGTACCAAATGGGTGTTCAAGAACAAGCAAGACAAAGATGGTATTGTCATTCGCAACAAGGCAAGATTGGTGGCCCAAGGTTTTTCTCAAGTCGAAGGTATCGATTTCGGTGAAACTTTTGCCCCCGTAGCTCGCCTTGAATCCATTCGTATCTTACTTGCCTATGCATCTCATCATAACTTCAAATTACAACAAATGGATGTCAAAAGTGCTTTTCTTAATGGTCCCATTAATGAGTTAGTATATGTCAAGCAACCTCCGGGTTTCGAGGATCCCAACCACCCCGATCATGTCTATAAACTTGATAAGGCGCTCTATGGACTTAAACAAGCTCCACGTGCGTGGTATGAGCACCTTAAAGAGTTTCTAGTAGATCGCGGGTTTAATGTTGGTTTAATCGATCCCACCCTCTTTATGAAGACGGTTGGAGGTGACTTGTTCATATGCCAACTCTATGTGGATGACATCATTTTTGGGTCTACTAACACCTTGTTCAATGAGGAGTTTTGCAAGCTTATGACCGATAGGTTTGAGATGTCTATGATGGGAGAGTTGGAATTCTTTCTTGGATTCGAAGTGAATCAATACTATGAAGGAACCTTCATCAAACAAGCCAAATATACTCAAGACATGCTCAAGAGATTTAATATGAATGATGCCAAACCTATGAAGACCCCTATGTCCACAACCACCGACTTGAAACCCGACCCTAATGGGAAAGAGGTAGATCAAAAGGTATACCGCTCCATGATTGGCTCTTTGCTTTACCTTTGTGCATCTAGACCCGATATCATGTATAGCGTAGGTAAATGTGCAAGGTTTCAAGCCTCTCCGAGGCAAAGTCATTTGGAAGCCGTGAAACGAATCTTTCGATATCTAGTTCATACCCCAAACTTCGGTCTTTGGTACCCCAAGGGTTCAAGCTTTCAGCTCATTGGTTACTCGGATGCGGATTATGCGGGAGAGAAGACGGATAGGAAGTCCACATCCGGGGGTTGCCAATTTCTCGGCCGCTCCTTGGTTTGTTGGTCTTCCAAGAAGCAAAATTGTATTGCTATCTCCACCACCGAGGCCGAGTATATCTCCGCGGCAAGTTGTTGTGCCCAATTGCTATGGATGAGGCAAACCTTGAAGGATTATGGTATTCATTTTGACAAGGTGCCTCTTCTTTGTGACAATGAGAGTGCTATCAAGATCGCCTACAACCCGGTTCTTCACTCCAAGACGAAGCATATTGAGATTCGTCATCACTTTATTCGGGATCATGTTGAGAAAGGTGATATTGATCTCTCTTATGTCTCCACCACGGATCAACTTGCCGATATTTTCACGAAGGCCCTTGATGAACCAAGATTTCGAGCTTTGAGGAATGAACTAAATGTCATCGATTCCTCTAACTTCACTTGAAACCTTGCATATCTACCCTCATTATACTTGCTATCTCGTCTAGGTGTAGGCATGGATATAGGGGGAGCGCTACTCAACTCATGAGTATGCACTCCTTTTATTATGCGAAAATCAACAATCATTGCATATCTAGTCAAGTTGTGACTCATTGTGCTTAATTGTGAGTAGTAATTTTGGACCCAAGATATATCTTCGCGGTGCCAAGTTACACACTCAAACATGGTGGCCTCGGCCACCAACCCTTGAGGTGTTTTTGATCATTTTCTCACTTTATATCCTCATCTTGACAACTCGTACGGGTTCGGTTTTTCACTTGTTTTATGGTTCTTGCGAACCCCGTCGAGCAATGTCTCTCGTATGACCGTAAAGTTTTTCCAACCCAAGCCCCACTTGCCCAAACCGTTGCTCTTATTGTATTGCTCGAGTTTTTCCAATCTCGGCGCGCTGAAATTCATTTGGGCGGAACCTCCGGTGAATCCACCGGAGGCTCCGCCGGGTCTGTCCACCGGTACCTCACCGGAGGCTCCGCTGGGTCCCTGTGGCTCAGCGGGCCAAAACTTAAAGTTTTGGGACAGGAGCGGAGGCTCCGGTGATTTCACCGGAGGCTCCGCTGGCGGGAGCGGAGGCTCCGGTGAAACCACCGGAGGTTCCGCCGGCGGAAAAATCACTGCGGATAAAGGTTGGGGCGCACGGGGGTAAGTGAGATCCAATCTCATTTTCCCCCCACGCCCCCATCTTCTTCCTCTCAACCGCCGCCGCCCCCAAGCTCACCGCCGCCGGATTCGGGTGCTCCACCGCGGGGAGACCTCCTCCTCGCCTAGGGACGCCCCGGGAACCTTCCCTCCTCCTTTCTCCACCATGGATGAAGCCGGTATGTGCTCTCTCTCTCTCTCATCTAGTTGATGGATGAGATGCATAGGAGTTCATGTTCTAGCCTTCTAGATTTGTGGTTTTGGAGTTTTAGGAGTGGATTTTCTCAAGTACTCACCCTAGCAACCTAGATAATACATGTTAGGCTTGAATCGTTGCGGTTCCATGGGAAGTTGCCCTAACCCTAGATTATTCAACCCTAACACCATGAATATCTTGGTTCTTTGGTTTGTGCGTGCCTTATTTGACTCGAGCTTTACTTGTTTTTCTTGCTCTTCTCGATTTTTATGATAGATGCTTCCGGCTCCAAAGGGAAAGGAGTAAGGTACAAGTCCACGGGCCGCCGCAACCCACCTCCCGTGGATGAGATTCAAGAGGAACTTGACCGTACTCAAGGCAAGCGCAAGAGATTTCCGGCTCCCGAGAAGACCTTGCCAAGGAAGAACACCGCACCAACCGCATCCAAGATGTCCGATGGGACATTTATAAAGGAAAGAAGGGAAAATCCCTATGTCATTGCCCGTGACCGCCAAATGCCCCAATTCCGGGGCAAGGATCCGCGTTTCCACACCGCCTTCCAAGGACAGATATTCAAGGAGATCTTGATGAGGAAGCCCAAGGAAAATGTGGTTCCCCAACATGCTATAAGTATTGGTCATATGGAACGCAATCACAAGTACTTTGGGGAGGCCCTTGAGATCATTGAGAAGTTTGGCCTCCGTCCCATTATCACCCTTCAACAAGACTTTGATGAAGAGCTCGTCTGTCAGTTCCTTGCCACAGTTCATCTTGGCAATGAGACCAACCGCCACCTCATTTGGATGACCAAGGACAAACAACTTGACATCACTTGGAAGGATGTTGGCACTCTTCTTGGTGGCTACCCAGATTTTGGTCCTTTTGCCAACGGAGAAGAATTTGCTAATGGGTGGTTTCGAGTTCACTCCGCTCAAGCTAATTCAAAGGATGACCTCACTCCCCTCTATCATTGGAAGAAATATGCCGTGGGCTTCGTCAAGGGTCTCTATCCCACCTATGACATCATGTTACGGGTCTATAGAGAGACTATCAATCCAAAGGCGGGCAATGTGGATGAGATTCAAGGTTTCATGAAGAACTTGTTGCTTCTCACTCATCAACACCGTATGGATGCCACTCCTCGCAAGCTTGATGTCCTTGACTACATTTGGAACGAGATGTGGCATGTCATTGCCAACCGAAGGAATGCTTGCTTTGGTCCTTTCATCATGAAAATTATATTGAAGGTGTGGAATGATAGGTTTCCGGATGATCCTTTGGATGATTCTCTTTGGATCTCTCATACGGAAAAGAGGCTTCTCATGAAGAATCACACCGAGCCCGTTGTGCATCCCACTCCAGCTGTTCGCAAGCACAAGGCTCGGCCTCGCATCATTGTGGATGAGGAAGAGGAAGCCGAGGGTCCATCTCAACCCCCTCCTTCTAGCAATGCCTTCAAATGGATGGCTCGGGCTCTCAAGAAAGTATTTTGCTTGAACAAAAAGATTGAGCAACATCAATGGGAGGCACATTATGATGCGGAACTCAAGGCACGTAAAAAGGCTCAAGCATCTCGTGAACGTCTCCGTGAAGAGGGTCTCTCCATTGAATCCCCGGTTCTTGATAGCATCACAGATTGGGATGCTTGGCAAGCTAAGGACTCCAAGGGAAAGCTCATTGAATGGTCCGAGGAAGAAGGAGATGAAGCCACTAGTTCTCACCGTGTTCCCTCCCCGGCTCCGGAAGCATCTCCCACATCCTCCGAATGATTTGGGGCGTTAGCACTTGGCTCTCCCTCTTTTGGTATCTTGATGCCAAAGGGGGAGAAAGATATATTAGGCAACGGGCATTTGCATGGTCCCTCAAGCTTTCTTTGATTTGCATCTCTCTTTTGCTTGAGGGAATTTGATTTGAACTATTTGGAACTTCGGTTGTTTATCTTATTCGTATCTATCATGAACCTCGCTATATTGTGATCATGTGTGAACCTCGTTTCATATTATCTATGTGATATGTGTGCTATGTGTTATCATTGTCATATTATCAGTTTATATCATGTCTTAGTGATCTCAATATGAAAGGAGCATATCTTTAGGGGGAGCTCCGTTCATGTTGAGTCCGTAATCATGCAAATAATTATGTTGTCATCAATTACCAAAAAGGGGGAGATTGAAAGATCATCGTCCGTTTTGGTAATTATATGACAACATAATTGTTGGATCTAATGTTTGTTCAAATGATGAAAATGCCCAGGTTATTAGGTTCACTATATCTATGGGGCTAATACTTGATATATTCGAAAAGTGCTAAGAGAAAGGATCCCAGGAAGCCAAAATATGCAGGGGCGGAAGCTCCGGTGAATCCACCGGAGGCTCCGGTAAATCCACCGGAGGCTCCGGTGAATCCACCGGAGGCTCAGCTCGCTGCTGCCACTCAGCCTGTGTGCAAAAAGGATCCGGTGTGCATCCGGTGGTCCCTCCGCTAAAATACCCTTCTGTTGGAAAGTGGCGGAGGTTCCACCGGAGGCTCCGGTGGACATCCGGTGGCCCCCTGGCGCTAGGGCAAATGGCCTCCGGTGAAGGGTCCGGTGCTAGCTCCGCTCGGCACCCCTTCTGTTGGAAAGTGGCGGAGGTTCCACCGGAGCCTCCGGTGCGGGTCCGGTGGGCGGAACCTCCGCTCGATCCACCGGAGCCTCCGGCCTCCTCAGCAGCGAAAAAGGATAAGGCACTGCGCAACTGCGCAGTGCAAAGAAGACCCACCGGAGCCTCCGGTGCACTGGACTGCAAACGGCTACTTCGTGGCCAAGAGTATAAATACCCCTTCACCTACCTCATAAATGCCAAGCTTTTCCCACTCTCTCTCCTAGCCATTAATGAAAGCTTCAACCTCTTAGATCTCCCTCTCCGTCCACCCAATCACTCCCAAACTTGGTGGAGAGCTAGAGGAGACCTAGATCCACACTTCCACCAAAGGAATTTCAAATCCATCCACCACAACCTAGTAGATCTAGAATCCTACTTGAGGCCTAGAAACCTTAAGTAGATCTCGTGCTTGTAGTTTCCACCTTGTTGCAAGAAGCTACGGATTGCTTGAGAGCCTCCATTCTTGTGGAGTGACCTCAAGCCCTTGTAAAGGTTTGGTCAACGCCTTCAAGTCGACCTCATAGTGGAAACGAGCATCTCCCTCACCGGAGAAGCTCAAGGAGAACAAGGTGTGCACAACCGTGCTATTGAGGAGCGCCTAGGTGGCTCCCCACCTCTCCAACGTAGACGTACTTCTCTTTGAGAAGGAACTACGGTGAAACATATCCTTGTCTCCTTGTTTACACTTGTTGTTTGCTTTACTACCTTACGCTTTACTTCCGTTGCACATACTACTCTCTTCACATAGGTTGTTCACTTAGTTGCACATCTAGAGAATCGTATCTTATCTTACTAAGCCCCTTAAAAGGAAAAGAAAAGAAAAATTGGTAGTCAACCTATTCACCCCCCCTCTAGTTGACCATAGTGCACTTTCAACTATGCTTAAAGAATTTGGAGATGTTGCTATAGTAGCTAGGAAAGTTTTTTATCATTTTAATATGCTAGGCTCGAGTGTAGATGTTATTGGTGCTCTTGAAAAATTAGACAAGACCGAACCTAAAAATGAAAAGGAATGGAAAATACCAATACCCTTTAAACTCGAAGCACTGCACGAAGCCTTGGAAAACAATTTTGATTGGATTGTTCCTGAAAACCTATTTGATGAAAGTACTAGACCTAAAAGTGTTAAGAGATGAACATCTGAAACTCATTTAGATAAAATACAATGCATTGTTGAGAAGGTCTCTAATCTCAATTTAGATGGTTTTTCACTTGAAAACACTTGATATTCTCTTTCTACGCCTATCTGAAAGGCGTTAAAGAAAAGCAGCTCTTGGGAGATAAGCCATGGTTTTATTTTTGCTTTGTTTTTTCTCTGTTTTCTTTGAGTCAAGGTGTTGTTTACTTCTGTAGCAACTCTTTTGTATCTTTATTTTCTTGCATTTGTTGTGCCAAGTATAGTCTCTAGTGAAAGTTGAAGTTAGATTTGGATTTCTGCGCAGGAAACAAATTTCTGTTGTTCACTGTTAAATTCGTGTAAATTCACAGAAAGATCATAATGACCTGATTTTTTTTTGCTTCATTCTAAGCTAATTCCGAAACTTTTTCTAGCTTTGCGTTTTTCCATTTGAGCAACGTAAGTGCCCCGAAAAAATTCATCTTTACAGATTGTTCTGGTTTTGATAGATTCTGCCTTTTTACTTGCATTCTCTCTTTTACTATGCCGAGTGGATTTCTTTACTCCATAAAACATCAGTGGCCGTAGCTAATGTTTAAAAATTATTAATAACGCTTGTGTCCAAGGAGAACATGTGAATTTTTTATTGTGCACTAACCCTCTAATGAGAATTACTTTGAGTTTGGTGTGAAGGAAGTTTTCAAGGGTCAACAGAAGAGGACGATATAATGTGATCAAGAAGAGTGAAAAGCCAAAGCTTGCGGATGCCCCCGTGGTTCATCCCAGAAAATTATAAGAAGACTCATGTGTCTAAGATTGGGGATTCCCAAGGCATCCCCTTCTTCATCAACAACTTATCAGGTCACTTCTAGTGAAACTATATTTTTATTCAGTCACATCATATGCACTTTACTTGGAGCGTCTATTTGTTTTTGTTTTCTTTTCTTTTGTTTTCCCTGCTGCAATAAACATAGTTGGAACCCAGCATTCTTGTGTGGGATATATATACGCCCCGCCTTTTCATACGAATACTCGTTTTCTTCCATGCTCGTATTCTTAGTTTTTCTCCTAGATGCTGCAAATCCTTTTAGATCCTGTTTTTCATGCATCTCTTATTCAGAGCTGTTAGTTCTAGTAGATTAGTAGTAGTACTCTCTTGTTTCATTACTATATCTCTATGGAGAGTTTTTGTTTTATACAAATGATTGGTGTAGGAAAGCAGTAATACAATTTTCGTGCTCATAGCTCGTATAGACCGTGGCTAGACTTTTTCATGTCATGTTAGATTTTATTTTAGTTTTATGTTTATTAGTTGTTCTTGTAGCATAACTTGTCGCATAGCTGAGAGTGCTTAATGTTCCATTGAAAGAATCATGAGTTGTTTTTATCACATTGAAGCATAAATTTGCGGTATTCTCCTTCGAATGCTTTATTTAGTTGACTTGGCATATGCTTACACCATGTTTATGACTACAAACCAGTCACTTATAGCTTTTGTGATCATTTAGTTTTTGACTTGTAATACAATTTATGCTCTGATTAATAATGTTTTTGTCGCGATGCATGATTATGGTCATTATTGCTCTCTTGATTTGTCGCTCCCAGTCTTTTGCTAGCCTCTACCTATACTGAGTATGAGCTCTACTCGTGCATCCAACTCCCAAAAAACCAAAGTTTTCCAAATATGTCCACCATACCTACCTACATGTGGTATTTAACCGCCACTCCAAGTAAATTTCTCGTGTGCTACCTTTAAATTTTCAAAATTATTCATGTTTTGTGCCCCTATTTTAACTCATGGGGACGTGAATAGAGAATCTTTATCTCACTTGTTGATTGGAATTTACACACATGGACTAGTGGCACATCCGCTTATCCAAAATGATAGAAGAGCTGGCAGCGGGGTGCCTAGCCCCAAAATTGGTTACTATAAAATTCTCTTCACTATTTTTGCCCTGATTTATCAGTCAAAGCATAATTGTGTAAACAAAACAGAAGAGGGATGAACTTCTGACCCTAGATGCGTCTTTCAAATGGGAGCCGCTCTTGTGAAGTCTAGTTGGCTTGTGACGTACTGTATTTTCTGTTTACAATTCGTTGACATAAGCATACACCTCTCTAAAAAAATGTTTTCAGTAGCTCTGTTTAATAAAATAAAAAGCTCTAGCACATGAGTTAATCCCTGCTTCCCTCTACGAAGGGCCTTTATTTTACTTTTATGCCTAGTCTCCATCTTTTAACTTTATGCACAATAGAGAGAGTGTAGTTGCCATTCTGAGTTTAATGTGCATCAGTCCCAAATATTATTATTGATTGATTCCAGATGTGTTATTAGTTGCTCTCAAATTATTTGTTCTATTCATCCACTTAAACTTTGAAGGTGTCCTGGCATTTACGTTTTGCCCCCTCTTAAGGACAAACGAAATATCACTTTCTATGTTTTCTTTATGCTCGAAACAAATGTATAACTTTCAATTGCATCATTATTCATGATCTTTTATTTGTGTTACTTTTAATGATGCAAAGTGATTGCTAAGTTTCATTGTTAGAACTATATCTATCATGCCCGTGTTTAAAGTACTATTATCTCAGCTTACATATGCTTTTACATTTTAGATGATCAAATTTATGTTGGTAGCATGTCACCTCAGAAATTATTTGTTTTTATCGTTTTACCTACTCTAGGAAGAGTAGGAACTAAGCTTGGGGATGTTGATACATCATATGTGTATCTATAATTTTTGGTGTTCCATGTTGTTTTCATGCCATATGCTACATGTTTCCTATACACTTTATGTCATTTTTATGGATTTTCTAGGACTAACCTATTGACAAGATGTCATAGAGCCAATGCCTATTTTCTGCTGTTTTTGGTTTCAGAAAATTTGTTTTGGAAATATTCTCGAAATTGGACGAAACCAAGTCCCAGAGTCTTAGAAATCTGTCACGTACACGAAGTCCGGAGGGGACCCGGAGGGGGACCATGGAGGCCCCACACCATAGGGCGGCGCGCCCCTGGCCGCGCCAGCTGGTAGCGTGGGCCAACTAGCCTCCCACCAACATTGCCCTCTCGCCTATTTAAGCTCCTCCATGGGTTAACCCTAAACGCCCAAGCCTTTTCCACCAAAAAGATCCGTAGCTGCCGTCATCGTCAACCCTAGTCCGGGAGGGTTCTGGAGCTCTCCCCGGCACCCTGCCGGGAGGGGGAATCATCATCGGAGGGCTCTTCATCACCATGCCTGCCTCTGGAGTGATGTGTGAGTAGTTCATCCTTGTACTACGGGTCCATAGTATTAGCTAGATGGTTGTTCTCTCCTCTTTATGCCTCATGTTTAGGTCTTGTGAGCTGCCTAACATGATCAAGATCATCTTATTGTAATGCTACATGTTGTGTTTGTTGGGATCGGATGAATATTGAATGCTATGTCCAATGATTATCAATCTATCATTTTTATGTTATTTATGATCTTGCATGCTCTCCATTACTAGTAGACGCTCTGGCCAAGTAGACGCTTTTAACTCCAAGAGGGAGTATTTATGCTCGATACTGGGTTCATGCCTCCCTTTCACTCACGCTCAAGTGACAGAAACTTAATGGGTGGGGGATGTGTTATTGCCATTAGGGAGAAAACAACATTGCTTTGTCTAAGGATGATTTTATTGTTTACATTACACACTTTTCTTAATGCAATTATCTGTTGTTTGCAACTTAACACCCAAGGTTTGATCGGATGACATTCCGAGGCTTGCTTATTATTCATAGATGTAGTTGGATAAATGTCTATGTATCTTGTAGTAATGCCTGCATGAATCGCATAGTAATCATCATGTCATGCATATGCACTACAGTGCAACCTTTATATCTGTCAATTGCCCAGCTGTAATTTGTTTACCTAGCATGTTATCTGTCTGTTTTGGAGAGACACCACTAGTGAACTATGGACCCCAGTTCATTTCTTTACACTAATAATACAACCACTGCAACCACTTTTTTCCTACCGCCATTACTGTTTTCTTACTACCATCACCGTTCTCTTTTCATTACTGCAAACAAATACTGCTTTGCACACTATATGTCTAATCCTTTGTTTTAGACAAACCGGTGAGATTGATAACCTCACTGCTTCGTTGGGGCAAAGTACTTTGATTGTGTTGTGTAGGTTCCACGTTGCCGCTGAACCGGTAGTGCGCCCTACCAACATCAGCTGACAACAACCTTCGGAAGTGATTTCTTCCTCCTACTGGTCGATTCAACCTTGGTTTCTTTCAGAGGGAAACTTCCTACTGTTCTCTTAATACCTTCCTCTTGGGGTTTCCTAGAAAGTGAAAGCTCCTGCATCATCACTACATCACACCTTCCTCTTGGGGACCCAACAAGCATATGATCACGTCTGCATCAAGAACTTTTCTGGCGCCGTTGTCGGGACTTCTAACTTGCTGCAAGAGGAGTCTTAAACTTACACTCTCTTTGTTTTTTTTGTTCTTGCTTAGTTTACTTTTATTTAGTCTTGTTTTCTCTTTAACAAAAACCCAAAAATTAGTTCTCTAGTTTCTAGTCTTTTATTTGTCTTGTTATTTAGTTTTCGTCTTCGTGTTAGTTTTTGTTGTTGTTTTGATAAGATGTCTTCCCCTAAATTTGCTATGAAATATCTTAAAGTAGGAAGTGGGTTCATTATTGGAAGGAACAATATTGATGAATTCTTTAACCATGTTAATGGGCTTTGTGATTTTAATGATAACCCTATAGTTAAACTTGTCCATAACTATGAGAACACTATAGCTTCTTTGGTCGCCATGATAGAAGCTAGGTTCGTCAACCTCAATCCTATATTACAACAAATGTTTTTTAACTTGATAGCATGGAGAAAGGAAAAGAAAGGGATTTTGTGTTGAATGATTTACTCCTGGAATATAATGACATTGTTATAGAAGCTAGAAAAGTTTTTGCTCGCTATAAGATGCTTGGCTACGGTCTTGCCATCAATCATACTTTGAAGACTTTAGATATTGATAGAATAAAATATGAGGGAAAAACTGAATGCGGGAAATAAATTAATATCCCTATACCATTCAAACTTGTAGCAATGTCCGAGGCATTAGAGGAAAGTTTTGGTTGGGTGGTTCTAGAGAATTCCTTTGATGAAAATAGTAAACCAGAAATAAAAGAGAAAGGAGATTCTGAACCTTTTGTGTGGAAAATACAATGTATCTATGATGAGTTTGAGCTCCTCAAATTGAATGATTCTATTGATAATACTTGATTCGTTCTTCATGCCTAGGTAAAACATGTTAAAGATAAGCGCTTGTGGGAGGCAACCCAATTTGTTTTCCCTTCATTGATGGAGGGATTACCTCTTGGGTGGCCCGATCTTCACGAATCGACCAAGAATACGAAGAACGAATGATGAATACGATGAACACGAGAGGGAAATCGAGGGGAAATCGGGGGAAATCAAGGGAAATCAAGGGGAGATAACCAGTAAGAACTGGAGAACCCGAATCTCACGTCAATTACGCCGCAACGGCTGCCTACGGGATGATCAATCCAACCGAACTCACCTTTTCGCAAACCGCTTCACACCCATAGCCGGTCAACCATGCCAATAGAACCTCAAGGATTAGTTGAGGAAGATTAGGAAGTCCCTAACTGAATCCCAAGGGGAAAGGATAGGTAACTTGGTGAATCTTAATACGATCCTAGATACAAATCTTAGGACTAGCCTTGATACGATCCTAGATACAAATCATAGGAGTAGCCTCACAAGAGGGGTAAGGAGCTAATGTCACAAGTCTCAAATCATCTCTAACCTAGATTTGGTCCAAGGGGTACACTTATATAGCCCAGGGGATAGGTGGGGGCGAAAAGGGGGGATTTTTCCCACTTTTGCGAGCTGGCAGGAAAGCCGACCTGGAGGCCAGGCTGCTCGGGTGGGTGGCCGGCCTGAGGCCCAGGGAGGCCGGCCTAGGCCGGGCAGGAAACCGGGCTGCTCGGTCAGGTAGTCGGCCTGGGGTGCACAGGGAGGCCGACCTAGGCCGGGCTGGGGGCCGGTCGACCTGGCCGGGGTGCAGGCCGAGTTTCCTGCACCTCCCCTTCTTCCTCCTTCTCATTGCCTTCTTCTTGGACTTCCTCCATGGATCCTTGGGCATCATCTTGGGCTTCATGGTGGGATCAAACCTGAGCACGTATAGGGGGAATCCATGAGGTAGCGCACCAATCACCAAGACACCGAAGGAATATAGAGAGATGTCGTGGATGAGTAAAGACAGATGCCATATGATGGCTTTAGTTTGGGGCCGATGGACACTGTGGGTATCCGGGGAGGGATCGCAGCCTAGCTGGCGCGCTCACTACACAACAAACACAACAATCTACCCAGGTTCGGGGCCCTCGTGTGGAGGTAACACCCCTACTCCTGCCTCTCTCTCTCTGTATAAGTGGATGTCGAGTACAAGTGTTCCTTAAGCTCAACGAGCTAGAGGAAGAAGGAGCACTACTGCTATCTCTCTGTTTCTCAACTAGCAGCACTTCTCCTCTCAGAGTATCAGCTATGCTCACACAGGAGGGGTGTGGCCACCTTATATACCGGTGGCCACCAACTATTAGTAGAGTATTAGGTGACTACACACTATGCCGTAGCGCACGCCTCCGCTTCTCCGCTGACAGACGCCGAAAGTTCGCTGTCATGGTCGCTGACATGTCATGTCCCCCTTGTCAGAGACAGGACGTGGCCTCGCCCATACAGCGCACTGTACCAGAGTATACATACGCATCATCATGCCTAGTAAGTTGAACTGCACGCTTGTACTCTCCCTGGATATACGGGATCACAACGGCTCCATTGACTTCCGTCCGAGTAAGAGCAGGACCCAGGTCTATCCGGACTCACCAAGCATTACTCGGTCAGTCCGGAGAGTACTCATACCTTAACTTGTCTCCTTGCTCTCCCTATCGAGATAATTCCATCTCGGTAGCAATCCAACTCGGTAGCTTTCTACCCGGTACGGCCCAACTCGGTAAGTTGTAACCCAAATATCATTTCTCACCGACCTTGCCCCTACTCGGGGGTAGGCACCCGACAAGAGAAGAGTGAGTTCACCTTGTCTCGTATCGATGTCGGGCTTGGTGGAATGGGGTGTGCTACATCATCTCCCCCCCTTGGAAAAGAGTCGTCCTTGACTCTTGATCCATCCTTTCGCGTGTGTAACCATGATAGGGAGAAGGAATGTTGACGACGAAGATGTCGTTGAAGTTGAGCCGCTTATCAAAGGTCATGCGAATGTATGCTTCTATTGGGGGTAGTCCAAAGGAGATGACGATCTTGAAATTATCCTCTTTGGTTGGTTTATGAAGATCACGCATGGAGGTGTAGTAGGCGTCGAATAGATCAAGAGGTGGTTGATCCAATGCTTGCATAAATGGTTTGGTGTAGATGAACTTGACGTATTGGTTGCACTTCACTCCATTGCTTGCATTGTCGTTGATTTGCTTGTCTAAGTTCATGTACGTCTTGACGATTGGTATGTAGTCGTGGGAGTCGTTGTCGTTGATGCACTTGTCGAACTCCAAGTACAGCTTGACGGTTGGTATGTAGTCGTGGGAGTCATTGCCGTTGATGCACTTGTAGAACCCCAAGTACATCTTGACATGTGGGATGTAGACGGAGAATATGTTTTCGTTGATGCACTTGTCGAACTTCGTGCACATCTTGACGTGTGGGATGTAGACGGAGAATGCGTTATCGTTGATGCGCTTGTCGAACTCTATGCACATCTTGACGAGTGGGATGTAGACGGAGGATGTTGTCGTGGATGCGCTTGTCAAACTCCATGTATATCGTGATGCGTGGGATGTAGACAGAGAACGCAGTGTTGGTGATGTGCTTGGCAAGCTCCGTGAAGATCTTGACTTGTGGGATGTGTATGGATAATGCATTGTCGTGGATGAGCTTGTCAAACTCCATGTATATCTTGACGAGCGGAATGAACTCCTTCCCAATCTTCAAGTCGGTGTTGATGTTCATGCGGTGTGGAGATCCATGTATGGTGAATAGTCCATGAGGTCTAGCGTGCTTGAGAGGGTCACCAAATTTCTGCAAAAGACACAACAAAGATGGAGAGAGTTGGTAAACCGTTAGTGTCAATAAGCACAAATGGGGTTTTGTTCTCTACTCTCATCTCACTTTTGGTGGCAATCAAGGCTATGCCTTTCGGAACACTCATGATTTTTTCACTCATTACAGGCTTGGGGCTCTCACTCACGGAATGGTGGATCTCTCTCTCACCACTCATCTCACTAGAAGCTTGAGAGGCAACACTAGAATGCTCCAAATTCTTGGCACTTGAGGTGTGCGGGTTTGTCGAAGTTGTTGCATTGCTTGGAGGAGGAGGTAGTGTCATGGCTTGTGTCGAAGAAGGCTCGATCATCTCCTTGATGTGGTAGTGTAAGCCATGCCTTGTAGCATCCTCAAGGGGTTGATGACGGTGAAGATGATATTCTTGGTGAGAATGGTGACGAGGACATGGCCTTTGAGAGGTTGGAAAGGAACGAGCATCTTTCACAAGGTCACATGCATCGAAGTGTTCATCATAAATTGGTGGAGCTTCATCATAGATTGCTGGAGTTGCATCCTCATGCTCATGGTGATGTCAATCTTGTGGCATTGGATGAATAACTTCGCACCCTTGATGTTGTTGTTGCGCTTGTGGTGATGAAGGATGCCCATGTTCTTGATCATGAAGTCCATAGTCCTTCCTCAAAGGATGTCGCACTTGGAGGCTGTGGATCTTTGTTGGTGGTGAAGTGCCTCTCGCCTCTTTCCTTGATGAAGAAGTAGTATCATAATGTCCATGGCGAGGTTGGCCTTGATCCTTGTCGATGGCGGGGCACGACGAGAAAGTACATTCTTGGTGGCGACGAGGTGGAGGCTCCCACTCCTCATGAGGATGAGGACGCTCATGGCTCTTGAACCTTGGGACATTGAGTCAAAGGGAGCTCAAAGTATTGTATTCATGTTGTCGATGGGGTCGCTCATGTTGGTCTTCATCAAGGATAGGAGGTAAAAGATCATTGGAAGCATCCACACTTGCTTGTTTTTGACGGGGTCGCTCATGTGGGTACTCATCAAACATTGGAAGTCATAGATCATGAGGAGCATCCTCACTTGCTTGTTGTTGATGGGGTCTCTCATATGGGTCCTCATCAAATATTGGAAGTGAAAGATCATGTGGAGCATCCCCACTTGGTTGTTGTTGACGAGGGAGCTCATTGGGGTCTTCATCAAAGATTGGGAATGACATGCCATGTGGAGCATCCTCACTTGATTGTTGTTGAGGGGGTCTATCATTTTGGTCTTCATCAAAGAGAGGAGGTGGAAGGTCATGTGGGTCATCCTCATTGGCTTGGCGTTGGCGGTCACGATGAAGAGGATGGCACATGTGGTCATTGTAGTGAAGTTGTTGGAGGCATGCTTCACGGCAACCACTAGCATCATTGTCATGGTCACCTTCTTGATAAGGGTATTTATCTTGGCGGTCATTGTGGTGGTGACGCATATTTTTACTTGGAAGCCTTGGATGTGGGCGAGCACCATCCACGAAGACACGTCGACCATAGTCATGAGTGGAGCTTGGTGAAGGTGGGTGATGATGGTGGTGAAAACCCGATCGTAGAGGGTGATCGTGAAGAGGGTCACCACGGCCTCGGCTGTGTCGAGGAAGTGGTGATGGCGAGCTATGCTCAAACCAATGTCGTCGAGGAGCTTGTGGAGTAGGAGGTGGTGATGTGGTATTAGAGCCAGGTTTACCACTCTTCCATGTGTAGGTGATGATCATGGCGACGAGCTTGGTGATGAGATTGGGGTTGGTGTCTTGAACGTCGCGACTTGGAGGACAATTATGATCCATGGCGGTTGGCGAGGATGGCCAAGTTGATGTCGATACGCGCAATGTGATCATTGAATCGCGTGTGGTGAGCTTGTAGTTGATGGTCCAAGCGCTCCAATCCGTCACGAGCAAGTTAGCAAAGATGAAAATGTTCGTGGCGGCTGACGAAGTTGTGGGCGTTTTCATGGAAGAACGGGTTTCCTTCATCTTCCGAGCTCGGACTTGTGAACACTCCTTCCCTAGCCATCTCAAAAAACACACGGGTGATATGAAGAAATGGATGTCTCACTTACCCAACGTTACCTTGTTTTGGTCGTATTGAGGCTAGTGGATGATCCTAGTTGTAGGGCGTTATGTCCAAAGTGAGTCCAAAAAGATCGAAAGAAAACCGCAAATGACAACACACGCGCTTTATGTGGAAGGCAAATGGGTTAGGAAAGTGGAAAAGAAAAGCAACAAATCCTAAGAAAAGTTTGTTGTAAAACGTGGAGAAGAGCTGAAATGAAATGTTAGCACAAGAACCAATCCTAGTGGAGGAAACAAAAATGGAACACACACACACAAGGGATAAATGGGGTTTGTGCGGCCAATGGACGAGCGGAGACGAAATGTACCTATCGAAGACTAATCTCAATGCCACACAACCACAAGGAGGACGCTATCTCAAACCGCAAACTATAAGAGGCAACAAGATTCGCACCATGGCAACCGGTCACTATCTTCTCTTTTGCGACACGAAGCTACACGTTCCTACAAGGGATAGCACTTGGCATCAATTTTTGTTCTCTTTTCACCTTTTGCTATACGGGGATACAAATGCCAAGCCTAGTCGAACTACACTCTCACAAGTGCCAAACACGCACTCTAGGTGCCACAGTGCAATGCCAAGCGATGCAAAAGGGCTAGTCCGAATGGGCAAGGTACACGAACGATGGATTAGTTCAAGCGGAAGCAAATTATACCTGTCTTGTGGATGATCACGGACTTGCGGCCAGGAGGTTGTCGATGTCGTGTCGATCCGTTGATGTGGTTGCGTAGATGATGTTTTAGGCTTCGCGTGAAACTTGAATCACTCAAATCGGATCAACGATGACAAAGAAAAACAAGTTACAAAATCTGTCTAGAGATCGAAGAGCTGAAATTTTCTGTAATTTTTGCTCAAATTCGAAATTCCTTGAAATCCAAGATATTTTTTGGACAAATTCGAGAAAACTGGCTGAATAGAAAGGTGGGAAATGGTCTTTGGCAACAAATCCACAGAACAAATCCACGAAAAACTCAACGAATCCACAGATAGGTTGAAATCCCATTTGAGGCTATTTTTGGTATTTTTTTCGAAATTAAGGTGGGGGAAAGAAAAATTGGGAGGAAGAGGGGATTGTGGGGGTCGAATTCATGTGAATCTAGCTGCTGATACCATATGATGGAGGGATTACCTCTTGGGTGGCCCGATCTTCACGAATCGACCAAGAACACGAAGAACGGATGATGAACACGATGAACACGAGAGGGGAATCGAGGGGAAAATCGGGGAAATCAAGGGGAAATCGGGGGAAATCGAGGGGAAATAACTAGTAAGAACTGAAGAACCCAAATCTCTCGTCAACTACGCCGCAACGGCTGCCTACGGGGCGATCGATCCAACCGAACTCACCTTTTCGCAAACCGCTTCACACCCGTTGACGGTCCACCCCGCCAATAGAACCTCAAGGATTAGTTGAGGAAGATTGGGAAGTACCTAACTGAATCCCAAGGGGAAATGATAGTTAACTTGGTGAATCTTGATACGATCCTAGATACAAATCTTAGGAGTAGTCTTGATACGATCCTAGATACAAATCATAGGAGTAGCCTCACAAGAGGGGTAAGGAGGTAAGCTCACAAGTCTCAAATCATCTCTAACCTAGATCTGGTCCAAGGGGTACACTTATATAGCCTAGGGGGTAGGTGGTGTTGAAAAGGGGGCTTTTCCCCACTTTTGCGAGCTGGCAGGAAAGCCGGCCTAGAGGCCGGCCTGGCCGGGCTGGAGGCCGGGCTGCTTGGGCAGGTAGCCGGCGTAGGGTGCGCAGGAAGGCCGGTCTAGGATGGGGGCCGACCGCGGCTCTGCTAGGGTGCCGGCATGGAGGCCGGCCTGGCCGGGGTGGAGGCCGGGTTCCTGCACCTCCCCTTCTTCCTCCTTCTCTTCTTCCTTCTCGATGCCTTCTTCTTGGACTTCCTCCATGGCTCCTTGGGCATCATCTTGGGCATCATCTTGGGCTTCATGGTGGGATCAAACCTGAGCACATATAGGGGAAATCCATGAGGTAGCACACCGTTCACCAAGACACCGAAGGAATATATAGAGAGGAGTGAGTTCACCTTGTCTCGCATCGATGTCGGGCTTGGTGGAATGGGTTGTGCTGCATCATTCATTTTCTTCTATTTTCTTTGTGTCTTGGAACTTGTTACCTCCGTAACAACCGCTCCTTATAATTTTTATTTCTTTTTTGTGCCAAGAGTAACCTCTAATAGAGAGTTAGTATGATTTGGGGAAATTGTTGTTTTCTGTCCAGGTTTTAGCGCTTCATCAAAACCCTCGGTTCTCTCAGCCAGAACCCGAGGAATTTTTTATATTTTTTGGGCACATGATCCAGGTTGTTATCTAACTTTCATTAGTTTTTCACTTTTTTACTTGAGAAATAGAAGGTCCTCGAAAAAATTCATCTTTACGTGTTGTTCTGTTTTGACAGATTTCTGCCAATATTTGCATTTGCATCCTAATATGTTTCCTTTGAGATTCTTTAGGGGGGGATGCTAACCTTAAAAGAAGTTTTGACAGTAGCTAATGTTTGATGCACTAACATTGCTAATGAATATTGTGAGAAGTTTTAGGTGGAGGAAGTTTTCAAGTGTAGAGAGAGAAGTATGATATGAGAATATGAAGGATAGAAAAAATCTCAAGCTTGGGGATGCCCATGTCACCCAAAGACATATCCAAGAAGTACAAGCATAAGATCTTGGGGATGCCCAAGGCATCCTCTTCTTCATCAATAAAAGTACCAGGTTTCTTTCAAAGCACTATATTTTATTGCTTGACATGATATGTGTTACTCTTGGAGCGTAATTTTATTTTGGTTTCAGTTTTTTTTTCTTTCTGTAGTTTATGGTTGGATTCTAGCATATTTTAGTTGGAGAGAGACACCACTCCGTTTTCATTGCCTTGAACACTCTAGTTTTCACTCTTATTGTTGTGTGAGTGTTCAGTTTTTGCTAGTACTACGTTTAGCTCTTGTTTTTCACTCAAATTTTGTTTAGAGATTGTTGATTTGCTTCAGTTATATATGATTATCTATATGGTTTTAATGATTATTTGCTTTGGGAGTTGTTTCAAATAAGTTGATTGGTGTTGAAGAAGAGTAAAATGTTTCATGCTTATAGTGGTGCAATAGGAAGTTTGTTTTGACTGTAGCTTAGACTTTGACATGTCATGTTAGATGAATAGCTCAGAGTTCTTAATGTGCCATTGAAATTAAATCATGTGTTGTTTCCTCATAACAAAGCATGGTGTTGTGGTATTCTTCTTTGAATGATCTATCTGGATTGACTTGGCGCATACTCACACCATGTTATGACTATAAACAAAGTCACCTCTAGCCTTGATGATCATTTAGTTTTTTGACTTGTAATATCACTTCATGCTTTTACTAATAACGTTTTGTCATTATGCATGATTATGGCCGTTATTGCTCTCTTAGTTGGTCGCTCACAGTCTTTTGCTAGACTTCACCCTGTACTGAGTATGATATCTACTCGTGCATCCAACTCCCAAAAACCAAAGTTTTCCAATGTGTCCACCATATCTTCTATACGTGGTATTTCACCGCCACTCCAACTAAATTTCTCGTGTGCTACATTTAAATCTTCAAAATTGTTAAACCTGTTTTGTGTTCCTGTTTTAGCTCATGAGGAAGTAGTTTAAATATTATCATGGTTTATGTCAACCAAAGTTATTCTCCCTTATTTCACCCGATGAGTATGGAATCCCTGCTCATCTAAATTTGCAGAGAGATGGTGCCAAATAATATGAACTTAAATAATATAAAAGGGCACTTCCCCATGGTTTGATGAATGTTGGTGGGAACCCGTGAATACAACTAGCTCTGGTTTGTGAAAGGCAAGGTCGGGGAAGTGCCAACCATAAGAAGAAAATGCTAATGGAAACCGCTCTCAAAAGTCTAAACATTTTGCGTGGCATAGATTATGATAAGTTTTTCATTACCATTCGTAGACATAGACATACACCTCTCTCAAATTTTTTTGTAATACCTTTATTTTATTAAATAAAAATCTCTAGACATGAGTAATCCCCGCTTCCCTCTGCGAAGGGCATCCTTTTACTTTTATGTTTAGTATTCATCTTCTTACTTTATACACCAGTTAAGAGAGCATAATTGTCATTCTGAGTATAATGTGCATAGTCCCAAAATTTATAATTGATTAATTCATCATTATGGTATTGCTTGCTCTCAAATTATTTGTATGCAGTCACCATTTAAACTTTGAAGGTGTCCTGGCATTTATGTTTTTCTACCACACGAAGGACAAGCTGGATACCACTTTATTATGTTTTTATTTATGATTGAAACAAACATATCACTTTAAATGCATTATTATTAATTTCATATATTTGTGTTACTTTGCATGTGCAACATAGTTGCTAAGTTCAAATAATATTTATCATGCATTTGTTCAAGTACTTTTAACACTGATCAAGATTATGTTGGCTTCATGTCACCTCACAAATTATTTTGTTATCACTTACCTACTCGAGAACGAGCAGGAGTTAAGCTTGGGGATGCTGATACATTGTAAACGTATCTATATTTTCGATGCTCCATGCTTTTTTTCTACCCAATAGATTTGTTTCAACATGTTTTCTCTCGTTTTCCTTCGTTTTCCAGATGTTTCCATTGACTAACCTATTAACGAGATGCCCCGGGCCAGTTGCTGTTTTCAGCTGTTTTTCTACTTCAGAAAAGTTCTTAAAGAAATATTCTTGGAAAGGGCTCAAAATCTACAGAGCTCGTTTTTTACCCGGAACAAAGATGGAGTCCAAAGAAGAGCCGGAAGGGGGCCACGGGGCGCCCAGGGGTCCCAGGCGAAGCCCTACCTTAGGCCGTGCCTGGTGGGCCCCTAAGTGCCCTGGCCACCGCCTCTCGTCACCTCTTCGCCTATAAATTGCTTTTAACCCTAAAAACAGGTAGGACGGAGTTATTTTCCACGAAACATACAGAGAGGCTCCGTCATCTCGAAAGTCCAATCTAGGCTTCTGCAGCCCTGTTCTGGCACCCAGCAGGAGGGGAGAATCGTGATCGGAGGCCTCTACATCGCCATGATCGCCTCCGGACAGATGCATGAGTAGTTCATCTTAGGACTACGGGTCCATAAAAGTAGCTAGATGGCCGTTCTATCCCTTATGCCTCCATGTTTAGAGTCTTGTGAGCTGCCTCACATGATCGAGACAATCGTTATGTAATTGTGCATGTTGTGTTTGCTGGGATCTGATGAACCATGAGATTAGGATTATTTTGTTCATGTCAATCTGAAATGCTTCACTTATATTTGTAGAGAGTTTCAATATTGTATTGCAATGCTCTCCAGTGTTTATGATTACCTTGGAAACGTAATTGTTTTCACCTCCAAGAGAGGGTTTATATGCTAGATAGTGGATTCATGCCTCCCTTACATATGTGCTCGAGTGACAGAAACGTGACGGATGGGGGATGTGCTGTTGCTACTAGCTAGGGAGAAAACAACAGTGCTCTTGTCTACGACGAGGAACAATGCTTACATTACATATTGTTTTTAATACATTTCTTTGTTGCACACAAAGCAATCACTTTGTTGCTGCAACTTAATACGAGAGATATTTGTTGGATAGCTTTTATGAGGTGGAATTTTATATATTGATGCAAGATGGATAGCGGTACATATGGCTTGACGTAATGCCTACAATGTTAGAACCCGTTAATTATATGCCGTCATAATAGTATTGTTATATATTCATGATTTGTCAATTGCCCAGCTGTAATTTGTGCACCCAACATGTTTGTTTTCTTTGTAGAGACACCACTAGCGAAACTATGATCGCCGGTCCTATTTTTCTCATTATTGCAACCTCGTTTCAAGCACATCCATCATTGTTTCCTTGATGTTCCGTTTTACTTTATTACATTTCAATACTCTATACGTTTAATTTTCTAGTTTTCAGCAAGATGGAAAGCTTGACAACCTGCTCGAAAGTTGGGGACAAGAGAGAGTTTGTGTGTTGTGTGCAGGTCCACGCTTGTTGACGGGCCAGACAACAAGCAACCTTCTCTAAGACTTTCAAGTCCTAGTGAACTGATAACCCTAGTTCCTTAATCGGGGGAATTTTTTGCTAGACTACATCATACCTTCCTCTTTGGGTTACCTAACGAGCGTGTGATCACGTCTGCTTCAAGCCCGCAAACGCCTTGCTCCTCGCCGCCCATCCCGCCTCCGTCCACCCCCTCGTCCTCTTCCACCTCCCCCACCCCACCTCTCTTCTCCCCTGCCTCCCCGCCTCCTCGTCCCCACTCTGCTCCTGGTCCGGCCGCCGCCGCTGACCACCGTAAAGGCGGGGTGAGATGGCAGCGACGGAGGACTGCTCGTCATGCGCCTTCTCACTCACCTGCCCCGAAGATGGAGCCAACCTCGTCGGGATGCTTCCTCCTCGACCGCACGTCCTCCGATGACGACATCATCATCACGGATCTCGCCATGTGCGACCCCATGTCCCGACGCTACATTCTGCTCCCGCCCATCCCGAATGATCTCGCCCCGACCGCTGACAACCCGCTCGGCGTCCTCAACGGCCGACGATGGTGCGAGCCCTTCCTGGCACACACCCCGCGCCGGGCTGAGGCGCTGCTGAGGACGAAGATCCACCGTTCGTCCTGATCTGGACAACGCGGTGCCCATGAAAGGTGGTGACGCTCGCCTTCTCCTCGCGAAGTTGGAGGCTCTCCCGCGCAATCTGGATGGCGAGCGCGTAGACTGCGAAAGGCCCACTGCCAGCGTGGCTTGCACAAGTCCAAATACGCGTTATTTTTGGGAAAAGCCAAATCCAAATCCAAACCGACTTCGAATCCAATCCAACCGACCACTTCCCTCTCCCGGGTCCAGACCCTAACTTCCCAAATCTCGCGCGCCAGAGCCCTGATCCAAACACTCGCGCCAATCCCCGCAACTCGATCGAAACCCTAACTCGATCTCCCGATTCCCCAACTCGATCCCCTCGCGCGCCCGAGCTCAGAATCGAAGTACTCGCGCGAACTCTCTCGCTCGCCGGCGAAGAAATCCCCCCAGCTCGATCGGTACCCTGCGATGGAGGCCCCGCCGCAGGTCCGGAAAATCCTGGACCAGATCTACCGCCGGACCCCCGACGCCCTCGGGATCGCCGTAGGCGTCCATTTTGGAACCCTACCGCCCTCCGCCGCCGGGAACCGCGAGGATGTCGCAAGGTACGCCGCCTACCTGGTGCAGCGGCTGCAGCCGCGCGTGCGGCCGAATCCAAGCACGGCGCCGCGCGCGCCGTTGCGGATGATCTCGGCTGCGTGCTACTTGCCGGAGCACGACGAAGATTGCCACTTCTTCCACGACGTGTGCGGCGTGATCGGTGTGGCGGATGGCGTCGGGGGATGGCGCGCGAAAGGTGTGGACGCTGCCGCCTTCTCCCGCGGGCTGATGGCCAACGCCTTCTCCGAGGTGGCGGCCTTCGAGCTTGGCAAGCCGCTCTGCCCCTACACGATTCTTGACCGGGCCTTTCAAGGGACGGCCGCGTCGGGCACTCCCGGGGCGTCCACAGCAGTCATCTTGTCGCTCGCCGGTCGGGCGCTGAAATGGGCGTATGTTGGTGACAGCGGCTTCGCCGTGTTCCGTGATGGGAAGATGGTGCATCGGTCTCAGCCGCAGCAGCGATACTTCAACTGTCCGTTTCAGCTCAGCGCAGTCGAAGGTTCCGCCAAAATCAGCGAAGCTGCGGTGGGCGAGTTCGGTGTGGAGGAAGGGGATGTGCTGGTGGCGGCTTCCGATGGGTTGTTTGACAATGTCTTTGACTGTACCCTAGAATGGATGGTCCAGTCTGGCACGGTCCTCGGCTGTACACCAGAAGAGATGGCCGGCGTCATGGCAGGCAAAGCTCATAACATGTCATTGAACACCTCAAAAGACTCACCTTTCAGTGTTGCCAGCCGGGAATCGGGACGTGATCGCATCGGTGGGAAGCCGGACGACATCACCGTCGTGGTTGCCTTCATTGAGTCTCAAGACTCGGGATTCTTCGGCCACTAGTTCCCCCTTTTTTTTCCTGAAAGGAGCTAATGGTGTTTTGTTTTGCTTTTATGCAGGTCTGTGATTCGGATTGGGCGAAGCCAGCAGCTCCTGCCGACATGGCATTTGTAAGTTTCACAATTCTTCGTAGATTTCATAGTTGCTTATTTATGGTTGTCGAATTGCCACAAATAGATGTCCATTTGATCAAGCGATGTTGAGCCTTTGTGATCTGGAGGGTTAGCTTGTTCTGACAGTAGGTCTCTGTCTGATAGTGTATCTGCTAGCTTCAGTTCGTTCTCCCATAGGTCTCTGTCTGATAGTGCCTTTTGTGATCTAGGGTCTCTAGAATATGCCAGTTATTTCTCGATTATCAGATGATTTTCTGCTGTCATGGCTCTAAGCCTTACGGTTTTATTGCTGCAGGATACTGTGGGGTCAAGGTTGGGATGACCAAGATGAATCCCCTCAGAAAGGTACATACACCAATTTAATTTACAGAGAAGTTCAAATTTTCAATATGATGATATAGGAACTAATAATTGTTTACATGTTTCTGTCCTTGAGATTCCAGATAATAATTTTTTTGAGAGCAATGCTATTGGACGCATCCATTCATTTAAATTGCGTTTGCACTTATTAAATTATTAATAATTGTTCTTCTTTATTGCCGAGGTTGCTCGTTCGAAGGGTGAGAACCTTCTTTTCGGAGAATCTCTTATTGAATAGGTGAGTAATCAATCAAGTAATTCTTTTTTCATAGCTCAGCAAGTTTTAGTACTTATACCTGTTAATGGTTTTGTTTTGCAAGCATACTTGTACCCAACGCTTGGATTCAAATACAAAGAACAACTTCCATTATTTCGCAGTTAACATGTATTATGTCAGTCTTATAGAATTCTTCTATTCTACATGTTGGTGATCCCTTGCAACTTCTATCTGTGATGTTTGTTCAATGTTTATAAGCCTTATCCTTGGAATTCTTAATCTAGCAATAAAATCACGCACAGATAGCTACAAATTTGTTGAGCCAATACTAATTATCCCTTTGATGTTTCTCCCTGCTAAACATTCTGTTGCTGTCTCTGTGTGTCGTGCAGTTAGTCTGCCTTAATCAATTTTATAGTGCCTCATGTAACTCCTGCAGTTAGCCTCGTCTTAACAAATGTTACTTAGTGCCCCAGGACGGTGATTTTTTTATTTCAAATGTGATTGTAGTTGGGGCACTCTGTCCTTGTTACTGCTGGAGAGTAGAATGCGGTGGACATACATTATGTTAGCTTACATTTGCAGAAGACAATCCTACGATTCTATTTTAGCCTTCTCTTGTGACAAGTAAAGCTAAATAATTTTGTTTGTTTCCTAACCTTGATCATCAAATGAATTGGAACTCAGATATGATGTCTGTATTTCAGGTTTCTGGGACATGTATGACGCAGACATACTCTAAGTGGTTCTGTGACTACAAATACCACGAAGAGAGCACTTTGTCATACTTGGCCCTGACCCTGAACAAGGTTGGCGGGTTCCTCTTGAGGATGGATCTGTGCTGCAAGTATGCTTTCAGCAGATGCTTGTGATTGGTTCTGAGGTGCCCTTCAGGATTAAGGGACTGCGCTTCTTCCGGTGACCAGGACATCCTCATAGAGACCAAGGTGACCACGACATCTCCGATGAGGCCCAGAAGGAGCGTCATCGCATGATTGTGGATGACCTTGAGCCATGTGAGGGGCAGTCCTTGCTGGGTGCGAAGTCTTTCAAGTCAGCGGAGTAGTCCTTGGGATCATGATGGCACCGCCAAAGAACTATGTAGGACTAGAATTCAGTGTCGAAATAGTTGATGCGTTTGTTTTGTTAGAAGAGTTTGCTTGTTACATGGTGTCTATTTGACCTGGTGAACTCAATTTTTGTGTTGTGTCAGAGTTTTGGGGTATCGTCTTTTTGTGCTATGAGGTTTATGCATTTTCTGCAGATGGATCCAGTTACCTCTGTGTATCATGGTTGCATTTCTTAAATTAATAACTTCTCTTCATTATTCCTGAGGTTGCTTGTTCCAAGGGCAACAAGCTTCTGTTCGGAGATTCGTTATTGGATATGTGAGTATCAGGTGCTTTTTCTTTCACACCTCAGCAAGTTTTTGTTTCTTACCTGTCAATGTTTGTTGCATGCACATGTGGAGCAATGGATGGACCTCACAGAGGTTGATTCCAATATGGGAAGGTGGTTGTATTATACAGAAGGATTGGTTTCAAACACAAAGGGCAACTTCCATGAGGTTGCCATAAAGGTGTTATTTCTGTCTTATAGATTTCTTCTATTATATGTGTTAGTGACCCCTTGCAACTTTAATCTGTGACGTTTGTGCATTGTTTAGAACCCAAATCCATGGATTTTGTAATCTAGCAATATAGTCAACCACCGATAGCTACAAATGTGTCATGTCAGCACTAACTGATGCAAAGGTTATTAGGGATTTATTGTTCATTCTTTAATGCCCATTTTTTTAATGTTTCCATCTGCTTAACATTTGGTACTTAGTGCAATCTCTTTCAGATATGTGGTTGTGGCATACATATAGTCCTTGTTAAGTGTTAACAATGGTTACTAGAATTCCCTTTAATAGCAGAATATGATCGTGCATATACGTCATGTAAAAGCTTAATGAAGGAATACAGTGTGTATTCTTTTTCTCAGCGCTTTGCTTATGCCAATCAAATCGATTTTTTTTTTAAATATCATTTTTGTCAACACAGGTAGAGGCTGTTCCTCATGGTCAGAAAAAGGCTGCTGCTAAACCAAAGGAGGTCAAGAAAATGGCTCCATAGGAGGCCCCAAAGCCAGTGGTTGAGGCACTAGAGGAGAAGCACCTAACCAAAGCCTAAAAATCGCCTTGATCTACTGCTACCGAGCAAAATGTTACTTGATGACTAGAAGAGGCTATATTCAAATTCAAAGAGCAACTTCCATGAGTTTGCTGTTAATGGTATTATTTCTGTCTTGTAGAATTCTTCTATTTTGTATGTTAGTCATCTGCTATAACTTGTGTCTGTCACGTTTGTTAATAGTTAGAAGCTTGATCCATGAATTTTACAGCTTAGCAATATGATTGACCACTGATAGATACAAATTCGTTCAATCAACATTGAACAGTAATTGACTTAAAGGAGCTCATTGTCCATTCTATCATGTTTCTGTTTCTGATTCAATAGTAATTGAGTCATGCAGTTAGCTTTGCCACCTGGAGCATCAAGATAGCAATTTTTCATTTCAAACGAGATTGTAGTTGTGGCACCCTGTCCTTGTTATCACTGTAACCTCCTCTGGTGGAGATGCATCATGTTACCTTACTTTAGAATAGAATCGTCTTAATCTTTTTTTCAACCTTCTCTCACGATTATCCAAAATCATTTTTGTTCGTTCTATAAACCGTAACTCATATATAGTTTCAATGTTTCAGGTTTCTGGTCATGTAAAGCCCAGGGGGTTACTCTCTGTGATTCTGTGACTACAAGTATGAAGCCAACACACTGTCAGATGTGGCCCTGAACAAGGTTGTCGCGGGTGGATCTGTGCCGCAAGTATGCTTGTGACAAGATTCTTGTGATCGATTGCCCTTCAGGGTCGAGGGACTCTGGCTCTTCCGTGGCATAGACATCCCCAAGATCTCCACGGAAGAGGTCTACGAGTAGAACAAGGTCGACATCTGCGGCGAGGCCCAGAAGGAACGCATCGACTCCATGATTGAGAACCTTGAGCCATTCGAAGGGCAGGCCTTGTTGGATAGTGCTTCAAGTGAGCGAAGCAGTGCCTGGGGGCGGTGACAAAGAACTATGTAGGACCTGAATTCTGTGTCGAAATCAATGGTGTAGCCAGGAGCTGGCTGCCCGCAACCCCCTCTGTAACCAAGTAGAAGAAACTGGTTCAGCTAAGATGGTGCTTTTGGTGAGCGCCAATTACTCATGTCCTGCACTTCAGACTGGGCTGGCTAGAAACAGTTGATGCCTTTGTTTTCTTTTCCTTGGGAGGATTTTGTTTTGTTACTTAATGCCCTTTTTTTTAATGGTCACCGGGGGAGGAAAAAACCCTCCACCTGAATTTTCATATACACTAGCTGGCAAAAGCCGTATCAAACATACAGATCTACATGGCCGGGAGGAAAAAAGAAAACAGGGAAACTGGGGCTACATCGTGAGCTCACGAGGGAGCGAGACCTGGTGAACCAGTTAAATTTTGTGGTATGTCATGAGTTTTGGGTTATTTGTTCCTGCTGTCTCGTTATGCAATGACGAGGTTTATGCATTTGGGTCTTGTGCGGATGGAGCCAGTTATTCATCTTTTTCCTGACTCCTGACAAATGCGAAATGACAAGACATCATGTCATGCGAAGTTAAGAGTAACTGTAAATATGCTTGCCGCCACTATTTTCTGGAATTCACATATATAAAATTGGAAGTCTGTATACTAAACTTATTTTGAGAATGAAATAAGACACCTCTTTAGTGAATGTCAAGACCTGGATCAAGAGCGTGAATTGCAAGATAGTAGCCACTCTCTATCGACCAATTGTATAACAACCATTTTTTGCCTGAGATTATTTGCAACCATAGGGATTTCCAAAGCTGCATGATGATAAAAAAAAATATCAGAACTACCAATCTTAACCGTAATGATTACTTTTATCCAACTTTATTTTATAAAAATCAGAACACCCCGTGCCAGATACTCCTTTTCTTTTTAACCTGAGTGTACGTGGATTACATCCAACAATTTGATCCAAATGAATAAAGTATCTTCTGCTGTGAATGCCTAGTCCCATCCGTGTGCGCGAGACATACTGTATCTGGTTGGAATAAGTCATTTTTTTGCGATTTCTGGTCGGAATATGTTGCATAGCCATAATACCTGGATTCCTGGACCAGCAGGAACGACAATGAAGGGAATGACGCTTGCAGGCATGAAAGTCTTTACAAGCCCTGGTCATGACAGAAAAAGAAAAGCATCTCAGTGGGATGGAGCAGAGCACTGCATTTTCAAAAGAACAAAATTGAGGAACATAAACAATCCGTGCATGTCTACAACTATATGCAACTGTGTCTGCAAGCGATCGTTCTCACTATACATTAATCAACTGTGTCTGCAAATTACCATGGCCATCATAGCTGATATTAATATGACTACAGGACTACAAATCAGGCAAGTCTCTTTCTCGAAGTAATTCAGCTAATAGCCCGGCATGTTAAATTATCAACCTTATGCTGATTTCTGAGACAGGTCTCAATGATTGTACTATACAAGAATGCATTGATCTTGAAGCGACGATGTTGGACGAAACGGAACAATAGGGTGGCAGACTACAGAACCAAATCCTTCTTCCAGAAAATGCAGTGCTCTGCTCCATCCCACTGAGATGCTTTTCTTTTTTCTGTCACGACCAGGGTTTGTAAAGACTTTCGTGCCTGCAAGCGCCATGCCCTTCATTGTCGTCCCTGCTGGTCCACCTGTCCAGGAATCCAGGTATTATGGCTATGCAACATATTTCAACCAGAAATTGCCCAAAAACAAAAGACTTATTCCAACCAGATACAGTATGTCTCGCGCACACGTATGGGACTAGGCATTCACAGCAGAAGATACTTTATTCATTTGGATCAAATTGTTGGATGTAATCCACGTACACTCAGGTGAAAAAGAAAAGGAGTATCTGGCGCGCGGGGTGTTCTGATTATAAAATAAAGTTGGATAAAAGTAATCATTACGGTTAAGATTGGTAGTTCTGATTTTTTTTTTATCATCATGCAGCTTTGGAAATCCTTATGGTTGCAAATAATCTCAGGCAAAAAATGGTTGTTATACAATTGGTCGATAGACAATGGCTACTATCTTGCAATTCATGCTCTTGATCCAGGTCTTGACATTCACTAAAGAGATGTCTTATTTTATTCTCAAAATAAGTTCAGTATACAGATCTCTATATATGTGAATTCCAGAAAATAGTGGCGGCAAGCATATTTACAGTTATTCTCTGAACTTCGCATGACATGAAGGTCCTGGCTGTTTAGAATGCTTAGATTGTATACTCTTAAATAAGTGAACCATAATTATTTTTAATTATTGCAGGCAATTTCAGAGGTCCTCATCCGCATGCAACGGTCCAGACTCTAGAGAATTCATTGGGGGGGATTATGGACAATAATTTTAACATTAAGATTCTGTGTAATTCTCGATGGTGTAATATATCAGCTGGAGATTTTGTCTCATATTTCATCTTTTGCAATTTAGTTCAACACAAGAAAAATTATACATGATATACCATGGATACATTTTGAAGCTTGTGATGCTATTGAGCGACACTCATCAATTGGGTGATTCAAACAATGGCTGATGTTCACAAAGAGGAGACAAACAAGATGTATCCTAGAAATAAAGCCATGGTGTTTGCCGCAACATGACTCAGATAATAATCACTTAAGTATGTTACTGATACAATTGTTGAGGTTAGCTAGCTGAAATTGAAGTCCTAATTCAGTTTGGATTTGTTTGACAATAAATAAAAACTATAGCCATATATCTCTATAGGATGTTTACTACAATTAGTTGAACATTGTTCTACAATATTATCCATATGGTTATCATGGTGAAAAAGACGGGAGGCATGTTTATAGTGAAAGGCTCAGAAAGGTTAACCCTTAACAAGTTTATGAATGTAACAACTACGGAAAGATATATAAGTTGTCATGTGAATGAATGTAAGAGGAACTTCTTGATCAAATTTCTAAAATGCTCTCTTAGTCAAACAGGGTTGTGTTACACAGTTTGAACTTATCCTTCACCTTTCGGTTCAAGATGATCAGGGCCACTACCTTTTCTACCCATGTGCCGGAATATGACGTTCCTGTCGTTGATAAGGTAGTGAATTCAACATGGAAGAGAGAACTTTCTAGGAAGGCCCCCTTCCCATTCACAGGTTTGTTTTTGTTGGTTCAATTCCGGGATCTTTGCGGTGTTCTTTGTTCCTTTCAGATCGAGGATACTCATACATGGTGGCTAAGGCCACCGCCCAAATCAAGGATTTAAGTTTTTAATGGATTATATTGACAAGACACTTGGTGTTTCAACTCATTTGCATATTCGTTCTTCATATTTCATATCACATCCGATGTTTCTTACTTGAAAATTTTCATTGTTTCTCTCCCATTGGATGTATAAGGAAATCATCATGCTCC
Source organism: Alopecurus myosuroides (assembly GCA_028641055.1). Classification (NCBI taxonomy): domain Eukaryota; kingdom Viridiplantae; phylum Streptophyta; class Magnoliopsida; order Poales; family Poaceae; genus Alopecurus; species Alopecurus myosuroides. Next base: position 26,310,905 of record CM054062.1, read on the forward strand.
CAACTCATTTCATTGTAGTGCATATCATAGCAAACATGCGTGCATAATGGTGCACATGGTCAAGTTTAAAAGAATTCAAAATATTAAAATAAAACTTGTTAAAATAAAATTTAATTTTGCCACTACTTTTTTTTAAAAAAATGGGGGAAAACGAGCTTAAAATGGGGTTTCCCATAAAACCCGGCCTGGATGGCCGGACTGGCCGGCTCGGGAGGTCAGCTGCCTTGGGTGGTCGCCCGGCCTACGGGCACAGTCTGCCTGGCCCCAGTCCGGGCCTCGGGTCGGGGCTCTCGGGGTGGTGCCCGGCCTCAGCATGCGCGCGCCGGCCTGGCCAACCCCTTAGGTCGGGCTCCCTGATAGTTCCAAAAACATGTGTGTGTGGGCGGGGGGGGGGGGGGGGGGTGTGTCCCTCATACCCTCACTTCTCCAACCCCTCTCCCACACGCAACAACCATTAGAGCCCCTCCCCAAGCTCTCTCCCCTTCTCCCCACCACATCCTAGCCCCTCCCCCTCACCATCCCCCACAGATGTGAAAGCCCTAGTCCCTATCCACCATCTCCTCCATGTGGAATCTCCATTGGTGCCCCCTTGGGAGAGATCTCCTCCCTTGAAGGTTCCCTTCAAGATGGCATCCAACTCGGGTAATTTCTTGGGGTTTCTATCCTAATCTAGCAACATCTCGTGTTTATTTGCCCTCTATATCTAGTTGTGGTGGTTATTTTCATGTTTTAGGGTTCATACTCCTAAATCCAATTACATCTAGGGTTCATGTCACCTTACCAAATCAATCTAGTTGTGGTGTTTGTTTTCTAGTCCAAATTAGTATGTGTTTTCCCCTAGAAATTCACCATACCCACTCTTGCCATGACCTATTGCCCATCTACTTCATGTGTGATACTTGTTTTCATTATGTCCAAGTGATATTATTTTGTTGTTACCACAACCAAAACAAATGCTTGTCCAACATAACTCATCGTCATAGAACATTCCTCTTTAAAAACATGACCATGTGCACTTATTATTATTGTCCATATCCATGCTTCATTATTCTCAGGAACTGACGGTGCACCGCAAGACAAGGGCAAGAATCCTACTACCTATATTTGTTCTCGCAAGAAAAATGCAGCTGAGGTTTTTGGTTCCACTCCTCAGAGACGGGACCCCCACTCCCTGTCAATCCAAAGGAGCATGTTTATCGCAATTGGGGCACTCTGAGCAATGAGGACTTTGAGAATGGGCGCCTGAAGTTCAACCCGTATGAGTTTGAGCAACGTACATATGCGGATTCCAGGTTCTATTGCAAGATGCACGAGCCGGTGTATGAGTTTGTTATCTGTGAACTGAAGAACTCTCATGTGGATCAACACTACTTTGATGTGGACCTTGCACGCGAGCATTGGCCTCAAGTGATGGAGCTTATGTTTTTTTTAGCATTGGCCTCATGTGTATGACAATTATCCACCACATGCTCAGTCTATGAGGGGTTCTTTATGGTGGCGAGATATCTTCAAGCTAATCCCACTATATCGCAGCATTGCACGCTTCCATATTGGTGACGGTGTTAACACATTATTCTGGAAAGATTTTTGGTGGGGTGACACCACACTTTGTGACCGTTGGCCTAGATTATTCTCCTTTGTTCTAAATGAGGATACATCTGTCGCCTATATGTGCAACTCTCACAGCCTGCATGATTCCTTTGCACTGCCATTATCTGTTCAAGCATTTGAGGAATACCAAATTATATCTGAGAAACTTAATCAGCTAAGGATTGATTCTAATATTCAAGATCAAGTTCACTATTGTTGGGGCAATGGACTTTATAGCTCTGCTCGATTTTATAAATTTCTTTTTGCTAGAGTTCAGTGTCATCACCTTATTCAGGCCATATGGAGTTCCAAATGCCTCCCTAAGCTGAAAGTATTCTTATGGCTTATGTTCAATGATCGTCTGAACACAAGAGAACTTATGCACCGTCGGCATTGGCAGCTTAATGAGGGATATTCCTGTGTTCTATGTGATAGAGATGCCTATGAATCTATTGATCATCTATTCTTTGATTGCAAATTTGCTAGGGATTGTTGGATGGCGATTGGCATTAACTGGGATCTCTCCAAGCCCATCCTGGAAAGGATCTCTACTGCCAGGACACTTTTCACTGGACCATGCTTCTTGGAGATTCTGGCTTGTGCTACATGGAATATATGGAAGGCTAGGAATGACCTGATCTTTCAGTTTAAGGAGGCCACTTTCATTTGCTGGCATGTTAGGTTCTGTTCTGATATTATGCTCCATCAGTACAGAGTTAAGGAGACCATCAAGGAATCCCTCATATCGTGGGTTAGGACACTTCTAACATAAGATGTATTGTAGTTTAAACTTTTTACCCCCTTGATCATCACATTGTAATAACTTTGTACCTTTTGGAGGCCTTTGTCCTCTATATATTTTTGAAAATCTAACCGTAGGGATTTTTCCCTACGGTACAATCTTCCAAAAAAAAAGCTTATGGGTTTTCACGGCATCAGTGCTCTCATGGGATGTTCTCGCCCCTTTGCTCTTGAGTTGCTTAGGGATTTTTTTCCACTATCTATTTCTCCACTGAGGGTCCCCGTACTTACATGCATGAGTGGTGATATCAAGTGTTCCACCACCATGACTGAGTTTGGGGCTATTCTTGGTCTTCCGGAGGTCATCTATAATCCCATGATTCACACTCGGATCCATGGTGACGAGAAGCTGCTTTTAAAGGCCAAGAATGGTATTCGTCATTGTTATCCTGTTGCATATTCCCAAGGCCAAGTACTTCACTGATTTTTGTTATATCGTTCACACCATTCTCCGAAACACTATTAATGTCAAATTTGGTGAGAAATGTGAGGTTCACAAGTGCTTGATCAGCCTCCTTTACCACATTGGAATGACTAAAGATCATAACAAGCCCTTGGATATTCTGGATTACATGTGGCATGAGATGAGGACTGTTGTTAAGGACAAGAGGGTTCCCATATATGTCCAATATCTTCAGACACTATTTGATCAGATGATCCCCAAGACTCTCATCAACAACTATCCTATGGTTGCTCCCACAAAGAGTTCTCTTCTCACTGCTGCTGAAGCGGCAACTGCCTGCCGCCCCAAGAATCTTCCACTTGGCCTAGTACATCTCATGGTATCACTCTCCCTCCTTCTCCAGCCCGTACTGTCCCAGACTCGGGAAAATTCAGCATGAAGAGGGCTCTTCAGAAGATGAATTGTTTCTTCATTGATCATCAGAACAAGTCTTATCACTCCTATACAAAAGGAAAGGCCTCTCATCTCAACCAGAGGGCTATTATGACTGCTTTTAACCTTCCATCGATTCCTGCTAGCTCTGATGAGCTCTCTGAGTAAGTATGGAAGTCCCAACACACTTACTGGCTTGGTGACAATGCTAGCTCCCTTGGACAATTTGGAGCATTCTATGCAGCTGACGCCAGTTCCAGTGAGGTTCCTCCCCATGATGATGAGGATGATGAGGAGCTTGGTGGTGATAGTGATGATGACGAGTGATTGGCGGTGCATCATTTTCTCCTTTTTGGTGTCTTGATGCCAAGGGGGAGAAATCTTAAGATCCTCGAGATTTGCATTTAGGACCATTGCATATCATGCATCCATTTGTTTCTTATCCTTTGTTGCTTTCCTCAATTTTAGTTGAACTTGTTATTTGTTGGGTTTGTTCAAACTTGGTTATTATTGTAGGACTATGTCTCTACTATCTACCGTATCTAGTATGTGATGAAGACTATGGTGTGATTTTATTCCGTTTTATCTATCTATTATGTGATCAAGACTATGGTGATTTTATTCTTGCAATGCATGCTACTTACATAAGATCCTATCATATGCTTATAATTTGAGTTATGATAACTTGGTGCAAATTGGATTGAAAATCTCATGGTATATACACCTATATTGCTGAATCTCCCATACATCAATCTCATGTTAACTTTGCTACTTTCTTAGCATCACATATAATATTGGCTTATAAAACACGGGGGTAGAAATCTTAATAATTTTATCCCATTTTTTTACCAAAGATATATCCATTGTTTGGGCACACAAATAGGGGGAGCCCCTCTATATTTTATCTCCTTGCAAATGTTTATTTTAAATATCGTTGATGCAAATTTGTGTGTTGTCATAAAACATAAAAAAGGGGGAGATTGAAAGGATATTTGTCTCCTAATCTTATTTTTGTGTTTGATCACAACACGTGTTTAGGAATTCCAATGGAAACTTAGGGTCTTTTAACATGGATAAAAGTAAAAAAACAAGTCTCTTCAGAGCTCTATTGATTTATCGATCAACATTGAAGACATCACAAAAAGGAAGAAAGAAGAAAACAGGAGAAAACTGCCAAGCCGGCCTGGCCGGGCACTCAGGCCGGGCGCCTCTGGTAGGGTTCCGGCCTAAGGCATCGGGAAAGTTGGCCACAACCCGAGGTGCTCAGGCCGGGCGCAGGACTGTCGGCCCCAGGCCGAGCCATAGCCGGCCTCTCGGCGTCTACGGGCCGGGCTCCCAGCGAGCCGGCCTCGATGGCGCTCTAGGACGGGCGGGTCTATTGCCCTGTCGGCCTCCCTCACACGCCCAAGCCGGCCTGGCCGGGATCCCAGGCTGGGTTTCCTGACAGGGTGAAAATACCCCCCCAACGGACACTTTCTCCCACCACTATAAATAGGGGTCTTCCCCTACCTTTAGAAGGTGTCAAACTAAGCTTCTCTCTCCACCATTGTTGACCACCTTGAAGCTCAAGGATCTCCCCAAATACCCAACCAAATCTCTCGATCTCTTGGAATTTGGAGGAGACACACTAGATCTACAACTCCACGGAATAGATTTGTCACCACCCCACTCATCCCCTAGGGATCTTGTAGTTCTTGGTTCATGGAACCTAGAACCTTGTTGCTCTTAGCTCATTAGAGCTTGGAGCCTTGTTGGTGTCCCCGAAGCTTTGGAGCTCGTGGATCTTGTTTCCTGAAGTCTTGGCGCCTCCCAGGATTTGGTGAGGACCCTCCAAGTTGTGGAGTGTGCCTCATCCTTGTAAAGGTTCTAGTTTTTAACCTCAATGACAACATAGTGATTTGAGCCTCTCCACATCGGTGGAAGGACTCGAAGGAGATACCGTGTGCCATTTGAGGGCTACTCCAACTGAGACTAGCTCATGTTGGGAAATGAAATTCGGGATACATCTTCGCGTCATTGTGTTTGGTTATTCCTCAACTTACCTTTACTTGTTGCTACTAGCTTAGTTGTATAAATATCTTGTGTTAGTAGTGTTTTATCAACATATATGATTGTTCACCTAGTTGCATAATCTAGACAATCTATATTTTATCTTGTTAAAAGAAAAAAGAAGTAAAATTGTAGTTAACCTATTTACCCCCTCTAGTTAACCTCTAAATCATTCACATGCATGCTTATTCCTCTGCTATCTGTTCTTGCTGTTTTCCTGCTTTCGGGTAAAAGGACCGATGTCTCCTCCTCCAACCCCGACCTTGCTCCAATAAAGAAACGTTACTGCTCACGCTCAGAATTACCAAGTTACCTATCCATAGACATGGGTGCAGGTTCAGAGAAGGGTTATGGAACAAGAGCAAGCTAGGCAAGAAGCTGCAACCTGAGATGAAAAGGCGGGAAGTGGCTAAGAAAGCTCGTTTCGATCACATCACCGCCTTGAAGGTCATGAGCAAGAGTGATTTTAGGGAAATGAGGGTGCAGCCCTTCTACACCATGGCTCGCACCACTCAAAACCCTAACTACAGGAGGAAGGAACATGAGCTCATTCATACAGAGAACTATGCCACGCTGCATCATCCAGTTTGTGATCAAAGGGTTCTCAACTTAGAGCCACTAGGCATCAAGGCTTACTTCGAGGAAGTTGTTTGGGTGACAAAGAAGCTTGGTCTTGAGAGGATTGTTGGCATCCAGCAGAACTTCAACATCAAGGTTGTTCAACAGTTCTTTGCCACTGTTACTTTTGGGGAGGATGAGGATATTTCTCTGACATCGATGACGGGTTGCCTCAAGTGCGAGTCTTCCCTTGTGAGGATTTCAGAGCTTCTTGGCTATCTGTAAGGCCCCCAGAACCACTGTTCAAGGACCTCCGATATGCATACATTCACGATCCCAGATCACACTAGTCGTGAACAACATATCAAGTTGGCATACAGACACATCATCCATTACACGATTACAGAAAGGTCTTACAAAAGAGAAATGGTCACATGACCAAGTCTAACACAATTTCCACGCAGGGCAAGTAACTTAACACACACAGCGGACGACAAATATCACACAACGTAGTAGAGCCCACGCCTTAACCTATAGGCTGCTGACCGGGAGACGATCCTAGTTCGCAGGGCCATCAGTGCAGTACTCCTCCTCGTAGAACTCCTCCTGATGCTGCTCCTCGAAGTCTGGCAAGTAGATATCAGGGACGAAACCAATATGAGTACATTTGAATGTACTCTGCAAGACATCCTTCATGAAGCTTATAGAATGCAAGTATGCTTATATGGTGGAATGGGTAGGCTATACATAAGGTTCACTAACCACGATATATGTAAGATACATCATGGTTGATTTTAACATCTCTATATCTTTGTTGAAAAATGTACTTAAAAACAAAATAGTATAGTTTTCTTTCTCTTGTAGATATTGCATGTCCAAGAGGTTTTATAAAAACTTGTTTAGAAAAGAAAGTTTTTCTTTGCAAAATTTCTTGTAAAACAACTTCCAGTTTTTGTTTGGAGAAGAAAGTTTTTCTTTGCAAAACTCCTTGTAGAACAACTTCCAGCTTTTGTTTAGAAAAGAAAGTTTTTCTTTGCAAAACTTCTTGTAAAACAACTTCCAGTTTTTCTTCATCCGTACCTCACAGGTACAAGGTTCCTCTTTCCCGTACCTCACAGGTACAAAATCCTTTAAAAAACACCCTTCTTGAAAACATTGACACAATGCTAGCTACATGGCCATTCAACTGTCCATATCCGGGGACACGGCTATTCCTAATAGTTCTACTCTGCAGAGGTGTACACAATCCACAAGATTCAGAAAATCCGCCGTGAACAACCATGGACTGTCTTTGACAGTATAAGAACATCAGATAACTGATCCTAACCTTCCACTATGTTCAAGCTAGTAAATGACTATCTGTTCGGCTGGGTTTGTTCTCCCCAGCACCACATCACACATCGCCATGACAGGAGACCCAACTGTTACACCCGGGGGGGGGGGACTTAATCCCTCACTTTGTATGCCTCGTGCTTCATAACTTGGCGACATTCGGTTCGAGGGATCACATCCCTTATAGAAATTTGAGATAGAGCACACACTAACAAGAACAAATTTCCAGCTAAGCCTCGTGCGCATGTTGGGGTAGAGTGGCAGTACGATAAAGGTTGTTCGGCGAAGACTAGGTTATGTGTCATTTTTGAAAACACTTTTTTCCAAAAATGACCACTTCACAAGTCTCCTGTGGATAAGGCTCCACATTTCCACCGGGTTTTCCATAAAGCCTTTGTTTTGCAAAATTCATATTTTTAGGGTGTCCACTTAGGGATTTATACTTTTGGGGGTAATAAATACCATATGGTGGCTATGGGCTTGGTAACACCAAGTTTTAACTACTGGCATGATAATAACTTCTATAATATTAATAGTAGTAGTAGTAGTCACACAAACATAGTTTTGATAATCAAAGTTTTGTGAAACTTTCTTAAGTAAAACATGCATGATAGATAATGATAAGTGTAGTAGCAAGCATCAGGATGGCTTGCCTTGTTCCTGGTTTGTCCCTGGTCTTGAGCAAAATAAGATACTCCCGATCTTCTCCAATAAAACCTGCAACTGTTACTTCATCCTCGTTGTTATCTAACGCCGCAAAGGGAAAGATAAACACCTAATCAGGACCAAACAAAGGCAAGCATCATGACCATAAGGGCATACAACAAGCAAAACTCACCCTAGAACAATCATTCAATTTTAAATTGAGAAAAACAACTAAACACACACAAATGGTATAGATGTCATTACTAGTATGCATATGGTTGGGATCCATATCACGCAACCTAAATGTCGGGGATTCGGCGTACCATTCTCATGTCAAGGCATAAAGAATTTAAAATATAACCTTATGGGTACATAAGGAAAGTTTTTCAAAACTCCAACGAAGAACAAAAATGACTTCTGATGCTAGTGGGATCTAATTACCACAAAACATGCTCACTTGAACATGCTCCTCTAATAACACAATAGCATACCATCACAATGATATGTCACAACAATCATAAGCAAGAAGTATTTCTATAACATGACAACAATAGGGATTCACTAGTAAAATGCTAAAAATAAGAATCACCACATAAGCATGCGTAACAAGCAATGCATTCCACTAAAAAAATACTAAGGTGCAAACAGAGGGGTCAGGTCATAATAATATAGGTGAAAAACATGCTAGGATAAACATATACAAAAAATAATAATAAGGCAACAAAAAGTAAAACAACTCCTAAATACTAGTAATAATAATAATGACATTAAGGGTTGCATAAGCAATCCTACATGTGTGAGTTTTTTTATAACAAGCAACACATGCTTATAAACACCTAATAACAGAAACATAACCCCCTATACGTGCTAGGAAATAAACCTACAAATTCAAAATTACAAGGAACAACAATTACCACAATAACAACAAGAATTTAACCAAATCTACTTAACCATGCTTTGTAATAATAAAGAGCAAGCAAACAGAGGTAATCATAATAAAAATTCAGTACCAAAGTGGTACTGGACATATTATACTATTACTAAAATCATGCCAGTTACTAAGGGATTAAATTAACAAACAATTCCTAGAAACCAGGAATTATCCCTTCTAGTGAAAACAGTCCTTAACAAATCATATGCAATACAAACTTTTCCTAACATGCTGTTTATTTGAGATAGCATCAACATAGAAGATATTATACCATCTAAACATGCTAGGAATCCTAATTACAGTAATCAAAACATCACACAATATTTAATATAACTATACCCAAAATACTAGGAATTTACCCTATTAGCGAGTATAACTCCTAAGCAACACAAGCAACACCAACTTGCTCTAACATGTGATTTAATTGAAAGCACAATATCACAGGGAGTATATTATCTATACAAGCTAGGAGTCACAAACAACATACTAAAACATTCTACAAAAATAATTAGGGCAATTTTACAAAATGGCAGAAAAAGCCCTAAATCAATCCAAGCACACAATAATTCATATAAGGCTTAGAAAATTTCGCCAAGCTAGGATTAGGTACAAGTAAACACATATAAGCTCATCCAATTGGATTCAGATAAAAAATCATCACAAATTTAATTAAAAAAATTCACCAAAGTGCTCTCTGGTCAATTACCAAAATGTACGCCATCTTCTCTAGGTAGCTCATTTGCATGCAAGGAAAAATAATGCTGCTACGCATCAACAAGGGCTACTCAGAACAATTTGGTTTTCAAGAATTGGACGCTTAAAACTCAAGTTATGATTCAAATGGTGAAACAGAGTGCTTCTGCCATTAATGCCATTTTTCCTAGAATAATGCACAAAACAAGGATCTACAAGTTGGAGGTGGTTAAGAAATAGTAGATCTACCACTGGTACTTTTGGTTTTGCAAGTTTTACTTGTTTTTATTTTCATTTCGATTTAAAGTAGCAAGCCAGGAACATTCTACACAAAAAAACACAACAACCTGCAGGGAAATAGGGTTAATGGGCTAGATCTGCTGCGGGCGCTACACAAAGGCCGGGTTCGCCGAGTTGGGCCGACCCACGAGAGAGCGCGCGCGTGGAAGAACTCAAACGCTCACGGTGGGCCGCATCTTGGCCTGCAATACGAGGCCCGCGACCGCACGATTGAGATCCGACAGCCAGGGATCGCCCGCACCATTTCGCGTCGGCGGTGGCCAAAAGGCACGGAGGAGTCCTCTCCGGCTGCCACAGTTGACCGGAGAGCTCGCCGTCGGTGGTTATAGGGGGAGCCAGCAAGAGCGCGCACCACCAGGAGGTTCGAGGAGGCGAGGTGGATCTGATGCCCCCACTGGTTCTTGGTGAAAAGACCGGAGCGGGGTGGTCGCCCGGGACCCGTGGCGGTGGAACATGGTCGCAGTCGGTGGCGCATCTGCAGGGAGTGTAGGTGGAAATCAAGTGGGGCGGGAGCTTCTTGATTATCCTAGGGAGGTAGGAGAAGAAACGAGGGAGGCTGGGAAACCCTCAATTGATGGCTCGACGAGGAGCTTACCCGTGGCTGATTCCGGTGAACCACAGAACTAGGGAGAGGGGTTTTCTTGCAGACTTGCAATTAGGGCGGAGAGGGGATGGCTAGACATGTTTTCAAGAAGAAAGGGCGGCTAGGAGGGCACTAGCGGCAATGCTCGGTGCCACGGCCATGGACGGCCATGGCGAACAAGCTCGGGGAAACGAGGGCAGAAAATATCTTGTCCTGGGTGTTAGCGATGGTGAGGAGGTGCTAGTGCGAGAAGGGTTGAGGGAAATAAGGTCCAGGGAGGTGGGGATAAGGATACTCTCCCTCTGCACCCGCAGGTGTTCGATAGGGTAATGAGAGGGAAGGAGGGCGCCCCGGGAGGGATGACCGACATGGTGATGCACCCAAAATGCATCTACTTTTCCAAGCACTTTGCATCGTATTTCTCTCCGGATTCCCCCCATAATTGAATAAATCTGCAGAATCTGACGCTGTTTTTGGCAAAAGTCTTCTTTCCGTCTATTTTCGCAGGACTTTTCACAGGGGACGAAAACCACGTAACTTTTTATGGAAAAGAAGGGGAATGAGCACCAGATGGGGCCGGGGGGCCACCCGAGGGCCAAAATGGGGCCCCACACGCGGCCAGATTCCTTGGCCGCGTGGGGTCACCCCTTTTGGGCCCATATGGCCCACTCCGGCTAGGTCTTTGACGTACCCCTCCATATATACGAGAAACTGACGGGTTTCGAAGGGGAGGGCTGTTCGCGAAACGGAGCGCCGCCGCCACCACGATCTTCGATTTCGGAGTCAGATTGATCCGGGATTTCACCCCCGGAGGTGGAATTCGAGGGGCTTCGTCACCATCATCATCACCACCATCATCTCCATCAACCATGAGCTCCATCACCCCCTCCATGTGTGAGTAGTTGCTGTAGGCATGTGAGGTGTGAGGGGTTTTGGATGAGATTGATCATGTAATTGCTACCCGGTATGCGGGATCTAGGGGTTTGTCTTGAGAATTCTTATGTCTTATGTTGATGCACTATTGCTAGGCTTAATGCTTGTTACTAGGACCCAAGTGGCATGATTTCAGTACTGAACTTACATTGCTACATCATATATTTGAGTCTGGTATCTATCTGCAATGTGTATTACCTGCTATTATGTTGAACCTGCGAACCCTAAAGTCACAGCTAGGGAAAACAAGGGGGATATGTTCTAGTTTGAGGATTATGTGTGTTCATGGAGTGTTAATGCGTTGGTCCGGGCTATTCGAAAGGGTAGACCTTAATTACATGTAGTTCCAAATTGGCCCCGGTGAAATGGGCAGGTAGGACAATAGGCTTTGTGCAAATTCTCTTGGTTAGTACGCACAATAATTTACGGAACACACACCTACATAAAACTGAGATAGAGAAAGGCCCCGCTGCTAGCAAAACATTATTACATGATCAATCTTATCCGTGCAACACCCCGCTGTCACCTCATGCCTGCGTTTTAGTCTCTGGTTTACTTTCACTCTTTTCCGGTGAAAACTGGGAAAACACTTGCTCTCCATTTACTTTCTGTTTGTTTACTTTCACTGCATTATTACACTCACCACTATCGCTGCAAGTTTGTTGATACACAGGTGTGGTTGGGAGTGACGTCCCAATTGCTAAAGTCTCACCGGTATTCTTGTGTTCCCACTGAGTCGAACTACAAATTTGGGTAATACTTCCCATCGAAGACTACGATTGATCTCCTGCACTTGGGAGCCATCACATGGTTGAGCTCGTGGGGGTCCTGGGACTCCACAGTACACGGTTAGGGGGCAACACGGTATGGGAGAGGTGGAATGGCTTGACAACCCATGCCATGGTGGCTGCTCATGCCATGAAGGAGATGGGTGATAGGTATGGGAGCAATGCCCTGTTGCCAAAAGCTGTCTAGGGGGTGGGGCCAGGTGACTAGGCAATCTAGGAAGCAAACGGAGATAAAATGGAGTGAGAACAATCCACATAAGGGTCTCTTTAGAATTTTGCCAGAAGGTGTTTGTGATTGTTTTCTCCAAATTCTTGAACACAACACATGCATGAAAATATGTCTAGGAGGTAGGAAATGAAAATTGGAGTATAGGAGTGGTGGTCTCCCACTTTTCTTAAATTGTTTTCTTTGAAAACTTTTAAATATCCAAATACTGTTGTTTCGGTTTTTTGGATATTTTCTCCATAATTTTGAATAGAAATTATGTGTGAAAACATGTTTAATATATAGAAAATAAAAAATTGAGTCTAGGGGTGGTGGTCCCCTAATTTTCTGAAAATGTATGTTTCACAAATTTTTGAAAATTCAAAAGTGCTGAAACTGTTTTTGAATGTTTTCTTGAAAAAATTTAAAATGAGAAGCAAATGTTTTTGGATATTTAGGTTACATATGACCCTAGGAATGTTGGGGAGCTTCCCCACAAATTTTCGAAATACTTTTATTAACAAAATCACTAAAAGTCCATTTCTGGCCTTTTGGTAAATACCATTTAATAAATAGGAAAACGTTTATAAATCAAGTATTTTTGAGTTGGGATGAGAGGGTATATAATATAGGTCACAAAGGTGATTTTTTAATAAACAAATCCTTTGAAAATATTTGAGGTACCAAGTGTAAAAGGGTGAAAACAGGAGTTTATTTAATAGGCCAAAACCCCGAGAGAAGAATAATCACATGGTCATGGAAAGATAAATGGACCACATGGATATGATGTATAAGTCATGAAGATGACAAGGAAAGGTTGATGGAGCTCCAAATAGATATGAGTGTTTTTTAGGAAGACTGCCAAAAAGGCATCATGATAACATGGATATGATCCTTATTGTTGGAATGACCTCAAGAGGTGTCGAGACATCGTAGTAGTTTTCATAGACGGGGGTGCCATGAGACTACGGGTAGAGACGTGGGGTAACGGGATCGCGTTGTAGACAAAGACACAGGTTTTACCCAGGTTCGGTACGTCGTGATAATACGACGTTCCTACTCCTGCAATCTCACTAATCAGGACTAAAGCCTGTGTATACGATTACAATGTGAGGTTCGATCTAGCTATTCGCTGAGGATCAACTTCCCGGCGAGTTAGCCTATAGCTTCTTGTCTATCAATCTAATCTCCCGTCCGGCTTTATATAATAGCCGGGTTAGGGCATACAGAATAGGAAACCTAGAAGACTACGGTAACTATCAACCTGGAAAGTAAGGAATCCGTCTTCTCCTCCAAGCCAGATCACGTGGGCCGTGATCCGGGTTCTTCTAGAATCCGGCTTCTGTGCGTCAGCTTACTGGGCCGCCCAATGGACCATAGCCCACTACCACTTGGGCCACCCTGGTAATCCGACACTTATGACTACCATCTGATATACCCCTATTCAGTATATATCCGACAGTAGCCCCCAAGAAGGATTAAAACTCTGATTCGCCGTCTTTCGCCAATTGTATATTGTCTGAGAAATATGGGCCAGCAGTCTTGATTCTTCTTATTCTTCTTCAAAAAGAGATGGTAACATGAAACTCGGAATCCCGAAAATCCGGCTTTTCTCACACGATCCTTCGCGGAGAAGGAACTTCCTACGTCAGCGCTTCAATCATGCTGACGTAAGGGACGTTTGGGTTCCATGCGGGAAACCCAGTAACGTATCTCTGACAGATTCTCACGGGAAACGAGGAGATAGCCATCATTACCCTGTCGTTTCATTTCCCGGATTTTCCGGGGAGTGACACGCGTTGATCATCCAACGGTCAAAATAGCCGTTGGCACGTATCTTGACGGATTTCCGGCTATAAATAGCCTTCTTCGTCCTCGCGGAAAAACCTTCCGCAATCACTCGAACGCCATTACAACGCCCAAGCTTCAGCAGAGAGAGCACCGAACGCACTGCGCCCAGAACGTCACCGGAAGCGAGCCGCGCCGCCACCCAATGGCATCCTCACCGCCCTCCCCAGCCCGCTCCGCCGCGCTCAATATCGAGGACATCATCAACGATTTGGATCCACGGTTGGATTCCCCGACGCGCGCCGGCGACGAGCGGGTGAAGAACGCGGATTCCACGGCGGACGGAGGGAATCCTTCCGCCGCCGTGAATCTTGCGGGGTCAAGCTCCGCGACCTCTCCGCCGTTCGCTCCTGAGACGGCGGAGGAAAAGATCACACTTCTCGGCGACGAGCTCGCCGCTGCAGAAGCCGCCGCGTCCGCCGCCGCCGGAGCGGACGAAGAACTGGAGACTGTCGGCAACTGGGTTGCCTGCAGCATTCCGCCAACCCTCCTTCCAAACATGGAAAAGGAGGGGTTGGTTCTGAAGGGGAAATGGCGGCTCCCAGAGGACGAGAACGAACCCATGCCAAACGACGGCAAAGGGGTTCTTCTCTCCTCCCATCTCCTAAGAGGTATGGGGTTGCCACCTTCTGCCTTTTTCCTCCAAGTTCTCTCCCATTATAACATCCAGCCTCATAACCTGCCACCCAACTCCATTCTTTATATGGCCGGGTTCCAGGCTCTCTTTGAGGGTTTCTTAGGTATAGAACCTAGGTTAGACTTCTGGATGTATTGTTTTGGGGTTAAGCGGAACTCTTCGGAGGGCGCACTCCCGACTTGCGGAACCATCTCCTTTACTCTTAGGAGATTTAGGGAAGATTGGTTCCCCAAGATCAAAACACCGGAATCCGTCAAATTTTGGACGGGTTCCTTTTTCTATCATCCCGATGTCCCTTTTCCGACAAAGGCCATCGGGGTTCCACCTTTCTCCAACACTGCTGCTGTTCCCCAAGAAAATTGGGGAACAGAAGCCGTCCAGGTTCTGCCGCCTGATCTTCTAAGGATCAAGCGGCGCATCACCAAACTCACTTCCTCTGATCCGCCTCTAACCGGCATGGACACAGTCCTTTGCTGGTTGGATAGGCGGATCCAGCCGTTAGCTAACCACGGTGGCCGTCTGCTTTGCGACTACACGGGTGCCAACGACAAAATGCGGACAACCAGCAAAGACTGGATCGCGAGGGATCTTCGACGGCGCGTGAACCAGTTGGTCGCATCCCGCGACCAAGACGAAGCGAGTCGGCCAATGTATACGGCCGACAATCCGGCTCCCAAGGTATTACTTCACCATTTGGGTTTTCCATATTTTCTCGGATTTCTTGCCTCTAATTCTGGTTTTTCTTCTCGACAGATCACCGAGCTTCCCGAATCGGAGCTTGCCTCCGAGGCTGAAATGGAGGCGTTGCGCGCCACCTTTGCAGGTGGACGAAAGCGCAAGAAGATTTCTTCCTCTGAGGAAGTCATCGACCTTGACGGAGTTCCCGTCGCCACCTCCAGGTAAGATCATCTGGGTTATTTTGCTTTTGTCGAAGTTTTCTTTCGTCTTCGGAGTTTTAACTTTTCCGGGTTTTTTGTTTTTAGCCTACCTCCCTCCAACTTAAAGCCGAAGAAGCTGAAGAAACACAAAGTTGTGTCCAGCCGAGGCGCTCAACCTTCTCCCGTCATCGCCCCGGACACACCGTCCACGATGGCGGAAGAGCATGCTACAGCCCCCCACCACCAAGCCGCTGGAGCCCAGCCAACCCGTTGTGTCGAACATGGACACGAGGGAAAGGGCGGCTCCAGAGGTGGGAAAATCTTCTCGGACAATTGATGAGGAGATTCCCACCTTTGACAAGGACTTCAAGATTCTCAATGACGTCCTAAGCGCGGCCGGAACTCTTTTTGCGGAATACGCAAAAGAGTTCAATGAAAACTTGGCGGGTTTGCAACGAATGACCAAGGTACTTAACTCTAGCCCCCAAGCATTAAATAAAATGTATACTTTTTGCCTTGATGCTTTTTTAATCATTCTTTTCCTTGTCATGTTCCAGCAAACCGCTGAATCCATTAACATGGAAGTTTTCAACAAGCTATCCGTCAAGAATAAAGAAGTTAGAAATCTTCTTTCTATTCTTGAGGGGAAAGAGGTGGAGCTGGCATCGTCTCAGCTGGCGTTGTCGGAAACAGCAGGTAAACGTTTGTCCTCTGAAGTTTTCGATTCAACTTTTTGTCTAAGTACTTATTTCGGGAGTTTTCTAAACTCGGAATTTTCCTTGCTTTCCAGACGCTTTGGCTAAGGCCAAGCAAATAGCTGAAGACGCCGGCAATGCCGAATTTCTCCGAAAGGAGAATTTGGACCTTCACAAGGATCTTGTGAAGGCTCAAAAAGATCTGGAAGCCAGTAACCTGGCCCTTGGAATTTCTCATTCCAAGGCTTCCGAACAGGCGGAGAAGGACAAGTCCACCATTCAGGACTTGGAAGCTGCTCTAAACCTTCGCCTGGAGGAAGGCTCTGAAATTGACAAGCTTGTCGGTAAGTTTTACTGCATTTACCTTTTTTCCAAGTCTTGCTGTGTTTCTCTGCTTTTTTACTTAACCTTCTTGGTTGTTTTTTCTGGAAAACAGGAGATAACCGAGATCTTTCTCGGATTGACAGAATCCGAGCCTTTGGGAAGACATGGACTTCGATCAGAGCTGCTGGCATGCAGCTGGTCAACAAGTTCCTTCCCACAAGGACTGGGGAGTTCTCGGAAGTTGAGAAACTTCCGGGTGCCATCATGGAGGTGGCGGAGTCCAGGGAGTCCATCCTACGCTCCGCTGCACGGGGTGGTGCACGCATGGCACTCGGCCTTATGCGTATGCACTATCCTGGTGCAAAATCTTGGCACGTGGCATCCGGTATCCCCCAAGGATACACGGAAACTCAGCGAAATACCATCTTTGATGAAATCAAAGGCCACGCCACCTAGATTGCCTCCATGGTGAACATCTCCCTCACCTATCCAGAAGAGGAGATCCCTGAAGCTCCCGAGAATGACAGCAGCGACGACGACTCGGATGCTTGAAGGGTTGCTTTGAACCTGGATAGTGGAAGTAGACAATAGGAGCATTACCGCACTTTTACAATGTAATTCATATTGTAATGCTTCTATTCCTTTTGTAAAAATATGAACTCTGCCCTTTTGCAGCTTTAATTTATGAAGTTCTTTGCAAGGTTTTTCGAGTTTTAGTATTCCTTTATCTTCTAAGTTCTCTGGCGTATATGTTTTAACTGTCCTTAGTGTTTGAAATGGCTCGATAGTATTATGAATCATCATGCCGAGTAACTGGGTATAACCAATCAGTTTAAACTCGGAAACATGGATCATACTAAAGGCATTTTTACTAACTAGCTCCAGTGACCCAACACATAAGCAATCAGATAATGCTTAGAGAAAAGTAAGGAACTTTTTGAATGAAACTTGGGCACGCAGGCACAATCCGAGTTTCCTTTAGCCGTTAGCAGGCTGAAATCATTCAGTTTTTAAACGCCGAGAACGCAGGCACAGTTCGGGTTAACATTGAGTATTTTGTAAGATCATTGGGAAATAGATAAGGTGGAATCATGCTTTGTACTATAATGAACTTGTAAAAACATGATATCAGAATTCTGACAACTTTATTTCATGATCTCAAAAGATATTTACATAGAAATTGAACTAAGTATAGAAGGGACGTAACTGCTGGATGCTCCAAGGCCTCTTTGTCTCTCCTAGCTCAACATCTATTTTTCTCTTTCTTTTGCGATTCAGCTTCTCGGGATCGTCTTCCGTATCTCGAATATCGACAAGATAGTATGACCCATTTTCATGGCTTTACTTATGACATATGGTCCTTCCCATACTGGGGCCAATTTGTGCTTCCTTTGCTGCACCAATCTTAGCACTAGGTCACCTTCTTTAAAAGAACGATGCCTGATTTTCCGGCTATGGTAGCGTCGTAAACCTTGCTGGTAAATGGCGGATCTTTGAAGCACAAGCTCTCGTTCCTCTTCTAAGAGATCGACGGCATCCTGTCGTGCTTCTTCGGCATCCGAGTCATCGAAGTCCTGCACTCTTGGGCTATCATGGATCATATCCGTTGGAAGAATAGCTTCTGCACCATAAACTAGGAAAAACGGGGTTTGCCCGGTTGATCTATTTGGCGTTGTTTGAATACTCCAAAGCACGGAAGGTAGTTCTTCTACCCATGCTCCAGCTGCTCTGTGAAGAGGAGATTCGAGTCTTGGGCGTATTCCTTGCAGGATTGAGCTATTCATTCGCTCAACCTGTCCATTGGATTGCGGGTGTGCCACAGATGCGAGATCTAGGCGAATTCCGTTTGTCGGCAATATCGTGCCAACTCTCCAATAGAGAAATTTGTCCCGTTGTCGGTTATTATACTATGTGGAACACCATATCTCATGACTATGTCAATGATGAAATTTCTGGCAGTTGCACCGTCAAGTTTTTTGATGGGTTTGGCCTCCACCCATTTGGTATACTTATCCACTGCTACGAGTAGATGTGTAAGTCTGCCTCTCGCAGTTTTGAACGGTCCCATCATATCTAGCCCCCAGACCGCAAACGGCCATGTAATTAGGATAGTTTTGAGTGCTTGGGCCGGCAAATTAGTCTGCTTGGCGTAATATTGACACCCTGCACATGTATTAACTATGTGCTCCGCATCTGTCTTGGCTGTTAGCCAGAAAAACCCAGCACGGAATGCTTTTTTAACTATGCTTTTTTGATTGAGCATGATGTCCGCAATCTCCGGCATGGATTTCTTCCAGTATTTCTCGTCCTTCTTCTGGTGAGATACACCGCTGAAAGATTCCGAAGTACTGCGTTTATACAGGCAATTGTCAATTACCGCGTATCCTTTGCATCGACGCTGTATTTGTCTCTGCAAGATTTCGTCTGCTCCTTCCGGGTATTTCTGATTGACTAAGAAGTTTAAATATGGGATTGTCCAGTCCGGGTTGACGAACATAACTTCAATTGACTCGAAAGCCAGAGGATAATCAACATCTCCACCTTTTATGGATGGCTCGTGCAAATGCTAGACGAATACTCCTAGTGGTAGGGTTTTTACCCTCTCTGACCCCATGCGGGCTAACGCATCCGCGTTCCAATTTTCCTCCCTTTTTACGTGGAGTACTTCGAATCCAAAGAAACAGATGGCGAACTCGTCCACCGTTCTCCGGTATTCGGCCATTATAGGGCTTTTTGCGTCCCAGGTTTGGTTAAGCTGATGCTGTACCAAATCCGAGTCGCCATAGCACAAGATGCGCTTTACTCCTATTTCTTTTGCAATGTGCAAGCCATGAAGCAGAGCTTCGTATTCTGCCACGTTATTGCTGGCGTTGAAGTGTATTTGCAATACGTACTCCATTGTGTCTCCCTTAGGGGATTTTAAGACTACACCAGCGCCAGCCCTCCTTCATCTTGGATCCGTCAAAGTGCATGATCCATTACTCGACTCGGCATTGGTGTTTTCTCCATTGCTTCCGTCCAGTCGGCGACACAGTCTGCCAAAACCTGGGATTTTATTGCCGTTCTTGGCTGATACTTAATGTCGAAGGCTGCTAGCTCGATGCCCCATTTGGCTACTCGGCCGGTTGCCTCCGCATTGTTTATTATATCCCCTAGTGGTGCTTTACATACCACTGTTATGGAATGTCCTTGGAAGTAATGACGCAATTTTCTAGAAGCGAAAAATACGCCATATGCCAGTTTTTGATAATGCGGGTACCTTTGCTTGGACTCGGAGAAAACTTCACTTATGTAATATACCGGATGCTGGTCTGGTATACTTTGTTCGTCCTTCTTCCTTTCCACAACGATTACCGCACTGATAACCCTGTTTGTAGCCGTGAGGTACAATAACATAGGTTCTTCGTCTTTTGGGGATGCCAAAATCGGAGCTTTCATCAAAGTTTCCTTTAACTGGGTTAACGCTGCATCGGCCTCCTCTGTCCACTCGAACTTGTCGGATTTTTTCAGCAACTTGTAGAGTGGTAAGGCTTTATCCCCCAGCCGACTAATGAATCTGCTGACGGCAGCGGCGGAACCCGTCAATCTTTGGACATCTTTCACACACGTAGGTTTGGAGATGTTCAAGATGGCTTTGATCTTTTCCGGGTTAACTTCTATTCCTCTGTGAGAAACGATGAAACCCAGAAGTTTTCCTGAGGGAACCCCGAATACACACTTTGAAGGATTTAACTTCATCTTGTAAGTGCGCAAATTTTCGAAGGTTTCTCGCAAATCCTCTAGGAGTGTATCTTTTTCCTTGGTTACGACAGCAATGTCGTCCACGTAAACATGGACATTTTTGCCAATCTGACTATGCAAACAACGTTGCATGCAACGCTGGTATGTTGCACCTGCGTTCTTCACGCCAAATGGCATGGTTACGTAATAATACGTCCCGTACGGGGTTATGAAAGAAGTCTTAATTTGATCTTCCTTTTTCATGCGTATTTGGTGGTACCCGGAGTATGCATCCAAAAAGCATAAAAGCTCAGAGCCTGCAGTGGCATCTATTATTTGATCGATTCGCGGTAACGCGAACCTATCTTTCGAACAATTTGTTCAATCCTGTGTAATCTATACACATTCTAAGAGCAGTAGTGTCTTTCTTCGGTACTAATACCGGATTCGCAGACCATTCAGTGTGGATTACTTCCTGGATGAAATCTGCTGCTAAAAGCCGGATAATTTCCTTGCCAATAGCCTTCCGTCTTCTTCCGTCAAATCGACGGAGACCTTGTTTGACGGGTTTGGAGCCTGGAATCACCTTGAGTTGATGCTCAGCAAGTTCCCTGGGTACGCCTGGCATATCAGCTGGACACCAGGCGAAAATATCCCAGTTCTCACGGAGGAACTTGATGAGCTCGCTTTCCTATTTGTCAGTCATCCCAGTTCCTACTACGACAAATTTTGTCGGATCTTTAGGATCTAGGATTACCTGTCTTGTATTCTCGGACGCCTTGAAGCTATCTGCTGGCTTCCGGGTTTCTTTTCCTGCCGGCATTTCTGTCGGCGATACTTCCTTGGCCAGCTCCTTCAGTTCTTCCTTGCTATAACTCTCTGAGCGCAAAGGGCGTTTTCTTTTTCCAGCTCGTTCGCGAGCTTGAAGTCTCCAGCGATGGTGATTACTCCTCCTTTGGGCCCTGGCATCTTCAGCTTGTTATAGATATAACATGATCTTGCCATGAATTTGGCGAAAGCTGGACGTCCGAGTATTGCGTGATACACGCTTTCGAACGGCACCACCTCGAAGGATACTTTTTCCTGACGGAAGTGATCTTTATCTCCAAAGGTGACATTTAGGGAAATTTCTCCTAAGGATCGTGCTTGTCTGCCAGGAACAATGCCATGGAAGCGTATGTTGCTGTAATTGAGCTGGGACTCGGAGATTTTCAGGTGTTTCAGCGTATCCAGGTACATTATGTTAATGCTGGATCCTCCATCCATCAACACTCTTTTTAGCCTAGTGTTCTGGACAATAGGTCTTACAACAAGAGCTTGTGTGCCGGGTTCAGGGATGTTCCCGGGATGATCAGACTGATCCCAGGTAATTGGTGTGTTTGAATACTTCAAGAATTTCGGGGTTGCCGGAACAACCGCGTTTATTTCTCGAAGTGTTCTTTTGGCCACCTTTGCTGACGGAGTTGCTAAGAACGTTAGCAGTGCCTCTCCATCAACTCTCGGAAATTTGGGTTCGCCTTTTCGCTGCTGTTCCTGGATTTTTTCATCAGTGTCCGATTCACTGTCTTCTTTTTCAGCTTCTGGCTTTTGTTTGGAGAATTTCTTTTGGAGTTCTTCCCCTTATTTCCGGATCCTGCACTGCCTTTCATGTGCTTATTCAGCCGGCATTGCGCGTTTGTATGGGTGGGTTTCCCAAATTGGGAATGGTGGATGCAGGGTTCAGACTTAATCTTCTCCCACTCTTCTTTAGTGTAGTTGATTGGTTCTAGGCTGCGTCCTTTCCATTTATTCCCTTTTTCACTTCCAAAGGCTATGTTAACTTCTTTGGGTTTAGGTGTTGCTTCTGAAGTTCCTTTTTTCTCAGTGCGAGGATTTTTCTTGGCCAATATCAGTGTGTCGATATTGCCTCCTCTTGCTCTGATATCGTCTTCGGCTGCAGCATGTTCATTGGCGGTTGTAAGCATAGATCCGAGATCCTTGTGCTGTTTGGAACCAACCATGAACGGTACAAGTCCGGGTTTTAGGCCATTGACGAAAGCATGCATTGCTTGTACGTCAGTTACTCCAGAACAACTATTCTTCATTGCAGTCCATCTGGAGATGAAATCCACGTATGGTTCATCCTCGAATTGGGTGCAACGGGTCAGCTGGTTGATGCTGTTCGGGCGTTTGTACGTTCCCCGGAAATGCTGAGTGAATACCTTAGCCATATCATCCCAGCTGTCGACAGTTCTTGATGGCAATCCATTAATCCAGTCTCTGGCTCCATCCAGTACCATTAGGAGAAGAAACTTTACAGCTTCCAGGTCTGTCCCGTTGTTAATCTGGACGGCTGTATAGTAGTCTGAGAGCCAGGTATCCGGGTTTGTACTGCCGGTGTATTTCTGGTATGTTGGACCGACCTTGGCAAAGCCAGAATGCAGGGTTATCCTTCGGATCCTATCAGTAAAGCACTTAGGCCCAAAGTATAGATCATCCTTTTCGCTCTATCAATGTGTGCGGAATATCTTCCGGCTGAATGGACAGAAGGGGATCTGCTCCTTTCTTTTCCATTGTTGCGCGGACGCGCTTTTCCGGGATCATTTCTATCTCTTCCGTGATCACGCCCTTTTGGATTAGGCGGAGTTCTGCTCCTGTGCCTTTCTTTATCCTTAGGAGGTGTCCGAGATCTCTCACGTCTGTGAGGCATATCATATCTTCCAGTTTTTTCAGCTGGGTTTCTCGGAGGTGGCATTGCTTTGCCGTCATTCCGGTGTTTTTCTTCCCGATCGTGGGGTTTGAGTCCACCTTTCGGGGGATGGGATCCGGTTCTGGACGCTTCATCCCTATTGTCGGGATTTTTCTTGTCTTTTCTCGGATCCGCTTTTTTATCCTTTGAATTGTCTGAATCTCCAGGTTCTTCCGGTCCGGGTGCTCCAGCGGCGCAAGTAGCTGTTTTGCATAGGGCGGAATTGTCGTGCAACCTCCCTGATCGCTCTTGGCCCCGCTGTTGTTGTTGCAATGCTTTTCCAAGGAAAGCATACACCCCTTGAAGCTTTTCACCATTGGAGTACATGTCATTGTTCAGGATGGCGAACGCTGCTTCCGCGTTTTCTGCTGCGGTTTTGTATATTGGTTCGCCTCTGGCATCCTTGCCGTTTACCTGCTTTTGCCAAGATGGGTTGTGATACCTTTCCTTTGGCGGCAGTACTTCCGGTCTTACGATTCCGGGTAACCTTGTAGGTTTTATGCCAGATCTATTCTTTCTCTCGTACTCCTCGATTTCTTCCTTCATGACCTTGATGTCATTCTGGGTTTGTTGGAGGTGTTCCCGAGATCTGAGTAGATGTTGCTGTTGCCTTTGGAAGGCTCGTCTCCTGGCTTCCAGCATCTCAGGGGGTTCGTTTAATCCCACTGGCGTTTGCAACAGATCCTGTTCTTCTTGTTCTGTCAATGGCATAACAAGGATTTCCTTTGTTTTCTTCTCCGCAGGCTTTATTCCGCTTGCATCTCCTACTTCCGGGTTTTCTTCGGCTGCATCAGCCAATTTTTTCTTCCGGAGTTTGTATTGGAGCTTTTTAGCGGTCTTATGCTTTTTCTTGGAAGAGGGAGGCTTTTTGGCTGGTTCGTCCTCTGTCAATTCCTTGACGTTGGGAAATACTGGAGAAGTTTCTCCGTCTTCTCTCTCTTCCTCTGGCGGAGGGGTTTTAGGGCTTTCCTGGCTGCCGGCATCCGTGGTCTCAGCCGGTTTTGCCATTAGCACTTCGTGGAATCCCTCTTGAAGAGATTTTACCTTTTTCTCGAAGGTGTCCTCATCCTCATCTTCGGAATCGAAGTCATCCGATCCGGTTTCCGACTCTAATCTCGCCTCAATGGCGGCTAGCACTGAGTCGCCTTCCGAGTTCATCGTCATGTTGACGGATGTCGGATCTTCCACTTCTGTGGTGGGTGTGTTGTTGTCTGCCTCTTGCACGGGATTTCCATCATCCGTATTTTCGGCGACTTCGGATTGCACCATGCCGATAAAGTGTGCATCACTTGTTTGTCGGCGATCTGAGCAGAATCCGGTATCATAGTCATCTTCGACTGGGTATAGGGCGGGTGGGAAATATTTGCTTCCACCGCAAAACCCCATGGCCTCTGCAGTTAGTCCGATAAAGATATTAGCAGATCCGATCGGTAACACGCAGGCACTTACCAGATGATTTTGCGCCGGTATGTAGGATCCGTTGTCGAGGAAGCGTCCGACGTCGTCGTCGAACTCCAGGCTTCCGACAGTTATTGATCTTCTGATTCCGCCGAGTATCCCAGATCGGAACTTCACGCCTGACGTCGTTAGCCCCACGGTGAGCGCCAACTGTCGAGACATCGTAGTAGTTTTCATAGACGGGGGTGCCATGAGACTACGGGTAGAGACGTGGGGTAACGGGATCGCGTTGTAGACAAAGACACAGGTTTTACCAAGGTTCGGTACGTCGTGATAATACGACGTTCCTACTCCTGCAATCTCACTAATCAGGACTAAAGCCTGTGTATACGATTACAATGTGAGGTTCGATCTAGCTATTCGCTGAGGATCAACTTCCCGGCGAGTTAGCCTATAGCTTCTTGTCTATCAATCTAATCTCCCGTCCGGCTTTAT
Source organism: Alopecurus myosuroides (assembly GCA_028641055.1). Classification (NCBI taxonomy): domain Eukaryota; kingdom Viridiplantae; phylum Streptophyta; class Magnoliopsida; order Poales; family Poaceae; genus Alopecurus; species Alopecurus myosuroides. The sequence continues at coordinate 26,335,871 of CM054062.1, forward strand.
ATAATAGTCGGGTTAGGGCATACAGAATAGGAAACCTAGAAGACTACGGTAACTATCAACCTGGAAAGTAAGGAATCCGTCTTCTCCTCCAAGCCAGATCACGTGGGCCATGATCCGGGTTCTTCTAGAATCCGGCTTCTGTGCGTCAGCTTACTGGGCCGCCCAATGGACCATAGCCCACTACCACTTGGGCCACCCTGGTAATCCGGCACTTATGACTACCATCTGATATACCCCTATTCAGTATATATCCGACAAGAGGGCTTTGGAAGAAAATGTAAATGGGTTTAATATCCAATCCAAAAACTTGGATTGGACTTATAGATATGTACCATTATATCCATGATGGTACATTGGTCAAAGATCAACATTTTTCCATTATGGCAGGAGGCCAAATTACAAAAGTTAGAAAGAACTCAAGATGAGATGGAAATAGGATATAACATGCTATTGATGCCTGCTCTTGTTATTTGTAGATCTCATTCAATTAAAACAACTCACAATCATCCACAAACAGATATAAACACTTCAAGGAAAAAACAAGATAAGATCACACCATAAACACAAAATAACAAGTCTTAACAAGTTCACTCAATCAAGAGAGTTCTTAAATTCAAAACTTGGATGTTCTCCTCAAGAGTTAAAGAAAGTTAGTGATCAACACAAACCATGACAGGAGGATTTTGTAAAATAGGTTCAGCTCAAAGCTTGTAATTTACATAACCATTTTATTTTGGTTTGCTCAACACAAACAATCAAGGTCAAACAAAGCAATAAGAGGTAAAACAAAAATAATTGTTAAGCATTTCAAAAAGTTTTTGTTGGCCCTAAGTTTTGACTCTCCAACAACGATATTTTGTTGGTTTTGAAAAAGTGGGGTGTGACACTATCCTCTTCATGGTGAAAACTTGGGTAAGCGAATGTTCATGGTGTTGCCTAAAACAAGAGTAAGATGGCTCCTCACTATGACAAATTGGCAAGTGTTGGCACCAACAAAGATCTCAAGCGTGTCTACAACATTCTCCTCCATCTCTTCCGGTGCGACATTGCTCCTCAGGCTGGCAATGTGGATGCCATTCGTGGTGGCCTGGTGAACCTCCTCCTCCGTGCCTTCACGTGCCATCAAGCTGAGGAAGACTGTGAGGGTTTTGAGATGGATGTCATGGATTTCATCAAAGAAGAGATATATCATGCCATGACTAAGTCGTCGAAGGTTCCTTTGTATGCTCCTTATGCGATGAAGCTCATCCTTGATAAAGTGCCTGGACTGGTGACTGAGACTATACACAAGACTAGCACTCTTTAGGTTCTTCAGGTGCACATTCAAGGCCATGATGAGGAGGAAGAAGAGAATCTCTCTATGTTTGATGATGCCTCGAGGACTAGGAGGAATAATGATGACCCTTCTTCTCGTCTCCATGGAAAGGACGAGGTTCAAGCTGAGAAAAAGAGGCTTACATGGTTCCAGCGCAACATCCTTTGCATGACTATTGATGTCCACAAGGAGAGCCATGAGGCTTACAAGGAATAGAGGGAAATGAAGAAAATGCTCAAAAGTCTTCAAGACCATGCTGGTATTGTGCGTACCCGTCCTCTTGAGCCTATTACTGAGTCACGGGCTTTGTCCTACCATGAGTGGACCAACTCCTCTTTTCCTTGGGGCGATTTCGATGAGGTGACTTCAGTTCCATCCTCTTCTCGCAACCGTGGTAAGGCTCCTATGACCGAAGAAGAAGAAGAGCAGGCTAAAAATTAAGAGGAGTATCTATCTGGTGATGGTGATGGTGATGATGATGGTGATGATCAAGGTGATGATGAGGACGAGAACTCTGAGGAGGAGGAGGAGGAAGATTGATCCTTTGGGTTTCGTGTAGTGTGCTCTTTTCACCCTTTTTGGTGTCTCGGTGCCAAAGAGGGAGAAGTTGCTATCTAGGCTATCCGGGGATTTGCAAGGGTTGCTCGAAGCACAAGATTTTGAACTTAATTTGCCTCTTATAGATTGTGTTTCCTTTTATCTTATTTGCTTTGGAAACTTCTCTGTGTGTTGAACTCTATGGTTGTGTGTGCGGTAAAACTAAGTGTGTGAGGCTATTATTTATCCATGTTATGCTAATCCTCTTATTTCCTTACTTGTCTTACGTACTTATGCAATTGTATTGTCCGGTATTTCTTTTTCTTATGACATGATTTTGTTAAACATAGGGGGAGCTTAGAACCTTGTTGGTGTGTTCCATCTTGGTGCACACATCAAGGGGGAGCCCGTCTATATTTTACAAAACTATGTCTAGCAATGATTATCATTGCAAATACTTGTGTTGTCATCAAACACCAAAATGGGGGAGATTGAAAGTGCATATCCCTCCTAAATATTGTTTTATATGTTTGTTAAAAACACTAGTATTATTTTAACATGTGTTGATGTTTTAGGGGCTATATTTAAAGGATTACTAAAGTTGGCCATGTTTCCCAAAAAGGAACAAAATATAACTAGAGGTGTTGGGATTTCCTTCGAGGTCGGAGTCTCCGAGTCTCAGGTCGGAGTCCCCCGACTCAGGATTTCCTAGCGAAGAATAACAATGGTGTAGGCTACTGGACCCTCACCGGATTATGTCCAGAGTCTTCCCAGAGTTTCCGGCCCAACCTAAGTCTCCGATGTGCAGGGACCGGAGTCTCCGGACTCATGGATTTTACCCACGCATGAAGCAAACAGTGAAACTCTCTGAACTCTGGAGAGAATAATGCGCGGAGTCTTTGCGGAGTCTCCGCGTGCTTCCGTTATCAGTTACCTTGTTCTCTGCGTGCTTCCGTTATCGGTTACCTTGTCTCCGCGTGCTTCCGTTATCGGTTACCTTGTTCCCTTTCCTTTACTTTGTGCTTGTACCTTGTTTATTGTTGTTCTTGTAATATAGGTAAATTCACCATAGTTGCATATATAGAGAATTTACCTTTGTGTCAAGTCTAAACAAAAAAAGTATTAAAATTGGAAGTAGCACCTCTCTAGGTGCCCATACTATCCGTTCACCACCTCCTCCTCCCCACTCTGCTCCTGGTCCGGCCGCCGCCGCTGAGCACCGTAGAGGCAGGGTGAGATGGAGGCGAAGGAGGATTTCTCGTCATGTGCCTTCTCACTCACGTGCCTCGAAGATGGTGCCGACCTCGACGGGATGCTTCATCCTCGACCACACGTCCTCCAACGAAAGCATCGTCACAGATCTCGCCTCTACGACCCCATGTCTCGATGCTACATTCTGCTTCCACCCATCCTGAATGATTTCGCCCCGACTGCCAACAACCCGCTCCTCGTCGACCACTCCTCCTTTGTCCAGCCCCTCGTTCTCTTCCACCTCCCCCCACCCCACCTCTCTTCTCTCGTGCCTCCCTGCCTCCTCGTCCCCACTCTGCTCCTGGTCTGACCGCTTCCGCCGCTGACCACCGTAGAGGAGGGGTGAGATGGCAGTGATGGAGGACTGCTCGTCCTGTGCCTTCTCACTCACCTGCCTCGAAGATGGCGCCACCCTCGACGGGATGATTCCTCCTCGACCGCGTGTCCTCCGACGACGACAACATTATCACGTATCTCCGTATCTGCGACCCCGTGTCCCAATGCCACATTCTGCTCCCGCCCATCCCAGATGATCTCTCCCCGACCCTCGACAACCCGCTCGGCGTCCTCAAAGGTTGTATCTACATTGATGATTTTGGGATTATGCATGCATATGACTTGGTTAACAACTATTTTAGCCTATGCCCATGTGCAAAGGTTGTATCTTAGCTAAGATAACCCTCGTACTCTCTCTCCATTAAATACCATGCCATGTGAGCAAAATTCCTATGGAAACGTGGTAAGAAGTTTGCATTGGCATAGGACGAAGATCGTACGACAAAAATAACATGGACTTCAAGTTAATGCATTGCTTCACAAGGATCAAAGTTATAAGAAGTGGGAATACACACAAAGGGATCTTAACGGAAACAACAAGAGTTCGTATGGGCTGGCAAACGATGTCGCCGCCTCAGAGGGACGTCCAATTGGCAACAAGAAGGCAAATACGTCAAGTATGGGACATCCTTATCGCAGTGGCGGAGTCAGGACTTCAACTATGTCTAGTCGCCGTAGTCAAATACACGTACTTATATAATTTTAAATATTTTTGGTATATGCTTTATACTTGTATTGCAAAAAAGACCGTGTATTCGGTTGATTACATAGCTCTAATGTGGCTCCGCCACTGTCTCATCGGCATCGGTGCAAGCAACCATTGACAAGTGGCTCGTTGAGTTCACACCTCTCTCGAAAAAAATACAAGCACTTTCAAAAAAAAGTTGGTAGTCCTTGATAAACCAGCACACCGAGGAAGCTTTCCCTTGAGAAAGAGAAGGTTGCAGCTGCCAAGATGGAAGCCCAAGCGACTCTTACTGTTGCTGACACGAGAAGAATCAACGCGATCTAGGAGGCACAACAATTTATGGTAAAATAATGAAAGGAGATGCCAATATCTTGACTTCAGACCTCTTGTCCATGTGACTGTTGGTGAGAGTTTGGCATGTGATCTATCAACAATGCTCTTACGTGAATTGGGTATTCTCTACCGGGAGCCAACAACGAACGCTCTAGAGGAGGGTCCACCAAAGGCGACGACGCATCCAGAGGCAACAGAGATTGCACCGGAGGTGGTGAGAGATGATACAATACGAGAGACGACGACGTAACCGAAGGCACCAAAGATCAGGCCGGAGGTGGTGACCGACGAGACAATAGCAGAGACAATGAAGGAGAGCACACTCGAGGTGACGACGCAACAGGAGATACAAGAGATCGCACCAGAGGTGATGATAGAGATAGTACAAGAAGCGACAAAGCACATCACACCGAAGACGACGATGCAACATGAGGCACCTGAGTTCGCGCCGAAGGTGGCGACAGATGAGACAATTTCAGAGATGATGGAAGAGATAATATCACCGATTTTATTTCTTTATGAATTTTGTGTTTGTAATGTGCCATCATACATGAAGAATTTGTTAAGGGAAAAACATGAATTTTACTGTTTATTTTACTAAATTTGATTTAAAAATATATCGAGAAGGGTATTTTAGAGGCCTGACCGTGATACGTTGCAAACGTATCTATAATTCTTGATGCTCCATGCTTGTTTTCTACCCACTATATTTTGTTTTCCACATGTTTTCTATTGTTTTCCAGATGTTTTCACACACTAACCTATTAACAAGATGCCCCAGGCCAGTTGCTGTTTTCTGTTGTTTTCTATTTCAGAATAGTTTTTAAGGAAATATTCTCGGAAAGGGTTGAAAATCCACGGAGATCAATTTTTACCCGGAACAAAGAGGAACTCCAAAGGGAAGTTAGAGGGGGCCAGAGCGCCACCAAGGGACACCAGGCGCGGCCTCTCCCTAGGCTGCGGCTAGTAGGCCCCAGGGGCCCCGAGCATGACCCCATGTTCCCTCTTCGCTTATAAATTGCCCTAAACCCTAAAAATCATGGGGACCGAGTTATTTTCCACGAAACATACAGAGAGGCATCGTCACCTCGAAAGTCCAATCTAGGGCTTCTTGAGTCCTGACTTGGCACCCTGCCGGAGAGGGGGATCTTCACCGGAGACCTCTACCTCGCCCTGTTCGACTTTGTACAGATGCGTGAGTAGTTCATCTCGGCACTACGGGTCCATATCAGTAGCTAGATGGTTTTTATATGCCTTATGCCTGCATGTTTGGAGTCTCGGGAGCTGCTTCGCATGATCGAGACCACCGCTATGTAATTGTGCATGTTGTGTTTGCTGGGATCCGATGAACCATGAGATTATGATTATTTTATTCATGTCAATATGAGATGCTTCACTTATATCTGTGGAGAGTTTTAATCTTGTCTTGAAATGACCTCTAGTGTTTATGATTACCTTGGCCACGTAGTTGTTTTCACCTCCAAGAGAAGGCTTATATGCTAGATAGTGGGTTCATGCCTCCTTGTTGCCCGCGCTCGAGTGACAGAACCGTGCAGGGGGAGGATGTGCTACTGATGCAAGGGAGAAACCAACAGTGCTCTTGTCTAGGGATGGGAACCACTGCTTACTTGAAGTATTGATCTTCATGCATTTATCTGTTGCACTCATAGCAATCGGTTCGTTGCTGGAACTTAGTACCAAGGGATTTGCTGGATAGCTTTCTTGAGATGGATATTTAGATATGGATGCATGCTGGATAGCGGTCCATATACCTTTACGTAATTCCTGCAATGTTTAAACATGTGAACTTTATCTGTCGGATATATACCAATTAGGGGTATATCAGATGGTACTCTAAAGTGCCGGATTACTAGGGTGGCCTAAATGGTAATGGATTTTTGTCCATTGGGCGGCCCAGTAAGCTGACGCGCAGAAGCCGGATTCTAGAAGAACCCAGACCACGGCCCACGTGGTAAGGCTTGGAGTAGAAGGCGGATTCCTTGCTTTCCAAGTTAGCACATACCGTAGTCTTCTAGGTTTCCTTTTCTGTAAGCCCTAACCCGGCTATTATATAAATCCGGACGGGAGATATGAAAGATAGACAAGAAGCTAGAGGCTAACTCGCCGAGAGGTTGGTCCTTTCCGAGTAGCTAAACCTAACCTCACATTGTACTCTGTATACCTCATACTTTAGTCCTGAATAGTGAGATTGCAGGAGTAGGAACGCCGCCTAGTTGCGACGTACCGAACCTGGGTAAAACCCTGTGTCATTGTTCATAATACGATCACGTCCCCTACTTCTCTATCGGTAGTCTCATGGCACCCCCGTCTATGAATTATACTATGATGTCTCGACAGTTGGCGCCCACCTTGGGGCTAGTGACGTCAGGCGTTATGTTTTGATCGGGGATACTCGGCGGAATCGGAAGTATCATAAATGTCGTAAGCTTGGAATTCGACAACGGCGTCGGGCGCTTCCTCGACAACGGATCGTACATGCCAAATCATCTGGTAAGTGCCTGCGTTTTACCGATTGGATCTGCAAACATCTTTATCGGATTAACTGCAGAAGCAATGGGATTCTATGGTGGAAGCAAATTTATCCCACCCGCCCTATACCCAGTCGAAGAAGACTATGACGCTGAATTTTGCTCAGATTGCCGATATAATGCTGAATCACACTTTATCGGTATGGTGCAATCCGAGATCGCCGAAAACACGAAAGAAAGCAATCCCGTGCAAGAGGCAGAAATCATCAATCCCACAGTAGAGGTGGAAGATCCGACATCCGTCAATATGACGACGAACTCGGAAGCTGACTCCGTATTAGCCGCCATTGAGGCGAGATTGGAATCAGAACCCGGATCAGATGATTTTGACTCCGAAGATGAAGATGAGGATGCTTTCGAAAGAAAAGTCAAATCTCTTCAAGAGGGATTCCATGAAGTACTAATGGCAAAACCGGCTGAAAACACGGATGCCGACAGTCAGGAAAGCCCTAGAACGCCTCCGCCAGAGGAAGAGAGAGAAGAAGGAGAAACCACTCCAACATATCCCGATGTCAAAGAATTGACAGAGGATGAACCTGGTAGAAAACCTCCCTCTTCCAGGAAAAAGCACAAAGCTTCCAAGAAACTACAGTACAAGCTCCGGAAGAAAAAATTGGCTGATCCAGCCAATGACAACCTAGAAGTAGGAGGAGGAAGTGGAGTTAAGACTGTGGAGAAGAAAACAAAGGAAATATATGTTCCGCCAATGTCAGAGCAAGACGAACAAGACTTACTTCAAACACCAGTGGGACCACACGAACCCCCTGAAGTGCTGGAAGCCAGGAGACAAGATCTCCAAAGGCAACAGCAACATCTATTCCGAACTCGAGAACACCTCCAAAAAACCCAGGCTGACATTAAGTTAAAGCAGGAAGAAACTGAGGAATACGAGAGAAGGACTAGATCTGGCATTAAACCTACACGGTTAACCGGAATCGCAAGACCGGAAGTACTGCCGCCAAAGGAACGGTTTCAAAACCCATCTTGGCAAAAGCAGGTAAACGACAAAGATGCCAGGGGCGAACCAATATACAAAACCACAGCAGAAAACGCGGAAGCCGCGTTCGCCATCCTCAACAACGATATGTACTCCAATGGGGAAAAACTTCAAGGGGTGTATGCTTTCCTAGGAAAAGCATTGCAGCAGCAACAGCGAGGGCGGGCACGATCAGGGAAGTTGCACGATGACTCAGCCCTATGCAAAACAGCTACATGTGCCGCTGGAGCACCTAGACCTGAAGAACCTGGAGATTCAAATAATTCGAAAGAGAAGAAATCAGATCCGAAAAAGTACAAGAAAAAGCCTGACAACAAGGATGCAGCGTCTAGAACCGGATCCCATCTGTCGAAAGATGGAACTAATCCCCGAGATCGGGAAGAGCAAAACCAGAAGGATGGAAAAGCAGTGCCGCCTCCGAGACGCCCCGCTGAAAAAGCCGGAAGACACGATATACCTCACAGGCGTGAGAGATCCCGTACGCCCCCCAGGAATAAGGAAAGACATAGGAGTATAACTCCACCTTATCCCAAAGGGCACGATAACGGAGGAAATAGAGACAATCCCAGGAAAGCGCGTTCGCGCCAGAATGGAAAAGAAAGGAGCAGATCCCCTTCTGTCTATTCAGCCGGTAGATACTGCGCACACATTGATAGAGCGGAAAGAGATGACTTATACTTCGGGCCTAAGTGTTTCACTGACAGGATCCGAAGGACAACTCTGCATTCTGGCTTCGCCAAAGTTGGTCCAACGTATCAAAAATACACCGGTAGCACAAACCCGGATACCTGGCTCTCAGACTATTACACAGTCGTCCAGATTAACAATGGGACAGACCTAGAGGCAGTAAAATTCCTCCCCCTTATTTTACTGGATGGAGCCAGAGATTGGATCAATGGGCTACCGTCAAGAACTGTAGACAACTGGGATGATATGGCTAGAGTTTTTACTCAGCATTTTCGGGGAACCTACAAGCGCCCGAACAGCATCAACCAGCTAAACCACTACACCCAATTTGAAGATGAGCCATACGTGGACTTTATCTCAAGATGGAATGCAATGAAGAATAGTTGCTCAGGAGTAACTGACGTACAAGCAATGCATGCTTTTGTCAATGTCTTAAAACCTGGACTCGTACCGTTCATGATCGGTTCCAAAAAGCACAAAGATCTCGGATCTATGCTTACAACCGCCAATGAACATGCAGCGGCCGAAGACGATATCAGAGCAAGAGGTGGCAATATCGACACTTTGATTCAGGCAAAAAGACCCCTCGCCGTGAGAAAAAAGCAACCCCAGAAGCACAGCAAAAACCCAAGGAAGTTAACATAGCCTTTGGAAGAGAAAATGGGAGCAAGTGGAAAGGACGAAGCACAGAACCGATTAATTACACCAAAGAAGAATGGGAAAGAATAAAGTCGGAAACCTGTCTCCACCACTCGCAATTTGAGAAACCCACCCATACTAAGGCACAATGCCGGCTGAACAAGCATATGAAAGGCAGTGCAGGATCCGGAAGCAAAGGGAAGAGTTCCAAGAGGAAATTCTCCAAGCAAAAGCCAGAAGCTGAAAAAGAAGGCAGTGGATCGGACACTGACGAAAAAATCCAAGAACAACAGCGAAAAGGCGAGCCTAAGTTTCTGATAGTTGACGGAGAATGCAACTTAACTTTCCTGGCAACTCCCTCAGCAAAGGTGGCAAAGAGAACACTTCGAGAAATAAACGCGGTTGTTCCTGCAACCCCGAAATTCTTGAAGTACTCAAATACACAATTACCTGGGACCAGTCTGATCATCCCGGAAACATCCCAGAACCCGGCACGCAAGCTCTAGCTATAAGCCCTATTGTTCAAAACACTAGGCTAAAAAGAGTGCTGATGGATGGAGGATCCAGCATCAACATAATGTACCTGGATACACTGAAGCATCTGCGAATCTCCGAGACCCATCTCAATCACAGCAATATATGTTTTCACGGCATTGTCCCTGGCAGACAAGCACGCTCCCTAGGAGAAATTTCCCTAGATGTAACCTTCGGAGAGAAAGATCATTTCCGTCAGGAAAAAGTATCCTTCGAGGTTGTGCCATTCGAAAGCGTGTATCACGCAATACTCGGACGTCCAGCTTTCGCCAAATTCATGGCAAGATCATGTTATATTTATAACAAGCTGAATATGCCAGGGCCAAAAGGAGGAGTAATTACCATAAAGAGAGACTTCAAATTGGCGAACGAGCTGGAAAATGAAAACTCCCTTTGCGCGGAAAAAGTGATAGCAAAGGAAGAACTGAAGGAATTGGCCAAAGAAGTATCACCGACAGAGATGTCGACGGGAAAAGAAAGCCAGAAGCCGGCAAAAAGCTTCAAAGCTTCCGAGAATACGAGACAGGTTATCCTAGATCCTAAGGATCCGACAAAATTTGTCGTAGTGGGAACTGGGATGACCGACAAATAGGAAAGCGAGCTCATCAAGTTCCTCCGTGAGAACCGGGACATTTCCGCATGGTGTCCAGCGGACATGCTAGGCGTACCCAGGGAACTTGCTAAGCAGCAACTTAAGGTGATTCCAGGATCCAAACCCGTCAAACAAGGTCTCCGTCGATTCGACGGAAGAAGACGAAAGGCTATTGGCAAGGAGATTATCCGGCTATTGGCAGCAGATTTTATCCGGGAAGTTATACATACTGAATGGTCTGCAAACCCAGTATTAGTCCCGAAGAAAGATAGTACTGTCCTTAGGATGCGTATAGATTACACCGGCCTAAACAAATTGTGTCCAAAAGATAGATTTGCGTTACCGCGAATCGATCAAATAATAGATGCCACTGCTGGCTCTGAGCTTTTATGCCTTTTGGATGCTTATTCCGGGTATCATCAAATACGCATGAAGGAAGAAGATCAAATAAAAAATTCCTTCATAACCCCGTATGGAACGTACTACTGCATAACCATGCCTTTTGGCCTGAAGAACGCAGACGCAACTTACCAGCGTTGCATGCAACAATGTTTGCATAGTCAGATTGGCAAAAATGTTCATGTTTACGTGGACGACATTGCCGTCATTTCCAAGGAAAAGGACACGCTCCTTGAAGATTTGCGAGAAACCTTCGAAAATTTGCGCACTTATAAGATGAAGTTGAATCCATTAAAGTGCGTATTCGGGGTTCCCTCAGGAAAACTTCTGGGTTTCATCGTTTCTCACAGAGGAATAGAAGTAAACCCGGAAAAGATCAAGGCAATCTTAAACATCTCAAAGCCTACGTGCGTAAAAGATGTACAAAGATTGATGGGTTCTGCAGCTGTCGTCAGCAGGTTTATTAGCCGGCTAGGAGACAAAGCTCTGCCATTATACAAATTGTTGAAGAAATCCGACAAATTTGTGTGGACAGAAGAAGCAGATGCAGCATTAACCCAGTTAAAAGAAACCTTGATGAAAGCTCCGATTTTGGCATCCCCAAAAGACGAAGAACCTATGTTATTGTACCTCACAGCTACAAACCAGGTTATCAGCGCAGTAATAGTTGTGGAAAGGCGGAAAGACGACCAAAGCATACCAGATCAACATCCGGTGTATTATGTAAGTGAAGTTTTTTCCGAGTCGAAACAAAGGTACCCACACTATCAAAAACTGGCATATGGCGTAATTTTCGCATCTCGAAACTTGGTCATTATTTCCAAGGACATTCCATAACAGTGGTATGCAAGGCACCACTAGGGGATATAATCAACAATGCGGACACAACAGGCCGCGTAGCCAAATGGGGCATCGAGTTGGCTGCGTTCGACATTACCAACCCCGGACAGCAATAAAATCCCAGGTATTGGCAGATTTTGTCGCTGATTGGACAGAAGCAATGGAAAACACACCAATACTGGAGTCGGAATACTGGGTCATGCACTTTGACGGATCTAAGATGAAAGAAGGCGCTGGAGCTGGTGTAGTCTTAAAATCCCCCAAGGGAGACACAATGGAGTATGTATTACAAATACACTTCAACGCCAGTAATAACGTGGCAGAATACGAGGCTTTGCTCATGGCTTGCATATCACAAAAGAAATAGGTGTCAAGCGTATCTTATGCTATGGTGACTCAGATTTGGTACAGCATCAGCTCAACCAAACTTGGGACGCAAAAAGCCCCATCATGGACGAATATAGGAGAACAGTGGATGAGTTTGCAATTTGCTTCCTGGGATTTGAAGTACTTCACGTCAAAAGGGAAGAAAATTGGAACGCGGATGCATTAGCCCGCATGGGATCAGAAAGAGTGAAAATCCTACCACCAGGTGTGTTTGTCCAGCATTTGCACGAACCATCCATAAAAGGTGGAGACGTCGACTATCCTCTCGTTTCTGAGTCAATCGAAGTCCTGCTTGTTAACCCGGAGTGGAAAATTCCATATCTAAACTTCTTAGTAGATCAGAAGTACCCGGATGGAGCAGAGGTCTTGCAAAAACAAATACATCGTCGATGCAAAGGATACACTGTAATCAATGATTCCTGTATAAACGCAGTACGAGGCTCAGTATGTCAGTATTATGCCAAGCAGACGAATATGCCAGTATTATGCCAAGCAGACGAATATGCCAGCTCAAGCACTCAAAACTATCCCTATTACATGGACGCTTGCGGTCTGGGGGCTAGATATGATGGGACCATTCAAAACTGCAAGAGGTGGACTTACACATCTACTCGTTGAAGTGGATAAGTATACCAAGTGGGTGGAGGAAAAACCCATCAAAAAACTTGACGGTGTAACTGCCAGAAATTTCATCATTGACGTAGTCATGAGATATGGCGTTCCACATAGCATAATAACTGACAACGGGACAAATTTTTCCATCGGAGAGTTGGCAAAATATTGCCGACAAACGGGAATTCGTCTAGATCTTGCATCTGTGGCACACCCGCAATCCAATGGACAGGTTGAACGAATGAACAGTTCAATCCAGCAAGGAATACGCCCAAGACTTGAATCTCCTCTCCATAGAGCAGCTAGAGCATGGGTGGAAGAATTACCCTCTGTGCTTTGGAGCATTCGAACGACGCCAAACAGGTCAACAGGGCAAACCCCGTTTTTCCTAGTTTATGGTGCAGAAGCGATTCTTCCAACGGACATGATCCATGATAGCCCAAGAGTGCAGGCTTTCGATGACTCAGATGCCGAAAGCGCGCGACAGGATGCCGTCGATCTCTTAGAAGAAGAACGAGAGCTTGTGCTTCAAAGATCTGCCATCTATCAGCAAGGTTTATGACGTTACCATTGTCAAAAAATCGGGCATCGTTCTTTTTAAAGAAGGTGACTTAGTGCTAAGATTGGTGCAGCAAAGGAAGCACAAATTGGCCCCAGTCTGGGAAGGACCATTCGTCATTAGCAAGGCTATGAAAAAATGGATCATACTATCTTGTAGACATTCGGGACACAGAAGACCATCCCGAGAAGCCGAATCGCAAAATAAAGAGAAAGATAGATGATGAACTAGGAGAGACAAAGAGGCCCTGGAGTATCCAGCAGTTACGTCCCTTCTATACTTAGTTCAATTTCTATGTAAACATCTTTGAGATCATGAAATAAAATTGTCGGAATTCACACTTCTATGTTTCTACATGTTTGTTATAGTACAAAGCATAATTCCGCATTATCTATTTCCCAATGATCTTTCAAAATACTCAATGTTAACCCGAATTGTGCCTGCGTGCTCGGTGTTAAAAAACTGAATGATTTTCAGCCAAAAATTGGTCTAAGGAAACCCAGATTGTGCCTGTGTGCCTGAGTTTCATATGAAAAAAATCCTTACTGTTCTCTAAGAATTATCTGATTGTTTTTATGCTGGGTCGATGGAGCTAGTAAGTAAAAATGCCTTTAGTATGATCCATATTTCCGAGTTCGGACTGATTGGTCATACCCAGTCACTTGGCATGAAGATTAAAATGCTATCGAGCCATTTAAAACACTAAGGACAGTTAAAGCATATAAACCAGAGAACTTAGAAGATAAAGGAATAAAAACCCGGAAAACTTGCAAAAGACTTAATTTATATTGCTGCAAAAGGTGGAGTACTTGTTCATACAAAAGAATAGAAGCATTACAATAGTGTTTACATTGTAAGTTCAGTAATGCTCCTATTTCCTATCTCTCTACCCAGGACCAGGAAAATTCCTTCAGGCATCCGAGTCATCTTCGCTGCTGGACTCCTCGGGAACTTCCGGAATTGCTTCCTCCGGGTAGAAGATGGAGACGTTCACCATGGAGGCGATCTTGGTGGCGTGACCTTTGATCTCGTCAAAGATGCTGGTCCGCTGGGCTTCCGTGTATCCTTGGGGGATGCCGGACACCACGCGCCAAGACTTGGCAGAGGGGTAGTGCATACGCATGAGCCCTAGAGCCATGCGCGCACCACCATGTGCCGCGGAGCGTAAGGTGGATTCCCTGGACTCCGCCACCTCCACGATAGCTTCCGAAAGTTTCTCAACTTCCGAGAACTCACCAGTCCTTGTGGGAAGGCATTTGTTGACAAGCAACATTCCCGCAACCTTGATTGCGGTGAACACCTTCCCAAAGGCTCAGATTTTCTCAACCCGAGTAAGAGCTAGGTCATCTCCTGTTTTTAGAAAAATAACCAAAGTGTTAGAGGAAAAACAGAGAAAGATTATAAAACATGAAAAATCCGGTAAAGTTAAAATACTTACCGAGAATCTTATCCATCTCGGAGCATTCCTCCAGGCGCAGGGTCAAGGCGTTCTCCAAGTCTCGGATAGTCGCCTTGTCCTTCGCAGCTTGGTTGGAGGCATTGGATTCCGCAATGCCAACAGCTAGCTGGCTGGCCTCCAGTTCTTTCCGTAACCTCATAGTTTCCTTATGAAGGTCCAGATTCTCCCGGCGGAGGTTCTCGGCATTGCCGGCATCTTCAGCAATTTGCTTGGCTTTCGCCAAAGCAGCTGAAAAGCAAGTAAAAATGATGAGTTAGAAAACTCGGAAAATTACTTAGAAAAAATCACAAAACTGAAAAGCAGAGAAATTACATACCTGTTGTTTCTTCCAGCTGATGCTGAGAGGATGCCAGCTCCGCCTCCTTAACATCAAGAATAGAGAGAAGGTTTCTAACCTCTTATTCTTGGTGGTAAGCTTGTTGAAACTTGCAGGTTTATGTTTTCAGCGGTTTGCTGAAACACGGAAAAGAGACAAAAGGCTTAAGTTAGTAACAAGCATAAAAAAGGATGAAAGCATTAAGTGAAAAGCATGCATTTAACTTATTGCTTGGGGGCTGGAGATATTACCTGGCTCATCTGCTGTAAACGTGACAAGTTATCGTTGAATTCTTTTGCATATTCCGCAAAAATAATTCCAACGTGGTGAAGGCCGTCCTGGATGACCTGCCGAGGTGAAAATACGAAGTTATTTTGGACAATTAGTCCGCCTTGTGGCCAAGGACGGATCAGGGGAGCTGGAGCGAAGAACTTCTTAGCTTCGGACGAATGTATCCGAGATCGTCAAAGGGTTCCTCCTTTACCTTGAAGTCCTTGTCGAAAGTAGGAATGGGATCCTCCTCAGGTCTCCGAGAAGGACCGCCCATGTCTGGCTCCGCCCTTTCCCTCGCATCCGCCTTGCATGCAATAGGCCTGGCTGGTCGGCAGGGGATATTCCTCCGGCTTCGCGGATTTATACTCTCTCCCAAGAGTAACTGGAGTGGGAGGAGTTGCAGCTGGAGATGGCGCTCCCTTGCTTACAGTAGCCTTATGATTCTTCAGTTTCTTTGATTTCAAAGAAGCTGGAGCAAGGCTGAAAAAGGAAAGGAGGAAGAAAAAATCCGAGAAGTAAATATCCCGAGAAACCAAAACGGCTTGTGCAACAGAAAAGCAGGCAAAGACATGAAATTCCCAGAGAGTTACCTGGATGTGACGACATGAATTCCGTCAAGATTTACCACTTCCTCTGTGGTTACTTGCCTCTTGCGCTTCCGACCGCCATAAAAATTGGCATGTAATTCGTCGAGCTTGGCGTCGGTTGCGAGATATTTTTCCGTAAGATCATCAAACTATGGAAATGGCATAAGATCCGATTAAGTCAGGAAAATCCGGGAAAGATAAAAAATCCGAGAAATTTCCCAAAGGAGAAGAATGAAGTACCTTGGGAACCAGGTTTTCCTCGTGATACATTCCCAGGCTTTCCTTGTACTGGTCGCGTGTAGCAACCAATTGGTTGACCCGCTTCTTGAAGTCCCTCTTTGAAAAGGCCTTCTCCGTTCCTCTCATTTCATCTTCCGGACCTTCGTATTCGCAAAGAAGCCGGGTTCGGTGGGCAAGAGGTTGGATACGACGTCCGAACCAGCACAAAACTGTGTCTGTTCCGGTAAGAGGAGGTTTTGAAGAGGTGAGTTTGGCGATGCGTCGTTTGATTTTCAGCAAATCATCCGGCAAAGTTTGCACTTCTTCGACGGCCCAGCTGTCTTGAGGGATAGCAGCAGCATTGACGAATGGAGGAACCCCGTTTTCTTTTCCGGGAAATGGGATGTCTTGGTGGTAAAAGAAAGAACCCATCCAAAACTTGACGGATTCTGATGTTTTTATTTTCGGGAACCAATCTTCCCTAAATCTCCGCATGGTGAAAGATAATGTCCCGCAGGTTGGAAGAGCACCCTCTGTAGGGTTCTGCTTCACTCCAAAGCAGTATTGCCAGAAGTCTAATCTAGGTGCTATTCCTAAGTACCCCTCGAAAAGGGCTTGGAAGCCGGCTAGATATAGAATAGAATTTGGTGGTAGGTTGTGGGGCTGGCTACCGTAATGGTCAAGAACTTCGAGAAAGAAGGCGGAAGACGGGATTCCCATACCTCTAGTAATGTGAGAGGTTAGGAGAACTCGTTCCCCGGCTTTGGGAAAGAGCTCAGAATCTTCTTCTTCGTGACGCCATTTGCCTTCCACAATCAGCCCCTCCTTCTCCATTGTCGAAGAAGAGAAGGGGGAATACTGCTCCGGCTCCAATTGTCGGCACTCTCGCCTCCGTCCTCAGCTCCGGTGGCGGCGGACGCAACAGCAAGTTCTTCTCCAACGAGAAGAATTTTCTCCTCCGCTGTCTCAGGAGCAAGATGCGGAGATGGCGCGGAAGAGGACGCGGCCAGATTTGCGGCCGCAAGAGGTGTATCCTCGCGGGCCGGGATGCCGGAAGTTTTCTCCGGCTCGTCGCCGGTGGCGCGGAGAGGTGAATCCACCATGGGATCCATGGTGTTGATTATCTCGTCAATTTCCGCGGCGACGGAACATTCCGGCGAAGCGCGTGGAGACTCCATTTCTGGCCGGCGCGATGACGATTTTGTGCTCTCCGACGAGGTCTGGGAACAGCGCAGTGGCGTGTGCGTGCTCGGGCGTTTGCTCTGCTCACTGTGGCTCGGGTGCTTAGCGCTTGGGGCTTGAAGACAGGGGAGTGGAAGGTTTGCCGGAGGGGATAAAGCTGGCTATTTATAGCCGGAAATCCATCGCAATACGTGCTAACGGCTCTTTTGACCGTTGGATGATCAACGCGTGTCACTCGCCGAAAATTCTGGGAAACGAATCGACGGGTGATTATTGCTATCTCCTCGTTTCCTGCGAGAATCCGTCATTTCAGGGTTTCACACTCGAAACCCAAACGTCCCTGACGTCAGCATGATTAAAGCGCTGATGTAAGAAGTTCTTTTCCACGAAGGCTCGTGGAAGAAAAGCCGGATTTTCCGAAATACGAGTTTCGCGTTATAGCATGGTTTAAGGAAAAAAGAAGAATCAAGACAGAAGCCAGTATTTCTCAGAAAGAACGCAAATTTGACGAAAGACGGCGAATCGAAGTCTTAATCCTTCTTGGAGGCTACTGTCGGATATATACCAATTAGGGGTATATCAGATGGTACTCTAAAGTGCCGGATTACTAGGGTGGCCTAATGATAATGGATTTTGGTCCATTGGGCGGCCCAGTAAGCTGACGCGCAGAAGCCGGATTCTAGAAGAACCCGGACCACGGCCCACGTGGTAAGGCTTGGAGTAGAATGCAGATTCCTTGCTTTCCAAGTTAGCACATACCGTAGTCTTCTAGGTTTCCTTTTCTGTAAGCCCTAACCCGACTATTATATAAAGACGGACGGGAGATAAGAAAGATAGACAAGAAGCTAGAGGCTAACTCGCCGAGAGGTTGATCCTTGCTGAGTAGCTAAACCTAACCTCACATTGTACTCTGTATACCTCAGCCTTTAGTCCTAAATAGTGAGATTGCAGGAGTAGGAACGCTGCCTAGTTGCGACGTACCGAACCTGGGTAAAACCCTGTGTCATTGTTCATCATACGATCACGTCCCCCACTTCTCTATCGGTAGTCTCATGGCACCCCCTTCTATGAATTCTACTATGATGTATCGACATTATCTTGTCGTAATAGTATTGCTACATGTTCATGATTTGTCAATTGCCCTGCTGTAGTTTGTTCACCCAACATGTTTTTTTTCCTTTGGAGAGAGACCACTAGTGAGCCTATGGCCCCGGTCCTATTTTCCTCATATTGCAAACCTTCTTTTAAGCACTTTCATCATTGTTTCCTTGCTTTCCCATTTTTTATTTTAATTGTTTTCCGAAACTCGATACGTTTAATTCTCCTGTTTTCAGCAAAACCGGAAGATTGACACACTTCTAGAAAGTTGGGGCAAGAGAGAGTTTGTATTTGTGTGAAGGGTCCACGTCTCGTCAACAGCATATTTTCGGGCGTCTTTGATTAAGCAACCTTGTTCAAGACTACGAAGTCCTACTGGATCGATAACTCTAGTTCTGTACTAGGGGAAAACTTACTCTAGACTGCATCATACCTTCCGCTTGGGGTCTCCCAACGAGCGTGTGATCATGTCCTCATCAAGTATATTTTCTTGCACCGTTGCCGGGGATTTCTATCTTGATGCAAGTGGAGTCTCGCACTTCCACTTTTTTTTTCTTGCTTAGTTTCCTTTTGTTTAGTCTTGTTTTCTCTTTATCAAAACCCCCAAAACATTAGTTCTCTAGTTTCTAGTCTTTTATTTATGTTATATTGCAATCATGTATACCAATGATGATACCAAGATTTGTGACTTTACTAGTACCAATAATAATGATTTCATATGCACACCAATTGCTCCACCTTCTACTACAACAGACTCTTATGATATTAAACCTGCTTTGTTGAATCTTGTCATGAAAGATCGATTTTCTGGTATTGGAGAAAACTCTGCCTCTCATTTAAATAACTTTTTTGGGTCACGTGACATGCAAAAATATAAAGAGTTAAATGGTGACATTGTGAAATTAAGATTTTTCCCTTTCTCTTTAAGAGGAAGAGCTAAGCAATGGTTATTGTTTTTGCCTAAAAATAGCATTGATTCTTGGACTAAATGCAAAGATGTTTTTATTTGGAAGTATTATCCACCTGTAAAAATTATACAACTGAGGAGTAACATTATTAACTTTAGATAATATTATAATTAACATGTTGCTCAAGCTTTGGAAAGAGTGAAAACTATGGTTAAGAATTGTCCCACACACGGACTAACTACGTGGATGGTTGTCGAAACCTTTTATGCAGGATTAAAATTTTCTTCAAGGAATTTAATGGATTCAATAGCGGGAGGAACCTTCATGAACCTCACATTAGGCTCATCAAACAATTTATTGGGTCATCTAATGACAAACTATTCCCAATGGCACACAGAAAGGGGTCCAACAGGTAAAGGGTAAATTCTGTTGAGGAGGTCTCTTCTTTGAGTGATAAAATTAATATGCTTGCTTCTTTGATAGCTAAACAAGTGCCAATAGGTCGTAATAATGTTCCCTTGAACTCTCTGTTTGCTAACGAGAATGATCAAATGATGTGACATTTATTGCTATAAACAACTTCAACAAAAGTGCTTACAAGAAAAACTTTGGTGGTAACAACTATAGGCCATATCCTAATAATAATGGTAATTCATATGCGAATTTGTATGAAAATGCTTATAACAATCCTAAAAGTTCCACCTCTGATCTTGAGAACATGCTTCAAGAATTTATCACTACACAAAAAGATATCAATAAAACTGTTGATGAAAGGCTTGCAAAACTAGATAATCTTGTGCTGAAAGTTGATAGTCTTGATCATGATGTAGAAATTTTAAAAATTAGGACTACACCTCTTGAAGCCAGGAAACTGAATCTATAAATTCTATACAATTTCAAATAAATGATAACATGAGAATGTTAGCTCAAATACATGCTAGAAGACAAAGAGAAGGTTAAATTGCTGAAAAAGCTGCTAAAAGTGAGCCTATTAGAATTAATACCATTAGAGTCTTTGAGGAAGTTAAAATTTTCATTACCAATGAGTATCCTAATGTTTCTAAACATTTTTATGACAAAACAAATGGGATTGGAGAGGTCATGACTTTATGTCGAAGGGGTACCAAAAAGTTTGGAGGTTAAAATTATTTCTAGTGAGAAATTTTTTGAAAGTGGGATTGAGGATAATATGACTTTAGCAGAAAATTTTCCGACCATGTTTGAGGATGATAAAATTGATTTTGATAACTGCACCATCTCTGATGCTATTAAGTTCTTACAAAAATTAGCTAATGATCCTTGATACGTCATAAACGTATCCCTAATTTCTGATGTTCCATGTTGTTTTCATGTTGTTTCCCACATGTTTTCCATACACTTTATGTCATTTTTATCGATTTTCCGAACTAACCTACTGACAAGATGCCACAGAGCCATTTCTCTGTTTTCTGCTGTTTTTAGTTTAGAAAAGTTGTTCTGGAAATATTCTCGAATTGGAAAATTCAAAAGCCAGAAGTCTTAGAAGTCCCGGAAGCTTCCAGAAGTCCCGAAGATCCCCGGAGGGGGGCCACAGGGTGGCCACACCATGGGGTGGTGCGGTTCCCCCTGGCCGCGCCACCTAGGGGTGTGGGCCCCCTGGCCACTCCCCGGCATCGCCCTTTCGCCTATTTATACTCCCCCGAGGGAAAACCCTAAAAAGATCGACCTTTTCCACAAAATACATCAGTAGCTCCGCCACCGCCACCGCCAACGACAAGTTTCATGGGACAGACCTCTGTTCTGGCACCCTGCCGGGATGGGGAAGTTCCCCCGAAACTCATCTCCATCGACTCCACCGCCATCTCCATCGCTGTTGATGTATCCTATGATGAGGAGGGAGTAGTTCTCCCCCGAGGCTGAGGGCTCTACCGGTAGCTATGTGGTTCATGTCTCTCTCCCATGGTGTGATCTATATGTGATCATGAGCTTTGTAATCTATTTGAATTTGTAGAAATTACTCTTCATCTTTTGCTACTCAAGTGCTTTATTAATATGAACTATGGAGTCACCTTGTATCGCGGTGTGAAGGTGATAGTGTGCAGATCGTGTGTGTCTCCTCTATGAATTGTGGTGTTTGTTTAGTACTAATTTAGGGCGCTCATAGTGACAGCATGGGGTGCCCTAGAGAGGGAATATAGACTTTAAGGAATGCTTTTTGCAGCCCTACGCAATGATTAGTGTTAATTATCTGTTATGATATCTCCGTAAACGCTTTGATCATGGTGTAAAGGTGACAGTGTGTGCACCGTGTGGTTAAGCATTATATTTATATTTTGTGTTGGATAACCCTATAAAATTGTGGTGTTTGTGTGGAACCATCTGGGTCCCATGGTGATAGCATGGGGGTTACTTGGTTGGGAAAGTGCTTACTCTGAGGAGTGTTGTTAAAGCACTACGCTTGGATTGGTGTTTTTATTCGGCCGAAGAATGGTTAAGAGTAGCATAGTGAGACAAGATGTCTAGTTATTCATTTATGTGATCATTGTTGAGAGTGTCCTCTAGTGAAAGTAGGAGCCCTAGGCCTTATTTCCAAGCATTGAAGCATCATTTTCCGCCTGTTCTGCTACATGTTTGCTTGCTGCCATTTTTTCAGATTTCTATTATCACTTATTATCATCTATATTACTTGCATTTTACTATCTCTTTGCCGAACTAGTGCACCTATATACCTGACAAGTATATTGGGTTTGTTGGGGACACAAGAGACTTCTTGTATCTTAATTGTAGGGTTGCTTGAGAGGAATATCTTTGACCTCTACCTCTCTGAGTTCGATAAACCTTGGGTGATCCACTTAAGGGAAACATGTTGTTGTTCTACAAACCTCTGCACTTGGAGGCCCATCACTGTTTACAAGAATAGAAGCGTGCGTAGACATCAAGCTCTTTTCTGGCGCCGTTGCCAGGGAGGTAAGGTAAAAGGTACTCACATCCTCGGGTGTGAGTGATCGGAGTTATTTCCTTTAGATTCTGCAATTAAATCTTTTTGTTTCTTGTTTTCACTAGTTAGGCTTAATGGAAAACAACAAAAATATGAGAGAGCTTTATAATCTTTATCTTGAGTTAGGACATGAAGTGTTTGAAGAGAAATTTAAAAAACCTTTGGAGCTTTATTTGCATGCTAGTTTGTTTTGTTTTTTTGTTGTATTTTTTTTGTGGATCCTAGCACTTTATTTAGGAGAGATACACTCTGTTTTCATTGCCTAGAACACTCTAGTTTCACTCTTATCGTTCTGCGAGTGTTTAGCTTTTGGTAGTACTGTGTTTAGCTCTTGTTTTTCACTCGAATTTTGTTCAAAGCTTGTTGGTTTGCTTCAGTTATATTTTATTATCTCTCGGGTCTTTTATGATTATTTTCTTTGATATTTGTTTCAAATAAGTTGATTGGTTGAAAAGAGTAAAAAAAAAATCATGCTTATAGTGGTGCAATAGGAATCTTGTTTTGGCTGTGGCTTAGACTTTGGAATGTCGTGTTAGATGTTATTTTAATTTTGTTCTTAGTTATTTATGATGTATCATGACTAGTCTGAAATAGCTTAGAGTGCTTAATGTGCCATTGAATTTTATCATGTGTTGTTCTCTCATATTGAAGCATGGTATTGTGGTATTTCTCCTTTGAATGCTTTATCATGATTGACTTGGCGCATTCTCACATCATGTTATGAGTACAAACAAAGTCACTTCTAGCCTTGATGATCATTTAGTTTTGACTTGTAATATCACTTCATGCTTTGATTAATGATGTTTTGTCCCTATGCATGATTATGGTCGTTATTGCTCTCTTAGTTGGTCGCTCCTAGTCTTTTGCTAGCCTAAACCTGGACCAAGCATGAGGCTCTACTCGTGCATCAAACTCCCAAAAAACCAAAGTATGCCAAATGTGTCCACCATATCTACCTATATGTGGTATTTAACCGTCACTCCAACTAAATTTCTCGTGTGCTACCTTTAAACCTTCAAAATTATAACATGTTTTGTGTTCTTGTTTTAGCTAATGAGGAAGTAGTTTAAAGTTTATTATGGTCTGTGTGAAGAAAAGTTCTTATTCCTTCTTTCACCCAATGAGTATGAAATCTGTGATCATTCAAATTTGCAGAGAGCTGGTGCCAAATAATAACAAAAAGGCACTTCCCCCATGGTTTTATGAAAGGTGGTGGGTACCCGTGAACACGTATAGCCCTGTTTTGTCAAAAGAAACACGGGGGGTGCCAAACTAATAAACAACAGAAACCGCTCTCAAAACTCTAAACACTTTGCTTGACATGGATTATGATAAGTTTTTCATTACCATTCGTTGACATAGACACCTCTCTCAAAATTGTTTTCAATACCTCTGTTTTATCAAATAATAAGCTCTAGAACATGAGTAATCCTTGCTTCCCTCTGAGAAGGGCATTTCTTTTACTTTTATGTTGAGTCTCCATCTTCTAACTTTATGCATAGTTGAGAGAGCGTAGTTGTCATTTTGAGTTTAATGCACATTTGTCCCAAAAATATTATTGATTGATTCATACCTTGTTATTACTTGCTCTCAAATTATTTGTTCTAGTCATCCTTTTAAACTTTGAAGGTGTCCTGGCATTTATGTTTTGCCCCACTCTTAAGGACAACTGAAATATCACTTTGCTATGTTTTGTTGATGCTAGAAACAAACGTATAACTTTCAAATGCATTATTACTCATGATCTTCTATTTGTGTTACTTTTCATAATGCAAAATGATTGCTATGTTTCATTGTTAAAATCATATCTATCATGTTTGTGTTTAAAGTACTATGATCTCAGCTTACATATGCTTTTACAATTATGATGATCAAGTTTATGTTGGTAGCATGTCACCTCAGAAATTATTTGTTTTGTCGTTTACCTACTCGAGGAAAAGTAGGAACTAAGCTTGGGGATGTTGATACGTCATAAACGTATCTCTAATTTCTGATGTTCCATGTTGTTTTCTTGTTATTTGCTACATGTTTGCTTTAGACTTTATGTTATTTTTATCGATTTTCTTGGACTAACCTATTGACAAGATGCCACAGAGCCAGTTCTTGTAATCTGCTCTTTTTAGTTTCAGAAAAGTTGTTCTGGAAATATTCTCGGAATTGGAAAATTCGAAGCCTAGAAGTCTTAGAATTTCTGAAGGTTCCACGGATTCTCGAAGAAACCTGGAGGGGGGCACAGGGGGGCCACACCATAGGGCAGTGCGCCCCTTGGCCGCACCATGAGGTGGTGTGGGCCCCTCGGGCACCCACCGCGATCGCCCTTTCGCCTATATAATCCCCTCAGATAGTTAACCCTAAATATATACCACTTTTTCACGAAAAACACCTGAGGCCGCCACCATCATCAACCCGAGTTCGGGAGGGTTCTGCAGTTCTCCCCAGCACCCTGCCGGGAGGGGAAATCATCACCGGAGGGCTCTACACCACCATGCCCGCCTCTAGAATGATGCGTGAGTTGTTCATCCTTAGACTACGGGTCCATAGCATTAGCTAGATGGTTGTTCTCTCCTCTTTATGCCTCATGTTTAGATCTCGTGAGCTGCCCTACATGATCGAGATCATCTTATTGTAATGCTACATGTTGTGCGCTCGGAATCGATGAATATTGAATGCTATGTCTCTTGATTATCAATCTATAATGTTATCTTTATGTATATGTCATTTATGATCTTGCATGCTCTCTGTTGTTAGTAGATGCTCTGGCTAGCTAGATGCTAGTGACTCCAAGAGGGAGTATTTATGCTCGATAGTGGGTTCGTACCTCCTTTGCATCTGTGCTCGAGTGACAGAAGCGTGACAAATGGATGATGTGATGTTGCCATTACGGAGAAAACAATGATGTTTATATTACACACTTTTCTTAATGTGATTATCTGTTGCTTGCAACTTAATACCCAAGGTTAGTTCGGATGATATTCTGAGGGTGGATTATTAGTCATAGATGTAGTTGGATAACGGTCTATGAGTCTTGTTGTAATGCATGCATGAATCACATAGTAATCATCATGTCATGCATGTTTCAATATCTATCAATTGCCCAGCTGTAATTTGTTCACCACACATGTTATCTATCTTTTATGGAGAGACACCACTAGTGAACCGTGGACCCCGGTCCATTTTCTCAGACCGATAATACAACCACAGTTTTCACACTGCTACTATTGTTTTCACATTGTTCTCCTACTGTTTTCCATACCATACATTTAACCTCTTTGTTATCAGCAAAACCGGTGAGACTGACAACCTCACTGCTTTGTTGGGAAAAAGTGAATTGATTGTGTTGTGTAGGTTCCACGTTGCTGCTGAACTGGTAGTGCGCCCTACCACATCAACTGCATCAACGTTAAGAAGTTGCTTGTCCTCCTACTGGTCGATTCAACCTTGGTTCCTTTTCTAAGGGAAAACTTGTTGATGTGCTCTTCACACCTTGCACTTGGGGTTTACCAATGAGGGTGTCAATTACACCATCACGGCCTCCCCCTAGGCCGCGACCAATGACCCCGAGCACCACCTCACGTCCCCTCTTCGCTTATAAATTTCCCTAAACCCTAAAAATCACAGGGACAGGGTTATTTTCCACGAAACATACAGAGATGCGCCGTCACCTCGAAAGTCCAATCTAGGGATTCTTTAGTCTTGCTCTGGTACCCTACCAGAGAGGGGGATTGTCACCGGAGGCCTCTACATCGCCATGATCGCCTCCGACGGATGCACGAGTAGTTCATCTCGGGAATACGGGTCCATAGCAGTAGCTAGATGGGTTTTATCTCCACTATGCCTCCATGTTTAGAGTCTCATGAGCTTCCTCACAGGATGGAGACCACCTTTATGAAACTGTGCATGTTGTGTTTGCTAGGAATCAATGAACCATGAGATTATGCTTATTTTGTTCATGTCAATCTGAGATGCTTCACTTATATTTGTAGAGAGTTTTAATATTGTATTGCAATGCTCCCGGTGTTTATGATTACTTTGGCCACGTAGTTGTTTTCACCTCCAAGAGATGTTTTATATGCTAGATGGTGGGTTCATACCTCCTTATTGCATGCGCTCGAGTTACATAAACGAGCGGGGGGGGGGGGGGGGGGATGGGGGAGGATGTTCTGTTGCCACTAGGGAGAACACATAAGTGCTCTTGTATATGGATGGCAACCACTGCTTACATTACGTATTGATCTTAAATTCTTAATGCATTTGTCTGTTGCACACATAACAATCACTTCATTGCTGCAACTTAATACCAAGGCATTTGCTGGATAGCTTTCTCGAGGTGGATATTTAGATATGGATGCATGCTAGATAGCGGTCCATATACCTTGACGTAATGCCTGCAATATTAGAACACGTGAACTTTATGTTGTTGCGCCCTACCTTTTGATAAAGATAGAACACCTGTGTAACCTGCTATTCCCGGGATCACTGATAGCATACACATGACAAAATGTAGTATTCATTGCAGTAGCATCATTCTACAACGTTGATCCAATGGATAAGAAATAAAATAACCTTACAATTGGCATAATCATCATGGACTAGCCCAATAACAAGGTTTCAAAGTAAACACAGCGGAAATAATACTCAATGAGGCTTCTTCATCTTCATGCGCCACATGCAGAACATGTTGGCGATAGACTCGAGATCCTAAACGAAATCCTCACTCGTCTTCAAATTCATCTGCACGTTGGAATATGCATCCCCCACGAGGGAGGAAGTCAGTACAAACAATGTACTGCAAGTGACACTTGTATGGTGGCAGTTTTGAGGAATAACTAGCTACATGATATTTGGCTGGTGGAGTCTGGGCTATTTGCATAAAGCCAGTTTTGTCCTATATTTGATAAATCATTGAAAAATCTTTGAAAACCAACATGGATAGACACACCATGTAGTTTAATAAAGGCATCATGGGTAGACACACCATGTAGACACACCATGTGCTCTAGGAAAAGGTTTCTAGCATGTTTTAATTTATTCAGAAAAGATGGGGAGATCCTTCAGCACCAGCTATGTCTAGTTTGCTCAACTGGCCCATAACCGTGGACACGGCTAAGATCTTAGTTTTTAACTCTGCAGAGGTTGTGCACTTTCACCTTGAGACTCATTTACCCCGAGAGAAAAATGAGACAAGATCTTTGGGAAGAGGGATTCAACCATACCAGTATTGACTCGTTGCTCCTAAAATTCTACCATCCAATGTCAATACAACAGGAGGAACCCCCACAACTTACTTAATCTTGGTAGAGCCCATATTACCTCAAGGATGCACTGGAAGCTAACTATACATGGAATACCTACCGATCTCTTTAGTCCTGGGTGGCAATCCACAAGTGTACCCTCAGGTGACAACCACCACATCAATGGCCCTGGGAGTGACCCAGGTGACAACCACCATAGACATGGACCTGAGTACCCAGGTGTTTCATTGGGTTGTTAAATCTCAATTTTCAAAGTATCACAACCCAATAAATAGCAGCAGCAGTTGTGATATTGTTCTAGTATAGCTAAACTAGTACCTAGCAGGGGTTTCAGGTTGGCTACACACTACTAGGTGTTCTGAGCATAGCATATACTTGGAAAATAATAATATCACCAATCATGCACACTACTGAAAACACTAATGCATTTGAAAACAAAGGTAGGATATGAGCATCACTTGCCTTGTGGAAGTTGGTATTGAAACACTCTCTTCAAAATTTGAACGTTTCTCTCCGTACAATCTAAACCATACAAATAAATAACAATAAACAAGCAAATCACCAACATACAAACAAACACAACAAAATACACAATACAGAAGCATAACAAGTTATTCAAATTAATTGGTGTTAACATGGACAAGGTCTTGACCCATAATTCAATATGCGAAAAGAATTATGATGAGATGGTTATTTTTTGGTCTTGTATGGACAAGTTCAAGTTTATCACAATAATTCAATTTATGTAAAGGAAATGTAGTGGTTTGAGTTGGGCTTAACACATAATTCAATTTACTAAAAGAATTATGGGAAAGGGGGTTTAGGTCTAGCTTAGGATATGGGTTGATCAAGTAATAACATTTTACTCAAAATACAAAAGAAGTGGATGTGATATGGTTTAGGGTTTTAGAAAACAAATCCACGATCAACATGATTCATTTCATGGCCTTGGTTTAGTAGGGTTGAAGCAATTTACAAGTGAATTGTAAATTTACAAAAGGGATTGGGCTATGGGTTTCTGTTCCAAAGGTTAATTTCCATATGGTCAACATGACATGGGTGTTGGTTTTGATCAGAATGGTCATGCCACAATTTTCCTAAACAAGGGTTTCACCACACCACACTTAATTTATAAGGTCTGACTACTATGGATGATTTATATGGCAAAGATTACATGGAATGGGTTATCTTGTCACAAATAGTTTTGGTACTGGTTTCTCTGGTCTAAGGTTACTAAATGGAACAATTTTCCAGAAGAAAACTAATTAAAAATATTTATAGAATTAAAACTAAGTGAAAAATAATCAAATGGTTGTTTAAATTATAAACTCAATTTTAATTGGTTCAATTATTATTTTGGAACAGAGGGTATGAAAGTACACATCCTAAGTATTCCAAAAATATTTTATTTGCAATTTTTGGGTTTGTAGAATTTTAATTATGCCATAATTCAACAAACAAGCATATTTAAATTTGAACCTATTTAAGTTTGTCAAATTTAAATTGGAACATTTCCAAAAGTTTCTACATGTTGTGCTGATTTCAAAAAGTCCAAGTTTGCTAAATTTGGCCTTATGGTTAAAAAGTTACGATGTTTGCAAGTTGCAGGGACTTTTCTGTAAAACTGTCAATTAAATTCTATTCGGAATAAAATAGGAAAAATGGCCAGGCCACGTGGGGCTCTCCTATTGGCTCGGGGTTGCTGACAGGGTGCTGACTGGGCCTAAACGTGGCGTGCTGACGTGGTTAAGTCATCGGATCTGAATCGTTGGATCCAGATCCAACGCTTGCATACCCCTTCGGGTCAATATCTAATCGCGGCCTTCCGATTTAGAATCAACGGCAGAGGAGAGAGAGAGGACCTCACCGGAGGGGGTTCTCGCCAGAACATGGTCGAGCGGTGGCTGGCGCTCGCGGGATCTCGACGACGGCGATGCTCCGGGGCTTCTCCGGACTAGGCGAAGGCACGGGGTGGCTCAGCTCGACGAGGCGAGCTCAACAGTAACAACGACGACGACGGGGAAAGGCAGAAGTGATGTCGTCGAGGGGAACCCGAGGAGGAGGTGGTGGGGCAACTCCGGCGGCTCGTTCTAGCCGATTCCCTGCGGAAAAAAATTCTGGACGGGAATAAAGACGCGCACACATGCGAGGCATCCAGAAGGGACCACAAGTGGCAGTGCGGACCAGCTACCATGGTCGGCGTCAAAGAAGTGCGGCGGCGGCTCCATGGATCTCCGGCGATCAATTGTGGGTGATTGGAGGCGAAATTTTTGGAGGGAGGATAGGGGAATGGAGGAGGGGTTCCTGGGGCACGCAAAGAGTGGGTTAGAAGGCCGGGGAGGGCGCGGGGGAAAGGAGACCGTGCGAGCTCGGTTGCCAGGTCGTGGGGCGGGTGCGGGAGTTTCAGAGGGGGTGGAAGATGGTGATGTCACTCATGACGTCGAGCTGGTCCCACGTGTCATTCTCACTGAGAGAGGAGAGCGGGAGGGTTGCGGCCGGGCCGGCCTGGTGGGCTGCTGCTTGCTCCTTCGCGTTGCACGGGCGGTAGGTAAGGGGTGGGCCCGGGCCGGATGTTTTTTTTTGAGTCATTATTATTTTATGATTTCTTAATTAATACATATCTTTTATTTGGAAAATCCAACTAACCTCAAACAAGTTTCTAAAATATTGTAAAATAATTCTCTTTCAATTATGAACATAAATGTGTTGTTTCCAACACATTTGAATTTTGAATTTTGAAAATAGGATAGAGCCTTAATAGGACTAATAATCATTTTTAAAAGAAAATAATAATTAATTGGGATTAGGGTTTAATAAAATTAGGAGAGGTTGTTTCAAATGTAAAATTTTTTTTTGAAGGTCTTTTACTTGTTTTCAAAAAAAATATATAAACACTTTATTGGTTATTACTTGATATAAAATTTTAAAAGCATGATGAAAACATTTTTATAGATATAAATGGATTGAAAACATGTTTATAAAGAGGTTTGCTAAGAAGAAATTATTTTCTCTTTATAAAGAAAACTAGATTTGAAATAGGCTTAGGGTTTAAGGAAGAAAGGTAATTTGGATTCCTAAATGCAATTTCATTGGAATGTGTATGGTTTTCTTTTGTTTCTTGCATCTCATTTAGTTTTTGGTGACTTGTTTAGAATAAAAAGAAAAGTTTAAATTTTTGTGATTTTTGAGTTTCTCCAAAAATCAGGGATGTTACAGACTACCACCCTTAAAAGAAATCTCGTCCCGATATTTGGGAAGACTAGAAAGAAAGATAGGTTTGGGTAGCTGAGCTTAAACCAACTGGGTGGCTACCACCCTTACAAGAAACTTTTGTGGGTAGTCTAAAAACTCTTGTCCATCAGGCTGCTGAGTCTATTCTCTTCATCACCCATAATATCCTTGTATAGAAAGTATCCACTCCTTGTGGGTATTTTGGGTCTTAAACCAAGTATACAATCTTTAGGG
Organism: Alopecurus myosuroides; assembly: GCA_028641055.1. Lineage (NCBI taxonomy): Eukaryota > Viridiplantae > Streptophyta > Magnoliopsida > Poales > Poaceae > Alopecurus > Alopecurus myosuroides. Next base: position 26,366,862 of record CM054062.1, read on the forward strand.
TTCCACCTGATATCGTTCACCACCAATAGGGTGTGTCTATTCTCATGGCTTGGAGTGTATCTTTACTCTAGCTGGTTTGAGTAGAACTTTCTCTTGCAATAGAGCTCTAGATCAACATAAGTCTGTTGAGTTGCCTTTGACACTGAGGGGGTCACTCTTTGGGTCAATTAGAAGTCCTTGGTCAGTCCAACCTTCTCTTCGGCTTCTTGGATGATGTCAAAACCAAAGAATTTCTTTCTCTTAGGCCACTTCACAGCAAATGTGGGGTGCATTTTCTTCTCATACAGAGCTTCCAATGGTGCCATCTCAATACTAGCTTGATACTGTTGTTGTAGGAAAAATTCTTCATATGGTAAGTTGTCATCCCAACTAGATCCATAGTCTCCAGTACACACTCTCAGTATATCCTCTAGAATTTGATTCATCCTCTCAGTCTGACCCTCTGTTCGAGAATGAATCACTATGTTGAACTCCAGTCTGGTTTCTAAGGGCTCATGCAGTTGCTTCCAAAAGTGTGGAGTAAACTGGGTACCTCTATGAGACACAATACTCTTTGAAACATCATAAGGCAGACAATCATCTTCATGTATATATCAGCCAACTTAGTACTGGTGTAGGTGGTCTTTACTCGTACGAAGTGTGCTATCTTTGTCAGACGATCCACCTCCAAATAGAATCTCACCCTGATTTGGTTCGAGGTAATCCAGTGATAAGGTCCATACCAATTTGTTCCCATTTCCTTGGCGATCTTTCATCATGTTGTTGTATCTCTTGAATGCAAACACCATGCTATTTCTAATGAAACTCTCATGGTAGGCAATGTATTCAATTGTGATTCCTCCAAGATTGGCCTTTTCCTCACTGAAGTTTAGTACGTTTCGGCAACACTTCCTAACAAAGGGTTATAATAATATTCTACCATTCTATGGTTCAAGCTTATTAACTTCGTCTCTCTAATAGGTATGTCACTCAGATTTACCATTCCGCGTAGCAAGAGTTAATAATATGAGTAGTCATCATGGGGGCCAATCCATGTTGCACTCAATCATTACCATGTACTTAGATTGGTGAATCTTGTTTGATAACACTAGGTCACTTCACTTGTCTAACAGATAGTTTCCCACCTGTAAGACAAACCTGAACTAAACTATCGTTTCTCCATCTAGTAGGGCTGCGTAAACTCTTTGCTCCTCCAGTTGCATAGTTTCATCTTCTCCATATGTCCTTCTCATAGAGCAGGTAGCTCTCTATGATGTTTTATTTATGTGACTCTGACTCCACATGTCTATTATCCCTTGTTCATGGACTTGCAGCTCCTTAGGATAGATGTGGCTTGATCATGGATGTGATTGTTCCTTCACACAGAAGAACATAATCCTGAGATCTTTGGTACTCCTCAAATGGATGGTTGTCTCAGAGTGTGCTCTTGGGTGTCAAGTTAGTTGTTGCACTCCAATTTTGACACTCACTATGGTTGGTAAATGGGTATGGTGTTGGCTTAGGTTTAGCATGGATGAGTAGAGATTTAGAAAGAGACTAAAGAAGGTTCCTACCCAAACACACCAGAGCAAGGCAATTCAATAGACAATCAACATCTAACAACACCCAACAAACATTCATCACTCCAAGCAATAGGGTTTAACAAACAACCTAGTATTGTCATAACACACACAATTGGTATGATCAATACACTAACACGTTAACGTTGTTCTAACAAGGTAACTAGATTGGTGGTCTCATCTATATCATTCTTGAGTTTCTTCAAATTCTTGTCTCAGTGTCTTGAGGTGTTTGTGATTGTTGTGAAGTCTGGGTATATCTCCAAGTTTATTCAATGGTCTTGTGTGTAGATCTTCATGTTGAAACCAAAAGGTCATGTGAAAACTATTCCTTTCACTACATGATTGTTTCACCAACCTTGTCTTGATGGAAAACAAGAGGTAGGTCATCTATAAAAGATAAGAATATTTTGAAGGTGAATAATAGATGAGAGGATATGAGAAAGATTAAAATCTGGTATTCTGTTTCTATAGGTTTGAAGAAAATAGATTTTCAATCCTAGGGTCTTTCCTAGTTCTAATCCAAACTTAGGGTCTCGATCCTACAGGCAACACTATGCTCTGATACCATTTTGTTGCGCCCTACCTTTTGATAAAGATAGAACACCTGTGTAACCTGCTATTCCCGGGGTCACTGATAGCATACACATGAAAAAATGTAGTATTCATTGCAGTAGCATCATTCTACAACGTTGATCCAATGGATAAGAAATAAAATAACCTTACAATTGGCATAATCATCATGGACTAGCCCAATAACAAGGTTTCAAAGTAAACACAGCGGAAATAATACATCAATGAGCCTTCTTCATCTTCGTGCGCCACAGGCAGAACATGTTGGCGATAGACTCGAGATCCTAAACAAAATCCTCACTCGTCTTCAAATTCATCTGCACGTTGGAATATGCAGCCCCCACGAGGGACGAAGTCAGTACAAACAATGTACTGGCAAGTGACTCTTGTATGGTGGCAGTTTTGAGGAATAACTAGCTACATGATATTTGGCTGGTGGAGTCTGGGCTATTTGCATAAAGCCAGTTTTGTCCTATATTTGATAAATCATTGAAAAATCTTTGAAAACCAACATGGTTAGACACACCATGTAGTTTAATAAAGTCATCATGGGTAGACACACCATGAAGTTTGATAAAGTCATCATGGGTAGACACACCATGAAGTTTGAAAATCATCATGGGTAGACACACCATGAGTTTGAAAAGGTAGCACATAGGGGTAGACACACCATGTGATCTAGGAAAAGGTTTCTACCATGTTTTAATTTATTCAGAAAAGATGGGGAGATCCTTCAGCACCAACTATGTCTAGTTCCTCAACTGGCCCATAACCGGGGACACGGCTAAGATCTTAGTTTTTAACTCTGCAGAGGTTGTGCACTTTCACCTTGAGACTCATTTTCCCCGATAGAAAAATGAGACAAGATCTTTGGGAAGAGGGATTCAACCATACCAGTATTGACTCGTTGCTCCTAAAATTATAACATACAATGTCAATACAACAGGAGGAACCCCCACAACTTACTTAATCTTGGCAGAGCCCATATTACCTCAAGGCTGCACTGGAAGCTAACTATACATGGAAGACCTACAGATCTCTTTAGTCCTGGGTGGCAATCCACAAGTGTACCCTCAGGTGACAACCACCACATCCATGGCCCTGGGAGTGACCCAGGTGACAACCACCATAGACATGGCCCTGAGTAGCCACTCAACATAATCCAAGCAATTACCAATCCACCCAGGTGTTTCATTGGGTTGTTAAATCTCAATTTTCAAAGTATCACAACCCAATAAATAGCAGCAGCAGTTGTGATATTGTTCTAGTATAGCTAAACTAGTACCTAGCAGGGGTTTCAGGTTGGCTACACACTACTAGGTGTTCTGAGCATAGCATATACTTGGAAAATAATAATATCACCAATCATGCACACTACTGAAAACACTAATGCATTTGAAAACAAAGGTAGGATATGAGCATCACTTGCCTTGTGGAAGTTGGTATTGAAACACTCTCTTCAAAATTTGAACGTTTCTCTCCGTACAATCTAAACCATACACATAAATAACAATAAACAAGCAAATCACCAACATACAAACAAACACAACAAAATATACAATACAGAAGCATAACAAGTTATTCAAATTAATTGGTGTTAACATGGACAATGTCTTGACCCATAATTCAATATGCAAAAATAATTATGATGAGATGGTTATTTTTTGGTCTTGTATGGACAAGTTCAAGTTTATCACAATAATTCAATTTATGTAAAGGAACTGTAGTGGTTTGAGTTGGGCTTAACACATAATTCAATTTACTAAAAGAATTATGGGAAAAGGGGTTTAGGTCTAGCTTAGTTTATGGGTTGATCAAGGAATAACATTTTACTCAAAATACAAAAGAATTGGATGTGATATGGTTTAGGGTTTTAGAAAACAAATCCATGATCAACATGATTCATTTCATGGCCTTGGTTTAGTAGGGTTGAAGCAATTTACAAGTGACTTGTAAATTTACAAAAGGGATTAGGCTATGGGTTTCTGGTCCAAATGTTACTTTCCGTATGGTCAACATGACATGGGTGTTGGTTTTGATGAGAATGGTCATGCCACAATTTTCCTAAACAAGGGTTTCACCACACCACATTCAGTTTATAAGGTCTGACTACTATGGATGATTTATATGGCAAAGATTACATGGAATGGGTTATCTTGTCACAAATAGTTTTGGTACTGGTTTCTCTCGTCTAAGGTTACTAAATAGAACACTTTTCCAGAAGAAAACTAATTAAAACTATTTATAGAATTAAAACTAGGTGCAAAATACTCAAATGGTTGTTTAATTTCTAAACTCCATTTTACTTGGTTCAATTATTATTTTAGAATAGAGGGTATGAAAGTACACATCCTAAGTATTCCAAAAATATTATATTTGCAATTTTTGGGTTTGTAAAATTTTAATTATGCCATAATTTAACAAACAAGCATATTTAAATTTGAACCTATTTAAGTTTGTCAACTTGAAATTTGAATAGTTCCAAAAGTTTCTACATGTTGTGCTGATTTCAAAAGTCCAAGTTTGCTACATTTGGCCTTATGGTTAAAAAGTTATGATGTTTGCAAGTTGCAGGGACTTTTCTGTAAAACTGTCAATTAAATTCTATTCGGAATAAAATAGGAAAAATGGCCAGGCCACGTGGGGCTCTCCTATTGCCTCGGGGTTGCTGAAAGGGTGTTGACTGGGCCTAAACGTGGCGTGCTAACGTGGTTAAGTCATCGGATCTGAATCGTTGGATCTAGATCCAACGCTTGCATACCCCTTCGGGTCAATATCTAATTGCGGCCTTCCGATTTAGAATCAACGACAGAGGAAAGAGAGACGTCCTCACCGGAGGGGGTTCCCGCCGGGACATGGCCGAGCGGTGGCCGACACTCGCAGGATCTCGACGACGGCGATGCTCCGGGGCTTCTCCAGACTAGGTGAAGGCACGAGGTGGCTCAGCTTGACGAGGCGAGCTCAACCGTGACAACGACGACGACGGGGAAGGCGGAAGTGATGTCGTCGAGGGGCACCCGAGGACGAGGTGGTGCGGCAAAAAATCCTGGACGGGAATAAGGACGCGCACGCATGCGAGGCATCTAGAAGGGACCACAAGTGGCGGTGCGGACCTGCTACCATGGCCGGCATCGAAAAATTGCGGCGGCGGCTCCATGGATCTCCGGCGAGCAATTGTGGGTGATTGGAGGCGAAATTTTTGGAGGGAGGAGAGGGGAATGGAGGAGGGGTTCCTGGGGCACGCAAAGAGTGGGTTAGAAGGCCGGGGAGGGCACGGGGGAAAGGAGATCGTGCGAGCTTGGTTGCCAGGTCGTGGGGCGGGTGTGGGATTTTCGGAGGGGGGTAGAAGATGGTGATGTCACTCATGACGTCGAGCTGGTCCCACGTGTCATTCTCACCGAGAGAGGAGAGAGGGAGGGCTGCGGCCGGGCCGGCCTGGTGGGCTGCTGCTTGCTCCTTCGCGTTACACGGGCGGTAGGTAAGGGGTGGGCCCGGGCCGACTGTTTTTTTTTGAGTCATTTTTATTTTCTGATTTTATACATATCTTTTATTTGGAAAATCCAACTAACCTCAAACAAGTTTCTAAAATATTGTGAAATAATTCTCTTTCAATTATGAACATAAATGTGTTGTTTCCAACACATTTGAATTTTGAATTTTGAAAATAGGATAGAGCCTTAATAGGACTAATAATCATTTTTAAAATGAAAATAATAATTAATTGGGATTAGGGTTTAATAAAATTAGGAGAGGTTGTTTCAAATGTAAAAATTGTTTTTCAAGGTCTTTTACTTATTTTCAAAAACATAATAATTTATATAAACACTTTATTGTTTATTACTTGATATAAAATTTGAAAAGCATTATGAAAACATTTTTATAGTTATAAATGGATTGAAAACATGTTTATAAAGAGGTTTGCTAAGAAGAAAACATGTTTAGGGTTTAAGGAAGAAAGGTAATTTGTATTCCTAAATGCAATTTCATTGGAATGTGTATGGTTTTCTTTTGTTTCTGGCATCTCATTTAGTTTTTGGTGACTTGTTTAGAATAAAAAGGAAACTTTTAAATTTTTGTGATTTTTTAGTTTCTCCAAAAATCAGGGATGTTACATATGTCGTCATAATAGTATTACGTTCATGATTTGTCAATTGCCTAGCTGTAATTTGCTCACACAACATGTTTGTTTTCTTGGAGAGACACCACTAGTGAACCTATGGCCCCCGATCCTATTTTCCTCATATTTCAAACCTTCTTTTAAGCACTTTCATCATTGGTTCTTTGTTGTCCCGTTTTTTACTTTAATTGTTTTTCAAGACTCTATACGTTTAATTCTCCAGTTTTCAACAAGATCGAAAGATTGACAACCTACCGTAAATTTTGGGCAAGAGAGAGTTTGTGTTTGTGTGTAGGGTCCACGCCTCGTCCACAACACTTTTTATAGTGTTGTTGATTAAGCAACCTTCTTCAAGACTATGAAGTCCTACTGGTTCGATAACCCTGGTTCTATACTAGGGGAAAACTTACTCTAGATTGCATCATACCTTCCGCTTGGGGTCTCCCAACGAGAGTGTGATCACGTCCTCATCAGACCGTTGTTAGTGTACCCATGCCTAAAAGGACGACATCTGCGCAACGCACTTATCCCTATTTAGAGTGCATGTGCAGTGCTCTAAGGCAAATCCAATGCCCCCCCTAAATAGTCGTTGTGATCCATGCAGACTAATTTAGGGGAAAACTGCATTCCAACGGCGCACCCCAAATGGATATTTGTCCACGGACATCTCCGTTTCCAATCCAAAGCTAGCCCTAATCTAGGGAACATTTGGGGTTGTCCGCAGGCTATATTGGTCATCTCTCCCGTCCTCCCTGGCCCACTGGCAGCTACACAACACCTACCCCACCAACCCCTCGATCGCGTCAGCGCCGTGAAGCCCTGATATGTTGCAAACATATATATAATTTTTTATGCTCCAAGCTTTTTTCTACCCAATACCTTTTGTTTTCCACATTTTTCTCTCGTTTTCCAAAAAATTTCATTGACTAACCTATTAACTAGATGCCCCAACCCAGTTACTGTTTTCAGCTGTTTTTATATTTTAGAAAACTTCTTAAAGAAATATTCTTAGAAAGGGCTGAAACTCCAAAGAGATCGTTTTTTACCCGGAACGAAGATAGAGTCCAAAAAAGAGCCGGAGCGGGGCCTGGTGGGCACCTGGCATCCTGACCACCGCCTCTCGTTGCCTCTTCACATTTGTAAAGGAATAATAATATAGAGAAGCCCCCCTATGTGTGTGCCAATAATTATAAATTATGTTTTCATAGTGAGGGCACACATAATTGGGGCTATTTAGATCTACCTACATGTTATAGTCCAAGATAATTTCTAGAGATAGATAGGTTTCCAATATTACTTCAAGATAGAGAAATAGGAGTTTTAGCTCTAGAGATTTATCTACTAGATCCATTGACATTTTATCATAACAATAAAGTAAGATATGTATCCATAACAATTAAAAATGTATGCACGGATATAATTTGAGCTCACCATACTTTTCATCAAGGAATGAATACTTCTAGGATATAGCTTGACCATAGTATGGATATTTCAAGAATAACATAGTCTTCAATATAGGATGGATATTCCGAAAATGACATAATCTTACAATAGTGAAATAGAATTACCAACCATAAACCAAATAGAGAGGTCAACTAGATAGGAAAGCAAAGTCGATGATAAAACATGGAAAATGGATGCATGCTATGCAAATGCAAGATCCCTAATGGGAAACTCTCCCCCTTGACATCAAGACACCAAAAAGGGAGAACTCAGGCAACGAAGTCTTCATCCTCCTCATCTTCTGGATCATCATCACCTTCATCATCATCAGGATGTGGTGGAGCCTGAATCGAGCCGGCCTGAGAGAGATTTTCAGGCCAAATGGTCCAAGTGAGGCGGTGTCATCGCCAAGCCAGTAAGTATGCTTGGACTTCCATTTATGCTCATCAAGTTCATCAGAACTCGCAGGTCCCAATGGGAGATGCAGGTGCTCCATGACCTGCCTCTAGTAACGATGTTAGGCCTTGCCCTTTTGGCAGGCCAGGAAGTCTTTGTTTTGCTTATCCACAACTAGTAGTTATGCAGGCGCACGCGTCTGAACTGTTCAATTTATCCAAGAAAAATTCCATACTATATCCAAGAGTTTTTGAGAATACTGCAATTCCGCATGACTGTCATCCAATATGCATTGTACATCACTGTACTTGAAGAATTGTTGAGTTTATCCATTAAATGATCAAGCAATCGTCACGTGTTTCGGTGTACCACTATGTATCAAGATCTCTATTCCCATGTTAGGAAAAAGCTTTGATTTCTCCCTGGTATTTTAGTGCATATGTGAGCGGGTTTTTCTAATCCATGAAAAAAAATGTGCAAGAAATTTAAGCTTACCCAAAAACAATCATACACACCAAGCTAAATAATGGACATAAATTATGAATGGCAAAAAAAAAACCGTACTGAATAGCTGAATCTATGAATGCAACCTAGCAAATTTTAAATGCCATATTTTTGTCCAAATCGAGGTTTCATTCAGCCAAATTCCAACCCACAAGACTGCAAAAAGATAAAAGGACATTAGATGATAGAAAAAAACTTGCTTAAAAATAACGCATCCTATTTTTTTTTTCTAGCAGCACCTAGTTAATGTTTATACCAACTACTTTCCGTGGAGACCAGCTATGTCTATTCCAGAGGACCACAGCCCACAGGTACCCTTCATTATTGAAATAATTTTTCACAGCTAGCTGCAAGCAAAACTGAATGAAACATTGGCCAACGCACAGAAAGCAACTTACGTAAGGCAGGTACATATGGTCAATACAAAAATCGGCTTGGTACATATGTGCCTAACAAAAGGCGAAGGGGGGGTCGGCCTCGGCAGTTCCGTGACTTCCATGCAGGAGCGACGAAGGTCGCATCAAGATTGTGGAAGTTACTAGGCACAGATGTCTACAGCCCATGGTGGAGGAGCAGTATGATCTCTGGCCGTAGCACAAATAATCAAGATGGGGTGTGGCCGTGTGGGAGTGTATACAGGAGGAGCAGACGACGCCCGGTGATCTCGTATCGTCTGTGAAGGCAGCGCGAGGAGAGATGGTCTTGGAAGCTCCGGCGGCGTGACAACGCGATCACGAGTCGTAGGCCTGCCTTAGGGCTGGGGTGGCGGGAGGGCTGCGTCGTGAGTGCTGGGGCGGCGCCTCTCTGCTCGTCCCAATGCTCTCTTACTCCATCTCAGGCCTACATGAAACATGTGATATTTTTGGTGGATTAGGGCTTGTTTTTATAGATGGGATTAGCGCTTTCGGTTGCGTTTATTTTGCTCGGAACAAAACGAATCGTTTTCTTTTGGCGGTGGCATGCGTGTAATTTCTCCATATCTTTGTTGAGCTCAACATTGGAGCAATATGATCCATTTGATCTGCCTAGTTTAATGGTTGGGATCGATTGTATCTACGAAGTTTGCTCTTTTATAAGTAGTTTAGAAGAAGCAGTTCATCTTTTGGAGAGCCCGTTTGATGCTAAACTTCTGTTGACCCCTGGTAACATGAACCGTAGAAGCATCTGGGGAGTCATCATGGGGCGCCTCAACATGAGGAGTAGGACGAACTCGTTTAGAGAGTGGAGGAGCAAATGCATCCTGAGAGGCACTGAGAACCGGAGCATGGTAGGAACAATCATTGAATAGTTGTTGATGAGCTGAGCAGGAAGCTTTATGTCGATGAGAGTTTGAAGGTAAGATCCATAGATGGGAACCTTTTTGTCACTAACCGTGAGCTGCAGCTTGTTCCACATGTAATCCAATACATCAAGCTTCTTGTTGTGATTTTTGGCAGTCACAATATGGTAGAGAAGATTGATCATCCACCAGCGAGCAAGCCCCTTTTCCCCAAACTTGGCATGGATGGTGTTCCGGAGAATAGTGTGAGTCACATACCAAAAATCTGAGAAGAATGCAGCTTTAGAATGTGTTGAGAGCCAACACCAGTGGGATAGAAGTGTTTAAGACCAGGGTTGACCTTCATGATCCTCCGGTCATCACTATGAATTCGAACATGTGAGAAGGCTGTTAAATGGCCTCCTCAATACCAAACAGAGGTAAAAACTCAACCAAAGTGGCATGACACTTGGTACCACCGCTCATCCAAGTCATGGCACGTCCACCCTCAGTGGAAAATGAGCCGTGGCAAAGAATTACCCAAGCAGAGCTGGAGAAAACTGACGGTCACAGATCATAAGCTTGCTAATTTCATGATAGTCCATGACTTCCATTACCTCTAGCCACACTGCTCTAGCTGCATCAATGTCAAAGAAGTGTTGAGGCACATGATCATTCTTCAAGGTACATACCACAAACTCATGAACCTTCTGATGCATCTTGCAATAAAACCTAGTGTCATGACAGGTACGATAGGGAAAATCATAAGGATTGAACTTCATGTGATGATTTTCCCAGTCGACGGTGCTTAGATTCCCCCAGTTATCATGGACTAGCTCATCCTCATTGATAGGAAGAGGTGGACCCTGCTGTTGAGTGGGAGTAGAGCCACAATCGGCAACGTCACTCTTCTTTGACCTCTTACGAACATAGGTGGTATCCGCGGGACCCTTTCGTGAGAAATAATGAACCTGCATGTGCATATGCATAACGAGTGTACATGGTCATAATGAAAATGTTGGTTGTGTTCGTTAGATTATTTTAGGATAGTAACATGTGAAATGTAGGAGACATGAGGAATGTAGTCCTCACAAGAGAGATTGTGCTAAAAAATAGGTATGTCACAAACATATAATGGTTTAAGGTTAATATAAGTATTAAAATGATAGTATGAGCAAGGAAACACATGACTAGAGGGATGTTCTAGAACATAAGGATGAGCTAGCACTAGTGTCAACCCTAAGCAAGAGATCCCTAAACAATATGAAACCTAGACTGCGATGAGGATCCACAACACATGGAATCCCTAAACAATATGAACTAGAAGATGCCAATTTTCAACAAAGAAAACAAATGAATACCCGAATTTGAAGCCATTGTGAGAGTCCCAAACAATGAGAAGGATCTTCGACAAATCCCTACCAATGAAGATTCTGTGTGGAGGAGGAGGGGAGATTGGGGCTAGGGTAGCAGATCTAAGGAGTATGGGGGTGGGGATTGAGTTTAAAGGGAGGGGCGGGTTGAGAGATGCTTGGGGATGGTCACCCATGGAGGTTTCGAGTATGGGGGGGGTAGGAAGAAGATGGATCTAAAACGCCCCCAACTCGTGACTTAAGTGGAGCGCAGAAAAGTCGGCCAGGCTGGTCACCCACCCGAGTCGGCCGGCCCCGACCCCGGCCTAGGCCGGGCAGCCTACGAGTGAAGGTCGGGCACTCACCCAAACCGGACGGCCTCGACCCCGGCCTAGGCTAGGCAACCTGTGAGTACAGGCTATGCAACCCGCCGACAGCACCGTCCCTTAGCCTGGGTTCTTCGAAAAAAGCCCCTTTTTGTTGTTTTTTTTTGTTTTGGATTTTGAATGTTTGAAAAAAATAGGTATTTTAAGCATTGTACCAAGTTTAACATCATTAATACAATAATTTGTTCCAATTTTAACAAGTTGTTAACCATGGACTTAATGCAAGGTTCGATGGATGAAGCATGATGTTGGGAACATGGAGCAAAGCATTAGTATGATGATTTCCTCACGCATCCAATGGAGGAAATAATAAAACCACAAAATAACAAAAGGCAACATTGGATGTGTTATGGAATAGAAGAGAGAATATGCATATGAGTTGAACACCAAATGTGTTGTTACTATAAACCATTAAAAGAAAATTCGAATCTTTGATTTGGGTGGTAGCCTTAATCACCATGTATGAGTATGCTTGATATGACACCACGAAGATATATCTTGGGTGCATTGTCAAAACTCATCAATGAAGCACATTATGTCATTGAAGTGACCATTATGCATGATTTGTTTATTTATTCATTATAGGAGTAGTGTTGACTCATTAATTGAGGTACACTCTCCCTATGTCTATGCATACATCGAAGAACCAAATTAGAGTCTAGTAGAGGTGTGTATGCCAGATTTCCAATCAACTAAAATTGCTTGCACATACGATACTAAGCTCACTCCTCAATTGCTTGAATATCTTCTCATCTAGAGGCTTTGTGATGATGTCGGCGAGTTGATCTTTGGTGTTGACATAGGAAAGTGAGATATCTCCATTGGCCACATGATCTCGAATGAAATGATACCGAATCTCAATATGCCTGGTCTTGCAATGAAGTACCATATTGTGAGAAATCTTTATAGCACTCTCATTGTCACATAAAAGAGGCATTGTCTTAATCTCAATTCCAAAATCCTTAAGACATTGCCTCATCCATAAAAGTTGAGAGTAACAGCTTGCGGAGGAAATATAGTCCGCTTCCGTGGAGGAGGTGGCAATATAATTTTGCTTCTTGGAAGACCAACACACAAGTGAACTACCAAGAAATTGACAAGCACCCGAGGTTGATTTTCTATCCACCTTGTCACCTCCCCAATCCGCATCCGAATACCCACAAGATCAAAATTTGTGTTTGACGGATACCAAAGACCATGTTTGGGAGTATCAACCAAGTACCTAAGAATCCTCTTGACCGCAATAATATGGCTTTCCTTGGGGTTAGATTGAAATCTTGCACACAAACCCACACTAAACATAATATCCGGTCTAGATGCACAAAGGTAAAGCAAGATCCAATAATAGAGAGATAAAGATTTGGATCCACCGGTATACCTTTGTGATCCATTGTAAGATTCACGGTTGTTGACATTGGATAAGCTAGTGGCTTGGGATTGATCATATCAAGTATTTTTCTTGACAAATAAAAGTTCATTCATAATATTTCTTGATCTCAAAACCGAGAAATAACTTTAATTCCCCCATCATAGACATTTCAAACCCACTTGTAATTAGTTTGGAAAATTGGTCTGCAAAACTGACATTGGATGATCCAAATATAATATCATCAACATATACTTGGCATACAGATAAATGTCCATCTACACTTTTGTTAAAGAGTGTGGGGTCAATTACCCCAAGTACGAAACCACGGTCTACTAAGAACTCCTTTAAATGATCGTACAAAGCACGTGGGGCTTGTTTGAGTCCATACAAAGCCTTATGGAGGAAGATACATGGTTATGATACTTGGGATCCTCGAACCCCAGAGGTTGTTTAACATATACCAATTCCTTTAGAGGTCCATTTAGAAAATCACTTTTAACATCCATTTGATGCAAGATGAATTATGACTAGTGGCAAATGCAAGTAATATACGAATGGATTCAATAATAGCTACAGGAGCGAAAGTTCACCGTAGTCAAGTCCTTCGACTTGAGAGTAGCCTTGAGCAACCAATCGAGCCTTGTTGTGGATCACTTTCCCATGAGAGTCTTGCTTGTTCTTGAATACCCATTTTGTTCCAATGAAATTATGATCCTTGGATCTTTCCACTAGAGACCATAATTTGTTCCTCTCAAAATTATGGAGCTCTTCATGCATAGCTTGAACCCAATCTTCATCTCCAAGAGCATCATACACGTTGATAGGTTCAACATGAGATACATATGAGTGGAAACCACAAAACTTGAGAAGTTGACCACGTGTGTACACACTCTTCCCAAGCCACCAATAACATTCTTTTTGTGATGAGAACCTTGACGCAATTTTGCGTAATGAAGAGTCATGATACGAATTAGTGCATCATCGGGATTCTCATTTGGAGGAACATCCTCATCATTTCCTTCATCAAGACCGTGATCCATCCGGAGTGGAGTTCTTGGTGAGGAGTCACCATCATCATTTCCACCATTATCGTTGGGTGGATCTTGATCACTTTCTTTATGAGTGGTATCAATTTTAAGATCTTGTTCTTGGTCTATAATTTGATTTATGGTTGATATAGAGGGCTCCACTTGCGTAGAGCTTGTCCCATCCTCCTTCGCCACAAGGTGTCCCTCAACGGGTATAAGCGGACCTATACCCATTCTTCCTATGGCTATGGAGGGAGGTTCATCACCAACATCGTTATAATCAATTTGCTCCACTTAGGAGCCATTATCCTCATGAAAATCCACATTCATAGATTCTTCAACACACCCGGTGGATATGTTGTAGACTCTATAAGTGTGAGAGTTTGTGGCATAACCAACAAATATGCCTTCAAAAGTTATAGGATAAAATTTAGACAAACTAGTGACTTTAATGTAAACTTGACATTTGCACCCCAAAACTCGAAGATACTTGAGGTTGTGTTTGTTACCGGTTAGGAGTTCATATGGAGTCACACCAATCATCGACGAAGGAAGAGTCAGTTAGATAGATGAAAAGCGGCATTGATAGCTTCGTCCCAAAAGTTATATGGGGATTTGAACTCGGCCATCATAGTTCTTGCCATATCAATAAGTGTATGATGCTTCCTCTCCGCTACACCATTTTGTTGAGGGGTGTACGCAGTGGAATATTTATGTCTTATTCCCTAAACACTCAAGAATTCATCCATGGTGTAGTTCTTGAATTCGGACCCATTATCACCCCTTATTGCCAAGATCTTGGTGTCATATTGACGTTGCACTTCCGTGGCCCAAGAGATGAACTTTTCTTGAGTCTTACTCTTCTTCTTGATATAGAATACCCAAGTGTATCTTGTATAATCATCAACAATCACCAAACAATACTTTTTGCCACCAAGACTATCATATGTGGGAGGCCCAAATAGGTCCAAGTGAGTACGCTCAAAGGGCCTTTTTGTGGAGATGGTTGATGTCTTGGGATGGTTCTTCTCATGCATCTTTCCGGCAATACAAGAGCTACAAGGGCGATCTTTGAAAAAATTCACACTTGTTAGTCCTACCACGTGCTCGCCCTTCACAAGAGTTTGGAAGTTTCTCATATCAACATGGCCTAACCGGCGATGCCAAAGCCACCCCACGTCGTATTTAGCCATTAGACAAGTGGCAATATGTCTAGTTTCTTTTGAGAAATCCACTACATACATACCGTTCTCCACAAATCCAACAAAGGATACTTTAAGAGAAATGGTGTGAAGGACAAGCACAAGATGACGCCCAAATACACATGTAAAATTGCATTCACAAAGTTGCAAGACGAAAAGAAGATTATAGCCAAGGGACTCAACAAGGAGGACTTTCTGAATGATGCATCCGAAGAAATGACCACCTTGCCATGTCCCAATACCTTAAGTTGTGAACCATCACCAATAGTCACTCGAGCAAATTTATTGAGTTGGAGCTTTAAGTCCTCAAACACTTCCTTGCTTCCGGTCATGTGTGCGGAACAACCACTATCAATAAACCATGATGTTCCTCCGGAAACACAACCCTACAATGAATCAACTTATTGTCTTAGGTACCCATTTTTGTATGGGTCCTTTCTTGTTAGTCAGAAGGGTCTTAGGAACCCAAATAGAATACTTGTAATCATCACCATATGAAGTACCAAGATATTTATCATATACATGACCATCTCTAGATTTAAGAAGCACATAAGATGGGTTGTATTTTCCGTCAAAGTTGTTGTGAGTAGTAGTTTCCCTAGGGACAATACTTTTAGAAATAATATCAAACTCATCCTCATCATTAGCCAACTCCCCCTCATTCACAAAAACAATATCATTAGTAGAGGGACTTTGACTTCTTCTTGTAGGTCACCTTGGATGTTGAACCAAACCCAAGGCCTTCCTTGCCAATAACTCTCTTTTGACTACTCAAACCTCAATGAGAGTTTCCTCGACACATAAAGGGTTAGTAGCACAAGAATTTGCATTCACATCTTTTAACCCTTTAAAAGTCTTGAGCTCATTTGAGAGTGTTTAATGATTACATTTAAGCTTATAAATGTCCTTAATGAGTTCATTGTAACCTGATACATCTTAAACGTATCCTTAATTTCCGATGTTCCATGTTGTTTTCATGTTATTTGCTACATGCTTGCTATACACTTTATGTCATTTTTATCGATTTCCGCGACTAACCTAATTGACAACATGCCACAGAGCTAGTTCCCTGTTTTCTGTTGTTTTTAGTTTCAGAAAAGTTGTTCTAGAATTATTCTCGGAATTTGAAAATTCGAAGCCTAGAAGTCTTAGAAATCCCGAAGGTTCCACGAAGCCCCGAAGAGGCCCGAAGGGGGGCCACACCATAGGGCGGAGCGCCCCCTAGCCGCGCCCAGGGGTGGTGTGGGCCTCTCGGGCACCCACCGCCATCGCCCTTTCGCCTATTTATTCCCCCCGATACGTCAACCCTAAAGATATACCACTTCGTCCCGAGAAATACCCGAGGCCGCTGTCATCGTCAACCCGAGATTGGGAGGGTTCTGGAGCTCTCCCCGGCACCCTGCCGGGAAGGGAATTCATCACCGGAGGGGTCTACACCACCATGCCCGCCTCCGGAGTGATGCATGAGTAGTTCATCCCTGGACTACGGGTCCATATAAGTAGCTAGATGGTTGTACTCTGCACTTTATGCCTGATGTTTAGATCTCGTAAGCTGCCTCACATGATCGAGATCATCTATTTGTAATGCTACATGTTGTGTTTGCTGGGATCGAATGATTATTGAACGTTATGTCTGTTGATTATCAATCTATCATGTTATCTTCATGTGTATGTTATTTATGATCTTGCATGCTCTCCGTTGTTAATAGATGCTCTGGCCAAGTAGATTCTAGTGACTCCAAGAGGGGGTATTTATGCTCGATAGTGGGTTTCTACCTCCTTTGCATCTGTGCTCGAGTGACAGAAATGTGACGGATGGAGGATGTGATGTTGCAATTAGGGAGAAAACAACGATGTTTACTTTGTTTACATTACACACCTAGCTTGCTTTCATTATCTGTTGCTTGCAACTTAATACCCAACGTTTGTTCGGATGATATTCGAAGGGTGGATTATTAGTCATAGACGCAGTTGGATGACGATCTATGTATTTTGTAGTAATGCCCGCATAATCTTATATAGTAATATTTATGCATGCATGTTCTTTATATGTCAATTGCCCAGCTGTAATTTGTTCACCACACATGTTAGCTATCTTTTATGGAGAGACACCTCTACTGAACTGTGGACCCCGGTCTATTTTCTCATACTGATAATACACACACTGCTTCCATTGTTTTCACACTGCTTCCACTGTTTTCACACTGCTGCTACTGTTTTCATATTGTTCTCATACTGTTTTGCACACCATACATTTAACCTCTTTGTTATCAGCAAAACCGGTGAGATTGACAACCTCACTACATCGTTGGGGCAAAGTGAATTGCTTGTGTTGTGTAGGTTCCACGTTGCTGCTGAATCGGTAGTGCGCCCTGCCATCTCATCTGCATCAACCTTCTGAAGTTACTCCTTCCTCCTACTGGTCGATTCAACATTGGTTTCTTTGTGAGGGAAACTTGCTACTGTGCTCTTCATACCTTCCTCTTGGGGTCTCCCAACTAACGTGTGTGACACACGCATCATAACCTTTGTTAGTTGCATCATTTAAGGCTATGAATTCCGTTACCATAACAAAAGCATGTTCACGATCAAGTTTTACTTTAGCTATGTCAATTTCAAAGGTATCCTCAATGATTTCTCTAAAACAATGTGATTCATCTAGAGCTTTCTCAAGCTCCTCGATTTTACTAGCATCATCACGAGCAAACTTTTCAAGTAATATGATTTTCTCCTCATGTTCATCAATGATACCATATGCCTCACTTAATTGATCCATGAGATAGTCAAAGATATATTTAGTTTCTCCTTCTAGTTTCTCCACAAAGTTTGTCAAGGGGTTTTCCTCAACACAATTCAATAGATAAGGATTAGAAGAGTTTGCAAGTTTGAGTGTAGGAGTCGCCTTTGGGGATATACCCTTGTCCATGAAGCACTTGTGACTCGAGGGGCCCTTATTGTCATTAGGTTTGGAGAAGATAGGGCTTAAGTTAGGAGGAACAACACCCTTAGCCACGGCCACCATGCCTACTTGTTCACCATCACCATCACTCTGTTCACCACCGGACGTATACTCAACTTCCTTTGCAATAAATGCCCTAGGAGGGACTCTCTTGATGAAGTTCTTGGACTTGGGAATGAAGGTGGATTTGTTTATAAGTCTTCTACCATTTTCAATTCTACTCTTGAAAGGACACTCGGCAACAAATTTCTCACTATCTCGACAATTGAAGCAAGTCCTTGCCTTCTTCATTCTTGAGACTTCCTTTCTCTTGTTCTTGGTGGCATTTGATCTAAAGTCTCCTTTCTTCCACCACTTGTGTTGAGCAAGGGCCAATCATTCTTCATGTGATGTTCTCATCTCTCTCTTGGAGACAACATGTGAGGAACCACCATCATCACTTGAGTCATCTTCTTCATGGGGAGTGGCCTTGGCCTTCAAGGCAAGAGAGGTTCTCTTCATTCCATTTACATGGGCCATGACATCATCGGAGGATTGTTTCATGACCTTTGGAGTGATGAAGAGACCCAAACCATCATTTGGGGATAGCTCCAAGTAATCGACCCTTGATTGCACATTCATGACCATTTGTTCATTGTATGGAATCAAAGTGAGTAGAAATTTTTTCCTTGACCCAATTCTCATTACAATCCTTGAATCCACAATCTCTCATGTCATTTACGAGAGCCTTGAGTCTTCTAAACATGTCTTCGATGTTTTCTCCATCCTTCAAATAAAAAATTTGAACTTGTCTTTGGATGATTGACTTCTTGGAGCGTTGGAGGTTGATGTTGCCATCATACATATCAACTAGGCAATCCCAAGCTTTCTTTGCACTTGAGAAGGACTGGATGTGCTCGACTCCTTCTTTCTCCATTGCCTTCTCCAACATGTGCATGGGATGAGAGTTGAGTTGCTCATCTATGATATCACTTGAGCTTAAGTTCTTGGGGTCCTTTGGCTCATACCCATTCTCAACAATCCTCCATATTTGCATTGAAGAGCTACACATGTAAGAAACGATTTCTACCTACCATAGGAGGTGCACCAACATTATTAACATGTGTGTCGATGAGTCATGTCGACAAATCCCTCGGATGATCTGGTAGGGTTTCAAATGGAGGAACTAAATAGGCACTAGCGGATACAACGGCTAACAGGGGCACAATTTACCCATGTCGGAGCCCTCGCAGAGGTAATACCCTTACTCATGCTTGTATGTCCTTGTATTATGAAGATAGGTTACAATGGTGGTGCGCAAGTCGAGAGATTGGATCTTGAACTATGGCTATGGTGGTGAAAGTCTAGATTGGACGTCCCCCTCAGGTGGCTCTCCTAGCCCTTAAATAGGCGCGCCTCGAGTTCTTTGCGGGCGTCCGCTATCTGGCGTCTTTTCAACGACAAATGATAGTGGTACGCTATCAGGTCTTCTCGGGAGGCCTTGGGCTCTAGCGGGTGGCCTGTTTGCACCGCTGCTTTTCCCTTCTCTCAGGCAGCTCGTGAAACACTGATTTGTTGCCTTGCCGTGAGGCTGGCCTATGTTTCAGCGGTTTCTTTGACTGGATCTGCCATATAGACGTGGGCCAGATATGGCTCATGAGTCTTTGGCGCAGGGCGAGTAGTCCTCGCCGAGTTCGGCAGGCTCTTCAGTCGTGATGGTGTGGAAGTTGAGCCTGTTGCGGCGGATGGATTCGTCGGTAGACTCTGAGTTGCGATCGGTATCGCTGAGTGGCAATTCTTGGGTCTCCGTGCTCGAGACGGACTCAGTGTATGATCCATCGAGCGTGGTTGGGTCGGGGAAGCGTAGGATTCCCACCTTGCTTGCGCGGAAACGGAGGTTGCCAAACTTCATGTTGACGCTCTCCTGGAGACCACTGAATGTCGGGCGAGGATTCGGCGAGTGGGCATGTAGATGAACGACCTAAAGTAGATTGGCTCTGAAGGAGCCGAGGATCCCGGGCTCCAGTCGAAGCTCGGTGAAGATGAAGCCGGCGATGCCGTGGATCCAGAGCCTACCATTCCCATAAATGGCGCCAATTGTCGATGAGTCATGTCGACAAATCCCTCGGATGATCCGCCGGTAGGGTTTCGAGTGGAGGTACGAAATAGGCGCTGGCGGATATGACGGCTAACATGGGGCACAATTTACCCAGGTTCGGGGCCCTCGTAGAGGTAATACCCTTACTCGTGCTTGTCTGTCCTTGTATTATAAAGATAGGTTCCAATGGTGGTGCGCAAGTCGAGAGATTGGATCTCAAACTATGGCTATGGTGGTGAAAGTCTAGATTGGACGTCCCCCCTCGGGTGGCTCTCCCAGCCCTTAAATAGGTGGCTGGGTCTCAAGCCGTACTCGTGTGGGGGGTGTGGGTGTTACAAACCCTAACTCTAGTCGGTGGAAACCTTCATCTTGACCCGCAAGTCTTGTGGGTGGGCCACTGTTGGGCCTTCTAGAGCTACTGGGGTAGTCCTTTGCGCTGGGCTTCAGTGCTGGGCCTTAGACCAGGTAGGCCCATCCGATAGGTTCGGAAGTCATCCCCACGTCAGTAGCCCCCGAGTGTTTGTTCGACTGAGAATACTCGAGTAAGCACTCAAATCTTTTTTCTAGATCTTGCGACTGAGTAGTCAAATACTTGATCTGAAGGGCGTGTACCATGTGTGGGATGTACTCGAGTATCGAGTGGTAAATGTGCCTTTTGTTGGCTTTTTTCGCAGAAGGGTATGGCTCAGTCGCTTGGCTCTCCCAAAAGATCAGGGCCAATTAATTGCTTCTCGTGCAAAAACAGTTCTGGCCTACAAGAACTCGAGACCTTCGACTCGAACTCGGGAGATGACCATCGCGACTAGGCCGTGGAGGACTTACCGAGTCGAATTTAAGCTTAAAGGGGCACCCGGCGCGTCCGCTAGGATTTTTCTTCGTGTTGCTGACATGGAAAATTTACTAGAGGACACAGCTTGAGTGCGATTCTAGGCCCACGGACAGATCCATGGGTCTTACCTTCGTACTTAAAGAATACAGCATCCGAACGTGCCTTGACGGCTACTCATGATTTTCTCCCTGCTGTCGCGGTTTCTTGTGAATTCGTATTCTTTGGCTTCCTCTCGCGATTTCCGCGGGATCCGTTGTCGCTGTTTCTTGTGAATTCAGCCGCTACCAACTCCGATTGATCTTCTTGATTGTAGTGTCGTCTCTTCCTCCTCCTGCGGTCACCGTTGTGATCATCGTCGTGCACGGGTGAGGAAGTTTTCTCATTGCGAAGGGATTCTTCACCATTCTCCCATTTGTCGGCTATCGCCATCAACTCGCCGATAGTTTTGGGCGCGCATCGTCCCAATCCCTCTCAGAAGGCTGCGCGTCGCCCGCCCTTGATGAAAGCTTTGACTGCTATCCCTTCTGATATATTCCCAACCGTGTTTTTGAGCGTAGTCCATCTCTGGATATACTCGCGGGTTGATTCACCGCTCTTCTGCCTGTAGGCTCTCAATTTCTCGACAGACGCTGGTATCTTGTATGTTTCCTGGAAGTTCTTCTCGAAGTCGCCGGTGAGATCGTCCCAGGATCTATAACACGTGCGCGTTCTTCCTTTGAGCCAGCTTCGGGCAGCCTCGACGAGGTGCGGGTTTAAGTACTGCATGGCCGTTACTTTGTTTCCGCGCTGACACTTCACCGCGGTCAGGTAGTCTGAGAGCCAGGTCTTGGGTTGCTGCGAGCCTTCATATATCGGGACTTCTGAGGTGAGCTTGAATCTTGTGAGCATTGGTGTCTGGCGGATACTGTTGTTGAAGCACATCGCGCCGCAAGCTTCCTCGTCGGAGGAGGTAGATAATGAGTGGGCGCAGTTTCTGCGTGCGCGGGCTCTGGCAACCTTGTTCCGCACGATGTCCCCTCGCGCGTCATATTGAGCCCGGTCGCGATTGTATTCTTGGCACGGTCCCCTGCTGCGATGTCGCGAGCGGCTTCCATGGTGCCGCGGGCTATCGTCACGGTGTCGCGGGCTATCATCGTCGCTGCGTGGGCTGTCGCCACGACGCCTTGCCTCTTTGCCCCTGGGCGGCGAGGCGACTCCTTGCCTCCTCTTCTAGGTGACGTACTCTCGCGTCTGCAGGTGTTCTGTCCACTCGAGGTGTTTTATTGGCTTCAGGGATCGCTGCATTCTTGCGGGTTTGGGTGGCGATCGCCGCTCCGGCCATGCCTAGCCCCTTTGGACTTTGCGATGTTGTTCTGCGCGGGGGTCGTTTTCTGGCGACTGGTTTGCCTGTAAGTAGGTAGAAGTGGTAAGGACCGCGACGACATGAGTTGTCGGGTGCATGTTGCCTTCGTCATCGACGTGCATGAGGGAGGTGTCGATGGTTTTGCTGATCTCACCGAGGGATCCTTGGTCCATGCCGGAGGTCCTTGAGACGTATTTTCCCTTTTTGATGGGCTGGTCCCCTGTCGAGTTAGTTCTGGAGAGCTCCGCGCGGTGCTGGCTCGAAGCTTCTGTTGCGCATCTACGCGCCTCGAGTTCTTTGCGGGGGTCCGCTATCTGGCGGCTTTTCAGCGACAGATGATAGTGGTACGCTATCAGGTCTTCTCGGGAGGCCTTGGGCTCTAGAGGGTGGCCTGTTTGCACCGCTGCTTTTCCCTTCTCCCAGGCAGCTCGTGAAACACTGATTTGTTGCCTTGCCGTGAGGCTGGCCTCTATTTCAGCAGGTTTCTTCGAATGGATCTGCCATATAGACGTGGGCCAGATATGGCTCGTGAGTCTTTGGCGCGGGCGAGTAGTCCTCGCTGAGTTTGGCAGGCTCTTTAGTCACGATGGTGTGGAAGTTGAGCCTGTTGCGGCGGATGGAGCCGTCGCTAGACTCTAAGTTGCGATCGGTATCGCTGAGTGGCGATTCTTGGGTCGCCATTCTCGAGACGGACTCGGTGTCTGATCCATCGAGCGTGGTTGGGTCGGGGAAGCGTAGGATTCCCTCCTTGCTGGCGCGGAAACGGAGGTTGCCAAAAGTCATGTTGACGCTCTCTTGGAGACCGCTAAATGCCGGGCAAGGTTTCAGCGAGTGGGCGTGTAGATGAACGACCTGAAGCAGATTGGCTTCAAAGGAGCCGAGGATCCCGGGCTCCAGTCAAAGCTCGGTGAAGATGAAGCCGGCGATGCCGTGGATCTGGCGCCTTCAATTCCCACAGACGGCGCCAATTGTCGATGAGTCATGTCGACAAATCCCTCGGATGATCCGGTAGGGTTTCGAGTGGAGGTACGAAATAGGCGATGGCGGATATGACGGCTAGCAAGGGGGCACAATTTACCCAGGTTCGGCGCCCTCGTAGAGTTAATACCCTTACTCCTGCTTGTTCGTCCTTGTATTATGAAGATTGGTTACAATGGTGGTGCGCAAGTCGAGAGATTGGATCTCAAACTATGGCTATGGTGGTGAAAGTCTAGATTGGACGTCCCCCCTCGGGTGGCTCTCCCAGCCCTTAAATAGGTGGCTGGTTCTCAAGCCGTACGGGGGGGGGGGTACAAACCCTAACTCTAGTCGGTGGAAACCTTCCATCTTGACCCGCAAGTCTTGCGGGTGGGCCACTGTTGGGCCTTCTAGAGCTACGGGGTAGTCCTTTGCGCTGGGCTTCAGCGCTGGGCCTTAGACCAGGTAGGCCCATCCGACAGGTCCGGAAGTCATCCCCACGTCAATGTGGATGTTGAACATTAGGAGCATTGTTATACGCATAGCCAAAAGAATTTGCATGATTACTATCTTGAGGCATAGAAGTTCCGGATTGTTCCTTAGAAGGAATGAACTTTCCATTTTCATCTAGAACAACATTCTCTCTAGATTGATTAGATGAAGATGCCAATTATTTTATTAGTACCTCCATCTTCTTCTCGGAGCTATCAATCATAGCTCGAATTAGCTTTCGGATACCATCCATGGTGATGGGATCCTCAGCCATCCTCCTCTTTAGGCGGTAAAGCCTTTAATAAAGAGACGAGGCTCTGATACCAATTGAAAGATCGAGAGGTTAACTAGAGGGGGGGTGAATAGGCTAACTACAAATTTTAACTTCTTTTTCGATTAACAAGAGAGTGCTCAAATATAGATAGTCTAGATTATGCAACTAGGTGGATAATCCTATATGTTGAGCAAATACTACTAGCACGAGGTATATATATGACTAAGCTAGTAGCAACAAGTAAGGGTAAGTTGAGCAATAACCGAACACAATGGCACGGAGATGTATCCCGAAGTTCACTTCCCAATGGAAGTTAATCTCCGTTGGAGCGATGCGGTGCCACCAAAGTGGAACACCGAGTAGCCCTCAAATGGCACACCGTATCTCCTTCGAGTCCTTCCACCGATGTGGAGAGGCTCGAATCACTAGGTTTCCGTTGAGGTTTACAACTAGAACCTTTAAAAGGATGAGGCACACTCCACAACTTTGGAGGGTACTCACCAAATCTCCGGAGCCACCAACACTCCGGGAAACAAGATCCACGAGCACAAGAGCTCCGGGGACAACAACAAGGCTCCAAGCTCCGATGATCTAAGAGCAACAAGGTTCTTGGATCCAATGAACTAAGAACAACAAGATCCCTAAAGGATGAGTGGGATGATTTCGAATCGGCTTGGTAGAGTTGTAGATCTAGGGTGTCTCCTCCAAATGCCAAAGAATAAAGAGCTTTGGTTGAGTATTTGGGGAGAAGTTTAAGCTTGAAGGTGGTCAACAATAGTCGAGAGAGAGAGAGCTTATTTGACACCTTCTAAAGGTACGAGACAATTCCTATTTATAGTAGAGGGGAAGAAATGGCCGTTGGGGTTTCTTTTTCGCTGCCAGGAAACCCGGCCTGGCCGGCTGGGAGGCCGGCCTGCTGCCGAAGGGCCCGACCTGAGATACAGGGGAACCAGCCTATGGCCCGGCCTGGGCCGGCTAGCCAGAGAGCCCGACCCGAGGCACAGAGTGCCCGTCCTAGGCCTGCGGCTAGGCTGGCCACCAACCCGAGATACCCGGCCTGGGCTAGCTATTAGGCCGGCTAGGCAGACGCGCGGCATGCACAGGGGGACCCCGGCCTATGCTGGCCTCTAGGCTGGCTACCCACCCGAGCCACTCGGCCTCTGGCCCGGCCAGGCCGGCGGCTAGGCTAGCTAGGCAGTTTTGCCTCCTTCATCTTCCCTCCTGTTTTGTTCTTTCTCCTTCTTTTTCCTTTGATTCTTTTCTTCAACAAACAAGTGTTTTGACTTGTTTTCCTTTCTCCATTTTTGTGTTCTTATACATTTGCATATTTAAGATTTTTTTCCTAGAACACTTAAGCACAATGGTTAAATACTTCCAAGCGTTGTCATCAAACGTCAAAACTAGGATTAAGGGACAATGACCTTTCACTCTTTCCTACGGATGAGGAGCAC
The DNA here is from genome assembly GCA_028641055.1 of Alopecurus myosuroides. Classification (NCBI taxonomy): domain Eukaryota; kingdom Viridiplantae; phylum Streptophyta; class Magnoliopsida; order Poales; family Poaceae; genus Alopecurus; species Alopecurus myosuroides. Next base: position 26,392,430 of record CM054062.1, read on the forward strand.
TGCTTACATTACGTATTGTTCTTAATGCATTTGTGTGTTGCATACAAAGCGATCACTTCGTTGTTGCAACTTAATACCAGAGAGATTTGCTGGATAGCTTTCGAATGTGGACTTTTAGATGTGGATGCATGCTGGATAGCGGTCCATATGCCTTGATGTAATGCCTACAATGTTAGAAACCGTGAAATATATCTCGTCGTAATAGTATTATTATACGTTCATGATTTGTCGATTGATCAGCTGTAGTTTGTTCACCCAACATGTTTGTTTTTTCTTTGGAGAGGCACCACTAGTGAAACTATGCCCCCTGTCCTATTTTCCTCATTATTGCAATCTTCTTTCAAACACTTTCATCATCATTTCTTTATTGTTCCGTTTTTACTTTTATTACACTTTAATACTCTATACGTTTAATTATCTAGTTTTTAGCAAGACGGGAAGATTGAGAACCTTCTCGAAAGCTGGGGAAAAGAGAGATGTGTTGTGTGCATGTCCAAGCTTGTTGACGCGCCAGACAACAAGCAAGCTTCTCCAAGACTTTCAAGTCCTAGTGGATTGATAACCCTAGTTTCTTAATCGAGGGAAAATTTCCGCTGGACTACATCATACCTTCCTCTTGGGGTTACCTAACGAGCATGTGATCACGTCTGCTTCAAGCCCGCTAACGCCCCGCTCCTCGCCGCTCAACCCGCCTCCGTCCAACCCCTCGTCCTCTTCCACCTCTCCCTTCCTCTTGGAGAGGATGTACGCCACCAGGGCTATAGGCGGTTGTTCGGCCGACGCATCCTCGTTGGTGCTGAAACCGATGGCGATGTGGCCGGAGGAGTCTCGTGTTTGGTTTGAAACTTTGTGCACACGCTAACCAAGCTCGACCTCCTCAAGACAAACCCATCGCCCGTCCATTGTCCAAAGTTCAGTTAATTTTTTTTATCAAAAGAATAAGAGGGCCGTTAGGATGATCCTAACTCAAGGGTCCGTCCGCTTTTTTTTTTGTCCACGGACCACCCTAAAACAAAAAAAACGGACAATTTTATGAATAGCCGTTGGATTTGCCCTAATATCCAAACTCGTCCCAAATAAAAATTTCTCTCTCGCTCTCTGTTCGCGGTAGTTCTAGTCCGCCTCACATTTTCTTTTACATGGACCATGGTACATATCTAAAATTTCGGTCGGGCGGCTCCTGCCAACACGGTGCTCCGTGAGTCTCATCTCCGGCTTCCTAGGTTTTCGTTGGCTTTTGTAGGGTTTTACGTAGTTCGGATTGCCAAGTAGACTGCGAAAGACCCACTGCCAGCTAGATGGACTACGGGTCCATAAAAGTAGCAAGATGACTATTCTATCCCTTATGCCTCCATGTTTAGAGTCTTGTGAGCCGCCTCACATGATTGAGACCATCGTTATGTAATTATGCATGTTGTGTTTACTGGGATCTGATGAACCATGAGATTAGAATTTTTTTTTCATGTCAATCTGAAATGCTTCACTTATATTTGTAGAGAGTTTCAATATTGTATTGCAATGCTCTCCAGTGTTTATGATTACCTTGGACACATAATTGTTTTCACCTCCAAGAGAGGGTTTATATGCTAGATAGTGGATTCATGCCTCCCTTACATCTGTGCTCGAGTGACAGAAACGTGACGGATGGGAGATGTGCTGTTGCTACTAGCTAGGGAGAAAACAATGGTGCTCTTGTCTACGACGAGGAACAATGCTTACATTATATATTATTTTTAATACATTTCTCTGTTGCACACAAAGCAATCACTTTGTTGCTGCAACTTAATACGAGAGATATTTGTTGGATAGTTTTTATGAGGTGGAATTTTATATATTGATGCAAGATGGATAGCGGTACATATGTCTTGATGTAATGCCTACAATGTTAGAACCCGTTAATTATATGCCGTCATAATAGTATTGTTATATATTCATGATTTGTCAATTGCACAGCTGTAATTTGTGCACCCAACATGTTTGTTTTCTTTGGAGAGACACCACTAGCGAAACTATGATCGCCAGTCCTATTTTTCTCATTATTGCAACCTCGTTTCAAGCACATCCATCATTGTTTCCTTGATGTTCCGTTTTACTTTATTACATTTCAATACTCTATACGTTTAATTTTCTAGTTTTTAGCAAGATGGAAAGCTTGACAACCTGCTCGAAAGTTGGGGACAAAAGAGAGTTTGTGTGTTGTGTGCAGGTCCACGCTTGTTGACGGGCCAGACAACAAGCAACCTTCCTTAATCGGGGGAATTTTTTGCTGGACTACATCATACCTTCCTCTTTGGGTTACCTAACGAGCGTGTGATCACGTCTGCTTCAAGCCCGCAAACGCCTTGCTCCTCGCCGCCCATCCCGCCTTCGTCCACCCCCTCGTCCTCTTCCACCTCCCCCACCCCACCTCTCTTCTCCCCTGCCTCCCCGCCTTCGTCCACCCCCTGGACCGACCGCCGCCGCTGACCACCGTAGAGGCGGGGTGAGATGGCAGCGACGGAGGACTGCTCGTCATGCGCCTTCTCACTCACCTGCCCCGAAGATGGAGCCAACCTCGTCGGGATGCTTCCTCCTCGACCGCACGTCCTCCGATGACGACATCATCATCACGGATCTCGCCATGTGCGACCCCATGTCCCGACGCTACATTCTGCTCCCGCCCATCCCGGATGATCTCGCCCCGACCGCCGACAACCCGCTCGGCGTCCTCAACGGCCGACGATGGTGCGAGCCCTTCCTGGCACCCACCCCGCGCCGGGCTGAGGCGCTGCTGAGGACGAAGATCCACCGTTCGTCCTGATCTGGACAACGCGGTGCCCATGAAAGGTGGTGACGCTTGCCTTCTCCTCGCGAAGTTGGAGGCTCTCCCGCGCAATCTGGATGGCGAGCGCGTAGACTCCGAAAGGCCCACTTCCAGCGTGGCTTGCACAAGTCCAAATACGCGTTATTTTTGGGAAAAGCCAAATCCAAATCCAAACCGACTTCGAATCCGATCCAACCGACCACTTCCCTCTCTCGGGTCCAGACCCTAACTTCCCAAATCTCGCGCGCCAGAGCCCTGATCGAAACACTCGCGCCAATCCCCGCAACTCGATCGAAACCCTAACTCGATCTCCCGATTCTCCAACTCGATCCCCTCGCGCGGCCGAGCTCAGAATCTCCCCTCGCGCGCCCGAGCTCAGAATCGAAGTACTCGCGCGAACTCTCTCACTCGCCGGCGAAGAAATCCCCCCAGCTCGATCGATACCCTGCGATGGAGGCCCTGCCGCAGGTCCGGAAAATCCTGGACCAGATCTACCGCCGGACCCCCGACGCCCTCGGGATCGCCTTAGGCGTCCATTTTGGAACCCTACCTCCCTCCGCCGCCGGGAACCGCGAGGATGTCGCAAGGTACGCCGCCTACCTGGTGCAGCGGCTGCAGCCGCGCGTGCGGCCGAATCCAAGCACGGCGCCGCGCGCGCCGTTGCGGATGATCTCGGCTGCGTGCTACTTGCCGGAGCACGACGAAGATTGCCACTTCTTCCACGACGTGTGCGGCGTGATCGGTGTGGCGGATGGCGTCGGGGGATGGTGTCGCACCCGGACTTCTAGAGGATACTCGCAGTTCCGTTGAACAGTAGTTGGTTGGATTACGGGGCTTACCGGCACCCGCATCTCTTACGAGTAGGCCAACACACGTATGTGTGACAACCAACCCCTACTGTTCATCGTCTACGTAAACCATCCCATAGAAATCAGGATACTACCATTGACGTACTTCATACCATACACACATGGTACGTCAACGGCGTTTAACAGAATGAAAGCACCACACATCTCTAAGACACAAATAAATAGAAATAAGTTGCAAATGGCTCTCACTAGAGCAGAGATAGCAAATACAATCATCCAGAGGACACATGTCCCAACATATCATCATTACAACACAGCGGAAGCATTCAAAAGGTCTGAGTACAGACAAATCCAAATAGGCTTTAGAAGCCGGGAATGAAAGGAAAACGGAGCCCATCCACGTAGTCTCGGATCCTGCCCGGGTCCGCTATCTACTCGTCAGCACCCTCGTCAAACTCCACGTAATAGCCATCACGGGGATCCTCGTAAGCGTAGTCTGCGGAAACCACAGCCCCAAAGGGGTCAGTACATAAACGTACTGGCAAGCAAGACTCACAGTTCACCAAAGTGTAACCCGTCAACTTCTAGCACAGATGCTTTGGGTTCAACGGGAGGAAGGGTGGTATAAAAGATGCTGCAGCGGGCTGCTCTAACCAACTTACAGATACATGCTATAACTTCCGGCTAACAGAAAGGAGATAAGATAGCGTATCGTAACCAACTATAACTACTCCGAACAAACCCATCCTGGATCTCGCCCCTTATCCAAAGAAGCAATCCGAGGATAACTCACACGGTTGGATTAACGATGGTTCAAGTTGTTGTGTCAATAAGACTATTACTAGTCAAGTTATCATTAGTTAGGTGTAAGTTGTTCTGAGTACCTGTTAGCCAGTACTTTCACCAAGTTAACCATAACTGCGGAAAACACGGCTTCTCGAGAAGATTTATCCCTGCAGGGGTGCACCAATTTGGCCGTACACGTAAGAATAACCCGCCAGATGGAATGCCTCCCACCAAGCGGGGCACTCAACACAACTCAACTCTTCTTCGCATCAAGCCCAAAGAACCCCGTGCAATTGAGCGCACGGCTAATCAAGCCCCACGAAGAAAAGGGGACCCTCATAGCACTCTAAGAACGTGTCTCCCTAAATGCCGACTACAAAAGTTCCACCCTGGTACCAAGGGTTCGCACCTGCATATGCATGCGGCAAATGGAAAACCCGAACTAAATGAGGCGATTTGGACGAGATGCGAATCGAATCAAATTGAGGGGGGCGCCCATACACGCTTCCCACATGCGGATAGTGCGCTCATCATGGATCAGTAGACAAGACCCTTTTCCTAATTAGGGTCGACACTAGCAGGCCTCAAAACCACGCCGGGCCTCCTGCCGGTGCCTTATCAGCAAATTATTATTACCTCAAAATTAACAAGTTGTAGTTTAACATCGAGCCCCAGAGCATAATAGAAATATAGTAACAGAAAGTAACGGGTAACAGACTCGAGCAAAAACAACCCTAAGCATGCTAGTAAGACACAGGCAACAAGCAAGGGGGTTATAGGTGTGGAGGTGAGGCTATATCAGGGTTAAAGGATAACATGTGATAGGTTCGTAACAGAAGCAACTATTCATAGGGCTAGCAGAATAGACAATGGAAAGTATCGGTATCCAAGGTTGGAAGGAACACAATGGTTCGTGTGAGTGAATACTTGCCTGCAAACTCAGCAGCCTGGTACTGAGCTAGATCCTCAGAAGGGGTGTCGTAAGGCTCGTCTGTCTCAACGTCGTCGTCTATTCGAGAAGAAGCAAACAAACAACGCAAAGAGACAACAATCAATAACATGGCATAATGCACAATCATGGGACGATGCATGTCAATTTAATGGTTGCATCAGAATAAACTAGTTGACATGGTAACAACATAATTAAATGGACCCACATGCAATTTGGGATTGCATATGGAAAGCCCATGAATTTAAGGTTGGAATAATTGTTTTACAACTAATCAACAGGTGAAAGTGGATTAGTATGATGCATGGATGAGGAAAGCAGAAAAATAACAACAATAGAAACAATTTGAAATAAGGTTTACCAAGTTTGGAATTTTAGTTATTAAGTTAAGGAATTTTGGTTCCTTAAAGGTGTTACACAAGCATTTGTTGTTTTCATCAATTTTAATTGTTCAAAAAAAATAAAAAAAATTCATATTTGAAAAGAGCACACAATTTTAGGTGGATTACATGTTTCAATTATTGAAAAAGGAATTACAATGATTTAATTATGAATTAAACAAGTTTAAACAAGATTTAATTGAATTTAAGTCAAGTATGAATATTATTGGAATTTTATTTGTTCAACACATAAATTCAAATTCATATTTGAAAAGGTTATACTTTTCTAGTTTGACAACATATTTTATATGTTCAAAAATAATTTAATTTGAGCAAGTTATGAATTTAGCAAATTTAAATGATTTAAACAAGGTTTAAATTATTTAAGCAATTTTAATTATTCAAAACATGAAACAAAATTTATATTTGAAAATGTGGTTTAAAATGGCATGGAAAACATATTTTATTTGTGTGATTTGAATTAAGTTTGAATTAGTTAGGCATCTAATTAAATTTGGAATGGATTGTTTGAATTTGAAATTTGAATGCATTTGAATTATTCAAAACAGAAAACAATTGATGTAATCATGTAGAGAATTTAATTTGGTGCAGCAAACATATTTTATTTACATTATTTGGATTTATAAAATAAAAGTTATTAGCATTTCATTTGCAGGGACCAATTTGTAAAAGAAAGGACTTGATTGAAAAAGAAAAAGGCTAAAAAAAACTTATTCCACTCCGCAGTGGCTAGCTACGGCCACTGACAGAGGGGCCCTTGGCTGCGTGGCGCTCACGTGGCAGCAGGCGTGGCCACCCAGGCCACTGACAGGTGGGGCACGGGCTCTCGCGTGGCAAAGCAAAAAGGGCCGAATTAATCCGCGCCGAGGGGGTTTCGAACTCACGACCTGGGCCTGCGCACGCAACGCTGCTACTGCTGCGCTGCTGAACTTTGCTTGTCAGGTAAGCATGCGCAGCTAGGTTAACATTCAGATAAGTTAACTGAACTTTTTTTCTCTGCAAGTTCGTTTCTGAAACTGACAGAAGGGCACGGCTGGCCGGCGGCGAGCTGCCGTGCTCGCTGTGCTGTCGTGGACGTTGTTGCGTGTGCTGTGCTAGCGTGTGGTGCTGCGATGCGATGCAGAGAGGAGGGAAGAGCGATGAGGCTCACCGCCGGCTGGAGAGGAAGCAGAGGGTCGGTGGAGGACGGCCGGCGACGAGCTGAGGACGGCGGCGGCGCTACAGGCCCCCTCGGGCTCCACGGAGGTGTCGGGGATGGAGAGGGAGCAGTGGGGGATCCGTTCCCGCTGCTAACCGGAGGGAAGCGAGGGCATCCCGGCGACGATCCTCGTGGATTCAGGCACGGTGGCGCTCGGGGTGGTTGTAGAGGTTCAGAGAGGAGGGGAATTCCGGCAGAGAGAGGTAGGCGACGGCGGAAGAGAGGGAGAGGGTGGAGTAGGTGGTCTAGGGCTCGAGGAGGAACCCTAGGGGGTAGGTTTATAGGGCTAGGGGCGCGAGCTCGGCCGTTCACTGTGCGCGCCGTCGACGTGGAGGTGCTCGATGCCCTGCCGTACACGGAGAAGAAAGATCGAAAGGGTATCGGGCCGTGGGGGAAAGAATTGGTGGGCTGGGCCTGCGTGGGGCACAGCTCACTGCCCCTCTCTCTCTCGTTTCTGTTTTATTTTTTTGTTCTGTTATTTTTTTTTTGCTGAATTGAAATAGAGAAGAAAAGGCTAGGGTTTTGGCTTAGAAAAATTTAGAAAAATTTTTTTGGTATTGCTTAAATATGTAACAGCAACAACTTGCCAAGTTTTGTTTTCCAAAAAGGTCAAAATAAAAATGATGTTTGTAATTTGATTCAAATTTGAAAGAATTTTGAGATTAAGTGATTTATTGAAAACAAGATTTAAATAGGGTGAACCTTATAGTTTAAATGGAAACAAATGATTAGAATTGTTGTGTAATTTTCATAAGTTCAACATAGTTGCTGTTTGGAAAATGCATTTGAATTTTGAATGGAATTTGAGTTAAGTGAGTTATTAAATAAAATAGCAAGTTAATAGTTCTATTTAAATAGAAACAACTAGCTGTTTTAATTGAACTCTTTTTATTTGGGAAAAAAATGTAACATAACAAGTATGAACAACTTGATTGGGAATTTGGTTTGAATTCTTGGTTTGAAAATTTAAATAGAACACAATTGAAAACAGATGCAAAACAAAAGGATAACAAATGCAATGAGTATGATGACATGATGCAAAACAATAATTAAAACAAGAAGCAAACATTCTAGGGTGGATTTTCATACTTGGGATGTTACAAAACGCCCCCCCCTTGAAGGAATCGCGCCCCGAGATTCCTACTGAGATGAGAAAAGGTCCGGATACTTCTTGCGAAGATCCTCTTCGGTCTCCCACGTTGCCTCTTTATCGGAATGATGATACCATTGCACTTTCAAGAACTTGGTGCTCTTGTTGCGAGTCTTACGCTCGGTCTCATCAAGAATACGAACAGGGTGCTCCTCATAAGATAGATCTTCTTGCAGTTCAATGGAATTATGATCAACTGCACGATCTGGATCTTTGAAACACCTCTTGAGCTGTGACACGTGAAACACATCGTGCACCTTGGATAGTTTTTCTGGAAGTTCAAGACGATAAGCATTTTCCGCACGCCTTGAGAGAATGTTGAAAGGACCAATGTATCTTGGTTTAAGTTTTCCTTTCACACCAAAACGATGAGTGCCTTGGAGGGGAGTTACACGGAGATATGCTTTGTCACAAGGTGCATAGATCATATCCCTGTGCTTGCTGTCATAGCAGCTTTTCTGACGAGACTGAGCAATCTTGAGATTGTCACGGATGATACGAACTTTCTCTTCGGCTTCCTTAACAATGTCAGGGCCTAAGAGTGAACGTTCACCAGCTCCAGACCAATTGATTGGACTCCTGCATCTGCGGCCATAGAGAGCTTCAAATGGTGCCATGCCTAGGCTTGCCTGGAAGCTGTTGTTGCAGGAGAATTCAGCATATGGAAGGCATTCCTCCCATTTCATGCCAAAAGAGATACCACATGCTCTGAGCATATCCTCGAGAATCTGATTGACCCTTTCGACTTGCCCTTGAGACTGAGGGTGATAAGCTGTGCTGAACAGAAGTTTGGTGCCCAAAGCTTCTTGAAAGCTTTTCCAGAAATGAGAAGTGAATATACTTCCACGGTCTGAGCTTATTTCCAATGGAACACCATGAAGAGGAACAATCTTTGCTGTGTAGAGTTCTGCTAACTGGCTAGCTGAGATTGTTTCTTTGACAGCAAAGAAGTGAGCTACTTTAGTGAGACGATCAATGACAACGAAAATTGCATCGTTGCCCTTCTTGGACTTTGGAAAACCAGTGACGAAGTCCATTTCAATCATGTCCCACTTCCACTCAGGGATTTTCAGAGGTTGGAGTAGACCGGCTGTTTTCTGATGGACTGCCTTAACACGTTGACAAACGTCGCATTCAGAAACGTATGGAGCAATTTCACGTTTCATGCCAGGCCACCAATACAGTGTCTTGAGATCCTGGTACATCTTTGTACTTCCAGGGTGTATGGAGAGAGGAGTTTCATGATCCTCCTTGAGAATAACATCTTTGAGACTTTAAAATTGAGGAACTGCAATGCGTCCTTCAAAGAACACAGTTCCTTTGTCATCAATTGAGAAGGACTTAAATTTCTCCTTGCCTTGTTTGATGTGTTCTACCATCTTCTTGATTTCAGCATCACGAAGTTGTTCAGAACGAATCTTGTCCTCGAGAGTTAGACTGGCTGTCAAGCTAGCAAGATAGCCTTGAGGAACAAGACCAAGGTTCAGCTTCTGGAATTCTTCATGAAGAGAAGGTTGGCTTTCCATGATCATGAGATTATTGCAATAGGATTTGCGACTGAGAGTATCGGCCATAACATTAGCCTTGCCTGGAGTGTAAGAAATGGTGAGATCAAAGTCTTTAATCCTTTCAATCCATCTCCTTTTCCTGAGGTTTAGATCTGGTTGAGTGAAGATATATTTCAGACTCTTATGATCGGAAAATATTTCAGTGCGATTACCCAACAAGTATTGCCTCCATATCTTGAGGGCAAACACAACTGCTGCAAGCTCAAGGTCATGTGTGGGATAGTTTTGCTCATGGCCATTCAACTGTCGTGAAGCATAAGCCACAACTTGACGTTCTTGCATAAGAACTGCACCTAGACCTTGGAGAGATGCGTCGCAGAATATCTGGAAAGGTTTGGTAGGATCTGGGCCAACCAGAACTGGTGTAGAAGTGAGTTTAGTCTTCAGGAGATTGAAACTTTCATCACATTGTGGAGACCAAACGAACTTCTTGTCCTTCTTTGTGAGATCAGTGAGAGGTTTGGCAATCTGGGAGAAGTTTTGGACGAAACAACGGCAATAGCTAGTCAAACCAAGAAAGCTTCTTACTTGCTTCAGCGTCTTAGGAGGTTTCCAATCAACAATTGCTTTAACCTTTTCTGGATCAATGGCTATGCCCTTGGCGGAGATGACATGGCCAAGGTAAGCAACTTCTGGAATCCAGAACTCACATTTGGAGAACTTGGCATATAGACGATGCTCGCGAAGTTTCATGAGAGTGAGACGAAGATGTTCTTCATGCTCTTCCTCAGATTTTGAGTAGACCAGGATGTCATCAAGATATACCACAACGAACTTGTCGAGGTATTCGTGGAACACAGAATTCATGAGTCGAGAGAATGTCGCCGGTGCATTGGTTAGACCAAAGGACATGACGGTGTATTCATATAGACCGTACCGAGTGGTGAAAGTTGTTTTAGGAATATCCTCTTTTCTGATCTTTATTTGATGGTAACCCATTCTCAAGTCCAACTTGGAGAATATTGAGGCTCCAGCAAGTTGATCAAAAAGATCATCGATACGAGGAATTGGATACTTGTTTTTGATGGTTTTCTCGTTAAGAGGACGATAGTCAACAACGAGTCTCTTTGTTTGATCCTTCTTCGCAACGAACAGAGTTGGGCAACCCCAAGCCGAGGAACTAGGTTGGATGTAACCTTTTTCCATGTACATATCGATTTGCTCCTTTAACAGTTTCAGTTCAGGAGGAGCTATCTTGTATGGATGCTTAGAGATTGGAGCAGTACCTGGTTCAAGCTCGATCACGAACTCAACTGCTCTGTCCGGAGGCATCCCTGGCAACTCTTCTGGAAAGACGTCAGGGAATTCACAAACCACCGGCACATTTTCAAGTAGAGGTAGAGGTTTTGCATCGAGTGTGTATAGCTGAACAGAACTTGATTCATTTGGAGAATAGAATATCTGGCCAGAAGGGTGGAACAGAGTTATTGACTTTTGAGCACAGTCAATTTTAGCTTTATTGGCCTTCAACCAATCCATACCAAGAATGACATCAATGTCAGAATTTCCCAGCAGCATGAGAGAAGCAAGGAATATGTGGCCTCCAATTAGGATTTGATTATCCTTACTTATCTTGGACGTCAACATTTGAGATCCCGGTGAGTGAACAGTGATTTGATTGCTTAGTGGAAACACCATTAGGTTGTTTGTTGTGGCAAAAATCTTTGACACAAAAGAATGCGATGCTCCGGTATCAAACAACACTTTAGCTGGAAAAGAGTTTACGGGTAATATACCGAGAACGACGTCAGGAGCTTCCTCAGCTTTGTCGATCTTGACATGATTCACCCTTGCGGTCCTCCCGACAGGCCTGTTGTTGGAGTTGAAGGCTTTAGCCGGGGGAGCACGCACCATTGCCTGGTTTGTGTTGGGACGAGGTGGTGGTGGAGGTAGCTGCCTCTGCGTGCACTTGTCAGCGTAGTGCCCCGTCTGCTTGCATTTCTAGCAAGTGACGACACGAGGAGGTCCTGGCCTTGGCTGCCCCATCGAATCCCTCTGATCATGCATCTGAGCAGGGTTGGGTGGGCGGGGAGCGAAGCCTGGAGAAGCTTGGGCATATGGAGCCCGAGTTACAGCACCATTTGGCACCGAGATGCGGCGCTTCTGCGGAGGGGTGGTCATGTTGGAGGAGGAACCAACCTCACGCGAGTGCTTGCGAGACTCCTCGAACGCCTTGCGCCCATTTTCTTCATTGAGCGCGGTGTTAACGAGCTCCTCGAAGTTGTTGGCCTTGATATTGGTGAGGGCGTACTTGAGTTCCGGGTTAAAACCTCTGCGGAACCTTGCCATCTTCTTAGCCTCAGTGGACACCTCATCAGCAGCGTATCAAGCGAGGCGATTGAACTCACTCTGATAGCCAATGACGTCCAGCTTGCCCTGCTTGAGAGAGCAAAACTCTTCACGCATCCTTTCCATGAGACCATCTGGAATGTGGTGCTTCAGGAAAGCTTCCTTGAAACAACCCCAGATGATTGGATAGCCAGCGCTCATGGTCTGGTAGTTTTCCCACCAAGTAGCTGCCTGACCCTTCAGCAGATAGGATGCATACTTGACCTTGTCTTCCTCAGCAACGTGAGCAATCTCCAGAGCTTTAGCTATCTCACGGATCCAGTCATCAGCATCCAGAGGCTCGCGTGTTGCCACGAAAGCTCTCGGCCCCAGACTGAGAAACTCCTTGATACTGACTCGTGGAGCATTCTGGTTGTTGTGCTGGTTAGTCTGAAACTGGGCCATCTGTGCCATGACTTGGGTCATCTGAGTCAACAGCTCCGTGATTGGCGGTGGCTCAGGCGGGTTGTTCCTTGTTGGCGGCATCCTGAATGGAAATGCATTTTAGCACAACAACAGAAAAGGATAGACTTGGAAACCGAAAGAGAGATTATTCCGACGCATGAATAGATAACCAACAGGTACATCATCACATGTTCAAATACATCAGAATATCCAACACACCACAAATGGTTCGAAAAGCCAAAGGATAACTAAACATAGCTAAGAATGGATACATCGGTACTCCCATGCTCATCACGCAGGACGGCGACTAGGAGTACGGCGAGAGGTACGGTGAGGAGCACGCCCACGAAAATAGGTAGAACGACGATCCACGTAGATCTGTCGTGGCCTGAGAGCGACTCTAGGTGTGGTGAAGTACATAGCGTCGACTCCCTGTGCTCCAAAGCGTGGAATCCCAGTGTAACCAGCACCGAGGTTGAGGAGTGGACCTCTGATCGGCTCGTAACCTCCAGCATATGGCAGACGACGACCCACTGGCTGATCGAAACGTGCAAAGCGCTCATCTCCAACAAATTCTGTGGTGTAATTCGCCAGAGGAGTCAAAGCAAGGTAGAGCTGCTCTCTGACTGAAACCAACTCCTGAGATAGTGTGCTGGCAACTACGTCACTGTGCCTCACAAACTGGGCGGTGGTGTGCAGCCTGGAGTTATCATGCTCGTAGACATCCAGGTTGTCGTAGAGAGTGAAGTGAGCTCCCTCCGAAGTGATGTAACCACGGGGGATGTGGCGATAGATAGAATCGTCAAATCCCCAGTAGTCAGCACGAAGGACGGCGAGACTCACATAAGCTGCCTGCTGCACAGCCATATCCACTGTGGAACCTACTGCCTCGTAGCGGTGGACAACGCTCATGCCATCATCTGACAGAATGTAGACGATAGCCTGGTAGTAGGTCTGGTCAAACTCTCGCTGCTGCTCGTAGACCTGGTACTCTGGTGCCCAACGGAACCCCAGATAAGTGACCATGTGTCTCAGCATCTCCAGATAACCGGCAGTGCTCTCGCAACGAGTCATCCGAACCACCTGCGGGTAGAACCTGAGATCCATCTGCAGATGATCGGGGAAGTTTTGATTAGACGCCGGTAGAAGAACTGAAGTGGAAAGCAACAACAAGGTTTCAACGGACGAAAAGGATGTTGAGAAGAACAGGATATTGAAGCAACATCGGGAAACACGAGACCAAAACTCCCGAGGTACTACGGAAAACCCATCCGGGCTTCTAAAGGATAAATATCTACTGCTTAAGGAATAGATGATCTGCTTCCGGGGCTTACACGCCTCCGTTCTCAATCGTGAGTAGGCAACATGATAAATCATGTCACAACCACCTCCATTCCTATGGTCTAGTAGATATAACTATCCTAGAGAAACCACGATACGTGAAATCCTAACTTGAAAGTTTAGGTGAGAAAGAAAACAACGTTGCACTTCCTTACCAGAAAAGGGAGGGTGAGTGGGGAAAGAAATAAAATGGCAGAATTCCTACTCTCACGTTTCATTTTTCCTATATAGCTACAAAATAGTTTCTAGACTCAACTGCGACCAGTAAAAGGGATCCTACCGGCAGACAGGCTCTGATACCATTTGTCGCACCCGGACTTCTAGAGGATACTCGCAGTTCCGTTGAACAGTAGTTGATTGGATTACGGGGCTTACCGGCACCCGCATCTCTTACGAGTAGGCCAACACACGTATGTGTGACAACCAACCCCTACTGTTCATCGTCTACGTAAACCATCCCATAGAAATCAGGATACTACCATTGACGTACTTCATACCATACACACATGGTACGTCAACGGCGTTTAACAGAATGAGAGCACCACATATCTCTAAGACACAAATAAATAGAAATAAGTTGCAAATGGCTCTCACTAGAGCAGAGATAGCAAATACAATCATCCAGAGGACACATGTCCCAACATATCATCATTACAACACAGCGGAAGCATTCAAAAGGTCTGAGTACAGACAAATCCAAATAGGCTTTAGAAGCCGGGAATGAAAGGAAAACGGAGCCCATCCACGTAGTCTCGGATCCTGCCCGGGTCCGCTATCTACTCGTCAGCAGCCTCGTCAAACTCCACGTAATAGCCATCACGGGGATCCTCGTAAGCGTAGTCTACGGAAACCACAGCCCCAAAGGGGTCAGTACATAAACGTGCTGGCAAGCAAGACTCACAGTTCACCAAAGTGTAACCCGTCAACTTCAAGCACAGATGCTTTGGGTTCAACGGGAGGAATGGTGATATAAAAGATGCTGCAGCGGGCTGCTCTAACCAACTTACAGATACATGATATAACTTCCGGCTAACAGAAAGGAGATAAGATAGCGTATCGTAACCAACTATAACTACTCCGAACAAACCCATCCTGGATCTCGCCCCTTATCCAAAGAAGCAATCCGAGGATAACTCACACGGTTGGATTAACAATGGTTCAAGTTGTTGTGTCAATAAGACTATTACTAGTCAAGTTATCATTAGTTAGGTTTAAGTTGTTCTAAGTACCTGTTAGCCAGTACTTTCACCAAGTTAACCATAACCGCGGAAAACACGGCTTCTCGAGAAGATTTATCCCTGCAGGGGTGCACCAATTTGGCCGTACACGTAAGAATAACCCGCCAGATGGAATGCCTCCCACCAAGCGGGGCACTCAACACAACTCAACTCTTCTTCGCATCAAGCCCAAAGAACCCCGTGCAATTGAGCGCACGGCTAATCAAGCCCCACGAAGAAAAGGGGACCCTCATAGCACTCTAAGAACGTGTCTCCCTAAATGCCAACTACAAAAGTTCCACCCTGGTACCAAGGGTTCGCACCTGCATATGCATGCGGCAAATGGAAAACCCGAACTAAATGAGGCGATTTGGACGAGATGCGAATCGAATCAAATTGAGGGGGGTGCCCATACACGCTTCCCACATGCGGATAGTGCGCTCATCATGGATCAGTAGACAAGACCCTTTTCCTAATTAGGGTCGACACTAGCAGGCCTCAAAACCACGCCGGGCCTCCTGCCGGTGCCTTATCAGCAAATTATTATTACCTCAAAATTAACAGGTTGTAGTTTAACATCGAGCCCCAGAACATAATAGAAATATAGTAACAGAAAGTAACGGGTAACAGACTCGAGCAAAAACAACCCTAAGCATGCTAGTAAGACACAGGCAACAAGCAAGGGGGTTATAGGTGTGGAGGTGAGGCTATATCAGGGTTAAAGGATAACATGTGATAGGTTCGTAACAGAAGCAACTATTCATAGGGCTAGCAGAATAGACAATGGAAAGTATCGATATCCAAGGTTGGAAGGAACACGATGGTTCGTGTGAGTGAATACTTGCCTGCAAACTCAGCAGCCTGGTACTGAGCTAGATCCTCAGAAGGGGTGTGGTAAGGCTCGTCTGTCTCAACGTCGTCGTCTATTCGAGAAGAAGCAAACAAACAACACAAAGAGACAACAATCAATAACATGGCATAATGCACAATCATGGGATGATGCATGTCAATTTAATGGTTGCATCAGAATAAACTAGTTGACATGGTAACAACATAATTAAATGGACCCACATGCAATTTGGGATTGCATATGGAAAGCCCATGAATTTAAGGTTGGAATAATTGTTTTACAACTAATCAACAGGTGAAAGTGGATTAGTATGATGCATGGATGAGGAAAGCAGAAAAATAACAACAATAGAAACAATTTGAAATAAGGTTTACCAAGTTTGGAATTTTAGTTATTAAGTTAAGGAATTTTGGTTCCTTAAAGGTGTTACACAAGCATTTGTTGTTTTCATCAATTTTAATTGTTCAAAACAAATAACAAAATTCATATTTGAAAAGAGCACACAATTTTAGGTGGATTACATGTTTCAATTATTGAAAAAGGAATTACAATGATTTAATTATGAATTAAACAAGTTTAAACAAGATTTAATTGAATTTAAGTCAATTATGAATATTATTGGAATTTTATTTGTTCAACACATAAATTCAAATTCATATTTAAAAATTTATACTTTTCTAGTTTGACAACATATTTTATATGTTCAAAAATAATTTAATTTGAGCAAGTTATGAATTTAGCAAATTTAAATGATTTAAACAAGGTTTAAATTATTTAAGCAATTTTAATTATTCAAAACATGAAACAAAATTTATATTTCAAAAGGTGGTTTAAAATGGCATGGAAAACATATTTTATTTGTGTGATTTCAATTAAGTTTGAATTAGTTAGGCATTTAATTAAATTTGGAATGGATTGTTTGAATTTGAAATTTGAATGCATTTGAATTATTCAAAACAGAAAACAATTGATGCAATCATGTAGAGAATTTAATTTGGTGCAGCAAACATATTTTATTTACATTATTTGGATTTATAAAATAAAAGTTATTAGCATTTCATTTGCAGGGACCAATTTGTAAAAGAAAGGACTTGATTGAAAAAGAAAAAGGCTAAAAAAAACTTATTCCACTCCGCAGTGGCTAGCTACAGCCACTGACAGAGGGGCCCTTGGCTGCATGGCGCTCACGTGGCAGCAGGCGTGGCCACCCAGGCCACTAACAGGTGGGGCACGGGCGCTCGCGTGGCAAAGCAAAAAGGGCCGGATTAATCCGCGCCGAGGGGGTTTCGAACTCACGACCTGGGCCTGCACACGCAGCGCTGCTACCGCTGCGCTGCTGAACTTTGCTTGTCAGGTAAGCATGCGCAGCTAGGTTAACATTCAGATAAGTTAAATGAACTTTTTTTCTCTGCAGGTTCGTTTCTGAAACTGACAGAAGGGCACGGCTGGCCGGCGGCGAGCTGCCGTGCTCGCTGTGCTGCCGTGGACGTTGTTGCGTGTGATGTGCTAGCGTGTGGTGCTGCAATGCGATGCAGAGAGGAGGGAAGAGCGATGAGGCTCACCGCCGGCTGGAGAGGAAGCAGAGGGTCGGTGGAGGACGGCCGGCGACGAGCTGAGGACGGCGGCGGCGCTACAGGGCCCCTCGGGCTCCACGGAGGTGTCGGGGATGGAGAGGGAGCAGTGGGGGATCCGTTCCCGCTGCTAACCGGAGGGAAGCGAGGGCATCCCGGCGGCGATCCTCGTGGATTCAGGCACGGTGGCGCTCGGGGTGGTTGTAGAGGTTCAAAGAGGAGGGGAATTCCGGGCAGAGAGAGGTAGGCGACGGCGGAAGAGAGGGAGAGGGTGGAGTAGGTGGTCTAGGGCTCGAGGAGGAACCCTAGGGGGTAGGTTTATAGGGCTAGGGGCGCGAGCTCGGCCGTTCACTGTGCGCGCCGTCGACGTGGAGGTGCTCGATGCCCTGCCGTACACGGAGAAGAAAGATCGAAAGGGTATCGGGCCGTGGGGGAAAGAATTGGTGGGCTGGGCCTGCGTGGGGCACAGCCCACTGCCCCTCTCTCTCTCTCGTTTCTGTTTTATTTTTTTGTTCTGTTATTTTTTTTTGCTGAATTGAAATAGAGAAGAAAAGGCTAGGGTTTTGGCTTAGAAAAATTTAGAAAAAAAGTTTGGTATTGCTTAAATATGTAACAGCAACAACTTGCCAAGTTTTGTTTTCCAAAAAGTTCAAAATAAAAATGATGTTTGTAATTTGATTCAAATTTGAAAGAATTTTGAGATTAAGTGATTTATTGAAAACAAGATTTAAATAGGGTGAACCTTATAGTTTAAATGGAAACAAATGATTAGAATTGTTGTGTAATTTTCATAAGTTCAACATAGTTGCTGTTTGGAAAATGCATTTGAATTTTGAATGGAATTTGAGTTAAGTGAGTTATTAAATAAAATAGCAAGTTAATAGTTCTATTTAAATAGAAACAACTAGCTGTTTTAATTGAACCCTTTTTATTTGGGAAAAAAAATGTAACATAACAAGTATGAACAACTTGATTGGGAATTTGGTTTGAATTCTTGGTTTGAAAATTTAAATAGAACACAATTGAAAACAGATGCAAAACAAAAGGATAACAAATGCAATGAGTATGATGACATGATGCAAAACAATAATTAAAACAAGAAGCAAACATTCTAGGGTGGTTTTTCATACTTGGGATGTTACAGATGGCGCGCGAAAGGTGTGGACGCTGCCGCCTTCTCCCGCGGGCTGATGGCCAACGCCTTCTCCGAGGTGGCGGCCTCCGAGCTTGGCAAGTGTAACACCCGGGGGATTTCCCTCAAATAGAATTGTTTGTTTTCTTTTTGCATGCATTGCCTCATGCATCATATGCACCTTTGTTTTCAAACCAATTTAAAAATTCAAACATGTTCCAAATGGGTTCAATTAAAATTGCAAAACAAATCATTTCACATTGAAATTCATATCTGAATTGGAAATACTAAAATTGGTTGGTTATAAAAATTGGTTTTATAAGAAAAAATAAATTGAATTCAAATTCAAATTTCAAATAAGTTGTGCAATTTGAATTTTTGGAAACAAAATGTCTTGCACCTGGGCTTTTGTGCTGGGTAATCCACTAAAAATAATTGTGAAACAAAAATCCCCAAAACTTGCTCTCCTTTTCTCTTCTTTTTCTTTTCTACAAAAAAAAACAGAAAAAAGAGTGGTAGGGGAGGCAACCGAACTGGCCAGGCCCACGCCCCAGCCAGCCAGGCCACCTACGACCCAACCAGCCCACCTACCCCTTCACCCTCCACCTCTGTACGACAGAGGAATCACGCAGGAGGCGTGAACCTGTCGTTGTCCACCCCACCCCCACCTCCTCCACCATGGTCCCCTCCACCCTCTCCCTTATCTACCCCAAGGAGAACCCCGAACCCTAGCCTTTCTCTCCTCTCTTCCTTCCAGCCGCCGCCACCCTCCATTCTTCCTCCTCTGTTACCTCCCTCCTCTGCAATTGTTTCTGAACCGAGGGTGAGCCGAGAGCACCTCTCCATCGCCCCACCACCATGGTCTCCGTCGGGCCAAGCTACCTACGGGAATGGCACCGCCTTCGCGTCTTCGTCCTCTATGCAGAAGACCGGGGGCCGTTGCCGCCGAGATCGACGACGCCGTCCAGTTCTTCAGGCGACGACGACAGCCTCTCCATCATCTGCCCCGTCTACACAGGTCACGGTGGGCTCTCCCGAGCCTGTCCCTTCCTTCTCCGACCTCTCCCACGGTGAGCACCCCTCTGGGACCCGTTCCCCTCTCTCCCTTTGCTCTGGAGCGACGCCTTCGAGCGTTGCCAGCTGCAGGTTGCCGCCGATTCCCGTTCTGTGTCACCGTCCCGTGCAGCAAACGACCATGTTCTTCAGTTTCGTCAGAATACAGGCGTTGGTTTTATCTCTTAAACTTTCAGTTCTGTACCGGTTCAAAACCCGCACCACAGCCCAGTGGCTAGGTTCCATCCGCGCGAGGTAAAGGTCCCGTGTTCGAACCCCGCGCGACGCAAGCCTCCTTTTTCCCTTTTATTTCCGCGCTGACATGCGGGACCCACTCGTCAGCGTCTCCTAGCGCCACCACAGCGCCACGCCAGCGCCACGTTGGCTGGCCCCGCAGGTCAGCCGCCTTGGCTGGCTCTGCCCTCGGTGATAAACGCCCAGATCCAGATCTGGATCCGTATTTTTCGCATCTGCCCCCCTGTTCGTTCTGTTTTTATACCGGTGCCCTCATTTCTTCTGTTTCCATCACGAACACACCCCTGCACTTTACAGAAAACACCCCACAATTCAAATGCACATAACTAATTCATTTTAACTCCAAATTTGAAAAGTAAAATATGTTTTCCAATCAAAATTCTCTGTACTTTTCAAATATACAATTTGTTTACTGTTTTTCCTAATTAAAAGTGGTGCAATAATTCAATGCTTTAATTAAACCTTTTAAATTGCAAAAATTCATGATTAAATATTTAAAATTCCAAATTTGGCAAATGAGATATCACATTGAAGCTAATGTTGTATATATTCTGTTTTCATCATCCACCATGCCATTTAATCACTTCAACCTAATGTTTGCTTGTAATTCACTTAAATAACTATGCATGCACCTGGGATTTTCCAAATGCAACCTTATCTTTGCATTTGGGCCCATTTAAAATGTTTCATCATGTCTTGTATTTATTTTGATGCACCCTTTAACTTGTCATGCATATAAAATAGGATCATGCTGAATCTTTTGCCGTAGTAGTAATTGTTGCATCCGGTGTTTGTTCTAGTTCGTTGCTTCTTCGCGGATAGGACGTTGAGATGATGTGAGCAACGACAAGTTCTGCGAATGTACCTCTACTTGCTGGATCTCAGGCAAGTATACTCACTTGCTACCCATGTTGCCTTTCCTCACTTGTTACCGATTCTTTCCGTTGTCTTTATGCTAGCCTTATGATTAGATGCTTGTGTCTCGATCCTATCATATGTTTACCTTGCAACCATGAGATAGCCTTCCTTCCACTTCCTATTAACTGTTGTTTGTTTACCTTGTTGGCCCTCGTGTCGTAGTTGCATGCTTAGTGTTGTTTGCGCTCTAGTCTTGTTGTCCGTCTTATCACCTGTTTAGTTTGATAGTTGAGTTTCAACTTAATCAACAACATGTTAATGTTTTGGGTAATAATAATTTGATGATAAGGCATCGGCAGGAGGCCCGGCGTGGTTTTGAGGCCTGCTAGTGTCGACCTTAATTAGGAAAAGGGTCTTGTCCTCCGATCCATGATGAGCGCACTAACCGCATGTGGGAAGCGTGTATGGGCGCCCCCCGCAATTCTGATTCGATTCGCATCTCGTCCAAATCGCCACACTTAGTTCGGGCTTTCCATTTGATGCATGCATATGCAGGTGCGAACCCTTGGCGCCAGGGTGAAACTTTTGTAGTCGGCATTTAGGGCGGCGTGGTCTTAGAGTGCTATGAGGGTCCCCCTTTTCTTCGTGGGGGCTCGATTAGCCGCGCACGCACAGCACGTGGTTCTTTGGGCTTGATGCGAAGAAGAGTTGGGTTGTGTTGAGTGCCTCGCTTGGTGGAAGTGCATTTCCATCTGGCGGGTTATTCTTACGTGTACGGCCAAATTGGTGCATCCCTGCAGGGTTAATCTTCTCGAGAAGCCGTGTTGTCCGCGGTTATGGATGACTTGGTGAAAGTGCTGGCTAACAAGTACTCAGACAACTTACACTTAACGATGATAACTTGACTAGTAATATAGATTACCTCCACCATAAAAATGAATGTCACCTTAATCAACAGTGTGAGTTTCCTTGGGTTGCTTCCTTAGTAGGGGGTAACACTGGATGGGTATTGTTTGGTGAGTAGTTATAGTTGGTTTTGTCGCGCTATCTTATCCCTTTCTTTTAGCCGGATGTTGTAGCGCGTCTCTGTAGTTAGTTAGTGCAGCCCGCTGCCGCTTCTTTGCAATAATCCCTTCCTTCCGTTCTACCCAAAGTATTTGTATCTTGTGATGATTGGTTACACTGGTATATTGTGAGTATGGTTTATCCACTTGCCAGTACTTAATAGTACTGACCCACGAATCCATTTCGTGGCTGCATATTTCACATTGCAGTCAACAGGTTTGAAGTCTGACGACGTTAGCTTGGGAATCCCTCCGGCTTGGCCTGGGCAGGGATTGGACGCCATCGGTTATCTTCAGGACTCTTAGTCCAATTTGTATCTTGTCCGTAGTCGGACACTATGTTGTTTCTTCCGCTGTTATTTGGACCTTTGTATTGTATCAGTTGTATTCTTGACTCGTTTGAGTCGTCTTGTATATATCTCTTCTGTTGTTGTTGCGGAATGTTCGTGAACTCTTGTAATGATTACCGAAAGTTGACAACCCGGGATCGGTATTATGTGGATTCTGGCGGGAACGCTGAAATCCCCATAGTACCCGATCTCGGGGCGTCACACCAAGCCGCTCTGCCCCTACACGATTCTTGACCGGGTCTTTCAAGGGACGGCCGCGTCGGGCACTCCCAGGGCGTCCACAGCAGTCATCTTGTCGCTCGCCGGTCGGGCGCTGAAATGGGCGTATGTTGGTGACAGCGGCTTCGCCGTGTTCCGTGACGGGAAGATGGTGCATCGGTCGCAGCCGCAGCAGCGATACTTCAACTGTCCGTTTCAGCTCAGCGCAGTCGAAGGTTCCGCCAAAATCAGAGAAGCTGCGGCGGGCGAGTTCGGTGTGGAGGAAGGGGATGTGCTGGTGGCGGCGTCCGATGGGTTGTTTGATAATGTCTTTGACTGTACCCTAGAATGGATGGTCCAGTCTGGCACGGTCCTCGGCTGTACACCAGAAGAGATGGCCGGCGTCATGGCTGGCAAAGCTCATAACATGTCATTGAACACCTCAAAAGACTCACCTTTCAGTGTTGCCAGCCGTGAATCGGGACGTGATCGCATCGGTGGGAAGCCGGACGACATCACCGTCGTGGTTGCCTTCATTGAGTCTCAAGACTCGGGATTCTTCGGCCACTAGTTCCCCCTTTTTTTTTCCTGAAAGGAGCTAATGGTGTTTTGTTTTGCTTTTATGCAGGTCTGTGATTCGGATTGGGCGAAGCCAGCAGCTCCTGCCGACATGGCATTTGTAAGTTTCACAATTCTTCGTAGATTTCATAGTTGCTTATTTATGGTTGTCGAATTGCCACAAATAGATGTCCATTTGATCAAGCGATGTTGAGCCTTTGTGATCTGGAGGGTTAGCTTGTTCTGGCAGTTGTCATTTGCCATAGGTCTCTGTCTGATAGTGCCTTTGTGATCTAAGGTCTCTAGAATATGCCAGTTATTTCTTGATTATCGGATGATTTTCTGCTGTCATGGCTCTAAGCCTTACGGTTTTATTACTGCAGGATACTGTGGGGTTAAGGTTGGGATGACCAAGATGAATCCCCTCAGAAAGGTTCATACACCAATTAAATTTATGGAGGAGTTTAAATTTTTAAT
Organism: Alopecurus myosuroides; assembly: GCA_028641055.1. NCBI lineage: Eukaryota > Viridiplantae > Streptophyta > Magnoliopsida > Poales > Poaceae > Alopecurus > Alopecurus myosuroides. The sequence continues at coordinate 26,415,751 of CM054062.1, forward strand.
ATGATGATTCAGGAACTATTAATTGTTTACATGTTTCTGTCCTTGATATTCCAGATAATAAGTTGCATCCATTCATTTAAATTGCGTTTGCACTTATTAAATTAATAACTGTTCTTCTTTATTGCCGAGGTTGCTCGTTCGAAGGGTGAGAAGCTTCTTTGCGGAGAATCTCTTATTGAATAGGTGAGTAATCAATCAAGTAATTCTTTTTTCATAGCTCAGCAAGTTTTAGTACTTATACCTGTTAATGGTTTGGTTTTGCAAGCATACTTGTACCCAACGCTTGGTTTCAAATAAAAAGAACAACTTCCATTATTTAGCCATGTTAATCGTTTGGTTTTGCAAGCATACTTGTACCCAACGTTTGGTTTCAAATAAAAAGAACAACTTTCATTATTTAGGGGTTATAACATGTACTCCCTTCATTCCATAATATAAGATGTTTTAGATGTTACACATGTTGTCTAGATTCAGACTAAAATAAGTGAACACATACACTAAAACATGTCTAGATACATGTGTGTATGTGTGAATGTGTAACATGTCTAAAACATCTTATATTGTGGAATGGAGGGAGTATTATGCAGTCTTAGAATTTTTCTGATCTACATTTTGGTGATCTCTTGCAACTTCTATCTTATAGAATTATTCTGTTTTACATGTTGGTGATCTCTTGCAACTTGTATCTGTGATGTTTGTTCAATGTTTATAAGCCTGATCCGTGGAATTCTTAATCTAGCAATAAAACCACGCACTGATATCTACAAATTTGTTAGCCAATACTAATTATCCCTTTGATGTTTCTCCCTGCTTAACATTCTGTTGCTGTCTCTGTGAGTCGTGCAGTTAGCCTGCCTTAATCAGTTTTATAGTGCCTCATGTAACTCCTGCAGTTAGCCTCGCCTTAACAAATGTTACTTGGTTCCTCAGGACGGCAATTTTTTATTTCAAATGTGATTGTAGTTGTGGCACTCTGTCCTTGTTACCGCTGGAGAGTAGAATGTGGTGGACATACATTATGCTACCTTCTCTGTTTTCTATAAGACTATCCAAAAACCTCCTCTGGTTTTTCTCCCTATCTTCTATAAAGAAAAGGCACACTTTTGCCGCGTTCCTGAAAAAAAAGACTCCAAGTATGGCCCAAATTTTTTTAAAAAAGACTCCAAGTGTGCTATACTATGAAGAACCAATTTATTTTCGTTCTATATCCCAAATTCTCGAGAAAATGACAAATAACCACCACATTTGTGGTCGAGTTGTCAGATAACCACCACTTTTGTGGAAAATGACGAGGAGCACCGCACTTCGGGGCAGGTGTGTGACACAGAGCACTGATTACACGGTTTAGACGGCTTAACCCATTTTCTGACACCTCGACCCCACATGTCGGGTTTACGTGGCAAAATTAGATGTGAGAGAAGCAGACAAAGTGCTAAATTGGAGGTAGGGCCCACCTGTCATCATCTCCGTTCTCTCTTCTCCGATTCCCACCTCAAGGCCTACGAGCGCGCGCAGGAGATGCTCCGGGACCTCGAGGTCAAGCTCGTCGGCCGCCCAGGATGGGACCAGGTGTCGTCGACAAGAACTGGCTCTTCGACGCTCTGCTCATTGGCTCCTCCTCCAGCATCTGGCAGCCGCAGCCCTGCGTTGACCACCTCCTGCCCCCGCAGCCGCGCGGCGACCACTTCGCCGACGAGAACAGCGCCGCCGTCGGCGTCATCGGCGCGAACAAGAAGATGGCGGCGCCGCCACGCCGCTGCCGCAGCAGCTGTTGCCCAACCTCAACGGCAAACGCATCGGAGACGAGGTGGGGAACGGCCGTTGCGAGGAGAGGAGGTTGGGCGAGGGGCCTCGACGGCCGTCGATGTGCTGCGCCGTAGGAGGACGGTGGCCGGAGCAAAGGAGACGACCTGGCCGTGGCGGAGTCCTTCTTCCTCCGCGCGAGGAGACGATGGAGAGCACCGGCGCAGGGGCGAGCAAACGGCATCGTTTCTGGTCCGGCCGAATCTTGCCTCCGCGCCGACAGACGGGCCGCCCCAAGGCCTAGAGCTCCCAGGCGAGCACTCGCGGTAACGCGGTCGGCGGCGGCCAGAGTCGAGGCCGACACCTCGGGGACGAGGTGGACAACGATGGGGCCACCAGTGGTGCCGGCGGAGCAGGGCCGCTGCTCTCACGTTCGCCTCCGGCCAAATTGGTTATGGTCAACGCGGGCTCATCCTCTGGCCAGTACAGAACGAGCAAGATGAAAGAAGAGATAAAGGGGCCTGACAGGTGGGCCCCATGTCCATGTCAGCACGCCGTCCATGTGTGCTGCCTACTCAGCACCCACGTAGGGCCTGAAAGTGGGCCAGGACGGTCAGAATCGCTGTTAAACGCGCTAAACCGAGCGATCACGAAAAAACGGTGCTCCGCGTCACACCTATACCTCAAAAAACGGTGCTCTTCGTCGTTTCCCCCGAAACCGGTGGTTATCTGACAACTCAGCCTCAAATGTGGTGGTTATGTGTCATTTATTAGAGATCCATCATTGCATGTAACCCGAATAGGCTGAATTATAAAGCCCATATCGGTGTCTCCTCTCTCTCCCTGTTATGGTGCGCTTAGCCCATATGTAAAACTCTTATGTACCAAACCCTAGACCTATTTGGTCCTATTTAACACGCAACAGCACGCAGAGACAAATGCGTTGCTTTACCCCCCCCCCCCCGATTTCCACATGGTATCAGAGCAGGCTCTTCTCTGACATCGAGCCAAATCCCATCGCAACAACAGATCCAATCTACTATCACCAAGAACCAAAACCAAATACTGATCACCCGATCCCACAAACCTAGAACCAGCAAATACCAATCGCATCATCCAATCCCACAAACCAAAACCCATCTACAGAACCTAGTATCATTGAGATCAATCACCATCCGCAAGACCACCCGAAACCAATCACCATGGCCTCTTCAAACTCCACGGCGCAGGGACTTGGGCAACCTCCGTCCGAGAAACTCACGAGGGCTAACCATCTGCTGTGGAAGGCACAAGTCATACCAGCGCTTCGAGGAGCGCGGATGCTTGGCCTGGTTGATGGGAAGGAGGCCAAACCACCGGAAACCATCAAGCTGATGAAGGAAGGCAAGGAAAACACGGTCGAAAATCCTGCTTTTGAGATCTGGATCGAGCGCGATCAGCGTGTGCTGAGCTACTTGCTCGGTTCACTTTCCACGGACATCCTGTCGCAAACCATTGGCCTGGAACATGCTCATGAGGTATGGGCCTTGGTTGAGTCCCTCTTTGCCTCCAGATCCAAGGCCAATCGGACCACCCTTCGAGGAGGTCTGACGAATACCAAGAAACTTGATCTCACTGCCGATCAGTACATAGCGAAGATGAGAGGATTCGCCGTGGAGCTCATCACAGCAGGCCGTGATGTTGATGATGAAGAGTTGGTTGAGTTCATCCTCAACGGACTAGATGAAGACTACAATGGGCTTGTCTCCGCAGTCAACGCTATGGAAAGGTGTACCGTGAACGATCTCCAAGGTCTGCTTGCGGCTCACGATGCGCGTCAAGCGATGCTCACAGGCGGTGGGGCAAAGGAATTCACCTCGTCGGCAAACATTGCTAACAGAGGTGGTGGCGACAACTACAAAACGAAGAAACCCGAAGGCAGTGGCGCGTATGGAGGTGGTGCCCCGATCGGCGCTTATGGTGGCGGCGGCGGCGGTGATCGCCCTAACGGCGCCTATGGTGGTGGTGGTGGATACGGCCGCCCACCACATGACTACGGTGGTGGTGGCAGTGGCTATGGCCGCCCACCACAAGCAGATGCAAACGGCGGTTCGTGGCGCCGCGATGATCGACCCTGGGGAGGATGGCAAGATGGCGGTGACCGCGCCCCGTGGCAAGGCAGCGGTGATCGTGCTCCCTGGTACAGTGGTGGTGACCGTGGAGGATGGCAACAACCAGGAGGCGGTGACCGTGCTCCCTGGCAAGGCGGTGGTGGCCGTGGTGGCTGGCAGCATCGTGGCGGCGGATGGCAGCAACCTGGTGGTTGGCAAGGCGGTGACCGCGGTGAGCGCGGTGACCGCGGCTGGCAAGGTGGTGATCGCCCACCCCCGTCCAAATTTCAGGACATATAGTGTCAGATCTGTAAAAAACATGGGCACCCCGCAAACGAGTGTTGGTGGCGCTACTCCGTCGACAAGAAACGAGGGCCACCACCACCACCACCCAATGCAGCTCCTGAGAAGAGTGCCAATGCAGCTTGTGCATATGGCATTGATACCAACTGGTATCCTGACAGCGGCGCCACCGACCACATCACCGGCAATCTTCAGAACCTAATGCTTCAGAACAAGTATCCCGGCAAGGATTCCATTCAAACTGCGAATGGAGAAGGTATGAGTATTAGTCATATTGGTCATTCATATATTGATACCCCAAATTGTCAGATTCATCTAAACAATATTCTTCATGTTCCTAGCACAACTAAAAATCTCCTCTCAGTTCATAAACTTGCTCTTGATAATGATGTTTTTCTTGAGTTTCACCCGTGGCATTTTTTTATAAAGGACCGCGCAACGGGGAAAATTCTTCTTAGAGGGGAGTGCCAAGGAGGTCTTTATCCAATTGTGTCTTCATCATTTTCCAATTCCAAGCAAGTGTGTGTTGTCACCAAGCCTTCAGCAGAAAGGTGGCATCATAGGTTAGGGCATCCATCAAATCTAGTTGTAAAATACATTCTCAATAAATTTAGTCTTCCATATGAGAAGTCATCTAGTGTTGAGTCTATTTGTGATTCGTGTCAAAGAGCCAAGAGCCATCAACTCCCATATCCTATTTCCACTAGTGTGTCTATTTTTCCATTACAACAAGTTTTCTCAGATGTTTGGGGTCCTGCTTCTACTTCTGTAGGACGTCATAATTATTATGTGAGCTTTATCGATGATTATAGCAAGTTTACATGGATTTATCTTCTCAAAAATAAATCTGATGTGTTTGATGTTTTTCATAACTTCATGCACTTTGTTGAAAGAAAGTTTGATAGGAAGATTATAACTATGCAAACTGACTGGGGTGGTGAGTATGAGAAACTCCACCCATTCTTTCAAAAACTTGGAATAAGTCATCATGTTTCTTGTCCACATGCACATCAACAAAATGGATCAGCAGAACGTAAACATCGTCATATAGTAGAGGTTGGTTTGTCCTTGCTTGCTCATGCATCTATGCCTCTTAAGTTTTGGGATGAAGCCTTTCTCACTGCCACCTATCTCATAAATCTCATGCCTAGCAAAGTCATCGATAATTTCACACCTACAGAGCGTCTTCTAGGATCTCCACCTGATTATAATTCTCTTAGAATTTTCGGATGTGCATGTTGGCCAAATTTGCGCCCTTATAACTCACACAAGCTTTCTTTTCGCTCAAAGCAATGTGCTTTCCTTGGGTATAGCACACGTCACAAGGGTGTAAAATTCTTAGACATCTCCACTGGTCGAGTATATATTTCCCGTGATGTAGTGTTCGATGAAAACATTTTTCCATTTGCCTCCTTAAACCCAAATGCTAGTGCTCTCCTACGGCAAGAAATTTTGTTGCTTCCTAAACATCTCACATCCAATTATGAGGGGTCAATTATGGATGATCTTATGACTAACAATACTGTACCTGTAAGTTCCTCTGATAATTTGCAGCTCATTGGCGAAAATCTTACTGAAAACTGTGAAGAAATGAGCTCAAAAGATGCAGAAACAGCAAAACACCTGGCTGCACAACGTGACAACAGCATCCACAGCAATCCCCATGCAGATATCGTATCTGACACGCGATCCGAGGAGATTCGCGGCCGATCCGAGGAGCTCTGCGCGTCTGCGAGCGGGCATCCCGCTGCTGATCCTGCAGGGCCCGCTGCGCGTCTGCCCTCCACCGCGGCAGCCGGCGCGCACCAACCCCAGGGCGCCACGCGCCCCTCTGCATCGACTCCTGCGCCCAGTGCGCCCATCTGCCCCGACCACCCGACCACGCCTGCCTCTGGGCTGGCGCCAGCGGGATCGTCTGCACCGCCCAGCTCTCTCTCTGCACCGCATGCAGGACCACAGGGATCTCCTGTGCAGCTGGCGTCAGCACTGAATCCCGTGCTGCGACAGGGATCTTCTGTGGCTAATCCTGCTGCAGACATTCCTGTGCGCAGAACAAGGCTACAAAAGGGTATTGTTAAACCAAAAATATGGACAGATGGCACTATTCGGTATAATCTTTCTGTGTGTACTGCAGGAGAACCAGCAAATTTAACAGAAGCATTGGAAACTCCTGAGTGGCGCCAAGCTATGGATGAGGAGTATGAGGCCCTTATGAGTAACAAAACATGGCATTTGGTGCCTCCATCTCTTGGTAACAAAAATACTATTGATTGCAAATGGGTGTTTCGTATTAAGAAAAATCCTGATGGAAGTATTGAAAGGTACAAAGCTCGTCTTGTAGCTAAAGGATTCAGGCAAAGATTTGGTATAGATTATGAGGATACATTTAGTCCTGTAGTCAAAGCAGCTACTATTCGTCTTGTTTTGTCTATATCTGTTTCTCAAGGTTGGAGTCTACGTCAGCTCGATGTCAAGAACGCGTTTTTGCATGGTGTTCTGGAAGAGGAAGTTTATATGAAGCAACCTCCTGGGTATGAAAGTACTCTTCTGCCTCATCACATATGCAAACTTGATAAAGCTCTATATGGTCTCAAGCAAGCCCCACGTGCATGGTATTCCAAGTTGAGCAACAAACTCCAAGAGTTGGGGTTTACTCCATCTCAAGGAGATACCTCCTTATTCATCTATAATCAGTCAGCTGTTACTATATATGTTCTCATTTATGTGGATGACATCATAGTTACTGGATCATCATCACATGCTATTTCCACATTGGTTAAAGATCTTAATCAACATTTTGCAATTAAGGATCTAGGAGATTTGCATTTCTTTTTGGGAATTGAGGTCAGGAAAGTTCATAGTGGTCTTGTTCTTACTCAAGAAAAATATGCAGCCGAGTTGTTAGCCAAAGTGGGGATGTATCATTGTAAAACTTTCTCCACACCACTTTCTGCTTCAGAACCATTGTCTCTTCATGAAGGAGATCCTCTTGGGCCCGAGGATGCCACAAAGTATAGGAGTATTGTAGGTGGATTACAATATTTAACTCTTACAAGACCTGATATATGTTTCTCAGTTAACAAGGTGTGTCAATTTCTACATGCACCAACTACAGTTCATTGGACAGCAGTTAAGAGGATTCTTCGTTATATAAAGGACACCATTACTACTGGTATTTCTTTCAGAAAATCTATGTCTACTTTGGTTAGTGCTTTCTCTGATGCAGACTGGGCAGGATGTATAGATGACAGAAAGTCCACTGGAGGATTTGCAGTATTCTTTGGACCAAACTTGATTTCTTGGAGTGCTAGGAAGCAAGCAACAGTGTCTAGATCCAGTACAGAAGCAGAATATAAATCTTTGGCAAATGCAACAGCTGAGGTAATATGGATTGAAACTATTCTCAAAGAACTTGGTATTAAACTAAAGGAGAAACCGTGTTTATGGTGTGACAACATGGGAGCTACTTATCTTTCAGCTAATCCTGTTTTTCATGCAAGGACAAAACATATAGAAATTGATTTTCATTTTGTTAGAGAAAGAGTAACTCAGAAATTATTGGATATCAAGTTTATTTCATCTAAAGATCAGGTAGCGGATGGCTTCACAAAACCATTGCCAGCTAAGGACTTGGAGATGTTCAAGCGTAATCTAAACTTGTACAAGTTTTGATTAAGGGAGGGTATTAGAGATCCATCATTGCATGTAACCCGAATAGGCTGAATTATAAAGCCCATATCGGTGTCTCCTCTCTCTCCCTGTTATGGTGCGCTTAGCCCATATGTAAAACTCTTATGTACCAAACCCTAGACCTATTTGGTCCTATTTAACACGCAACAGCACGCAGAGACAAATGCGTTGCTTTACCCCCCCGATTTCCACATCATTTTCTCCAAATTCTCCCATGAACCGAAACTCGTATAGTTTCAATGTTTCAGGTTTCTGGTCATGTATGGCGCCCAGAGGGTTACTCTCTATGATTCTGCGACTCCAAGTATCAAGCCAACACACTGTCATATGTGACCCTGAACAAGTTGGCGCGGGTGGATCTGTGCCGCAAGTATGCTTTCGAGTAGAACAAGGTCAACATCTGCGGTGAGGCCCAGAAGGAACGCATCGACTCCATGATTGAGAACCTTGAGCTATTCGAAGCGCAGGCCTTGTTGGATGTCAAGTGCTTCAAGTGAGGGAAGCAGTGCTTGGGGGCGGCGACAAAGAACTATGTAGGACCTGAATTCTGTGTCGAAGTCAATGGTGGAGCCAGGAGCCGGCTGCCCGCATCTCCTCCGGAATCAAGTAGAAGAAACTGGTTCAGCTAAGATGGTGCTTTTGGCAAATGCCAATCACTCAGGTCCTGCACTTCAGACTGGGGTGGCTTGAAACAGTTGATGCCTTTTTTTTTTCCTTGCGAGGATTTTGTTTTGTTACTTAATGCCAATTTGAACTGGCGAACCAGTTAAATCTTGTGATATGTCATGAGTTTTGGGTTATTTGTTCATGCTGTCTCGTTATGCAATGACGAGGTTTATGCATTTGGGTCTTGTGCGGATGGAGCCAGTTATGTATCTTTACTTTCTTGACATGTGGACTGCTCATGTAATCAAATGCACAATGTTGTACACAGTAGAGTAGATCTCAGGTCATTTAATCCTTCTTTTTCACAATACAATAACTTCAAAGCTGTTGAGATCCTAATGTCATGAAACTGTCCAAATGTTTAAGCATTCCGAAGTGGCCTGCATGTTTGAACAATGAAGGTTTAAATTAAGCAAAACAGGGCTGTGCAAATGTTTCATAGTTTTTCTTTTGCCAAGAATCTTGTGTTTAGAGTGAGCGAGTGAGTGACAGGTTCGGGGAGGCAGCGAGCGAGTGATACACCAAGTTTTGGGAGGCGGTGAGTGAGCGAAAATTTGGTGGCTGCCTGCTTGCGTCACACTGAGGAGAACGAGGGCCTGACAGGTTCAGATGTGGTTAACTGAAGATGTGAAGATGTTGGGTAGCAGCGACAGGTTCAGAGATTCAGGACGATGGGGCCTGAGCTTGACAGACGAGAACGAGAATACGAGATCATCAACGCAAAGTTTCGCGGAGACATTTCAGGCCAAAGATTGGCCAGCTGAGCTTTTATACATGCAATCGAGCACTAGGTCATGTATACCTCAAGAAACATTGACAGTCAGATACTGACTTTTTTGGTTATGGATGACTGTACATATCACAAGGACGACGGTTAGTATTTTCTTTCTTCTGCCATGTGAAAATTTTCATTGTCGCTATCATTTGGGCAAATACTAATATAGCCTGTTCCAACCTTGTCCAGTTTTCCAATCAAAACTTGAACGCAGGACAAAGCCATAGCAAAAACTTTCGAACGACAAGCTGAACAAGCACCGAGTGAGTCATAAGCATGCGAAAGCAGCTAGGTACTCTGGAGAATTGATTACAGAGCACAATGGTCATCATTTCCTGCTATATTTCTCATTGAACAAAGCATAACCATTTGCTAATAATAGCATATACTGAAAGGAAAAAATTTACAGTAACCTCATCCGCCTCAAGCCCTCACCCAAGAAACTGCTACAGGCACGAATGGCCAGTGAAGGGTGACAACTGACAAAGCTACCAAAATGATCACCAAAACAACTGGTGTTTTCCTATATGATCACCCTGCTAGCCAGTATTGTCTATGCCCCTGCTTCCACAGGGACCCTTTGCGCCAATCTCATCACACCTCTGTGCTCTCATTGCCGTCTGGGTCATTGAATGCTACCTGAATTTCTGCTATGACTCTACTTGCGTTATGCGCTGCCTGAATTCTTGAAATGGCTCAGCAGAACTGAAGAGTGCCAAACATACCCATGCGGTGTTCGGTGAGGATCAACTGTAAAAAGAAGACAGGCCTGTGAAGAGAAAAGTTCAGAGTAAATCACACCTTGTAGATAGACACGTCTAAACAAGTTATAACACATATGTAAAGCATTACAAAGACACCAACAAAGACTAAGTCTAACTGTGTTGCGTCAACTACAAAATATACTGGAAAAGAAAACCCTGAATACAGACCCAGCCAGAGATGTCTGGAGGGAGAGAAAGAGTACCGGATGTAAGCTTCATCGGGGAACAAAGGTTCAGAAGTCATATTTCGTTCTGCCACTCTTCAAGATTAGGCACAGCATATCAGACAATTGAGAGGTTGAATTGTAGAATTCCCATGCCTCAAGCATCAAGCGCTTTCTTGAACCTTTGAAATGGACAACCTGAGAATAGAATGTCAGATTTGGAATGTTATCATATTCAATGAAAAAACACTGCATATCAGCATGCTCCTGGGAGGCTGAGAGCTGGAGCTTCCCAAAATCAGCACGTGGAACACTGACAAGTGGCAAGAATGAAAAATACAGTGTAACAATAACAGAAGAACAACACAACTGTGCAATGTACTAGTGTTTAAGCAAAAACAAATTCTATCATGAAAAGGTCATGATCAAATAAGTTCTTAGAGTAGGAAAAAATGCTATACCTTAACATCCAAGGGCATACCATGAAACTGTCCAGCACCTTCAGGTGGAGTCCAATTATAAACCGCACAAGGCAAAAACAGAACGGATGCTCCATTGACTTCACCTGTAAATATTTCAGGCCTAGAAAATTTCCCAAAAGCTGATGGTAGATAAGACTTCACAACCCATGCCAGTGCTAGTTGATCACCAAGCATGCGAGAAGCCTTTATATATTTTAGGTTGTATGCTTCAAGGACTTTCTTAAAGAATTCAATAGCCCTAAAAGCAAAGAAAGGAATTATTTAATGTAATGCCAAGTTTTCATACTAAGATCTGTTACATACTAGTACTCCCTCCGTTCAACAATAGATGACTTTCACATATCTATATATGGATGTATCTAGACACTAAAATATGTCTAGATACATCCATATATAGATATGTGGAAGTCATCTTTTGTTGAACGGAGGGAGTAGATGTTAACTTACTTAGAGATGCCATCTCTGGTCCCTCTCACTGCCACAAATCCAGAGTTCAGAGGTTGGCCTTTGTTATTACGAAAAGTAAGAGCAAGGTGACAGTGAGGATATGTATCGAAGATATGTCCAAGATCCTCAACCACTGCCATATCAGAATCAGTGAAAATATAATGACTAAAACTGTTCCCTTGGTCAATCTCCTCAAGTTTTAGCTCTAGAAAGGCCTGAAAATGAACCAGAAACACAAAGATATCAGTATTTTAGAAGAAAATAATGCATATAGATGACTGCACGGCAGTAATATTTCTAGATCACATAAGCAGTAATTCTGATTTCCGAGAAAGCATATGCAGAAAGATGTTGTTTGCATCAAACATATAGACTTACAATGTAGGACTTGATTCTCTGAAGCATCAGATTTCCTCGAGAATAATTTCCTTCAATAGGAAGTATTGTGGTCCTCCCTTGATTTATTGACAATTTTGATTTAGGGTCAGTCAATATTATGACTTTGCTTGTCGGCATTGACACCTACAGAGTTCTACAAATAAGATCAGACGTTAAACAAACATCCTTGCAATCACCAATATATATGTCCCTTCTACTTTTGAAGATTCGATTTATATGCCAGAAGGCTAAAATCGATAGTGGATTCTGTAAAAGGGTGTGCTAGCTGGGTCATAGTGATGTCAATCGTTCTATTTAGTCTTCGCTACATTCGTTCCTCTTTCTACTACCAAATAACTAGCTCTCAGAATTCTCTTAGCTGAGAGTGATTATGAAACATGCAAAGAACATGACAAGACATTTAAGCATCTTGGTAGTTAGCTACTGGCGAGCACAAACAAGAAGAAAAGGAAGAAGTACCTGTATGAAACTGACGAAAGTGTTAAGAACAGCCATGGACCTTTCCTCCTTGCTATAAGAATGCTTTCCCACAGTTACAGCATCAGATGACATTTTGCCAGCTCCAGCTGGGCCAGAATTGTAGGTTGTGAAAACTGTAATAAAAGAAACAGGTCCTCCAGAATATTTTCTTTCACTTGATAAACTGATCTTATTCACAGCTTTAAGTCCTGAGGAAAATAGTAAAATGCAGTCAGTAGCTACAAAATAGATGCTGATCTCACCATAGTAGCCGGAAACGGGGTCGACGCCGCGTTCCTCGACCCAGGGTCGATCGACCCAGATCGAGGGTCGGGAACGACGGTGGGTCGACGTGGGTCGAGGCCGGGTCACGGTCCCGGTCGATGCATACTAAAGCTATGTAAGATTCCAAGGTGAAGTAGGTACCAGGCATCCCGTATTCCCGTCGCAGCTGACGCGCTGTATGCGCCGTATTCGTCCCGCTGCCGGCCGGAACGCCGCCGCCGACGCACTGTGGCCGTATGCGCCGTCTTCGTCCCGCCGCCGTCTCCGTTCATCTGTCGCGCCATCGTCGGAGCTTAGCCGCCAGATAGCTAGTGAGCCGAGGAGTCCGGCGGACCGCCTGAAGCACCGCTCGATTGGAGTGCTCGACTTGATTTGTGGTTGGGTGATTCATTTGTGCTTCTGGGGAAGTTACAATACGAGGCGCTAGATGGGATCATGGGAGGAAGTTGCTTCGGGAGAAATAGTCAACGTGCTAGTTTGCTCTAGGCTGACATAAGGCCCCACAGTATTAATCAATTTCCTTTTACGATTAAAATGCTGAGTGGAGGTCCTAATTTCCTGGCATGATTTTTGCCTACGTTTCACATAATTAAAGGAAAAAGTATTGCCTACCATGACCAGTCTTATGGCACCAAGGATCATCGACCCAAAATGGCATGGATCCCGATCCTCGACCCAAATTGGCGTACCAAAGATGTATATCCCTCGTCGAACCTCGTTCCTCGTAGTGGCGACCCTCGACCCGCGACCCCGTTCCTCGACCCGGACGATCCGGATTCCTGGCAACTATGGATCTCACTCACGCTACAGAAGCATGAATAACCTTATGTGGTATCCTGAAGCCTAACTGGCACTGTTAAATGCATATCACAGAACATCGTAGACTGTGGTCGCTAAATACATTCAGCACAGCATGAACTACGTACAGTCTCCAAGTGCTAATAACAGTATTCTACTAGTTTCCTACTATTCCCAGAATTGGGATAATACTGTTAAAGCTCACATATGAGAATCAGTCTGGTGAATCATTTGTTATATGGAGACAATAAGAGATTGCACATTTATAGTATGTACGGCTGAAAGAACACAGAACGAAGTGATCTGTTTTCATACACCCATTCTTCGAATAAGAGGTCAAGAACGATAACCGTGTGTCAAACATTGGTGTTGCCAAGGTATTACCGACGTGGTGTCAAATACTCCCTCCGTTCCATATTAGTTTGTCGCTGATTTAGTCCAAAGTTGTACTAAATCAGCCACAACTAATATGGAACGAAGGGAATATGTTACAGTCTGTAATATGCGTACTGTTTTATATGTTTTTCATTACTCCCTCCGATCCGTTTTAAATGTCGTAATGTGAGCCGTTGATTTGTACTAACCTAGTTGTTTGTCTCCGACACTTAATCCGGATCGGAGGGAGTAGTAGTTTGTAATTGTACCAATATATGACGGTTCTGCATAATGTTGTGGTGTCAACTTGAATGTTGCTTCGCCACGCCTTAGGGGCCAATTCTACTGACCCCCCAACTACCAAACACACAAACAGAAATCGGCTGTCACAATTCACAATGCGCAAAACTGAAAGGGAGTAGAGAAACCTTGGCACTGGAGGCGATCGGGGCGGCCCTCGCCGGCGGCAGGGCCGAGGATGAGGCTATCGGGACGCTTCGGCGCGGCAGGACGTGGCAGGTTCAGGCCCTGCTCCGGCGCCCAGCTCAGCCGCAGCCTGGAAACTGCAACGACGAACACAGATTAGATCGTCAGGAGGGCAAGGTGCGCAATGTGTGCCAAAATCGAGAGGAGCAAGGCGTCGCGGGGCCGTACCGGAGTAGATCAGCGGCGCGAGCAGGATGATGAGGAGTAGCGGGATGAGGGGGACCGCACGGCTTCGGGGCCTCGAGATCGCCATGGAAGCGGCGGCGGAGAAGGACTGGAGTGAAAGCGATGTTCCCCCTCCTCGGCAGTGGTGGGGGTGGGTAGTTTTACATTTAGCCACCGTTACTTCCGAGGAAAATGTATTCGTGTGCTCCAAAGTCCAAACTACTCTGCTCTAACAGACGTAGGGCGAATAATGAAAATATACTACAACTTTCTTTCTAAGGACCTTATTGAAACAAGTATAGCACAGCACCGCGCACCGCCGCCGAATTGATTCTCCTGGGGCTGTGTGTGAGCCCCATCTCCATCGTTCCTCTTCCCCGCGGCAACGCAACGCAACTCCCAGCCCCGAGCCCCATTCGTCTCGAAGCCTCACCTCCCCGCCGGGGACCGGGATGTCCTCCTCATCGGCTGCCGCCGCGTCGGCGCCGAGGGGCAACCCGGCGGACGCGCTCCGCCGCAACCGTATCCTCTCCAGCAAGCTCTACTTCGACGTCCCGGGCTCCAAGGTCAGTCGCTCGCTCGCTCGCTCGCGGAAATGCTCCCCGGGTTTACTCCGTACACTCGTTAATCCGTGGCGCGGTTGCGATTGCGTCTCGCAGGCTCCCGTGGTCTACTCCACGGCGTACGACATCGCCTTCCTCGGAATCGAGAAGATGTGAGCCGGCTGCTTGCTTGCTGCCTCCAGTACCCGCATATACATGCCCTGGCTACGTCTTACGCTGTGCGCGGGACATCTTGTGCAGGCACCCGTTCGATTCCTCCAAATGGGGACGCATATGCAGGTTCCTCACCAGAGAAGGCCACCTGGAGAAGAGCCGGGTTGTTGAGCCATTGGAGGCTTCCAAGGAAGACTTGCTGGTGGTACGAACCAGTAATCAGGAAGCTATTTTTCCCCTGTTTATAGTGCATCGTCTTCTTATCATTCGATGCCGTTGCGTAACCAGGTTCACACAGAGTCATATTTGAACAGCCTCAAGAGCAGCTTCAGAGTTGCAGCCATTGTAGAGGTACTAATTACTCAGAAGAAGAAGTTCAGTCCGCCTTACTGATAGTAGCAATTTGTGCAGTGGAGGCTCCTAAAGACATGTTTTAATTTAGGTTCCTCCGGTAACGCTCATTCCTAATTGGGTGGTGCAGCAAAAGCTACTGTACCCCTTCCGGAAGCAGGTGATAGCTTGTGATTAGCTGCCCCCATATGTACTGACAAGAACCAGATGGGTAATTTGAGTACCAAGGAAACTCTATAAGCTGCTGTGTATTTTTTTTCTGTAGGTGGGCGGGTCCGTTTTATCAGCCAAACTTGCGCTTGAGAGAGGATGGGCCATTAATGTCGGTGGAGGATTTCACCATTGTTCGGCGGAGGAAGGGGGTGGATTCTGTGCGTACGCTGATATTACGCTCTGCATTCAGTTTGCCTTTGTCCGATCAAATATTTCAAGGTCAGAAACTTATACCAATCAGTGTGTAACTATAGAAACTATATTCCTTTAGTCTTCAACTATTCGTATGATTTGTACAAAGCATGTGCTTTCCTGCACAGTTGTGAATATATCTGTGTTGAGAATCATCCTCTGTCATGTTATAGTCATGCTTTCTTCCCAAGCACTATGTTTTTCCAATTATGCAATACTTGTGTTGGCAGTGCAATGGAAGGATTCCAACATATGTACAATTTTTACTAACTAATTTAGCTTCATAAGTACCTATACTTTTCAAACACCTGCAGAGTAATGATCATAGATCTGGATGCTCACCAAGGAAATGGCCATGAAAAGGATTTCGCTAATGATGGTATGCCCTCTGTTTTGTTCTTCTTTTATTTTGTGTTCGCTATGATGACCCCAATTTTTCACTTGCAGAAAGGGTTTACATTTTAGACATGTACAATGCTGGAATTTATCCCTTCGTAAGTATCACCATCTAGAATTCTTGTTACACATGTGGGGCTTCAAGATTATATTTTATTCTGTTGGTTATACTTTGACTATAATTATGAAATACTGGGTTCAGAATCGCTTACTCCCTGCGTCCACAAATAAGTGTACTTCTAGAATTGGTCTTGGTCAATTTTTTTAAATTTTGACCAATTTTATAGAAAATAATATTAACATATAAGATATAAAATCTATATACTATGAAACTATATTTCAAAATGGATATAATCATATTTCGGAATATAACTTCCAGTTCAGAATGATGCAATTGGGCATCGATGACAATTGAAAGAACAGAAGTCTCTGTTGTGTTTACTAAAATTATTTGTTGTGTCTATTTCTTTGTATCTAACTAGAATTTGTTACACCTGTGGAGCATCAAGATTATTTTTTATTCTGTTGGTTATAGTGCTATACTTTGACTATCATAGTATCATTATGAAATATTGGGTTCAGAATTACTTATGCTGTACATGTTACTTGTCCAAAAAAAAAATTATGTCATGGTGTAGGCCATTTCTGTTCTCGGCTCCAGAAAAGGATCTATATCATGTTTTGGAATATAACATCCCAGTTCAGAATGATGCAATTGGGCATCGATCACAACAAAAAGAACAGAAGTCCCAGTTGTGTATACTAAATTATTTGCTGTGTCTTTCTTTGTATCTAGAATCCCCACTGTCCAAAGTTTAGTCTGTCATCCTTGTCACCAACTTTACGTTCAATCCTTGTGTATTGTCATTCCATTTTTTTGGATGCATATAAATATTTATGATATTGTATAAACTGACATAACTTTATTTTAGGACCATGCTGCTAAGCGGTATATTGATCAAAAAGTCGAGTTAGTTGTAAGTTACATTGAGCTGTTGGTTATTTATTTCTCTTTATTTTTTCATGTAATTCAAATATGAATTGAGTGCGTTATGTGATTGTTCATTTTAGAGTGGAACAAAGACAGATGATTACTTGGATCAGCTTGACAAAGCTCTGAAGGTACTTTTACACTTATGGATCGGTTGTTCGCTAAATTTGCATTTATAAATGAAATTGTTCCTGTGTGCAATGGATAAGGAGAATTATTAGGGAAAAGATGGTATTTGAGATGTCATGTCCTACATGATAAAGTTCTAGGATGACAGTAAACTGGACATAGAGGCGATTTTGATATACTATTTTAGATTGTGAGGTAAAGAGCATAGTGTTTAATAAGTTATTTGCGGAGGAAGGATTCAACTGAAACGGAGGTTTGAGGTTGGGAAAATATATGTTCAAAATGGGTAGCACTTGGGCAACATAATTTTTCATGTTACTTTCTGATGAAATGTTCATACCCAATGACCGCTGGCAATACTCTTTCGTCTGTTATTCAACTTTGCAACTTAATGCACTTTGAAACATACTTGTTCTCCATGTTTGACAGACTTGTTGCACTTTTAACCGTTCACCCTTGTTTTATATTCATAATTTAATTTTGTCACAAGGCTTTCTATTTATTCTATTTACAGTTCCTCTTGGATCATGTTATTTGCAGGTGGCACAAAGTAGATTTCAGCCCCAGTTGATTGTTTATAATGCTGGAACAGACATCCTCGATGGTGATCCATTGGGCAATTTGAATGTACTTCTCTGATCATCTCTGTATTTTTTCACAAAGATTGGACCCATAAACAACTTGCCTGTGCATATTGTATTCTGCGACCCGAGGAAATTTCTTGATGGCATCATTATAGAGAATCTTAACCATGAACGCCAACCAAGAGTAGTCCGCTATTTTTCTCCCTAAGCAAGACTAGTTTATTATAGACACTCGTCTATTAGCAACATACTGCCTTTGTTTTGCTTCTGTTCCTTGCACCAATTGGTGCTACACTGCTGAATTCGACATGTTTTCCCCCAAAATTTCAGATAAGTCCAGAAGGTGTGGTAATGAGAGATGAGAAGGTGTTCAGATTTGCAATAGATCAAAAGATTCCAGTTCTAATGTTGACATCAGGTGAACCACGTCTCCTATTATTTTTGTTTTGGTTTCTCTCGTGCGAATTCACATACATCAATTACTAATACCGCATCTGTATGCACATGCCTCACCTTCTTCTCAGGAGGCTACATGAAGTCGAGCGCACGAGTAATCGCAGATTCGATCATCAATCTCTCACAGAAGAACTTGATACAACTAGGTAGCCAGCTAGGCTAAATGAGCACCTACCACGACTGTTCAACCTGCAGGACACATCTAATGGATGTATATATCTTGTATGATATTAGTTAGTATGCACGTTCCACAGAAAAACTTGTCACCTTGTATATATGTCATAAGGCCTTTGTTTCCAAGAAGAGTAAGCGACAGGGAAGCTTAGAGAGGGTGATCATGACAAGAGAGAACACTTTGAGATCCCAGTGGATCCTCATTAGGCCATCTCGATCGTCAAACTATACGGGTTTCAGTTAATAATTTTTCCTTGGAGTTATTAACTATACCGTCTTGTGCTCTATATATATCTTGAAGGTGATCAAGAAAGGTATAAATATGCTTGTTTTGTCCCACTGGGTTTTCCTGGTAGCTCGTAAGGCCATTTTTTTGGGGCTTCCGTCACCCGTTCTGATAATCTTACAGGTCACTGCTCTGGAATTCCTGCTATTTGGAAATTTGTTTCCTTGCTTTTCAGAATCATAACAGCTTTTTTTTTTTGACGAAAACGCAAAAGCCTTGCGTTTCGATGCATTGATAGAAAAGATAGTTTATGTACAAGCCTGAGAACAGGCGACCCCACACCATACAACTCAACCCGCTACCCTAGGGGAGAAGAAGTCCGAGGCCACTAGCCCCTGCGCTCACCCAAGAACGAGCCTCGGCCTTGATGGTTTCCATCAAAGCGCCAACCGAGGGTCTTGCGTTGTCGAAGACGATCGCGTTCCGCTGCTTCCAAATCCACCAGGCCACGAGCATAATGGCCGACGAGGTACCTTTACGCAGCAGCCTAGGGGTGGCTTGAAGAGCGAGCTTCCACCACTCCACGAAGTCGTCCTCCACAACCGGTGGCCTTGCCGTGGATCGAATCCAAGATAAGACCTCGTGCCAGATCGTCCGCGAGAATGAACACCCTGTGAGGATATGACTCATCGACTCCACACCCTGGTCACAAAGCGGGCAGCTAGCCTGGTGTGGAAGCCCACGGCGCGCCAACCTCTCACCCGTCCAACAGCGATCCAGGCAGGCAAGCCAGATGAAGAACTTTACCCTAGGGGGTGCCCATGCCTTCCAGTTAAGCTTCCAAGATCTCGACACGATCGCTCCCCGGAATAGCGCCTCGTAGCAAGATTTGGAAGAGTACTGGGCGTCAGGTGACCACCGCCAAACCAGGCGGTCTGGGACCCCCTGTAGCTGGACCCTTTGAAGCATCCTCCACACCCTGATATATTGAAGAAGAGCCAGCGGACACAAGGCTCCCGTGATGTCCGAGATCCAGCGTCGATCAACCACCGCCTCCCTAACCGTCCGAGATTTCTTCCGACGTTTGTGTATCAGTGCTGTAAGGTTAGGTGCGATGTCCTCCATTGACCTACCTTCCAACCATTTGTCCTTCCAGAAGAGAGCCACCGATCCGTCTCCTAGGACCATCTCAGTGGAGATCGCAAAAATCTGGTGCTCCACTCGGGAGAATTGCATATCTAGGCCCCTCCACGGTCGCTGAGGGTCAGTGTGTAACCTCCACAGCCAGCGTGCACGCAAGCTAATCGAAGTGCGGACGAGGTCGGGGATCCCAAGTCCACCTAGGCGTAACGGTCGGCAAACCGTTGCCCAGTTCACGTGGCAGTGTCCCCCGTTAGCCGCCGCCCTCCCCGTCCAGAGAAATCCCCGTAAGATCTTTTCAATCCTTTTCAGAATCTTCTTGTTAGCGCTAATGACCACCAGTTGATGGAGGGGGATTGCCGCTAGAACTGCCTTGACTAGCGCAAGTCTCCCTGCCTTTGGCATCATAGCCGCCTTCCAAGATGGGAGTTTGTCAGCGATCCGATCAACCAGCGGCTGCAGAGCCTCGCTGGGCAGCCTCCGTAGCCCAAGTGGGATGCCAAGGTACTTGACCGGGAATTGGGCAAGTTGGCACCCCATTACCGCGGCCGCCTCAGTTGCCTCCTCCTCCCCGCAGCCGATAGGGGAGACCGAACATTTGGCGAAGTTCGTGAGGAGCCCCGAGGCGTGGCCGTAGAGCGCAAGAATCCTTCTGAGATTTTGCAGCTCTGTGGGTTCCGCGTGGCAGAAAATCACCACATCGTCCGCGTAAAGAGATACCGTGGTAACCAGGTCCTGACGTGCCACCCTGCGCAAGACTCCAAGCTCTGCGGCCTTGGTGAGCACCTTATTGAGCGTGTTGATCACTAGGACGAATAGTTGCGGCGAGAGGGGGTCCCCCTGCCTCAACCCCCGTCTATGCCAAATCGGGGGGCCTGGCTCGCCATTGATAACAGCTTTTGCCTGAAAGAGGTTGATGGTTTGGGCTGTCGGGCCACCAGCTTGGTCTGAACTGAGCTTCATCATTCAGTGTTTGAATCGATGCCAGGTAAATTTGTCAATGACTGGAACTTTCCTCAGCAGAACAGTTCAACTCATGTCAAAATGCAACAAGGCCCTACATAGACAAGTAGATACATTACCATATACTACTAGAAGACTAGGCTACACCTCTGACCAATCCCAGCACTACGTAGGCCAGGATATCTGTCCAGTCTTGATCTAACACTATATACCAAGACATGGACAAAAGACTAGAGAGAGAAAAACAGAGGCAGCGCCATTGCCAGCAAACAGAGTCCCTTTCCTGCCTCCTTCCCGGCCTACCCTGACAGCCTACTCAAAGCCTTCCGCGCCACCGGGCCAGCCTACGGTAACCTTGTCGTCGCCGCCGTCGTCGCGTCCTCGATCACCTTCCTCAGAGCTTCCTTGAGCGATGTTTCCTCCACGACGTAGCCAGCCTCCTGCAGCAAGCATTTGAATGGTATTACCACGCTTTGTTAAGCTTCATGATCAAGTATTCTGACCGGGATGGCTTTCAGACATGCCAGGTCGTCAGAACTTCTACTCTAACATTGTTACTTGTCGTCTGCACTTTCAAAAAGAAGACATGCCAGGTCGCTAGAACTTGTACTCCAACATTCTACTTGTCGTGGGAAGTTTCATAAAGAACATTAAGAAGTTAGGGCAGATGTACGTAACAGATGATTGTGCAAGTGTAGGAGACCTGTCAGACAGTGCAATATCGGTTGCCTTAGTCAGCTTAAGCTTGGAACGTGTGTAATTCCAGTGTTTAACTATGTGTATCGGGGCTTAATTGGTCAAAGCAACCATGTCTGCTAAAACCAATTCAACCAACATAACTCTAGTAATTTGACGTAAAGAATTTTTTTTGACTTTCAGTTTTGATCTGGGAAACCACTGACTCGCTAGATTCTCTACAGATCTGCTGTAGTCTTTTTTGTGAATACATTTCAGAGATTCGGTAGGGATGGTCTGTCTAATCCAGGTCAAGCAAACCAAGTTTCCACTGTGGGCTTCTCGAAAAAGAAAAGAAAACTTTCCCCTCTGGTTCCTCGTAAGTTCAATGGTAGAAATGTAGGAGCCGTCGAAGCTTCTTATTCTGACTACACTATTGTAGGCATATGAGTTCTGTAGTATATGTTGACAACGTTGCCGCGTGGTTTGTATGTATTCCCTCCGTCTCAAATTAAGTGTCACAAAATTTGACAAAAAATAGATGTATCTAACACTAAATTATGTCTAGATACATCAACTTTTGTCAAACTTTGCGACACTTAATTTGAGACGGAGGGAGTACGAGTGTTTTAGCGTAGCCCAGGACGGGAATAAAAGGAAGGTGAAAAACATAGTAGTAGCAGTAGGTAGACTTCTTACTGTTACTCGCAATGTTAGGCTGGCCCGTGCAAGCGCGCCGCTCTCCTGTCTCGCCTCCACGGACACCACGGTGAAACTGCCCATCTCCTTCAGCCGTGCCAGCAGCGAGATCAACACCTCTGAAATATCGCATTCCACTCGCACCGTCACCCTCACGCTCACCTCATCTCGGGGCTGAATGGATGCCGACGACGTCGATGCCCCGGTGGTCACGTCCACCTCTATCTTCTCCGACGAGCCGTCGTCGCCACCCGCGGGTCGGTTCAGGCCGAGCTGCGCTTCCAGCTGCCGGTTCTGGTCTTGGAGGTGGGACACCTGGGTTATCAGCTCGGCCATGTACTCCGTTGTGCTCGCAAGAACATTGGCCTTGTCTTTCTACAGAATGAACGATCGCCAATTTTTGAGATGCTGTAAATCTTGCATTGATGTATACACGTACGATCGGTACTTGATGGTTTGATTTGGAGTCACTCGTACCTTGGAACCGGGAGGGAGCAGCGTCCTGAGGCTCTGGAAGCTGTCGTTGAGCCGCTCGCGCCGGCGCCGCTCCGAGATCATGTGGTGCAGCTGGCTGGTGGTGGACGCCGCCGGTGGCGGCTGCGCGCTCCCGCCCTCATGATGCGCCGCCGCGAATTCCCGGTTGCGCATTGCCGTGTGCACGCTCATCAGGAGCGAGATGCACTTCTTGGCCATCCTCTGCCCGGGCACGCCTGGCGGCGGCAGCGCCCTCGGCGCTCTCGCCGCGCTGTACGCCTTGAACGCCGTCGTCCGCCGCGGCGACGTGCGGTGTCGGGCCAGCCATTGTGGACACGGTGGAGGCATCGGCGAGATGGCCACAAGCATAGCCTGCGCCAACGCGGCGTCGTCGCAGGGTTCTACGGCCGGGAACTCGCGCCGGCCGTATACCGGCGTGAGCAAGCCGGACAGCGGCGACGCCGGCATCAGTGGCTGGCCCGCCGCGGCGAGCGGCGTCACCATTGCTCGGATGAGTGAGGAGTACTCCGGGCTCCCGATCGAGAGCGACGGCATGGAGGAGGATGAGGACGACGGGCGTGCCGCCGGTGGCAGCTCGAGGATCTCCTCCAGAAGCGACTGCTGCACGTGATCCGCCACCGCGGCCGCTGACTCCGACGTAGTCGACAGCCCGACCTCGATCTCCCCGCTCTCGCATCCCATGAACACCGCCATCTGCCACGATCGTCATCAGCTCGCTCATTTGAAACAATGCATCTACAAAGCAGTTAGTTGGGGCTCGTACAAGAAACGCACGCCACGTACCTTCGCGCCGGCTTCCTGCAGGGAGAAAAAAAAGAGCAATGTCTGCAAACCTCAGGAATCCGAATCACTTCAACTTTAGGCCAGGGTATGTATCGGGTCAAACATTTGAAAGATGAAGAGAGGTATTCGTGTGCACTGACAAGGTAGAACTGCTGCTGCACTTGCAGCGACGCCGACGCCGTCAGGTCCGGCTCCGGCAGCTGCACGTACGCGCGGCCCTCCTTGTACGCCCACCCGGGCACACATCTGCGTGCTCCACTACACAGTCAGAATCCGAGCTGGAAGAACCCCCACGACGGAACTGAAATCGCAATGCGTACCCGCTCACGACGGCGCAGAGCGCTCCTCGGTACGCCTCGAACATCGCCCGCGCGCGATCACCGCCGCCGACCCACGCGTCCAGGCAGAACAGATGGCTGCCGATCAAGATCAAATGCGCTGCTCGGTAAGAGCGAAAGGAAAACGAGCTAGCGCGACAACGAAGCACGCACGAACCTGGATGAGGGCTGGCCGGTCACCGGCGCCCAGACGCAGAGGTAGAGGCAGCCGGGGACGCGCGCCGCCGCGCGCTCCAGGACACGCGCCCGGGGCACCGCGGCGAGCGAGAATATGGCGTCCATAGAACAACCACCGGCCCGTGCGAGCGTCCCTCTCATCTTAAGAGGAGTCCACCGGCCCTCCATGGTCGGCGACCGCGTCCATGGCCGTTAAACTGTGTCTCTGCTTGCGTGCTGTCTGGCTCTCGCGCGCGCATATGTATGTGTATACGTGTATGAATAGTTGTGGTGGTAGGACTGTTCCATGTCTGATTGTCCGTTCCTTTCCTTTGTTCTAGCCTTGCCTGAAATGATCATCATCCCAACCGTTTGAACGTGGACTATTAGCAAGAGAACTCGAAGAATTTAACAGGAAAACCTTTACGCTTACGTGACAGAGGCGAAGCAGCAGAAACAGTAGTGACGCCACGTTGACCTATGTATACCAGACAACTAAGAGAGGAAACATCATCTGCGACTACGCGTTCCATTCTGGGACTGTGCTGCTCCGGACAAAAAAAAAAGAAGTCATGCATTTTCTTAGAGGCAGGACTAGAAGTTCTGTATGGAGATACGGACTAGAGAAAACATACAACTTAGATGTCGCGGCGTGTTGAATTCTCACGAAACGGGTTTTACGTCCCCTTTTATAAATAAAGCAACTCATAGTCAAACAACGGTTCACACACCCAACGCGAAAGTAGGAGTAGTCCGCTCAGGCCGCAGCACAACAAAGCCCAACACGAAAGAAAAATAACAAACAGACGTTACAACTCCAGGCGGACTAAAGCTTAGTGGCACGAGCCGCCGTCAGGAGGTCCTGAATCGCACCGTCCAGCCGCTTCAAGTCCCGCCGTCTAGAGAGAGGGTCCACTGCTGCAAAAAGGCTAAAAATTTAAACACAGAGTTAGAGCATCTCTAACAGAGCCCTCAAAACGCCGAACCGTAAACGCCTTTTAAGGGTCGGAAAGTGTGCGTTTTTTGCGCGAAAACGAGCCGCGCAATAGAAGTATCCGTAAAGCGGAACCTTAAAACAGAACTCGTTTTCGCGCAAACCTTAAAAACAATTAAATGTTCAGAATTTCAACAGTAGTTTAGCAAATAACATAGTTTTGAACATCAAAATATTGAACATCTCAATCCACATGACCAAAAACTTGCATACGAAAGCCCACCGCTAACCTACACGTCATCTCCATGACCGGAATCACCACCGGCACCTCCACCACCACCGGCACCTCCACCACCACCACCACCACCACCACCACTAGCACCACCATCGCCATTGCCATTGAGCAAGGCTTGCTTCCTCCGTTGCAAGATCTCGCGCCTAGCGGTGTCATGCCACTCCAAGGTGATTGCGTCCATGTCAGCTCGGTTCATCATCATGATCTTGTTCTCCTACGCAAGGAGCTTGACGACGGACTTGTTCTCCTCCGCAATGACTCTTCTTCGCTCAATCTCGTCCTTGTGCATCCCATCTTCCCGGAGTACATGCCACCTCTCTTTCTTCTCTTTGGATTTCTTCTCGGCCATGATTTGCTTCGCCTCCAATGACTTGGCAGAGAGCATCTCATTGGACTTCACCATTTGGTCAAGTTTCTCCCTCAAACTAGCAGCCTCGGCTTCCTTCAAGATCCTAAGCTTGGATTTCTTGTTGCCTTCGGGCTTGTTGAGGCTCCTCTCTCCATTGTCATCTTCATCATCTTCGATATGTATTTCTGCCCTTTTACTTGGTTCTTGGAGTGACAATTTCCACTTGTCACTATTCTGGAGTATTTTCCAACAATAGTCCAAGGTAAAGGGCTTGTTCTTCCACGCCGGCATGTCCTTGAACCGCTCCCTTGCAATGCGGTCCTACAAGCATCCAACAGTTGACATGATTCACAAATCAAGCAGGGCATTGCACATAGTCACAAGCAATGTAGCTTACCCAGTCACCCTCGACGGTACCACTTGGAGGGGCATTGTGCACTTGTTGCAAGCAGCCACTCCACCGGCTACAAGTTGTCTTGATCACGTCCCAGCGGCCTTGGAGTGATCGAAAGGTTCTTGACACCCTCTTCACATTGCGCGGTAGCAGTTGGAAGTATTTGTCCTCGACTCTTTGCCAAAACCTCGACCGGGCTTGATCAGTGCCGTGGATGGAGTTAAGGGACATACTCTCCCAAGCACGTATCAAGGTCTCATCCTCGACTACCGTGTAGTTGACGCCGCATTTTGGAGCATCTACCTCCTCAACCTCATCATCGTCGTCCTCAGCTCCACCCTCAACTCCTCCGTCGTTCTCGTCGTGTGTGTAATCACCGAGAGGTGTGGAATCGAGGTCCACGGACGCGGCGTTCAACATGTCAATGAAGGAGTTGTTGCCGTCGACCGACGGAACGCTACAAACGCATCGCGCAGAATCCTATCAAAATCGCTGGAATCGCATAATCGAAAAAATCGGACGAGTTCATACCTCGGGTTCGTAGATGGCGGCGGACCCTGGGCTTCGGTGGCGGCGGCGGCCAAATTGGCCGCTTTGGCGGCAGGTCGCCTCACCTTCCGTACAACATCCCTCTTCTTCACGTATGGGGAATCGGCAGCGGCGGCGCTAGCGGCCAGGGCTTTCCCGCGCCCGCGGTCCCGAGCCCCCTCCGCTTCTTGCCGATGGCGTCGACAGTAGTGGTCGCCGTGGGGCGGGAGCGGGGACGCGGGGCCGGCGGCGGTTGCTGGGCGGTGGCGAGATCTGGATCTGCCATCTTGGCCGTCTCGACAGGGACGGTGACCAGAGACGCATCGACGCCCTCCATGGCGGCTCGACGGCGATGGTCTTGGCTCGCCGGAGTAAGGGGAGAAGGAGAATCGGCGGCGGCGGCGGTGGAATGTATGATTGCGCGGGCTGAAGTTTCACTCCCGCCAATGCATGAAAGGGATATGGTTCACTCTACGGTTCGGACGCCAAAACGCCTATTTCCCGGGTTGGACAGGCAATTTCCCGGGCGCCCTCAAAAAAATTTACGGTCTCCCGAAATTTGAGGACTCTGCTATCGTCGTTTTTAAGGTTTCCGAACTGTGTTTGGCAGTTATTATACGGTTCCGCGTGTTTTGAGGGATCTGTTAGAGATGCCCTTAGAGACCCTTCTCAGAAAGACGCGCTCGATAACCATCTTGTTACGAATGGTCCACAAAGTCCAGGTCATCGCGGCGAATATTAACAAGAAGAGGCGCCTCCTCCTCCCGATTCTATTCGCCCGCACTTCAAGAAACTCGCCAAGGTCTAGGGCCTGCCACTCAGGCCCTAAAACCTCCGCAGCGAAGCTCCACAGGAAACGAGCTGCAGGGCAGGTAAGCAGTATGTGGGTACCCGTCTCCGGTACCGCACATAGGGGCATGTCCCATCGCCTGGACCCATACGCTTGACCACCTCCACGCCCGAAGGGAGGCGGACGCGCAGAAGCTGCCACGTGAAGATTTTAATCTTCAATAGCATATGCGCCTTCCAAAGACGGGAGACCCAAGCTACCGTAGGCCCCCAAAAAAGGGCTCGGTAGGCGGAACCAACAGACAACCTCCCCGAGGGCGAGAGAGTCCATGTGATCTCATCCGGGAAGTCATCTAAAGCATGTAGAAGGCCACGGTGCAGGATCTCCCAATTACGGGTCTCTAGCGGACCAAATGTGCGACGGAACCCGATGTTCCATTGTTCATTTTGAGCCGCCCCTACCACCAGGATTCTGGGATCTGAGCATCTAGCAAAGAAATCCGGGAATTCATGTCGTAGGGGGAGATCGCCTAACCAAGGATCCATCCATAATTGGGTCCCTCTACCGTCGCCTACGGAGAAGGAAGCCCCAATCCGAATCTCATGCTTAATGGCCTGTAGAGACCGCCAGAACCGAGAACACTCCTTCCTCTCGCATGCTAAGAGGGGGCATCCACGCAAATATTTTGCCTTGATAAGCTGGATCCATAACCCTCCGTCCTCTCGCAGGATCCTCCAAACCCATTTTAGCATAAGGGCTTTATTCATGTGTCGCGAAGCTAGAATCCCTATGCCACCCCCCGCTCCTTGGGGGCTCAAATATCTGCCCATATGACCATATGATATTTATGGTGCCCATTAGCCGTGTGCCAGAAGAAGCGAGACAACGCCTTGTCGAAGCTGGCGTGGACGCCCTCCGGGAAAAGTTGTTATGAAAATATTATTGGAATTGGACGAAACAAAACTAGAGTCTTAGAAATGTCACGTACACGGAGTCCGGAGGAGAACCAGAGTAGGGCCTCCGGGACCGACACCATAGGGCGTCCCCCCCCCCCTCTGACCGCGCCGGGGGGTAGTGTGCCCCCCTGGATGCCCATCGACGTTGCCCTCTCGCCTATTTATACCTCTCCTCGGGTTAAACCTAAATACCCGAGCCTTTTCCACCAAAAAGATCTGTAGCTGCCGTCATCGTCAACCCTAGTTCGGGAGGGTTCTAGAACACTCCCCGGCACCCTGTCGGGAGGGGTAATCATCATCGGAGGGCTTTTTATCACCATGCCTACCTCCGGAGTGATGCGTGAGTAGTTCATCCCTGGACTACGGGTCCATAGCAGTAGCTAGATGGTTGTTCTCTCATCTTTATGCCTCATGTTTAGATCTTGTGAGCTGCCTAACATGATCAAGATCATCTCATTGTAATGCTACATGTTGTATTTGCTGGGATCTGATGAACATTGAATGCTATGTCTAATTATTATCAATCTATCATGTTCTTTCATGTGTATGTTATTTATGATCTTTCATGCTCTCTGTTACTAGTAGATGCTATGTCCAAGTTGATGCTTGTAACTCCAAGAGGGAATATTTATGCTCGATAGTGGATTCATGCCTCCCTTTCACTCACGCTCGAGTGACAGAAACGTAATGGGTGGGGGATGTGCTGTTGCCATTAGGGATAAAACAACAATGCTTTGTCTAAGGATGATTTTATTCACTTTGCTTAATGAAATTATCTATTGCTTGCAACTTAATACCCAAGGTTTGCTCGGATGACACTCTGAGGGCGGATTATTAGTCATAGATGTAGTTGGATAACGGTCTATGTATCTTGTTGTAATGCCCTCATGAATCACATAGTAATCATCATGTCATGCATATGCCCTACGGTGCAGCCTTTATATCTGTCAATTGCCCAGCTGTAATTTGTTTACCTAGCATGTTATCTATCTGTTTTGGTGAGTCATACGTCATAAACATATCCATAATTTATGATGTTTCATGTTGTTTTGATGACATATGCTACATTTTTCCTTTACACTTTATGTCATTTTATCGATTTTCTCGGGCTAACCTATTGACAAGATGCCACAGAGTCAGTTCCTGTTTTCTGTTGTTCTTAGTTTCAGAAAAGTTGTTCTGGAAATATTCTCGGAATTGGACGATTCAAAAGCCAAAAGTCTTAGAATTCCCACAGGGTCAAGGAAGTCCAAAGGAGATCCAGAGGGGTCTTTGGAGCCCCCACACCATGCCTGGGCACGGGTGGGCCCCTGGTCGCGCCGAGAGGTGGTGTGGGCCCCTCGGGCGCCCACCGCCATCGCCCTTTCGCCTATATATGCCCCCTGATGCATAAACCCTAAAGAAATTGGCCCCCTTACACAAAAAGTTCCGTAACTCCGCCGCCACCACCGACAAGTCTCGGGGACATAAATCTCTGTTCCGGCCGGGACGGGGAAGTGCCCCCGGAACCATCTCCATCGACTCCATCGCCATCTTCATTGCCGTTGCTATCTCCTATGACGAGGAGGGAGAAGTTCTCCCCGGGGGCTGAGGGCTCTAACGGTAGCTATGTGTTTCATCTCTCTCTCCCATGGTGTGATCTTTATGTGATCATGAGCTTTGTAATCTAGTTGAATAAGTAGATGTTACTCTTCATCTGTTATGCTACTCAAGTGGTTTTGTTATGAGATCTCCGTAGACACTTTGATCACGCTGTAAAGGTGACAGTGTGTGCACCGTGTGGTTTAGCATGGTATTTATATTATGTGTTGGACGGCCCTATGAAATTGTGACGTTTGTTTAGTACTAATTTGGGGCCCTCATAGTGACGGCGTGGGGTGCCCTAGAGAGGGAATACAGACTTGAGGACTGCTATTACAACCCTACGCATGGATGGTGTTCGGTATCCGACCGGAGAGTAGTTCAGAGTAGCATAGTGAAGAGATGATATTTATGCATTCAATTATGTTATCATTGTTGAGAGTGTCCACTAGTGAAAGTAGGATCCCTAGGCCTTGTTTCTAAGCATTGAAACACTGTTTTTACAATCAGATCTTCTACATGTTTTCTTGCTTCCATTTTTATTTCAGATTGCTATTATCACTTATAAACATCCATATTACTTGTATTATACTCTTTCTTCGCGAACTAGTGCACATATACAATTGTAAATTGTTTAGGTGTGTTGGGGACACAAGAGACTTCTTCTACCATAATTGAAGGTTCCTTGAGAGGGATATCTTTGACCTCTTCCTCCCTGAGTTTGATAAACCTTGGGTAATCCATTTAAGGGAAACTTGCTGCTGTTCTACAAACCTCTGCAGTTGGAGGCCCAACACTGCCTACAAGAATAGAAGCGTGCATAGACATCAAACTCTTTCTGGTGTCGTTGCCGGGGAGGTAAGCTAAAAGGTACTCACATCCTCTGTGAGTGCTCGAAGTTATTTCCTTTAGATTCTGCAATTATATCTATTTGTTTCTTCTTTTTATTTTCACTAGTTAGGCTTATTTTTACTTGTTCCTAGTTTTTTTTCACTAGCTAGGCTTAATCGAAAAAATGAGGGAACTTTACAATCTTTATCTTGAGTTAGTACATGAAGTGTTTGAAGAGAAAATTAAAAAACATATGGAGCTTTATTTGCATGCTAGTAGCAATGTTATTAGTATAAATTCTTTGAACACCATTATCCTAATGCTATTGAAAAGTCTAAGCTTTGGGGAAGCTAGTTTTTATGAAAATGATCTTTTTAGTCCCCCAAGCACGGAGGAACTAATTTACTTTGATGATACTTTGCCTCCGATATATGATGATTATAATGATTGTGGTATTCTAGTTCCACCTACTATTGATAATAAATTTTATTGTGATCATGATATGCCTTCTATATATGATGTTTACAATGATGAACATGATATTTTCAGTCCACCTACTATTGAGGAGAAAATTAGTTATGATTACAATATGCCTCCTATATTTTATGATTATAGTGATGACAATAATAATGATAGCTATTTTGTTGATTTTTCTCCCACTCCTATTAATAAGAATGATTATTCTTATGTGGAGAGTATTAAATTCTTTTATGCATGTGGCTCATGATAAAAATGTTTTATGTGATAGTTATATTGTTAATTTTATTAATGATGCTACTGAAAGTTATGAGAGAGGGAAACATAGTCTTATGCATATTAAAATATCAAGTTTCCCCTCTTTATGTTGAAAATTTTGAAGTTGCACTTATTTTGTCTTCCTATGCTAGCCACTTTGTGCTTTATTGACTTGTTCTTCTACAAGATTATTCTTCATAGGAAGTGGGTAGACCTCAATTTGTTTTACATTTTGGTCTTGATGTTCCCTTTTGCTTCAATTCATATTTATCATGTGATCATCTTCTCAAATTATCATGCCTAGCTAAAAGGCCTTAAACAAAAAGCACTTCTTGGGAGATAACCCATGGTTTTATTTTTGCTTTGTTTTTCTCTGTTTTCTTTGAGTCAAGTTGTTGTATACTTCTGTAGAAACTCCTTTGTATCTTTACTTTCATGTATTAGTTGTGCCAAGTAAAGTTTCTAGCGAAAGTTGGAGTTGGTTTTGGATTTCTGCGCAAGAAACAGATTTCTGATGTCCAACGTAAAAAATCGCATAATTCACAGAAAGATCAAAATGACCTGAAATTTTTTGTGCTTATTCCTTAGCTAATTACGAAACTTTTTTTCTTTACGTTTTTAGATTTGAGCCACGTAAGTGACCCAAAAAAAATCGTATTTACAGACTGTTCTGGTTTTGACAGATTCTGCCTTTTTTACTTGCATTCTCTCTTTTACTATGCTGAGTGGATTTCTTTGCCCCACAAAACATTAGTGGTTGTAGATAATGCTTAAAAAGTATTAATAATTCTTGTGTCCATGCAGAACATGTGAATTTTTGATTGTGCACTAACCCTCTAATGCGAATTACTTTGAGTGTGATGTGAAGGAAGTTTTCAAGGGTCAAGAGAAGAGGGTGATATAATGTGATCAAGAAGAGTGAAAAGCCAAAGCTTGCCACCGTGGTTCATCCCAGAAAATTCTAAGAAGACTCAAGCGTCTAAGATTGGGGATTCCCAAGGCATCCCCTTCTTCATCAACAATTTATCAGGTTACTTCTAGTGAAACTATATTTTTATTAGGTCACATCATATGGATTTTACTTGGAGCGTCTGTTTTTTTCTTTTGTTTTCCTTGATGCAACAATATTGTTGGAATCTAGCGTTCTTTGTGTGGGAGAGAAACACGCTCCGCTTTTTCACATGAATACTCGTTGCTCGTATTATTAGTTTTTCTTCTAGCTGCTGTAAATCCCTTTTAGCTCCTGTTTTTCATGAATCTCTTATTCAGAGATGTTTGTTCTAGTAGAGTTATGTTAGTACTCTCTTATTTCATTGCTATATCTTTTGGAGAGTTTTGGTTGTTTTGTGTTTTATGGAAATAGAAAATGCTACATGTGGTAGATGGTATAACGAAAAAGCTTGCATGTTCTTGTAGATCACTAAACTGTTTCACTTGATTATTTGGTGTTGTTTTGAGATATTAATATGCTTAATGGTAAACTTGCTAGTTTAGTAGAGTAAAAACAATTAATGGTTGGTCTAAAAGCTAGAAACTGTGCCACACTCGAAAAACCAGTTGATAGTATAATGGTATATGACTTCCTCTGCTGATAACAATCGTAATTGCTTTTTATTACACGCTACGGTCGGGTTAGCTGACAGTGACTTTTCACTGCCATGGACCCTCTTGGAGTGATTTTCATTATGCCTTGTAAGATCATGATTTTAGTTGTAATCTTTCAACTTGTGAGTTCTATGTTGCGATTTTCTAGCACATCCACCATCCATATTTCCTAGCCTCTTCACTACTGTGCATTGCTCATTCTCACATTGACAGTTGGTGCAAACTTTGCCAGTGCATCCAAACCCCGTGGAAGAACTTTGTTCTTCTACACATAAGCCAAAAATTATCTTCTTCAAAACATCCACCATACCTACCAACTATGGCATTTCCATAGCCATTCCGAGATATATTGCCATACAACATCTATCATCATTATGTTATTTTTTACATGTTCCATTGTTATTTTGCATACGACTACACTGGCAGGAGCATTTAATCTTATATACATCATAGATATTTCAGTTTTATTTATGAGTACCAAAAGTGTGATGATTCATTGTAAAATAGAGTGTTGCCCCTACAAGTGAGGTTATATATAAAAAAAGTCCCAAAAAGAAAGAAAGGGAAAAAGAGAGATAATAAAGAGAGAGAGAGAGAGAGAGAGAGAGAGAGAGAGAGGGAACCACTACTATCATTTATTCCACACTTGTGCTTGGTTAGAATCATTACTTAAGTTTGGAGAGAGTTTTCATATTATGACTTGCATAACTATGTGGGGAACTTGCATTATAGAACTTGGCTTGTATATTCCAATGACAAGCCTCCTCAAAAGTGCTCTAGGTATTCGTGAGCAAGCAAGTTGGATGCACCCCCACTAGTTCCATTGGAGAGCTCTCATACACTTATAGCTCTATGTGCATATGTTGTGTGGCAATCACTACTCCTTGCACAACTTCGATTATAATACTTTCTTCTATTGATCATCCAAACCCCCCATAATGTTCTTTTAGCCATAACATCCTGGTGTGAGGGACCAATACAGAACGCTTGCTTGTTTTAAGTGCACAAATATTTTAATGATTTTCCAACGTGCGTATTTTTGTCACTTTACTTGATCCTAACCGGAGTTGTTGTGAGAGTTTTATGCCTTGGATGATTATATTGTTGTTCTTGAAACTTAAATCGTCTTTAATAAAAATTGCACGATTGATTGCATTTTAGTATCGATTCATTGAAAAGTTTTACTTTGTTCTTCCTAATGGTTTATACATTATTCTATTTGATATCAACTATAAACCATAGCGTTTATTCATTTGATCCTAGTTTACATGCTTTACATTACTATGATGATCAATTTTATGTTGGTAGCAAGTCACCTCAGAAATTTTTTGTTTTTATCGTTTACCTACTCGAGGACGAGTAGGAACTAAGCTTGGGGATGTTTTTACGTCATAAACGTATCCATAATTTATGATGTTCCATGTTGTTTTCATGCCATACGCTACATTTTTCCTTTACACTTTATGTCATTTTATCGATTTTCTGGGACTAACCTATTGATAAGATGCCATAGAGCCAGTTCCTGTTTTTTGTTGTTTTTAGTTTCAGAAAAGTTGTTCTGGAAATATTCTCGGAATTGGACGATTCAAAAGCCAAAAGTCTTAAAATTTCCGGTGGGTAAAGGAAGTCCAAAGGAGACCCGGAGGGGGGCCCTGGAGCCCCCACACCATGCCTAGGCGCGGGTGGGCCCCTGGCCGCGCCGAGAGGTGGTGTGGGCCCCTCGGGCGCCCACTGCCATCTCCTTTCGTCTATATATTCCTTCTGGTGCATAAATCCTAAAGAAATCGCCCCCCTTCCACGAAAAGTTCCATACCTCCGCCGCCGCCACTGACAAGTTTCGGGGGAGAGAAATCTCTGTTCCGGCATCCTACCGGTACGGGGAAGTGCCCCCGGAGCCATCTCCATTGA
Source organism: Alopecurus myosuroides (assembly GCA_028641055.1). Taxonomy (NCBI): domain Eukaryota; kingdom Viridiplantae; phylum Streptophyta; class Magnoliopsida; order Poales; family Poaceae; genus Alopecurus; species Alopecurus myosuroides. The sequence continues at coordinate 26,450,425 of CM054062.1, forward strand.
CTCCAGTGCCATCTTCATCGTTGTTGTTGTCTCCTATGATGAGGAGGGAGTACTTCTCCACCGGGGCTGAGGGCTCTGCCGGTACCTATGTGTTTCATCTCTCTCTCCCATGGTGTGATCTCTATGTGATCATGAGCTTTGTAATCTAGTTTAATAAGTAAATGTTACTCTTCATCTGTTATGCTACTCAAGTGGTTTTGTTATGAGATATCCGTAGACACTTTGATCACGGTGTAAAGGTGACAGTGTGTGCACCGTGTGGTTTAGCATGATATTTATATTACATGTTGGATGACCCTATGATATTGTGGCGTTTGTTTAGTACTAATTTGGGGAGCTCATAGTGACAGCGTGGGGTGCCTTAGAGAGGGAATAGAAACTTGAGAAGTGTTGTTACAACCCTACGCATGGATTGGTGTTTGTTATCCGACCGGAAAGTGGTTCAGAGTAGCATAGTGAAGAGATGATAGTTATGCATTCAATTATGTTATCATTGTTGAGAGTGTTCACTAGTGAAAGTGAGGCCTTGTTTCTAAGCATTAAGACACCGTTTACAATCAGTTCACATGTTTGCTTGCTGCCATTTTTATTTCAGATTTCTATTATCACTTATAAACATCCATATTACTTGTATTTTACTCTCTCCTCGCCGAACTAGTGCACCTATACAACTGACAATTGTATTAGGTGTGTCAGGGACACAAGAGACTTCTTGTATCGTAATTGCAGGGTTTCTTGAGAGGATATCTTTGACCTCTTCCTCCCTGAGTTTGATAAACCTTGGGTAATCCACTTAAGGGAAACTTGCTGCTGTTCTACAAACCTCTGCACTTGGAGGCCCAACACTGTCTGCAAGAATAGAAGCATGCGTAGACATCATAGAGACACCTCTAGTGAACTGTGGACCCCGGTCCATTTCTTTACACTGAGATACACCAACTATTTTCCCGCTGTTCTCCTACTGCAATTATTGTTCTCTTTCATCTACTGCAAACAAATACTATTTTCCACACTATACGTCTAATCCGTTGTTTAAGCAAAACCGGTGAGATTGACAACCTCAGTGCTTCATTGGGGGAAAGTAATTTGATTGTGTTGTGTAGATTCCACGTTCCCGCTGAACCGGTAGCGCGCCTTGACAACATCAGCTGCATCAACCTTCGGAAGTGATTTCTTTCTCCTACTGGTCAATTCAACCTTGGTTTCTTTCTGAGGGAAAACTTGCTGTTGTGCTCTTCATACCTTCCACTTGGGGTTTCCCAACGAGAGCATCAGTCTCCATCAAGGAATTTCTGGCGTCGTTTCCGGGGAGGAAGAGGATTTCTGCAAGGGGAGTCTCTCACCTCCAATCATTTTTACTTTGTGATTGTTTTGATTTTTTACTTGCTTTATCATGCTTGCTATCAATGATTTATTTCCTTGAAACTATATCTTATTGCAAGGTGGGTTCATGGAAGAGCAACAAAAATATTATAAGGAACACCACTTGTCACAAAAAGGGATACACTTATGGGAGCAAATGAATAAATTGAATAATTATGCTAAAAACTTGTACTCTACTTATAATGTTACTTATTGCTTTGACAAATCTTGTTGCTGTAGGAGGTACAAACACCTCCCTTTTCAATGTGAGTATAATGATAATGTTACCATATCTTCTTATGTTAAGGGAAATTGTGACTTTTATGATGTGGAACAAATTGAGGAATTTCTTGCTTGGAAGGGTGCATTCGAAATTGCCTATTTGCTTGAAAGTATTGATGATTCACCTTATAAATATGAGATTTATGCTATACTTGAATATTTCTTTCATAATTACAAGTATTTTAATTGCTACATAATTAAATATCTTAATAGATGCTCTCCCCCAAAGGAGGATATTAATGCCTTGCAGAAACCTATGGAGGAAGAAATTGCTGAATCTGAAAGCTCATTGGATGAAAAAGAGGAGGAGAGTGATGATCAAGAGGAGGGAGAATGGAGTAGCTACCCATGTCTACCTACCAATGAGATTAACTCTATAACTCATACGTTATTTGATTTCCCTCCATGCTTACCAAAGGAGATTGAGTATCATATTGATAATTGTGATGATCCTATTGATTCTTTTGAAATATCCCTTTTTGATGAAATTGATACTTGCTATGATTGTGACCTTTATACTACTATGAACGAAACCTATGAGAATGATATTGCTACTGATATTTATGATAATCCATGCTACTTTGATAAATCTTGTGATAATCCTCTATTTATTCCAATTATTGATGTGCATGATAATGAGGAAGTTTGTTTAGAAAATTTATATGATAATGTTATAGATGATGGTCCTATGTTACTTGATGTTATAAATTACAATGCTACTGAAAACTATTATGAGAGAGGAAAATATGGTTGTAGGAATTTTCATGTTACTAAAAATTGCTCATGTTCTACCTTCCCATGATTTCTAGTTTGAGCTTCTTTAATTTATTTCTTTACAAGATTCCTGTGCATATGAAGTGGGTTATACTTAAATTTGTTTTATACTTTCTTCTTGATGCTCTATTTTTCTTAATTCATATTTTTTTATGTGAGCATCTTCTTGCTTTCTGTTAAATAAAATAACTTTTTGGGAGATAACCCATGTTTTTAGTTTTGCAATGTTTTCTTATGATTTATTTGATTCGAGGTATTGTATACTTTTGTAGAAACTCCTTTGTATATTTATTTTCTCGCATTTGCTATGCCAAGTAAAGTCTCTAGTGAAAGTTGAGGTTAATGGATTTCTGCGCAGGAAATTGATTTCTGGTGTCCACTATTAAATTTGTGTAAATTCACAGAAAGATAAAAACGACCTGCAAATTTTTGTGCTTATTTCTTAGATAATTCCGAAACTTTTTATAACTTTGCGTTTTTCAATTTGAGCAACGTAAGTGCCCTAAAAAAATTCGTCTTTACAGACTGTTCTGGTTTTGACAGATTCTGCCTTTTTAGTTGCATTCTCTCTTTTACTATGTCGAGTGGATTTATTTTCTCCACAAAACATCACTGGCTATAGATAATATTTAAAAAGTATTAATAATGCTTGTGTACAAGGAGAACATGTGAATTTTCTATTGTGCACTAACCCTCTAATGAGAATTACATTGAGTTTGGTGTGAAGAAAGTTTTCAAGGGTCAAGAGAAGAGGGTGATATAATGTGATATTGTGAAGAAACTTTTCACGGGTCAAGAGAAGAGGGTGATATAATGTGATAAAGAAGAGTGAAAACACAAAGTTTGGGGATGCCCCCGTGGTTCATCCCAGCAAATTCTAAGAATAATCAAGCGTCTAAACTTGGGGATGCCCAAGGCATCCCCCTCTTCATCAGCAATTTATCAGGTCACTTCTAGTGAAACTATATTTTTATTCGGTCACATCATATGCACTTTACTTGGAGCGTCTATTTGTTTTTGTTTTGTTTTGTTTTTTGTTGTTCTCTTTTCTGCAATAAATATGTTTGGAACCTAGAATTCTTGGTATGGGAGAGAGACACTCTCCGCTTTTCATATGAATACTAGTTTTCTTCCATGCTCATATTCTTAGTTTTTCTTCTAGCTGCTGCAAATCCTTTTAGCTCATGTTTTTCATGCATCTCTTATTCAGAGCTGTTAGTTCTAGTATATTATGTTAGTAATCTCTTGTTTCATTGCTATATTAGTTGGAGAGTTTGTGTTGAAAAATATATTGTTTGGTGTTTGATGGAAATAGAAAATGCTACATGTGGTAGATAGTATGTTGGAAAAGACTTGCATACTCTTGTAGATCATTAAACAGTTTCACTTGATTATTATCTGTTGTTTTGAGATATTAATATGCTTATTGGTAAACCTGTTGGTTTAGTAAGGTAAAACAAATTAATGGTTGGTCTAAAATCTTGAAACTGTGCCACACTCGAGAAACCAGTTGATGGTATGATGGTTATGACTTCCTCTGCTGATAACAATCGTAATGGCTTTTCATTACGCGCTACGGTCGGGGTAGCCAATAGTGCCTTGTCACTGCCACGTACCCTCTTGGTGTGATTTTCATTATGCCTTGTATGGTCATATTTCTAGTTGTAATCTTTTCACTTGCGAGTTCTAAGTTGCGGTTTGTCACACTTCCACCATCCATATTTGCTAGCCTCTTCGGTACTGTTCATTGCTCATTCTCACGTTGAGAGTTGGTGCAAACTTTGCCAGTGCATCCAAACCCCGTGCGAAGACTTCGTTATCCTACACATAAGCCCAAAATATCTTCCTCAAAACAGTCACCATACCTACCTATCATGGAATTTCCATAGTGTGACGCCCCGGGATCGGGCACTATGCAGATTTCAGCATTTCCGCCAAATCCACATAATAACCGATTCAGGTTGCCACTTGTGATAACATTACAACAGTTCACGAATAATCCACAACAACAACAGAAGAGGTATATACAAGACGACTCAAACGAGTCAAGGATACAACTGATACAATACAAAGATCCAAATAACAGCGGAAGAAACAACATAGTGTCCGACTACGGACAAGATACAAATTGGGCTAAGAGTCCTGAAGATAACCGATGGCGTCCAATCCCTGCCCAGGCCAAGCCGGAGGGATTCCCAAGCTAACGTCGTCAGACTTCAAACCTGTTGACTGCAATGTGGAATATGCAGCCACGAAATGGATTCGTGGGTCAGTACTATTAAGTACTGACAAGTGGATAAACCATACTCACAAGATACCAGCGTAACCAATCATCACAAGATACAAATACTTTGGGTACAACGGAAAGGAAGGGATTATTACAAAGAAGCGGCAGCGGGCTGCACTAACTAACTACAGAGGCGCGCTACAACATCCGGCTAAAAGAAAGGGATAAGATAGCGTATCAGAACCAACTACAACTACCCACCAAACAATACCCATCCAGTGTTACCCCCTACTAAGGAAGCAACCCAAGGAAACTCACACGGTTGATTAAGGTGACATTCATATTTATGGTGGAGGTAATCTATATTACTAGTCAAGTTATCATCGTTAAGTGTAAGTTGTCTGAGTACTTGTTAGCCAGCACTTTCACCAAGTCATCCATAACCGCGGACAACACGGCTTCTCGAGAAGATTTAACCCTGCAGGGATGCACCAATTTGGCCGTACACGTAAGAATGACCCGCCAGATGGAAATGCACTTCCACCAAGCGAGGCACTCAACACAACCCAACTCTTCTTCGCATCAAGCCCAAAGAACCACGTGATGTGCGTGCGCGGCTAATCGAGCCCCCACGAAGAAAAGGGGGACCCTCATAGCACTGGAAGACCACGCCGCCCTAAATGCCGACTACAAAAGTTCCACCCTGGCCTCGGGTTCGCACCTGCATATGCATGCATCAAATGGAAAGCCCGAACTAAGTGTGGCGATTTGGACGAGATGCGAATCGAATCAGAATTGCGGGGGGCGCCCATACTCGCTTCCCACATGCGGTTAGTGCGCTCATCATGGATCGGAGGACAAGACCCTTTTCCTAATTAAGGTCGACACTAGCAGGCCTCAAAACCACGCCGGGCCTCCTGCTGGTGCCTTATCATCAAATTAATATTAGCCAAAACATTAACATGTTGTTGATTGAATTGAAACCCAACTATCAAACTAAACAGGTGATAAGACGGACAACAAGACTTGAGCGCAAACAACACTAAGCATGCAACTACGACACGAGGGCCAACAAGGTAAACAAGCAACAGTTAATAGGAAGTGGAAGGAAGGCTATATCATGGTTGCAAGGTAAACATATGATAGGATCGAGACACAACCATCGAATCATAAGGCTAGAATAAAGGCAACGGGAAGAATCGGTAACAAGTGATGAAAGGCAGCCATAGGCAGCAAGTGAGTATACTTGCCTGGAATCCAGCAAGTAGAGGTACATCCGAAGAACTTGTCGTTGCTCACATCATCTCAACGTCCTATCCGGGAAGAAGCAACGAACTAGAACAAACACCGGATGCAACAATTACTACTACGGCAAAAGATCCAGCATGATCATGATATGGATGCATGACAAGTTTAAGGATGCATCAAAGATAAACTAGTTGACATGGTAGACATATTTAAATGGGCCCATATGCAATTTGGATTGCATATGGAAAAACCCATGAACTAATGTTGAATTAAATGATCTACAAATAACCATCATATGAAAGTTGATTAGGATGATGCATGGATGAGGAAAACAATGAGAAAACAACAATAGCTTCAATTTGAAAAGGTGTTTACCAAGTTTGGAATTTTATTTATCAAGTTATGAAATTTGGCTTCTTAAATGATTTACACAAGCATTTGTTGTTTTCACCCATTTTAAATGTTCAAAACTGATAACAAAATTTATATTTGGAAAGAACACAAAATTTTGGATGGAATACATATTTCATTTGTTGAATTTGAATTTTAGATGAGCAAGTTATTAATTTGACAATTTTAAATGCATTAATTAAGAAACAGTTGTTTTCAGCAATTTAAAGTATTCAAAACAGAAAACAAAGTTGATATTTGCAAATTTCATGAAAAATGGGATGGAAAACATATTTTACATGTTGGAATTGGATTTGAATTGCCCAAGTTATGAATTTTGCAATTTAAAAGGTTTAATTAAAACATTGAATTATTGCACCACTTTTAATTAGGAAAAACAGTAAACAAATTGTATTGAAAAGGTTGAAAACATGTAGCAAATGTTTCACTGAACATTTTGAGCTATTAAACATAATTTTTGGATCATTATTGAATTTATTATGCAATTTTTCATAAGCATTCTTATTCTGCCCTTTTTAGTAAAAAGAGGGAAACATGTTCAAATTTAATTCAATTGTGACCAAATAAAATACCAATGTGTAGAGTTTTTTAAGACAAATTTTTAGAGCCCAAGTTTGCTCAAATTGGATGAACAGAACTAAAGTTATGAAATTCCAAAGTTTCAACTTTTAATTGCATTTTCTGTAATTAATTATTTAGTGCAAAAATTATTACAGAAACATGTTGCAAACTTGACATTAACAGGAAGAGCACGAAATTATGAATCCACAGCAATTTGAATCGTTGAAATTGGATCAAAATTCAATTTGTTATTGATTTTAGAATTAATGCATCAGATATGTTTTCTGGAATTCGAGAAAAAAAAAAGAAAAGGCTGAGAAAAGGGGGTGGCTTTTCTGCCTGGGGGGGATTCGAACTCTTGACCTCTCGCTGAGATACAGGGAACAGAGCCACTAGGCTAGCACTGCGGTTGGTGATGGATAGAGAAGCGTGGGGGTTTTGAGGTAGTGGTGCGGGCTACTGTCGAAAGGTAACTGCACCGATCGGAACAGGAGATGGCTGCGACGATCGACGGCGAGCTGCTCGCCGGCGAGGGCGACGGGCGCGCTGGGCGTGCGCCCGCGGGGCAGAGGGAAGAGAGGGGAGAGAGGGGAGAGAGGAGAGGAGAGAGGGGAGAGGGGAGAGGGGCGAAGGCGGACAGGAGGGAGCTCACCTCGGGCTCGATCGGGGGCAGCGACAGGGAGGTGATGGCGGCGACAGCGGCTTGGCGGCGGCGAACGGCGCCCTCCCGGGGTTCGCCGAGGAGGCGAGGAGGGAGAGGGCGGTGCCCTCTTTCCATTCCCGGCGAGAACGGGGGCCGGAGACAACCACAACACCGACCTCACCTCCTCCCCTTTCCGGCCATGGAGGCAACCAAAAAATTCAGAAACTTTCAGAGAGGGAGAATTGGGGGGAGGAAGAAGAGAGGGGGCGGCGGCTAGGAGGAGGAGAGGGAGAGTTAGGGTTAGGGTTTGGGAAGGAGGGAAGGGGAGCTAGATAAGGGGGGGGGGGAGAGGGAGCAGGTGGAGGGGACAGGTGGTGACAGCGACCTCCTGTCCTCTGTACGGACAGAGGTAGGGGAAGGCTGGGGTGGGCTGGCTCGTGGGGGTGTGGTGGGCTGGCCCAATTGGGCCGGCCTGCCCTCCCTTTGGTTTTTCTGTTTTTTATTTTTTCTCTGTTTACTTTTTTTTTTGTCGGAAAGGGAAAGAGAGAAAGAGAGAAATAGAATAGGATTTTTGGGGTTTTTATTTTGACAATAATTTTTATTGAATTTCAAAACAGTAAGAACAAAGGTATGTGTGCTTATTTCCAAAATTTTGAAATTGCCAAAATGATTTGAAATTGCTATTTTAATTTCAATTAGTGTTTCATAAAGAAATGATTTTTGAAATAACCAAGCAACAATTAATTCCAATCAACTCATATTGAAAAACAATTTGAGTTTGACAAACACAGGTGCATTGTTTGAAAAAATTTAAATGGATTTGAATTTTTTTTTTGTGTTTGAATTGGTTTGCAAACACGGTGCAGATGATGCATGTGATGCAATGCCAAAAAAGAAAACAACCAATTTTTCTAACTTAGGGAAAACACCCAAGGTGTTACAGACGACACCACTAACAAGGGATTGCGCCCTCGCAATCCACCCCCTAACCCGGGAGGGGAAAGAAGTTCGACTATCGATTCTTCATGCTTCTAGTTGATCTCCTCGACACCACTAACAAGGGCTTCTCGACACCACTAACAAGGGAATCTTGCTCGGAGTGACGACGATGTTCTTCCACCAGGATTCTTCCGATGATCGAACCTATTAGGTTAAAGGCTCAGAAAACGTCCACCCACGTAGGATCCTAACACTTTTGAAGATAGACAAGGGGGGAGACTCCAAAACAAATAAGGTGGGAGGGGAAATAGAATAGAGATAAGGAGAAAACAAGAATCCTATTGAGAGGTTTCCAAAACAGGTTTTGCAAAAATAGTTTTTGACACTCTAGAAACACGACTGTTAGCGAGGTTATCCTACAGGCTTTGCGGACCCGTTGCTTCGATAACCATTTGTATCGAAACAATATCGGGAATCGGAACCATGCTCTGATACCATTTGTGACGCCCCGGGATCGGGCACTATGCAGATTTCAGCATTTCCGCCAAATCCACATAATAACCGATTCCAGGTTGCCACTTGTGAAAACATTACAACAGTTCACGAATAATCCACAACAACAACAGAAGAGGTATATACAAGACGACTCAAACGAGTCAAGGATACAACTGATACAATACAAAGATCTAAATAACAGCGGAAGAAACAACATAGTGTCCGACTACGGACAAGATACAAATTGGGCTAAGAGTCCTGAAGATAACCGATGGCGTCCAATCCCTGCCCAGGCCAAGCCTGAGGGATTCCCAAGCTAACGTCGTCAGACTTCAAACCTGTTGACTGCAATGTGGAATATGCAGCCACGAAATGGATTCGTGGGTCAGTACTATTAAGTACTGGCAAGTGGATAAACCATACTCACAAGATACCAGCGTAACCAATCATCACAAGATACAAATACTTTGGGTACAACGGAAAGGAAGGGATTATTACAAAGAAGCGGCAGCGGGCTGCACTAACTAACTACAGAGGCGCGCTACAACATCCGGCTAAAAGAAAGGGATAAGATAGCGTATCAGAACCAACTACAACTACCCACCAAACAATACCCATCCAGTGTTACCCCCTACTAAGGAAGCAACCCAAGGAAACTCACACGGTTGATTAAGGTGACATTCATATTTATGGTGGAGGTAATCTATATTACTAGTCAAGTTATCATCGTTAAGTGTAAGTTGTCTGAGTACTTGTTAGCCAGCACTTTCACCAAGTCATCCATAACCGCGGACAACACGGCTTCTCGAGAAGATTTAACCCTGCAGGGATGCACCAATTTGGCCGTACACGTAAGAATGACCCGCCAGATGGAAATGCACTTCCACCAAGCGAGGCACTCAACACAACCCAACTCTTCTTCGCATCAAGCCCAAAGAACCACGTGCTGTGCGTGCGCGGCTAATCGAGCCCCCACGAAGAAAAGGGGGACCCTCATAGCACTGGAAGACCACGCCGCCCTAAATGCCGACTACAAAAGTTCCACCCTAGCCTCGGGTTCGCACCTGCATATGCATGCATCAAATGGAAAGCCCGAACTAAGTGTGGCGATTTGGACGAGATGCGAATCGAATCAGAATTGCGGGGGGCGCCCATACTCGCTTCCCACATGCGGTTAGTGCGCTCATCATGGATCGGAGGACAAGACCCTTTTCCTAATTAAGGTCGACACTAGCAGGCCTCAAAACCACGCCGGGCCTCTTGCCGGTGCCTTATCATCAAATTAATATTAGCCAAAACATTAACATGTTGTTGATTGAATTGAAACCCAACTATCAAACTAAACAGGTGATAAGACGGACAACAAGACTTGAGCGCAAACAACACTAAGCATGCAACTACGACACGAGGGCCAACAAGGTAAACAAGCAACAGTTAATAGGAAGTGGAAGGAAGGCTATATCATGGTTGCAAGGTAAACATATGATAGGATCGAGACACAAGCATCGAATCATAAGGCTAGAATAAAGGCAACGGGAATAATCGGTAACAAGTGATGAAAGGCAGCCATAGGCAGCAAGTGAGTATACTTGCCTGGAATCCAGCAAGTAGAGGTACATCCGAAGAACTTGTCGTTGCTCACATCATCTCAACGTCCTATCCGGGAAGAAGCAACGAACTAGAACAAACACCGGATGCAACAATTACTACTACGGCAAAAGATCCAGCATGATCATGATATGGATGCATGACAAGTTTAAGGATGCATCAAAGATAAACTAGTTGACATGGTAGACATATTTAAATGGGCCCATATGCAATTTGGATTGCATATGGAAAAACCCATGAAGTAATGTTGAATTAAATGATCTACAAATAACCATCATGTGAAAGTTGATTAGGATTATGCATGGATGAGGAAAACAATGAGAAAACAACAATATCTTCAATTTGAAAAGGTGTTTACCAAGTTTGGAATTTTATTTATCAAGTTATGAAATTTGGCTTCTTAAATGATTTACACAAGCATTTGTTGTTTTCACCCATTTTAAATGTTCAAAACAGATAACAAAATTTATATTTGGAAAGAACACAAAATTTTGGATGGAATACATATTTCATTTGTTGAATTTGGATTTTAGATGAGCAAGTTATTAATTTGACAATTTTAAATGCATTACTTAAGAAACAGTTGTTTTCAGCAATTTAAATTATTCAAAACAGAAAACAAAGTTGATATTTGCAAATTTCATGAAAAATGGGATGGAAAACATATTTTACATGTTGGAATTGGATTTGAATTGCCCAAGTTATGAATTTTGCAATTTAAAAGGTTTAATTAAAACATTGAATTATTGCACCACTTTTAATTAGGAAAAACATTAAACAAATTGTATTGAAAAGGTTGAAAACACTTAGCAAATGTTTCACTGAACATTTTGAGCTATTAAACATAATTTTTGGATCATTATTGAATTTATTATGCAATTTTTCTTAAGCATTCTTATTCTGCCCTTTTTAGTAAACAGAGGGAAACATGTTCAAATTTAATTCAATTGTGACCAAATAAAATACCAATGTGTAGAGTTTGTTAAGACAAATTTTTAGAGCCCAAGTTTGCTCAAATTGGATGAACAGAACTAAAGTTATGAAATTCCAAAGTTTCAACTTTTAATTGCATTTTCTGTAATTAATTATTTAGTGCAAAAATAATTACAGAAACATGTTGCAAACTTGACATTAACAGGAAGAGCACGAAATTATGAATCCACAGCATGCAATTTGAATCGTTGAAATTGGATCAAAATTCAATTTGTTATTGATTTTAGAATTAATGCATCAGATCTGTTTTCTGGAATTCGAGAGAAAAAAAAAGAAAAGGCTGAGAAAAGGGGGTGGCTTTTCTGCCTGGGTGGGGATTCGAACTCTTGACCTCTCGCTGAGATACAGGGAACAGAGCTACTAGGCTAGCACTGCGGTTGGTGATGGATAGAGAAGCATGGGGTTTTTGAGGTAGTGGTGCGGGCTACTGTCGAAAGGTAACTGCACCGATCGGAACAGGAGATGGCTGCGACGATCGACGGCGAGCTGCTCACCGGCGAGGGCGACGGGCGCGCTGGGCGTGCGCCCGCGGGGCAGAGGGAAGAGAGGGGAGAGAGGAGTGGAGAGAGGGAAGAGGGGAGAGGGGAGAAGGCGGACAGGGGGGAGCTCACCTCGGGCTCGATCGGGAGCAGCGACAGGGAGGTGATGGCGGCGACAGCGGCTTGGCGGCGGCGAACGGCGCCCTCCCGGGATTCGCCGAGGAGGCGAGGAGGGAGAGGGCGGTGCCCTCTTTCCATTCCCGGCAAGAACGGGGGCCGGAGACGACCACAACACCGACCTCACCTCCTCCCCTTTCCGGCCATGGAGGCAACCGAAAAATTCAGAAACTTTCAGAGAGGGAGAATTGGGGGGAGGAAGAAGAGAGGGGGGCGGCGGCTAGGAGGAGGAGAGGGAGAGTTAGGGTTAGGGTTTGGGAAGGAGGGAAGGGGAGCTAGATAAGGGGGGGAGAGGGAGCAGGTGGAGGGGACAGGTGGTGACAGCGACCTCCTGTCCTCTGTACGGACAGAGGTAGGGGAAGGCTGGGGTGGGCTGGCTCGTGGGGGTGTGGTGGGCTGGCCCAATTGGGCTGGCTCCCTTTGGTTTTTCTGTTTTTTATTTTTTCTCTGTTTACTTTTTTTTGTAGGAAAGGGAAAGAGAGAAAGAGAGAAATAGAATAGGATTTTTGGGGTTTTTATTTTGACAATAATTTTTATTGAATTTCAAAACAGTAAGAACAAAGGTATGTGTGCTTATTTCCAAAATTTTGAAATTGCCAAAATGATTTGAAATTGCTATTTTAATTTCAATTAGTGTTTCATAAAGAAATGATTTTTGAAATAACCAAGCAACAATTAATTCCAATCAACTCATATTGAAAAACAATTTGAGTTTGAAAAACACAGGTGCATTGTTTGAAAAAATTTAAATGGATTTGAATTTTTGTTTTGTGTTTGAATTGGTTTGCAAACAAGGTGCAGATGATGCATGTGATGCAATGCCAAAAAAGAAAACAACCAATTTTTCTAACTTAGGGAAAACACCCCAGGTGTTACACATAGCCATTCCGAGATATACTGCCATACAACATCCATCTTCATTATGTTACTTGCTCCATTGTTTTTTTTTTCATACTGCCACACTGGCAGGAGCATTTAGTTTTATACATGAGAGATATTTCAGTTCCATTTATGAGTACTAAAAGAGTGATGATTCATTGTAAAATAGAGTGTTGCCCCTACAAGTGAGGTTATATAAAAAAAGAAAAAAAGAGAACCCCCCCCCCAAAAAAAGAAAGAGGGCCAAAGAGATATAATAAAGAGAGAGGGGGCAGCATTACTATCATTTATTCCACACTTGTACTTATTTAGCACCAATACTTCAGTTTGGAGAGAGTTTTCATTTTATGACCTGCATAACTATGTGGGGAACTTCCATTACAGAACTTGGTTTGTATATTCCAATGATGAGCCTCCTCAAAAGTGCTCTAGGTATTCGTGAGTAAGCAATTTGGATGCACACCCACTAGTTCCATTGGAGAGCTTTCATACACTTATAGCTCTATGTGCATCCGTTGTGTGGCAATCACCACTCGTTGCATATATTCGATTATAAGACTTCCTCTTGTCTAATGATCACTTTCAGCTATGTGAGACTTTCTTCCATTGACCTTCCACCCCCATAATGTTATTTTAGCCATAACATCCTCGTGCCAGGAACCAATACAAAAAGCTTGCTTGTTTTGAGTGCACAAATAGTTTGATGATTTTCCTACGTGCACATTGTTGTCACTTGACTTGATCCTAACATGAGTTGTTGTGAGAGTTTGATGCTTAGGATGATTATATTATTGTTCTTGAATCTTAAATCATCTTTAATATACTTTGCAAAGTTGATTTTCTTTCAGTATTGATTCATTGAAAAGTTTTACTTTGTTCTTCCTAATGTTTTATACATTACTCTATTTCATATCAGCTATAAACCACAATCTTTATTCATTTGATCTTAGTTTACATGCTTTACATTATGATGATCAAGTTTATGTCGGTAGCATGTCACCTTAGAAATTATTTGTTTTTATCGTTTACCTACTCGAGGACGAGTAGGAACTAAGCTTGGGGATGCTTGATATGTTTCAAACGTATACATAATTTCTTATGTTCCATGTTGTTTTCATGCCTTATGCTACATGTTTCTTATATACTTTATGTCATTTTTATGGATTTTTTGTGACTAACCTTTTGACAAGATGCCACGGAGCCAGTTCGTATTTTCTATTGTTTTTGCTTTCACAAAAGTTTTTCCGCAAATATTCTCGGAATTGGACAAAACAAAATCGCAGAGTCTTAGAAAGTCGTGACATACACGGAGTCCGGAGGAGACCCGGAGGGGGCCTTGATGACCCACAAGTATAGGGGTGTATCGTAGTACTTTCGATAAATAAGAGTGTCGAACCCAACGAGGAGCCGAAGGTGTTGACAAGCAGTTTCGATGAAGGAATAACTGTAAATACTGGAAAATATATTTGTAGGGGGTTTTGATATTGCAGATGAATAAAGTGCGAGTAAATAAAATGTAGTAATAATAATCGCAGCAAGTGGTCCAATCCTTTCTTCAGCAACGGACAAGCCGGTGAGTTTACTTATGATTAACAAACGTTCACGAGGACACACGAGAGGTTTCTGTCAAGTGATTTTGTTCCATGCAGCTGAATAATGTTAGGTGTCTTGATAAGTGTTGTGAGGGTGAACCTATGCTAATGTACCGTCCCATCCAATACTAATACATACTTGTGATTATACCCCTTGCAAGAATCCGCAACTACAAGACAGTAATTAAGAAATAAATCTAACCACAACTTTAAACACCAGGGGCCTACGCTCCCTCGTGTAACGGCAACCCCACAATTAGTAGCCAAATACATGATGCATCCCCTAGGCCCATAAATGGTGAAGTGTCATGTAGTCGACGTTCACATGACACCACTAGGATAATAACACCACAACTTAAATATCAAACATCAAATATTACTCAACATTACTTCACTACTAACAACTTGACTTCTCCCATGTCCTCAAGAACAACACAAACTACTCATAAGACATCATATGGATCATAATAAGAGGTGATATAATGGATGATAATAATCTGGTCATAAGGTGCAAACATCGATAGATCTCACAAGCATCAACTACTAACAAGTAACCCACACCGGGAGAGAGATCTAATGCAAAACAACGATAGAGGCCCTTAATTGTTACAGTGGGATGACGGTGGATGATGAGGGTGATGGTGTTGTTGGTGATGACGATCTTGATGATGCCCGGAGTGATGACGATGACGATGGCGGTGATTTCCCCTCTCTGGAGAGGAATTTCCCCGGCAGATTTCTCCCTGCCAGAGAGCTTTTCTCTCTCGGGTGTTTTCCGCCCCGAGGCGGCGGCGGAATAATTCTTCGAAGATGGAATGAGGCTTAGGATTTCCTCAAGGACAGGCACGCCAAAAATACCCCCCAGAAGTGGGCCAGGGTGGCCACACCTATAGGTGGCGCGACAAGGGGGGCGCCACCCCATGGTATGGGCCCATGGTGGCCCCCCTTTGGCTCTCCTTCTGGCTGTGTTCTTCCTCTGAACTTTTAGGACACCCACGGTGTCCCACTTCTTCTTCTGATCTTCTGAAATATGGTATCCCGACGGTGCTTTTTTCCATCAGATTCCTGGTCCCGGTGTTAATTCTCCAAAAATTATAAAACATGCAAAATAAGATAAGATAACATAAGAGATGCATCATAACATGAAATATATCGATGAATAACAGAAAATTATGATATAAAATAGTGATTCAAAATGGACGTATCAACGCCCCCAAGCTTAGACCTCGCTTGTCCCCAAGTGAAACTGAACTCAGAAAACATGACCACAGGTTTATGGAGTGAAGAGTCGATAAATAAAATATGGACAAGAAGCATCACATCTATCTATGCACCAATCATTATAGACAACAACTTCCTCTCATATAACCTAACTTGAAACGAGTAATGGGAGTCACAAACAAGGATGGAAAAGAGAGAATCAAAATTGGTAATGACAAACTTCATTCTTGGTAAGAGAACATTTAATGATATCCTGCTTATCTTAGGTGAAGTCTTTATAATAAGGCTCATCTTGTAGAGCTTAACATGTTTAATTATAACAATTCTTTTATAGTGATTCATAGCTTTTCAAAGTAATATTCATTGAGATAATAAAGCATGTGCTAAACAAAGAAGGATAGAAAACATGACTGAATAAATCAATATATAGATGGCAAGATCACAACAACTCAAATGCTTGCTGGAGACAGAGAGAAATGGGTTTACTGACTCAATATAAAAGTAAAACAAAGGCCCTTCGCAGATGGAAGCATGGATCACTCATGTGCTAGAGCTTTTATTTTATTAAACAGAGATATTGAAAACATTTTAAAGAGAGGTGTATGCTTATGTCAACGAATGGTAAACAGACAATACATTACGTCACAAGCCAACTAGACTTCATAAGATCGGCTCCCATATGAGGGACGCAACTGGTGTAGAAGGTCATCCCCCATTCTCTTTTGTTTACACGATTATGCTTTGACTGATAAATCAGGGGCAAAAATAGTGAAGAGAATTTGTGTATTAGTTTTGGGTTTGGGCACCCCTCTGCCAGCTCTTCTAGCATTTGGATAAGCGGATGAAGCCACTAGTACAGGTGTTTGAAGTCCAATCAACAAGTGAGATAAAGATTCTCTATTTACGTCCTCATGAGCTAAAACAGGGGCACAAAATAGGAATAATTTTGAAAGTTTTAAAGGTAGCACATGAGCAATTTACATGGAGTGGCAGTTAAATACCACATGTAGGTAGGTATGGTGTACACAATGGCAAGGTTTTGGATGCACGAGAAGCATTCCCTCTCAGTACAGGGTTTTTGGCTAGCAAGGTTGGGTAGCAAGCATAAGAATTGAGGGAAAACAAACAAACATACATATGATGAAACCAATCATGTAATCTTCATTGAAAGCCCAAGCAATCTTAACTTGTCAATACTAAATTTACGAGATAATAGGCAAATTCCTCTTTCTTATACTAGCATGTCAAATTATTATTTCTGCTGACCCAAGCTAAGTTTGCCAAAATTAATTAGATTAACTTGATGATCTCTATAGTGATACCAAATACTAATAATAAGCTTAGCCATATGACAGAAAATGAAAACTAAAATAATGCCTGCAGAAAATAAATGATGAAACTTCTATTAATATTTCAAAACGGCAACTCACACCAACGGATACAACGATAACCAACTAAGGAGAGACACTTCCATACTGCAAACCATCATATATGATAACTTCTCTACTCATGATATGACTCTACTGAAAAAGTAAAAAGATGAAAGATAGTGATGTGATACCACGGCACTCCCCCCAATCTTGGAACAAGCCGAGGGGATGCCAAACCCAATGACGAATCAATTCTTCGGTGGTGGTGGTGATATACTGTTCTCAAGCAAGGCGTGGTAACGTTGCAGCATCTCATGAAACCTGTCGTTTTCCTCTTGAAGAATCTCTACCTCCGTCCCTAAATCTCGATAACATTCACAAAACTCATCTGCAATCCGAAGAGATTCTTCTACTCTAGGAACGGGACTGCAGCCCGGGACTGATGGTCTTGGTCCCTGCACACTATAAGAATAAACACTACTTGATGACGTCCTTTTTTATTCTTTCTCGACGCCTTGATCCACGTTCTTGCGCTTGGGACTTTGGACATCATCTTCCATTGGATCCTTCCCATTGTTCTTGCTGGCGGAGGCCACGACGCTTCTAAAACTGAAAATAGATCCTGGCAGAAACAGATCGAAACAGAAACACAAGGAAAAAACGATATACGGACCTCGGGGGGTCCGTGGGATTATATAGCAAAAAGTTTCGTAATGAAAGGAAAGTGCAGGTCGAAAACGAGTCGGAGAGGGGCTCCGGGGCGCCCACACCATCAGCTGGTGCTGCGAGGGGTGGGCCCATGCCACCCTATTGTGTGCAGCCTTCGGGCTCCGTCCCCGCCTTGTTTCCGGCTCATAATTTTTCATATTTTCCAAAAACAGCAAAAATAAAAGTTGAAAGATGTTTCGCGAACGTTTTCTTACCAAAACTGATACCTATTCGAAAACTGACTCTGCAGTTTCTGAAATATGCTTCTTAATAAACTCCTCCGTGATCATGGCTTGAATACAATCAACATTTTCATTATAAGGATCTCCGGAGATATAATGCTTGAGTCTTTGGCCATTCACCACTTGTGATGTGTTTTCTTCAAGGGAAACAATTTTAATTGCCCCCGAACGATATACCTCTTCAATAACAAAAGGTCCTTCCCATATTGAGAGTAATTTTCCTGCAAAAAATCTGAGACGAGACCTATATAATAGCACTTTCTCACCAACATGAAATTCTCTCTAAATAATTCTATTATCATGCCATCTTTTAACTTTCTCGTTAAAGAGCTTAGCATTTTCATATGCTTCACTCCTACATTCATCTAAAGAACTTAAGTCAAGCAACTTTTTCTCACCAACTAGTTTAAAATCTCTATTTAGGTCTTTCACTGCCCAATAAGCTTTGTGTTCTAATTCTAAAGGAAACTGACAAGCTTTTCCATAAACCATTTTATAAGGAGACATGCCCATTGGGTTTTTATAAGCAGTTCTATAAGCCCACAAAGCATCATTTAATTTCTTAGCCCATTTTTTTCTATATTTGTTAACAGTCTATTGCAAGATAGATTTGATCTCTCTATTTGATAATTCTACTTTCCCACTAGTTTGAGGATGATAGGGTGAAGCAATTCTATGATTAACATCATATTTATCAAGGGTTTTTCTAAAACCACCATGAATAAAATGAGAACCCCCATCAGTCATAAGATATCTAGGTACACCAAACCTAGGGAAAATAATGTCTTTAAGCATTTTTAATGAGGTTTCACCATCAGCACTTTTCGTAAGTATAGCTTCTACCCATTTAGTAACATAATCAACAACAACAACAAGAATATGAGTGTAGCCTTGTGAAGGAGGGAAAGGATCCATAAAGTCAAAACCCCAACAATCAAACGGTTCAATAACAAGAGAATAATTCATAGGCATTTCATTACGTCTAGAAATATTTTCCAACCCTTTGACATTGATCACAAGATAAAATAAACTTTCTAGCATCTTTAAAGAGAGTAGGCCAATAAAAAGCTGATTGTAGAACCTTATGTGCGGTTCTATCTCCAGCGTGATGTCCTCCATAAGCACTACTATGACATTTTCTCAATATCTCTCGTTGTTCATTTTCAGGAACACATCTTCGCATAATACCATCAACACCTTCTTTATATAACTGTGGGTCATCCCAAAATAATGCCTCAAATCATAGAAGAATTTTCTTCTTTGTTGAGTTGTAAAGGTAGGAGGCAAATACTTCGAAACAATAAAGTTAGCATAATCAGCATACCATGGACTCTCTTGAGAGCTCACTTTTATTGCAGCTAACTGTTCATTAGAAAAACTATCATTAACAGGAATAGGGCCATCAGTGATATTTTCTAATCTAGACAGATTATCAGCAACCGGATTTTCAGCACCCTTCCTATCCACAATATCTAAATCAAATTCTTGTAAAAGAAGCACCCATCTAATAAGCCTAGGCTTAGAATCTTTCTTTTCCATTAGGTACTTAATAGCAGCATGATCAGTATGAATAGTAACTTTAGAATCAACGATATACTGCCTAAATTTATCTTAAGCAAAAACTACAGATAGGAATTCTTTTTCAGTGGTAGCATAATTCTTTTGAGCAGCATCAAGAGTTTTACTAGCATAATGAATAACACTTAACTTCTTATCTATCCGCTGTCCAAGAACAACACCTACATGATAATCACTAGCATCACACATAATTTCAAACGGTAAATTCCAATCAGGTGGTTGAACAGTAGGGACAGATATTAAAGCCTTCTTTAAAATTTCGAAAGCTTCTCTACAATCGTCATAAAAAACAAAAGGTACATCCTTTTGAAGAAGATTTGTAAGAGGCTTTGATATTTTAGAGAAATCTTTAATAAACCTTCTATAGAAACCAACATGACCAATAATACTACGAATACCTTTGACATCCCTGGGACATGGCATTTTCTCAATAGCTTCAACTTTAGCTCTATCAACTTCAATACCTCTTTCAGAGATTTTATGTCCAAGAAAAATTCCTTCATTAACCATAAAATGGCATTTCTCCCAGTTAAGAACAAGATTAGTCTCCTCACATCTCTGCAAAACTTTATCAAGATTCTGCAAACAATTATCAAAAGAAGTTCCATAGACGGAGAAGTCATCCATGAAGACTTCCACAATTTCTTCACAAAAACCATGAAAGATAGCAGACATGCATCTTTGAAAAGTAGCAGGAGCATTACATAAACCAAAAGGCATACATATATAAGGACAAGTGAAAGTTGTTTTCTCTTGATCAAGATTTTTAACAGCAATTTGAGAGAACCTAGAATAACCATCAAGAAAGAAGAAATGAGTTTTCTTAGACAACCTTTCTAACATTTGATCAATAAAAGGCAAAGGATAATGATCTTTCTTAGTGACTTTGTTAACCTTCCTAAAATCAATGCACATCCTATAACTAACTACTACTCTTTGAGGAATAAGTTCATTATTTTCATTTGGCACAAGAGTCATCCCTCCTTTCTTAGGAACACAATGCACAGGACTAACCCATCTACTATTAGCAATCTGATAAATAATTCCAGCATCAAGGAGTTTCAATACCTCATTTCTTACCACATCCTTCATTTAAGGATTTAAACGGTGTTGATGTTCAACAACTGGCTTTGCATCATGCTCAATATTAATAGCATGCTGACAAATAGTAGGAGAAATCCCTTTCAAATCATCAAGAGTATAACCAATAACACCTATATGTTTCTTCAATATCCCCAATAATCTCTTCTCTTCTTTATCAGAAAGTTGAGAACTAATAATAACATGATATAATTTCTTATCATCAATATGAGCATATTTAAGATTATCAGGCAAAGGATTTAAATCAAAAACAGGACCTTCCTTGGGTGGCAATGTGGTACCCAAGTCTTCCACAGGTAAATTATGTTTCAACATTGTTGGCTAATGTAGGAAAATCTCATCAATTCCATTCCTTTCTTCCATAAAGACATCACTTTCGTGGTATTCCATGTATTTGCTGCAAAGGATTGTTAGGAGCAAGAGCAAGAGCATCCAACTGTTCAACTCTATAATTTTTATTAGGTAATTCAGCTTCATAAGGTGTTTTAGCAAATTTGGAGAAATTAAATTCATAAGATTCTCCATCAAACTTTGTAAGGATTTTCTCCTTATTACAATCTATAACAACACCATAAGTATTTAAGAAAGGTCTAGCAAATATGATAGGACAAGTATCACTAGCAGAAGTGCCTAATACTAGAAAATCACTAAGATATTTAGTTTTACCACATAAGACCTCCACATCTCTAACAATACCAATTTGAGAAATAGTTTCCCTATTAGCAAGTTAGATAATCACATCAATGTCTTCAAGTTCAGACGAACCAATTTCATGCATGATTTATTTATACAGCTCATAAGGAATAGCACTAGAACTAGCACCAATATCACATAAACCATAATAGCAAGGATCACCTATCCTAACAGATAGCATAGGAACACTAGGTTTCCTAGATTTACTAGGATGAGAGACAATATTCGAAGCATCTTCACAAAATATAATGTGTCCCTCTTCTACATTTTCATAAACAAGGTCCTTTACTATTGCTACTGTAGGTTCTACATTTATTTGTTCCTCAGGTTCTACAAGTTTCTTTGCACTTTTATTAATCACACTAGCTAACATATAATGTTCTTTTACCTTAGAAGGGAAAGGCATTTCTCAATATAAGGTTCAGGCACAATAGAGTCAACAGTATGAACTTCTATATCTCTAGAAGGAACACCATTAATAGTATGTTTATAAGGTGCATGGTACTTATCCCATTCCTTTTAGGAATATCAATGTAAGAAGCAAAAGCCTTATATAAGTTTGGAACAACTTGAGAATCAAGACCATAAACAACACTAACATTATGAAAATTCTCAGATGACATAAATGTTTTAATGCATTCATAGTCATAATTTATACCCGACTTTCTACCTTTGTCCTTCTCTCATGCTTCAGTGTTTTCTTGAATACGGTCAAGAAGATCCAATTTAGCTTTATCCTTCATACGTGTAAATGATCCAGAACAAGAAGCATCCAATAAATCCTTATCATGAAGAGGAAGCCTTGCATAGAAATTATTAATAACAATATTACTGGGGAGCTCATGAATGGGGCATTTGAGCATTATTAACTTCAATCTCCCCCATGCTTGGGCAATACTCCCTCCTTCATGAGGCCAAAAATTATATATATAATTCCGATATCTATGGATCTCACTTGGAGGATAGAGTTTAAAATAAAAGAGAGGTACAATTTCCTCCCATTCAATAGTCTGGCTATTTTTCAGCAGCTTGAACCATTCAGCGGCTCGGCCTGTCAATGATATATAGAATAATTTCCTCTTCACTTGACTCATTGTAATACCTGCACACTTGAACAACTTGCATAATTCATGTAAAAAGAGGAAATGATCGCCAGGATGGACATTTCCATCACGTGAATAGCAGTTATCCATAACATGTTTAACAATCTTTATAGGTATTTTATAAGGATCCAAATCATCAGGCGGTGGGTCACTTACTACCCTAGCAGTGGCACCAGTGCCTGCAAATAAGGACTCAAAAGGAGTTCCAAACGTAGCGTAATAAAGCAGTAGACAGTAATAAAAACAACACTTATAGTAGAAGCTTCCTTTATCAATTCCACTTCCCAATAGCGCTTCACTCCCCGGCAACGGCGCCAGAAAATAGTCTTGATGACCCACAAGTATAGGGGGTGTATCGTAGTACTTTCGATAAATAAGAGTGTCGAACCCAACGAGGAGCAGAAGGTGTTGACAAGCAGTTTCGATGAAGGAATTACTATAGATACTGGAAAATAGATTTGTAGGGGTTTTTGATATTGCAGATAAATAAAGTGTGAGTAAATAAAATGTTGTAACAATAATTGCAGCAAGTGGCCCAATCTTTCTTCAGCAAAGGACAAGCCGGTGAGTTTACTTATGATTAACAAACATTCGTGAGGACACACGAGAGGTTTCTGTCAAGTGCTTTTGTTTCATGCAGCTGAATAATGTTAGGTGTTTTGATAAGTGTCGTGTGGGTGAACCTATGATAATGTACCGTCCCATCCAAGACTAATAAATACTTGTTATTATACCCCTTGCAAGCATCCGCAACTACAAGAAAGTAATTAAGAAATAAACCACAACTTTAAACTCCGGGGTCCTACGCTCCCTCGTGTAATGGTTTCCTAACGGGGGTTTAGGTTTCTGTCACTCCGGCAACCCCACAATTACTAGCCAAATACAGGACGCATCCCCCTAGGCCCATAAATGGTGAAGTGTCATGTAGTCGATGTTCACATGACACCATAGGAGAATAACACCACAACTTAAATATCAAACATTAAATATTACTCAACGTTACTTCACTACTAACAACTTGACTTCTCCCATGTCCTCAAGAACAACACGAACTACTCACAAGACATCATATGGATCATAATCAAAGGTGATATAATGGATGATAACAATCTGGTCATAAAGTGCAAACACCGATAAATATCACAAGCATCAACTACTAACAAGTAATCCACACCGGGAGAGAGATCTAATGCAAAACAACGATAGAGGACCCTAATTGTTACAGCGGGATGACGGTGGATGATGAGGGTGCTGGTGCTGGTGGTGAAGACGATGATGATGACGATCTTGATGATGCCCGGAGTGATGACGATGACGATGGCGGTGATTTCCCCTCCCGGGAGAGGAATTTCCCCGACAGATTTCTTCCTGCCAGAGAGCTTTTCTCTCTCGGGTGTTTTCCGCCCCGAGGCGGCAGCGGAATAATTCTTCGAAGATGGAATGAGGCTTAGGGTTTCCTCTGGGACATGCACGCACAAAATATCCCCACGAAGTGGGCCAGGGTGGCCACACCTATAGGTGGCGCGGCCAAGGAGGGGCGCCACCCCATGGTGGTCCCCCTCTGGCTCTCCTTCTGGCTGTGTTCTTCCTCTGAACTTGTAGGACACCCCCGGTGTCCTTCTTCTTCTGATCTTCTGAAATATGGTATCCCGACGGTGCTTTTTCCATCAGATTCCTGGTCCCGGTGTTTATTCTCAAATTATAAAACATGCAAAATAAGATAAGATAAAATAAGAGATGCATCATAACATGAAATATATCGATGAATAACAGAAAATTATGATATAAAATAGTGATGCAAAATGGACGTATCAGGCCTCAGGGGCCCCACACCATAAGGCAGCGCCCCCCCCTCTGGCCGCGCCTGGGGGTGGTGTGGGCCCCCTCGCTGCCCACTGATGTTGCCCTCTCGCCTATTTATACCTCTCCTCGGGTTAACCATAAATACCCGAGCCTTTTCCACCAAAAAGATCTGTAGCCTCCGTCATCGTCAACCCTAGTCCGGAAGGGTTCTGGAGCTCTCCCCAGCACCCTGCCGGGAGGAGGAATCATGACCACAAGGCTCTTCATCACCATGCCTGCCTCCGGAGTGATGCGGGAGTAGTTCATCCCTGGACTACGGCTCCATAGCAGTAGCTAGATGGTTGTTCTATCCTCTTTATGCCTCATGTTTAGATCTTGTGAGCTGCCTAACATGATCAAGATCATCTTATTGCAATGTTACATGTTGAGTTTGTTGGGATTTGATGAATATTGAATGCTATGTCCAATGATTATCAATCTATCATGTTCTTTCATGTGTATGTTATTTATGATCTTTCATGCTCTCCGTTACTAGTAGATGATCTGGCCAAGTTGATGCTTGTAACTCCAAGAGGGAGTATTTATGCTCGATAGTGGGTTCATGCCTTCCTTTCACTCACGCTCGAGTGAAAAAACGTAACGGGTGGGGGGTGTGATGTTCCCATTAGGTAGAAAACAACAATGATTTGTCTAAGGATGATTTAATTGTTTACATTACACACTTTTCTTAATGCAATTATCTGCTGCTTGCAACTTAATACCCTAGGTTTGCTCGTATGACACTCTAAGGATGGATTATTAGTCATAGATGCAGTTGGATAACGGTCTATATTATCTTGTTGTAATGACCGCATGAATCACATAGTAATCGTCATGTCATGCATATGCACTACGGTGTAGCCTTTATATCTGTCAATTGCCCAGCTGTAGTTTGTTTACCCAACATGTTATTTATCTGTTTTGGAGAGACGCCTCTAGTGAACTGTGACCCTGGTCCATTTCTTTACACTGATATACAACCATTATTTTCCCGCCGTTTTCCTAGTGCAATTATTGTTCTCTTTCATCTACTGCAAACAAATATTATTTTCCACACTATACATCCAATCCTTTGTTTCAGCAAAACCGGTGAGATTGACAACCTCATTGCTTCGTTGGGCGCAAAGTAATTTGATTGTATTGTATTGTGTAGATTCCACGTTGCTGCTGAACCGGTAGTGCGCCCTGCCAACATCGGCTGC
This sequence comes from Alopecurus myosuroides, assembly GCA_028641055.1. NCBI lineage: Eukaryota > Viridiplantae > Streptophyta > Magnoliopsida > Poales > Poaceae > Alopecurus > Alopecurus myosuroides. Next base: position 26,476,155 of record CM054062.1, read on the forward strand.
ATCAACCTTCGGAAGTGATTTCTTTCTCCTACTAGTAAATTCAACCTTGGTTTCTTTCTGAGGGAAAACTTGCTGCTTTGCTCTTCATACCTTCCACTTGGGGTTTCCCAACGAGAGCACCAGTCTCCATCAGATACTTTGTTGTTACACTATTTATCTTAAGCTTTCAGCTGAAGCAATGTGTGATCCACCAAACAACCAATTGTAAGTGAACAAAACTTCTCATTATTTTGATTTAAATATTGAGTTCCTTATGATGTTGTTACTTACTCGAGATGATCAGTATTTAAACTTGGGGGGTGTTGATGCATCAAAAAATGGCACATCTTTATCTATGTTTTAACCGTATCTTTGTCATGAAATGATAGAGATATCACTCTAAACCTGCCACTAATCGGTAATATACAATTTATTTGCAAATCTCCATGTCATTATTTTTATTGCAGATATTGGACAGTAAATCAGGGCTAAAAGGAAGGAAAAGATAGAGGCTTCCCTCGCATCACACTTACCGGTCACGGTACAGTCAGTCCCGACCGTACCACCCACCGTACTGGTGTCAAAAGATTTGTCAGATCAAACCGACCATAAGTCATCAAGGGACCCAGAGAAAATTCACGAAGGAAGTCGCCTGAAACCCTAGTCCATTTGCCGGAACCCTATATAAGGAGAAGAAACAACCCCCCCCCCCCAGAGAAGAGCCGCGCACCATACCATCTCCACCACCGTCACCACCATCCTCTCCACGCAAAACCACGAAGTGCAGCCACATCTCCACCACCACCATAGTCATAGAATACTTCTACTTTGTAATCTAGATCCCATCTCGATTGGAAACATTGCAAGAACTATGAATATATTCAATCCACATATTATTTTTGCCTCAATGTTTTCTATTGTTGTTATGATCGTGATGCGTGAGTAGTCTCCCTCAAGCTATGGGCTAAGGCCTAACCTTGCAACTATGTGGTTGATCTAACCAATGTGATTATTATTCTAATGAGTTTATCTATGTTATTTGTGTGTGTTCTACGGTCTTGTAAGGTACCCAAGACCTTGAAGAGTGATCAAGGTAAAGGTATAGTGAGAGTGAAGTGAAAGGTTGATCGGGAACATTGTGACAGGAAGATGAGTAAGACTGCTGGAAACGGATCTCTCAGCAACAACAATGGCATCACCGTGCTGAATGCTTTCGTCTTTCTTTTTAGAACTAAAAACTGAGGCAACCCCGCGAGACAGAAACAATACATAGCCAAGGTTGGACGGATTACTCTATGTTAACCCGTGCTCAGAGGCATAGAGGACTACATATGCATTGCCTACATACATCTAAATAGCATATGTATTAATTATACTAAATTGTTTTAACTTTATCTTATTTATCCCATACTACTAATGCACTCAGGTGAAACCTTAAGACCATGCATATTTTTAATCATTGATAACAACCCTCTTTTGCAATACAAGAATTGATCCGGTAAAACATGAATTAGCGAGCTTTCTATGGATTCAACGATTGGTCTCATCCAGCACATACTTCCCGGTTCAATAAAACCTTGGGTCTCAAGGGAAAAAGATACATACTACATTTCGTAATCCGGATCGAAGGTATCAAGCTTCAACGGCGGTTGACTCGGACATTCAGAGGTAGTCATCCAACCGGTATGTTGGAAGACACCGTATGGCAGCCATGCATTTCCGAAGAGATGAAAATCTAAGAAGTCCGGTGCAATCCCTCTTCAACTCGAAGTAGTCATTGTAATCCTGGACACCATACACAATTCGTCTAAACACTTCCATGTTCATCCTAAAACATTGCGAAATTCCTGAGGTTGATTTGCCAGATCCAACACGAAATAGTCGTTGTACAGAAGATTGTGACCAGTTGTTCTCTAACGATTCTTGTTCGACTTGCGCCCTTTCCTTGATCCTGCATGCTTGGGATCGTCTTCCTCCTCGGCGAGCGCCTCTAAAAGAGCGGCCATGACCATCTGATTCTCGTTATCGTCTGCAAGGGCAGCCTCCTCTACCATCATTTTGCAAAACATGATCTCATCGCCACTATCCATACCCTATTGGACAAGAACTAAGCATCACAGAAGCACTGGTCAATAAACCTTTGGAAAATGGCCGAATACCTTACGCGCGGGTTGGCGGCGAGGAAGAGGCCGATCCGGCTGAATTACCCATGGCTACGCCCAACAACGATGGGACCGGCGGCGAGCGGCGGGGCACCTTCCTGCGTCGTGTGTGCTCAACTCTTTACGGAAAGCTGGCAACGATGAGGGTGGCGACAATTGTGTGAATCGACGGCGATAGGAAACAACAGGGCGGGATGGGGGGGGGGGGGGGAATGACTACCGCCCTATACCGTCGTGTGTCTATGACGAGTTGGCTCCACCTGTCGGGTGGGCTGCCGGGACAATGTCCGGCGCCCCCGACAGGCCCCCAAGTTTGGCGGGTCTCCTAGGAGTGCCAGGCAGAAATTTGATGGGTTAGGGCTTTTGGAGGTGCCGTTGTGGACAATTATGCTGTCCGGGACCGTTTGGGGGGTGTCGGTGGAGGTGGTCTAAGTACCGTGGTCCTATAAAGTTCCTACCAAAATACTTCAAATCAAAGAGGCCATAAAGTAGTGTCATAGTATTTTTGAAAAATCAAGCGTAAAATTTGAACAAGTTTATAGAATATTACATAGATATAATATATATATATAAAAATTGTGCATTTAACGATATTGGGTTGATATTTTAGATGTTAATGGATTTTTCTTATATAAAATTAGTCAATATTTATATTGTTTGACTTTAACCACAATCTCTACGTCTTCATTTCTAGAAGAGTGTAATATAGTAACAACTTGGTTCTCGCGTTAGATGAAATGGCGAAACGGGTTCAACAAAGGTGCTTAGAGCATCTCTAGAAGACACTGTAACCGGGCCCATGACCAATTTTTTTTTTCTGAAAACGCTCCGTCCCGCAATCGCCGGCCGCACTCCGCCCTCGTTGGCCGAGCCGCGCCGCGTTCTGCCCTTCCCCGGCCGCGGCCTGCCCGTCGTCGACCTCCATGCGCCGCGCTCTGCCCTTCCCAGGTCGCGCCCTCCCCGTCATCGGCCTCCCCGCGCCGCACTCTTCTATTCCCCGTCCGCAAGCTCCCTGGCACGGTCGCGCGGGCTCGCCGGCGCCGCCCCACCCTGCTTCGGCCCCGTCCCTCCCGTGGCCAGCCGCGCCTTGGCAGTGGAGGTCAAGCCGCACACAATTAGGACCGGCGGCATAAGATTCCAGCGTGTAGCGACGGTTTCCGGCGAGTTCCGCGGCGGCGCGTCTGCTCCGACGAGGTTGGCCCGGTCTATAGGTGGACCGCAAATTGCCTCCCAAACTGCACATACAAGGGTCTCGCGAATGGATGCCCCATGCCCTGCAAAAATTTTGAGTGTTGACCGAAGTTTACGGGATCTGCTAGGCGGCGTCTTTTCGACGATATTGTAAAGTCCTCTACTTTTCACAGGTTTGACCGCTTTCGCGGTGTCTCCTAGAGATGCTTTTAGGTGCGTCACAAGAAATGAAGAAACTGCGGGAATTGAAATGCAATCTGCAAGACACTGACATGAATCTTCAGGAGTTTATTCCTTTCTTCCACATAAGAAAGCTTGCTTTTTATAGTTAGGAGTTTATTCCTTTCTTCCACATAAGAAAGCTTACTTTTTATAGTTAGTCCCCCCTCTGTCCCAAATTAGTTGTCATAGATTTGTCAAAATATAGATGTATTTAGACGTATTTTAGTGTATAGATATATCCATATTTTGACAAATTCACGACACCTAATTTGGGACGGAGGAAGTATTATTTAAATTTCTTCCATTTCGAACAAGCCGTAATATGTTGAAAAAGCTTGGTACTGAACAGATCAAATCAGACATACAAGCCCTTTTTTTTGTTGACGATCAGACAAACAAGCCCTAATATGTTGAAAAACGCTTGGTACTGAACAGATCAAATCAGCTGAGCGGCTGAGCCTCATCATACACATGCAGATGCTAAAGAAATGAATGAAATCCTAATGACAACAGTTCGGGCAAATATGGCCACGCCTTATAGAAAAATACCGGGCAAGGATGTGATTAGCGTGCGGGTAAGAAGGGATGTATAAAGTTTACGGACACCGATCAAGATTTATACATCTGTCAGTTGGAGACTGCACAAAGTTTAAACAGAAAATTTGACGCCTTCATCGTCTGCTGAAGTCCCCTTAAAGATAGCAGCTTTGCCGTTATATTCCAACAGCCTCAAGGCTCGCATGAGGACACCACGATCAATTCCAGCAAGTTCTGCAACATAGGCCACAGGATAAGATAATCCAAACTAAAGTAGCCACAACACCATAAGAACAGCTTTTATTACGAGATACCGGACATGGACTATGTATTATGTCATGGTCAATTTATGTCATGGTCTATCATGCAGGGGAGGTTGTGTTGTGGCGCGATATAAGCAGGATTTATGGTTTCGAAGCATAGCATCTGATATATTCACTGAAAGTAGATAACATAGATGATCCTAAGCTTTATATAATGGCCCAAAAAGAAAATTCTAACTGCATAGTTCCAGTAGATTATTATCCAACCTAACTAAGTAGGAATCAAGAAACAAAGATTTATCTCCAGGCCTAGGCTTAGCCAGACGGCTCCTCGTGAGGCTTGTGGCGGCTATAATGCCAAAGACAAGTGAAAATTTGGGTGAACATGTAAGTAAATCCAATAAATACATCTTATCTTACATGTATATGCTGTTTCTACCGCACACTGCTTTGACACAAGAATATGCATTTAGCGTCATGGAAATATTGTAATGGTAAATCTAATCTCATCACATTGAAGTTCGGTATACTTACGGATTCTTCCACCAGCACGCCTCTCACCGCCGTCAGAAAAATGTGATCAGGGAGCTCGCGGTTAATGGTGCAACTGTATCGGATCATGCCGCGATGGCAGAAGCAACCTTCAACCACTTCCAAAACGTCCTGGGCACTTCCGAGGACCGGGAGTTCTCGCTTGATCTCGACTTCTTGGGGATTCCCAACGGCGACCTCGTTGGCCTCGAAGACCCTTTTTCTGAGGAGGAGATTCGGGCGGTTGTTCGGCAGCTACCCCAGGGGAAAGCGCCAGGGCCGGATGGGTTCACTGCCGAATTCCTCCAATCCTGTTGGGACATAGTCAAGGATGACTTCATGGCGGCTTTCCACAAGTTCTTCACCATGTGCGGAAGAGGATTCCAGGGGTTGAACCAGGCCTTGATTGTTCTCCTGCCTAAGCGCCCGGACGCGGCTGCAGTGGGCGACTTCCGACCGATCAGCCTTATTCACCTGTTCGCCAAGTTGGCGGCTAAAACCTTGGCCCTTCGCTTAGCGCCACGGATGCAGAGTCTAGTGGATTCAAACCAGAGCGCTTTCATTCGAGGGCGCTGCATCCACGACAATTTCATGCTTGTGCAGCAGACAGCGCGCCTGCTCCACAGACTCAAAGAACCTAGGGTGATGATCAAGCTTGATATTGCGCGCGCCTTCGACTCAGTTTCCTGGGGACTTCTGTTCGAGGTCCTCCGTAAGGCTGGCTTTGGTCCGAGGTTTTGCGAGTGGGTGGCTATTCTTCTCTCTACGGCAAGCTCTAGGGTGTTGCTCAATGGCGAGCCGGGTCCACCGATCTGGCATAGACGGGGCCTGAGACAGGGCGACCCCCTGTCGCCTCAGCTATTTGTACTGGTGATTAACACGCTTAACCGCACTCTGGCAAAGGCGGCCGAGCTCGGTATCCTCCGCAGGGTGGCGCGCCAAGACCTGGTTACGACGGTCTCCCTGTACGCAGACGACGTAGTCATCTTCTGCCATCCGGACACCGCAGAGCTGCAAAACCTTCGAGAGGTTCTTGCGCTATATGGTCACGCCTCTGGCCTTCATACTAACTTCTCCAAATGCTCAGTCTCCCCTATCGGGTGCGGAGAGGACGTGGCATTGGGGGCGGCCGCGACGATGGGGTGTCAGCTTGCCCAGTTCCCAGTCAAATACCTTGGCATCCCACTGGGGTTGCGGAGATTATCGAGTGAGTCCTTGCAACCCCTGGTGGATCGGATCGCAGATAGGTTACCATCCTGGAAAGCGGCTTTGATGCCTAAGGCTGGGAGGCTTGCGCTGGTTAAGGCCGTTCTAGCTGCAATCCCTCTACATCAGCTCGTGGTCATCAGCGCTAACAAGAAGTTGCTGAAAAAGATCGAGAAAATCTTGCGTGGTTTCCTCTGGACGGGTAGGGCGGCGGCCAACGGAGGCAACTGCCACGTCAACTGGGCCTTGGTTTGCCGCCCACTACGTCTGGGTGGCCTAGGGATCCCTGATCTTGCCCGCACCGCGGTGAGCTTGCGGACACGTTGGCTGTGGCGATTGCACACTGACCCACTGAGACCATGGAAGGGCCTCGACATGCAATTTTCTCGACAGGAACGACAAATCTTTAGGATCTCAACCGAGTTGATCTTGGGTGACGGTTCAACGGCGCTTTTCTGGGAGGACAAATGGCTTGGGGGTAGGTCCATGGCGGACATCGCGCCTAACCTCACAGCCATCATCCCTAAACGGCGCAAGAAACGCACAACTGTCCGCGAGGCTTTGGTTGAACGACGGTGGATATCAGACATTTCCGGAGCCCTCTGTCCGGTGGCCCTCCTGCAGTATGTTCGGGTATGGAGCGAGTTGCAAAGGTTGCAACTGCAACACACTCCTGATAGGTGGGTGTGGCGTTGGACGACCAATGCTCAGTACTCCTCCAAATCTTGCTACGAGGCGCTCTTCGAGGGAGCGACCGTTTCAAGCTCTTGGAGGTTGAACTGGAAATCTTGGGCGCCTCCTAGGGTGAAATTTTTCATCTGGCTCGCTTGTTTGGACCGCTGCTGGACCGGGGAGAGACTCGCACGCCGCGGCTTGCCGCACCAAGCGCGGTGCCCTCTCTGCGACCAGGCTGCAGAATCCATGGACCACTTACTCACTGGGTGCTCGTTCTCGCGGACGATCTGGCATGAGGTTCTCTCCTGGATCCGATCCACGGCACGCCCCCCAATTGTGGAGGACGACTTCGTTGAATGGTGGAAGCTAGCTCTCAGATCCACCCCCCGTTTGCTCCGGAAGGGCACCTCTTCGGCTATTATGCTGACGGCGTGGTGGATCTGGAAGCAGCGCAACGCGATCGTCTTCGACAACGCCAGCCCCTCGGTCGGCGCCCTGATGGAAACCATCAAGTCCGAGGCTCGCTCTTGGGTGAGCGCCGGGGCACGTGGACTCGGACTTCTTCTCCCCTAGGATAGTGGGTTGAGTTGTACGGTGTTGGGTCGCCTGCTCTCAGGCTTGTACATAAACTCTCTTTTCTATCAATGCATCGAAACGCAAGGCTTTTGCGTTTTCGCGAAAAAACGGATTCCATGAGTTTCAGTTCCCCAGAGCGTATATCTTCAATTGTTGTTACTTCCAACCCATTTTACTTCACCTACAAGCACAACACCAAAACAAATATTATGGCATGATTAAGTCACTGCAACTGTTAGTTGATAAACTGGTAGATCGGGAGGAAACATGTCAAATAAAATATGAGTCTTACAAAGTCTAATATGTAGTTGGCATAATCTGAATCAGCAGCCAAAGAATGAGGCACTTCTTGTGGCTTTTGTCAATCCACCCAGCGCGTCCTGCAGTTTGAACTTGGATTTAAGTAGGTGCCCCAACACAACACTACGTAGAGCTTTCATCATTAACTGAAAGATTAAATGGTGTGCAGAACAAACCTTCACTAACAAGAGCTGCAAGGAACACTTCCTTTGCTTCATAGCTTAGAGATCCTGAATTATATAAAGCATGTATGTTCAGTGCAACACCAAAATAATAGTAAACTAGCCTCCAAATGCGTAGTAAACTAGTCGAGTAAATAAAAAATGTATTTATGCAATAGTTGGAAGGACTTTCAAACACATTACCATCATGCCAGATCACTATGTTACAAAATTTCCAACAAACCGGACAATACCACAATTAGCCACTAAGACACGTTTTGCAGAAATGCAGAAGGTTAGTAGTCAAAACAACGTTCAGATAAATACAGCTTACTCTCAATCTTTGGATTTGGGAGCAAAGGAAAATCTTCTTCCAGGGCGATTATATACATCTTTTGACTTCTACGGTAATCAAGTATCAGATATTTCCATAGCTGCACTTGCTTTTCACGTGTTTCTCGCACAGGCTACAAACTGTGACCAAATTCATGCTATTATTCTCAGTTCGTATATATAATATATGGTCAAAACAAGTGTTAACAAAAGTTTTCGTAGCTGTAATTAAGATAACATAGCCAAGTTCAGTTATGTAACTAAACCGAATGTAAGAATTAGTAAAGCAAGAAAATGCTTCAGCCTTCAACTACTACAAACAGACTGTTGAAATATGCAAGAAAGAGGCCAGATCTCAAAACCACATATCAGAAGAGATAGGATTAGACACTCCGAACCAAATACCATACTGTATTATAATTTTGGGGATGGTATGAAGTAGAGATTTGTTAACGGGGACAATTAAGTTTTGACCAAAGGCAGATTTGGAAGTAATACACGAGGTTCATCAGAATAAAGAAGAAGGTGCAATTCTGAAATTGGAGTATGAGAAAGCATATATAATGTGGACCTGTATTTCCTGGAAGTAAATGCTTCGGCAAAGAGGCTTTAGCCAAAAGTGTATACACATAATTCACGGTTTAGTTCATGGGGGGTCTGTGGGTATTAGGATCAATGATCAAAACAATCATTTCTTTCTTACTAGTCAGGGCTTGAGGCAAGGGGATCCTCTCTCTCTCTCCGATTCTTATTAATATGGTTGCCGGTGTATTTTCCAAAATGCTCACTAGAGCTGCTCGGCAAGGTCACATCTCGGGTCTGCTCACTAATTTAGACCTGGTGGGATTATTTGCTTACAATATGCGGATGATACTTTGTTGTTTTTGGAAAGTAACTTTGTCCTCTATGAATCTTAAATGGTTACTTTCAATTTTCCAGCAACTATCTGGATTGAGAATAAACTTTCCAAAAGTGGTGGGGAGGCGGATCAACGGCCCTGTTCTGGAAGGATAAGTGGTGGGGAGGCAGATCGATGGAGGACATCGCGCCGAATCTTACCGCTCTCATCTCCAAACGCCGTAGGAAGAGGAGAACAGTTAAGGAGGCCGTGGTGGATCGCCGTTGGATTGCAGACATCGGCGGGGCCCTTGCCCGGTTGCACTCCTACAATATGTTAGGGTGTGGGGGGAGTTACAAAGGGTGCAGATTCAGGACACGCCGGACCGGCTAATCTGGCGTTGGACCCCGAACGCCAAATACTCTTCCAAGTCTTGCTACGAGGCGTTCTTTATAGGAGCGACAGTATCCAGATCGTGGAGATTGAACCGGAAGTCCTGGGCTCCGCCGAGGGTGAAATTCTTCATCTGGCTCGCCTGCTTGGATCGCTGTTGGACAGGGGAGAGATTGGCACACCGCGGACTGCCACACCAGGCTAGCTGTTCGCTCTGCGACCAGACGCTCGAGTCGATGGGCCACATTCTCACTGGCTGCCCATTCTCGCGTACCATATGGCATGAGGTTCTCTCTTGGGTCCGATCCACGGCTAGGCCTCCAGTTGTGGAGGACGATTTCGTTGACTGGTGGAAGCTCGCTTTGCAATCCACCCCCCGCATGCTTCGTAAGGGCTCCTCTTCGCTAGTTATGCTTACGGCGTGGCAGATCTGGAAGCAGCGGAACGCTATCGTCTTCGACAACGCTAGACCCTCGGTTGGCGCCTTGGTAGAAACTATCAAGACCGACGCTCGTTCTTGGGTGAGCGCGGGAGCCGGCGGCCTTGGACTTCTTCTCCCCTAGTTTAGGCATTGGGTTGAGTTGTATGGTGTGGGGTCGCCTGATCGCAAGGCTTGTACATAAAACTCTCTTTCTATCAATGCATCGAAACGCAAAGCTTTTGCGTTTTCGCGAAAAGAGAATAAACTTTAATGAATGTGATTTGGCACCTATCAATATCCCAGGGGATCAGGTTAATGTGTTGTCCAATATTTTTTGATGTAAAGTGAGCTCTTTTCCTTTATAATACCTAGGGGTGCCTTTACATTTCAAAAAATTGAGAAAAGAGGACCTATAACCTATTGTAGATCAAATCATTAAAAGGGCTTTTACATTTCAAAAATCATTAAGGTAGATTACTGTCTTATGCAGCTAGTATTACCTTGATCAAATCATGTCCAGCAAGCATTCCCATATATCTACTTTCTGATATTAAATTCCCAGCTTGGGCCATTAGGGAAATTAATCCCCAAATGTCACACTGCCTTTGGGACAACTATGAAGGGCAGAACAAGTATCGTCTAGCAAACTGGGATTTAGTGCCCTTGCAGAAGAAAATTGGGGACTATGGATCAGAAATATCAGAGAAATGAAGATGTGTCTGTTAGCCTCTTGGATAAGAAGATATAATATGGATGACAATAAACTGTGGAAACAAATAGTTGATGCATGATACAATAAATCCAATATTTTCAGCTATAAAATGGAGGGTGCCTCCCCTTTTTGGAAAGGAGTTTTGTGGGCTGCTAATGCTGCAAAACTTGGTTATAAGATGGTTGGGCATGGAAGTAGGATCAGATTTTGTGAGGACCATGGTTTGGCCATATCAGCCTGGTAATTATGTTCTGGGATATTTATTTTGTTTGCAATCATCAAGGGAGTACTATTAGAGATGTGTGCGATGGTCTGGCAGCTCAGCTTTAGGAGTTTTTAGCCCTGATATGATGGATCAGTGGCATCAGCTAGAACAAATTGCTACTTCCATGAGTTTCTCGAGTGTGGAGGATTCCATGATCTGGGAACTCCACAAATCTCGAATGTATTCTGCTCAATCTCTGTATGCTGTTCTAAATTTCACAGGGATTACCCCTGTTTATTCTCCTGCAGTTTAGAGTTTGCACGCACCTTCCTGCAGGGTGCATGTTTTTCTGTGGTTATTAACACACAACAAATTGCTCGCTAGAGATAACTTGAGTAAGCTACAATCGATTCTTGACATATCCTGCCTCTTATGTGCAGAAAATGAAAGCACAGGTCATTTATTCTTCTCGTGTGATGTTGCTAAGATTATGTGGGTAGAACTATCTGCCATGTTAAATAAAAATGTTAGTGGAGGATACAAATGTGTTGCTAGGTTGTGGATTAGTAATAACAAAAATGGTGTGGTTAATATGATCACTGCCGCTCTTATGTGGACAGTGTGGAAAATGACAAATGACATTCTTTCGGCGTTGCCTTTGGTCTGGAACGCAGGTTATCTGGCTGCGAATGGCGAGGATGATAAAAAGATTGGTTACCCTCTGCCCAGCAAAACTTACAGGACCCTGGAGGAATGCTTGCAGAAAATAAAACAGAAGGCGAGGGAGACTCTGGCGCTAACATGCAGCCAAGGAGGAGGAAAATGACGACGATGGTTGGTCCCGGACACCTGAGATCATGAACCAGAACCAGCTTGGAACATGCTGGTAAAAGAAGATGCAGGATTGGTGGTGCTCCAGGACATGCTTCAAAGTGTTATCCGAGCTTCAAAGTTACTTGGGGTCTTTTATTGCATCACGGAACAAAGCATATATGGGTTTAGTAGTTCCCTCGGAAAAAACCTATGGATTTACATGAATTTAATTTTAAAAAACTCCAGTACTTTTAACATAGTAACATCATTGTATATCAACCTATTTACATAAACACACCAACGTATACAAAGTGAAAAGTGAGAAAAAGGAATTGCATGAATGACTTGGCAAATAAAGAGTTGTCATGATCTAGAGGCGCATCGGTCTAAACCAGAAGGCACAAAGTGGTCGAAAGTCCAAACACATGCATAAAACATTGTGGTTGGAAGTTGAAAAAATCTAACCAATAGGCAAATAGAAGCTCAGAAACAATCAAACATCGCATCAGAGGCAATCACATATAGCAGACGACTCAAGTAGAATACTTAGCTAGAAACTTACATGAGTTTATGATAATATTAACTGAGAATAGTAACAAGCAGCAAGTTACCAGGCACACATGTCATTGGTTTGCCAATGTCTAACTCGATAATAAGATCACACAGATAGATGGATTAATAACACAGATGTCCACAGGATCAACTAAAAAAATAGATACATATATGATATATGATAGATAGCATTTGTGAACCTCCTCCTCATCTCAGTCGGATTACAGGAGCAATAATCTCTCAAGCTGGAACAAGCCCATCGACCACAACGCCATCATCATCATGAACGGAATCCCCCAAGTAGACGGAATCAGGTGTGTACTTCAACCATGGGAGGCGCTCCTTGTTCCTCTGGACAACTGCGTCGAACCGTGCTGTGATCTTGGCGAGGACAGTCTCGACGTCATCGTCCGAGTCGTAGTCGTTGCCGTCATCCCACACCACCTCGTCCGTCGTCGCATCAACGCCCTGGTAATGCTCCCGGATCACCACAACCGCCGCCTCCTTCTGGGACGGCTCGTCCTCCTCCGCCTTCCTTTTCGAGCCACACCCCTTGAACGCCTCCTCGCCGGCGAAGTCCTCCTTCTCCTGGGCGGTAAGAGGCTGCAGCGAGAAGGCCGTGCTTTTCGGCTTCGTCTCGGTGCACGGCTTCGACGAGAAACCCTCGCAGCCAGCCATCGACTTGGTGACGGACTGCTCCAGCGAAAACAACTCCTCCATGGCGGCCGTCCGTGGATCTGCTCCAGGTCGTTGTGGGGATTTCTGGAGGACGGGAGGAGGCGGCGGCTCGCGCATATATCTCCTGCGCGTAGGCAAACCTAGCTATAGCTTCCGACCGAGTCGGAATTGAACCCATCTCCTCCCCGGACCAGACTCAATTTTTGCCTCCAAGGACCCAAAACTGCATTAATTTTCGTGGGTGGGAATACATGTCACATAGAGGACCTTACATAAAGCAGGCGTTGCAACATAATTCTCTGAAATGTCGGTGTTTAACTTTCTTGTAACCGGATTTTTTATCTTATACTCCCCTCTTCCAAAATATAAGCCTTTTTAGCAAACTGTTTTAGTTCGCTAAAAAGACTTACATTTTGGAACGGATGAAGTAAATGAGAACGTATTACCTTGCGAAAAAACATAGATTTCTGAAATTACAAAAACATAGTTCTCTAAAATTACACGCAGGATCTTCAAAAGGGAAAAAAAAATCACACAAAGGTCCTTTGCCACCGTTGTCGATCTGGAGCTTCTGAATAAGGTTACCCGCACAACCGCCGACTACGCCGCTTGGTGTGGAGCAGGTGATGAACGCATGTTGATGCGGTGAATAGTCATCACCTGTTGAGGACCCCAAAAGAAAGGTGATGTAGCGTAACAGAAAATTTTCTCCCTTTTTTAGATCAAAGTTATCGAATCGGTAGGAATCAGAGATCTCCAACAAACTTTGTAGTGGACCTACATATTACACACAACTCACTTCGCCCCAACATTTTAGGAAGGTTGTCAAACTTCCCATCTTACTAAAAATAAAGGCGTAAATGTATAGTGTGGAAAACACCGACGAAAGAAATAAAAACCAAAACGGACCAGCGAGAAAGTAATGGTTAAAAACAAGTAAAAAGGGTTTTAATCAATATAAAAGAATGGACCGATGGCCATAATTTCACTACCGATGTCTCTCCAAACGTATTGGATGAATAATTTACAGCTGGACAATTGATAAAACTGGAACAAAAATATTATGACAAGGCAACGTTAATTGTTATATTCATATAGCCATTACATCAAACATCTATAGACCATAATCCAACTACATCAATAACTAATAATCCAACTTGAGAGTGCTTCTATGCTTGCCTCTCGCTGATATTAATTTGCAAAGCAACTGATAATTGCATTAAACTCAATAAATAATGTAAGCAATATTTATAACAAGAAGTAGATATAAACACCACTATTTTATCTTTATTAGCAATAACATATCCTCGTCCTTAAACGTTTTCGTCACTCGTGCCCGGACTAAGGCTAGTCACAATTGGGAGTAACATACACTAGTAACATACATGTTTTTCTAGACTATGTTACTACCTTCATAGTGATAAGTAACATATAGGTAGTGTCATATTAATTAGGCTACAGACTCATTGTGTATTGGAATGTGTGATGTTACGCTAACATACCTAGTTACCACCCTCATCTCTCTCCTCGTTAAATATGTTACTCCCACTGTGACCAGCCTAAGTGGAGACATGTATCGAGTCGCGTGCAGATTTTTTTTTATCTTACGCAACACACATAATCTATTATGAATGTAAATGGGAGGATAGATTTGATTGGTTACCGATGTGAAGCGCGAAACGAGTGTCGATGACGATGTCGGTGATGCCCGATGAAGAATCCCACGGCTAAGCCTAGCGTTGGGACTGTTGTTGTCTCCTCGAGTCCAGCCTTCCGGATCCAGTGTTCCTGATCTAGGAGAGTGGGGGTCTCACGTGTTACCCCTCTAGAGTTCGCAAAGTTCTGCAGGGCTTCGCCGTCTAGGGCTTATCGTTACAGGTTCACAATTGAGGTGCAGAGATCCCAACACATGGGAAAGAGAGAGAAAGAGATAGAAAGGGAGAGAGATTAGAGCTAGATCTAATTGGGAGAGGATATAGCGGATTTAAAATTTCCCGCCAGACGTAACACACATGATCTACTATGAAGGTAAATGCACGGATAGATCTGATTCGTTGCTGACACGAAGCATGGAGCGAGTGTTGATGACGATGTCGGTGATGCCGGATGAAGAGTCACACGGCTAAGCCTAGCGTTGGGACTCTTGCCGATTTGCCGTATCCCACCTTCCGGATCCAGCGGAGTGAGGGTATCACGTGTTACCTCTCTGAGAGATCGCACACATATGTCCGCGAAATTCCTATAATTCTTTGTCGTCCAGGACTAGACACCGCAGGTTCACATTGAGGTGGAGAGATCCCAACACATGAGAGAGAGAGAGAGAGAGAGAGAGAGAGAGATTTGATCTAGGTATAACCGAGAGATGATCATCCTCTCCCAATTAGAAGAAGAAGCCCTAAACCAATTAGAGGGTCTATAATCAGAAGGTCTAATCCAATTAGAGATGTTCTAATTAGAGCCTCTAATCCAATTAGATAGGTTCTAATTATAGGCTCTAATTTAATTAGAGACTCTCTACTTCTAGGAGAGAGAGGCTTGGAGCCAATTGTGTGTTCCTCAAAGGAGCAGGGGTGTGGGTTATATAGGAGGCCTCAAGGGAGACCTGCCATGAGGGGGAGGTCGGTTTTGGAGCCACAAGGGAAATTTGCACCCCCTCCCATAGGTGGACTCTGATTAGACTCCTTTGGAGCGCAACTCCCTTTCCACTTCCCCTTTTCCTTATTTCCTTTTTGGTTTTTATTTTTTATCCTTCAACCAAACATGGAATAAATCTAGGAAGGTCAATGTGGATTGACTAGGAGCCCTGACGCCAACCTGCCAGCCTCCATTACATGGGTGCGGCCATGGGACAATTCTACCCCCTCTGGAACTTCCCCCCTTATCGGGTTTTGCCCAAAACTCTTTCGGAACCATATAATCCATACAGATAAAACCATCGAATCTATCTAAAGATGTTATAAATGTATTATAACATCCCATGCCCCACTGCACTTTCTCCATAAAGTATGGAAACTATTTCTCTCTCATAGTAACTTCTCTGAAACGGCTCCATTTGACACTGGAACTTGCTTCGTGATATCGTAACGACATCGACCATTACCTATTGATGTTATAAACATATTTCCGACGTCCTAGGACATCCCATGTCCTCCATAATCTCTCTTAAATATTAATTATATCACGTCGGAATTATCCGAATGATACCCGCTCTCCTCCGGACCAACCAATGTGAACAATTCACTTTGACGCCTTAAGTGTGTGACCCCTACAGGTTTGACTAGCATACATGATTTGGAAACATATTTTCCAATCAATAATCAACATAGGGACCATGAACGTCCATACTGACTCCTATAAGTTACACAAACAAAACTGTTGAACCTGTTGGTTGTTAAGTAAGTTCCTATTAATTTGCGATACCAATCAATACCTCGAGATGATATGAACTATAAGACCGTGATTAAACTCTTTAATAACCATATCATATTATTATCAATGCTTGGTATGATTACTTTTATGCAATGTCTACGCAGACTTTATTTACCGATACTAATTTACCGACTGGATCCTAGATGTATCTCTCTATTGTCTAGAGGAGTAATTCCTAGTCTTGGACTATCACGATGATAAGAACACTTTCGAGACCACCGAGTATTAGCCTTTTCGATCACCCGATTTACGGTGTGATACTTGACTATAACAGAATGATCCTTACATTGAACATTATCGTATATTCTCATGGTCCGAGGAAGAAAACAAAATAAACATCTTGTGAAGATACTATATAGCAAAACATATCTAGTAGTATCTCAACTATTTGGGTCTATCTAGCCACAATGTTGAAACAAAAAAGTTCTCCCATTAATATTGACATGACAAATATTCATTACCAGGAAAACATGGTCATCTAATATTAACGAGTTTGTGCTGAGACATGACAAAGGGTTATAACGGTGTGTTTATGTTTCTACACGTGCATATGAGTTTTCCTCTAAATATCATATTCAGTGACCACATCAGTTATAGCATAAAAATACATTGCACTAATCATGAAACTTGTTTATTTTATTGTCTCTTGGGCATACATCCAACATTTAGGGCTTCTACTAATTAGGAGAGGATGATCATCTCTTAATTAGACCTAGTTCTAATCCCCCAATAAGTTTGTGCAAGTATATTAGAAAGTTCTTTACTACTCCATTTTTGTGTGGGCATTGCGTAAGGTTGGGAGAACCAACCTGCGGTTGAATTGTTAAAAGGGTGATTATACACCCATCCCATCAGATTTCAAACCCCACATTTGACATCCGTGTGTCTCATAAAGGCAGGGTATTTTTCAGTAGTGGGCAATGTTCTCGTCGATAGCGAGACGTCTATGGTGACTTAGTCAATCTTAAGACTCAATTCACTTGCTTTGTCTCTCGGAGATGCTCATATGGGTTAAGTGTTTGTGCATGCATTCATAGGAGTGAGTGTATGCATGTGTATATAACCTCTTGTGTTTGTACCGTGTTGATAAAAAAAATGAATATTGTTGTATTAGATCAATGAGACCATCTCCGCATGCCGACTAGAATGGTTTTGATCCACCACTAAATGGTGGGTATTTCCTAAAATAGTTGGCCAATACGCTAAATTAGAGTGAAATGCGATGTTAGTGCATTAAATTGATAAGTGTATAGGCAGATATCTTCTAGGATGCCTGGACACAACCCGGTTTTGCTCCAACTAAGCTCCGCTCCTGCCGCCACACATCACCTAGCATAAAAGTGAATATGGTTGCATGTTGATTACTAACTGTATGTCATACGTACTCTTTTTAAAAAAATACAAAGATTTGGGCAGAATAGTCGTTTTGATTATTAAGCAAAAATTTTATGCATTAAGAGATGTAATCACATATGATAAACTCGATATATCTAGAAGATCTATATACAAACCAAATACTAGTATAAGTAGAGAGTTAAATATAACATACATGTTGAGTGGGAAGGTGAAAGGACATTTTGTCCCATAATCTTATTTTCGTGTTTGATCACAACACGTAGAAGTTTTAACCGTTTACCAAAGTGTTTTATGAAATTAAATCAAATATGCAAAAGGTTAAAGACGTGTAAAATGGAGAAACTAAAACAAGACTTTCAATATTTTTACCGATGATAAAATCAACATGGATAACTTTGGAAAAAGGAAGAAAGGGCAAAAGGAAGAGAAGGGGAGGAAACTGCCTAGCCGGCCTGGCCGGGATCTCAGGCCAGGCGGCTCGGGTGGGTAGCCATCCTATGGCGCAAGAACACCGGTCCAGGCTGGGCGCTCAGGTCGGCCATCTGGCGGCCCGAACCAGGTCAGGCTACAAGCTGGCGTCGCTGCCTCCTCAGGCCAGGCATCCGGCGAGCCGGCCAAAGACGGGCTCCAGCTGGCCTCATTGTCTCCCCAGGCAGGGTGGCTCTGGCTACTGGCTGGACTACCCTCATGCCTAGGCCGTCCTGGCTGCGCTCGTAGGCCGGTTTCCTGCACGACTAGGAACCCCTCCACCCCCACACACACACCGACCACTTTGCACCTACCACTATAAAAAGAGGTCTTCTCCTACCTTTAGAACTTGTCACTTGAAACTTTTCTCTCCACCATTTGTGACCACCTTAAAATTCATAGATCTCGCCAAATACACAACCAAAGCTCTTGATCTCTTGGGATTTGGAGAAGGGCCACTAGATCTACAACTCCACCAAACTGATTCGTCACCACCCCACTAATACCTTAGGGATCTTGAAGTTCTTGGTTCATTGAATCCAGAACCTTGTTGCTCTTAGTTCATTGGAGCTTGGGCCTTGTTGGTGTCCCCTAAGATTTGGGAGCTTGTGGATATTGTTGCTCGGAGTCTTGGAGGCTTCCAGGATTTGGTGAGGACCCTACAAGTTGTGGAGCGTGCCTCATTCTTATAAAGATTCTAGTTGTCAAACTCAACGGCAACATAATTATTTGTGCCCCATCCACTTTGGTGGTTGGACACAAAGTAGATATGGTGTGACATTTGGCGGCTACTCGGTATTCCACTTTGGTGGCACCGCACCACTCCAACGGAGATTAGCTTCCATTGGCATGTGAACTTCAGGATAAATCTCGCGTTATTGTGTTCGATTATTTCTCAACTTACCTTTACTTATTGCTACTAGCTTAGTTACTTGAATATCTTGTGCTAGTATTATTTCCTCATCATATAGGATTGTTCACCTATTTACATAATCTAGAAAATCTATGTTTGAGAAATTATCTTTAATCAAAAAATAAGTAAAATTTGTAGTTAACCTATTCACCCCCCTCTACTTAACCCTATCGATAATTCATTTGGTATCAGAGCCTCGTCTCTTTATTAAGGATTCACCACATAAACAGGAGGATGGAAGAGCCTGTGACCATGGATGCTATTCAAAAGCTAACTCAAACCATGATTGATAGCACAGAAAAGAGGATGAATGGATTAATAAAATAAATGATATCTTCATCTAGTCACTCTTCGGAAAATGTTATTTTATATGAAAATAGAACCCCTATACCTTCTAAGGAAGATACCTAGGCATCTAAGCTAAAAGATAAAATCAATGAAAATTCTTTAGTTTTGCCTACAACAATGCTCCTAATGTTCAACATCCACATGTAAACAATTGTGGTGCACCTCCTTTAGTAGATAGGTCTCGTTTTACTAATTAGAAAGCTTCCATGAAGTCTTATGTGTGTATATCCTCAATGAAATATTGAGAATCATTGAGAATGGATACAATCGTAAGTACCCCAAGAACTTAAGCTCCAGTGACATCATAGATCAAGAACTCAATGCTCATGCCATAAACATGCTAGAGAAGGAATGGAGAATGAAGGATTTGAGCACATCTGATCCTTCACAAATGCCAAGGAGGCATGGGATTGCATAATTTACATGTATGATGACAATGTAAACATGAAACACTCTAAGAGATCCGTTCTCCAAAGACAATTTGATAAGTTCTATATGAAGGATGGAGAGCCTCTAGAAGACATGTTTATAATACTCAAAGCTCTTGTGGTTGACACGAGAGATTGTGGATTCAAGGACTGTGATGAGGATTAGGTCAAGGAGAAATTCCTTCTCACCTTGATCGATACAATGAGAACATGGTGATGAATGTGCAAGAAAGGGAAGATTTCTTGGATCTAACTCCTAATGATGTTTTGAGTATATTCATTACCTTGAACATGATGAAAAAAAATCCTCTGCTGATGTTATGGCCCGTGTGAGTGGAATGAAGAAACCCTCTCTTGCTCTGAAGGCCACATCCAATGAAGAAGAGGAATCAGGTGATGATGGTGGTCCATCATATGTTGTCTCCAAGAAGGAGAAGAGGATATCACATGAAGAATATGTTTGGCTCTTTCCCAACATAATTGGTGGAAGAAAGGAGATTTTCGATCAAATGCAACAAAGAACAAGGGAAAGGAAGCCCCAAGCATGAAGAAGGCAAGAACTTGATTCAACTGTGGAGATAGTGAGCACTTTGTTGTGGAATGCCCTTTCAAGAGTAGGATTGAGAATGGTGTAAGACTCATAAGGAAGTCCAACTTCATTCGCAATGCTAAGAACCTCATGAGGAGAGGTCCACCAAAAGCGTTGATTGTCAAGGAGAATGAATACATATCCAGTGGTGAGGAGAGTGATGATAATGATGAATGCGTTGGCATGGCGGGCATGGCAATTGGTGTCATTCCCCAACCTTGAGCTCTCTCTTCTCCAACCCAAATGACAAAAAGGGCCTCTCAAGTAACAAGTGCTTCATGGCCAAGGGTATATCCCCAAAGGTGACTTCTACACTCGAACTTGCAGTTTACTCTACTCCCCCTCTATTAAATTGTGTTGAGCAAGTAGACATCGATCAAGATCCCATCACCAACTTTGTAAAAAGACTATAAGGTGAAACTAAAATCATATTTGATGCTCTCATGGCTCAATTAAGTGAGGCACGTGGCCTCATTGATGAACATGATGAGAGAATAATTTTACTTGAGGCATTCGCTTGTGATTATGCTAATAGAATAGCAGAGCTTGAGGAAGCTATAGATGATTCACAATGTCTTAAGGAAACCATGGAGGAAACTTTTTCTATAGACATAGCTAAGGTAAAAAGTGACCGTGATCATGCTTTTGAGAAGATGAAGGAATTCATGGCCCTAAAAGATGCAACTAACCAAGGTTACAATGATCTCATTAAGGATTTTGATAAGCTTAAGAATGTTCATAGATAACTCTCAAGTGAGCTCAAGACCCTTAAGGGTTCATATGATATAAATGAAAATTCTTGTGCCACTAACCCCAAGAACTTAAGCTCCAGTGACATCATATGATATAAATAGGCTGAAGGCTCAACTAAAAAAAGGATAGCTACTTCCATCCAAGGGAAAAAGAACCTCAATGATAATTTGAGTAATCAAATGAGAGTTGTTGGGAAAGAAGGACTTGGGTTTGGATCTACATCCAAGAAGACCAATGAGAAGAAGTCAAATCCCTCCACTAATGTTATTGTTTTTGTGAAGGAGGGGGAGTTGGCTAATGAAGAAGCGGAGTTTGATGCTATTTCTAAAATTATTGCCCCTAGGGGCACTACTACCCACAACAACTTTGCGGGAAAATATAACTCATCTTATTTGCTTCTTAAATCTCATGATGGTTATGTATATGCAAAATATGTTGGCACTTCACATGGTGATGATTACAAATATGTTATTTGGGTTCCAAAGACCCTTGTGACTAACAAGAAAGGACCCATCCAAAAATGGGTACCTAAGACAAGAAATTGATTCATTATAGGTTTGTGCTTCCGGTGGAGGAACTTGGATGATTGATAGAGGTTGCTCCTCACATATGACCGGAAGTAAAGAAGTATTAGAAGACTTAAAACCCCAAATCATCAAATTCTCACAATTCACTATTGGAGATTGTTCAAAACTTAAGGTATTGGGACATAGCAAGGTGGTCATTTCTCAGGATGTATCCATTGAGAAAGTCCTCCTTGTTGAGTCCCTTGGCTACAACCTACTCTCCATTTTACAAGTTTGTGAATGTGGTTCTACATGTGCATTCGATGATTATCGTGTGATTGTCTTTCACACCATTTCTCTTAAAATAGCCTTTGTTGGATTTGTGGAAAATGGTATGTATGTAGTGGATTTCTCGAAAGAAACTACACATATTTCCACATGTCTAATGGCTAAGTACGACGTGGGGTGGCTTTGGCATTGCCGCTTGGGCCACGCAGGTATGAGAAACTTACAAACTCTTGTGAAGGGCGAGCACGTGGAAGGACTAACAAGTGCGATTTTTTCAAAAAATCGTCCTTGTAGCTCTTGCATAGCCAGAAAGATGCATGAGAAGAATCACCCCCAAGAAGTTAATCATCTCCACAAAGATATTAATTTGTATTTATTAGGGCCTCCTACATATGATAGTATTGGTGGGAAGAAATATTGCTTGGTGATTGTTGATGACTATAAAAGATATACATGGGTATTCTATATCAAGAAGAAGATTGAGACCCAACAAAAATTCATTGTTTGGGCCATGGAAGTGCAACTTCAATATGATACAAAGATCTTGGCAATAGGGAGTGATAATGGGTCGGAGTTCAAGAACTACACCATGGATGAATTCTTGAGTGATGATGGGATAAGACATAAATTTTCTGCTGCGTACACCCCTCAACAAAATGGTGTGGCGGAGAGAAAGAACCGTACACTCATTGATATGGCAAGAACTATGATGGCCGAGTTCGAATCCCCATATAACTTTTCGGCTGAAGACATCAACACCGCTTGCCATCTATCCAACTGTATCTTTCTCCGTCCGATGATTGTCCTGACTCCATATGAACTCCTAACCGGTAACAAACCCAAACTCAAGTACCTTCGAGTTTTTGGGTGCAAATGCCAAGTCTATATTAAAGTCACTAGATTATCTAAATTTAATCCTAGAACTTTTGGAGGCATATTTGTTGGTTATGCCACGAACTCTCATGGTTATAGAATATTCAAAATAGCCCGGTTGTGTTGAAGAATCTATGAATGTGGAGTTTCACGAGGATAATGGCTCCCAAGTGGAGCAAATTGATTGTGACAATGTAGGTGATGAACCTTACTCCATAGCCATAGCTAGGAAGAATAGGTATGGGTCCTCTTATACCCATTAAGGGACACCTTGTGGATAAGGAGTATGGTACAAGCTCTACGCAATTGGAGCCCTCTCGTTCAACCATTTATCAAACAGTAGACCAATAACAAGAACTTCAAATTGATACAACTCATCAAGAAAATGATCAAGACCCACCCAATGATAATGGTGGTTATGATATTTGTGATTCTTCACTAAGGACTCCACTCTAGGTAGATCATGGCCTTGATGAAGGAAATGACGATGATGTACCTCCAAATTAGAATCCCGGTGATGCACTCATTTGTATCATGACTCGTCAATCCACAAAATTGCGCCAAGGTTCACATCATCAAAATCATATTTTTGGTATCTTGGGTAGAAGTGTGTCCACTCGTGGTCAATTGCTCAAGTTTTGTTGCCTTCGCTCCTATGTTTCTCATGTTGAACCTATCAAATTATATGATGCTCTTTAAGATGAAGTTTGGGTTCAAGCTATGCATGAAGAGCTCCATAACTTTGAAAGAAACAAAGTATGGTCTCTAGTGGAAAGACCCAAGGATCATAATGTCATTGAGACAAAATAGGTGTACAAGAACAAGCAAGATACTCATGGGAAAGTGACTCACAACAAGGCTCCTTTGGTTGCTCAAGACTACTCTGAAGTCGAGGGACTTGACTACGGTGAAACCTTTGCTCCCGTAGCTAGAATTGAATCAATTCGTATATTACTTGCATTTTTCACTAGTCATAACTTCATCTTGCATCAAATGAATGTTAAAAATGTATTTCTAAATGGTCCCCTAAATGAGTTGGTATATGTTAAACAAGCTCCGGGGTTCGAAGATCCCAAGTATCCTAACCATGTCTACTTACTCCATAAGTCTTTGTATGGCCTCAAGCAATCCCCACTGCTTGGTATGATCATCTAAAGGAGTTCTTAGTAGATCATGGTTTCATACTTGGGGTAGTTGACCCCACCCTTTTTAAAAAGAGTGTAGATGGACATTTCTTTGTATGCCAAGTATATGTTGATGATATTATATTTGGGGTCTGCTAATGTGGCTTTTGCAGAACAATTTGCTAAGCTAATGACAAGTGAGTTTGAGATGTCTATGATGGGTGTATTGAAGTTATTTCTTGGTTTTGAAATCAAGAAATACTATGAAGGAGCTTTCATTTTCCAAGCTAAATATATTCAAGACATGCTCAAGAAATTTGATATGCTCAATGTTAAGCCATTAGGATTTCCAATGTCAACAAAAGTGAATCTTAAAATAAATCACGAAGGTATACCAGTTGATCCAAAACTCTATCGTTCTATGATTGGTTCTTTGCTTTATCTTTGTGCATCTAGACCGGATATTATGTTCAGTGTAGGTTTGTGTGCACGATTCCAATCTAACCCCAAGGAAAGTCATATGATTGTGGTCAAAAGAATTCCTAGGTACTTGGTTGACACTCTCACTCTTGGTCTTAGGTACCCGTCAAATACAAGTTTTGATCTTGTGGGATATTCGGATGCGGATTGGGGAGGTGACAAGGTGGATAGAAAATCAACCTTGGGTGCTTGAAATTTTCTTGGTAGGTCACTTTTGTGTTGGTCTTCCATGAAACAAAATTGCATTGCCACCTCCTCCACGGAAGCGGTGTATATTGCCGCCACAAGTTGTTGCTCTCAATTATTATGGATGAGTGTTGGGGGGAAACCCCCGGGTAGGGAAAAGCTCGATACAAGTGAGTGTCGCAATAGTGGATACCGAGATGGACTTGACCGGGTTGACTACCCGGACTAAGATGAAGATTACCAAGATGGATCTATCTCGGTAAGAAGAATCAAGTGAGACATGCTTAAACGGGTGTCCCCCGGGTGATCCGAGATGCATGGAGAATCTGGGTACACGAAGAATCATCCATCCCGGAGCAAGGTTAACGGAGCAGTTGAGATCCCGAAGATCGCGGGAGAGTACGCGCGTGCAGTTCAACTTACTAGGCACATGATGTATACTCGTACATGGGTACAGTGCAGGGTATGGGGGAGGCCACGTCCTATCTTTGACAAGGGGGAAAGGACACCACAGCGGATACGGAGGAGAAGACTTTCGACACCGTGTCAGCGGGCGTGCGCTACGACATAGTGTTCTCCGCCTAACTTGTATGCTTTGTCAGTGGCCACCGGTATATAAGGTGTCCACATCCCTCCTGCGCGAGGGACAAACCCAGAGAGAGAACCAGGAGAGATTTTTCCTTAGAGAATAGCTAGTGAACTTCTTCTTCCTCTAGGTCAGAGAGCTTGAGGAAGCACCTTGTATCTCAGTTACACACTGATATTGACAGACATGCAGACGTAGGTGTGTTACCTCCACACGAGGACCCCAAACCTGGGTAGTTCTTTGTGTTTGCAATGTAGTGAGCGCACCATCTATGTGTGCAATCTCTCCCTAGATACCCACATTATCCATCGTCCCCAACCTTAAGCAATCATATGGCATTTGTCTTTACCTCACCATGACAATGAGGCAATGTCTTAAGGGTTTTGGAATTAAGATAAAGACAATGCCTCTTTTGTGGGACAATAAAAGTGCTATAAAAATTCCTCATAATCCAGTGCTTCATGGCAAGACCAAGCATATTGAGATTTGGTATCACTTCATCCGTGATCATGTGGCCAATGGAGATATTTATATTTCCTATGCCAACATTAAAGATCAACTTGCTGATATACTCACAAAGCCTTATGATGAGAAGAGATTCAAGCAATTGAGGAGTGATCTCAACGTCGTATGTGCAAGCAACTTTAGTTGATTGGTAATTTTGCATACACACCTATACTAAACTTGGCTTTTAGGTGCACGGGTAGAAATACGGTGAGTGTAGCTCAATTAATGAGCCAACACTACCTCTATAATGCATAAATCAATAAATCATGCATAATGATCACCTTTGTGACAACATGTGCTTTAATGATGAGTTTCTACAATGCACCCAATATATATCTACGCGGTGTCATATCGAGCATACTCACACGTGGTGTCCTAGGCCACCTCCCCCATCTTGGAAATTTGAACTTTTTTTGGTTTGATTTCGAATGTTACTTGCATCTCCATTCATATGGTTGAGATTTTAAATTTCATATCACATCCAATGTTGCTAATTTGGGGTTTTCATGTTTCGCATTGGATGTGTGAAGAAATCATCATGCTAATGGTTGTTCTCATATGTTCATCACCTATCTTTCATATTCAATACATGAGTAGTTGTACATGGTCAAAATTTGAACTCAAACCTTGAAACAAAATTTTGAAACCAAATAAAAACATTTAACTTGAAAAGAGTTTTCAAAGGTAACTGTAGTGTTCCCACATTTGAATAATGCAAGAGCACCTGTGTTGTTGTGCTAGTCCCGGGATCAATTGCTAGAACCACCATACAAAATAAAATATCATGCAAATATGTCAAAATCTATTATATCACATGATCTGGTCTTTATAAAAAATATGATTACAACTTGGCTAGTCTCAGAAGACTAGCATGAAACAGAATTACAACGGAAAACTTGGTACAACATTGAGCCTCATCTTCTTCATGGGCCACAGGAAAAACATGTTTGTTGTAGACTCGAGATCCTGAACGAAACCTCACTCGTCATCTATTCCATATGCAAATTGGAATATGCAGCCACAAGGGGGTCAATACAATTTAATGTATTGGCAAGTAACACTGTGGTGGATATAAATTGTAAGACTAATACTACATGCATATTTGTTTAAGTGGAGTTTAAGCTAAGTTTGCATAAAGCCAGTTTTCTTCTAAAACTGTATATAAACCATTTTCATCTTGAACATGTAACACTGATTGAAACCAGTGAACAAAAAAAATAAAATTATGGAGTGTCACTGATAGAAACCAGTGGGAAACTTCTACCCTTGTTCGCCCATCAAAATTTTATATTGAATATGTAACACATTCGGGGACATGGCTAAGATCTTAGTTTCTTGACTTTGCAGAGTTTGTGCACTTTCACTTTTAGACTCAGATGAACCCAAACATCCTATACACCCTGAGTGCATTAAGGAAATGAGAAGATTGAGACGAGATCTTTCAGAAGAAATTCTACCACCGTTTGGCTTACCCGTTCTACCTACAACCTCTACATCTGCTTGTAAGCCTCGCGAGTTCATTCAACTTACTTGATCAAGACAAAGCCCATACGACTAAAGGTTGCACGAGAATCTACTATACTTAGAAGGACATAGTAATCCCTTTGTTCCTAGGTGTCCATCTGCAAGTGTACTCCCTCGGTGACATAAACAAATCCTTCCACTTCCACCCAGGTGCCTCATTAAACTTTATACTTAGTTTTTGTTCACAACATCAAGTAATTTTTTTTGTAGCATTGCATAATATGTACTAAGCTATAAGGTTATGAAATAACAAGGTAAAAGAGATGGCTACACACTACTAGTTTAATAGCATAACATAATACTTAGTAGAATTTCCTATCATGCATACTATTAACAAATCAACTAATGCATATAGAAAATAATAGGTAGTTGATGGTGTGTTACTTGCCTCTTTGAAGTGGGTGTTGATTCACCCACTTTCTTCACAAAAGAACGTTGCTCTCCGTACAATCTAAACAATACAGGTAAACAACAATAAACAAGCAATCACAAACAAAGGAACAAAGTATAACGATCAACAAACTTAACACTACCAAGGAGTAATTGGGTTTACTGTATTGCAAATGGCTAAGGATTGGTCAAAGATTGGGTTTGAAAAGTTCAAACTTAATTGATCATATTTGTCGAGAAACTCCAAAAGTTAATTACAAAAATAAACTAAGTTATTGTAGTTGGAGTTTTCCATTTGTGACTTAGGATTAGTCCTTGATCAAATGATCATACAAAGGTCTTGGTATAAAATATTTATGTATTGAGATTTCTTCAAGTTCTTCTTTTTCTTCCTTGAGTTGCTTTTGATGTCTAAGTCTTTATGCATTGTCCTTCAATGGCCTTAGTTGTAGTCCTCCTTATTGAGCCGAATAAAAACATTTGAAGCACCTATCTAGGATTTAGGGACTTAGTCATATAGAATAATAGAGGTAGTTGAGATTGCTAGAGTTTCCTAAAAAAAGACTTGTAAATTATTCATCTTCTTCTTCTTCATCTCTGGGAGAGTATTCTTCTTGAGTCTTCTTGTTAAAGTCTTGGTCAAAAGCTCTCATCCCACTTGAAAAACTAATTCTAAGTCTTAAACAAAAATAAACTTGATACTAATATTATTGAATAGGTTGTAGCTCCAAGTCTTCACATGATTGGTCTTCTCAAGGATCATCTTCAGCCTCCTTTGCAACTTCCTCCTTGGTGTGGTGGCTTCATTCACTAGTAGGAAAAATCTTACCAATGACGAACAAAATAGTGCTACCGCTGGTGAACAGGTATTCGCCAGCAGTAACCCGCCAGTGGTAAGAGGTTACCGCTGGCGAACAAGTCCTGTTCGCCAGCGCTATCTAGTTACCGCTGGCGAACACCAGTCTTGTTCGCCAGCGGTAAGTTTGAAATTTCCAAAATAAAAAATTTCGCATTTTTGTCGGTCACCCATCCTCCCACCCGAGCACGCTTAACTTCTTAGTTCCATCCAACTACTCTACCTAGGAACACCTCATTCTTTCTTGTAAATATAGTACTATCAATCCTCTTAACTATTGCACCATATCT
Source organism: Alopecurus myosuroides (assembly GCA_028641055.1). Taxonomy (NCBI): domain Eukaryota; kingdom Viridiplantae; phylum Streptophyta; class Magnoliopsida; order Poales; family Poaceae; genus Alopecurus; species Alopecurus myosuroides. The sequence goes on from CM054062.1 coordinate 26,504,797, forward strand.
ACAAATCCGTAATTCCAAATTGGACAAATGATATGTCTAAATTGATCATAAGAATACAAGGAATCCAAATATGACATCCTTATTATCTTTTCTGAAAAAAAAACATTTTTTTTAATTTTTGTTTGAATTTTGAATTTATTTAATTAAATTAATTATTTAGGAAAAATTAGTCTGTCTCAAATAACTTTTTTTTCTTTTGGAATTTGTCGATTCTGAAAAAACCTCACAGGCCGAAGGCGAGTGAGGTTGGATTGAAAATATGCTCACGATTCGTTTGATATATTAAACGCGTTTTTTCGACTTCGTATGCAAAAGTTATGGCCGTTTTACGATTTATTTTTGAATTTTGCATAAAAGGTCAAATGGAGTATTTCAAATTTTCTATATCAACTAGACAGTGCATCCTACCCACATATTAAAGGAATTTATTTTTTGAACATTTTATCATTTTCGTTTCAGCTTTAGAAAATTCAAAAAGGCGGTCCATGGGGGGGGGGGGTGTAGTGTGTGTGGAGGAAATTTTTTCAAAACTTACCGCTGACGAATCAAAATAGTGGTTGGCCAGCGGTATAGTTAGCGCTGGCGAACCAGCATGTTGCCCATCGGTAACCATACTGCTGGCGAACCAGCTCCCTGTTCGCCAGCGCTAAGCTACGTTACCGCCGGCGAACCAGCACCCCTCTTCACCAGCGGTAAGTATGGCTGCCCGCACCCTCACGCCCACCGTTACCGCTGGCGAACAAAGTGGCATGTTCGCCAGCGGTAACATGGGTAGCGCCAGCGAACAAGGTTTCCAGTTGGCCAGCGGTAATAGCGATGGCGAATGTGTATCTCTTTTCGCCAGCGGTAAAGTGGTGGCTATAGCCTATTTCCTACTAGTGATTGGACTTTGAAAAAAAAAACTTTATGGTTTTGGTTCAGCTAGGAGCTGGTCTAATTCTAACTTAGTCACGCCACAAAGTCTAAGGAAAAGAAGAGAAAGTCGAGAAAACTTAGAGAGAGAGATGGAGTTGGCCTTCTTGATGTTCCTCTTGATTTTCTTCTTGTGCGTCCTTTGCTAAGTCCTTCATTGGCTGTTAAGTGGTTGCTTCAATTTGTCTCCATGGATGATAAAGGGGACATCTTTCTCCGCATCATGGTTTTCACAATTCCAGACTTAGTGGTTTTCAACTAGGAGGGACAACTAGAAAAAATTATATGGGATTGGTTTTGTCTTAGGTTTTGGTCTCTCTAGTCTAAGATTAGTACCTAGAACAAATTTGTTAAATAAAACATATTGAAATTATTTACATAATTTAAACTAAGTCAAAAAATACTCAAAAAGGCCGATCAAATCTAAATTCAAATTTAATTGGTTCAAAAATTATTTTGGAACAGAGAATATGAAAGTATACATCCTAACTCCTAAGTTTTCCAGGGATATTTTATTTGCAAATTTTAGATTTTTAGAATTTGCAGTGCCAAAAATCATCAAACAATATATATTTAAATTTGAACAAAATATGGACAGTTCTAAAAGATTCTACATATTCAGAGCTTTTCAAAAAGTCAGAATTTGCTTAATTTGGAGCTATGGTTGAAAAGTTATGATAGATCTAAGTTTTTGGGGCTTTTCTGCAAAACTGGCAGATTGATTTTACCGGAAGAAATTCAAACAAAAAGATGGACACATGGCTTCTCCTGGTTGGCTGGGGCGACTGACTAGGTACTGACGTGGCAAGCTGACGTCGATAAGTCATATGGATCTGGGCCCTTAGATCCTGATCTAACGGAAGCATACCGCTTCGGGGGAGAACTAATCGCGTCCGTCGATTAGATCATACGGAGAGGAGCAGAGGGGAGGCTTCCCGACGATGGGATGGCGAGAGATGGCGACGCCATAGCGCGTGGCGCCGGAGTTTCGACGGCGGCAGCTATGCAGACGTCCTAGAGACTCGGGGAAGGCACGGGGAGGGGCGACGTGGCACGACAAGCTCGTTGCCGCCGACGACTTGTCCCTGGATGACTCTGTCGATGACAGGGAGCAAGACCCGTGGCAGCGGTCTCCGACGAGCTTGGACGAGCATGGCTGTGTCGTTTAGCTGCGTAGGAAAAATAGGGGAGTGGTCAGGGAGATGCGGCACGACATGGGAAACAAAAGGAGAAGAAAAGGGTGGCGAGGGTGGTTTACAGTGACCGGAATCGGCGAATTGCGGCGGCTAGGGTTTCATGCTACAAGAAATCGGGAGTTTGATTCGTCCCTGATTCGGTGTCTGTTTCTTGCACGGGAGGTAGAGTGGCGTGTCGTTACCATCAGCGTCACTGTGGGACCGATCGGTCCGAGAGAGAAAAGGAGGGAAGGGCTGTGCGGGCTGCTCCTGGGCTTCGGGTGGGCTCTATGTACTACGCGCGCATGGGAGAAAAGGAGCGGGGGGAGTTTGGGCTGGGCCGGGCTTGGCTGATGTTGATGCTTTGCCTTTTTTTATTCTTTTCTTTTGCTGTTTTCTTCAATGAACCACATCTTTTTAAATATAACCTCGAATGGCCTTAAAAAAATTCTATAGTTTTGTAAAATATTTCTCTTTCAAATGAAAACATTTAGGTCTTGTTTTAACACAGTTAAAATAATTATATTTTCAAAACATGATTAAATTACTGATAGTTACTTAATTTTATTTTCAAAATAGGGATGCAGATATGGTTAATTAAAAATCAGAGACATGCCATACTTGACATATTGTTTCTGATTTTATCTTGTCATAAAATTCTTATTACTTAATACTTGATTTAGTAATTAAAAATAATGTAGTTAAAGTTGGCTTTGAAATTATTTTATAAATCAAATAATTGAAAGATGAATTGTTATCGATTGATAGAAGTTGAAAACAATGTGGAAAACAATTTATTTATGGAAAACATTTTATGATATTAAGTTTCGGTAAATTACTTTATAGTCATATGATTATTTCCAAGCTCATAATTTATTTAATGATGCTAAAATTATCTTTGGGGTTTAAGCACCCAAGTTTTTAAATGAACATTTTCAAGTAACATTTGAAGTGAAAACATTTTATTTAAAAAGGTTTGCTATAGAGAAATAATTATTTCGAAATAAAGAATACTTATTTTGAATAGGCTTTTAGGTTTAGGAAATAGAGGCCTATTTGGATTTTTAAATTCCAATAACATTGGAATAGAGATTTTGTTTCTTTTGGGTTGTGTTTTGTTTTTGGTGGCTTGCATTAACATAAAAAATAAAAGTTTCGAATTTTTATGATTTTTAAATTTCTCTAATAATTAGAGATCTTCCGGTAACAAACAAATTTCTAGAAAAACCGGCCTGGAAGGCCGGCTCGCTCGGGTTGGTGGCCGGTTTACGTGTGCAGGCTGCCCGCCCCAGGCCGGGTCCTGAAGCCGGGGCTCTCGGGTCCCTTCCCGGCCTACGCGCCTGCGCTGAGGATAGCAAGCTATCGTCGCGGCATGTGTCCAACGAGTAATACAACTAATGTAAAAAACACGAGTAATACGACTCACACTGATGTCAGTAAATTTGGTTATGTTTTCATGGTTAACAGTCTGTAGGTTATGTTGGTGTCCGGGTCAACTGGCTTTTTCTCCGACCGGAGATTGTGACGACTAGAAAATAGAACTAAAACATGCGCATCACAATAATGGGAAGTTGAGGAAATCGGAAATCTGGACCTCTTTACACTAGTCTGGCCAACATGTCGCTTGAGAACCAGGTTGCTAGGAATGTTCCATGTGTCTTAGAGCACGGATGGGGGTAAGAATAGATTGGTCAAAACGCCCTTTCCGTTCTTCCAGTCTTGCCTGAAATGATCATCATCTCAACCGTCTGAACGTGGATTATTCACAAGAAAACTCCAAGAATTTAGCAGGACAACTTGTACGCTTACTAATCGTTAGTGACAGAGATGAATCAGCAGAAACAGTGACGCCACGTTGATCTATGTACCAGACAACTTACTAATCGTTAGTTGGAGGGCAACGCGCGCGACGTGAGACAGGTTTTGCGGCAAGCCACGACCTAGCTTGCTAGGGTTCTGACTCCTCCGGAGGCGATTTCCGCACCCGGGGTGAGATCGATCTCGATTCCGCTTCAGTGTCCTCTTCCGATCCCTATCGGAGAGGGGGGTTTTAAGGGTACCAGGAGCCGCGGTGCTGCGGTAGTTTTCTCCGATAGTTTTCCTCCTACGGCTGGAACCCTAGGCGATCGGCTGGTTGTTGTTCCCGATGGCTACCAGTGGAGACGGTGAAGGGCTTCATGCCCGCGGGGGAGATGATGCTCTGGCAAGGGCCATGAAGAACCTCGAGCTGCGCGAGGGCGAATTGGACGACGTAGTCATTGGTATAGATGATCCTAAGGAACTCCAGAAACAATCCCGATGGCTAGCAGTTGCCAAGGTGAATACAAAGAAGCCTGTCTCAGCGACAGCGGTGTTTGATACACTAAGAGGAATCTGGGGCCTAGCACATGAACCGGAGATGAGAGAGGTGGATGACAATCTCTTCACACTCAAATTCTTTTGTCTCGGAGATTGGAATAAAGTGATGAACCAGGGGCCGTGGCTGTTCAAGAAACTGGTGGTGTTGATAGCTGAATATGATGGCCTGATTAAACCAAAGGAGGTGAAGTTGGAACGCACTAATGTGTGGGCTCAGATACACTCTATACCGGAGATATATCGGGTAGAGAGGGTGGTCGATGAACTTGCAAGACGTATTGGTAAAGTACAAAGTGTTGAGATGCGTCCAACGCGATATTTTGAGGGGGATTACGTGCGTGTTAGAGCAAGCATCGATGTGAGGTCCCCTCTGATTCGATTTGTCCCACTGAATGTGGGGGGTAAGAGGGAACTTCTTCTAGTCAAATATGAGAAGATCGGTTATTTCTGCGATGTCTGTGGTGTTTTGGGCCATGATATGGAAGAGTGTGGGGATGGCGTTCATGATCAGTCTGCAATACAGTACGGGAAGTGGCTATTTGCAAAAAGGAGAATACAAAGCAATCAATTTAACAATAGGGGAGGTTTTGCGGGTAGATCAACGACTCGTGGCAGAGGAAGAGAGCAATATAATTTTGGCCGTAAAAGGAACTCAGATGATATGGATTCGGAGGGAGATGATTTCAGTGATACTGCATCCAGTCCCCTCAAGAATACAGACGTGGTGGTACCGGAACCTGGGCAAACTCAAGAATTAGCTGTAATCCCTACGGCTAGTAAGAAACTTGTCTTCACAGATGCGGCTACTGGTTCGGGTAAAACAGTGACTAGCTCGGCTGCTATTCTTGGTGGCGAATTGGTTCCTCCTCGCCCACCTCAATATGTGACACAGAGAATCTCGAAGAAGTCCAAGAAAACTGGTCAGGACAGTGATTCAGCTTCTAGCGATAACAGATCGGCGGCTCCCTCCGAGGGAGACCACCGGGCGCAATGAATATCCTCAGTCTGAACTGTCGGGGCTGCGGGCGGCTCGAGACAGTTCAAGAAGTGTGCAGTTTGATTCAACTGCACCACCCCGGTTTGGTTTTTCTCTCGGAGACCAAACTGTCTGAAACGAGGGCAAAAGACATGAGATTTCGGTTCGGTTTTCAGCATGCTTTCGCATTCAAGAGTGAAGGTTCCAGTGGAGGGTTGGCCCTCTTTTGGAATGATGAATCAGTGGTGAGCCTCAAATCCTTTAGCAGGTCTCACATTGATGTGGTAGTTAAGAGTTCCCGGCTTGGACCAGCTGAGTGGAGATTCACGGGCTTTTATGGTGAGCCGGTGAGATCTAGGAGGAGGAGGAGTTGGGAGCTTTTGGAATTCTTGAGAAGTGAGCTTGATCTTCCGTGGCTGTGCCCGGGGGATTTCAATGAACTGCTTCATAACGGTGAGCAGTTTGGTGGCAATTTGCGGCAAGAATGGATGTTTGAGGGTTTTCGAGAAGCAGTTGACTCCTGTCGTTTCACAGACTTGGGATTCTCGGGCCTCCCTTATACATGGGACAATAGGCAACAGGGAGCGAGAAATATTAAAGCTCGTCTAGATAGAGGCCTTGCAGATGATGCGTTCTTGGACACTTTCGGTAATACTAAGGTGACTCACTGTCAAACAACGAAATCAGATCATTGTGCTCTGATCATCTTTGTGGATTCATCACCACAGGAGGAGGTGATCCATGGCAGTAGGCCATTCAGGTTTGAGAACACGTGGACTAGGCATGCGAGGTATAATTCTGTGGTGGAGGAGGCATGGATTCCACCCGTGGGGGACATGGCTGAGGTTTCGAATGCTCTCGGTATTGTTAGCCGAAGTCTAAAAGTGTGGAGCTATAAGGAGTTTGGCAACGTACAAAAACAACTAAAGAATATGAGACAGCAGCTTGAAGAACTTCGGTCCAGGTCCTTGTGGCAGGGCCCCTCTCGAGCGGAAAAGGTACTTATGGATCGTATTTCCGAATTGTTAGCTAGAGAAGAGATTATGGCTAAACAACGTTCTCGGATTCAATGGTTAAAAGAGGGGGACCGAAACACCTCCTTTTTTCATGCAAAGGCGAAAGAGAGAGGTAGACAGAACAGAATAAAATCATTGCGGTTGGAGGATAATACAGTGATCACCAAGCAAAGTGATATTGAAAGAGAAGCAGTGAGTTTCTATAAATCCTTGTTTACTTCAGAGGGAAATATTAATCCCGAGTTGGTGACTGATGTGGTGGAATGCAAGGTGACTCAACAAATGAATGAATCCCTTATTAAGCAGATTTCTGATTCGGAAGTGGAGGAGGCCTTATTCATGATGCACCCAAATAAGTCTCCAGGACCAGATGGTCTCACGGCTGGTTTTTATATTCGTCATTGGTCTATGCTTAAGTTTTCGGTTACTAATGCGATTAAACTATTCTTTCTAACAGGCAAAATGTCAGAGGAGGTGAATAAGACTATTCTTGTTCTAATACCGAAAGTGGCTGATGCAAATTCCTTAACTCAGTTCAGGCCAATTTCCCTCTGCAATGTTCTTTATAAAATCGCTTCAAATGTAATGGCGATGAGATTGAGACCAATTTTGGAGGAGATTATTTCTGATGAACAGAGTGCCTTCGTTCCAGGAAGACTAATAACTGATAATGTTCTTACGGCTTATGAATGCATCCATTACCTCAAACGTAAGAAAGGGAAAGTTGGAGATTGTGCTATCAAATTAGATATGGCAAAGGCTTATGATCGCGTGGAGTGGAATTATCTGAGGAGGATTATGGAGAAACTGGGATTCTCGGGGTTCTGGATCGATCGAGTGATGGCTTGTGTTGAATCAACTTCTTTTTCAGTGAAAGTGAATGGTGCTATTTCTGAAAACTTCACCCCTTCGAGGGGTATTCGGCAGGGAGATCCTATAAGCCCATATTTATTTCTTATTTGCTCAGAAGGTTTAACCTGTCTGCTTAAAAATCTTGGTACAGGTTATTTATCTAGGGGCTTAAGAGTTGGCATACATGCACCATGGATATCTCATCTATTATTTGCTGACGACTGCCTTATTTTTACGCAAGCTAGTCTTGCGGGGGCTCAGAGGATTAATGATGTTTTGGACAGATACCATATTGGTTCAGGGCAAATGGTTAACAAATCAAAATCTGCCATTTTCTTTAGTGCCAATTGTTCTGATGATATGAAACAAGTGATGCATACAACTACGAGTATATCCAATGAAGAATTAGTGGAGAAGTACCTCGGTCTCCCCACGGCAGTGGGTAGATCTTCGGATGCTGCTTTTGAAGGTATTATTACTAAAGTTAAAAGATTGGTTAATGGATGGGTGCATAAACATCTCAATAGTGCCGGGAGGGAGGTTTTGATTAAAGCAATCTGCCAAGCCATACCTACCTATTCTATGAGTTGTTTCAAGTTGTCTACAAAATTACTAAAGAAGATTACAGCCATTATAGCCCGCTTTTGGTGGGGTGGTGATGAGAAGGGCAGGAAAATGCACCGGTGTAAATGGAGAGAAGTGGCTATACCAAAGTGTGATGGAGGTATGGGTTTTAGGGACCTCTTCCTATTCAATCAAGCTATGCTTGCGAAACAAGGGTGGAGAATTCTCACAAATCCAGACTCCCTGTGTGCAAGAGTTCTCAAAGGTAAATATTTTCATAACTGTGATTTCATGGCGGCCTCTAAGAAGAAAAACTCATCAGCCACATGGAGAGCGATATTGCACGGAAGAGAGGCCCTCAAACTAGGGCTCATTAGAAGGGTTGGTGATGGTACCTCAATTAATGTGTGGCGAGACCCGTGGATACCTGATAATGTGTTGGGTAAACCCCTCAGGCGTGAGGTTGACAGCACTATCAACATGGTTAGCGAACTGTTGGACCCTCTGTCTAACACTTGGATGGAGAGTCGGGTCCGTGCAAACTTGATGCATGCTGATGCGGAAGCTGTTCTGAGAATTCCCGTCGGCATGTTCATGGACGATCACTGGGCTTGGCAACCTAAACGTCTTGGTTACTTCTCTGTGAGGTCTGCATATAAGTGTCTATTAAGCCATGATCATGATCCGGCAGTGGGGTCTTCGTCAGGTAAAGATCATCCTATCTGGAAGAAATTGTGAAAAATTCCAGTACCTCCAAAAGTAAAAAACTTCTGGTGGAGGGTCATTAAAGGCTATATTCCTACGAAGAACACTTTATTTCAAAGACATATCGAAAGAGTGGATTTCTGTGAAGAATGTGGGCAGTCAGAATCTATATTCCATGCTCTTTTCAATTGTGTTTGGGCTAAGAACTTTTGGTCAGAGATACGGTCAGCGTTGGATGTAAAAATCCCGAGGTTACACCCGAATAATTGGGCAATGGACATGATTGACATTGCTCATGTGGATGTTAAAAAGAGTGCAATAATTCTTTGTGGTGCTTGGGCCGTCTGGACTGAAAGAAATGCAAGAAAACATGGTGAAATTACGAGGACGGTGGCTCAATCCGTTAAGTGGACTATCGATCTTACTAACGATCTTATTCTTTCAGGTAAGAGTAGCCAGTCACCTGCTCGGGCTGTGGCGAGTTGGAAACCACCGGAACCGGGGTTTATCAAACTCAATGTTGATGCGGGTTTTTCTGCTATTGATCGGAGTGGCAGCTCGGGGGCAGTATTGCGAGATGCCACGGGTGTTCTGATCTCAGCCCAAGCAATTTGGTATGATTCGATGGCTTCTGTTCTTATCATGGAGGCCTATGCACTTCGAGATGGTTTAAGATTTGCTCTCGATAGGGGAATTCGAAATGTCATAGCAGAATCTGACTCTATGCAAATTGTTCAAATGTGGTCCGACTCTTCTTTTAAGAGATCCATAGTGGCTACTATACTGGCTGAAGTTAGTGAGTTATCTGCTAATCTAGAGTCATTCAAGGTGGTGTTTGTTCCTAGGAGTGCTAATTGTGCAGCTCATCTTTGTGCTAAGCAATGTAGTATTGTTAGGAGGAGATGCCTTTGGGTGAATTATACCCCTGCCTTCCTTGATGGTTGTATCAGTAAGGAGTGTAAGCCCGATTGATTTTTTCTGGTTGGCCGCAAGTTTCTGACGTGCTCTTTTCCTTACCAGGGTACCTAAGGGGGCTGGAAGGTTTTTAATGAGGCGGCTTGCGTGCTTAATATAGTTATGCTTATTCAAAAAAAACAATAATGGGAAGTTGAGGAAATCGGAAATCTGGACCTCTTTACACTGTTGTTTTATGGTGATCCAAATTCATATGAAGATAAAGGAAAGTTCGGCCTTCGCTACGCGGAGGCCCGTCGCCGGAGGCTTAGGGCCGAGTCGATACCGAGTTCCCACCTGTCGCGTGGAGTGCACGGCGGGGGGTGCGGGGGGCGGCAGCCCCCCGCGGTACGGTACGAGTCGATACCGAGTTGGAGTTGGATACACAGTTACCGACCTAGTTAGGTCAGGACCGCCTTTATATACCTCTTGTAAGCCGCCGCACGGGATAAGCCACACATTGTAAATCCCGGCGCGATTGTAACCTACCCCGAAATAGTGAAGTATTGCTGGCTGGCGCCCGTGGTTTTTTCTCTTCCTCATTGGAAGGGTTTTCCACGTTAAAATCTCGTGTCCCCGTTGGTTTGATCTTGTTTAATTTCATCGTTGTTTTGCTATTGCTTGTAACAAGTGGTATCAGAGCCCTGTTTCAGATTAGGGATTCGCAATGGCATCGATGAAGTTTGATCTACCGTTGCTGGACTACAAGACGAGGTTTTCTCTGTGGCAAGTAAAGATGCGTGCGGTTCTGTCGCAGGCATCGGATCTGGATGAGGCGCTGGATTCTTTCGGGAATAAGGAAGCGAAGGTGTGGACTGCTGAGGAGAAGCGCAAAGATCGTAAGGCTTTGTCGTTGATTCAGCTTCATCTGTCTAATGATATATTACAAGAGGTGCTGTTGGAGAAATCCGCGGCTGCACTGTGGGTCAAGCTGGAATCGATCTGCATGTCAAAAGATCTCACCAGCAAGATGCACGTAAAGATGAAGCTGTTCTCGCTCAAGATGCAGGATGGTGGTTCTGTCATGAGCCACTTGTCGATCTTCAAGGAGATCGTGTCCGACCTAGTGTCGATGGAGGTAAAATATGAGGATGAAGACTTAGCTCTTCTGCTGTTATGTTCGCTGCCTAGTTCTTTTACAAACCTGCGTGATACCATACTGTTAAGCCGCGATGAACTAACTCTTGCGGAAGTTTGTGAGGCCCTGCAGACCAGGGAAAAGATGAAAGTTATGGTGCAGGCTAACACATCGTCCTCCAAAGGCGATGCATTGCAGGTACGAGGTAGACCTGAGCAGCGAGATAACAACTACAACAACAACAACAGAGATAAAAGCAGGGGCCATTCAAAGTCCAAAGGACGAGACAAGTTCTGCAGGTACTGTAAGAAAACCAATCACACCATTGATGATTGCTGGAAGGTACAGAACAAGGAGAAAAGGAACGGCATATACCAACCGAAAAATAATTCTGACGGTAATGGTAATGGTACTGGTAAGGCTGCTGTTGTTGCTGGTGATAATAGTTCGGATGGTGAATGCTTAGCTGTTTTTACTGCATGTGTTACCCGTGATGATGAGTGGATTCTTGATACTGCTTGTTCGTTTCATATTTGCTGTAACAAAGAATGGTTCAGTTCTTATGAAGCTGTGCAGACTGGAGATTTTGTGCGTGTGGGGAACGACAACAAATGTCACATTGTTGGCGTTGGATCTGTTCAGATCAAGACCCATGGAGGGATGACACGTACATTGACGGGAGTGAAACACATACCATCCATGGCGAGAAATTTGATCTCGCTGAGTACCCTTGACTGTGACGGGTACAAATATGCCGGAGGGGATAAACGCCTGAAGGTATCAAAAGGTTCTCTCATTGTTATGATTGGTGATATGAATTCTGCCAAGTTATATATTCTTAGAGGTAGCACTTTGTCTGGTACTGCTGCTGTTATTACTAATGATGATGCAAGTACAACTAACCTCTGGCATAAGCGGCTTGGACACATGAGTGAACATGGTATGGCAGAATTGGTGAAGAGAGAACTGTTGAAGAACTGCAATATGAGTAAGTTGTCGTTCTGTGAACACTGCGTGTTTGGTAAGCATAAGAGAGTTAAGTTCAATGCTTCCGTTCATAGCACTAAAGGTACTTTGGATTATGTACATGCTGATTTATGGGGGCCTTCACGTAAGCCCTCTTATGGTGGTGCTCGTTATATGCTTACTATCATTGATGATTACTCTAGAAGAGTTTGGCCTTATTTTATGAAAACTAAGGATGATACTTTTGCTGCTTTTAAAGAGTGGAAAGTTATGATTGAAAAGCAAACTGAGAGAAAGGTGAAGGTGCTTCGTACTGACAATGGTGGCGAATTTTGTTCGCATGCTTTTGATGATTATTGTGTGCAGGAAGGCATTGTCAGGCACCACACCATCCCATACACACCTCAGCAAAATGGTGTAGCTGAGCGGATGAATAGGACGATCATCTCCAAAGCTCGCTGCATGTTGTTCAACGCCCGCATGAGTAGGCGTTTCTGGGCTGAGGCTGCCAACACTGCCTGCTACTTGATCAATAGGTCACCATCCATCCCTCTTGACAAGAAAACTCCTATTGAGGTATGGTCTGGTGAGTCAGCTGATTATTCACAACTGAAAGTTTTTGGTTGCACTGCCTATGCTCATGTTGATAATGGAAAATTAGAGCCTAGAGCTATTAAGTGCTTATTTCTTGGTTATGGTTCTGGAGTAAAAGGATATATGTTGTGGAACCCGGAAACCAAAAAGACTTTCTTTACCAGAAGTGTTGTGTTTAATGAATCTGTTATGTATGAGGACAGTTTGTCAACTGATGTTATGCCTGATTCTTCTGATGAGGACGAACCACGAGTTCGTTTGCAGGTGGAGCCAGACCACCTGGATGAGGAGGAAACTGAAATTGTTGAGGAGGATATTGTGCCGCCCTCACCTCCTATTGTGCAGCAAGAAAATTTGTCTATTGCAGAACGCAGAGAGAAGAGGAATAAAGGACCTCGTACTCGTTTAATTGAGGAATGTGATGTTGTTTATTTTGCTCTAAGTTGTGCTGAACAGGTGGAGAATGATGCTGAACCTGCTACATATAATGAAGCTATTGCTTCGGTTGATCGTGACAAGTGGATTGGTGCAATGCACGAAGAGATGCAATCACTTGAGAAGAATGGCACATGGGATATTGTGCGCTTGCCTAAACAAAAGAAGGCCGTCCGCTGTAAGTGGATATTCAAAAGAAAGGAGGGCTTATCTCCCAGTGAGCCTCCAAGGTTTAAGGCAAGGTTAGTAGCAAAAGGTTTCAGTCAGATTCCAGGAGTGGATTATAATGATGTGTTCTCACCTGTTGTCAAGCATAGTTCTATTCGTACTTTCTTTAGTATTGTTGCTATGCATGATCTTGAGCTTGAACAGTTAGATGTGAAGACTGCGTTTTTGCATGGAGAACTTGAGGAGGAAATATACATGGACCAACCTGAAGGGTTCATAGTGCCTGGTAAAGAGGATTTCGTGTGCAAGCTAAAGAAGTCTCTTTACGGTTTGAAACAGTCTCCTCGACAATGGTATAAAAGGTTTGATTCTTTTATGATGTCACATGGCTTTAAGAGGTCTGAATATGATAGCTGTGTGTACATTAAATTTGTTGATGAATCACCTATATACTTGCTGCTATATGTTGATGATATGTTAATTGCTGCCAAGAGCATGAAAGAAATCACTACATTGAAGAAACAATTGAGTAGTGAGTTTGAGATGAAGGATCTTGGTCCTGCTAAGAAAATTCTAGGTATGGAAATTTCAAGAGACAGAAAATCTAGATTGTATTTCTTAGTCAGGAGAATTACATTAAGAAAGTCCTTCATCGTTTTAATATGCATGATGCAAAGTCTGTTAGTACTCCAATTGCTTCACACTTCAAGTTGTCAGCATTGCAATGTCCTACTACTGACAAAGATATTGAGTATATGTCACGAGTTCCTTATGCTAGTGATGTTGGTTCCTTAATGTATGCCATGGTGTGTTCTCGGCCTGATTTATCATATGCTATGAGTTTGGTCAGTCGATACATGGCTAATCCTGGTAAAGAACATTGGAAAGCTGTTCAGTGGATTTTCAGGTACCTTCGCGGCACATCCAAAGCTTGCTTGAAGTTTGGCAAGACTGGTGAGGGACTCGCAGGCTATGTGGATTCAGATTATGCTGCCGACTTGGATAAGAGGAGATCCCTCACAGGTTATGTGTTTACTATTAGTGGATGTGCCGTTAGCTGGAAGGCTACCTTGCAGGGTGTTGTTGCACAATCTACTACTGAGGCTGAGTATATGGGTATTGCTAAAGCATGCAAGGAGTCAGTTTGGTTGAAAGGCCTGTTTGCTGAGCTTTGTGGAGATGATACTTGCATTAACCTATTTTGTGACAGTCAGAGTGCTATTTACCTTACTAAGGATCAGATGTTCCATGAGAGAACAAAGCACATTGATGTCAAGTACCATTATGTGCGTGATGTTGTTGCACAAGGTAAGCTGAAGGTATGCAAGATTAGTACTCATGATAATCCTGCTGATATGATGACAAAGCCAGTTCCTATTGCTAAGTTTGAGCTTTGCTCAAGCTTAGTTGGTATCACTGCTTAGCCCAAGAGGCTATTTGGCGCCGAAGGTGTTTTCTTTGTGTGTTTCAGGTGAAGGTTCTCATTTATGCTACAAGAGGGAATTTGTCTCAAGGTGGAGTGTTGTTTTATGGTGATCCAAATTCATATGAAGATAAAGGAAAGTTCGGACTTCGCTACGCGGTACGGTACGAGTCGATACCGAGTTGGAGTTGGATACACAGTTACCGACCTAGTTAGGTCAGGACCGCCTTTATATACCTCTTGTAAGCCGCCGCACGGGATAAGCCACACATTGTAAATCCCGGCGCGATTGTAACCTACCCCGAAATAGTGAAGTATTGCTGGCTGGCGCCCGTGGTTTTTTCTCTTCCTCATTGGAAGGGTTTTCCACGTTAAAATCTCGTGTCCCCGTTGGTTTGATCTTGTTTAATTTCATCGTTGTTTTGCTATTGCTTGTAACATACACTAGTCTGGCCAACATGTCGCTTGAGAACCAGGTTGCTAGGAATGTTCCATGTGTCTTAGAGCACGGATGGGGGTAAGAATAGATTGGTCAAAACGCCCTTTCCGTTCTTCCAGTCTTGCCTGAAATGATCATCATCTCAACCGTCTGAACGTGGATTATTCACAAGAAAACTCCAAGAATTTAGCAGGACAACTTGTACGCTTACTAATCGTTAGTGACAGAGATGAATCAGCAGAAACAGTGACGCCACGTTGATCTATGTACCAGACAACTTACTAATCGTTAGTGACAGAGATGAAGCAACAGAAACAGTGACGCCACGTTGACCTATAATATGTACCAGACAACTAAGAGAAGGAAACATCGTCTGTGACTATGCGTTCCATTCTGGGACTGTGCTGCTCCGGACAAAAAACGAAATTATTTTCTTAGAGGCAGGACTAGAAGTTCTATTTTGAGACCTGAGGGCTTCATTGATTAACAGGATTCAAAAGATACCGGACTAGAGAAAACATACAACTTAGATGGCGCGGCGTGTTGAATTCTAGACACATGAAAACATGCCAGTACGAAATAAAAGGTGGTCGATTGCATCAAAGGAAACACAAATAAACATTTTTCTAGAAATAGGTATGTCCATAGATTACAGAAACAACCAAAATTTTCCATGAGGTTTTAGTCAATGGAACAAATCTTATGAATCGTAGTGCAAAGGAATCCTCAAGAACTCCCGATGATGGGATACACCTCTGCAGATCAACCAATCTTCATTTGAAAAATATTCCAAGTACTGCAGTTCTCTTAAGTTCCTATAAAAATACTTCAAAATCAAAGAGGCCATAAAGTAGTGTCTATCCATTAGAGCCTGTAACCTGATTAACGCAAAATACACCAATATTTTGTAAGGAGTACCGTCACATGTTATGCTAGCACATTGCTTGATTAAAGTCTATGATAAATATCGAAAGATTAAGGCATACCTTGCCCAGCTGTCCTCCTCTGAAATATATTACTGGCTTACAATGGAGAACATACAAAACTAAACAAAGATTTATTTGCACTATCAGCAAATATCTACAAATCAGAAACAGAAAAGATATCCTGGTACTCTGTACTTTACAAACCAAACAAATCCAGATGTTACCTGGTTTGATAGTTTGATCTATTACCACAGTATCTTTCTCTACCATGTGCCTTCCTCCACAGTCTGGCTGGTAGACGTACGGTAGTGGATACCAATCCTGGATTCATATACAACGGGCATACATTTTTTCCGGTCCGAAGATCTTTCAGTTTGAAGTGAGCAATACTATTTCTAGCCAAACAGAAATACAACAATCTTACCCAAAACAATAAAGATAATCTAATCTGTAAGATATGTAACAAAGTCCACCTCGGTTGGCAAAGGAGAACCATCTTTTTTTTCCTATTTTTTTGCGGTTGCTTTTTGTTTTTGACCAAGCAAAATCTTACATGACGGCGTTTATCTCTTAAAGCCGCCTCTTACACAGACATTATCTCTACTGTAATACTATTTCACTTCACCACAAAATACTAATTAAACTGTTAAAAGGAAGGCAACCAAAGTAAATAGATACTGGTTCATTGGTGCCTAACTCAATAATAAGATCGCACAGATAGTTGGATCAATTACGCAGATGTCCCCCGGATCAACAACAAATATAGACAGATACAGTATATATGATCATAGGTGGGCCGGCTCCTTCATCTCAGTCGAATTACAAGAGCAATAATCTCAAGCTGGAACAAGCCCATCGACAACAGTGCCATCATCATCATCATGAACGGAACCCCACTCGTAGACGGAATCATCCGGGCACAACCATCGCTTGTGCTTCAGGATAACTGCGTAGAACCTTGCTTTGGCCTTGGCAGCGACCGTCTCGAGGTCATCATCAGAGTCGTAGTCGTTGCCATCATCCCACACCATCTCGTCCGTCGTGGCATCGGCGGCCTGGTACTGCTCCCGAGTTACCACCGCCGCCGGCTCCTGCTGGATCATACCGTCGTCTTCCTCTGCCTTCCTTTTCGAGCCACACCCCTTGAACGCCTCCTCGCCGGCGAGGGCCTCCTTTCCCCCCTCCTCCGCATGGGCGCTATAAGGCTGCAGCAAAAGGCCCATGCTTCCTGTCTTCGTCCCGATGCACGGCTTCAGCAAGAAACCCTGGGCGAGGGACTTGTTTTTTTTTCTCTCGAGGTCGGGGTGAAGGCGACCGCTCGAGTATATGTATCTCCTTGGCACAGGCAAATCGTAGCTATCTTGCGAGTCGGTATGGAGCCCATCTCCTCCCCCGACCGGACTCCGTATTGACTGAGCTTTATTCATTTTTTTTTCTTTTCTTAGTATTTTTTTTTCGCGAAAACGCAAAAGCTTTGCATTGATAGAAAGAGAGAGTTTATGTACAATCCTCCAAAGGAGGTTACCCCACCAAGTACAACTCGATCCAAGGAACACCCACACTACGGGAGGAGTTGATCTAGGCTTGGAGCCCCGCACACACCCATTCCCGAGCTTCGGCTTTGATGTTTTCCACCAATGCGCTCACCGAAGGACTTGTGTTGTCAAAGATGATTGCGTTCCGCTGCTTCCAAATCCGCCAGGCTATGAGCATGACCAACGTCGATGTGCCTTTCCTGAGCGCGGGAGGAGTGGAGCGTAGAAGCTGCTCCCACCAGTCAACGAAATCGTCTTCAACCACCGGAGGGCGAAAGGTAGATCTGATCCAGGATAAGACATCATGCCAGATCGTCCGAGAGAACGAGCAACCAGTGAGCAAATGGGGCATGGACTCTATGACCTGGTCACAGAGCGGGCACCTCGCGTGGTGTGGCAGGGCACGTCTCGCCAGCCTTTCTCCCGTCCAACATCGATCCAAGCAGGCAAGCCAGATGAAGAACTTCACTTTTGGAGGTGCCCAGTTCTTCCAGTTTAGCCTCCAAGATCTTGATGTGATGGCCCCTAGAAACAACGCGTCGTGACAAGATTTGGAGGAGTACACCCTGTCCGATGTCCAGCGCCAAAGCATCTTATCCGGCATCTCCAACAATTGGACCCCTGCAAATACCTCCAGGTTTGAATGTACTGCCAGAGAGCAAGCGGGTGTAAGGCTCCAATGATGTCTGAGATCCAACGACGCTCAGCCAGCGCCTCCTGAACTGTTCTGCGCTTCCTACGCCGCTTAGGGACCAACGCAACGAGCGCGGGCGCTATCTCTTTCAGCGACCTACCCTCCACCCAGTTGTCCACCCAGAAGAGAGCCAAGGAGCCATCACCGACTGACATTGTGGTTGAGGCCTCAAAGATGGCCCTCTCATTTTTGGAGAATTGCATATCGATCCCCAACCAAGGACGGTCAGGATCCGTGCGCATCTTCCAAAGCCAGCGCACTCTAAGGCTGGTAGACGTGCGAGCGAGGTCAGGGATCCCTAGGCCACCCACATGCAGGGGCCGACACACCCTGGCCCAGTTCACATGGCAGTTTCCACCGTTGGCCTCAGCTCGTCCCACCCATAGGAACCCCCTGAGGATTTTCTCCATCTTCTTCAAGCATTTTTTGTTCACGCTCAACACCATCAACTGGTGGAGGGGGATTGCAGCCAGGACAGCCTTTATGAGCGCAAGTCTCCCCGCCTTAGGCATCAAAGCGGCCTTCCATGAGGGTAGCCGGTCTGCCAGCCCGTCGATGAGCGACTGTAGCGATTCGCTTTGGATTCTTCGGAGACCGAGAGGGATTCCCAGATAAGTGACTGGGAATTGGGCCAGCTGACACCCCATAGCTACTGCGGCGCCGGCCGCCACCTCGTCCCCACACCCAATAGGAGATACCGAGCATTTTGCAAAGTTCGTTTGCAGTCCCGATGTGGCCCTAAAGAGTGCGAGGATCTCGCGGACTACCCGCAGCTCCTCCACATCAGGGTGGCAGAAGAGAATCACATCATCCGCGTAGAGAGAAACCGCAGTGACTAGATCTTGGCGCGCTAACCTACGGATGATGCCGAGTTCCGTAGCCCTGGCCAAGAGCCTATTCAAGATCTTCATCACCAAGACGAACAACTGAGGCGATAGGGGGTCTCCCTGTCGAAGCGCTCTAAGGCGCCAAATGGGTGGGCCAGGCTCCCCATTTAGCATCACCCTGGTGCTAGCCGTGGACAGGAGAATAGCCACCCATCCACAGAACCTTGTGCCGAACCCCAGTTTCCGAAGCACCTCGAAACGCAGGCCCCAAGAAACCGTGTCGAAGGCTTTAGCAATATCTAGCTTGAGCATCACCCTAGGCTCCTTCACCCGGTGGAGCAACCTGGCTGTTTGTTGAACTAGCATGAAGTTGTCGTGAATAGAGCGGCCGCGAATGAAGGCGCTCTGATTGCGCTCCACCAAGTTGCCCAACAGGGGGGCCAGGCGGAGGGAGAGGGTTTTTGCCACCAGGTTGGCGAAGATGTGAATTAGACTGATCGGTCTGTAGTCCCCAAGAGCGGCCGCGTCGGGGCGCTTAGGCAATAGGACCATTAAAGCTTGGTTCAGCCCTTGGAACCCTCTCCCACACATGGTGAAGAACTTGTCAAAAGCCGCCAAGAAATCATCCTTTACAATACCCCAGCAACTTTGGAGGAACTCTGCAGTAAAGCCATCGGGGCCGGGCGCCTTCCCCCGGGGAAGTCGCCACACAACCTCCCAGATCTCCTCGGCGGTGAATGGCGCGTCGAGCGCTGAGAGATCCTCGTCTGAATGCACCCTTAGGAACTCAAGGTCGAGAGTAAATTCCCGGTTCATCGAAGTGCCCAAGAGACCCTCGAAGTGAGCAATGGTGGCTTGCGCCATATTTTCATGGTCACACTCCATCACCCCTCCTATCTGAAGACCTTTAATAAGGTTCTTCTGCTTCCTGTAGGACGCATGCTGGTGGAAGAACGCCGTGTTAGCATCACCCTCCGCGATCCAGGCGATCTTCACCCTTTGTCGAGCCATCGTGCGTTCCAGCGACGCTAGCCCTAGGTGAGCCTGCTTTAGCTTTGCTCGCAGAGCCCGCTCATCACTCGAGAGTAGACGTGATTCCATCGCGGTGTCTAGTCTTAGGATCACTTCCCGAGCCACCAGGAGTTGGAGCTTGACACACCCTACTTTTTTGTCACTCCAGCTCCGGAGGTGTCGGGCTGTGCGTTTAAGCTTGGATTGCAGCCGACGGAACGGGTCTGTGTTTCCATCCACCATCACCCAAGCGGATTGGACCACCTCCTGGAAACCATCGAGCTTCACCCAAAATTGCTCAAACTGGAAACGCCTCCGTCCGGCCCTAGAAGTGGTGCAATCCAGAAGAAGGGGGCAGTGGTCCGCAACCACTGAGGCCAAGCAGGAGAGCGATACCTGTTCGTGGAGCTCCTCCCAGTCCGGCGAACAAAACACCCTATCGAGCCGCACCAAGGTAGGGGTTTCCCTCTCATTCGACCAAGTGTAGCGCCGACCATGAAGGTAAACCTCCTTTAACTCGCAAGCGTTCAGGAATCGTCTCATCCTTCCCATCATCCTCCTATTAAGGTTACCGTTGTTTTTGTCCTCGTCTCTGTAGATCATGTTGAAATCTCCGCAGAGCAACCAAGGGCCCGGCCTAGTAGAGCGCACCTCGCGCAGCTCCGCAAGGAAAGCAACCTTAGCGGCGTCCTCCTGGGGTCCGTACACATTTGTCAACCACCACGGGGAGCCTCCCTCAAGCGGGGACACCTTAGCTGTTATCGAGTTGACATCCACATGCGAGCTGTCCAATTGGACCTTCGCGCTCACCCAGGCGATCAGAATACCCCCCTAGTACCATCAGCCGGCAAGCAGAAATAGCCATGAAAGTCCGCGCCCAGGGTTTCTAATACCAAAAGAGGGGTTACAAGGTCCAGCTTAGTCTCTTGCAGACAGACGATCGAAGCACCCGTCGAACCTATGAAGCTACGAATATTGGTTCTATGTGCATGATTATTAAGGCCCCGCGCATTCAGCTCTACTATCCTTGGTTCGTATAACATGGGAACCGCGGAACACCCTCAAGAGAGAACACCCTGGGACAGGCCCGGGCCAAGGGTTGTGCCAAGTGTGCCGGCCGCACATGGCCCCAGATTTTTGAGGGCCCAAATTTTGATTTAGGCATGTATAGTTCTGAAACGTAAAAAGGCCCCAGAACGCTTACTGTCGAGCCGGCCTCACCTGGGCACTACGCCCTGTGGACAGATGAATCGTACCAGGCCCCGACGGAGCAAGGTTTCCCAGCCTTCTGTGCATTCTGTTGGACAGAAGATGAGGTGTTCGTCCCGTTTTTGGATCCAGTCGGGCGCTCGTCCCGTTTTCGTTCATCGTTGGCGACTCTTCCACTCTAAGGCCGCCTTTCCTCGCCACGGCTGCGCCGCTCGCTGTCCATCTCCTCCCCGACTCCCTTTTTTTTTTGGCCTTCCGCCTTTCCCTTCCCCGATCCACCAATCCCTAGCCAGCTAACCCTAGGCGGAAGCAGGGAAGCGCGACAATGGAAGGCACCCGCGACCACACCGGCGTCTCAACACCGGCGGTGCTCTGTGTGGCACGTAGCCACTAGCCAGCAGCAAGAAGAAGCCAAACCAAGAGTAGGTCGGCACACATCTTCTTTGCCACATATACACAACAAAAATTTGTTCCTATTTGGTTAGATATACAAGACCACACTCTAATTCTAAAATTTGCATATTCATAAGTCGAATGTAAAATCGATTATTTTATAGATTGATTTTTTTTGTTCTACAGTTGTTGAAGAACCTAGAAGGTGTAGAGAATTTGGATACCTATCAAGTCCCAGGTGAATGAAGATGACATTTGAGACATGTCATGGCCATAACAAGACATAAGTATGATAAAAAGTATTCTTCGCTCGAATGTAGGTATTTAAGCCATTTTTTTTGAATTTTTTTAAATCTCAATTACAATTTCTTTTGGAGAAACTCAATTATAATATGTTGATAACATCATAGTGCTATTGGTAAATTGCTATTATTAAATCAGATAGGGCCCATTTTAGAGTTTGGCACAGGGCCCTCGACTTTGTCGGCCCGGCCCTGCCCTGGGAGCAAGCCACCCCGAGGTGACCACCCGAAACCTCCAGGAGTGGCTGAGAGCATACACCACGGATAGAGGATCTAGTCCACCCGTACAGCTCCCCGATGGCCTCGAACATGTCATCCTCAAGTGGCACCTCGAACAGCTTGTGATAAGCCTCAACCGCCTCCGAGGATGCCGCGTCTTCGCTGCCGATCAGACCCAGTTTGCGCATCAAGACCCGTTGTGATTTTTTCTAAGAGTTGAGCCCCCAAGGCTGTCGCGCGAGCCTTGCACTCCGCCGAGGCTGGAAGTCGAGCTCTCGCAGACGGTGGTGGACTGGTGGAGTGTGGAGAATGGCCTCGGTGCGCGCCTTGGCAGCAGCCAGGAAGCCACCAAGAGTGCGCGGTATCGCGGGGGCCGCCCTTATCGGCGCCCCCACTCTGGTCCGCACGTAACCAATCGGGGGTGAGGCGAAGCGGGAAGTCGATGTCGCCCTGGGAGAAACCGCCTCTATCAACTGCTGTGGGGAGTTCAACATTCGCTCCGGCGTTTCCGCAGAGGGACGTCGTCCTGTGAGGTGAAGGGGAGCGGAGCACGGGCGAGAATGCCAGCCAGCCCAATCCATCAACGTCCGAAGGAGGCGCGTCCATGCTTGGGGAGGCCCCTCCTGCGATGGAGCGGCCCATCAGCCCACCCGAGAGGGTGGAAGCAGCCTGGGGGCATCCATCTGGCGAAACCGGCGCAACGTCCAGCTCCCGAATCCCCGAGAGAGTAGACCCCTTTGGCTTCGATGGTTCCGAACCCATCTCCAGCACCCCAGCCTGGGCCACAGGCGACCTGGGCCGTGCCCGTAGATCTACTCTACAACGGACTCCGCAAAAAAGAAAAAAGAAACACCGCAAAAAAATATAAACTACTGCTACATGAATATCGCACCCAGAGGGGTCGATCTTGATACCAGATGTGTTGTCTGCCACAAGCTGTTCGAAGATGGAGGCCATCTTTTCTTCCGATGCAAACAGGTGAAGCCCATATGGCGAGCTCTCCAGACTAGCCTTAATGCAGTGTCATGGACATCTGAAATTATTTGAGCAAGTACAGCAGCTGCCTTATGAGCAAAAGATGGCGACAGTGGCCTTACTATGGACCTGGTGGAGGGAAAAAAACAGGGAAAATCACAAGGAAACCGGTTGCTCCAGCCGGTAAGATCAATCGTGGAAGTGATGCCATGCATGCTGAAGCTCTAGCTGTTGAGCATGGGTTAGTCAAGCTAGCTGACCAGATGGGCATGGGACGCAGAATTTTGTTGCCACCGACTCGCTCAACTGAAGCAGGCATTAAAGTAGAGTCTACCCATTAGAGTTTGTAACCTGATAATTAAACGCAAAATACACCAATATTTTGTAAGGAGTACCGTCACATGTTATGCTAGCACATTGCTTAATTGAAGTCTATGATAAATAGCCAAAGATTAAGGCATATCTTGCCCAGTTGTCCTCCCCTGAAATATATTATTGGCTTGCAATGGAGAAGATACAAAACTAAACCAAGATTTATTTGCACTAGCAGCAAATATCTACAAATCAAAAGCAGAAAAGATATCCTGCTACTCTGTACTTTACAAACCAAACAAATCCAGATGTTACCTTGTTTGATCTATTACCACAATATCTGTCTCTACCATGTGCCTTCCTCCACCGTGTGCTGGTAAAACGGTAGTGGATACCAATCCTGGATTCATATACAATGGGCATATATACATTTTTCCAGCCCAAAGATCTTTCAGTTTGCAGTTAGCAATACTATTTCTAGCCCAACAAATATGCAGCAATCTTATTCAAAACAATATAGATGATCTAATCTGTAAGATTATACAGCAAATATAGATAGATACTAATAGATAGCATTGGTGAACTGGCTCCTTCATGGCAGTCGAATTACAAGAGCAATAATCTAAGCCGGAACATGCCCATCCACAACAGCGCCATCATCATGCTCATCAACAGAACCCCCCCTCGTAGACGGAATCATCCCGGCACAACAATCGCGTGTTCCTCAGGATAACTGCGTCGAACCTTGCTTTGGCCTTGGCAACGACCGTCTCGACGTCATCATCAGAGTCGTAGTCGTTGCCATCACCCCACACCATCTCGTCCGTCAAGGCATCAGCGGCCTGGTACTGCTCCCGAATCACCACCGCCGCCGGCTCCTGCTGGATCAGGCCGTCCTCCTCCGCCTTCCTTTTCGAGCCACACCCCTTGAACGCCTCCTCGCCGGCGAGGGCCTCCTTTTTCCCCTCCTCCGCCTGGGCGGTAAAAGGCTGCAGCAAAAGGCCCATGCTTTCTGTCTTCGTCCCGATGCACGGCTTCAGAGAAAACCTGGGCGAGGACTTCCTTTTTTCTCTAGACTAGAAGTCGGGTGAAGGCGATGTCTCGGGTGAAGTCCGTATTGGCTTTATTCATTTTTCCTTTTCTTTTCTACTAGTAATCAGGGTCCTATTTGGAGTCAAAACGAGTCTTACTCGAAGTCCTCCTTGAGTCGCCGTGGCTTTGGAGGGCCCAATCGTGTCTCTACCATGGGCCTTCCTCCACCCCCTGCTGGTAGGCAGCAGCGGATATCTATCCAGCTATGATGGATTCATATATAATGGGCATCGATTTTCTGATCCGAGGATCCTTCGGTTTGCAATTTCTAGCCAAAAAGAACTGTAACAAATCTTACCCAAAAGAATAACGATAGTCGAATCTACTCTCGCCTGTTTGGAGTAATCTATAATGGCCTGTTTGGAGGTTGGAAAAATGGCCTGGAATTGGCCATATGGAATTTCTGGGCGAATTCCTCCGTTTGGAGTGGTCAAAGAATATCTCTTTGGAAACGTAGTCCAATTCCGAGCTAAGGCCCGCGCGCGTGTCCGTCTACTCTCGCCAATTCGGAGCTCCCAGCCTCGGAAACGATTGGAAACTCGTACGGTCGTACCCCTCCCGATACCCAGCGTTAAGCTCGAACACGACCTGGAGGAAGACCGGCGGCGGCTGCCCCGTAGGCTCTCCCTTTCCCCGTCCTCCCCCATCCTCTCCCTCTCCCCATCCTCCTCCTCTGATTCCCGTCCTCGGACGCCCGCCGTCCTCTCCCTTAAAAGGCCCCTAACCCTAGATCGATCGGGCGGTTGGACCGAGCGAGTTGCAGTCGTCGGCCACCGTTTTCATCCTCCGCGGGCGACCACCACCACCAAGGTCGGGGACGCTCAGCGCCGCCTCCCGCGCGTCCCTCGTCTTGGCCACCGCGGTTGGAGCTCGCGCTCCGTGGAAGCGCCTGGAGCTCGCCGTGCTGTGCATCTACACGGTGGTATTCTACCTCGTCGTGATCCAGAAGTCTACTCCGGGAGGCTGTATGGCATACGAGCAGGTCACTCGCCGGATGTCTTTCTAGCCGGCAGCTTTCTAGTTCACTGAGCAATTAATTTCACGGTTTGCACATCAAAACAAGAATTGGAATTAGCCACTACCTTTTGATTCCAACAATAAATACCAAGCACACCCAAACAAAAGAATTGAATTGGAGGCCATTTCCTTTCTATGTTGGATTTGGAATCTTAGTTCAATTCAATTCTGAGCATAATTTTCCTACGTCCAAACAGGGGGTAAGAGGTGAGAAAGATCACCATGGTTGAAAAAAGAGCTCCAATTTTTCCGAAACAACAATGAAGAAAATAACAAAGCCAAATCAGAAATGATGGTGTTTATCTAAGTATATAAAGCCGCCACGTGCTTTGGATGAATTCTCTTGCTATATGTCCACCGGATCAACTACAAATATGTTATAAATACATCATTGGTGAACCTCCTTCATCTCAGTCAAACTATAAGAGCTAGCAATAATCTCAAGGTGGAACAAGCCCATCTACCACGGCGTCATCATAATCATCATGATCAGAATCCCCCGGTTGACGGAATAATCCGTGTACGTCAACCATGGGAGGCGGATCCTTGTTCCTCTAGAGAACTGCATTGAACCATGCTATGATCTTGGCGAGGACCGTCACGGGGTCATCGACCGAGTCGTAGTCATTGTCGTCATCGCACACCATCTTGTCCATCGTCACCTCAACAGCCCGGCACTACTCCCGAATCACCACCACCACCGCCTCCTCTTGCTGGACCGGGTCATCCTCCTCTTCCTTCCTTTTCGAGCCACACCCCTTGAGCGCCTCCTTCTCCCACTCCTCCGCCTGGGCGGTAGAAGGCTGCACCAAAAGTCCCATGTTGGGTCGCTACGGAAATGGAGTAAGGATTCCTTTGGTGTAGTTCGGAAATGGATCAGCAAATTGGAGGCCAAGCTGAAGGATCTTAGGCTCTTTGACGTGGCAAACTCTGATGTTCGAGCGGTAGAAAAAGAGCTGTGTGAACCGTTTGAACGGGAGGAGATCATGGCCCGCCAACACTCCAGAGTGGATTGGCTTCGTGAGGGGGAACGTATTACAGCGTTCATCCATGCGAGGGCATCGGAACGGAAGCGGGCTAGTCGCATTTAAATGCTGGTTAGGGCGGATGGGTCGGTGTGCAATGATTCTGGTGGCATTAAGGGTATGGTGCAACACTTCTATGAACATCTCTTTACATATGGATCTTGTCCCTCAAGCGATGTTGTTCTTGATTCCATTCCTCGCCGAGTAACTGATGAGATGAATGAGGACTTGTCTAGAGATTATACTGATGAGGAGATCAAGACGTCTCAAAGCGGTGTGTGGGAGAGTGGTCCATCTAAGGACATGGAGGTTCGAACACAGGGGGCTAACCACACTCTCTACACCTCCCGTGACGCCTCATGAGGAAAGCTGAGGACAAGCAACAATGGTGACACATGGAGTTTACCCAGATTCAGGCCACCTTGCGGTGTAACACCCTACTCCTACTTGTTTGATGCATTGCACTATGATGGATACACTACAAGGTGTGAGCTTGCTCGGGTTCATACTAGGGATGCTTGGAGTGAATTGAGCCGTCCCTTCCTATGGAGGCGCCCTGCTCCTTATGTACTCGTCCCGGCCCCCTTTCCCGCTCATTCTTGGCGGGAAAGGGTTACCACACGATGACAAGGAAGAGGCAGATCATGCTCTGCGACGCCTGGCAGTCTTGATCTTCGGGGGACAACGCCACCGTCCATGGAAGCATGGTGGGGGCTCTCGGTGACGCTCCCCTCGTCTTGTAGCGCCATGTTGGTCCTCTTGCACCAAAGAGGAAGGCCTTGGGCGGCGCTTTGTCGCGGGCAATTGTCGCCCACGCTTTATAAACGAGAATTGCAAATGTGGCCAAAGGTGCCCTGCGGCGGTGTCGTGCTCTCGTCAGCACATAGAGCAGCGCGCGTCACCCGCACATGGCATGTGTCCTCCCGAGGAGAAGTTCTTCGAAGAGGAGCGGATAGCTCGAGGTAGAGCTCCTCCCCGAGGAAAGGCGGGTGCACTCCTCTAGAGGGACCAACCACATATTGGCCGCATCCAGAGGGAGGCCAAAGTCCATGCGGGGGCTTTCCCTCATGAAGCATCCTTGAGGAAGCCTTTAGTGCCCACCGGACTGGGCCGCAACACAAGGGTCTGGATACCCTAGTATCTACTGGACCGATAGTAGGCCCCGGGCCCTCGTCGGACATGTGTTCGAAGGAGACGAGACGCCACGGGGACAACTACTGATGGGCTAGTCATGGGCACGTGTCGCGACGGTTTGCGACCCACGATCTTTTCGAGGTGGCGGTAAAGGATCCCTGCACCATGGGTGGGCCCACGTGTATAAATCCTGGGCAACTGCACCAGGGGACTTTCTTTCACAACACTCACTGCCGCCTGCCTGCTCATGTTCTCCTAGATCCTTCATCTTCTCCAAGAGTTTCTGCATCCATGGCAGGCAAGAAGAAAGCATCGGCCGCTACGAAATTCAAGGCCCATGCGGTCACCGCGTCAGTTCCCACCTCATCGACCTCGGTGCTGGGACCTCCCGCATTCGACCCGTCAAGGTCCTCGACAAGGCCAAACTCATGGTGGGAACGACTGCCAATGAGAATGATGTTACACGCAATAGCAAAACAACGATGAAGTTAAACAAGATCGAACCAACGGGGACACGAGATTTTAACGTGGAAAACCCTTCCAACAAGGAAGAGAAAAAACCACGGGCGCCAGCCAGCAATACTTCACTATTTCGGGGTGAGGTTACAATCGTGCCGGGATTTACAATGTGTGGCTTATCCCGTGCGGCGGCTTACAAGAGGTATATAAAGGCGGTCCTGACCTAACTAGGTCGGTAACTGTGTATCCAACTCCGACTCGGTATCAACTCGGAGGCCGAACTTTCCTTTATCTTCATATGAATTTGGATCACCATAAAATAACAAATGATGCTACTTCTCTTCATGCGGGCATGGAGCTGCGGAACAACCTTTCTGCCACCTCTTATGCCTTCTTCTATAACACCATTTTCACGGGGCTGGTTCCCCCCTTCTCTACCTTCTTCACCGCCATTCTGGGTCACTACCAGATCCATGCACTTCACCTCCACCTCAACTCCATTCTGACCCTGACAGTCTTCTCCTTATGGTGTGAAGCTTTCTTGGGCGTCATACCCACCGTGCCTTTTATCCGCCACTTCTTCAGCCTCCGCGTGAAAGCGAGTTCATATGGCGATGGGTGCGTCTCCTTCTGTGTGGTCTTGGGTAAGGGAGCCTTGTTCCCCTCCACGGATTTCACAAAGAGGGTGGATGATTTCCCCGTTCGTCGGGTGTATCTGGATAAACATGCCTCTAGTAACTTCTTCAAGACTCCCCAGGCACGGACTAGGAAGCATTCCGGCTGGAGGAAGGAGAAGCTTGGTGGTGGCGCCTCTGATGCAGCGTATGGAGGAGCTGCACAACAAGGGCCTCAAATCTTCCATGGTCATCGAGGATTTTATTAGCAAACACATCGCCCCCTCTAGCAGCACGAGCGGCTCATGTGCCACTATAGCGGTGTTGACGATCGAATAATGCTCATTAGCTACCAACTTGATGGCAAGGATCTCAAGGAGGCGTTGCGGACCATTATCGCCACCGACCCCCCCTCCCCTCCCCCCAAATCTCCCTTTCTCCATCGTTCTCCTCTAAGGCCTTAGTGATGCGGAGAGGAGCACCATTATCAATGCGATGTTGCGCTTCAACAGGTGGGGCCCTCTTGTGGAAGGAGAGGAATCGAGGGTGGTGTCGGATATATACCAACTAGGGGTATATCAGATGGTAGTATAAAGTGTCGGATTACCAGGGTGGCCTAAATGGTAATGGGCTATGGTCCGTTAGGCGGCCCAGTAAGCTGATGCACAGAAGCCGGATTCTAGAAGAACCCGGATCACGGCCCACGTGATCTGGCTTGGAGTAGAAGGCGGATTCCTTACTTTCCAAGTTAAAGAGTTACCGTAGTCTTCTAGGTTTCCTACTCTGTATGCCCTAATCCGGCTATTATATAAAGCCGGACGGGAGATATGATAGATAGACAAGAAGCTAAAGGCTAACTCGTCGAGAGGTTGATCCTTGACGAGCAGCCAATAGAACCTCACATTGTACTCTGTATTTCCAGGCTTTAGACCTGAATAGTGAGATTGCAGGAGTAGGAACGTCGCATTACTGCGCCGTACCGAACCTGGGTAAAAACCCTGTGTCATTGTCCTTCGCACAACCACGTCCCCCCACGTCTCTATCGGTAGTCTCATGGCACCCCCGTCCATGAAATCTACCACGATGTCTCGACAGTTGGCGCCCACCGTGGGGCCAGCGACGTCAGGCGTTAAGTTTCGATCTGGGATACTCGGCGGGATCGGCAGTTCACTGTCGGAAGCTTGGAGTTCGACAACGACGTTGGACGCTTCCTCGACAACGGATCTTACATACCGGCGCAAAATCATCTGGTAAGTGCTTGCGTATTACCGATTGGATCTGCAAATATCTTTATCGGATTAACCGCAGAGGCCATGGGGTTTTGCGGTGGAAGTAAATTTATCCCACCCGCCCTATACCCAGTCGAAGATGACTACGATACCGGGTTCTGCTCAGTTCGCCGACATACAAGTGAATCACACTTTATCGGCATGGTGCAATCCGAGATCACCGAAAACACGGATGAAAGTAATCCCGTGGAAGAGGCAGAAAACAACACTCCCACAACAGAGGTGGAAGATCCGACATCCGTCAACATCACGACGCACTCGGAAGCTGACTCTGTACTAGCCGCCATTGAGGTGAGATTAGAGTCGGAAACCGGATCGGAGCACTTCGACACGGAAGACGAAGATGAAGACGCTTTCGAAAGAAAGGTCAAATCCTTCCAAGAGGGATTCCATGAAGTACTGATGGCAAAACCGGCTGAAAACACGGATGCCGACAGTCAGGAAAGCCCTAGAACTCCTCCGCCAGAGGAAGAGAGAGAAGAAGGAGAAACCTCTCCAAAATTCCCCGATGTCAAAGAATTGACAGAGGAAGAACCAATCAAAAAACCTCCCTCTTCCAAGAAAAAGCACAAGGCCGCTAAAAAGCTCCAGTACAAACTCCGGAAGAAGAAATTGGCAGTCCAGCCGATGAAAGCCCGGAAGTAGGAGGCGCAAGCGGACACTACTAGAGATTTGCTTATAGCAGTATATCCTACCACATGCGAACAAGAAAGCCTGTGCGCCTGGGTTAATTAGCGCAGGCGAAGCGCCAGCAAGTGCGCCTGGGGTAGGACTGTTACCCCAGGCGAACAGAAACCGGAAGCGCCTGGGGTAAAGTGTGGCAGGGCCAACCACGGCCGACCCTGGCACGCTTCCTTTACCGCAGGCGAATAGATTCCCAGTTCGCCTGCGGTATAACAGATACCACAGGCGAGTAAGTAACGAAGCGCCTGGGGTAAAAAGTGGACTGGGGTAGCTCCCTTTAGCGCAGGCGCACATGTTCGTTGTTCGCCTGGGACAAAGAATAGCCTGGGGTAGCACCACTTAGCGCAGGCGCTTCCCATAGCATATTCGCCTGGGGTAATATTTGTCCCCAATATAAGTGCGGCCAGCCACCCACCACCACCCCTATCCACCCCACTCACTCACTCACTAGTCCAAACTCGAGCCATTAGTGCTCCTAGCTCAATCCCCCATACCCCTCCACCATTTTTAGCTAATTTAACCAATCATGTTTGTTATATTTTAGCTAGTATGCTACCCCACTTTCCCTCTTCCAAATCTCTCCACTAGATATACTAACCGGACACTAGATCTCACCACAAATGCACCACTAGCTACTTCTAGATCTGTTGGGGGAAAGATAACCTGGTACCCCTAAGGACGAAGAAAATATGACCAGCCAGAAGCGAGACCCGGCCAGGAGGCAAAGCCTGGTCTGGGGGTAACTCAGCTTTGGAAGATGCTATAGAAGGAAGATTCTGGAAGACCCGGAAACCTTGTACAAGTTGGAGACTCAAGACTTGGAGGTCACGCAGGGGACCTAGATTAGGACTCTTAATATGGTATGACCCAGTTTTTACCTTGTACGACCAGGAGACCAGCCGCCCATATAAGCAGGCTCCTAGGTCATAGAGAGAGAGATTTCGGGTAGAAACCCTAGATTCCAGGTCTCGGCGAGAGTAAGCACGAGCCAAATTCCAGGTCTCGGCGAGAGTCGGCCAAATTCCAGGTCTCGGCGAGAGTCAGCACGAGCCAAATTCCAGGTCTCGGCGAGAGTCAGCACGAGCCAAATTCCAGGTCTCGGCGAGAGTCAGCACGAGCCAAATTCCAGGTCTCGGCGAGAGTCGGCCAAATTCCAGGTCTCGGCGAGAGTCAGCCTGAGCTAAATTCCAGGTCTCGGCGACATTGCAGTCCGAGCCTCTAGATCGATTGCTAATAAGATCCCAGCTGGAAGTAAGCTATTATCTCCCATGGAGAGGTCGAACCAGGATAATCCTTGTGTACAAGACAAAGAGATCTAAGAACCCTAGCAATATCGTGTGATATCGAGCATCGAGTGTAATCCCAGAGTTGAGTTATTATATCAAGATCGGAGACTCGGCGACTTTGATTGCCGGCTACCAGATCGAATTGCACCATGTTTCCCTCTGAGCTAAACCCTCTCCCAAACGCCTGTGTCGTCTTGCCCCAAGATCAGTTACCCCAGGTAACATCTGCCGTGATTATCCCACGACAGTTGGCGCCCACCGTGGGGCCCACGTCCAAGGGTGTTTACATCACGGGAGAAGCTCGGGAGAACATGAAGAACCTCATCATCGGCAAGATCTACATCAACCCCGAAGGAGAGAAGATGGTGGACGATTTTGGCTGGGGGCCAGAGTCGGATCTGCTCGAATCCGGATCTGTCATCACAATCGGCCGGGTCAACATCCTCATCGGCATGGTACGTACGTCCGGTTCAATCCCCGATGATTTTGAGTATGATTCTATATCAGCTTAGCCCAAGAGTGCTGCGCAACTTCGGTTAGCATGGCCCGGAGCGCTTCGCAAAAATTTATATCAGCTTAGCCCAAGAGTGCTGCGCAACTTCGGTTAGCATGGCCCGGAGCGCTTCGCAAAAATTTATATCAGCTTAGCCCAAGAGTGCTGCGCAACTTCGGTTAGCATGGCCCGGAGCGCTTCGCAATAATTTATATCAGCTTAGCCCAAGAGTGCTGCGCAACTTCGGTTAGCATGGTCCGGAGCGCTTCGCAAAAATTTATATCAGCTTAGCCCAAGAGTGCTGCGCAACTTCGGTTAGCATGGCCCGGAGCGCTTCGCAAAAATTTATATCAGCTTAGCCCAAGAGTGCTGCGCAACTTCGGTTAGCATGGCTCGGAGCGCTTCGCAAAAAATTTATATCAGCTTAGCCCAAGAGTGCTGCGCAACTTCGGTTAGCATGGCCCGGAGCTCTTCGCAAAAATTTATATCAGCTTAGCCCAAGAGTGCTGCGCAACTTCGGTTAGCATGGCCCGGAGCGCTTCGCAAAAATTTATATTAGCTTAGCCCAAGAGTGCTGTGCAACTTCGGTTAGCATGGCCCGGAGCGCTTCGCAAAAATTTATATTAGCTTGGCCCGAGAGTGCTTCGCAATATTGTAAAATATTCTATTAATATTAGCTTAGCCCAAGAGTGCTGCGCAACTTCGGTTAGCATGGCCCGGAGCGCTTCGCAAAAATTTATATTAGCTTGGCCCGAGAGTGCTTCGCAATATTGAGAAATATCCTATTAGTATAAGCTTAGTCCAAGAGTGCTTCACAACTTCGGTTAGTGTTGCCCAAAGAGTTCTTGGCAACAGTATGTGGATCAATGTGGTAATGTTGCACAATTAAGCCTTTACTTTATAAACATTGATCCGGGTCTTGGGGGCTCTTACTTGAATAGTTTGTAGCTGCAATCCTAAGACCTGGCTTTTATGCCGCCAGTATAATCCTTGCCTATCTTGCTTAAGCTCGATGTGACTCGCACTTATATGGCCTGTTTGCTCTCCTGTAATCTCAATCAGTTATGATGCCCATGGGGACTTAACTGACCCTGTTTTTCAGAGTGAGTTCAGCAGTGATAATCCATGCGAAAGCCGGCTTACAGTTAAAGGTTTGCAAAAGAGTCATCTAAACCATCGACATATTGAGAGGACCCACCTCGGTAACCTGGAGGCATAAGAACCCAGGAAGAAACAAGATTTATGGGATGTTATTGAGATAAACCTGGAGGCGTATGAACCCAGGAAGAATAACCGGGTTTTATCCTTTTATATATTATTTGTCTTATTTCGGGAGTTTAACCTGGATGATCGAGCTTGCTGCTTCACCTGAAACATGACGCCTAAAATCAAGATCATGAAGGAGAACAAGACCAGCTCGAATCCAGCTTAAACTTGGGGGCTACTGTTGGGGGAAAGATAACCTGGTACCCCTAAGGACGAAGAAAATATGACCAGCCAGAAGCGAGACCCGGCCAGGAGGCAAAGCCTGGTCTGGGGGTAACTCAGCTTTGGAAGATGCTATAGAAGGAAGATTCTGGAAGACCCGGAAACCTTGTACAAGTTGGAGACTCAAGACTTGGAGGTCACGCAGGGGACCTAGATTAGGACTCTTAATATGGTATGACCCAGTTTTTACCTTGTACGACCAGGAGACCAGCCGCCCATATAAGCAGGCTCCTAGGTCATGGAGAGAGAGATTTCGGGTAGAAACCCTAGATTCCAGGTCTCGGCGAGAGTAAGCACGAGCCAAATTCCAGGTCTCGGCGAGAGTCGGCCAAATTCCAGGTCTCGGCGAGAGTCAGCACGAGCCAAATTCCAGGTCTCGGCGAGAGTCAGCACGAGCCAAATTCCAGGTCTCGGCGAGAGTCAGCATGAGCCAAATTCCAGGTCTCGGCGAGAGTCGGCCAAATTCCAGGTCTCGGCGAGAGTCAGCCCGAGCTAAATTCCAGGTCTCGACGACATTGCAGTCCGAGCCTCTAGATCGATTGCTAATAAGATCCCAGCTGGAAGTAAGCTATTATCTCCCATGGAGAGGTCGAACCAGGATAATCCTTGTGTACAAGACAAAGAGATCTAAGAACCCTAGCAATATCGTGTGATATCGAGCATCGAGTGTAATCCCAGAGTTGAGTTATTATATCAAGATCGGAGACTCGGCGACTTTGATTGCCGGCTACCAGATCGAATTGCACCATGTTTCCCTCTGAGCTAAACCCTCTCCCAAACGCCTGTGTCGTCTTGCCCCAAGATCAGTTACCCCAGGTAACATCTGCCGTGATTATCCCACGACAAGATCTATCAATCTCTTATCGGTCGTCTCTTCGGTGATCTTCGACGTCGTCATCGCGTCTATATATTTTGCATTGTGTGTCATCTTAATATGTGCGTGGGATTGGTCGGTGGATGAGAATTCGTTCTCTTTTTCATTTTATTGTGTTGCCATGAGGATGAGTTGCCAATGTTTTGCCGAAATGTTGATTCATTTCCTTTTCGGCAAATTTCTGGCGCTCCGCGTTACACCTTTTGTAGGAAGGTCATGCCGAATTTTTCCGTGAAAACCGGATCTAGTTAATGAAACCTCTCTCTCTTGCATTTTGTAGCAATGGTCATTGCGATGAGGACAAGCGTGGTGCATAGGTACGTGCGACGCGCGACGGCCGAGATGCATCGAAACAACCGCACCGAGATAGAGTGTCCGTGTCGGAAATGCAAGCTGGGGTCTTTGTTCAAACCAGATTCTGGTAATGTGGAGAAGCACCTGCTCAGGTATAGTTTCATGGAGGGCCACACTAAGTGGATGGATGACGATGAAGACGATGATAACGTCGAGACCAATTGGGCGGCGACATGTGAAGATGATCAGGAGGAGTCTGAACATGGCAATGGAGAGGACGAAGAGGCGGCTGTCCACGGAGACGACTATAATGAAGAAGAAGGGAGTCATGGTGATCAGCAACATGCAGACGAGGACATGAACACTCCGCTAACTTCAGTCGTGCGGGACCCTCATGTTCAAGATCTTCTTCTCAAGAACACGTCGACCGACGCCAGACGTAAATCTAAGATCACGCAACTAGAGATAGACTCTGCAACTCCGTTGTATGACGCAAGTCGCGGGGCGGAGGAGTCACGCTTGAGAGTAGCTCTGGATCTTCTTGAGATGAAGGCAAAACACGGATGGACCGACACAAGCATGGACGATCTTCTGCGATACCTCAAGACGCACTTACCTGAAGGGAACACATGTGCTAGTAGTCTACAGGAGGCCAAGAAAATCGTGTGCCCCCTCGATTTACCGCACACAAAATACCACGCTTGCGTCCGTGACTGCATAATTTACCGTAACGAGCACGCGGACCAGATCAAATGTCCGGTGTGCGGTGTTGATCGTTACAAGAGGGGGACGAAGAAAGCTCCTAGGAAAGTTGTGTGGTACTTTCCACTCATTCCCCGTCTGCAGCGGTACTTCGTGGACCCCAAGGAAGCAAAGCTCATGCGCTGGCACGAGGACAGAAAGAAGGCGGTGCTGAGCGATCCAGAACGTGTTGAAAAACCAGTGCTAACACACCCTTCGGATGCACGTCAGTGGAAAGCATTAGACGCATTCGATGAGGAATTCGGGAACGACCCAAGGAACATCAGGCTTGGTGCGAGCACCGACGGTCTCAATCCGTTTGGCAATCAGAGCAGCAAACATAGCACCTGGCCCGTGTTTGTATGGATGTACAACCTCCCCCCGTGGTTGTGTCTGAAGAGGAAGTACATACACATGAGTATGCTGATTCAAGGGCCGACCCAGCCAGGGAGCGATATCAACCTGTATCTCGAGTTATTGAAGGAGGAGCTAGACACGTTGTGGGAGGAAGGGGTGGAAACATGGGACGCCTTCAAAGAAGAAACTTTTCGTATGAGAGCCGCACTGATCACGACGGTGCAGGACTATCTCGGATACGGATATATTGCGTGTCAGGTGTGCCATGGACACAAGGCTTGTGTCAGGTGCATGGAATTTACCCCGTTTCTACAGCTACACAAGGATCCCGGATCTTCTAAAACCGTATACATGAGGCATCGAATGTGGCTACCACTGAACGACCCGTGGAGAAAGCGCGGAGACCTGTTCAACGGTAAAGATGAGCTCGATCTACCTCCACGCAAGAGAAGAGGAGAAGAGATCAAAACTCGTCTATAACGATGGAATCTTACACGGGCGAAGAGGTTAGAAGATACTACGGAAAGATCGAGGAAATCTGGGAGCTTGACTACGTTGGGGTAAAGCTGCCGATGTTCCATGTCAGATGGGCTACAAACGTCACGAAAGAAGACGAATATTTCACCACTATGTCGATGTCTGAAGCCAACAAACCCAAGTCCAAGAACCCCACCGCGCAAAATGAGCCCTGGGTATTGGCTAAGCACGTGGAGCAATGCTTCTTCATAACCGACCCGGCAAAGCCTAGTCGTGTTGTCGTAAGGAGAGGAAAAAGGGCCCTCGTCGGAATGGATGGAGTCGCCGATGAGAAGGACTTCGATGGCTTAGTCGGAGACCCGATGATGGAAGAACCCGGTGAAGACGATGCACCATACACCACAAGAAGAAGCAGGACCACACTACCTAGGGCAGGTCTTCCATTCACAAGAAGAAGTCACAATATGGCGGTCACGTATTCAACATCGACCAAGAAAGGCAAGACTAATGTTGTGACGAAAGGTTGAGAGAGGGAAATACTCGCGATATAACATGCTAATAGCTATATGTACAATGTGTTTTTAGAGAGAAACACTTGCGGTATCTCGCTAAACCAATCTATTTACGCTCGATGCGACATTAATTTTTTTTGCACATGTTAACTTTCATATGTATGTATTTTTTAAGTGAAAACCAACGTGGGGGAGCCACATATTATAGCATTCGTATTGCTCGATGTGTCCCAGGCCGCGGGGCTGTGTAATTTAGAAAATCTTAGCACAGGCGCATCATCAAGAAAATGCGCCTGGGGTAATCTTTTTCACAGGCGCTTTTGGTAGGACATGCGCCTGGGGTAATGCCATGTGGGACCGCGCAAACCAAAATCCTACGAAATTTAGCGCAGGCGCATTATCTAGGTAACGCGCCTGCGGTGCCGCAGGCCTTTAGGACCGGTTTGTATCACAAACCGGTCCTAAAGGCCTGCGGCCATTTGCTGCGGGTAGGTAGGGGGCCCAGGGGACAGATCCTTTAGAACCGGTTGGTACCACAAACCGGTCCTAAAGGCCATGAGGCCATTTGCGGCAGGGTGTGGGGCCTAGTGGACAGATCCTTTTCGAACCGGTTTGTATTAGAAACCGGTGCCAATGTGCCTAGCTCAATGCTTTAGTATTCTAAGTGACCAGATCTCACCCGCACCCGCACCCACACGAACCCACACGCCGCCGCCGTCGCCAGTGTCGAGAGGAGCAGAGCAGGTCGTCGCCCACTCCGTCGTCGCCCACTCCGTCGTCGTCGTCGTCGTTGATCCAGGTCAGCCCCTCTCCCTCCCATCCCCCCTCCATCCCAGCCCACTCCGGCCCTCCCGTCGTCGTTGTGGAGGATGTGCGCCTGCTTCTGGTGGCCGCGGTGCTCCCGTCGTCGTGGATCCAGAGGAATGTGCATTATATCTCCAGGATTCAGTGCTCTTAGCGCCCCCCGATTTCATTGAAATCACGAACAGCAAAGTTTTAGCAGGTTCCTTACAAACGGCAAAAGCCGTAGAACAAAACACAGCACCACACACAGGTGGGCAAGCCGAAAGGCTAAGAAGAAAGCAAGTTTACTTAAGCAATCCAACAACACACACACCCAGGGCTACGGCAACACCACTTGCAGTGCATTATATCTCCAGGATTCGTCGTGGATCCAGAGAATGTGTATTTCCGTTTAGATGAATACCATAGAGTCAGGTTTCACTAGTAAAAAGGAATGTGAATTGTGAGATTAAATAGGAGTAAAAACACGCACAATAACAACATTTCGTGTGTACTGCTGTCAATTGCCTTATTATACTACTAGAGTACTGTGAATTGTGAATTGTGAGATTAAATAAGAAAGTGTACTGTTGGAAGTATCACCTAAACTCTCCGACAGGTTCCATTTCGTTTGTACTGCTGTCAATTGCCTTATTATACTACTAGAGGTAGGTGCTGCCATTTGTCTTTGTTTTGTGATAGCTATGCTCCTCTAACCTCTATGTGTACTTTCTTAATTTAATAGAACATGGCTTGCGGCGTATGTCGGTCCCGATGTGCCGAAGGACGATTCAGTGGGACTTCTTTTATGCTTCAGCTCCACGACGGTGACGTTGATTCGTTGGTAATTAACAATTCTTTTTATGTTAACTTGTTCTTTCGTTTTACTATCTAGCTTGAGACTTGTGTTTATTCTTTATATTTCTTTTTTAGATTCTTCCATGCAATATTCGCCAAGAGTTCAACCAGTTAGTTGGCAATAATGTGGACTTCAATGTTCACGGGACCACCTACATTCTTCGAGTGAAAAAAGAAAGAACGAAGACATACTTCTACGGGGAACAGTTGCAGGCTATCATCGCCACGTACAATTTAAGCGGAAGTGATTACATTCACTTCTCAATGGAAGGACCACAACCTCGTATCAAAATTGTGTATATGGGCGGGATTGCGAGCGAGAATGGCGGGAGTGAGGAGGATATTGGGAACACTAAGGATGATATGGACACTGAGGATGATATGGACGAGGAGGACCCATGGAAACATGTGGTGGTTGCTCAAAGAGCGAATCTTAGCGAGATTTAGAAGGACCGTGTCCTTCAGAAACTTGCCGAGATAGATAGCTACATCGGTTTTCCTTTCGTGCATCGCATCACCAATACTAACATCTCCAATGGACATGTCATGGTATGTTTCTTAACACTTTCTTATTCCTGTAGTTGCTTATGTTATAATGTGGCCGGTATGTGACTTTGTGCTTTTATTCTATCTTGGAATTGTGTTCTAGAAAATACCCATGGCGGTAGCGGACAGTGCTGGCATGGAGCCCGGTACCATTGGAGTACGCCGTGGAGAATCCGGACATGTCACCGCAGTTCCGATCACCAGGGATAATGCTGATGGTCGGGTCATCCTCAACTCTCAAGCATGGAGGCAGTTCCATTCCGCAAGAGTTGGTATGGCGGTTGGACGAGCTATTCTGATCACCATGAGGAATAGTGACGTCCCCAACTTGGACATGATGATGGTCATCCACTACATCAGCCCGCTAGAGCTGTCGATGACGAGTTTAATTAAATTAGAACAAATAATTATTTCCATCTCACTAGCTAACTCCTGGATTTATTAGTAGCATGGTTCTTTTCGAGACTATGTAATTTTGTTAAACTATGTGTTGATGATCGAGACTATGTGTTGATGATCGAAAATATTTATGTTATAAAACTTAATTGTGTCATTTTGCTGTTATTCTGTCAGCTTGATACTTATTCTGTTATTTTCCTGTAATTCTGTTATTTTGGTTTTTCTTTTATTTTTTGATACAGCAAAACCATACCCCAGGCGAACAGTACACAGTACCCCAGACGCATCTGTACCCCAGGCGCACAGCGCTTGTTCGCCACAGGTAAGAGTTTTACCCCAGGCGCACAGGGTGTATTCGCCAGGGGTATGCGAACTTACCACAG
Source organism: Alopecurus myosuroides (assembly GCA_028641055.1). Taxonomy (NCBI): domain Eukaryota; kingdom Viridiplantae; phylum Streptophyta; class Magnoliopsida; order Poales; family Poaceae; genus Alopecurus; species Alopecurus myosuroides. Next base: position 26,544,620 of record CM054062.1, read on the forward strand.
GCGCATTGTGTTATTCGCCTGGGGTAAGCCATTACCGCTGGCGATGTGGTCCCAGGCGAACTGAAATTCGCCTGTGGTAGCCTAATTTGGTGCGCCTGCGGTAGCCTTTTCCCTAGTAGTGGGAATAAAGCCCGCGGAGAAGAAAACAAAAGAAATCCTTGTTCCGCCAATGACGGAACAAGAAGAACAGGAGTTACTGCAAACACCAGTGGGACTGCATGAACCCCCTGAAGTGCTAGAAGCCAGGAGACAAGCTCTCCAGAGGCAACAACAACATCTATTCAGAACTCGTGAACACCTCGAAAAAACCCACGACGACATCAAGCTCATGAAGGAAGAAATCGAGGAATACGAGAGAAAGAATAGATCTGGAATTAAACCTACAAGGTTACCCGGAATTGTAAGACCGGAAGTACTGCCGCCAAAAGAAAGGTTTCACAACCCATCTTGGCAAAAGCAGGTAAACGGCAAAGATGTCAGAGGCGAACCAATATACAAAACCGCAGCAGAGAATGCGGAAGCAGCGTTCGCCATCCTCAACAATGATTTGTACTCCAATGGCGAAAAACTTCAAGGGGTGTATGCCTTCTTAGGAAAAGCATTGCAACAACAACAACGAGGGTAGCAGCGATCAGGGAAGTTGCATGACGACTCAGCCCTATGTAAAACAGCTACATGCGCCGCTGGAGCACCTGGACCGAAAGAGCCTGGAGATTCAAGCAATTCAAAAGAGAAGAAAGCAGATCCGAGAAAAGACAAGAAAAATCCCGACAACAAGGATGAAGCGTCTAGAACTGGATCCCATCTCCCGAAAGATGGACTTAATCCTCGCGATCGGGAAGAAAAACTCCGGAATGACGGAAAAGCAATGCCGCCTCCGAGACGCCCAGCTGAAAAAGCTGGAAGGCAGGATATACCTCACAGACGTGAGAGATCCCGGACACCCCCCAGAAATAAGGAAAGAAACAGGAGTAGAACTCCACCTTATCCAAAGGGGCAAGATCTCGGAAGAAACAGAGAGAATCCCGGAAAAGCGCGTTTGCGCCACAATGGAAAAGAAAGGAGCAGATCCCCTTCTGTCCATTCAGCCGGCGGGTACTCCGCACACATGGATAGAGCGGAAAGAGACGATTTATACTTTGGACCTAAGTGCTTCACAGATACGATCCGAAGGATAACCCTTCATTCTGGCTTTGACAAAGTTGGTCCAACATACCAAAAAGATACCGGTAGTACAAACCCGGATACCTGGCTCTCAGACTATCATACAGACGTCCAGATCAACAATGGGACAGACTTGGAAGCTGTAAAGTTTCTTCCCCTAATGTTACTGGATGGAGTCAGAGATTGGATCAATGGATTACCCTCCAGAACTGTCGACCGCTGGGATGATATGGCTCGAGTATTTACTCAGCATTTTCGGGGAACCTACAAACGCCCGAATAGCATCAACCAGCTAAACCGTTGCACCCAATTTGAGGACGAACCATACGTGGATTTCATCTCAAGATGGACGGAAATGAAGAATAGTTTCTCTGGAGTAACTGACGTTCAAGCAATGCATGCTTTCATCAATGTCCTAAAACCCGGACTTGTACCGTTCATGATTGGCTCCAAAAAGCACAAAGATCTCGGATCTATGCTTACAACTGCCAACGAACACGCTGCAGCCGAGGACGACATCAGGGCAAGAGGAGGCAATATCGATACATTGATACAGGCCAAAAAGAACCCTCGCCCTGAGAAAAAAGGAACTCCAGATGCAGCACAAAAACCCAAAGAGGTAAACATAGCCTTTGGAAGGGAAAATGGCAATAGGTGGAAAGGACGCAGTACCGAGCCGATAAACTACACCAAAGAAGAGTGGGAGAAAATAAAGTCGGAAAATTGTGTCCACCACTCGCAATTTGGGAAGCCTACCCATACTAACGCACAATGCCGCTTGAACAAGCATATGAAAGGCAGTGCAGGATCCGGAAACAAAGGGAAGAATTCCAAGAGGAAGTTTTCCAAGCAAAAGCCAGAAGCTGAGAAAGAAGACAGTGAATCGGACACTGACGAAAAAATCCAGGAACAGCAGCGAAAAGGCGAGCCTAAGTTTCCGAGAGTTGATGGAGAATGCAACCTAACTTTCCTGGCAACTCCCTCAGCAAAGGTGGCAAAGAGAACGCTTCGAGAAATAAACGTGGTTGTCCCTGCAACCCCAAAATTCTTGAAGTACTCAAACACACCAATTACCTGGGATCAGTCTGATCATCCCGGGAATATCCCTGAACCCGGCACACAAGCTCTAATCGTAAGTCCTATTGTTCAAAACATTAGGCTAAAAAGAGTGTTGATGGATGGAGGATCCAACATTAACATAATGTACCTGGATACACTGAAGCATCTGAAAATTTCCGAGACCCAGCTCAACCACAGCAACATACGTTTTCACGGCATCGTCCCTGGAAGAGAAGCACGATCCCTAGGAGAAATTTCCCTAGATGTAACCTTTGGAGACAAAGATCACTTCCGGCAGGAAAAAGTATCCTTCGAGGTTGTGCCGTTCGAAAGCGTGTATCACGCGATACTCAGACGTCCAGCTTTCGCCAAATTCATGGCAAGATGATGTTATATATATAACAAGCTGAAGATGCCAGGACCTAAAGGAGGAGTAATCACCATATCTGGAGACTTCAAATTGGCAAATGAGCTAGAAAAAGAAAACGCCCTTTGCGCTGAGAAAGTCATAGCAAAGGAAGAGTTGAAAGACCTGGCAAAAGAGGTATCGCCGACAGAAATGCCGGCAGGAAAAGAAAGCCGGAAGCCAGCAGATAGCTTCAAGGCTTCCGAGAATACAAGACAGGTAATCCTAGATCCCAAAGATCCGACAAAATTTGTTGTAGTGGGAACTGGGATGACCGACAAATAGGAAAGCGAGCTCATCAGGTTCCTCCGTGAGAACTGGGATATTTTTGCTTGGTGTCCAGCGGAGATGCCAGGCGTACCCAGGGAAATTGCTGAGCATCAACTCAAGGTGATTCCAGGATCGAAACCCGTCAAACAAGGTCTCCGTCGATTTGACGGAAGAAGACGGAAGGCTATTGGCAAGGAGATTATCCGGCTTTTGGCAGCAGATTTTATCCGGGAAGTTATACATACTGAATGGTCTGCGAATCCAGTATTAGTCCCGAAGAAATATACCACTGCCCTTAGAATGTGTATAGATTACACCGGCCTGAACAAACTATGTCCAAAAGATAGGTTTGCGTTACCGCGAATCGATCAAATAATAGATGCCACTGTAGGCTCTGAGCTTTTGTGCTTTTTGGATGCATATTCCGGGTATCATCAAATACGCATGAACAAGGAGGATCAAATCAAAACCTCGTTCATAACCCCTTATGGGAGGTACTATTACATAACCATGCCATTTGGCCTGAAGAACGCAGGTGCAACGTACCAGCGTTGCATGCAACGGTGTTTGCATAGTCAGATTGGCAAAAATGTCCATGTTTACGTGGACGACATTGCTGTCGTTACCAAGGAAAAAGAAACACTCCTTGAGGATTTGCGAGAAACCTTCGAAAATTTGCGCACTTATAAAATGAAGTTAAATCCATTAAAGTGCGTATTCGGGGTTCCCTCAGGAAAACTTCTGGGTTTTATCGTTTCTCACAGAGGAATAGAAGTAAACCCGGAAAAGATCAAAGCAATCTTAAACATCTCCAAGCCTACGTGCGTAAAAGATGTGCAAATATTGACGGGTTCCGCTGCAGCCGTCAGCAGGTTTATTAGCCGGCTGGGGGATAAAGCCTTGCCATTATACAAATTGTTGAAGAAATCCGACAAATTTGAGTAGACAGAGGAAGCAGATGCAGCGCTAACCCAGTTGAAGGAAACTTTGATGAAAGCTCCGATTTTGGCATCCCAAAAGACGAAGAACCTATGTTATTGTACCTTACGGCTACAAATCGGGTTATTAGTGCAGTAATTATTGTGGAAAGGAAGAAAGACGAACAAAGCATACCAGACCAGCATCCGATATATTACATAAGTGAAGTTTTCTCCGAGTCCAAACAAAGGTATCCACACTATCCAAAACTGGCATATGGCGTATTTTTCGCATCTCGGAAACATCGTCATTACTTCCAAGGATATTCCATAACAGTGGTATGTAAAGCACCGCTAGGGGATATAATAAACAACGCGGAAGCAACTGGCCAAGCAGCCAAATGGGGCATCAAGCTAGCAGCATTCGACATTAAGTACCAACCCAGGACGGCAATAAAATCCCAGGTTCTGGCAGATTTTGTCGCCGACTGGACGGAAGTAATGGAAAAAAACACCGATGCCGGAGTCCGAGTACTGGATCATGCACTTTGACGGATTCAAGATTAAGGAGGGCGCTGGAGCTGGTGTAGTCCTAAAATCCCCTAAAGGAGATACAATGGAGTATGTATTACAAATACACTTCAACGCCAGTAATAACGTGGCAGAATACGAAGCTCTGCTTCACGGCTTGCATATCACAAAGGAAATAGGTGTCAAGCGCATCCTATGCTATGGCGACTCAGATTTGGTACAACACCAGCTCAACCAAACTTGGGACGCCAAAAGCCCTATAATGGCCGAATACCGGAGAACGGTTGACGAATTTACCATATGTTTCTTCGGATTCGAAGTACTCCATGTTAAAAGGGAGGAAAATTGGAACGCGGATGAATTAGCCCGCATGGGATCAGAAAGAGTAAAAATCCTACCTCCAGGTGTATTTGTCCAACATTTGTACGAACCATCGATAAAAGGTGGATATGTTGATTATCCTTTGGCTTCCGAGTCAATTGAAGTCATGCTCGTTAACCCGGATTGGACAATCCCATATTTAAACTTCTTAGTTGATCAGAAGTACCCGGATGGAGCAGACGAAGTCTTGCAAAGACAGATTCAGCGTCGATGCAAAGGATACACGGTAATTAATAATTGCCTGTATAAACGCAGCACTACCGGAATTTTTCTGCGATGTATTTCACCAGAGGAAGGACGAGAAATCCTGCAAGAAATCCATGCCGGAGATTGCGGACATCATGCTCAATCAAAAAGCATAGTCAAAAAAGCATTCCGCGCCGGGTTTTTCAGGCTAACAGCCAAGACAGATGCTGAGCACATAGTAAACACATGTGCAGGGTGTCAATATTACGCCAAGCAGACAAATATGCCGGCCCAAACACTCAAAACTATCCCCATTACATGGCCGTTTGCGGTCTGGGGGCTAGATATGATGGGACCATTCAAAACTGCCAGAGGCGGACTTACGCATCTACTCGTTGCAGTGGATAAATATACCAAGTGGGTGGAGGCCAAACCCATCAAAAAGCTTGACGGTGTGACTGCCAGAAATTTCATCATTGACGTAGTCATGAGATACGGCGTTCCACACAGCATAATAACCGACAACGGGACAAATTTCTCTATTGGAGAGTTGGCAAAATATTGCCGACAAACGGGAATTCGCCTAGATCTTGCATCTGTGGCACACCCGCAATCCAATGGTCAGGTTGAAAGAATGAATAGCTCAATCTTACAAGGAATACGCCCAAGACTTGAATCTCCTCTTCATAGAGCAGCTGGAGCATGGGTAGAAGAGTTACCTTCCGTGCTTTGGAGTATCCGAACAACACCAAATAAGTCAACTGGGCAAACCCCGTTTTTCCTAGTTTATGGTGCGGAAGCAATTCTCCCAACGGACATGCTCCATGACAGCCCAAGAGTGCAGGATTTCGATGAATCAGATGTCGAAAATGCACGAAAGGATGTCGTCGATCTCTTAGAAGAAGAACGAGAATTTGTGCTTCAAAGATCCGCCATCTATCAGCAAGGTTTATGACGTTATCATAGTCGGAAAATCAGGCATCGTTCTTTTAAACAAGGTGACCTAGTGCTAAGATTGGTGCAGCAAAGAAAGCACAAACTAGCCCCAGTATGGGAAGGACCATTTGTCATCAGTAAAGCCATGAAGAATGGATCATATTATCTTGTAGACATTCGCGATACGGAAGATGATCCCGAGAAGCCGAATCGCAAAAGAAAGAGAAAGATAGATGATGAACTAGGAGAGACAAAGAGGCCCTGGAGTATCCAGCAGTTACGTCCCTTCTATACTTAGTTCAATTTCTATGTAAACATCTTTGAGGTCATGAAATAAAGTTGTCGGAATTTTTACATCCATGTTTTTACAAGCTTATTATAGTACAAAGCATGATTCCGTCTCATCTATTTCCCAATGATCTTACAAAATACTCAATGTTAACCCGAATTGTGCCTGCGTGCTCGGCGTTTAAAAACTGAATGATTTTCAGCCTACTAAAGGTTAAAGGAAACTCGGATTGTGCCTGCGTGCCCGAGTTTCATTCAAAAAATTCCTTACTTTTCTCTAAGCATTATCTGATTGTTTATGTGCTGCGTCACTGGAGCTAGTAAGTAAAAATGCCTTTAGTATGATCCATGTTTCCAAGTTTAAACTGATCGGTTCTACCCAGTAACTTGGCGTGAAGATTACAGTACTACTGAGCAATTTCAAACGCTAAGGACAGTTAAAGCACACAAACCAGAGAACTTGGAAGATAAAGGAATATAAAACCCGGAAAACTTTCAAAGGATTCCATAAAAGTTAAACTGCAAAAGGCGGAGTACTTGTTTATACAAAAGAATAGAAGCATTACAATATAAATTACATTGTAAAGTGCAGTAATGCTCCTATTTCCTATTTCCACCATCCAGGACAAGGAGAATTTCTTCAAGCATCCGAGTCTTCCTCGCTGCTGTCATCCTCGGGGGCTTCTGGAATTTCTTCTTCCGGATAGGTGATGGAGATGTTCACCATAGAGGCGATCTTGGTGGCGTGACCCTTGATCTCATCAAAGATGGTGGTCCGCTGGGTCTCCGTATATCCAACAGGGATACCGGACGCCACACGCCAAGATTTGGCACTGGGATAATGCATACGCATAAAGCCTAACGCCATGCGTGCACCACCCTGTGCTGCGGAGCGCAAGGTGGATTCCTTGGATTCCGCCACCTCCAGGATAGCTTCCGGAAGTTTCTCAACTTCCGAGAACTCCCTAGTTCTTGCGGGATGGTACTTGTTGACCAGCTGCATGCCTGCAGCTCGGATCGTAGTGAACACCTTCCCGAAAGCTCGGATTTTCTCAATCCGAGTAAGATCTGGGTCATCTCCTGTTTTTTCAAGACAAAATAACCAAAGAGTTAGCGGAAAAGCAGAGAAAAAAGTTAAGACATGGAAAATCCGGTAAAAGTTGATAACTTACCGAGAATCTTATCCATCTCGGATCCTTCCTCCAGACGCAGGTTCAAGGCGTTCTCCAAATCTTGGATAGTGGCCTTGTCTTTGTCCGCTTGTTGGGAGGCCTTGGATTGAGCAATTCCAAGAGCCATATTGCTGGCCTCCAGATCTTTTTGAGCCTTCATAAGTTCCTTATGAAGGTCCAAGTTCTCCCGGCGGAGATTCTCGGCATTGCCGGCATCTTCAGCTATTTGCTTGGCTTTAGCCAAGGCAGCTGAAAAGCAAGGAAAAAATTCTAGGTTAAGAAAACTCGGAAAAAAGTACTTAGAAAAAATTATGGACAAGGAACTACAGAGAACTAAAAGTATACCTGTTGTTTCCTTCAGCGCCAGTTGAGATGATGCCAGCTCCGTTTCCTTAACTTCAAGAATAGAGAGAAGGCTTCTAACCTCCTTATTCTTGACAGTTAGCTTGTTGAAAACTTCCATGTTTATGGTTTCAGCGGTTTGCTGAAATAAGGAAACGAACCAGAACGCTTAAGTTAGAAACAAGCATGATAAAGATAAAAAGCATTAAGTGAAAATCATACATTCGACTTATTGCTTGGGGGCTAGAGATAATACCTGGCTCATCCGCTGTAAACCTGCCAAGTTTTCAGTGAACTCTTTTGCGTAGTCGGCAAAAAGAGTCCCAACTGTGCTAAGGCCCTCGTTGATATCTTTGAATTACTTATAAAAGGTGGGAATCTCCTCCTCAGTTATCCGAGAAGGACCTCCCACCTAAGAGACCGCCCTTTCCCTCGTGTCCGTTTCCGGCACAATGGGCTGGCTGGTCTGCTGGGACTCGGTGTTGGGGGCTGCAGCATGCTCTTCTGTTGCTGCGATTGGTGTATCTGGAGCGGTAGCAGGAGAAGGGTGTGGGCCTCTGCTGGCCACAGCCTTGTGCCTCTTCAGCTCTTTCGGCTTCAGAGTAGAAGGAGGCAGGCTAAAAAGGAGAAAAAGCCGGAAAGTTAAACTCCGAGGTAAAGGAAGAAAATCCCGACAAAGTAGAATAACCCAGATGTTCAAACCTGGAGGTGACGACGGGGACCCTGTCAAGATCAATGACTTCCTGGGAAGCGGAAATCTTCTTGCGCTTACGTCCGCCAGCGAAGGCGGCGCGCAATGCTTCCAGATCGGCATCAGAAGCAAGTTCCGACTCAGGAAGTTCGGCAATCTGTCAAGAAGGCAAAAAATGAGTTGAAAGCATGAAAACCGAGTAAACGACAAGGATTTAAACCCAAAGGGCGAAAAATGTACCTTGGGAGCCGGATTCGTGGCCGTATACATTGGCCGGCTTTCTTCGTATTGGTCGCGGGATGCGACCAATTGATTTGCGCGTTTCCGCAAATACTTTGCCGACCAAACCTTGTCGGTTGTCCGCATAGCATCGCCATCTCTCGAGTATTCGCAGAGGAGGCGAGCGCCATGATTCGCCAAAGGCTGAATCCTCCTTTCTAACCAGCAAAGGACTGTGTCCATGCCGGTTAGAGGCGGATCAGAAGCGACGAGCTTTGCGATGCGCCGCTTGATCCGGAGGAGATCCGGCGGCAGGGTTTGAACTGCTTCAGTTCCCCAATTTTCTTGGGGAACAACGGCGGTGTTCGAGAAAGGTGGAACCCCGGTGGTTTTCCCAGGAAAGGGAACGTCGGGATGATAAAAGAAGGAACCCGTCCAAAATTTGACGGATTCTGACGTTTTTATCTTGGGGTACCATTCTTCCCTAAACCTCCTAAGAGTGAAAGAAATGGTCCCACAGATGGGAAGAACACCCTCAGTGGGGTTACGCTTCACTCCAAAGCAGTATTGCCAAAAATCTAGTCTTGGGGCTATTCCTAAATACCCTTCGAAAAGGGCTTGGAAGCCGGCTAGATAAAGAATGGAATTTGGGGGAAGGTTGTGAGGCTGGACACCGTAGTGGTGGAGAACTTCTAAGAAAAGGCGGAAGGCGGCAAACCCATACCTCTCGCCATATGAGAGGTAAGGAGGACGCGTTATCCGTCTTTTGGCATGGGCTCGGTCTCGTCCTCCGGGAGCCGCCACTTCCCCTTCAGCACGAGCCCCTCCTTCTCCATTGTCGGAAGGAGGGATGGCGGAATACTGCTGGCACTCCAGTTGCCGGCAGTTTCCGCCTCTTCTTCGGCTCCGGCGGCGGCGGACGCAGCGGCCTCCGCGGCCGCGAGCTCGTCTCCGACGAGCGTGATTTTCTCCTCCACCGTCTCGGGCGCGAACGGTGGGGAAGGCGCGGAGGAAGATCCCGCAAGATCCGCGGAGGCGAGAGGGATTTCCTCGCCCTCCGCACCGCCTGCGGCCTTCACCGGCCCGTTGCCGGAGACATGCACTGGGGAATCCAGTTGCGGGTCCATTGTGTCGATTATTTCATCTATGTCCTTAGCGACGGTGCGGGCCGGGGAAGATGACGGAGATGCCATCGAGGGGCGGTGCTCGATCGCTCCGGTGAGGTCCTGGGTGCTTCGTGCGCTCGGGAAGGGCTCTGCGAGAACTTGGGCGCTGGAGTGGTGCTGGGAAGTGAGAGCGGAAGGTTTCCGAGGAGGACGAAGACGACTATTTATAGCCGGAATCTCGTCACGATGCGTGCCAACGGCTCTTTTGACCGTTGGATGATCAACGCGTGTCACTCGCCGGAAATTCCGGGAAATGAAACGACGGGTGATTATTGCTATCGCCTCGTTTCCCGAGAGAATGTGTCAGAGATATGTTTCTGGGTTTCCCACCTGTAACCCAAACGTCCCTTACGTCAGCAAGGTTAAAGCGCTGACGTAGGAAGTTCCTTCTCCGCGAAGATTCGTGGAAGAAAAGCCGAATTTTCTGGATTCCGAGTTTTGCGTTGTAACATCCTTTGAGGAGAAAAAGAAGAATCAAGACTGCAGGCCGATATTTCCTGGAAGATATGCATTCGGCGAAAGACGGCGAATCCGAGTCTTAATCCTTCTTGGGGGCTACTGTCGGATATATACCAACTAGGGGTATATCAGATGGTAGTCTAAAGTGCCGGATTACCAGGGTGGCCTAAATGGTAATGGGCTATGGTCCGTTAGGCGGCCCAGTAAGCTGATGCACAGAAGCCAGATTCTAGAAGAACCCGGATCACGGCCCACGTGATCTGGTTTGGAGTAGAAGGCGGATTCCTTACTTTCCAAGTTAAAGAGTTACCGTAGTCTTCTAGGTTTCCTACTCTGTATGCCCTAATCCGGCTATTATATAAAGCCGGACGGGAGATATGATAGATAGACAAGAAGCTAAAGGCTAACTCGCCGAGAGGTTGATCCTTGACGAGCAGCCAATAGAACCTCACACTGTCCTCTTTATTTCCAGGCTTTAGACCTGAATAGTGAGATTGCAGGAGTAGGAACGTTGCATTACTGCGTCGTACCGAACCTGGGTAAAAACCCTGTGTCATTGTCCTTCGCACAACCACGTCCCCCCACGTCTCTATCGGTAGTCCCATGGCACCCCCGTCTATGAAATCTACCACGATGTCTCGACAGGTGGACTGTCACTCACGACACAACCCATGGAGGGGAGTGAAGCGGACTCCGAAGGCACGGAGGGCTCCGGCCTTGTCTTGTAAGGAGCGGTGTGAGCGTCAAAAAAGCGCCTGCTTGGAGAGATCGCCTCCGACGGTGAGAAAGAGGGGAAGGGGAGAGCGAGTCCGTCAAGGACTCAAGCGCCTTGTCCCCGCCGCCTCCACGACCGTGCGACAATGAAGGCCAGGGTGAGGCCCGGAGTGAGTCTCACGAGACGAAGAGGGCGCGCCACGCGAGTGCGGACATAGACGTAGGCGCCCCTCTCGCGACGAAGAGCCCTGGCACGGCCGTCCCTTCCAAGAAACGCTCAGCGAGGCAATGGCAGTATACCGGCCAGTGAGTTATCGAGGCGATCTTCCTCGTACTTGCCAGATATGGATACTGACTTCCTTTCCGATGTTTCAGGGCCTCCGCCAAGAAAGCGAATGTGCCAGGGGCTAGGGACCCCGTCCTTTCCAAGGCCGTGGTGCCGCTAGCACCCGCTTCTGCGACTGGTGAGTGCATGGACTCGGCGCGCATTGAGAGGGAGCCTCCCCTCCTAGAGGACAACCCTGTGTCATCGGAGGAGAGATGGGATCCCATACGCTCGCCTCTCACCCGAAGGGGTGATGGAGCCACTAATCATGTCGACCCCGCGGCCACGAGGGGGTGGTGGTAGAGATGGCGAAGGAAGCCACCGTCGAGCAGGAGACAAGCGACGAAGAGAGAGACTCGTTGCCGAGGGGCATTGAAATTCCTCTTGAGACTGCCCCACCTCAAACTCAAGAGGGGTCATCCACGACCCAAGGCGTCGCAGCACAGGAGCGAGCCCCCGAGCCAACGGATGTCGTGGTGCCCATAGGCCCTAGCGTGAATGCCCCAAAGGTGGGCGCTTCTCCTCCTCCTTCCGCTGGCCCGAAGACGCGTCCCACGACGCTATCGCGACCGCCTGCCGCGGCGCCCCGCGAGGGCGATATCGGCACACACCCCATTGAGCTTGGGGATGAGAAGATGGAGATCCTGACGCCTGAGGTGAGGGCACGCGTCTCTCCTCCTCCGTCCGCAGGTGGTGCTAGTGGTTCTGCTGCGGGCGCCTCTTCCGTTCAGTCGGTGCAGAGTTTCATCGCGGCGGTGAAGAAAGAGGTCGAGGATGCCCCCGCCTCTGGGCCTGACGGCTCTTTCATTCCCGACGATTTCTTTGAAGACATAATGCAGTGGGACCGCTGGTCCCTGCCGATCGGCAGCGGAGGTCCTCCTGATCTCCGTTCTGATTGTACCATGTCTAAGATTGCAAAGGATATCATAGACATGGTCAAGGCCAGCACAGAGGCGCAAATTGCGCTAGTCACCAAGGAGTGCGAGCGTCTCAAATACCTGGGCGCCCGGTTCCGTGAGACAGTGGAATAGTTCCGCAACAGGGAGGATGCCGCGCTGGCCATCCGTCGTCAGATGCTCAAGCAGGCCAAGCGGGAGTGTGAGGACTCTGCTCGAGAATCAGCCGCGCCCCTTGAGGAGGCCAGGAAAAAACTTTCCGCGACGGAGGTCCACGACGAGAGGCTCTTTCTCGAGAGAGAAGAGCACCAGCGGGAAGCCAAGGAGTGGCCCTTGCTCGCAAGGAGCAGGAGGAAGCCCTCGCCCTCTATGAGAAAGAACTGGACTCCCACGCGGAGGGGCTCAACTCCCACAAAGAGGGTCTCACCATCAGAGAGGGGAACACTCAGACCCTTGAGAAAGGGATCAAGAAACGCGAGGCGGAGGTCACTAGGCTGGTGGACGAGGTCATCGAGGAATGTGAATGCCCCGAGAAGATGGAACGCGGACTGAAGGCTGCTCAAGAGAAGCAGCAGAAGATCATCGAGGAGCAAGTTCATGCGGGGCGTGAGACGTGTCGCAAGGAGCTCGATGCGGACTTCGACAGGAAACTCCAGCGCCAGAAGGATGAATCCTCCAAGGCCGAGCAAGGACTGCGCTCGGAGATCGAGGGCCTCAAGCGAGACTTTGACAAGCTCCGCCAGCAGCGTGACGAGGAGAGAGGCGCGGGGAACCGTGTGGTTGCCTAGGCCATGCAATGTAAAGTGGAATCGTTCGCCCTACAGGCACGGCTCACGCCTCTTGCCGAGGAAGACACCGAGCAGGAAAGGTCAGCAGAGCAGGTGCAGGAGCTTTGGCGCCAGTTCGAGGCGATCTTCCGCCGTGCTATCATCTGCTCCCACTAGGTGGGCGACATACTGCACGTCCAGCTTCACCCATCCGATACAACATCGTGCACTTCGTCCATTTCTTCGTCCAGTTCCTCGACCTGCTGCAGGAGGAGGCCTGGGGTGTGGACGACATATTCAACGAGGAGTGTAGTCAACTCCTGGCGGCTACGACGAACCACGCCTTCTCCCGCATCATCCAGCTCCACTCCAACTTCAACCTAGACAGCCTGGTGGATGATATCCCTGAAGAGCTTGACTCCTCTCTCGCCCCCCGCGTGAAGGGCGACATGAGTTCCTTCGTGAAGGCTTTCACACCGGAGGCCGCGGACAAGCCTCCGACACTGATGGCGGAGGAGGGCCGAGAGAGAGTGATTGCGCCGCTTGAGGGTCTGTTCCATCTGCCTGGCTTGTAATAGATTTCTTGAATGCATGTGAATTTTGAGCTTGTAAAGGATATTCTATACTTCCTATTATCATATCTCCTTCGTGTATCTTTGGATGTTTTGTGCGGAAACACTTAGCTTTTTGGGGTATGGAGTCCTTTGTCGAGGCGGAAGTAGTACCTGGGGAGAGTCTCTTGAGAGACTTCCTTCGTGTTCCTCGTAGAGGACGTCTCCTGATCCCTTGTGGAGGACTTCTCCTAATTCCTCGTGAGGTCTGGTGAGCAAAGCTCGGGGCAAGCAACAATGGTGACACAGTGAGTTTACCCAGGTTCGGGCCACCTTGCGGTGTAATACCCTACTCCTGCTTCTGATGGATTGCACTGTGATGGATACAGTACAAGGTGCGAGCTTGTGCTCGGGTTCAGACTAGGGATACTCGGAGTGAATTGAGTTGTACCTTCCTATGGAGGCCCCCTCCTTCTTATGTACTCCTCCCAGCCCTGTTTCCCGCTCATTCTTGCCAGGAAAGGGTTACCACACGACGAAAGGAAGAGTCAGATAGTGCTATGCGACGCCTGTTAGTCTTGGTCCTCGGGAGACATCGCCATCGTCCATGGCAGAATAGTGGGGGCTTCCGGTGACACTCCCCTCGTCTTATAGCGCCATCTTGGTCCTCTTGCATCGAACAGGAAGGTCTTGGGTGGTGCCTTGATGCGGGCAGCTATCGCCTACGCTTTATACACGAGAATGGCAATTGTGGCCAAAGGCGCCCTGCTGCGATGTTGTTCTCTCGTCAGCACGTAGAGCAGCGCGCGTCACCCGCACATGGCATGTTTCCTCCCGAGGGGAAAGTTCTCCGGAGAGGAGCGGAGAGCTCGAGGTAGAGCTCCTCCTCAAGGAAAGGCATTTGCACTCATCTAGAGGGACCAACCACCTTCTAGCCACATCCATAGGGAGGCGAAAGTCCATGAGGGAGCTTTCCCGCATGAGGCATCCTTGAGGAGGCCTTTAGTGCCCACCAGAGTGGGCCACAACAGACGGGCCAGGATACCCTGGTATCTACTAGACCGAAACGGTGGTACCTTCGAGGGATATTCGTCAGGGTGACCCTATCATCCCCTATCTTTTCCTATTATGCACTGAAGGTTTGTCTTGTCTTCTGCAGCAACAGGAGGCCCAAGGAGAGTTACATGGAATTAAAAATGTCAGACTTCGTCCTTCTATATCACATCTCCTGTTTGAAGATGAGAACATCTTCTTTGATAGGAGTGATCGGATAATTTTTGATGCATTACGCCAAGTGTTGACAACTTTCTGTGAAGGCTCGGGTCAGAAATTAACTTGGAGAAGTCTACCATCTTCTTCGAAAATGGCTGCCAGGAGGGAGTTAAAGATGTGGTTAAGCAAAATTTATAGGTTCATAATGAATCCCTACAGGACTCTTACCTTGGTATGTTGATGCATGTAAAATGCATACATGAACTTTGCATTGTATTACTTATATTTAAATCTTATTTGCATCATATAAGGGTTATATCATTGTTTTATATTGATTTTGGGAATGTTTCATAGTTTCCCTATTTTTCTTGAATTAACCTTGCACTTGCAGAAAACCCTATTTTCTATATTTTAATTTTTCAGGGACCCAAACGACATCCACATGACCTAATATTTTGTGGGGATCATTTTTTGGATGGAACAAAAGCGTAGGAGCCAAAATACCCTATTTTATATATTTCGATGTTTCAGGAACCCAAACGACATCCAAATGACCTAATATTTTGTGGGGATCATTTTTTGGAAGGAACAAAGCGTAGGAGCCAATGAAGCACACGAAAGGAAGTCCGACAAGGATTTTGGGGGTCCCACGCGGCCAGATTCCCTGGCCGCGTGAGAGCATCTCTCTCTCCCCCATTGTTGCTCCGATGTCGTTTGTTTTCATCTCCGTTCCTTCGTCTTGACCTAAAAACGACTATAAAAATAACCCCCCAACGACTTTCGGAAGAGAGCACTGCAGAAACACAAAACCACGAAACAGAGACCTGGAGCTGCAGATTGGAGGGGGGAAACTCCTACGGAGCGCTGCCGGCGTGGTCTCCATCTTCTCCAATGACTTCTCCACTTTCTCCATGATGAAGAAGGAGTAGTCCACCCCTGGACTATGGGTTTGTGGAAGTAACTTATGTATCTCTTCTCTCTTTGAGCTTCACTAATTAGCACTGTATGAGCTGCTGAACATGATTACGGTCATCTATATAATACCTTTATGGTGGATCTTTTTGTGAGTTAATATATGTTTGAGATTGCAATAGTTTTATTTCGGTTATGAAAGTAGATGCATATTATGTACCCCGTTCTTGTTTACTTGTTCTGATCGAAGTTGTGTATGAGACCATGTGAGGGGGAACATGTGCATTAGATGGAGTAACGGAGGGGGGGTGGCTCGTGCGGTGAAAGTGATAGAAGTTCCGCGATCTAGTTGGGTACTTTACCTTACTTTGTTGCCTCACTAGGGATAAAGAAAAATACCTTGCTACCGGAGATGTGGGGGTGACCTTGCCACTTCTCCATGACTAGATCTAGCATGTTCTTATTTTAACTTCATGTCATAGAACTTAATGCTACACTCTGATTTATCTTAATACTAGGATGACTCTATTTAGTTCACATCTTAGTGGAGTATAAGAGAGATTAATAAACAAAAGATCTCTATGTTAGGACGTGATGCCCATATAATCAGTAACTTATCATGAAACCTTTTTGTTGCAATCTCATATGTCAATTCTATTGTTCCATTATCTACCACTTTATTAAAGAGAGAGTGCATTTGTGAAAACATGAACCCCGGTCCATTTTTAATCATAAGAAACACCTTTCCAACAACTTTTAAGCAATTACCATTTTTTGCCATTTAAAATTCCGAAAATACAAAAACACTTTTACATCTTGCATTCACAATACAAAACCCAAGAATATCATCCATCATTGTTTCCACCATCCTTGCATATTTATTTATCATCACTGCATACTTATTTATTGCTTTGCATTTATTATCTTTTCATATAGTACTCACACCTTGTGCTTGACAACCACTTGGTGAGGTTGAGGGCACAAAACAATTTACTTTGTTTTGTAGGTTTTCAGGAGAAGGATAAGAAGATAAATCTTAGACTGCTTGTTCCCCGAGAGTTCGATATAAACCCTCGATTCATACCTCGTGGGGAAAATAGTCTTTCCTATACTATACACTCTGCACTTGGAGTCTCAACATAACCCATATTATTTTGACGCAGGTAACTGATATGTCCATTTTGCATCACTATTTTATAACATAATTTTCTGTTATTCATCGATATATTTCATGTTATGATGCATCCCTTATGTTATTATATCTTATTTTGCATGTTTTATAATTTTTGGAGAGTAAACACTGGGACAAGAAATCTGATGGAAAAAGCACCGTCAAGATACCATATTTTAGAAGATCAGGAAAAGAAGGGGGACATACGGGGGTTCCTAAAAGTTCAGAGGAGGAACTCAGCCAGAAGGAGAACCAAAGGGGGGGCCACCAGGGGCCCACACCTAGGGGTGGTGCCCCCCGGTCGCGCCACCTCGGGGTGTGGCCACCCTGACCCACCTCTGGGGGTCATCTTTGGCGTGTCTGGCCCCGAGGGAACCCAAAGCCTTATTCCATCCTCGAAGAATTATTCCGCCGCCGCCGCGGGGCGGAAAATACCCGAGAGAGAAAAGCTCTCTGGCAGGGAGAAATCTGCCGGGGAAATCACCGCCATCGTCACCGTCATCACTCCGGGCATCATCAAGATCGTCATCATCATCATCACCACCACCACCACCATCACCCTCATCATCCACCTTCATCCCGCTGTAACAATTAGGGGCCTCTATCATTGTTTTGCATTAGATCTCTCTCCCGGTGTGGATTACTTGTTAGTAGTTGATGCTTGTGAGATTTATTGGTGTTTGGACTTTATGAACAGATTGTTATCATCCATTAAATCACCTATGATCATGATCCATATGATGTGTTGTGAGTAGTTCATGTTGTTCTTGAGGACATGGGAGAAGTCAAGTTGTTAGTAGTGAAGTAATGTTGAATAATATTTAATGTTTGATATTTAAGTTGTGGTGTTATTCTTCTAATGGTGTCATGTGAACGTTGACTACATGATACTTCACCATTTATGGGCCTAGGGATATGCATCGTGTATTTGGATACTAATTTTGGGGTTGCCGGAGTGATAGAAACCTAAACCCCCTTTAGGAAACCATTACATGAGGGAGCGTAGGATCCCGGAGTTTAAAGCTGTGGTTAGATTTATTTCTTAATTACTTTCTTGTAGTTGCGGATGCTTGCAAGGGGTATAATCACAAGTATTTATTAGTCTTGGATGGGACGATACATTAGCATAGGTTCACCCACACAACACTTATCAAAACACCTAAAATTATTCAGCTGCATGGAACAAAAGCACTTGACAGAAACCTCTCGTGTGTCCTCGAGAACATTTGTTAATCATAAGTAAACTCACCGACTTGTCCTTTGCTGAAGAAAGGATTATTACTACATTTTATTTACTCGCACTTTATTTATCTGCAATATCAAAAAACCCTACAAATCTATTTTCCAGTATTTACACTTATTCCTTCATCGAAACTTCTTGTCAACACCTTCTGCTCCTCGTTGGGTTCAACACTCTTATTTATCAAAAGTACTACGATACACCCCCTATACTTGTGGGTCATCAAGACTATTTTATGGCGCCGTTGTCGGGGAGTGAAGCACTATTGGGAAGTGGAATTGACAAAGGAACCTTCTGATGTAAGTGTTGTTTTTATTTCTGTCTACTTCTTTATTACATTATGTTTGGAACTCCTTTTGAGTCCTTGTTTGCAGGCACTGCTGCCACTGCTAGGGTAGTAAGTGACCCACCGCATGATTATTTGGATCCTTATAAAATACCTATAAAGATTGTTAAATGAATAACTGCTATTCAGGTGATGGAAATGTCCATCCTGGTGATCATTTGCTCTTTTTACATGAATTATGCGAGTTTTTCAAGTGTGCAGGTATTACAATGAGCTAAGTGAAGACGAAATTATTCTCTATATCATTGGCAGGCCAAGCCGCTGAATGGTTCAAGCTGCTGAAAAATAGCCAGACTATTGAATGGGAGAAAATTGTACCTCTCTTTTATTCTAAATTCTATCCTCCAAGTGAAATCCATAGAGATCGGAATTATATATATAATTTTTGGCCTCATGACGGAGAGAGTATTGCCCAAGCATGGGGAGATTGAAATTACTAATGCTCAAATGCCCCATTCATGAGCTCCCTAGTAATATCGTTATTAATAATTTCTATGCAAGGCTTCCTCTTCATAATAAGGATTTATTGGATGCTTCTTGTTCTGGATCATTTACACGTATGAAGGATGAAGCTAAATGGGATCTTCTTGACCGTATTCAAGAAAACACTGAAGCATGGGAGAATGAAAAAGGTAGAAAGTCACGTATAAATTATGACTATGAATGCATTAAAACCTTTATGTCATCTGAGGATTTTCATAATGTTAGTGTTGTTTATGGTCTTGATTCTCAAGTTGTTGCAAACTTATATAAGGCTTTTGCTTCTTAAATTGATATTCCTAAAAAGGAATGGGATAAGTACCATGCACCTTATAAATATACTATTGATTGTGTTCCTGCTAGAGATATAGAAGTTCATATTGTTGATTCTATTGTGCCTGAACCTTATATTGAGAAAATGCCTTTCCCTGCTAAGGTAAAAGAACACTCTATGTTAGCTAGTGTGATTAATAAAAGTGCAAAGAAACCTCTAGAACCTGAGGAACAAATAACTGTAGAACCTACAGTAGCAATAGTAAAGGACCTTGTTTCTGAAAATGTAGAAGAGGGACACATTATATTTTGTGAAGATGCTTCTAATATTTTCTCTCATCCTAGTAAATCTAGGAAACCCAGTGTACCTGTGCTATCTGTTAGGATAGGTGATCATTTTTATTATGGTTTATGTGATATTGGTTCTAGTTCTAGTGCTATTCCTTATGATCTTTATAAAGAAATTATGCATGAAATTGGTTCTTGTGAACTTGAAGACATTGATGTGATTATTCAACTAGCTAATAGGGAAACTATTTCTCCAATTGGTATTGTTAGAGATGTGGAGGTCTTATGTGGTAAAACTAAATATCCTGTTGATTTTCTAGTACTAGGCACTTCTGCTAGTGATACTTGTCCTATTATATTCGGTAGACCTTTCTTAGATACTTGTGGTGTTGTTATAGATTGTAAAAAAGAGAAGATCCTTACAAAGTTTGATGGAGAATCTTATGAATTTAATTTCTCCAAATTTGCTAAAACACCATATGAAGATGAATTACCTAATGAAATTATAGAATTGAACAATTGGCTGCTATTGCTCTTGCTCCTAACAATCCTTTGCAGCAATACATGGAAGACCACTAAAGTGATGTCTTTATGGAAGAAAGGAATGAAATTGATGAGATTTTCCTACATCAGCCAGCAATGCTGAAACATAATTTACCTGTGGAAGACTTGGGTACAACATTACCACCCAAGGAAGATCCTGTTTTTGATTTCAAGCCTTTGCCTAATAATCTTAAATATGCTCATATTGATGATAAGAAATTATATCCTGTTATTATTAGTTCTCAACTTTCTGATAAAGAAGAGGAGAGATTATTGGGGATATTGAAGAAACATAGAGGTGCTATTGGTTATACTCTTGATGATTTGAAAGGGATTTCTCCTACTTTTTGTCAGCATGCTATTAATATTGAGCCTGATGCAAAGCCAGTTGTTGAACATCAACACAATTTAAATCCTAAAATGAAGGATGTGGTAAGAAATGAGGTATTGAAACTCCTTGATGCTGGCATTATTTATCTATTGCTGATAGTAGATGGGTTGGTCCTGTGCATTGTGTCCCTAAGAAAGGAGGGATGACTGTTGTGCCAAATGAAAATAATGAACTAATTCCTCAAAGAGTATTAGTTGGTTATAGGATATGCATTGATTTTAGGAAGGTTAACAAAGTCACTAAGAAAGATCATTATACTTTGCCTTTTATTGATCAAATGTTAGAAAGGTTGTCTAAGAAAACTCATTTCTATTTTCTTGATGGTTATTCTGGGGTTTCTCAAATTGCTGTTAAAAAGCTCGATCAAGAGAAAACAACTTTCACTTGTCCTTATGGAACCTATGCTTATAGAGTATGCTTTTTGGTTTATGTAATGCTCCTGGTACATTTCAAAGATGCATGTCTGCTATCTTTCATGGTTTTTGTGAATAAATTGTGGAAGTTTTCATGGATGATTTCTCCGTCTATGGAACTTCCTTTGATAATTGTTTGTAGAATCTTCATAAAGTTTTGCAGAGATGTGAGGAGACTAATCTTGTTCTTAACTGGGAGGAATGCCATTTTATGGTTAATGAAGGAATTGTTCTTGGACACAAAATCTCTGAAAGAGGTATTGAAGTTGATAGAGCTAAAGTTGAAGTTATTGAGACAATGCCCTGTCCCAGGGATGTTAAAGGTATTCGTAGTATTATTGGCCATGTTGGTTTCTATAGAAGGTTTATTAAAGATTTCTCTAAAATATCAAAACCTCTTACTAATCTTCTTCAAAAAGATGTACCATTTGTTTTTGATGAATATTGTAAAGAAGCTTTTGAAATTTTAAAGAAGTCTTTAATATATGCCCCTATTGTTCAACCACCTGATTGGAATTTACCATTTGAAATTATGTGTGATGCTAGTGATTATGCTATGGGTGTTGTTCTAGGACAACAGATAGATAAGAAGTTAAATGTTATTCATTATGCTAGTAAAACTCTTGATGCTGCTCAATAGAATTATGCTACCACTGAGAAAGAATTCCTAGCTGTGGTTTTTGCTTGTGATAAATTTAGGCAGTATATTGTTGATTTTAAAGTTACTATTCATACTGATCATGCTGCTATTAAGTATCTTATGGAAAAGAAAGATGCTAAGCCTAGGATTATTAGATGGGTGCTTCTCTTACAAGAGTTTGATTTACATATTGTGGATAGGAAGGGTGTTGTCGAGACATCGTAGTAGTTTTCATAGACTGGGGTGCCATGAGACTACGGTAGAGACGTGGGGTAACGGGATAGCGTAGTAACACAGAACACGGGATTTACCCAGGTTCGGTACGTCGCGACAGTACGGCGTACCTACTCCTGCACTTCTCACTATGTGGGACTAAAGCCCGTATAATAAGGTTACAATGTAAGAGAATAGATCCAGCTACTCGTCGAGGATGAACTTCCCGGCGAGTTGCGTAAGGCTTGAGCTTGAACCTAGAACCTTGGAACTAAAGGAACTTATGAAATCTATCTCCCGTCCGGCTTTATATAATAGCCGGATTAGGCTTACAGAACCAGAAACCTAGAAGACTACGTTTTACTTGTAACTTGGAAAGTAAGGAATCCGTCTTCTCCTCCAAGCCAGATCACGCGGGCCGTGATCCGGGTTCTTCTAGAATCCGGCTTCTGCGCGTCGAACTACTGGGCCGCCCAATGGACCTAAGCCCATTACCATGTAGGCCACCCTGGTAGTCCGGCTCTTTTGTCTACCATCTTCTATACCCCTATTCAGTATATATCCGACAGTAGCCCCCAGGAAGGATCAAAACTCTGAAACTCCGCCTTTCGTCAAATACATTTTGTCCGGGAAAACTTGATTCAGCAGTCTTGATTCTTTCTTCTTTCCTTTTGAAGGAGATGGTAACATAAAACTCGGAACTATGAAAATCCGGCTTTTCTTCTCGCGCTCCTTCGCGGAAAAGGAACTCGTGACATCAGCGCCTCAATCACGCTGACGCAAGCGCCGCTTGGTTTCACGCGGGAAACCCTGCAACGTATCTCTGACAGATTCTCACGAGAAACGAGGAGATAGCCATCATTCCTCTGTCGTTCCGTTTCCCGGATTTTCCGGCGAGCGACACGCGTCGAACATCCAACGGTCAAAAGAGCCGTTGGCGCGTATCTAGAGGTTTTCAGGCTATAAATAGCCGTCCTCGTCGTCATCGGAAATCTTTCCTCACTCCACACTGCCCACGCCATTGACGCAAACGCGAGCACGAGAGCAAGAACGAGACCTTGCCCCGACGAGCCCTTTGCACGCCGGAGCGCTCACTCGCCACCGAAAAAGATGGCCTCTCCATCGTCCTCACCGGCTCGCGCCTCCATCGACGAGCTTTTGGGCGACCTAGATCCACAGCTGGGGTCGCCCAAGCATGCCGGCGGCGGGCCAGAAAAGACCACTGCATCCGCGGCGGGCGGAGGAAACGCTTCCGCCGCCGCGGACGTAGCGGGCCCAAGCGCCACGACAACCCCGCCGTTCGCACCTGAAACGGCGGAGGAGAAAATTGAGCTCCTTGGCAAGAAACTTGCCGCCGCGAAGGCCGCCGCCGCCGCCGCCGCCGGAGCAGACGAGGAAGAGGAAACTGCAGGCAACTGGAGTGCCTGCAGTATTCCCCCGGCTCTCCTTCCCAACTTGGAGAAGGAGGGCTTAGTTCTAAAAAAGAAGTGGCGGCTCCCGGAAGAGGAGACTGAACCCATGCCACAAGAGGGCGAAAGGGTGCTTCTTACCTCCCACCTTCTACGAGGTATGGGGTTGCCACCTTCCTCTTTCTTCCTCCAGGTTCTGTCACACTACAGCATCCAACCTCATAACCTTCCTCCCAATTCTATTCTGTACATGGCCGGCTTCCAGGCCTTGTTCGAAGGTTACCTAGGAATAGAGCCTAGGTTAGATTTTTGGCTGTATTGCTTTGGGGTGAAGCGTAACTCTTCGGAGGGCGCACTCCCAAATTGCGGGACCATTTCCTTTACTCTTTGGAGATTCCGAGAGGATTGGTTCCCCAAAATCAAAACCTCAGAATCCGTCAAATTTTGGACGGGTTCTTTTTTCTATCATCCCGACGTGCCTTTTCCTAAAAAGGCCGTCGGGGTTCCACCTTTTGTGAACTCCGCCGCCGTTCCCCAGGATAACTGGGTAACAGAGGCCGTCCAAGTTCTGCCTCCAGATCTGCTAAGGATCAAGAGGCGCATCGCCAAGCTCACCTCCTCCAAACCTCCTTTGACCGGTATGGACACGGTCTTTTGCTGGTTGGATAGGCGGATTCAGCCATTAGCAAATCACGGAGGCCGTCTCCTGTGTGAATACACGGGAGCCAAGGATCCAATGCGGACAACCGACAAGGATTGGCCCGCAAAGGAACTTAGGCGGCGCATCAATCAGTTGGTCGCATCACGCGACCAATACACGGAGAGTCGGCCAATGTACACGGCCGACAACCCAGCTCCTAAGGTAAATTTTCCGTCATTTGAGTATAATCTCACTTCCTGGATAATCTACCTTTTGACTCTGATTGGTTTTTCCGACAGCTTGTGGATCTTCCAGACTCGGAGTTAGCCTCCGAGGCCGAGCTGGATGCGCTGCGCTCCGCCGCTACGGGTGGGCGCAAACGCAAGAAGATAATTTCTTCGGATGAAATTATCGACCTTGACGGAATCCCCGTCGCCACTTCCAGGTTATTTTCTTCTGGGTTTTTTCTTTTATGGGATCTTTTTCATCCATCTTCGGTGTTTTAACCTTTTCCGGGTTTTTGGTTTTTAGCCTACCCCCCTCCAACTTGAAGCCGAGAAAGTTGAAGAAACTCAGAGCTTCTTCCAACCGAGGCGGCCAACCATCTCCCGCCGTCGCCCCGGACACGCCGCAGATAATGGCGGAAGAGCCTACTGCAGCCACCACCACCAAGCCCCCAGAGCCCAGCCAGCCCGTTGTGTTCGAGTCGGACACGAGGGAAAGGGCGGCTCCAGAGGTGGGGAAATCTTCTCGGACCTTCGACGAGGAAATCCCCACCTTTGACAAGGATTTTAAGGCTATAAATGACGGCTTGGACGCAGCCGGAAATCACTTCGCGGAATATGCGAAAGAATTCCAAGAAAACTTAGCAGGTTTGCAGCGCATGAGCCAGGTATGTAACTCTAGCCCCCAAGCATTAAACAAAATGCGTGCTTTTTTGCTTTGATGTTTTTTGTTAACCATACTTTTCCTTGCTGTGTTTCAGCAAACCTCCGAGGCCATAAACCTGGAAGTTTTCAGGAAGCTCACCATCATGAATAAAGAAGTTCGAAGTCTTCTTTCTATTCTTGAGGAGAAAGAGGCGGAGCTGGAATCATCTCAGCTCGCTTTGACAGAAACGAAAGGTAAGCTTTTTTCGTTTTGAAATTTCCGATTTAAGACTTTGTCTAAGTTTTTGCCCGAGGAAATTGATCAACTCGGATTTTCCCTTGCTTTTCAGCTGCCTTAGCTGAGGCTAAACAAGCAGCGGAAGATTCTGGCAACGCCGAAATTCTCCGCAATGAGAACATTGAGCTTCACAAGAATCTTGTGAAAGCTCAGCAAGACCTGGAAGCCAGCAACCTGGCTCTTGGAATGGCTAATTCCAAGGCTTCCGAACAGGCGGAGAAAGACAAATCCACCATTCAGGATTTGACTGAAGCTCTGAACCTTCGCCTGGAGGAAGTTTCCGAGATCGACAAGCTCATCGGTAAATTTCTTACCCTTTTCCTCATCTTTCCATGTTTTGCTTTCTCTGTTTGTCTTCTTAACCCTTTTGTATGTTTTATTGGATCAAACAGGAGACACCCCAGATGGCACTCGGGCTGCAGGCATCCGAGCTTTCGGGGAGACATGGAATTTGGTGAAGGCTGCTGCAACGCAGTTAGTAGGCAAGTTTCTTCCCGATAAATCTGGGGAATGCTCGGAGGTTGAAAAGCTTCCGGGTATCATCATGGAGGTGGCGGAGTCCAAGGAGTCTATTCTCCGCTCCGCTGCACGGGGTGGTGCGCGCATGGCCTTAGGCCTTATGCGCATGCACTATCCTAGTGCCAAATCCTGGCGTGTGGCCACCGGTGTCCCTCAGGGATACACGGATGCGCAACGATCCACCATTTTTGGTGAAGTTAAGGGCCACGCCACCCAGATTGCCGCCATGGTAAATGTCGCCGTCAACTATCCAGAAGAGGAAGCTCCTCCAATCCCCGATGAAGAAAGTAGCGAGGAGGAGTCGGATTCTTGAAGGGTTACCTGGAACCTGGATAGAAAAATTAGACAATAGGAGCATTACTGTTCTTTCATTTGTAATCCAAAATGTAATGCTTCTTATGTATTAACGAAAATTCCGCCTTTTGCAGTTTAAACTATGAAATTACTTTGCAAGTTGTTTAGATCATTCCTTTATCTTCTAAGTTCTCTGGTGTATATGCTTTAACTGTCCTTAGTGTTTGAAATGGCTCACATAGCATTATGAATCGTTATGCCGAGTAACTGGGGACGAACCAATCAGTTTTGAAACTCGGAAACATGAATCATGCTAAAGGCATTTTTACTAACTAGTTCCAGTAACCCAGCGTACACACAATCAGATAAGACTTAGAGAAACAAGGAAAGTTTTAAGTGAAACTTGGGCACGCAGGCAATTCAAGTTTCCTTTAGCCGTTAAAAGGCTGAAAAATCATTCAGTTATGTAACGCCGAGTACGCAAGCACAATTCGGGTTAACGTTGAGAAATTTGTAAGATCATTGGGAAATAGATGAGGCGGAAACACTTTGCACTTATAAGAAATATGGATGACAGCATTCCGACAACTTTATTTCATGATCTCAAAAGATGTTTACATAGATTTGAACTAAGTACAGAAGGGGACATAACTTGCTAGACGTTCCCAGGCTTCCGCAATCCACTTGACCTTGTCGAACTTCTCCAGCAATTTGTGAAATGGTAAGGTTTTAGCCCCCAGCCAACTAAGAAATCTTTTTATGGCTGTGGCGGAACCCGGCAATTCTGGGACATCTTTTTCACACGTAAGTTCTGAGATGTTCGAGATTGCCTTAATCTTTTCCGGGTTAACTTCTATTCCTCTATGAGAAACGATGAAACCCAGAAGTTTTCCTGAGGGAACCCCGAATACGCACTTAGATGGATTCAACTTCATCTTGTAAGTGCGCAAGTTCTCGAAAGTTTCTCGCAAATCCTCAAGGAGTGTATCTTTTTCCTTGGTTACGACAGCAATATCGTCCACGTAAACATGGACGTTTCTGCCAATCTGACTATGCAAACAACGTTGCATGCAACGCTGGTAGGTTGCACCTGCGTTCTTCAGGCCAAAAGGCATGGTTACATAGTAATACGTCCCGTACGGGGTTATAAAAGAAGTCTTGATTTGATCTTCCTTTTTCATGCGTATTTGGTGGTACCCGGAGTATGCATCCAAAAAGCATAAAAGCTCGGAGCCTGCAGTGGCATCTATTATTTGGTCGATTCGCGGCAGTGCGAACCTATCTTTCGGACATAACTTGTTCAATCCTGTGTAATCTATACACATTCTGAGGGCAGTTGTGTCTTTCTTCGGTACTAATACCGGATTTGCGGACCAATCAGTATAGATTACTTCCTTGATAAAATCCGCTGCTAAAAGCCGGATAATTTCCTTGCCAATAGCCTTCCGTCTTCTTCCGTCAAATCGACGGAGACCTTGTTTGACGGGTTTTGATCCGGGAATAACCTTGAGTTGGTGCTCAGCAAGTTCCCTGGGTACGCCTGGCATGTCAGCTGGACACCTGGAAAAAATATCCCAGTTCTCACGGAGGAACTTGATGAGCTCGCCTTCCTATTTGTCGGTCATCCCAGTCCCTACAACGACGAATTTTGTCGGATCTTTGGGATCTAGGATTACCTGTCTTGTATTCTCGGATGCCTTGAAGCTATCTGTTGGCTTCCGAGTTTCTTTTCCTGCCGGCATTTCTTTCGGCGATACCTCCTTGGCTAACTCCTTCAGTTCTTCCTGAGCTATAACTCTTTGAGCGCAAAGGGCGTTTTGCTTCTCCAACTCGTTTGCCAGCTTGAAATCACCGGCAATGGTGATTACTCCTCCTTTGGGTCCTGGCATCTTCAGCTTGTTGTAGATATAGCAAGATCTTGCCATAAACTTGGCGAAAGCCGGACGTCCGAGTATTGCGTGATACACGCTCTCGAACGGCACAACTTCGAAGGATACTTTTTCCTGCCGGAAGTGATCTTTATCTCCGAAGGTGACATCTAGGGAAATTTCTCCTAGGGATCGTGCTTGCCTGCCAGGAACGATGCCATGGAAGCGTATATTGCTGTAATTGAGCTGGGACTCGGATATCTTCAAGTGCTTCAGTGTATCCAGGTACATTATATTGATGCTGGATCCTCCGTCCATCAGCACTCTTCTTAGCCTAGTGTTTTGAACAATAGGGCTTACAACAAGAGCTTGTGTGCCGGGTTCAGGGATATTTCCGGGATGATCTGACTGATCCCAGATTATCGGTGTGTTGGAGTACTTCAAGAATTTTGGGGTTGCAGGAACAACCGCGTTTATTTCTCGAAGTGTCCTTTTGGCCACCTTTGCTGACGGGGTTGCTAGGAAAGTTAACATTGCTTCTCCGTCAACTCTCGGAAATTTGGGTTCGCCTTTTCGCTGCTGTTCCTGGATTTTGTCATCAGTGTCCGATTCACTGTCTTCTTTTTCAGCTTCTGGCTTTTGTTTGGCAGGTTTCCTTTTGGAACCCTTCCCTTTATTTCCGGATCCTGCATTGCCTTTCATATGCTTGTTTAGCCGGCATTGCGCGTTTGTGTGGGTTGGTTTCCCAAACTGAGAGTGGTGGACGCAGGGTTCCGACTTAATTCTCTCCCATTCTTCAGGAGTGTAATTGATGGGATCCGGACTGCGGCCTTTCCACTTGTTCCCTTTTTCTCCTCCAAAGGCTAAGTTAACCTCCTTGGGCTTTGTTGTTGACTCCGGAGTTCCTTTTTTATCAGAACGAGGTGTTTTCTTGGTCAGTATCAGTGACTCAATATTGCCTCCTCTTGCTCTAATATCATCTTCGGCTGCAGCATGCTCATTAGCGGTTGTAAGCATAGATCCGAGATCTTTGTGCTTTTTAGAACCAACCATGAACGGTACAAGTCCGGGTTTTAGGCCATTGACGAAAGCATGCATTGCTTGTACGTCAGTTACTCCAGAGCAACTATTCTTCATCGCAGTCCATCTGGAGATGAAATCCACGTATGGTTCGTCTTCAAATTGGGTGCAACGGTTCAGCTGGTTGATGCTATTTGGGCGTTTGTATGTTCCCCTGAAATGCTGGGTAAATACTCTCGCCATATCATCCCAACTGTCGACAGTTCTTGATGGTAAACCATTAATCCAATCTCTGGCTCCGTCTAGCAACATTAGGGGAAGAAACTTGACAGCTTCCAGGTCTGTCCCGTTGTTGATCTGGACGGCTGTGTAATAATCTGAAAGCCAGGTATCCGGGTTTGTACTGCCGGTATATTTTTGGTAGGTTGGACCAACTTTGGTGAAGCCAGAATGCAGGGTTATCCTTCGGATCCTGTCAGTAAAACACTTAGGACCAAAGTATAGATCATCCTTTTCTGCTCTATCAATATGTGCAGAATATCTCCCGGCTGAATGGACAGAAGGGGATCTGCTCCTTTCTTTTCCATTGTTACGCGGACGCGTTTTTCCGAGGTTATCTCTATCTCTTCCGTTGTCACGCCCTCTGGGATTAGGTGGAGTCCTGCTCCTGTACCTTTCCTTATCTTTAGGCGGTGTCCGAGATCTTTCACGTCTGTGAGGTGTATCGTATCTTCCAGCTTTTTCAGCTGGGTTTCTCGGAGGTGGCATTATTTTGCCGTCATTCCGGTGTTTGTCTTCCCGATCGTGTGGTTTATATCCATCTTTCGGGAGATGAGGTCCGGTTCTAGACGCTGCGTCCCGGTTGTCGGGGTTTTTCTTGTCTTTTCTCGGATCCTCTTTTTTATCCGAATCTCCGGGTTCTTCCGGTCCAGGTGCTCCAGCAGCGCAAGTAACAGTTTTGCAGAGGGCGGAATTATCATGCAGCCTCCCTGATCGCTCTTGTCCTCGTTGTTGCTGCTGTAATGCTTTTCCTAGGAAAGCATACACCCCTTGGAGTTTTTCCCCGTTGGAGTACAGATCATTGTTCAGGATGGCGAACGCTGCTTCCGCGTTTTCTGCTGCGGTTTTGTATATTGGCTCGCCCTTGGCATCTTTGCCGTTTAACTGCTTTTGCCAAGATGGGTTATAGAACCTTTCTTTCGGCGGCAGTTCTTCCGGTTTTGCAATTCCGGGTAACCTAGTAGGTTTTAAGGCAGATCTATGCTTTCTCTCGTACTCCTCTATTTCTTCCTTCATGATTTTGATGTCATTATGGGTTTGTTGGAGATGTTGCCGAGATCTAAGCAGATGTTGCTGTTGCCGTTGGAAAGCTTGTCTCCTGGCTTCCAGCATCTCAGGGGGTTCATTGGGTCCCACTGGAGTTTGTAATAGTTCTTGCTCTTCCAGTTCTGTCATTGGCGGAGCAGTGATTTCCTTAGATTTCTTTTCCGTAGGCTTTGTGCCACTAATATATCCAACTTCCAGGTTTTCATCAGCGAGATCGGCTGACTTTTTCTTCCGGAGTTTGTACTGGAGTTTTTTAGAAGCACGGTGCTTTTTCTTGGAAGACGGAGGTTTTTTGACAGGTTCATCCTCTGTCATCTCCTTGACGTTAGGAAATATCGGAGAAGTTTCTCCGTCTTCCCTCTCTTCTGCTGGCGGAGGGGTTTTAGGGCTTTCCTGGCTATCGGCACCCGTTGTATTAGCTGGTTTTGCCATTAGCACTTCATGGAACCCTTCTTGAAAGGACTTAACTTTTCTTACGAAGGCCTCATCGTCTTCGTCTTCGGATTCGAAGTTATCCGATCCGGTTTCCGACTCCAATCTCGCCTCAATGGCGGCAAGCACGGACTCTGTTTCCGAGTTCATCGTCTGGTTGACGGATGTCGGATCTTCCGTCTCTGTGACGGGTATTGGTTCTTCCGTCTCTGTGACGGGTGTAATGTTGTTATCTGCCTCTTGCACGGGATTTCCGTCATCCGTGTTTTCAGCGATCTCGGATTGCACCATGCCGATAAAGTGCGTACCACTGTTTTGTCGGCGATCTGAGCAAAATCCGGTATCATAGTCGTCTTCGACTGGGTATAGGGCGGGTGGGAAATAATTGTTTTCACCGCAAAACCCCATTGCTTCCGCGGTTAATCCGATAAAGATGTTAGCAGATCCAATCGGTAAAACGCAGGCACTTACCAGGTGGTTTTGCGCCGGTATGTAGGATCCGTTGTCGAGGAAGCGCCCGACGTCGTCGTCGAATTCCAAGCTTCCGACAGTGATCGATCTTCCAATTCCGCCTAGTATCCCAGATCGGAACTTCACGCCTGACGTCGTTTGCCCCACGGTGGGCGCCAACTGTCGAGACATCGTAGTAGTTTTCATAGACTGGGGTGCCATGAGACTACGGTAGAGACGTGGGGTAACGGGATAGCGTAGTAACACAGAACACGGGATTTACCCAGGTTCGGTACGTCGCGACAGTACGGCGTACCTACTCCTGCACTTCTCACTATGTGGGACTAAAGCCCGTATAATAAGGTTACAATGTAAGAGAATAGATCCAGCTACTCGTCGAGGATGAACTTCCCGGCGAGTTGCGTAAGGCTTGAGCTTGAACCTAGAACCTTGGAACTAAAGGAACTTATGAAATCTATCTCCCGTCCGGCTTTATATAATAGCCGGATTAGGCTTACAGAACCAGAAACCTAGAAGACTACGTTTTACTTGTAACTTGGAAAGTAAGGAATCCGTCTTCTCCTCCAAGCCAGATCACGCGGGCCGTGATCCGGGTTCTTCTAGAATCCGGCTTCTGCGCGTCGGACTACTGGGCCGCCCAATGGACCTAAGCCCATTACCATGTAGGCCACCCTGGTAGTCCGGCTCTTTTGTCTACCATCTTCTATACCCCTATTCAGTATATATCCGACAGGTGCTGAAAATCCTGTTGATGATAATTTGTCTAGATTAGAAAATATCTCTGATGACCCTATTCCTGTTAATGATAGTTTTCCTAATGAACAGTTAGCTGCAATAAAAGTGAGCTCTCAAGAGAGTCCATGGTATCTGATTATGCTAACTTTATTGTTTCCAAGTATTTGCCTCCTACCTTTACAGCTCAGCAAAGAAGAAAATTCTTCTATGATTTGAGGCATTATTTTTGGGATGACCCACACTTATATAAAGAAGGTTTTGATGGTATAATGAGAAGATGTGTTCCTGAAAATGAACAACGAGAGATATTGAGAAAATGTCATAGTAGTGCTTATGGAGGACATCACGCTGGAGATAGAACTGCACATAAAGTTCTACAATCAGGTTTTTATTGGCCTACTCTCTTTAAAGATGCTAGAAAATTTGTTTTATCTTGCGATCAATGTCAAATGGTTGGAAATATTTCTAGACGTAATGACATGCCTATGAATTATCCTCTTGTTATTGAACCGTTTGATTATTGGGGTTTTGACTTTCTGGGTCCTTTCCCTCCTTCGCAAGGCTATACTCATATTCTTGTTGCTGTTGATTATGTAACTAAATGGGTAGAATATATACCTACTAAAAGTGCTGATGGTGAAACCTCTTTAAAAATGCTTAAAGACATTATTTTCCCTAGGTTTGGTGTACCTAGATATCTTATGACTGATGGGGATTCTCGTTTTATTCATGGTGGTTTTAGAAAAACCCTTGCTAAATATGATGTTAATCATAGAATTGCTTCACCCTATCATCCTCAAACTAGTGGGTAAGTAGAATTGTCAAATAGAGAAATCAAATCTATCTTGCAAAAGACTGTTAACAAATCTAGGAAAAATTGGGCTAAGAAATTAAATGATGCTCTGTGGGCTTATAGAACTGCTTACAAAAATCCCATGGGCATGTCTCCTTATAAGATGGTTTATGGAAAAACTTGTCACTTGCCCCTAGAATTAGAACAAAAAGCTTATTGGACAGTGAAAGACCTAAATAGAGATTTTAAACTTGCTGGTGAGAAAAGGCTGCTTGACTTAAGTTCTTTAGCTGAATGGAGGAGTGAAGCATATGAAAATTCTAAGCTCTTTAAAGAGAAAGTTAAAAGGTGGCATGATAAGAGAATTATTAAAAGAGAATTTCATGTTGGTGAGAAAGTGCTATTGTATAGGTCTCGTCTCAGATTTTTTGTAGGAAAATTACTCTCGAGATGGGAAGGACGTTTTGTTATCGAAGAGGTATATCGTCCAGGGGAAATTAAAATTGTTTCCCTTGAAGACAACTCTTCACAAGTGGTGAATGGCCAAAGACTCAAGGATTATATCTCCGGAGATCCTTATAATGAAAATGTTGATTGTATTCAAGCCATGATCCCGGAGGAGTTTATTAAGAAGCATATTTCAGGAACTGCAGAGTTAGTTTTTGAATAGGTAACAGTTTTGGTAAGAAAATGTTCGCGAAACATCTTACAACTTATATTTTTACCGTTTTTAGAAAATATGAAAAATTATGAGCCGGAAACGAGAGGGAGACGAAGCCCGGAGGCTCCACACCATAGGGTGGCGCGGGCCCACCCCTGGCCGCGCCAGCCCATGGTGTGGGCGCCCCGGAGCCCCTCTCCGACTGATTTCGACCTGGACTTTACTTTCGTTATGAAACTTTTTGCTATATAATACCCAGACCCCCCGAGGTCCGTATATCGTTTTCTCGTCGTGTTTCTGTTTCGAGTTGTTTCTGTCAGGATCTGTTTTTGGTTTTAGAAGCATCATGGTCTCCGCCAACAACAACAAGGGGAAGGGACCAGAGGAACATGATGTCCAAGACCTGAAGCCGGAGGAGGAGATAGAGAGTGGAGCTGAAGGAGATGTAGAGGAAACCCCACGAGTGCGTCCACGCGCCACCGTCGCAAGCATTAGGGTGGTTGCTAACTCCTTGAAGCTCAAAAGAAACGCGCGGATGAGCACCGGAGGGAAGGTTCTACATGACTCCCTAGCTTCGAAGACACCTGTTGCAGGCGTCAAGAACTACTTCCACTCATTAATTCATGATTATCAGTACAAAAAGGTTCCCAATAGAGATTTTCCCTCTATGTGGGATATGAAGCGTTCTAACCGTGCAGATGAAGGAAGCTCTCAACCTAAGGAAGAGTGGGGGGGAAATCTTGGTGGCTGGGATTCACCGTCTGACATGCATGCAAACTGTATTGATCGCAATACGGAGGTGATGCGTCGCGATTGAAGATATGAAGAAATCAATTGATAAGCTCATCGAGAAGGATTCACCACCACCACCGAAGAATTGATTCATCATGGGTATTGGCATCCCTCGGCTTGTTCCAAGCTTGGGGGGAGTGCCATGGTATCATATCACTATCTTTCATCTTTTTCAGTAGAGTCATATCATGAGTAGAGAAGTTATCATATAGGATGGTTTGCAGTATGGAAGTGTGTCTCCCTAGTTGGTTATTGTTGTATCCGTTGGTGTGAGTTGCCGGTTTGAAATATTAATGAGAAGTTTCATCATTTACTTTCTATGCACATTATTTCAGTATTCAACTTCTGTCATATGGTTGATCTTGCTATTAGTACTTGGTATCACTCTAGAGATCATCAAGTTAATCTAGTTGGTTTTGGCAAACTTAGCTTGGGTCAGCAGAAATAATAATTTGAGTTGCTAGTATAAGAAAGAGGAATTTTCCCATTAGATCATAAACTTAGTGTTCACAAGTTAAGATCTCTTGTGCTTTCAATAAAGATTGCTTGATTGGTTTCATCATATGTATATTTGTTTGTTTTCCTTCAACTGTTATGCTTGCTACCCAGCCTTGCTAGCCAAAAACCCTGTACCGAGAGGGAATGCTTCTCGTGCATCCAAACCTTAAACCCCAAAACCTTGCCCATTGTGTCCACCATACCTACCTACATGTGGTATTTCACCGCCACTCCAAGTAAATTGCTCATGTGCTACCTTTGAAACTTTCAAATTACTCTTGTTTTGTGTTCCTGTTTTAGCTCATGAGGACACAAATAGAGAATCTTTATCTCACTTGTTTATTGTACTCACACACCTAGACTAGTGGCTTCATCCGCTTATACAAATACTAGAAGAGATGGCAGCGGGGTTCCCAGCCCCAAATAATAATACAAATTCTCTTCACTCTTTTTGCCCCTGATTTATCAGTCATAGCATAATTGTGTAAACAAAAGAGAAACAGGGATGAACTTCTATACCAGTTGCATCCTTCTATGGGAGCCGCTCTTGTGAGTCTAGTTGGCTTGTGACGTACTGTATTTTATGTTTGCCATTCGTTGACATAAATATACACCTCTCAAAATTTAGACACTCCTCCATGGTTTGTGATTGTTGGCACGCACCCGAGGATTCGGTTAGCCATGGTTTGTGTAAGATGGATGGGAGGAGTGTCATGCATTTTATATCTCTGTTTGTTAAAATAAAAGCTCTAGCACATGAGTGGTCAATGCTTCCCTCTGCGAAGGGCCTATGTTTTACATTTATGTTGAAGCAGTAAACCCGTTTCCTTATGTCTCCAGCAAGCATTTGAGTTGTTGTGTTATCATCATCTATATGTTGATTTATTCAATCATGTTTTCCATCCTTCTTTGTTTAGCACATGCTTTATTATCTGAATGAATATTACTTTGAAAGCTATGAATCACTGTAAAAGAGTTGTTATAATTAAACGTGTTAAGCCCTACACTATAAACCTTGTTATAAAGACTTCACCTAAGATAAGTATAATTTCATTAAATGTTCTCTGACCAAGAACGAAGTTTTCCATTACCAATTTTGATTCTCTCTTTTGCATCTTTGTTTGTGACTCCCTTTACTTGTTTCAAGTTAAGTTATATGAGAGGAAGTTGCTGTTTGTAATGATTGGTGCATAGGTAAATGTGATGCTTCTTGTCCGTATTTTATTTATCGACTCTTCACTCCATAAACCTGTGGTCATGTTTTCTGAGTTCCGTTTCGCTTGGGGACAAGCGAGGTCTAAGCTTGGGGGAGTTGATACGTCCATTTTGCATCACTATTTTATACCATAATTTTCTGTTATTCATCGATATATTTCATGTTATGATGGATCTCTTATGTTATTTTATCTTATTTTGCATGTTTCATAATTTTTGGAGAATAAACACCGGGACCAGAAATCTGATGGAAAAAGCACCGTTGAGATACCATATTTCAAAAGATCAGAAGAAGAAGGGGGACATCCGGGGGTTCCTAAAAGTTCAGAGGAGGAACTCAGCCAGAAGGAGAGCCGGAGGGGGGCCACCAGGGGCCCACACCTAGGTATGGCGCACCCCCTGGCCGCGCCACCTAGGGGTGTGGCCACCCTGGCCCACCTCTGGGGGTCATCTTTGGCGTGCCTGGCCCCGAGGGAACCCGAAGCCTCATTCCATCCTCGAAGAATTATTCCGTCGCTGCCGCAGGGCTGAAAACACCCGAGAGAAAAAAAACTCTCTCGCAGGGAGAAATCTGCCGGGGAAATTCCTCTCCGGAGAGGGGAAATTACTGCCATCGTCACCGTAATCACTCTGGGCATCATCAAGATCGTCATCATCATCATCACCACCAGCACCATCACCCTCATCATACACCTTCATCCCGCTGTAACAATTAGGGGCCTCTATCGTTGTTTTGCATTAGATCACTCTCCCGGTGTGGATTACTTGTTAGTAGTTGATGCTTGTGAGATTTATCGGTGTTTACACTTTATGACCAGATTGTTATCATCCATTAAATCACCTCTGATCATGATCCATATGATGTGTTGTGAGTAGTTCATCTTGTTCTTGAGGACATGGGAGAAGTCAAGTTGTTAGTAGTGAAGTAATGTTGAATTATATTTAATGTTTGATATTTAAGTTGTGGTGTTATTCTTCTAGTGGTGTCATGTGAACGTCGACTACATGATACTTCACCATTTATGGGCCTAGGGGAATGCATCGTGTATTTGAATACTAATTGTGGGGTTGCCGGAGTGACGGAAACCTAAAACCCCTTTAGGAAACCATTACACGAGGGGGCGTACGATCCCGGAGTTTAAAGTTGTGGTTAGATTTATTTCTTAATTACTTTCTTGTAGTTGCAGATGCTTGCAAGGGGTATAATCGCAAGTATGTATTAGTCTTGGATGAGACGGTACATTAGCATAGGTTCACCCACACAACACTTATCAAAACACCTAAGTTTATTCAGCTGCATGGAACAAAAGCACTTGACTGAAACCTCCCGTGTGTCCTCGAGAACGTTTGTTAATCATAAGTAAACTCACCGGCTTGTCCTTTGCTGAAGAAAGGATTGGGCCACTTGCTGCAATTATTATTACTGCATTTTATTTACTCGCACTTTATTTATCTGCAATATAAAAACCCCCTACAAATCTATTTTCCAGTATTTACAGTTATTCCTTCATCGAAACTGCTTGTCAACCCTTTCTGCTCCTCGTTGGGTTAGTCTTATTTATCTAAAGTACTACGATACACCCCCTATACTTGGGGGTCATCAGTAACTACGTCATCGGGTATCAAGACGTTTTCTGGCGCCGTTGCTGGGGAATCATTGTTGTAAATATTT
The DNA here is from genome assembly GCA_028641055.1 of Alopecurus myosuroides. Classification (NCBI taxonomy): domain Eukaryota; kingdom Viridiplantae; phylum Streptophyta; class Magnoliopsida; order Poales; family Poaceae; genus Alopecurus; species Alopecurus myosuroides. Next base: position 26,581,694 of record CM054062.1, read on the forward strand.
ATCCAACTAATTTCAAGGCACGCACGACACTTTCTAGTTCTGTTGCCTAAGAACTAGTAAAAGAGTATCTCACAACAAAATCAACTTCATCACCAACTTGTGCAAACGCCTAAGGTTTGGGAGGTTGCACCTACGTGAGCATCATCTTATCCATCTTTACCTTCAAATCATTCTATTTTGTTGTGTTATTGTCTTGCATATTTTGGTTTGCATTGTTTAGTATCATTTTATTTTCATTTTTGCATTAAAAATTAAAAACACGCAAAAACTTGCAATCATGATTATTGGAAACAAACAATAAGTGAGTCCTCCATTAAGTTCCACTTCTAATTTTAAGAAACATCCTGGAGAAACATTAAAAGATGCTTGCGTAAAAAATAATAGGATACACTATGAAGATCCTACACCTTGTGAAGATGAAAAGCTAGATCTTTATTTTTATTATGGAATAGATCCTTGGTATCAAAATGCTTTAGATGGGGCTACAGGTGGAAGTTTTGTCTTGTCAACACCACCTTGTGCAGCCATGACACTTAGAAGAATTTTTGGTAGCTTTGTGGGTAGTAAGAAAAAGGTGGAGGATACCACAGTAGCACTTGCATTAACTAAAGATAAATTTGAAGCCAAATTAGAGAAACTACTAAATAAAGAGGATTTTGAAAAAATAATATCTTATTCTGAAAAAAATTATTCCCATGATAGACAATGAATTAGTTAATGGTATGAATAAACTAAGATTATGTGAGAGATAATTTCTTGAAAAATATGTTTACCTCGACAGAATTGAGGAAAAGTTGGTTTGTGTTAGTGATTCACTAAGGAAAGACCCATCATTTAAACATGTGAAGGAAGTTCCTGTTAAGAAACAAGTTTGGTTAAAAAGGAGAAAACGTTGAGGAAGTTAAAATGCTTAGTGAAGTCAAGGAACTATTATTTGACTTAGAGAATTGTAGCATGCATGAATCAATATCTATCTTATAAAAATTTGCAAGTAATCCTTCCATTAATGTTAACCAAGCAGGTTTTGGTTCTTATATTGCTAATCATGTTTTAAAATAAAAGATTGCTAGGTAAAACCAAGAAGCTATGATACCACCTATGCTTGGGGATATATGGATTCCCAAAGTACTAGTAACCATTGGAAAAGAGACACACCATGCTATATTGGATCTAGAATCTAGTGTCTCTGTTTTGTTTAAAGAATTATATGAAGTTCTTGAATTAAAGAAGCTTGAAAAATGCTCTATTGAACTTGGACTTGTTGATGATTCCATTAAACATGATTTAGGAAAATTAAGTGATGTTATGGTAGAGTTGCATATGACATTTGTACCTGTTGATTTTCTAATCATGGATATGGGGAATAAAACCTCTAGTCCAATTATTTTTGGAAGACCTTTTTCTTCGTACCACAGGTGCTATCATTGATTCAAAAGAAGGGAATGTGAAGTTTAAGTTTCCACACAAGAAGTGCATGGAACACTTCCCAAGGAATAGGGACACATCAATGTTCAAGCTCCCTCATGAGCTTAGTCCATCATAAATATCAAGTAAGAAGCCTAGCTACATGGCTATAAAGAAAGCGCTTTACGGGAGGCAACCCGGTTGTTTTTATTTTTGATTTTATTTGTGTCCTCTTGTTGTAACAAGAGACTTAGTTTTTAGTTTTGTTTCTGGAATTTTTAATAAAGTGCCAAGTTTTACCGGTTTTGGTTTGAAAAAGTTGCTATTTGTATTCGGAGATTTTATTCCAGCACTAATCTGTGCGCGGTATGATTTTTCATTTCTATTTTGTAACTCCGAATGAGATAAAATCAGAAATTTAGTTGAAAATTTTCATCCTCTGTAAGTGTGAATTGTTTCAGATTTTTTCGACATATTTAAGTGGGTTAAAAAATGCATTATGCTACTGCTGTTTTTTGGACAGATTCCGTCCCATTTTGTTTTAAGCATTTTTTGAACTTTTAAGTTGAATATTTTTATCTAGTTGAGTTTATGAGAAGGATTACAACATTATATACTATTTGGACATGTTTCACACTTTTGTTTAAGGATTTCAAGGAGCAAGCAATTCAATTGTTTTGTGCCTACTAATGTCACCCCACAGAAAAGAGATGGGAAAACGGTGTTTTGAAGTTTTTTCACATGGATTAGAGGAGATGACCCAAGAGCTATCCAAGGATGGTGAAGACCATAATATTGGGAATGTGAAGACAACCCCATTGGACCAACACACTCTCGGTTTGCACACGTCTAACTTCTATTTTTCGATCAATGCACTTTATCGCATAAACTTGGAGCGTCTTTTATTTTTATTATTTCGGTTTGGTTTTTATTTGTGAGACTACCACTTTTAATTTATGTTATGAGAGAGATACTGGAAATTTGGGTTGAATTAAGTTGGATGCTATTAAAAATATTGGGAAAGTGATGTTTGAGTTGATTCAAAAGATACATATAGTTGCATGATTCATGTGCTTTTTAATGAGTATTAATTTTCAAGTGTTTTATAAAGAGCTATCTTTTATTCATGTTTTGATGCTGAATGTTACTTTACTTTGTTTAACATGGATTTATTAGTTCTATGGACACTTATGCATGCATTTAGACAGTCAACTTTCTCCCTCTTGCTAGCACAAAAATTCCAACAAGTAAAAACTTGTTTTCCAACACCTTCAACCAAAGTTTTCTAGTGAGTCCACCATATATACCTATTAGATGTATTCTATTATGAGTATGTTTATCATTTTATATTTTATTATCTATGTTTCCAAATTAAAATGCTTATGTTATTGATTATTATGGGAAAAGTTGGTTAAAAAGCTCTCAGGAACTTGATGCACACTTTACTTTTATTGCACTTAATAAATATGAACCATTGTGATTAAAATTATGAAGTTGTGTGCTTGACAAGAGTCTTGGTTGTGAGTTATCTCATATGTGATGTCACATGGAAAGCTTTCAACAGTGCTCTTAATTATATTTAGTGGACATCATGTACATTTGTTTATGGATGCCTAACATTGAGTGAAATAATTGTGAAAAATTGGTAAATTTGAGGAGTGGGTATAGAGAGACGCTTGGGCCTCTAATCCAAGACATGTGATACATGGTGTAAATTTACTTACATGCTATAGTGAACCTTTAGTGATGCACCTCACAATAAAAGCTATAGCAATGGTCAATAAAAAAGGTGTTGAGATTGTTCATTTTGTTTGTTTGTCTTGTCATTTTGACATGGGCTTGTTCCATGTCCTGGGACAAGAGGTACCCCAGTTGACGCTCTTGATGAATCTATTATTACTTCCAATGACTTTAACTTGAACTTTCTTTGTGGCCCGAATTGAGTAGCCAGTTGGAGAGGTACTTATATTCACGGGGCATGAGGCATTCAACCCATACTTTGCCAGGCACACTACTCATATTTGCTTTCACTTTCAACTTAACCATTCAAGATGCTATGATAGGGGTAATGAGAGCTCCACAACAATGGATACCACATTGCAAACATTAACTTAAGTAGAAGCATTTGGAAACTAGATGAAATTTATTCATGTTTTACCTCTACTTATTTATCTATCTTTCCAAAGTGTCCACCTTTTATATTTAGATTTACAATAACTAGTTATCAACCCGTGCATCGCACGGGCTAGCAATTTTTAAATTTCATGAAACAGGAATTGTGTTAACTCTATTTTGTGGAATTTGAAATAAATGATAAAATTAGTCATTCTTTATGGTAGATATGTCATTTTATTTCTATGGTAGATATGTTATATTTTTTAATATTTAAATTTAAATAATTGATTGATTCGACCCTATAGTTTAAGTTGGTATTAACCTTAATAGCTAAGATATGAGTTCAGCATATATATTAGACATGATGAAGATCTACACTTAATTACCAAGCACGAAGTTCTTTCTGTCCCTAGTACAAATGCGTGATACTAAGATATACATAATCATGTATGTACAATCCAATACATTCTTGATATATGTATACATTTTTTTTGTTATGATACGGTTTTTACGACTTTGGTTATCATACAAAAATTGCCAAAAACATATATATGTGTTTACGGGTCTACACTATTAAAGTCTATAATTCCCTTTGACTAAAATATATGGTCCAGTTTTTTTTGTAGCAACCCTGTAACATTAATCTATTGTTGGTTTCTATTATATATGGTAGTATACCGGTCTAACCTGTCCTATCTCTATCATTGGCTTAATTGTTTTTGTCCATAATGCTGAATTCCAAGCATCCGATCAATTATACCACATAATTATGTTGACTTAGAATTTTTGTGCTAAAGTATGTCGTGCCTTTTTCTCCTATGTTTGGTGAAAATGTAGTTTCAAAAGGGTAAACTAATCATTACTGCTAACAAAACCAACATGCAAAATTCTGTTACAAATCATATTGATTCCACGGTATATTATAGTCATTAATGCAATACTGAATATGTGGGTTTTTCTCGGTTTTCCAAAATGAATAGAGCTCATGTATGTGTTTAGAGAATATTTTCTACACTCTGAAAATAAGAAGGTGCTATGTAGCATGATGGAATAGGTATGTCAATGGCATGCCTTGTTGTTTGAGAGATAAAATGCCATAGGGGTTTGCTAGCCACAGCCTTATATCGATGTGTTAGTCTAAACAATGGCATGCGTGCGTGACGTTATTTTTGTTCGACAATTGAGCTGATTATATACCGGTTGTGAGTTGAAAATATACGATCTACAAATTTAATTGGAAAATTATAGATATTAATTGTGTGGATCTATGCACAGATATTTTATGGCGATTATTTTCTACATATTAGTGGAGTTTGACGTTATTTTATTTTCGCGGAAATTTTCATGGCTCTAGTTGCCTAGCTTTACATAAACACTGAAATATGCAGGTGTCCATGCTTAGTTCCTTGATTTTGCTTTTAACAGATAGATCATATGTATTTAATGGAAAGATTTTTCTTGCAGAAACCAAATCCATACATCCGGTTGTCAGAGTTCATGTATGGTTGGAGAGGATTTAGTGTGTTGCCGCTGACGCAAGCATAGTTTCTGCGTACGGCCGGAGTCATCGGTTCAGAACTACTGACCTTGATGAACTGCTAGTTACTGAAATTGGTTTCCCGCAAAATAAAATAAAAATTGATTAGACTGGTGGAAAATTCTACCATGATCCAGACCGACAAACAAAATTCTCTTTATGAACCTAAAAAAAAAATAGGAGCGACAGTGCAATTACGTTGCTTAATTACTGGACGAAGGCCAAGCGGGAAATATACTTGGATGACGACATGGCCGGCGGAAGCCTTTCCAAACGACGCCCTTGCCAATCTATTGAAGTGTTGAGAGAACCTCAAGTCAGGGGATCAGCTCGGATCTCTACCTGCAGGCATGAATTATTTTAAAAATCAAAAATGCAAGCGTGAATATGTCAGACTATTAACAAACTAAGGACCACGGACATGATACGGATTCTTGCATGCATGCTTCTAGAGACATGTTACCGAAAGTTATCCCTCGCTCTCCTTTTATTTTATTTGAGGGTAAAAGATTCGAACCAGCTACCTTAGAGGTCGTTGGTGGTATCCCCGTGTTCTCCAAGTACGTTGGATTGACACAAAATAAATTAGAATCCTGACCGTACATGATTGAGGTTAACGCTTTATATTTTGTTTCGTTGGCTTTCCTTACGGATTAACGTGGAGCCTCTAATGATGCCTCCAATTAGTAGATATAAGATACTCTATGACAATTTTTAGGATATTTTTACTTTTCATTATGCATACTTTTGGTCCATAGTAATTTCTTATATGTTACACTTTGTGATTTATCATTGAACATCCTTACATTGAATATTTGATATTGCTTCATAATCTATCTTGTATATTGCTACTCCTTAGAGAATGAATCATTTGACTCTATGTAGCAATAGTAATCATCTTTGATATCCATTGATAGTATTAAAAAGCAAAGTCCATGTTAGTTTTATCACCTTCATACTCGAGGCCGATTATAGGTTAAGCTTGGGGATGGTGATGCATGTAAAATGCATACATGAACTTTGCATTGTATTACTTATATTTCAAACATATTTGCATCATATAAGGGTTATATCATTATTTTATATTGATTTTGGGAATATTTCACAGTTTCCCTATTTTTCTGGAATTAACCCTTGATGCATGTAAAATGCATAGATTGCATATTTTCACATGGTTTTCTATTACATATTGCATCATATATGGGTATAATTCAATGTTTTATAGTATTTTGGGGTTAAATTACAAAGTCCCCCAACTTTTATGGAATTAACCCTGCCTGTCAGAAACCCAGTTTTCTATATTTTTGACGTTTCAGGGGGCAAACTTCCGCGAAATCACCTGAAAATCTGTGGGGGTCATTTTCTTGGAAGGAGAAGACTTGCGGGCAAAGGATCCACGAGAATTGGGCAAGGAGGCCCAAAAGAGGACCCTCCACGAGGCCAGATTCCTTGGCCGCGTGAGAGGCCCTCTTTTGGCCCCTGTGGCCCCAATTCCTTCCATCTTCGACTTACCGACTCCGTCTTGACCTAAAACCGACTATAAAAAGGGTCCCCCGTACCCTTACGGAGAGGGCGCCGCCGAAACACCGAAACACCAAAACAGAGACTAGAAGTTCCAGATTGGAGGGGGAAAACTCCGGCGGGGCGCCGCCGGTGTGATCTCCTACCCCTCCAACGTCATCTCCATCGACATCTCCATGAAGAGGGAGTAGTCCACCCCAGGGCTATGGGTTTGTGGAAGTAGCACTTGTATCTCTTTCTATGTGCTTTACTAATTAGATCCGTATGAGCTGCCTCACATGATTACGGGCACCGTTGTAATTCCTATGTGGTGGATCTTTTCTATGAGTTATTGAATCTGAGATTGCAATTGTTTCTCTTGAGTTATTTGAGTAGATGTATCTTATGTGCCCCGTTCTTATTTGCTAGCTTTGATCAATCTAGTTCTTGAGAGCGTGTGTAGGGTGATGGGTGCATTAGTTGGAGTAACGGGGGGTGGCTAGTGCTGTGAAAGTGACAGAAGTTCAGCGATCCACTTAGGTTTTGTTAAACATTTCTTAGTTACCTCACTAGGGATAAAAAGGAGTGCCTTGTTACCGGGGATTTGAAGTGACACTAATCAATCTCCATGACTAGATCTAGCAAGTTCTTACTTCAACTTCATGTCATATTGCTTAAAGCTATACTCTGGTTTTTCCTTAATTATCGAGGTGTTATGATTTATTTCGCATCTTGGTGGAGTATAAGAGGGATCAATATGACCGTAGAGATCTCTATGCTAGGACGTGATGCCCATATGAAAGTACTCAATGTTAAACATGTTATTGTAATATCACTGTAATTCTTTATGTCCACCATCTACCACTTTATTTGAGAGAATGCAAGTGTGAAACCATGAACCCCGGTCCTATTTTAATTATAAGAAAACACTCTAGTTACTTTGCTGCAATTTACTTTACTTGCACTTTACTTTACTTACATCTCCAATTCGAATTTACATTATCTCCATCACCACTTGCATCACAAAAATACAAAAACAATCCATTGCATATTTATTTTCTCATTTGCATTTAGTAGTAGATTTAATTATTGCACATTTACTTTCAGTTTTGTATTGCAATTTAGAAGTCTCACACCTTGTGCTTGACAACCACTTGGTGAGGTTGAGGACACAAAATTCTCTACTTGTTTGCAGGATCCTGGAGGAAGCTTGGAAGACAACTGCTGAAATACTGGCTCCCCAAGAGTTCGATATAAACCCTCGAGTCACCCTCGTGGGAAAGAAGGCTTGCCACTAGCTACACACTCTGCACTTGGAGTCTCAACCTAGCCATCAACCCTGCACTGGCAGAAAACCCTGTTTTCTATATTTGATGTTTCAGGGACCCAAGCGACGTCCGAATGACCTAATATTTTGCGGGATCATTTTTTGGAAGGAACAAAGCGTAGGAGTAAAAAAAAGCGCACAAAAGGAAGTCCGAGGAGGATTTTGGGGAATCCCACGCGGCCACATTCCCAGGTCGCGTGAGAGCACCTCTCTCCCCCTTGTTGCTCCTATGTCTTCCGTTTTCATCTCCATGCCTTCGGCTTGACCTAAAAACCACTATAAAAATAATCCCCCGACGGCTTTCAGAAGAGAGCGCCGCAGAAACACAAAACCATGAAACAGAGACCTGGAGCTGCAGATTGGAGGGGGAAACTCCGGCGGGACACTGCCGGTGTGGTCTCCATCTTCTCCAACGACTTCTCCACCGTCTCCATCATGAAGAAGGAGTAGTCCACCCCTGGACCATGGGTTTGTGAAAGTAACTTATGTATCTATCGTCTCTTTGAGCTTCACTAATTAGCACCGTATGAGATTTTGAACATAATTACGGTCATCTATGTAATACCTTTGTGGTGGATCTTTTTATGAGTTAATATATGTTTGAGATTGCAATAGTTTTATTTCAGTTATGAAAGTAGATGCATATTATGTACCCCGTTCTTGTTTACTTGGTCTGATCAAACTTGTGTATGAGAGCGTGTGAAGGGGAACGTGTGCATTAGATGGAGCAAAGGGGGGTGGCTAGTGCGGTGAAAGTGACAGAAGTTCCGCGATCCAACTGGGTACTTTACCTTACTTCGTTACCTCACTAGGGATTAAGAAAAATACCTTGCTACTGGAGATGTGGGGGTGACCTTGCCACTTCTCCATTACTAGATCTAGCATGTTCTTATTTTAACTTCATGTCATAGAACTTAATGTTATACTCTGATTTATCTTAATACTAGGATGACTCTATTTAATTCCCATCTTAGTGGAGTATAATAGAGATTAATAAACAAAAGATCTCTATGTTAGGACGTGATGCCCATATAATTAGTAACTTGTCATGAAACATTTTTGTTGCAATATAATATGTCAATTCTAGTGTTTCATTATCTACCACTTTATTAAAGAGAGACTGCATTTGTGAAACCATGAACCCCGGTCCATTTTTAATCATAAGAAACACCTTTCCAACAAATTTTAAGCATTTTCCATTTTCTGCCATTTAAAAATCCGAAAATACAAAAACAGTTTTACATCTTGCATTCACAATACAAACCCAAAAATATCATCCATCATTGTTTCCACCATCCTTCCATATTTATTTATCATCATTGCATATTTATTTATTGCTTTGCATTTATTATCTTTTCATATAATACTCACACCCTGTGCTTGATAACCACTTGGCGAGGTTGAGGGCACAAAACAATTTACTTTGTTTTGTAGGTTTTCAAGAGAAGAATAAGAAGATAAATCTTTCACTACTAGTTCCCTGAGAGTTCGATATAAACCCTCAAGTCATCCCTCGTGGGGAAAACAGTCTTTTCTATACTGTACACTCTGCACTTGGAGTCCCAACCTAACCCATATTCTTTTGACGCAGGTAACTACGTCATCGGGTATCATATGCCCACACAGATTGGCCGGTCTCCCATTGTCACATTCATATTTCTCTTTGCTAAGGGTCAATGGTTTATTGGATAGAATGTTATCTAGGGCTGGTGACAAGATTATGCTCAAAGGTGTGATACAAGCTATTCGACGTATGTCATGAGTTGCTTTCAACTTCCTGGCACTTGTGAAGAGATGAGGAATATTATTGCAAATCATTGGTGGGGCTCAAAAGATGGAAAAGGAAGATGCATTGTAAGTCTTGGGAGTGGTCGTCCTCTCCAAATAATATTGGAGGTATGGGGTTCCGGGATATGTAGCTGTTTAATCAAGCAATTGTAGGGAAACATGGCGCCTTGTAACCGAGCCGGAATCTCTGTGTGCTCGGGTCCTAAAAGGCAGGTATTTTCCCGATGGAACCTTTTGGACTGCGACGTGTCCTTGGTCTTATTCCTATATCCGTAAAAGCATCCTCCATGGCAGGAAACTGCTCAAAACAAGAGCTCTTTGGGGGCATTAGAGACGGCTCTTCAACTCGGATTATGCATCACAGATGGATTCCTGGTGTTGCCCCTTACCTGATCAATCCTCTGATTGCGTTAACGGAGAGGCAACTGGTGGATTCCCTCCTCAGTGCCTCGCTATCTTGGGATGAGGAACCGGTACAAGAAGTGTTTGCGAAGGAACTGGCCAACAAGGTTTTGCAGATTCCCATCACTCGTTTCGGTGGAAACGTCTTCATCACCTGGCCACATAACAGGCTTGGGATCTACACCATACACTTTGCGTATCATCTGGCACGGAGAGAAAATACCTTGACCTCAAGGAGTAGTACGGGACGGGGTATGATTTCTAATTCCAACTCTGAAGAGAACTGCTAGAAATCTTTTTGGACAGTCCGGGCATCGGGGAAGATGAATATTACGCTCTGGCGATTGCGCATGATTGCTTACCAAGTGGCCATCAGCTCCAGCACCACATGGTTCCTACATCGATAGTCTGTGTCCATTGCTCTGTGGAGGAGCGGGTGCAGCATGCATTCTTGTTCTGTCTATTTTCTCGGGAGGTACGGTCTGAGATCAAGAAGCATGTCAATGTCAGGCTGGATCGCAAGGGTTTCCGGAGTCCGAAAGATTGGCTATTCGATTTCCTCTTTAGGTGCACTGCCCTAGCCGTGACGGCTTGGCACTTGTGGGATCTAAGGAACAACATCCGAGAGGAAGGAGGGTCCTGCCATCCAATCTCTCTACCTCTGAAGATCATGACGTATATTGATATGATTGCAAATTTCCTGCACATCCCTGGTGCCATCCGCAGGTGTGAACCTACCCCTACAGTTCATTGGGTTCCACCAACGGAAGGTTCGCTAATGGTGAATGTTGATGCTGCATTGTTTAGTTCGTTGGGATCAATGGGCGCTAGGATGGTTATCCGTGATCAAGTGGGGGACTGCATTGAGGCATGTTCTTTCAGCGTTGCCAATGTTTAGTCTCCTGAGCTAGCCGAAACTTTGGAGATCAGGGGAGCTCTCTCCTTTTCCCAGGAAGAATGACTGGATCAGTTAATCATCGTGACAGACCGATCGATCATTTGTGAGAGACCGATCGATCTGCGCCCCGGTGATTGAAGACATCAAGCTCTGCTTACATCCTTTAGATCAGCCTCTATTACTCATATTAGCAGGGTCTGTAATATGATTGCATTATTTTGCTTATTCGGGTGAACTTAAGCCTAGATCTGTGTGGCGTGGTGAGCCCCGTTTGCATACGGGAGACAATTTGTATTGAATCTTTGTCTGGTTGATTAATAAAGCACACTCGTTTGACTAAAAAAAGTCCCATGTTTTCCGTTTTCGTCCCCATGCACAGCTTCATGGAGAAACCCTCGATCTGAGTTTCTAGAGACGGCGGCGGCTCCCGTATATATCTTTTTGGGACTAGCTAGGTCTCAATCGACTGAGATTAAATCTCAGTCGATCATACCGTGGTTGTGCTGCTGGCTTTCTAATTAGTACCCGTGCGCTGCGTTTGGATATTATGCAAGCTTGTGGAGCCAACAGCAAGGCACGGCTTGCCGGCCCAGATACGGCCCACGAAAAACACATCAAACTAGCTCAGCTTCATCAATGTAGAGAAACGGAATGGCGGTACCAATTGTACGTGTCTCTTTGCAAAACCATATTTTATAAAAAATTATATCTGCTAAATTATACGTCATAAAAATAAATCTCTTTAAATTTCTAAATTCCTTAAGCCGAGGCCTCCACAACAATGCCACACTTACAAAAAAAAAATTGCAAGATCAAAAAATATTTTTCATACAAAATATATTTATAATAGAGTAGACACCAAATATGTTGCCGATCAAAATAATTTCAGATAGTTCACATTTCCATATGTTTTTGTGAATAAGTATGTAAAATAATACACAAACCGAAAAAATATACGTTATTTAAAATAGTCAAGAATGATCCAAATGTTATTATATAGAAACTAGGAATATTTTCTACTATCATATTCATAATATAAATTTGAAAATATAATATTTGTGTAATTATATAGAAACCATAAAATATTTCTCACTTATAAATTGGAAAATCTCCGGTGCAACCCACTTACAACTCACATTCTTACATGATTCTCAATGCAAATCTAGCACTCATGAGCAGTTTTTTTCAGTTGTAACTAACCTTCGGTTGGAAAAAACTCAATTGCAACCCCCTTAAAACTATTTTTTATTTTCAATGCACTTGCAACTCTCATGTTACCATGAATCATGAGGCAAAATCACAATGTTTTTCTCAGCTGCAACCCACTCGCAACTGGGAAAAACACAGTCGCAACCCACTTGCAACTCTCATGTTAGCATGAATCATTACACAAAGTCAAAAATATTTTTTCTCGGTTAGAACCCACTTGCAACTGAAAAAACTTAACTACAACCCACTTGCAAGTGGAAAAAACTTAACTACAACCCACTTGCAACTGTCATGTTAGCACGAACTATGGCGCAAACTCAAACATATTTTTTTCTCGGTTTCAACGCACTTGCAACTGAATTAAACTCAGTTGCAACCCAAAATATCAGTTGCACCCCACTTGCAACTCTAATGCTAGAACGAATCGTGACGAACACTAAAAAAACTCAGTTACATGTCACTTGCAACTGAAAAAATTGCAACTGGGGTTGCAGTCCACTTGCAACTCCCATGCTAGCACGACTCATATTGCAAACTAAAAAAATTAAACTCAATTACAAGTCACTTGCAACCAGAAAAAAACAGTTGCAACCTATGTGCAACCAATAACCTCTCAGCTGCAACACATGCGCAACCAGAAAAATTAAAGTTTCAGCCTGTGTGCAACTATGAAAATACTGGTTGCAAAAACGTGCACCTCGAAAATTCTCAGTTGCAACTCATTTGTAACTAGGGAAATATAAGTTGCAACTCATGTGGAAAAATTAAAATCTCAATTGCTCCTTATATGTAACTTGAGAAATCTCACTTGTAACACATGTGCGACCAGTTTCAACCCATGTGCAATTGGGGAAATCTTAGTTACAATTCATATGCAACTAGCAAAATCTCAGTTGCAACTCATATGTAATTGAAAAAAACCTCAGTTGCATTACATGTGCCACCAATTGCAACCCTTATGCAACTGGGGAAATCTCAGTTACAATATATCGACAACCAAAAATTCTCAACTAGAAAAATATCACTTTCAATTGATTTGCAATTGAGGAAATTCAGTCGGAAACAATATGCAAACATGGATCACGATGTAATCGAACAAAAATGTTGGATGAGGACTAGCAAAACCGTTTTACATATATTACGAGAGGTGCCATTTTAGGCGAAAATGTTTTACAAAATACGTGCAACATGATGTGTGACAAAACAAGCAATTTTACAATATATATCGTTGACTTTAGGCATGGCAAATAATTTTCCTTGAGTGTACATTGCATGTAACTACACAACAAGTACTCGCTTAGAACACATTAGTGATAGTAACATATGGTTGTTTTTCCAAAAGCTAAACAACTGTGATGTACACAAACAGTAAGAAAAGGTACCACAAAAAAGCAAATCGTCATCTAAAAAACAAATCATAAAAAAAAGCCACAAACAGTCTACCACCTACCTCAAAACCCATGCTGCTCATGGGCCAGGAGCGGCCAGCAGCTAAGCAGCACAAGGCCACGGCTGGACAAAAGACACGAAGTCGCTTGCTGCTTGCACGAATCTCGGCACAAAATTTAATGGCTGATTAGGTGACTGAGATTTAGCTAATTCTCAGGCGACTGAGAATTAGCAAATCTGTATCTTTTTTTAGGGGTACGTATATTAATCTTCTTGGCGTAGGCAAATCCTAGCTACTCCCGACGATTTGTTATTTGTGTCTTGAGTATGTAGAAAAATTATATGTAAGTGTACTACTCTCTCCGACCCTTTTTCGGATCGGAGGGAGTAGCTTCCCAGTCTGTATGGATCCCATCTTCTCCCCATACTGAACTCTTATTGATTGAGCTTTATTCCTTTCTCTTTTTCTAGCATCTTACTGGTCAATCCACTCTGCAACCAAAACTAAATAGGTGGATCTATTTCGTCAATCACCCTAAAAAAACCTACTTCTTCTAGTTCCAAAAATATTTTAACAAAAAAGTCCCCACGAGCCAAAACTATGTCTAAACAAAACTAAATCCGAGATAGCATTGTTCGCCGGGCCATGCGTCTCGGATCGTTCTTTGATCTTAGTAATGATTGACATCCTCTATCGCAATAGTGGCGCATGCTCCACTATGACCACGACTACGACCTTCGCCTCCTTCTTGAAGTCGTCCATCACATAGTGTTCCTATTTGAGACATACCCTCTCGCAAATGCCTCCTACATCGATGTTTGGGTCTCTGCTACGTGGAGAAATTAGCATAGAACTACCACTTTTGAATCGAAATTTACCAAATGGTACCGATTTAGTGATATAGCACATAAATCTACCACATTTTGTCCAGGAATTCGCAGAAAAGACTGATCCGTTATTGATCGCGAACTGACACCGGAACTGACAGACGGGACCTACTTGTCAGTGCTGATGTGGCAGAAATATGGTCAATTTGCTGAGTTGGACCGGGTCCTACTTGTCAAATAAATTAAAAAAAACATATCAAAAAATAAAAAATAAAAATAGGTCGTCTTCTTCCCCGGAGGAGAAACAGCGCCCTGTTTTGCCCATGGTTGACGCGGCGCCGTACCCGACTCCGCCTGTAGCCGACACGACGAGGACGACGAGTGCTTGGCCGCCACGCTGGGAAGTACCGTCGAGAGGCGTCGCCGCCGGCCAGTGCTCGCAGGCGACCGTTGCCGCTGCCATGCCGCTTGTCGCGGACGAGCTCCGCGGAGCTCCGTGCCGCGCCGCCGAGCGCCGTGCAGCCACGATACTGCTCGCGGGCGAGCTCCTCCGAGAGGCGCCGCCGCTAGACGAGCGCCGCCGTGCTCCCTGCCGCGCCGCCGAGCGCCGTGCAGCCACGATTCTGCTCGCGGGCGGGCTCCTCCGAGAGACGCCGCAGCCATGCCGCTCGTCGCGGACGAACGCCGCGGAGCTCCGTGTCGCGCTGCCGAGCGCCGTGGCGCCATGAGTCTGCTCACGGGCGAGCTCCTTCGAGAGGCGCCGCGGCCATGCCGCTGCCGCGCCGCTCGTCGCGGACGAACGCCGCGGAGCTCCGTGCCGCGCCGCCGAGCACCGTGGCGTCATGAGTCTACTCGCGGGCGAGCTCCTCCGAGAGGCGCCGCTGCTAGACGAGCGCCGCCGTGCTCCCTGCCGCGCCGCCGAGCTCCGTACCGCGCCGTCGAGCGCCGTGCCGCCGAGCTCCGTGTCGCCGACGAGCCCGTCCGCCCAGCCTGTGCGCGAAGAGCACGTCGCGGACGAGAGCCGCCGAGCTCCGTGCCGCCGAGCTCCGTGTCGCCGACGAGCCCGTCCGCCCCAGCCTGTGCGCGAAGAGCACGTCGTGGTGGCAGTGAGTTCAAGCCAGGAGCACGTCATTGCGGCGGCGCCGACGAGTTTGGCATGGGCGCCCGCGGGACGTGGTCGTGCTTGCCCGATCTAATCGTTCCAAGCACCTGTGCGGGTCAACGAGTATAAACAGTCGAAAATACAGATGTGACACGGACAGCTGGGACCCGCATCCACCTCAGCCAAAAAAAAATTTGTGCATGCCACGTCAGCCTGCTGGTAGGTCCCAATTGTCAGTTACAGTGTCAATTCGTGGTCAATTCGAAATTAGTCTTTCCTGCAAAATCGTGCGCAAAATATGGTAGATTTATGTGTTATATCACTAAATCGGTACCATTTGGTAAATTTCGATTCAAAAGTGGTAGTTCTATGCTAATTTCTCCTGCTACGTGCTATGATCGATGTTGTCACGAGTGAAGAAAACCTTTTCTTTTTCCCCATCAGTCGTGAGGATCAGGGATAATCCTCAACTCCTAGCATGGTTTCGATCGAATCAATAATGGAGCTCATCTCCCAATGCCTCACTATACCGTACTCATACTAGTATTTGTTTGAATATTGAGAAAATTGTAGAATCTTGTTTCGCACAATTGCCTCGTGTTGTAGTTATTAATAGATGGCCTTACCTACGGCATATCATTGGTTCACCCAGTTGATTGCTTGCTTATCTCAGGTTTACTGGAAGACGGGGGACTCTCACTTTTGGGTTGGTCTTATGGCCACCAAAAGATACTTTTTTCTGCATGGGTCTTTCTCAATTCAGGATGGATCGGAAATTAGGTTTTGGGAGGATATTTGGATGGGTAATACCACTCTCCGAGAACGTTTTCCGGCTTTGTATAGCATTGTGCGTCATAAAAGCGATACACTCGCTAAGGTGATGTAATCTTTCCCATCTAATGTGTCGTTTAGAAGAAGTCTCTTTGGTCCTAGACAAGCATCTTGGAATTCCTTGGTACAGTGTATTGTTTCGGTGCAGTTGCCGCAAGGATCTGATATATTTTGGTGGAATCTTCATGAGAATGGCAAACTCTCGGTGGATTCTATGTACAAAGTGTTAGTGCAGTCTGAGATTCCAGCTGTTAATTTTAAGAAGATATGGAAGATGAAGATTCCATTGAAAACTAAAGTGTTTACATGGTATCTTCGTCGAGGAATTATTCTTACTAGGGATAATCTTGCTAGACGGAATTGGTAAGGAAACAAATCGTGTGTCTTTTGTCCTCAGGACAAGACTATTAAACACCTTTTTTTTCATTGCAATTTTGCTAGATCTATACGGTCAGCCATTCAGATAGTCTCGAACTTATATCCACCTAAAAGCATTGTTAATATTTTTGGCAACTGGCTCAATGGTGTTCATTCTAGGTTTAAGCGGCTTATTAGGGCTGGAGCGATTGCCGTTGTTTGGTCGCTATGGCTGTGTAGAAATGACAAGATTTTTAATGATAAAAATGTCTCTCTTATGTAGGGCATTTACCTGTGTATGGCTTTGACCCATTCATGGGAGCCTTTGCAACGCTCTCGATGAACCGGAGTCACATTTATGCCTTGTACTACTCCTTTCTGACCAAAATAGGTTCCATCTAATTTTTGGTCGAAGTTAAACTTTGTAAAGCTTAACCAAGTATGTTAAAAAAATGTACGAACATTTACAATACGATATGCATATGATATGAAAATATTTTTATTTGATTATAATAATATCAATTTGGTAATATAGATGGTGATACTTTTATCGATATACTTGGTTAAACTTTATAAAGTTTGACGCAGATTATACACAACATATGTTGGACATGAGCGAGTATCAGATTTAGAGTAGTACTAGTTAACATGGTACTCCCTCTGTCTCAAATTAAGTATCACAAATATGGATAAAAGTGGATATATCTAGACATAATTTAGTGTTAGATACATCAACTTTTATCCATCTTTGAATTTGAGGCGGAGGGAGTATAACAACCATGATTGACAAAACATATGTAGAGTCCTTAGAAACACAAATACAGATTTGTGTCATCCTATCGTGTGCTTGGCTGCAATTTATTTTGAATTTAGAGCTTGAAAAATTCAAATATTTTTTATCTACACGTATGGTCTTTCCGTATATGCAAAATATTTGTGTTCAGAGCTACTCCAAAAAATAAAAATTGTGGACAGAATAGGCAAAAAAAAGTAGGTTATTTTCCCGGAAATTTCTTTTTTGTGTGTAGCATAAAATAAAATAAATAGAAGAAACTTCTAGTTACGTATATAGCGAATATATGTACTTGTATAACAAATTTCAGATTTCATTTTAGACCTAGAAATATGATTTTTGAATTTTTTAAAACACATGCTCCCGCGAGCTTGGGTGGCACAACCACTTCCCGCAAAAAGATGCACCCTATGTAATAGACTATAAAGGCAAAAAAAAAAAGCTCTCCAACAGTTGTCCATGTTGTAAATTAGGCCGAAAAAAATTTAGGGCACGATATAAAATTTGCCAAATACATCACTTGGGGTGGAGAACGCATGCAGCCACGCGCGTGTAACCATCAATCTGAAACTTTCACCCGCCCGCGCACCGCCGCTCGCTGGCGATCCGCCGCCATGTCAACCCAGCCCACCCTTCTGCCACTATCACCCCCCTCCTTGGCCCCATTCCCGCCATCGGCGCGGCCACTCCCTTCTCTCCCTCTACGGCCGGCCGTGGAAAAGGAGGTGGATTAGCACCTACACGGCCATCCACCACGGCTGGGCAGAAGAAGGCCACTGTGGCAAGGGGATGGGGCGGCGCCACTGCCGCCTCCGCCGGCCATGGAAGGGGAGCCTTCGATATCGATATCGACGAAAAAGAAGTTATTTCAGTGATTAAAATATGTCACCTACCGAGGACTCGTGCAAAATACATCACATGTTGGAGTAGGATGCTTTCGGTGCCCTGTAAATCAAATTTTCCGGTGATGTAACTTGACATCAGGTTGTTTTTAGGTCACCTATCGGAGATACTCTAAAGTGCTCGCCCATGTTACATCCCCCAAAAATTCTAGTAATACCGTAACTTTTCTTAAACTGTGACCCACTTCAGCCCAGAAAGTTAGTACTCCCTCCGTTCTAGTTCTCTAGACATAATTCCAAAAACATTTAGAGCTAGTTTGGCGGTGCAGTTTTTATAAAACCAGAGTATTGCCAGGCAAGGAAATACTTCAGTTTTGCATAATACTTAAGTTTAGTAAAAAACAAGGTAGAACACGTCAAAGTATTTAATACTACAATATTTTTAGAAACCGTGGTATTGGTTGAATATTTCAAAAATACTTTGATGCCAAACTAGGCATAATCATGTTAATTACTTCTCAGCCTATTTTAAAACTAGGACTGCAACATCTGGTTGCATCATTAGAGATGCGGGAGGCCAATTTTTGGGGGCTTGTCCGCTACGTCTGGACAGGGTGATAGACGTCACAACGGCAGAAGCCCAAGCGGTCAGAGATGGCCTTCGACTGGCAGAACGTGTGGGATGCTCTCAAATTTATGTAGAATCTGATTGCCTCGAAGTGGTCCAAGCATTGACGGAGCCACTGCAATACAGACTAGCGGGAACGGCGTTTTTAGATGAGTGTCGGCAAATCATGGCAGGGTTTAGATCGACACGCATCTCTCATTGCCCGCGAGAAGGGAACAAGGCGGCTCATATGATAGCTCACACTATGGAGGATTTAGAGCGTAGTGTTTGGTTAGACGATCCGCCTATGTTTCTTGTAGCACAACTGGTTGAAGATGTAACTATTTTGTAACTGTGTTGGGCGGCAGGTTTTTGGATGAACTCTTTTCCTTACCAGGGCACCGAGTGGGACTGGAAGTTTTTTAATGAGGCGGTCTGCTTGCTTCTATATTTATATAAGTGGTTTTAAATGCTCAAAAAAAATGTTAATTACTTCTCAATTAGAGGTGGTTTCCTCTCTCAATCAATGCATGCATGCTTTTAGCCTAAGATATTGGAAAATTATGACTTAGATATATATATATATCAATATGTTTTACTGTATATATATATGTCTATATATCAAGTTGAGTCAATCATTTTGAGAGGAACGAGTACTTAAAATTGTTTTGTCAATATGGACTGTCTGGTGTTTGCAGGAAGTCTGCTAGAGTTGTTCTGATCCCTGAGTCTCTTGCCCCCTCTATCGGAGGCTAGGGACGGGTGGTCACCACCGCACCGCATCGCCAATTCGCCATGGCCGTCCATGGCGGGATAGCCCTGGCTCCTCCCGCCGCCGCCATGGCTACTCGCCGGACTTGGTCAGCCGCTCCCCCTAACACGCCCATGCGTCGCATATGCATCATCCCCTCGCGCCTCCTCGTCGTCGCCTCCGCGCAGTCCAACTTCTCCAAAGGTCCCTCCCTTCCCCCCTCTGTAATTCCTTGATTCACTCATCTCCTTATCTAATCTCGTCAAAGCCTTCTTCGCTTTAGCCTAACCACGCCTATTTGACATTACTGAATATTACAAACCAATGAACGGCGCCGCTGATTCTGAATGTGTGCCCTATCAATTTTACTTCTACTGAATCTCATGTCTTACTGTACTTGTGCTAGCACCCAGAAAGTATAACGCTCATTGAGTGGCCGCCACTCCAACTAATTATGACGATGATGCTACTATTGTTTGTTTATTTGGGGATTATTATGCTAGAACGAGCCTGGTACTGAATATAGTCAACGGAGCACACCCAAATATCCACATGTCTAGCTTCTGACATTGCCTTGTTCGTTGCCGGATGTATATCACTTATCGTCTTCCCTGCCTACTGAAATTTTGCACATCCAAGGATGCCTTTCTGTTGTGTCCTGCAACTGCTAATGTCATGTCACCTGGTTCTAATTATGTTGAAATTTACGGTTATTTGCCTGTCTGGGTCACTCTTTAACACTCCTGCATATCACTGCAGCTGTTCAGACAGCATGGAGGGCTGGTAAGGATGCGGTGGAGACTGGAAGTTCTCTTGTCCCAGTATGTTATACATACTTTTACCCATTTATTAGTCACTTCATTCCATTTGCTGAATCCTCTCGGGAAAACGTGGGAACTTGCCACAAACACCAGTCTTGGGTCCAATCCATAACACAAATGCAGTCTGCTGAGCTTTTAAGCTGAAGTAGTGCCCTCTGATGTATGACAGAGTTCAGTTCCTCGGCCAGTTGCTAGGATAGGCGTTACATTCCTCGCGGTGTCGGTCGGCCTTTTTCTTCTCAAGTCGGTTATCTCCACTGCATTGTTTGTACTGGTACGTGCCCACAACAATGAGTTCACTACCATAACCCAGCAATGTGCTGTGCACAATGTTAAGTTACTGCTAGTTATTTACTGCACGCAAATGCGTCTTATGGTGACAGGCGATGATGGGGCTCATATATTTCGCCTTCCTGGCAATGAACCCAAAAGAGGGGTCTAGGAGTGCAGACCAAGGGGACAATCTATCGGAAGACCCTGCTGAAGAAGCCCGGCGCATAATGGAGAAATACAAGTGAATGACCTTGGTGAGCCTGTCAACTAGTGTACTCTGAGTAGGTATACAGATATTACCAGCCATCCAGTTCTGATGATTTCTGATGAAACAGATGGATGGATGGATCTGATTTTTGGTCAATGTAACTGGATTTGTATGGCTATATACACATGTTGGTTGCTGGATCTTACTTTTTCAGTAAGAAAGATGAGATGGTGTACACTATTTGTTATGCAGAGTAAATGTGTGATAATGGTGCTCGAATTCAGTCAGCGACATTGCTCCGTGGTCTGACGCGATGACCGTGTGCCCCTCTCTAATTCGTAATACTACTACTGTTTTGGTGCCTGCTAACTTCGTGGTTATTTTGGATTCTGGACTTGGAGTATCCATGCATACTTGAGCCCAGTAGTGTGAGCCACAGGACTGCTGTGGCTTGAATGTGCTGAGCTAGTAGAGTGGAGTGCACTGACGGTAAGGGAAACTGCACATGACATTCAGAAAACTGTCGTGTTCGTTTTGATTTTGCATTGGTGGATTGGTGATGGCACAGCTAATTTACATTGAAGCAGCAGCACCAGAAGCATTGAGAAGATGGGTCCTCGTGGCCAAAAGCTCGGCCTCGGCGTCCCTGACGAGCATGTCCAGGTCGAGACCGTTGTGGGCTGTTTCGGCCAGCTCCAGCATGGCCAGGAACTCGTCCTCCACTCTGTCCAGCTCCAGCTTCATGGTGTCTTGGTCGTCGTCATCGTCGGTGGTGAGGAGGATGTCCGAGGGTGGGCGCCTGTATTGCTTCTCAATAACGATGAAGCCCGCGGAGGACTCGTCGCCGGAGTCGTAGCCCTGCCGCTGCTGCCGGTGGCTCCTGTGGCGTCCGCAACAGGCTGGCAGCGGCAGGCAGGGAGTGGTAGTAGTGGGGAGTGGGAGTAGCTTCCGGTGTAGCGCGAGAGTGAGGACCGCGCCGGCGAGCCGGAAGCTGAGGACGCCCGGCCTCTGCTCGGCGCCGAGGTCGACCTCGAGGTAGTACTGCTGCTGCCGGGGCTGGCGTCGAGGCCTCAAGGGGTCGTCGGAGAGCAGGCTCAGGGAGACGGTGGCGACGACGGAGGAGGCGAGAGCGCAGTGGAGGAGGAGCACCTGGTTGTGGAAGTCGGCGACGCCCCCGCCGGAGACACTTGCAGAGGCACGCACCGCTGGCTCGGCGTCGACATCAGGATGAGGATGGTGAAGGTGGCATCCCAGGTCGACCCGGTGCACCGAGGCGGGCAGGCCCGTGACGCGCTGCGCCTGCAGGCACACCACCGCCGCCGCCGCCATGTTTATTGCGCCTGCTCGCCGACGGCCGGACTGGAGTCGATCAATCAGTGAACGGGCGAGAACCAGATGAACACAAGTTACACACCACCTACACGCCTTGCCTCTGCCTCTGCCTCTCTGAGTTCGCGTGATTGCGTTGGATGAATGGCTGGCCTACCTAGCTAGCTAGGATATACAAAAGGGCTGGGCATCGTCACATGTGGAGTGTGGAAACGCGGCGTGAGGGAGTGAATGAACCGTGGCCGCCGGGCCGGCCACAGATCCGGGCGGCGCCGGCAGCAATTCCCTCCATTGGTTTACTACTCCCGACGGAGGCTGTACTGTACCTAACTAGCTTGCTAACACGTGTGTATACATTTTGAACAAAAAATGCCATCGGCATTGAACCTTTCGCTCTTGTTGTTTGCTTCACTTGTAATTTCCACTTCTTACTAAAACCTACACTATTTTGCAAGCACAAGTGCTCCCTCCGTCTCAGATTAATCGTAGCAAAGTTTGAAAAGTGGATGTATCTAACATAATTTAGTGTTAGATTCAAACTTTGCGACAATTAATTTAAGATGGAGGGAGTACAACAAGGGCGACTGCAACTTTGTTTTAGTTTTAGTGAAGCCATGTGATAGTAATTGCAACTTTAGAAGAGGGAGAAATAGAATAAAAGATATATCTTTTTAAACTAAAACCTGATTTTTTTTTTAGATAAACAGGAGAACCCCGGTTCCATTTATACAAAACCACCAGTCGAATTACAGCTAGGGGTTCTGAAAGAGAATAACAAGGAGTTTTTGTAGCAGTTCTAAAACATTGACAGAGCCGAAACCACTACCAAAGCTGACATGAAACAAAACCCCCGGTGTGTTGGGGGGGGGGGGGGCAAAACTGAAGCTAGTTCTTCTGCTTGGGGACAACAACATGCTCGTGGCTAGTTCACCACATGGATGTACCAATCCTCCTCTGGATGAGCGTGAAGGTACTCCAGCGACGCTCGTCCTCCATGCGTACCTTCAGCATCAGCATCTTGCCAGGAAGTAATCCACGAAAAGCTACAACACTTCAGCTCTCTCAAAGTGGGAAGGGAATGCTCAGCCTGGTGATCATGAGATCCAAGAATTGAGCCGCCTTCCCTTCCTCTAGCTCTTTGAACGGTTTTTGTCATTCCTTCAAGTACATCACCACCAGGCGCCAAACCTGTTTCATCGTGATCCACGAAGTTCTGTTAAAAACCAAACTATTTTTACTGTTCCAAATGCCCCACGGGACAGCTGAGGAAACAATGTTGAAATGCATGAAAGAATTATTGCACAACCATTTAGAAGCAATGGACCCAGAATGTAAGACATTGATACCAAAAACTATGAGCACATCACTCCAAAGTTGTCTAGAAATAATGCAATCAAAGAAAAGGTGTTTCACTGATTCGATCTCTTTACAAAATTCACATTCTAAAGGTTTTTCCATTCCCCTGGCTCTCAGATGATCTCTAGTCATTATTTTGTTCTGAGAAAAAAGCCACAAGAATATTTGCACTCTGGGTGGGATTTTTAGTTTCCAGATGAGAGGTATAAAAATCTGACAAACACCTCTAAAATTAACTACAGAGTACATTTGGTTAGAACAATAGACCCCTTTGGATTCATATTGCCAGATTAGCTGGTCAGCCTCATTATTAAGGTTGAGGCTGCCAACTATATATGCCCAGCAACTCTTGCCACTGAATCATCGTATCATCAGTAAAAGTTCTCCTAGAGGTACATCTTAGGTGCCCCTATACCTAAAGTCTGATTTTCTACTCGATTGTACTCCGTAATTTAAATATAGTCACTATTAAATTCAAAGGCACACACGTCTCTTGCTAGACATAACATCCACGGTAGGATTTACATTTTTTATCGTTATCTCCACGAGATAGGTAGCCGTATTTATTGGTGCAGATAGCATAATTAAAAACAAATTGTCCTACGTACCACATAGGATCTACTATCGAGATCCGGCCGAGGTTAGATCTGATCGTTACCAACACGAAGTGCGGAACATGTGTCGATGGCGATGTCGGTGATGCCTGTTGAAGAATCCCGTGGCTAAGCCTAGCGTTGGGACTGTCATCGTCTCCACGTATCGTGCCTTCTGGATCCAGCAGAGTGAGGGTATCACGTGTTACCCCTCTGAAAGAGAACTAACAAGGAGTTTTTGTAGCAGTTCTAAAACATTGACAGAGCCGAAACCACCACCAAAGCTGACAGGAAACAAAACCCGTGGGGGGGGGGGCAAAACTGAAGCTAGTTCTTCCGCTTGGGGACAGCAACATGCTCGTGGCTAGGTCACCACATGGATGTACCAATCCTCCTCTAGATGAGCGTGAAGGTACTCCAACGATGCTCGTCCTCCATGCGTAGCTTCAGCATCAGCATCTTGCTAGGAAGTAATCCACGAAAAGCTACAACACTTCAGCTCTCTGGGAGTGGGAAGGGAATCCTCAGCCTGGTGACCATGAGATCCAAGAATTGAGCCGCCTTCCCTTGCTCTAGCTCTTTGAACGGTTTTTTTCATTCCTTCAAGTACATCACCTCCAGGTGCCAAACCTGTTTCATCGTGATCCACGAAGTTATTTTAAAACCAAACTATTTTTACTGTTCAAAATGACCCACGGAACAGCTAAGGAAACAATGTTGAAATGTAGGAAAGAATTATTGCACAACCATTTAGAAGCAATGGACCCAGAATGTAAGACATTCATACCAAAAACTATGAGCACATCACTCAAAGTTGTCTAGAAATAATGCAATCAAAGAAAAGGTGTTTCACTGATTCGATCTCTTTACAAAATTCACATTCTAAATGTTTTGCCATTCCCCTGGCTCTCAGATGATCTCTAGTCATTATTCTGTTATGAGAAAAAAGGCACAAGAATATTTACACTCTGGGTGGGATTTTTAGTTTCCACATGAGAGGTATAAAAATCTGACACACACCTCTAAATTTTACTATAAAGTACATTTAGTTAGAAGAATAGACCCCTTTGGATTCATATTGCCAGATTAGCTGGTCAGCCTCATTATTAAGGTTGAGGTTGCCATATTTATATGCCCAGCAACTCTTGCCACTGAATCATCATATCATCAGTAAAAGTTCTCCTAGAGGTACATCTTAGGTGCCCCTATACCTAAAGTCTGATTTTCTACTCGATTGTGCTCCATAATTTAAATATAGTCACTATTAAATTTGTTTGATGCATTTTTGTACTAATATTCATTAAATTTGGAAATAAGTATAGTTCTTTTCCATGCCGTGTGGGTCCCACGCAATACAAAATATTTCGGAAAGAATATATATTCAATATTGAACTCATTTTGTAGAGTTCATTATCCACGTCACAATGGTACAAACATATCACAATTGATAAGTTCGTTGAGAAAATATAAATATTTGAAAGATGTAGGTTCAAATGAGGTTGCTAGCTTGTGAAGCTTTGGAGCTCCAATCGACCGTGAGCACGCATGCAGTTTGTTCCAGTCCACAACGTGTTGCTCTAGTCTATGACATGTGGGTCCCACGAGGCACAAATTTCTTTTATGAAATATGTATATGTGATATTGGACTCATTTTGTAGAGATCGTCATGCACATCACAATGGTGAAAACAGATTAATATTTCGACACACTATTTAAGAGATATAACCTTTGGAAGTTTCAAGTTGTACAAGTACAAATAAGAAGGAAGCTAGCTACATGTCTCCCGATCGATCGATTCCAATCGATCTGGTCACGTGAGGTGTCCCATGGCATGTAAACAGGAATCAAAGAGATAAAAAGGTAGCCATATAGGTCGGGTTCCATTGCTCTCGTACACGCCCGTATTTTATACGGCTGATCTCATCCATGATGTCAGCTAACAAGAGATAAGGCCTGGTTTAAAGATACAACGCGTTTTGAGCAACCGACTTGACTCGATGCAGCGCCTATATAAAGCCTTCCATCGCCAGCTTTGAGAGGGACGGAGATATACGCGCGAGGACGCCCGCACGGCCGCCAGGCACAGGAGACAGATCGCACGCACGAACGCGCCCCCGTGAGCTACCGCCAAAATTCTACACACACCCAAATAGAGATTCCATCCAAAGGGATCAAGAGAGATCTCGTCGCCGCCTCGTTCTTGTACGCGGACGCCGTCTCGGAGCTACACCAATATGCCGATGGTGGGCTGCAAGGGTAAGTCGTAAGATCCGATCGTGAGATTGATTTGGTGTGATGGAAACAACAAGTTTTGAGTACTGTTTTGGGCAAGAGTGATCGATCAAGCGTGAAGGGAAATTGATCTAGTATCTCATGGAGGGCATGATCTGATCTATCTTCTCATCCGACCATGGCAACGACATGCTCATTAACGTCGCCCATGTGGAAATCTATAGCTATGAAACGACGGTATCACCAACGTCGTTCACGTGGAGCATCTGATCATGGTAGTGACCGCCTCATCAACGTCGGCCATGCGGAAGCGACCGTGCATCTTCACCACCATGGAACGACCGCCTCATCAACGTCGTCCATGCGGAAGTAATTTCGGATCTACGACCATGGCAACGACATGCTCATTAACGTCGCCCATGTGGAAATCTATAGCTATGAAACGACGGTATCACCAACGTCGTTCACGTGGAGCATCCGATCATGATAGCGACCGCCTCATCAACGTCGGCCATGCGGAAGCGACCGTGCATCTTCACCACCATGGAACGACCGCTTCATCAACGTCGTCCATGCGGAATTAATTTCGGATCTACGGCCATGGCAACGACATGCTCATTAACGTCGCCCATGTGTAATCTATGTCCATGGTTTTGACCGATTCATCGATGTCAATCGTGTGGAGTAGAGGGAACCCTCACAAAAGTTCATCGCTCGACCGTTTCATCTATGCCGGCGGTATACGACCTTGTTCTTTGCAAAAGAACTTGTGGTTACAACAAAAGAGTAAAGACATGCTTCATCCATTGTCTAGCTCGAATCTACGGCCTAGTGTATACTTAACTATGGTCGAATTCATTATACCCGTTTTATGTCTAGTGCCGACGAGGCTAGACGAAATTATCGCCGAGTGACGGCAAGGTTTGATTACTATGTTATTAACACGTCCCAATTTTGGCTGAGATGGACACACCGTTGCTGGGCACCGACGAGGCAAAAGCAACACATACACATGTCCAATCCGATGGAATCAGGGTTTTGGCTGGGCACCGACGAGGCAAAAGCTACCCTTTTCATCTAGTCTCACTCTTGATTGTTCGCGTGGAAGTACCATATGTGATTGAATCTTGGCGGAACAAAGCCACTCTCTTTCCCATTATCATCTCGAACGACGACGACTATGACGCAGCTTAATCGGAGGTTTTCCGTAGGCTTGACCTACGGATGTAATTAACCGGCCGCTTTGCAAAAGCGCCGGGAATCAGCGGACTACACGCAATCTCTTCAGTCAGATCTCCTTAATCATAGTCGTAGGAGGCAAAATAGGCAAACTCCCACGGGAGCATGTACTTGTACTTTGTATTCAATACAATGATCAATAAAGTTACAGAGTTCCCATATACTGTTGTGTGTTTGCCATATATTATTTTTTCTTGTTTTGTTTCCGTCGAGCGAAAGTTCGTCGAACAAAATTCAAAGGCAGACACGTCTCTTGCTAGACATAACATCCACAGTAGGATTTACATTTTTTATCGTTATCTCCACGAGATAGGTAGCCGTATTTATTGGTGCACATAGCATAATTAAAAAAAGTCCGTCCTACGTACCACACATGATCTACTATCGAGATCCGGCCGAGGTTAGATCTGATCGTTACCAACACGAAGTGCGGAACATGTGTCGATGCCGGTGATGCCTGTTGAAGAATCTCGAGGCGAAGCCTAGCGTTGGGACGTCTCCACGTATCGTGCCTTCTGGATCTTGTAGAGTGAGGGTATCACGTGTTACCCCTCTGAAATCTCACACGCGTAAGCTCATCAAAGCTCTGTAACGCTTCACCGTCTAGGGCTAATCGCTACAAGTTCACACTTGAGGTGGAGAGATCCCAACACATGGGAAAGAAAAAGAGAGAGAGAGAGAGAGAGAGAGAGAGAGAGTAGAGTAGAGTTATATCTAATCGGGAGAAGACACCTCAAAACTAATTAGAACAAGTTCTAATTCAATTAGAGGGTCTTGTCGAGTCTTCTTAGTTAGGTTCATGGCCGGGTGCCATAAGCCTGCTGATAGAACCGTGGGTGGAAACGTGGGAGAGTGGAAACAAGGACACGGGTTTACCCAGGTTCGGTACGTCGCAACTATGGCGGCGTTCCTACTACTGCAATCTCACTAAATCAGGGCTCAATGTCACACCCCAGATTTGGGACACTTGTAACACATGAGGGAGACCAATTTTATGAGCCAACAAAAACTTTTAATGCCCTTATGTAATTCACATTATGTATTAGACCATGGTTGACTATTCAATGCAAGCAAATTGGATTCAAAATTCTTTCACCTTGTTTCTGGTGTTTCTGATCATTTTTGGATTATTTCCATCTTAGTATCTTTGCAACCCTAAATCAAAATTCATGTGGCAATGTTTAAATCAACTTACAATTAATATTTGGATTGAATAGAATCAAGAAAACAATTTGACAAAAGTTAAATCCAAGGTTTTCTTTGAGTTTTTCTAATAAAAATCATTTCTGAAAAACAAGTCAATTAGGTGTTTTCCACCCTTGTTATCTATATGCTAGAGACTCACATTTTGTGTTCTCTTGGCATGGATGTGATCTCTATTATATGGACTACAATTTGGTTAACCTTGTTTGAAAATTTGAATCATAGAAGCAATCATTTGCTTGTTGTTTTGGTGTTAAGAACATAAGGCAGAATTAGGGATTTTTGTAAAACAGAGAAAAACTCAAACTAACCATTTTCCCACCTTGTTTTCATAGTGCATTTAAGTTTCAAAAATATTTTTTCTTTACTCTTTAAGAAGGTACAAATGTTGTTTAACAGAACCATGCTTGGAAAACAAACTTTGGAAAAGATTTGAGGCATGAAAACAAACCAAACTTTTGGCTAATCCACACTGAAATCCAACACTTAGAAAAATTTCTAAAACTGAAAACTTAACTGAATTTTTCAGAAAACAGTGAGCTGGCTCGATTTTCAAATGTTCATATCTTTTTATTTTCTAAACCAATTGCTGCACTGTTTGGTGCTTCTGGAAGCCTAGTCAGCACTCTCACTTTTCCATGCCTTAGCCCCCAAGTGGTTTGACCAGGAGAGAAGAGAGAGAGAGATGTTTTCAGAGAGGGAAACGGGAGGGGAGGGATGACCAGGCCTGACACACCCTCCGTGGACCATGCCTGACTCTTCCCGTGGCTCCTCGTTTGCAGGAACGCCGGGGAGCTTGTCGGAGCCGTCGCGGGACGTCTGCGCAGCGCCATCGACTGGAGCCACCTTGAGCCCTGGTCTCTGCGCCCCTGCACGGCCACGACCACCTGCGACCTCCCCGACAACTCGCCATCACCCTACGAGCCCCCTAGGTGAGCTTTCTTGACCGAGCTCGTTGCCGGCCGCTCGCGTCCTCGTCGGAGAGAAGAAAGGAAGGAGGGAGAGAGAGTTAACGGTCGTGCGCCGTAGATCTAAATATCTATGGCCATGCTTGAATCCCGAAATGGTACGCACTTCCGCGTGCGTCACGGAAGCGGGGCAGGCTGCCTAGCGCAGATGCGCCGCGCAACCGTGCGTTGCTCAGCCCGCTGCCCTGTTTCTTTTTCTTTTCAAAAATCAACAGAACCTGTTGTTTCACTTTAATCACAAACGAAAATGTTAAACTCGAAAATAAAATGAGCAAAAATTACCTGAGATGCATGAACAAATTCTTGGACGGATGCAACTGACAGAACTGGTTTTGGACGATTTGAGAGCAAATGAAAAATGTTGAACTGAGCACTGTCTGTTAGGGAAAAAATGATGTAACTTTTGATTGGAATGGTTAAAATGTGTAAACTAAAATTCCTGGAGTAGCCCTTGACTAGATCTACCATTAGAGTTTGACCTCACCTCAAGGTGAGCTACCATTTGGAAATGGCATCCGCTTTGGTAAAAGTCCAGTAGCCTGTTCTATGAATTTTAGGATTTTTTTTAACACTTTTGGATGTGAATCCAATTGGATCTTTTATATATTAGATAGATCTATGTTATCCTAGCTTTTTGTGATTTTTAGAGATCTAAATTTAATTTGGCAACAGATCTAAGAAAATGCACTTTTCTGTTAAGAATAAAAGGAATAGTTTTGATTTGTAAATAATTGCTTGCTAGTGTCATTCTGTTTTCTAGCATGTGTAAATGATGTGTCGAGTGTTATTATGTTGTTTTCTCACAGAGATTCCATGTTAGAAAGTTTGTGCAAGTTTAGGATTTGTTTGGAACTAGTATGAGCATAGGAGTAATACCTAGTTTATTTGTATTTAATTTTGTGATGGAAATGATTAGCTAGATTTTTGTCCTAGTTATTATGAGTATTTTCACATGATTCCAATACCATTTTGGTACTGGGTATTACATGTTTTCATCTCTGTAAAGTTACATTTGTTTCTTTAGGAATGCATGTAGAGGTTTAATATTTATTACTAGTAGTATTGTTTTCACTAGAATAGATAGTAGTATTTTTGTTAGGAATTTATTTGGTTTCCACAAGTTGGACCAGAGGCATAAAACCTCTTAAATGACATGGAAAACCTAGTGGAACACCCACTGGTTCCATCTCATTTGGTTGAGAAATAAGTTATTTCAACCATAGTAGTTGTAGTAATAATAGTAGATATTATTATTTTTGATGCATGCTTGTGTGGAATTGTCCTATGAACTTGTGTGTTATTTTTGTGTGTTCATTGCTTGTTGTATGTTATAGTTGAGTGTAATTGGTTGCTTAGTAAGGTTCTGATAGAGTGTTATCACTTTTATTTTACGACGATAGAAACCGACATAGAGATACTTGGGGCAGGAGGTTATTACTACCACTCCTGTTGTGAGCAAGAGTAAGACCCTCGTTTCCTCCAAGGCAAGCCATCCTTAAAGCTTGCTGTTATTTTCCTCACCTATCATTATGCATTATCTACTTCTGAAGTTTTCAAAAAACTTGGTTAATCAAAAACTATTTTTATTGAGTGAATATTACTAATATTATTATATAGTATATTATCACTTTGCCATTAGTCAACTTGGTGTTACCAAGCCTTTAGCCACCATAAGGTATATAAATACCGCCTAAGATAATAATCTTGAGTCCCTAAGTGGACCTTTTAAAAATGTGCTTTTGCAAACAAAATGGTTCTATGAGAGGTCCACGGTGGAAAGGCGGGACCTTGTTCACCGGGGGAAACTAAGGAGATGTTTTCAAATGTTTTACAAAAGGCACATAACCTAGTCTTCGCTGGAAAACCAAGAAGTACTGCCACTCTACCCCAACATGGGTACGGGGCCTCTCTAGATACTTGAACTTGTTAGTATGTGTCCTATCCCAAGATTCTATAGAGAGAATGATTCTCTGAACCGAAGTGTCGCCAGGAGGGAGTAACGAGACATACAAAGTGAGGGATTAAGTTACCCCCCGGAAGCGACAATTGGGTCCCCTGTTTGGCGATGTGTGACATGGTGCCAGGGGAATAAACTTGATTGAAGGGATAGCCATGTACTAGCTTGTGTCAGAGTGGACAGTTAGGATCATTCCTATGGTGCTTGCATATCGCTGTGTCGATCCATGGGTGGTCCATGGCAGAGTTTTGGATCTAGTGGAATGTGTACCACC
Organism: Alopecurus myosuroides; assembly: GCA_028641055.1. NCBI lineage: Eukaryota > Viridiplantae > Streptophyta > Magnoliopsida > Poales > Poaceae > Alopecurus > Alopecurus myosuroides. Next base: position 26,613,827 of record CM054062.1, read on the forward strand.
TCTGCAGAGTAAAACTATTCAGAATAGCCGAGCCCTCGGATATGGGCAGTTGAAAGGCCATGTAGCTAGTATTGTGGTAAGTTTTCAAAAGATGTTTTTAAAACAGAAGACTTGTACCTGGGAGGTACCGATGAAGATCTGGACATATTGTCCCAAGAAGTTTTGCAAAGAAAACTTTCTTTTATAAAACAAGTTTATAAAACCTCTTGTACATGCGATATCTACAAGAGAAATAAAAACTATATTATTTTCTTCTGAAGTATCTTCTTCAGTGAAGATACATATTAACATGACTGCAACTGTGGTGTCATCTTATATGAACACCATTGGTAGTGAGCCCTAATTATGGCCTATCTATCCACCATATAAGCATGATGCATTTTGTAAGTGTATAAAGGATGACTTGCTGAGTACATTCAAAGGTACCCATATGGTTTCGCCCCTGGCTATTTACTTGGCCAGACTTTGAGGAGATACCGCCAGAGGAGGAATACGAGGAGGGTTACTATTCTGACAACTACGCGAACTAGGCCTGGCTCCCGGTCAGCAGCCTGTCGGTGACGGCGTGACATGGGCTATCTACGTTTGTTTGTTTTCCGTTGTGTTAGTGAGTTGTAAGACTTTGTCTGTCCTGCGTGGCAGTAAATAAAGACTTGGTCATCTGACCATTGGCTTGTAAGACTGTTGTTATTCGTGTAATGGATAATGTATCTGTGTACCACTTCGTATGTTGTTCACGACTGAATTTCTTGGGATCGTGAATGTATGCATATGAGGGGTTCTGGACCTTCTGGTTTGGGGCCTCTACAAAGTTGGTATCAGAGCTATCCTGACCCTAGGAGCCCTTAGTTAGCATGGACGTCGATTAGTACTCCGTATATACATATACCTAATATACTTAAGTGACTAAGCTTTAAAAGATTCTTATACCTATCTTCCCTATTTTCTCAAACTATACTTACATTAAGCTATGTCATGTTGACTCTAAAATTTTGCACACTTGGGAACTAACTCAACCTTACTTAAAATTTTGTGTAGATGGACGTTGTTTTCACCGAGGCGTGCCAGTTGGGGCTTGGTAGGGACTTCCCGTTTCGCTTCGAGCGGAGACTCGTCGCGATGACCGAGCTTCTTGACCGTCCCGTTCCCAAGCTGCGGGGAGGGATGATCACCGGGACTCCCATAGAGGGAGAGTGGCTGGTGGAGTGTACCATACGCCCTCCACTTACCACTCCTTCCGCGGAGACTTTCTTCTTATCCACCGTCGAGCGCTCCTGGCAGGAGGGAGCAGTGCGAGTGATCCAGGAGGCCATAGCGCGCCTGGCTCACTTGAGGGACTACCAGTGCGTAGGGTCTACCTACAAGTTCCTCGGGAGGAGGGACGAGACCAGCACACCTGTTGCCGTGTCTCAGGACTTTGTGGGTCTCGGTGCACACCAGGACAACATGGAGGTCCTGCTGTACCGCACGCAACGACGTCTCGATGATATGAGCATCTTGCAGCGCACCACCGCTTCTGAGTGCCATCTTCTCTGTACCCATCTGGGGAAGACGATGCTTGATCTAGAGGTAGCTACTACGCGATCTCGCGCCTTGGAGAGTCAGCTATGGACCACTCGTAGGGCCCGTACCCGCCTCGACACCAAGGTGGGATCCCTTCAGGAGGCGAACGCGATTTTGCGTGAGCGCCTGAAGACCGCTAGAGAGGAGTTGGCCACTCGCGACTCCACACTCGAGGAGTTAGAGGAGGAGAACTCCGAGCTCCGCAGGGAGAACGAGGATCTCCTTGTTGACGATGACGTCCTATCCGATGCAGAGGGCATGGACATGAGCGAGCCGAGTCTGCAGGAGGACGACGACTCCATTGAGGAGGAGGGCCTAGAGGAGCTTCTCTTCGACGTTGACATCACTTAGGACGTGTCGTAGTACCTCCTAGCTATGGAGTAGTGATAGTTAGCTTGTACGCCGACCCTATAAGGCAAATCCCCCCGATGTAGCTCTGAGGAGCGTAGTTGTGGTAGATGTTTGTTGGTGTGTTGTGCTATGTATGACTCGATGCTATCAGTATGATGTAGTCTATGTGTTTTATGTGTTTGGAAAATTGTCTCAACCCTCAAAGAACAAAACGTTAACCCCAAATTAAACCACTCATCACTTTCATTTAAAATACCAAAACACTCCTTTCAAATTGCTGAAATTTTTAACATTCTTAAAACAATAAGTCTTGCTGCATAGTCTTACACATGTCTCAATAAACAGCATGTCGCCGCGTCAGGAACCACCGCCACCACCCCCGCCGACGGTGGAGGCATTTCTAGCACTTATGATGGAGGATCGCCAGGCCACTAGAGCCGAGAGTGCTGCCACAATTGCTGCCTTGTAGCAGTTGTCCGTTGCCAGCGCCAACAACAATAACAACCATGGCGATGACAACGGTAATGGCGGACGCTCGAAGCTGAAGGTGTTTCAGCAGACCAATCCTCCGGTGTTCACCAAGATCGTGGAACCACTTGACGCTGATGATTGGCTTCGCACCATCGCCAACGATCTGAAAGTGGCGGGAGTTGACGAGAATGAAAATGTGCTCTTTGACACCCATTTTCTTGCTGGGCCAGCGAGGACTTGGTGGGAGACCACCTGTGACACCGTTGCTCCTGATTATGTGTTCACCTGGGAAGACTTCTCTGCCCGTTTCCGCAAGTATCACATCCCTCAGGGGTTGATGAATATCATGAAGGATAAGTTCCTGAAGCTGAGGAAGGGAGGAATGTCTGTGTCAAAGTACTGGGAATAGTTTACTTTGTTAGCCCGGTATGCACCTGATGAAGTTAATACCAAAGCCAAGAAGAAGGAAAGATTCCTGAATGGACTCCACGATGAGTTGCAGTGTACCCTTGTGGTCATTCCATTTGCGGATCTGGAGTCACTCGCGGATGCCGTGATGATGAGGAGCACAAGAGACAAAATGTCTTTGAAAACAGAAAGAGGAAGATGCAGTTCCAAGGAGGACCAAGTGCACCCAGAAACCGCCCTACCCCTTATACCAGGCCACCACCACACAGGGCGCCGACTTTTGCGCCAAGAAACCACCGTAACAGCCACAACCACAACAACCACCACCATGGCCACAACAACCACAACAACAACAACAACACAAACAACAACAACAACCGTGCATCCTACGCACCCAAGACTGGGGGCAGTGGAAATGGGAATGGGAATGGACACAAACCCAACCATGCTACCAAACCAAACCAGAACACCAAACCCAGTGGAGGTAGATTTACATGTGGTAAGGAGGGACATTTTGCTCGGGAGTGCCCAAACAAGGTCACCCCTCCAGCTCAGAACAATGCTACCAAGATGACACATGCACCAGCACCCAGGAAGCAGACTATGACCAAGGGATATCTGAATCACGTCACTGCTGAGGAAGTTCAGGACACGCCAGAGATGGTGATGGGTACGTTTCCTGTCAGCTCTGTACCTGCTCCAGTATTGTTTGATTCTGGTGCATCGCATTCCTTTGTTACCATTTGATGAGAAGAGTGGTATGAAGCCTGCACGTATGTGTGATCCTATGTCGGTACAAATACCTGGAAACAAAACCCAAGCCCACTTCATTTGCAATGAGGTACCCCTGGACATACTAGGGAAAAATTTGCATGCCAATCTAATACTACTGGGATCCCAAGGGATAGAAGTAGTACTAGGCATGAATTGGATGACCAAGTACAAAGGTGTGATTGACTGCACCAAAAAGTCCATATCATTGAATACCAGTGATGGGGTAAGAGTTGCCTTCGCTGCACCAAAGTCAAGGTCAGAGACTCACTGCCACACTGGTCTAGCCACACCTGCACTTGAGGAAGTTCCGGTAGTATGTGAATACCCGGATGTGTTTCCTGATGAATTACCCGGTATGCCGCCTGATCGGGATATCGAGTTTGTGATTGAGTTGATACCCGGTACTGGACCCATAGCATAGAAACCTTACCGGATGAACCCGAAGGAGCTTGATGAGTTGAAGAAGCAGCTGGATGACATGTTAAGGAAAGGTCTGATTCGCCCTAGTGCATCACCATGGGGATCACCTGTCATTTTTGTGGACAAGCAGGACGGTTCCTCATGTCTATGTGTGGATTACCGTAAGTTGAATGATGTTACCATCAAGAACAAATACCCGCTGCCCAAAATCGAAGACATGTTTGACCAGCTAAATGGGGCAAGAATTTTCTCAAAGATCGATCTTCGTACTGGTTATCATCAGTTGAAGGTTTGTGAGACCGATATTACAAAGACCGCCTTCACCACACGTTACGGGTTGTATGAGTACACCGTGATGTCTTTTGTTCTGACCAATGCCCCCGCCTACTTCATGAATCTTATGAATAAGGTTTTCATGGAATGCCTGGACAAGTTTGTCGTGATTTTTATTGACGACATTCTTATTTACTCCAAGAGTGAGGAGGAACACGAAGAACATCTGAGAATTGTTCTCGGAACACTTCGACAGCATCAACTGTATGCTAAGTTCAGTAAGTGCCAGTTTTGGTTGAAGGAAGTTGGATTTCTTGGACACGTAGTATCCGGAGGTGGAATCTCTGTTGACACCCTGCTCTGGTTCAGTCTGTCGCTAATCGGGCTGCTCCGACTAATCAGACTGAAATCAGATCTTTTGTGGGATTAGCCGGATATTATCGCAAGTTTGTTCAAGGATTTTCCACTATAGCCAGACCACTCACACAGTTTCTCAAGAAGGATAGCAAGTTCGTTTGGACGGACAAATGTGCTGAGAGTTTTCAAGAGCTGAAGAATCGACTAGTGACAGCCCCGGTACTCATTATGCCGGATGTCTCCAAGAGTTTCGATGTGTATTGTGATGATTCTAAGCTTGGACTTGGAAGTGTTCTCATGCAAGAAGGAAAGGTCATCTCATTCATCTCACGCCAGCTGAGACCTCATGAGCTGAATTATCCTACTCATGACTTAGAGCTTGCTGCTGTTGTACATCCTCTCAAAGCATGGCGACATTTCCTTATTGGGAAGAGGTGTGAAATCTATACATATCATAAGAGTTTGAAGTATATCTTCACACAGCGTGAACTCAATATGAGGCAACGTCGTTGGATAGAGCTCATCAAGGACTATGATCTTAGTATCCACTATCACCCCGGAAAAGCGAATGTTGTTGCGGACGCTCTTAGTACAGAACTGGTCTCTCTGAATTCCATAATCCAGATCAGACAACCGGAGTTGTGGAAAGAACTTGACCAGCTTGGTATCGAGGTTGTCAGCTATGGCATGTTGGAAGCCATGGACGTTCAACCAACTCTAGTTGATCAAATCAAGGAAGCTCAGAAGGGCCAGAAGAGTATTGCGGGAATTAAAACCCGCATGGAGAAGGAAGAAGTTGCCAGCTTTACCATTGATTCTGATGGAGTCTTGTGGTATAAAGGACGCATTTGTGTTCCGGTTGAATCTGAGTTAAAGCAAACTATCATGACTGAGGCTCATGACACTTTATACTATATTCACCCTGGAGGAACCAAAATGTATCAAGATTTGAAGGAGAAGTTTTGGTGGCACGGAATGAAGCGAGATATTGCCTCGTTTATAGCCAAGTGCCATATGTGTCAGCAAGTGAAGGCTAGACATTAGCGTCCCGCTGGTTTGTTGCAGCCATTGCAAGTACCTGTTCGGAAATGGGACTAAGTTGGGATGGACTTCATTACTGGACTACCACGGTCCAGTCGAGGAAATTATTCGATATGGGTAGTCGTTGACAGGATCACCAAAGTTGCACACTTTATTCCTGTCAAGACCACATATCGTGGGGACCAGCTTGCTGATCTCTAGATTTCTCGGATAGTCAGCCTACATGGAGTTCCCAGCAGGATTGTGTTAGATCAAGGATCACAGTTCACTTCTCGATTCTGGAAGAAGTTACACGAAGCCTTGGGAACCAAACTAGCCTTTAGCACCGCCTAGTCGCCTACCATCCGCAGACTGATGGGCAGACAGAGCGTGTGAACCAAATTTTGGAAGACATGCTTCGTGCCTGCGTTTTGTCTTATGGAGTTAAGTGGGAAGATTTCCTGCCGTTTGAGGAATTCTCCAACAATAATAGCTATCATTCAAGCCTGCAGATGGCAGATTTTGAAGCATTGTATGGACGGAAATGCCGTACCCCTCTGAACTGTACTGAGACAGGAGACAGACAGATCTTTGGAGTAGATACTCTAAAGGCTGCAGAAGAGCAAGTGCATTTAATCCGTGACCGTCTTAAAGCCACATAATCACGCCAGAAGAGTTATGCGGACACTAAGCATCGCGATGTCTCTTTCACTATCAGAGATTTCGTGTACCTCCGTGTTATGCCGCTCAAAGGGATGCAGCGTTTTCACGTCAAGGGAAATCTCGCACCCCGATATATTGGCCGGTTTAAGATCCTAGCCCGTCGGGGAGAGGTATCTTATCAACTAGAGCTACCTGAAGAGTTTTCAGCCTTTCACGATGTTTTTCACGTGTCATTGCTCCGGAAGTGTCTTCAAGTACCTGAGAAGAATCTCACTTACCAAGACATTGACTTCAAGACCATTGACCTCAACGATGATTTGACCTACTTTGATCGACCTCTGCGGGTACTTGAGGAGAATGTTCGTGCTACCAGGAGGAATGCTTTCAAGTTCCTTAAGATTCAGTGGACGAATAATTCTGAGGAGGAAACAACCTGGGAGCGTGAAGATTACATCAGGAAGGAGTTCCCTGGTTTTCTCAAAGACTAAACCCGCGAATCTCGGGACGAGATTCTTTTAAGGGGGGGGGGACATCTGTCACACCCCAGATTTGGGACACTTGTAACACATGAGGGAGACCAATTTTGTGAGCCAACAAAAACTTTTAATGCCCTTATGTAATCCACATTATGTATTAGACCATGGTTGACTATGCAATGCAAACAAATTGGATTCAAAATTCTTTCACCTTGTTTCTGGTGTTTCTGATCATTTTTGGATTATTTCCATTTTAGTATCTTTGCAACCCTAAATAAAAATTAATGTGGCAATGTTTAAATAAACTTACAATTAGTATTTGGATTGAATAGAATCAATAAAACAATTTGAAAAAAGTTAAATCCAAGGTTTTCTTTGAGTTTTTCTAATAAAAACCATTTCTGAAAAACAAGTCAATTAGTTGTTTTCCACCCTTGTTATCTATATGCTAGAGATTCACATTTTTGTTTTCTTGGCATGGATGTGATCTCTATTATATGGACTACAATTTGGTTAACCTTGTTTGAAAATTTGAATCACAGAAGCAATCATTTGCTTGTTGTTTTGGTGTTAAGAAAATAAGGCAGAATTAGGGATTTTTGGAAAACAGAGAAAAACTCAAACTAGCCATTTTCCCACCTTGTTTTCATAGTGCATTTGAGTTTCAAAATTATTTTTTCTTTGCTGTTTAAGAAAGTACAAATGTTTTTTAATAGAACCATGCTTGGAAAACAAACTTTGGAAAAGATTTGAGGCATGAAAACAAACCAAACTTTTGGCTAATCCACACTGAAATCCAACACTTAGAAAAATTTCTGAAACTGAAAACTTAACTGAATTTTTCAGAAAACAGTGAGCTGGCTCGATTTTCAAATGTTCATATATTTTTATTTTGTAAACCAATTGCTGCACTGTTTGGTGCTTCTGGAAGCCTAGTCAGCACTCTCACTTTTCCATGCCTTAGCCCCCAAGTGGTTTGACCAGGAGAGAAGAGAGAGAGATGTTTTCAGAGAGGGAAACGGGAGGGGAGGGATGGACAGGCCTGACAGCCCCGCCCCTGCCTCGTGCCACAGTGGCACCCCCCCGGGTTTTCTTCACCTCACCTCGCACAAGTGGACTTGACCCCTCCCCTAGCGACCTTGGACTCACCCAAGAGCCGTGGTGTGCGGCATGGGCATTGCCAGAGCGTGCACGTGCGCGTCCCGCTGACGCCGTGGCCACCCGGGAGTGCGCACTGCCGCCCCGCCCTATAAGACCATGCCCAAGCCCCTGCCTCCACTCACACCCCTCACAATCCCCCACTCTCACTCACTACCCACTCCAATGGACCCGAGCTTCTCTCGTTAGCTCGAATCGCCGGAAAGATCGCTGCGGCCACCGCGGGCCACCGAGGTGAAATAATCTCACCCTCGTCCACCCTAGCCTCTTCTGTCACCGTAGAATGAACCCACACCCTCCGTGGACCATGCCTGACTCTTCCCGTGGCTCCTCGTTTGCAGGAACGCTGGTGAGCTTGTCGGAGCCGCCGCGGGACGCCTGCACGGCGCCATCGACTGGAGCCACCTCGAGCCCTGGTCTCTGCGCCCCTGCACGGCCACGACCACCTGCGACCTCCCCGACAACTCGCCATCGCCCTACGAGCCCCCTAGGAGAGCTTTCTTGACCAAGCTCGCCGCCGGCCGCTCGCGTCCTCGTCGGAGAGAAGAAAAGAAGGAGAGAGAGAGAGAGAGAGAGAGTTAACGGTCGTGCGCCGTAGATCGAGGCGGGCCGCCTAGCGCAGATGGGCCGCGCAGCTGTGCGTTGCTCAGCCCGCTGCCCTGTTTCTTTTTCTTTTCAAAAATCAAAAGAACCTGATGTTTCACTTTAATCACAAACGAAAATGTTAAACTCGAAAAAAAAATATTACCTGACATGCATGAACAAATTCTTGAACGGATGCAACTGACAGAACTGGTTTTGGACAATTTGAGAGCAAATGAAAAATGTTGAACTGAGCACTGTCTGTTAGGGAAAAAATGATGTAAATTTTTATTCAAATGATTAAAATGTGCAAACCAAAATTCCTGGAGTAGCCCTTGACTAGATATACCAGTAGAGCTGGACCTCACCTCAAGGTGAACTACCATTTGGAAATGGCATCCACTTTGGTAAAAGTCGAGTAGCCTGTTCTATGAATTTTAGGATTTTTTTGTCAACACTTTTGGATGTGAATCCAGTTGGATCTGTTAGATATTAGATAGATATATGTTATCCTAGATTTGTGTGATTTTTAGAGCTCCAAATTTAATTTAACAACAGATCTAAAAAAATGCACTTTTCTGTTAAGAATAAAAGGAATAGTTTTGATTTGTAAATAATTGCTTGCTAGTGTCATTCTGTTTTCTAGCATGTGTAAATGATGTGTTGAGTTTTATTATATTGTTTTCTCACAGAGATGCCATGTTAGAAAGTTTGTGCAAGTTTAGGATTTGTTTGGAAGTAGTATGAGCATAGAAGTAATACCTAGTTTATTTCTATTTAATTTTGTGATGGAAATGATTAGCTAGATTTTTGTCCTAGTTATTATTAGTATTTTCACATGGATCCAGTACCATTTTGTTACTGGGTATTACATGTTTTTATCTCTGTAAGGTTACATTTGTTTCTTTAGGAATGCATGTATAGGTTTAATATTTTATTACTAGTAGTATTGTTTTCACTAGAATAGGTAGTAGTATTTTTGTTAGGAATTTATTTGGTTTCAACAAGTTGGACCAGCGGCATAAAACCTCTTAAATGACATGGAAAACCTAGTGGAACACCCACTGGTTCCATCTCATTTGGTTGATAAATAAGTTATTTCAACCATAGTAGTTGTAGTAATAATAGTATATATTATTATTTTTTTATGCATGCTTGTGTGGAATTTTTCTATGAACTTGTGTGTTATTTTTGTGTGTTCATTGCTTGTTGTATTTTATAGTTGAGTGTAATTGGTTGCTTAGTAAGGTTCTGATAGAGTGTTATTACTTTTATTTTACGACGACAGAAACCGACGAAGAGATAGTTGGGGCAGGAGGTTATTACTACCACTCCTATTGTGAGCAAGAGAAAGACCCTCGTTTCCTCCAAGGAAAGCCATCCTTAAAGCTTCCTGTTATTTTCCCCACCTATCATTATGCATTATCTACTTCTGAAGTTTTCAAAAAACTTGGTTATCAAAAACTATTTTTATTGAGTGAATATTACTAATATTATAATATAGTATATTATCACTTCACCATTAGTCAACTTGGTGTTACCAAGCCTTTAGCCACCATAAGGTATATAAATTCCGCCTAAGATAATAATCTTGAGTCCCTAAGTGGACCTTTTTAAAAATGTGCTTTTGCAAACAAAATGGTTCTATGAGAAGTCCATGGTGGAAAGGCGGGACCTTGTTCACCGGGGGAAACTAAGGAGATGTTTTCAAATGTTTTACAAAAGGCACATAACCTAGTCTTCGCTGGACAACCAAGAAGTACTACCAATCTACCCCAACATGGGTACGGGGCCTATCTAGATACTTGAACTTGTTAGTATGTGTCCTATCCCAAGATGCTATAGAGAGGATGATTCTCTGAACCGAAGTGTCGCCAGGAGGGAGTAACGGGACATACAAAGTGAGGGATTAAGTTACCCCCCGGAAGAGACAATTGGGTCCCCTGTTTGGCGATGTGTGACATGGTGCCAGGGGAATAAACTTGATTGAAGGGATAGCCATGTACTAGCTTGTGTCAGAGTGGACAGTTAGGATCAGTCCTCTGGTGCTTGCATATCGCTGTGTCGATCCATGGGTGGTCCATGGCAGAGTTTTGGATCTAGTGGAATGTGTACCACCTCTGCAGAGTAAAACTATTCAGAATAGCCGAGCCCTCGGATATAGGTAGTTGAAAGGCCATGTAGCTAGTATTGTGCTAAGTTTTCAAAAGATGTTTTTAAAACAGAAGACTTGTACCTGGGAGGTACCGATGAAGATCTGGACATATTGTCCCAAGAAGTTTTGCAAAGAAAATTTTCTTTTATAAAACAAGTTTATAAAACCTCTTGTACATGCGATATCTACAAGAGAAATAAAAATTATATTATTTTCTTCTGAAGTTTCTTCTTCAATGAAGATACAGATTAACATGACTGCAACTGTGGTGTCATCTTATATGAACACCATTGGTAGGGAGCCCTAATTATGGCCTACCTATCCACCATATAAGCATGATGCATTTTGTAAGTGTATAAAGGATGACTTGCTGAGTACATTCAAACGTACTCATATGGTTTCGCCCCTGGCTATTTACTTGGCCAGACTTTGAGGAGATACCGGCAGAGGAGGAATACGAGGAGGGTTACTATTCTGACGACTACGCGAACTAGGCCCGGCTCCCGGTCAGCAGCCTGTCGGTGACGGCGTGACATGGGCTATCTATGTTTGTTTGTTTTCCGATGTGTTAGTGAGTTGTAAGACTTTGTCTGCCCTGCGTGGAAGTAAATAAAGACTTGGTCAGGTGACCATTGGCTGGTAAGACCGTTGTTATTCGTGTAATTGATAATGTATCTGTGTACCACTTCGTATGTTCTTCACGACTGAATTTCTTAGGATCGTGAATGTATGCATATGAGGGGTTCTGGACCTTCCGGTTTGGGGCCTCTACACTGAATCCTGAAGTATACAAAGTACATTGTGAGTATGGTTTCTCTAACTCGGCGAGGATGAACTTCCCGACGAGTTGGCTTCTAGCTATTCGAACTCTCGTTCTCTGTTGTCTTGTTCTGGATTTCTCCCGTACGGCTTTATATACATAGAAGGATTAGGGCTTACAGTAAAGAAACCTAGAAGACTATGGAAAGTATTCCTATTCTTGTAAGTAAGGAATCCAACTTATTCTCCAAGCCGGACCACGTATTGGGTCGTATTTCGGGTTCTTCTAGAATCCGGCTTCCTGTGCGTCAACTTACTGGGCCGCCCAATGGACTTTGCTCCATTGCATGCGGGCCACCCTGATAATCTGGCCTTTGGCCAATGCCGGATACACTCCTAATTGGCATATATCCGATAGTAGCCCCAAGGAGAGTTAAAACTTCTTCTTGCTGGTCATTCGCCAATTTACGTGCTTTTCGAAAAAGTCGGCACTTTAGTCTTGAATCTTCTTCCTGAAACTTCTTATGCCAAACTCAGATTTTCGTAATCCGGTATTTCTTCCACGAATCTTCGCAGAGAAAGAAACTGTGACGTAAGCGATAAAATCATGCTTACGTCATTAACGTTTGGTTTCAGTCAAAAGGTTGAAAATGTATCTCTCACAGATTTTGCGCGAGAAACAAGGAGATAGACATTATTACCCCGTCTCCTCGTATCCCGGATTTTACTGTGTGACACGCGTCAATCATCCAATGGCTAAATTAGCCGTTAGGACGAATATCGGGGAATAGACTATAAATATGGCCTCGACCCCTCTGTTCCATTTCTTCTCCTTCCTCACGATTCCCTCGAGCACTTCCCAGAGCACTCTGCGCACTCGCAGTTTCGAGAGAGAAAAGAGAGCGAAGTTCCTCGACGGAGAACCACCATCGGCGGCCTGAGCACGAATATGTGGCTGCGCCACCAAGAAATGGCCACCGACAGTCCATCTGGCGTGATGGAAACCACCGTTGACCCTGCGCCTACTACGGAGGGGTTGTCCTCCTTTGCTGCGATGGCTCCTCCAGGTGCTACCACGACCATGCCAGATATACCCGTGAGCGCATAGACGGGAAAAAACCTCGCCACCGGAGCTACGCAGCCTCCCTCCGCTACTCCTCTGATACTCATAAACGTATCCTTAATTTCCGATGTTCCATGTTGTTTTCTTATTGTTTCCCACATGTTTGCTATACACTTTATGTCATTTTTATCGATTTTCCGGATTAACCTATTGACAAGATGCCATAGAGTCAGTTCTCTGTTTTCTGCTGTTTTTAATTTAAAAAAAGTTGTTCTGGAAATATTCCCGGAATTGGAAAATTCGAAGCCCGAAAGTCTTAGAATTCCCAAAGGTTCCACGGAGTCCCGAAGAGACCCGGAGGGGGGCCTCAGGGGGCCCACACCATACGGCGGCGCGCACGTCCTCCCCCCCTTGGCTGCGCCAGGGGGTGGTGTGGGGCCCCTAGGCCTCCACCGCCTCTGCCCTTTCGCCTATTTAATCCCCCCGAGACGTAAACCCTAAAGATATCCCACCTTTTCCCGGGAAACACCCGAGGCTGCCGTCACCGTCATCCCGAGATCGGGAGGGTTCTGGAGCTCTCCCCGGCAGCCTACCGGAGGGGGAAATCATCACCGGAGGGGTCTACACCACCATTCCCTCCGCCGAAGTGATGCGTGAGTAGTTCATCCCTAGACTACAGGTCCATAGCAGTCGCTAGATGGTTGTTCTCTCCACTTTGTACCTCAAGTTTAGATTTTGTGAGATGCCTATCATGTTCAAGATCATGTTTATGTAATGCTACATGTTGTGTTTGCTGGGATCTGATGAATGTTGAATGTTATGTCTTCTGATTATCAATCTATCATGTTATATTCATGCTTATGTTATTTATGATCTTGCATGCTCTCCGTTATTAGTGGATGCTCTTGCCAAGTAGATGCCAGTAACTCCAAGAGGGAGTATTTATGCTCGATAGTGGGTTCATGCCTCCTTTTCATCTGTGCTCGAGTGACAGAAACGTGACGGATGGAGGATGCGTTGTTGCCATTAGGGAGAAAACAACAATTCTTTGTCTAAGGATGATGTTATTGTTTACATTACACACTTTGCTTACTGCGATTATCTGTTGCTTGCAACTTAATGCCCAACGTTTGTTCGGATGATATCCGGAGGGTGGATTTTTAGTCATAGATGCAGTTGGATAACGGTCTATGTATCTTGTTGTAATGACCTCATGAATCATATAATAATCTTTATGTCTTGAATATGCACTATGGTGCAGCCTTCATTTCTGTCAATTGCCGAGCTGTAATTTGTTCACCATATTTGTTATTTATCTTTCACGGAGAGACACCACTAGTGAACTGTGGACCCCGGTCCTTTTTCCTCATACTGATAAAACACGTACTGCTTTCATACTGCTGCTACTGCTTTCATACTATTTTTATACTGTTTTCCACACCATACGTTTAACCTCTTTTTGTTCAGCAAAACCGGTGAGATTGACAACCTCATTGCTATGTTGGGACAAAGTGATTTGATTGTGTTGTGTAGGTTCCACGTTGCTGCTGAACCGGTAGTGCGCCCTGCCACCTCAGCTGCATCAACCTTCAGAGATTGCTTGTCCTCCTACTGGTTGATTCAACCTTGGTTTCTTTTATGAGGGTAAACTTGCTGCTGCACTCTTCACACCTTGCACTTGGGGTCTACCAACGTTAGTCATCATCCTCCACCTCCGCCTTCCGTCCCCAAATCGGGAGATGCGGAAACCTCCACCCGTGTCGTAGAAGACGTAGGGGCCGGAGCAGTTGCCGGAGGTGAAGAAGATGATGAAGGGGATTCCGGCAATTGGAGCCAGTGCAACATCGCACTGGTTCTGATGAAGAGTTTGGAGAAGGACGTCTTTGTCTCCAAAGACAAATTGCAGGTGGAAAATGACGACACCGAGCCAATGCCGAATGACGGGGAACGGGTCGTCCTCGCCTCCCACGTCTTGAGAGGTATGGGGTTTCCGCCATCCGCCTTCTTTCTCTAGGTTCTCCAACACTACGGGGTTCAACCCCATAACTTGCCTCCAAACTCTATTCTTTACATTACCGGCTTCCAGGCTTTATTCGAAGGATACTTAGGTATAGAACCTAGGTTAGATTTCTTCCAATATTGCTTTAGTGTGAAGCGAAAACACCTTAGACGGTATCCTTCCGGTCCGTGGGACCATATCATTCAACCTACACAGATACATGGAGATATGGTTCCCAAAGATAAAAACCTCAGAATTCGTCAAATTCTGGATGGTTTCCCTTTTCTATCATCTAGACATCCCATATCCTAGAAAGGGTACGGGAATTCGGCCTTTTGAAAATTCCTCCACCACTCTCAAAGACAACTGGGCCGTGGACGCGGTCCAGGTTCTTCCTCTGGACCTTTTGCGGATCAAAAGGTGGATAGCCAAATTGGTCGTCTCTTCCCTTCCACTCACTGGCATGGACACTGTCCTTTGCTGGCTCAGAAGAAGAATTCAGCCTCTTTCCTTCCGCGGCGGCCGCCTTCTCAGCGAGTATACGGGTTCGGACGATGCTATGAGGGTGACCAAATCGGCTATATCCGAGAAAGCTTTCAAGAAACACGCCAACCATTTGGTGGCCACTCGTGATCAATACGAGGAAAGCCTGCCAATGTTCAACGCGGAGAACCCTCCGCCCAAGGTATGCATTATTTTTCTGCCTTTTGGGAAAGTTTTCATACTTTGCTTTTCACAAATGTATACTAACAACTTATCCATGTTTTGGAAGCTTGAGACTCTCATAGAGGATCAACTTGTCTCTACATAGGAGGAGGCAGAACTGAAAGCCCGCTTTTTAGCGGTAGGTGGACGGAAACGCAAGAAAATTCATGCGTCCACCGAGGTTATTGATCTTGACGGGGTTCCCGTCGCCACTTCCAGGTAATTCATTACTTTGCATACTCTCCTTTTTTCGTTGCGCAAGATTTTTCTCTCCGAGTCTTATTCCCGACTTTTCTTCCTTTGCAGCCTTTCTCTTGTCTCATTGAAGGGAAACCGCCGGAAGAAGAAGAAAGTCACCACTCGCAGGGAAGCAAAGCCTTCCCCTGCCACTGTCCCAGACACACCAATGGCGGGCGGAGCAGGGGACCATTCTGCTCCCCTGGAAGAGTTCAACTTCCCCCTCCCCAGCCAGTCCAGCCAGCCTGAGGCGCTCACTCCGGATGCGCGGGAAAGGGCGGCACCGTTTGAGGAAGCGGGCCCTTCTCTCGTCAAAATCGACGAGGAAATTCCGTATTTTGACCAGAAATTCAAGGTAAAGCAAGAAGCGTGCTTCGACGAGAGCGAGTTTATGCATTCCTGGGCAAGAAATCAGTTTGTCCGAGCCCCCTTGATTCGTCCTTGGCCAAAATGCAGCTTAATTGTTCGAAATAATTACACTTTCTCACCTCGGCAGGTCATCTAAGACGGAATCCACCATATGGGAATTTCCTTCTCGGAATATTCCAAGGAATTCTGCGAGATGCTCTCTGGGCTGCAAAAGATGAGCCAGGTAAAACTCCAGCCCCAAGTATTAAGACAAATGTATTCTTTCTGTTTTAATACTTTTTAGGATTTCATGGTTATCTTTTGTATCTCAATCAACCTTCCCTTTGTATTCTTTCAGCAAATTGCTGAAAACATCAATATGGAGGTTTTCGATAAACTCATGGTGAAGAATAAAGAGGTGAAAGCCCTCCTTGCTATCACTAGTGAGAAAGAGTCGGAAGTTGCCGAGCTTCACAATCAGTTTAAGGAGAATGCTGGTAAGTAGGTTATACATTCCTTGTCTTTAATTTCTATCTTGAGAGTTTTTTCCTTTAAGTACTTCCGCGTTAAAATCGTTTGCCTTCTTTTCATTTCAACCTTACTGGCTGAAGCTAGGCAAGCAGTTGCAGATGCTAGAAATGCTTATCAGCTCCGCGACGAGAACTTGGAGCTTCACAAAATCAATGTGAAGCTGCAAAAAGATTTGGAGGAAAGCCAGCTTGCACTGGGTTTGTCCGAATCTCAGCTTACGTCCCAAGCCGAGAAAGATAGGAAAACCATCTAAGACCTGGAGGCTTCTCTCCATCTCCGGCTTGAAATCACCGAGATGGATAAAATCCTTGGTAAGTTTAGCACCTTTACCAGTATTCTAATTCATGTTAAATTCATACTTTTCATCTGAATGCTTATCTTATATTTGCTCTTTTGTTCTTTGCAGCAGAAGGCGATCCTTCTTCCTCCCGGATCGACCGCATCCGACTCCTCCAGTCTTTCGTGTTAAAATGAAGGAAGTCGGAATGCAGCTTATTAATAAGTTCCTTCCAGATAAGAAGGACGAGTACTCAAACTTGGAGAAGCTGCATGAAGCCATCGCTGAGGTTGTCGACCAACGCGAAAGCTGGATGAAGTCTGCCGCCGCGGTGGAGTGCGTATGGCCTTAGCGCTCCTTAAAATGCACTACCATATCGCGAAGTCCTGGCGCATCGCCACTGGCATTCCTCAGGGATACTCTGAGGCGCAAAGGGCAGAGGTTTTTTACTCCATAAAAGGGCATTCTTCCGAGATTGCTAGGATGGTCTCCATGACCACTTTTTACCCGGAGGAAGAGATTCCGGCCACTCTGGAAAATCCGAGTGAAGGTGATGATGAAGACGACGATGACAATTACAACTTTGTCAATGCCGTCTGAATCCAAGTCCTGCAATGCTGGAGGCCGATAAAATTCATTACTGGTTTTTACAATGGCATATCCATATGTAATGCATTCTATATTTTTTATGAACAATTTATGCTTCTATAGTTGTAAATATCTTTGCAAGTTTAAATTTGTCTCCTTGTCTTTTAAGTTCTATGGTTTGTATGCTTTAACTTTTCTTAGTGTTTGAGTGATTCCAAAAGCATGAAATATTCACGCCGAGCAACCGGGTTAAGTAACCAATCAGTCTGAACTCGGAATCATGAGTCATACTTTAGTACTTTACTTACTAATCCAGTGACCCCGCAAAACAAACAATCATATAATACTTAAGGAAATAAGAATCTAAGGGTATGAACTCCAGGAACGCACGCACAATCTGGTGTTCAGTAGCCTTTTTAGGCGAAAATCATCCAGTTTTTTTAACTCCGAGCACACAGGCAAAATTTGGTTTAACATTGAAGCAAATTGAAAGATCATTGGGAAATAGATAAGATGGAACATGCTTTAACCGTAAAGATAGAAAAGATAATTTGCATGCTTTTCCTAAGAACTTTATTTCATGATCTCAATAACGTTTACATAGAATTGGATTGGGTATGGAAAGGATGTAGCTGCTGGATGCTCCAGGGTCTGTTTGTCTCTCCTAGTTCTACATCTATGCTTCTTTTCCTCTTGCGATTTGAATTTTTTGGGTCATCTTCAGTATCCCGAATATCTGCAAGGCAATATGAGCCTTTTTCATAGTTTTGCTAATGACGAACGGTCCTTCCCAGATTGGGGCTAACTTCTGCTCTCTTTCTTGCACCAACCTTAGCACTAAATCGCCTTCTTCGAAAGAGCGATGTTTGATTTTCTGGCTATGGTATCGCCGCAAACCCTGCTGATAAATGGCATATTTTTGTAGCACAAGATCTCATTCTTCTTCTAAAAGATTGATGGCATCCTTTCGCGCACTTTTGGCATCCGTCTCATCGTGTGCCTGCACTCTAGGGCTATCATGGATCATGTTCGTTGGAAGTACTACTTCTGCACCATAAACCAGGAAAAAGGCATTTGCCCCGTTGATCTATTCGGTGTTGTTCGTATGCTCCAAAGCACAGAAGGCAGTTCTTCTACACATGCTCCAACTGCTCTATGAAGAGGGGATTCGAGTATTGGGCATATACCTTGCAAGATTGAACTATTCATACATTCAACCTATCCATTGGATTGTGCGTGTGCCACTGATGCAAGATCAACGTGAATTCCCGTTTGCCGGTAATTTTTTTCCAGCTCTCCAATTGAAAAGTTAGTTCTGTTATCCGTGATTATGCTATGTGGGACGATGTATCTCATTACTATGTCTATGATGAAGTTTCTAGCAGTCACACCGTCAAGTTGTTTGATGAGTTTAGCTTCCACCCACTTGGTATACTTATCCACTGCAACGAGTAGATGTGTGAGTCCGCCTCTTGAAGTTTTGAATGGCCCCATCATATCTAGCCCCCAGACCACAAATGGCCATGTTATAGGGATAGTCTTGAGTGCTTGAGCCAGCATATTTGTCTGCTTGGCGTAATACTGACATCTGGCACATGTGTTTACTATGTGCTATGCATCATTCTTGGTTGTAAGCCATAAAAACTCTGCACGAAATGATTTTTTAACTATGCTTTTTGACTGAGCATGATGTCCGCAATCTCCGGCATGAATTTCTTGAAGGATTTGTCGTCATTCTTCCAATGAAATACAACGCTGTAAAATTCCGATAGTACTCGTTTATAAGGCAACCATTAATTACAATGTATCCTTTGCATCGGTGTTTTATCTTCCTTTGCAATACTTTGTCTGATCCATCCGGGAACTTCTGATCTACTAAGAAGTTTAAGTATGGTATTATCTGATGTTGGCAATGGCGACAAAAATTCCTTGCAGAAATTCCTATGTGTTGGGAACCCCAAGAGAAGGGTGTGATGAGTTCAGCGGTAAGAATTGCCCTCAGTTAAGAACCAAGGTTATCAATTTAGTAGGAGAAAGAGGATCTTCCGAAAGGTTGATGCCACTGACGGTGGTTATGGCTCACCGGTGTCAGCAACAACGCGGAACCTGCACACAATACAGCCAAAATACTTTGTCCCAACGGTACAATGAGGTTGTCAATCTCACTGGTCTTGCTGAAAACAAAGATTAGACGTATAGTGTGGAAAATAATGTATGCTTGCAGTAAGTAAAGAAAGCAGGAAATTGTAGTGGTTTGTTTAACAGTGTAGGAAAATGGACCGGGGTTCATAGGTTCACTAGTGGTGTCTCTCCATAAAAGATAGCATGCTGGATGAACAAATTACAGTCAGGCAATTGAAATATAAAGGTTGCACCGTAGTGCACATTCATGACATGATGACTACTATGATATTTAGTGCGGGCATTACAACAATATACATAGACCGTAATCCAACTGCATCTATGACTAATAATCCACCCTCAGGTTATTATCCAAACCCCCTTAGGTATTAAGTTGCAAGCAACAGATAATCGCATTAAGAAATGTGTGTAATGTAAGCAATGATTGTACACGCGGGCGCTCACACCGCTGTTCTCTCCCTGGTGGCAACAGCACATCCTCCCCCGTCAAGTTTCTGTCACTCGAGCACATGCAAAAAGGAGGCATGAACCCACTATCGATCATAAATACTCCCTCTTGGAGTCACTAGCAACTACTTGGCCAGAGCAACCACTAGCAAAGGAAAGCATGCAAGATCACAAATAACATATGCAATAAAGACCATAATCAACTTTGCATAAGTTCAATATTCATCGGATCCCAGCAAACACAACACATAGAGTTACATAAGAACAATCTCGATCATGGTAGACAGCTCATGAGATCTAAGCATGGAGGCAAAGGAGGAGAGGACAACCATCTAGCTACTGCTATGGACCCGTAGTCCAAGGATGAACTATTGACGCATCACTCCGGAGGCAGGCATGGTGATGAAGAGGCCTCCGATGATGATCTCCTCTCCGCAGGGTGCCGGGAGACAACTTTAGAAACCCCCTGATCTAGGGTTGACGACGACGGCGGCTGCGGAACTCTTCGAGGATTTTTGATCAGGTGTCTAGGGTTTTCCATCCGGGGGTATAAATACGCAAAAGGGAAAAGGCGGTGGAGCCCTGGGGGCCCCACACCAACCCCTGGCGCGGCCAAGGGGGGGCGCCACCCCATGGTGTGGGCCCCCTGGTGCCCATATTTGACTCCTCTTCGGTCTTCTGGATGCTTCCGGGGAATATAGGAACTTCGGGATTTGTGGGGTCCAATTCCGAGAATATTTCCAGAAAAACCTTTTCTGAAATAAAAAACAGCAGAAAACAGGGAACTGGCACTTGGCATCTTGTTAATAGGTTAGTCCCGGAAAACGTGTAAAATGACATAAACAGGGGAGAAAACATGTAGCAATTGGCATAATATCATCATGGAGCATCAGAAATTATAGATACGTTGAAGACGTATCAAGCATCCCCAAGCTTAGTTCCTGCTCGTCCTCGAGTAGGTAAACGATAAAACACAATAATTTCAGAGGTGACATGCTACTAACATAAACTTGATCATAAAAATGTAAAAGCATATGTAAGCTGAGATCATAGAACTTTTAACACAAACATGGTAAATAGAACTTTAATAATAAAGCATAGAATTCACTTTGCATTATGAGAAGTATCTCAAATAAAAGTTCATGAATAACAATGCAAACAAAGATATATGTTTGTTTCAAGTATAGAGAAACATAAATCAATGCCTCAAATGGCAAAGTGATATTTCGCTAGTCGTTAAGAGTGGGGCAACACATAAATGCCAGGATACCTTCAAAGTTCATGAGGAAGACTAGAAAAAATAATTTGAGAACAAATAATAACACATCATGAATCAATTAATAATGTTTCTGGAAAAATGCACATAAAACTCAGAATGGCAAAAATGCTCTCTCAACTGTGCATAAAGTTAGAAGATGGAGACTCAACATAAAACTAAAAGAAAGGCCCTTCGTAGAGGGAAGCAGGGATCACTCATGTGCTAGAGCTTTTTATATTATTAAACAGAGGTATTAAAAGTTTGACACTCCCCCCATACATCTTTCACAAACCATGGCTAACCGAATCTTCGGGTGCCTGCCAACAATCACATACCATGTAGGAGTGTCTATTTTTTAGAGAGGTGTATGCTTATGTCAACGAATGGTAAACAGAAAATACATTACGTCACAAGCCAACTATAATTCACAAGAGCAGCTCCCATAGAAGGATGCATCTGGGTAGAAGGTCATCCCTCTTTCTCTTTTGTTTACACAATTATGCTTTGACTGATAAATCATGGGCAAAAATAGTGAAGAGATTTTGTGTGTATTAATTTGGGGCTTGGCACCCCGCTGCCAGCTCTTCTATCATTTGGATAAGTGGATGAAGCCACTAGTCTAGGGTGTGAAATCCAATCAACAAGTGAGATAAAGATTCTCTATTTACGTCCTCATGAGCAAAAGCAGGAACACAAAGTAGGAGTTATTTTGAAGGTTTTAAAGGTAACACATGAACAATTTACTTGGAGTGGCAGTTAAATATCACATGTAGGTAGGTATGGCGGACACAATGGAAAACTTGGTTTTAGGGAGTTGGATGCACAAGTAGAGCTCGTACTCAGTACAGGTGGAGGCTAGCAAAAGACTAGGAGCGACAAGTCAAGAGAGCATAAGAGCCATAATCATGCATAGCGACATAAAAATCATTAATTAAAGCATAAGAGGTATCAAAACTTCAAATACTAAATGATCATAGAGGCTATTAGTGACTGGTTCGTAGTCATAAACATGGCGTGAGCATGCGCCAAGTCAACCAAATACAACATTCGAAAGAGAATACCATAAATTTATGCTTCGGTATGACAAGAACAACTCATGAATCTTTCAATGGCACATTAAAAACTCTCAGCTATTTGAGGCTAATCATGCTACTCGATAACCACAAGGCTTTAAAACTAAAATAACATCTAGCATGATATTAAAAAGTTCTATCCACAGTCTATACAAGCTTCTACTTGCACCGTTAAAGATTCTACTTTAAACAGTAGTTTCCTCTCCCAACAAGCACCATACAAGATATGTTTTAACAAAAACTCTCCAAATGCTACAGCAAGCAAACATGAGAGTACTCACATAACACTACTAAAACTAACAGCTCTTGATAAGAGTTGCATGCAAAACAGGAGCTAAATAAATGCAGCAGCCAGACAAAGATTAAGAATACAAAGTATTCCCATGAAAAAGCGGAGTGTGTCACTCTCCAATAAAAGAATTCTGGGGTCCAACCAAGCTTATTGCAAAAATAAAAACAAACTGAAAGAAAAAATAAAAGACGCTCCAAGTAAAGCACATAAGATGTGACCGAATAAAAATATAGTTTCACTAGAAGTGACCTGATAATTTGTTGATGAAGACGGGGATGCCTTGGGCATCCTCAAGCTTAGACGCTTGAGTCTCCTTGGAATTTTCTGGGATGTACCACCGGGGCATCCCCAAGCTTAGGCTCTTCACTCTTCTTGATCACGTCATATCATCCTCTTCTCTTGACCCTTGAAAACTTCCTTCACACCAAACTTCTCACAATCTTCATTAGCAACGTTAGTGCAATCGAAATAATAAATTCACATGGTTCAGTTTCAACACAAGCCTAACACTCATGAACACATTAACTACTTTCACAACTTTGTTTAAAACTCTTTTTCTCAAAAGAACACAAAAAGAAAGCGATTAAGATGCAAATGCAATTATTGGCAGAAATCTGTCAAAACAAGACAATAGGTAAAGATGATTTTTTTAGAAAATCTTCTGTTGCTCAAATAAAAAGTGTTAAACTAAGAAAAGTTGCGTATATAGCCCAGGATTACGCACAAAACAACTCAGGTCATTTTGAATTTTCTGTGATTTTATACGAAATTAAGAGTGGACAACATAAATCTATTTCCTGCGCAGAAATCCGAAATATAGCCTCAACTTTCCACTAGAGACTTTACTTGGCTCACCAAAAACACAAAAGAAAAGATACAACAGGGTTTCTAAGGAAATAGACAACACCCAGGTGCAAATAAAACAAAAGAAAACGAAGGAAAACGGGTCGAAAACGGAGAAATAAAACGGGTTGTCTCCTGGTAGCGTTTTTCTTTAACGCCTTTTAGTTAGGAATAGAAAGCAACTCAAGTATTTTCAAATGAAGAAGAAAACTTAAGCTTAGAAATCTCCTCAACAATGAATTGTATTTCATCTATAGAATTTTAGATGTCCTTTTATCAGCACTTTTAGGCACACTACTTTCATCAAATGGGTTTGCAAGAACAATCCAATCAAAATTCTTTTCTAGAGCTCCATGCATTCCTACCAATTTAAAGGGTATTGGTATTTTAATTTCCTTATCATTAGCATTTCCTTATCTACACGTGAGCTTGACATCTCAAATCGGTTAAAAACTTTTCTAGCCTCAATGGCAACATCACCAAATTCTTCAAACAAAGTTTCTAGAATAAACTCTCCTTTTTCGCTATCCTTAATGTTATCAAGGTTTAGGAACATTTGTTCTATTATGGGATTAAGGTTGACAAACCTAGCTTCCAGCATACGAACTAGAGATGATGCGGCGGTTTCATAATCTGGAGCAAGTTTAGCTAAGGATCTGATGTAGCCCACCCAACTCCACCAAGTGCACCGATGACAAGATCACGCGCAAAGGCCATCCAAGATAAGGTGAACTCGCTCCTCTCGTTCTATGCTTTCGGTCATGTGGAGAATGGTGCGCTACCTCATGGTTCCACACTTTGCGTACTCAGGTTCAAACCCACCACGGAGGCCCCGAAAAGCACCCAAAATGATGCGCAAGAAGATACGAAGGAGGGAGGAAGAAACGGCATCGCAATCGGAGTCCCGACGGAGAAGATAGGGGGAAAGGAGTCCCTCCCGGCCTCGGGGGCCGGCCAGGCCGGCCTCATCCCCCCCTAGGCCGGACCCCCAACAGAGGCAGCCGGCCTAGAGGCCGACCTCCCTCCTCCCCACCCCGGCCCCAGGCCGAGCACCCAACAGAGCCAGCCGGCCTGGGGGCCGGCCTGCCTCCTCCCCACCCCGGCCCCAGGCCGGCCTCCCCCTCCAGGCGCCCACCCTGGCCCCAGGCCGGGTTCCAGGCCGGCCAGGCCGGCCCCCAGGCCGAGGTGGACCCGAAAATGGCCGCAAATGACCCGTTTTCACCCCCGGTTTCACCTGCTTCGACCCCCGGCTATATAAGGACGACCCCGAGCTAGATCTAGGTTTTTAGAGTTGACTTTAGAACATTTGGAGCTCAGCTCTCTTGTATCCCTCTTTGAGGAACTACTCCTCCGGTGTGTACCGAGGAACGTATGAAGGCTACTCCTCCGACTTCGTCGAGGATCGTATCAAGGCACATCCCAACTACTTGTCCTCTCCCTATCGGGTTTCAGTCAAGAGTTGTCCAATCTTCCTCTCGTTATCTTGAGGTTCTATTGGCGTAGTGGTACCGGCTACGGGTGTGAGACGGTTTGTATCAAGGTGAGTTCAGTTGGATCGATTGTTCCGTAGGCGGCCCTCGGGGCTTAGTTGACGGGAAGTTGGATCTTTCGGTTCTTGCGATTTATCCCGATTTGTGTGTTGCCCCTCGTTCCCCCACGATTCCCCTCGATCTCCCATCTCGTGTTCTTACCGTTCTTCGTGTTCTTCGTTCGCTCTTCGTCGATTCGTGAAGATCGGGCCAATCTAGGAGTCCAACTCCATATCATCTGGTATCCAGAGCTAGATTGACACAAATCCGACACCCCATACCCTCCCCTACCACCAATTTTTCTTCTATCCACCATAAATTCGAAAATTTCACAAAAATAGCCACAAAGGGATTTCGACCGATCTATTGATTCGTTGAGTTTTTCGTGGTTTTGCTTCACAGATTTGTTGCCAAATACCATTCCCCATCTTTCCATTCAGCCACTTTTCCCAAATTCGCCCAAAAAATTTCTTGATTTTGAAGGAATTTCGAATTTGAGCCAAAATCTCAGAAAATCTCAGCTCTTCGATTTCCCGACAGATTTTGAAACTTGTTTTTCTTTGTCGTTTTTTATCCGAATTGAGTGCAACAAAGTGCTACGCGACGCGCAAGACATCACCTACGCTTCCACATCAACGGTTCGCCACGACATCGACTCCCCCACGGCCGCAAGTCCGTGATCATCAATAAGAGAGGTATAACTTGCTTCCGCTTGCACCACCCCATCCCATTGTGTTACTTACCTATCGGACTAGTTCTCTTTACACCGCTTGGCATCGCATTTGTGGCATCGAGAGTGCGAAGTTAGCGCTTGTGAGATTAGCTACGAGTAGGCATTGGCACTTTGGAATCCATCAAAAAGAGAAAATCAAATAAAGATAGAAAAAGAGAAAATAGAAAAAGAAGCCAAAGGATCGGTGCCAATTGCTTTCCATTGTAGGAACGTGTAGCATTGCGTCGCAAAAGAGAAAGAGTGACCGATTGCCACGGTGCGAATCTTGTTGCCTTTTCAAATTTGCGGTTTGAGCTAGCGTCCTCTTTGAGTTAGTGTGGCATTGAGCATTAGTCTATGTTAGGTTCATTTCGGTCTTCGCTCGTCCATTGGTCGCACTAACCCCACTTTTCCCTTGCGTGTGTGTGTGTTCCACCATATTTCCATCATATAGGTTTGGTTTTTGTGCTAACTTTTCTTTGAATTTTCTCCACGATTGACAACAAACTTTTCTTCGGTTTTGTCGATTTTTCCTCGCCACTTTCCTAACCTATTTGCCTTCCATATAAAGTGTGTGTGTTGTCGTTTGCGGTTTCTTTCGATCTTTTTGGATTCGCTCTTGACATACCGCCCTACACCTAGGCTAGTCCACTAGCCTCAATACGACCAAGAAAGGTAACGTTGGGTAAGTGAGGCGTCCATTTCTTCAATATCACCCTTGTGTGTGTTTTTGAGATGGCTAGGGAAGGAGTATTCACAAGTCTGAGCTCGAAAGACGAAGGCAATCCATTCTACAACGACAATGCTTACGCCAACTTCGTCACCCACAATGACCACTTCCAACTCCACGAACTCGTCAAGGAAGGGTTGCAACTCTATGAGCGTCGACTCCAAGAGCAAGAGGCTCGATTGAATGATCAAATGACGCGCATCAACATCAATTTGGCCAATCTTGCCAATCGCCGTCATTCATCATCGTCCTCAAGGTCTCGTCGCTCAAGCCACCGCAATCAAGATCCTCACCAACCTCGTCGCCATGATCGCCACAATCTGGAGGAGGGTGGACAACCTCAACAACCACCACCTCCTCCCCCACACCCTCAACAACCTCCGCGACGAAATTGGTATGAGGATAGATCGCCATCACCACCACCTCGACATCGCCAAGGCCGTGGTGACCCTCTTCAACAACCGCAACGCCCGGACCTTCGACAACACCATCATCCTCCACCTCCACAAGGCCACGCTCAAGACTATGGCCACAATGATTTCGTGGAAGATGCTCGTCAACATCGAAGGCCGCCTAGGCGCCATGCGCGTCCCAACAACAATGACCACCAAGAACATGATCATCCTCAACACCCCCGAGATGAACAAGTGCTTCCGCAACACCCTCGCCAAGAACAAGAGCGTCCTCGACAACATCACAATGGCCATGATGATAGTGAACACCGTGAAGCTAGACTCCGTCACCACCAACCACCACCACCTAATGACCACCGGCGTCATCCTCCCCATCATGATCGCCAACGCCAAGACAATGAGGATGACCCCTATGATGATTCACCTCCCATTTATGATGAAGACCCCCATGAGCGCCAACATGAGCGTCCCCATCGTCCGCAAGAGGACAACAACATGAGTGCTCTTCGTTTCAATGTCCCCAAGTTCAATGGTGAGAATGATCCCGAAGACTATCTTGCTTGGGCTCTCAAGGTTGACAAGATCTTCGGCATTCACAACTTCACCGACAAGAAGATGGTTGCTCTAGCATCTTTGGAATTCTAAGGCTATGCACTCTTATGGTGGGATCGTCTACAAGCTGAACGACTCCACAATCGCATTGCTCCCATTGCCACTTGGAATGAGATGAAGCAATTCATGCATGCTCGATTCGTTCCTCCTCACTACCAGCGTGACCTCTTCAAGAAGCTTCAAGAACTTCGTCAAGGTGTGAAGTCCGTTGATGAGTACTACAAGGAAATGGAGACATATTTGATCCGCGCTCATGTGATAGAATCTCAAGAGCAAACAATGGCCTGTTTCCTCAATGGCCTCAACTATCCTATAAGGAAGATCGTCGAGTATCAACCGTATGACAACATTGTGGCCCTTGTCCACCAAGCTCTCAAGGCGGAACGCCAAATTGCGGAAGATCTCAAGTATAGCAAGCAAAAGGCTTTCTTCAACTCAAGACCATCATCCTCAACTCCAATGACACAAGTTCCTCCTCCAACTACCACCAAGAGCAACACTCGAGCCTCTAGTGCTCCCAACAAGTCTTCCCAACCATTCAAGAAGCAAGTGCCTCCCACCTCATCCTCAAGTGCTTCTCAAGTCAAGTCAAGCACTATTACTTGCTTCAAGTATGGTGGTAGTGGACACAAGTCCTTTGAATGTTCCAACAAGATGATCATGATTGTCAACCAAGACGGTGAACGTGATTCTATGAGCGAAGGCGAATACTATGCCTTACATCAAGTTGCTCTCAACTCTTTGGACGTCCCCAACGATGATGAAGAAAGTGTGTATTGCGATGAGGACAAGAATCCATCACTAGTGGTCACAAGAGTCCTCACTTCTTCTCCTCAAGATGAGCAATATCAACGGTGCAATCCCTTTCAAACAAGAGCCGGTATTGATGGCAAGTCAATCAAGGTCATCATCGATGGTGGAAGTTGCCACAACTTGGCTAGCTAAGAGCTTTGCGACAAACTTATATTACCTTACAAGCAACATCCTCATCCATACCATGTCCAATGGCTTAGTGACTCCGGTACCTTCAAGATTCAACACATGGTCACCGTGAATTTCAAGATTGGTCCCTATGAAGACATGGTTGATTGTGACGTTGTTCCTATGACCGTGTGTCATCTTCTTCTTGGTCGACCTTGGCAATACGACAAGAGTTCTATCCATGATGGGCGTACCAATCATTTGTTCTTCGTCCCATGTCTCCTAGCCAAGTGATCGCCGACAACGCCAAGACTCTTGCACGTAGACAAGAAGAGCTCAAATCTCGTGAGATGAGTGGTGAGAGAGTTATCCACCAAAAAGTGAGTGAGAGCCACAAGCCAAATATGAGTGGAAAAATTCCGAGTGATGCCAAAGGCTTTGCCTTACTTGCCACCAAAAGAGAGATACGAGAGCTAAGAGATGACCCAACCATACTTCACTTTGTCCTATTGTGCAAAGGGGAAGCACTTGACACTAACGACATGACAAATCTTCCTCCATCTTTGTTGCCTTTGTTGCAGGAATTTGAAGACGTCTTTCCCGATGAGCTCCCTCCGGGCCTTCCTCCCCTTCGAGGAATCGAGCACCGTATTGACCTCATTCCGGGCGCGCCCCTTCCAAACCGCGCTCCTTACCGCACCAACCCCGAGGAGACTAAGGAGATTGAGCGCCAAATCCAAGAGATACTAGAAAAAGGTTTTATTCGCGAATCCCTTAGCCCTTGTGCCGTGCCGGTTATCCTTGTTCCAAAGCAAGATTCTACTTCCCGCATGTGTATGGATTGTCGCCCTATCAATGCTATCCCCGTTAGATATAGACATCCTATTCCTAGGCTCGATGACATGCTTGATGAATTGAGTGGTGCTACTATCTTTTCCAAAATTGATCTTAAAAGTGGTTACCATGAAATTCGTATGAGTATAGGTGATGAATGGAAAACGGCTTTCAAAACAAAACTTGGCTTGTATGAATGGCTTGTTATGCCCTTTGGTCTTTCGAATGCCCCATCTACCTTCATGCGCCTCATGAATGAAGTCTTGCGTCCTTTCATTGGCAAATTTGTTGTGGTTTACTTTGACGATATTCTCATTTATAGCAAATCTTTGGAAGATCACCTTGATCATGTTTCACAAGTATTGTTGGCTCTTCGCAACGCAAAACTTTCCGCCAATCTTTCCAAATGTAATTTTTGCACCAACAAGCTTGTTTCCTTTGGTTTTGTGATCTCTTCCAATGGTATTGAAGTAGATAACAAGAAGATTGAGGCAATTAGGAATTGGCCCAACCCTACCTCCGTGGGTGAGATAAGGCGCTTTCATGGCCTTGCCGGTTTCTATCGCCGCTTTGTCAAAGATTTTTCAACTATTGCTTGCCCTTTGAATGAACTTACCAAAAAGAATGTACCTTTTATTTGGGGCAATGCGCAAAAAAAAGCTTTCGACACACTTAAGAAATGCTTAACCGAAGCTCCTTTGCTTGTCTTACCGGATTTTGAGAAAACTTTTGAGATTGAATGTGATGCTAGTGGTATAGGAATTGGTGGCGTTCTCATGCAAAACGGACGCCCCGTTGCTTACCATAGTGAAAAACTTGATGGTGCTAAACTCAATTACCCCATCTATGATAAGGAACTTTTTGCTTTGGTTAGAGTGCTAGAAGTTTGGCAACACTACCTTTGGCCAAAAGAATTTGTCATTCATTCCGATCACGAATCATTGAAATACTTGAAAAGCCAAACCAATTTGAACAAGAGGCATCCTAAGTGGGTTGAATTCATTGAATCTTTTCCTTATGTCATTAAGTACAAGAAAGGTAAAGAGAATGTGGTAGCCGATGCCTTGTCTTGGAAAGAATGCCTTCTTACACGTCTTGACATGAATGTGATTGGTTTGGATGAGATCAAAGACTTATATGCTTCCGATGCTTTCTTTGGTCCTATATTTGAGAAATGCTTGCCTAACCGAGGTTTCGATGATTACTATCTTCACAAAGGTTTCTTGTTTAAGGCTAACAAATTGAGTATCCCCGAGTCCTCTCTTCGTTTGTTGTTATTGAAGGAATCACATGAAGGAGGCCTCATGGGACACTTTGGACGCGACAAGACCTATGCCATGCTCTCTACCAACTATTATTGGCCCAAAATGAAGCATCAAGTTGAGAGACACGTCAAGAGATGTTCTACATGCCTCCGAGCTAAGTCCACTTCCGACCCCCATGGTCTTTACATGCCATTACCTATCCCACACGCACCTTGGAGTGATATTAGCATGGACTTTGTGTTAGGCCTTCCACGAACTAAAACCAACATGGATTCAATCTTTGTAGTTGTGGATCGTTTCTCTAAGATGGCACATTTCATTCCTTGCAACCGAACCGACGATGCTTCACATTTTGCTACTTTGTTTTTCATAGAAATTGTGTGTTTACATGGTGTACCTACTTCCATTGTCTCGGACCGCGACGTCAAGTTCACCTCCTACTTTTGGAAGACGTTGATGGCCAAGCTCGGCGTCAACCGCACACTCTCTTCACTACTTCGAGCATTGATCAAGCCCAACTTGAAGAATTGGGAGGAATGCATCCCACACGCCGAGTTCGCCTACAACCGTGCTCTCCATCAAGCTACCAAGAAGAGTCCCTTCGAGATCGTCTACGGCTTCAACCCCAACACCGCCCTCAACATACTCCCTTTGCCTCTACGCGAGTGAGAAAACATGGACATCGACAAGTGCACCGACTACATCAAGAAGCTACACGACTCCACAAGAGCTACGCTTGAGAAGCATTCCGAGCACCGAGCCTCTATCATGAACAAGAACAAGAAACCCATGGTGTTCCAAGAAGGTGACCTCGTGTGGCTAGACTTGAACAAGGACCGGTTCTCCGAAGAGCGCAACTCCAAGCTCAAGCCAAGAGGTGACGGTCCCTTCAAGGTCATCAAGCGCATCAACAACAACGCCTACAAGCTCGACTTACCGCAATCCAAGTACCTCGTCCACAACTCCTTAAATGTCAAGGACCTCTCTCCCTTCCATGGATACCAAAGTGATGAAGACGACGCCGAGTCGAGGTCGACTCTTTTTCAAGGGGGGGAGATGATGTAGCCCACCCAACTCCACCAAGTGCACCGATGACAAGATCACACGCAAAGGCCATCCAAGATAAGGTGAACTCGCTCCTCTCGTTCTATGCTTTCGGTCATGTGGAGAATGGTGCGCTACCTCATGGTTCCACACTTTGCGTACTCAGGTTCAAACCCACCACGGAGGTCCCGGAAAGCACCCAAAATTATGCGCAAGAAGATACGAAGGAGGGCGGAAGAAACGACATCGCAATCGGAGTCCCGGCGGAGAAGATAGGGGGAAAGGAGCCCCTCCCGGCCTCGGGGGCCGGCCAGGCCGGCCTCATCCCCCCCCCTAGGCCGGACCCCCAACAGAGGCAGCCGGCCTGGAGGCCGGCCTCCCTCCTCCCCACCCCGGCCCCAGGCCGGGCACCCAACAGAGCCAGCCGGCCTGGGGGCCGGCCTGCCTCCTCCCCACCCCGGCCCCAGGCCGGCCTCCCCCTCCAGGCGCCCACACTGGCCCCAGGCCGGGTTCCAGGCCGGCCAGGCCGGCCCCCAGGCCGAGGTGGACCCGAAAATGGCCGCAAATGACCCGTTTTCACCCCCGGTTTCACCTGCTTCGACCCCCGGCTATATAAGGACGACCCCGAGCTAGATCTAGGTTTTTAGAGTTGACTTTAGAACATTTGGAGCTCAGCTCTCTTGTATACCTCTTTGAGGAACTACTCCTCCGGTGTGTACCGAGGAACGTATCAAGGCTACTCCTCCGACTTCGTCGAGGATCGTATCAAGGCACATCCCAACTACTTGTCCTCTCCCTATCGGGTTTCAGTCAAGAGTTGTCCAATATTCCTCTTGTTATCTTGAGGTTCTATTGGCATAGTGGTACCGGCTACGGGTGTGAGACGGTTTGTATCAAGGTGAGTTCAGTTGGATCGATTGTTCCGTAGGCGGCCCTCGGGGCTTAGTTGACGGGAAGTTGGATCTTTCGGTTCTTGCGATTTATCCCGATTTGTGTGTTGCCCCTCGTTCCCCCACGATTCCCCTCGATCTCCCATCTCGTGTTCTTACCGTTCTTCGTGTTCTTCGTTCGTTCTTCGTCGATTCGTGAAGATCGGGCCAATCTAGGAGTCCAACTCCATATCAGGATCTATCCTCGAATTCTTTGTGCTTACTAACATAATTAAAGAGCTCTCCAATATTATCTTTCCCAATTATATCACCGCTACCTATTGGTACATCTTTCAAGGTAAACTTGGGTAGAATCATGATTAGAGATTAAACTAAGAACAGAAAAGAAAAAAAAATAACAACTATAAAGTAAACTATTTTTTTGTTTTTGATATAAAGAAGCAAAACAAGACAAAAATAAAAACAAGACAATAAAAACCATAAAGAGGTTGAGAGTGAGAGACTCCCCTTGCCAGAAGAATTCTTTCTCCCCGGCAACAGCGCCAGAAATTCCTTGGTGCTGGCAATGGCAACAGAAATTCCTTGCAGAAATTCCTGTGTGTTGGGAACCCCAAGAGGAGGATGTGATGAGTGCGGAGGTAAGAATTTTCCTTAGTTAAGAACCAAGGTTATCAATCCAGTAGGAGAAAGAGGATCTTCGGAAGGTTGATGTCACAGACGGTGGAGATGGATCACCGGTGTCAGCAACAACGCGGAACCTGCACACAACACAACCAAAATACTTTGTCCCAACGGTACAGTGAGGTTGTCAATCTCACCGGTCTTGCTGAAAACAAAGATTAGACATATAGTGTGGAAAATAATGTATGCTTTCAGTAAGTAAAAAAGCAGGAAATTGTAGTGGTTTGTTTAATAGTGCAAGAAAATGGACCGGGGTTCATAGGTTCACTAGTGGTGTCTCTCCATAAAAGATAGCATGCTGGGTGAACAAATTACAGCTAGGCAATTGACAAATAAAGGTTGCACCGTAGTGCACATTCATGACATGATGACTATATGATATTTAGTGCGGGCATTACAACAATATACATAGACCGTAATCCAACTGCATCTATAACTAATAATCCACCCTCAGGTTATCATCCGAACCCCCTTAGGTATTAAGTTGCAAGCAACAGATAATCGCATTAAATAATGTGTGTAATGTAAGCAATGATTGTACACGCGGGCACTCACACACGCTTGTTTCTCCCTAGTGGCAACAGAACATCCTCCCCCGTCACGTTTCTGTCACTCGAGCACATGCGAAAAGGAGGCATGAATCCACTATCGAGCATAAATACTCTCTCTTGGAGTCACTAGCAACTACTTGGAGAGAGCAACCACTAGCAACGGAAAGCATGCAAGATCACAAATAACATATGCAATAAAGACTATAATCAACTTGGCATAAGTTCAATATTCATCGGATCCCAGCAAACATAGCACATAGAATTACATAAGAACAATCTCGATCATGTTAGGCAGCTCACGAGATCTAAACATTGAGGCATAGGAGGAGAAGACAACCAGCTAGCTACTGCTATGGACCCGTAGTCCAAGGATGAAATACTCACGCATCAATCCGGAGGCAGGCATGGTGATGAAGAGGCCTCCGGTGATGATCTCCTCTCCGGCAGGGTGCTGGGAGACAGCTTCAGAACCCCCCTAATCTAGGGTTGACGACGACGGCGGCTGCGGAAATTTTCGGGGTTTTCTGATCAGGTGTCTAGGGTTTTCCATCCGGGGGGAATAAATAGGCGAAAGGGCAAAGGCAGTGGAGCCCTGGGGACCCCACACCACCTCCTGCCGCGGCCAAGGGGGGCGCCACCGCATGGTGTGGCCCCCCTGGTGCCCGTCTTCGACTCCTCTTTGGTCTTCTGGATGCTTCCGGGGAATCTAGGAACTTTGGGATTTGTGGGGTCCAATTCCGAGAATATTTCCAGAAAACTCTTCGCTGAAATAAAAAACAGCAGAAAACAGGGAACTGGCACTTGGCATCTTGTTAATAGGTTAGTCCCGGAAAACGTGTAAAAATGGAATAAAGAAGGGAGAACATGTAGCAATTGGCATAATATCATCATGGGGCATCAGAAATTATAGATACATTGGAGACGTACATTGTCCAATCCGGGATTACGAGCATAACTTCTGTTGACTAGGATATTAGGGGATAATCAACATCTCCGCCTTTTATTGATGGTTCGTACAAATGTTGGACGAATACATCAGGTGGTAATGTTTTCACCCTTTCCAAGCCCATTCGGGCTAAATGATCCGCATTCCAGTTTTCTTCCCGTTTGACGTGATTTACCTCAAATCCTAGGAAGAAAATGGCGAATTCGTCGACAATTCTCCGTTATTCCGCCATTATGGGGCATTTAGCATCCCATGTCTGGTTAAGCTGATGCTCTACTAAATCCGAGTCACTATAGCATAGTATGCGTTTGACACCTATTTCTTTTGCAATATGCAAGTCATGAACTAGTGCTTCGTATTCTGCCACGTTATTACTGGCATTGAAGTGAATTTGAAGCACATACTCTATTTGGTCACCTTTTGGGGATTTAAGCACCACCCCTGCACCGATGCCTTCTTTCATTTTGGATCCGTCAAAATGCATTATCCAATATTCCGACTCCGGCATGGGCGTGTTTTCCATGGCTTCTGTCCAATTAGGTACGAAATCTGGCAACACCTGGGATTTGATTGCAGTCCGGGGTTGGTACTTAATGTCAAATGCAGCAAGTTCAATGCCCCATTTGGCCACTCTACCTGTTGCATCTGCATTGTTTATAATATCCCCTAGTGGTCATTTCTTACCATTGTTATGGAATGTCCTTGGAAATAATGGCGAAGTTTTCGAGATGCAAAACATACACCATATGCCAGCTTTTGATAATGTGGAAACTTTTGCTTTGAATCCGAGAATACTTCGCTGACGTAGTACACTGGGTGTTGATCTGGAATACTTTGTTCGTCTTTCCGTTTTTCCACAATTATCACTACACTGATAACCATGTTTGTTGCTGTTAAATACAATAACATGGGTTCTTTGTCTTTTGGGGATGCCAAAATTGGAGCTTTCATTAAAGTTTCCATTAGCTGAGCTAACGCTTTGTCTGCTTCTTCTGTCCACTCAAATTGGTCGTATTTCTTCAACAATTTGTATAATGGCAGAGCTTTATCGCCAAGCTGGCCTATGAATCGGCTTGTGGCCGCCGCGGAACCCGTCAATCGCTGGATATATTTTAGACATGTAGGCCTTTTGATCTCTGGGATTGCTTTGATCTTTTTCGGGCTTACTTCGATTCCTATGTGGGAAACAATAAAACCTAGAAGTTCTCCTGAGGGAACCCTGAATACGCACTTTAGTGGATTTAACTTCATTTTATAAGTGCGTATATTATCGAAGGTTTCTCATAGATCTTAAAGGAGTGTATTTTCTTCCTTAGAAACGACGGCAATGTCGTATACGTAAACATGGACATTTTTTCCTATTTGGTCATGTAAGCATCTTTGCATACAACGCTGGTATGTAGCTCCAGCATTCTTCAATCCAAAAGGCATGGTTATGTAGTAATATGTTCCGTAGGGTGTTATGAAAGAGGTTTTTATTTGGTCTTCTTCTTTCATGCGTATTTGATGATACCCGGAATAAGCGTCCAAAAAGCATAACAGCTCAGAGCCAGCAGTGGCATCTATTATTTGATCGATTCGCGGTAACGCGAACCTATCTTTTGGGCACAATTTGTTCAGGCCGGTATAATGTATACACATCCTAAGAACAATAGTATCCTTCTTCGGGACTAATACCGGATTTGCAGACCAATCGGTATGTATGACTTCCCGGGTAAAATCAGCTGCTAAGAGCCGGATGATTTCCCTGCCTATAGTCTTTCGTCTTCTTCCGTCGAAATGACAGAGACCTTGCTTGACGGGTTTTGATCCTCGAATGACCTTCAATTGGTTCTCAGCAATTTCCCGAGGTACACCCAGCATATCAGCAGGACACCAGGCGAAAATATTCCCATTCTCACGGAGGAACTTGATGAGCGCGCTTTCCTATTTTTCAGTCATTCCTGTTCCCGCCACGATGTATTTATCTGGGTCTTTGGGGTCTAGGATGAACTGCTTTGTATTCTCAGATCCTTTGAACCCGTCAGTCGGCTTTCGACTTTCTTTCCAGCTGGCATTTCTGTCGGCAATACCTCTTTAGCCAACTCTTTTAACTCTTCCTTTCTTATTACCTGTTCGGCACAAAGGGTGTTTCCCAACTCTAGCTCATTTTCTAGCTTGAAATCTCCCTCAATGGTGATTACTCCGCCTTTTGGCCCTGACATCTTAAGCTTGTTGTAGATGTAGCACGACCTAGCCATACATTTGACGAAAGCCGTACGTCCAAGTATTACATGATACACACTTTCGAACGACACTACTTTGAATGATATCATCTCCTGGCGGAAGTGTTCCGCCTTTCCGAAGGTTACTTCTAGGGACATTTATCCTAGGGAATGTGCTTGCCTGCCAGGAGCAATGCCGTGAAAACGTACATTGCTATGCTTGAGCTGGGTTTTAGATAGATGTAGTTTCTTCAGAGTACTCAAGTACATTATGTTGATGCTTGATCCTATGTCCATCATCACTCTCTTGAGCCTAGTGTTTTGCACAATAGGGCTGACTATCAAGGCGTGTGTGTCGGGTTCCAGGATATTACCAGGATGATCGGACTGATCCCAAGTAATTGGAGTATTTGAATACTTTATGTACTTCGGAGTTGGTGGAACGACGGTGTTGATTTCCCGCAATGTTCGCTTCGCCTGTTTGGCTAATGGGGCCGCAAGGAAAGTTAAATTGCATTCTCCTTTGACTCTCTGGAATTTAGGTTCACCTTTCCGTTGCTCCTCCTGAATTTTGTTATTAGTGTTAGACTCGCTTTCGTCTTTATCAGCTTCTGGCTTTTGCTTGTTGAATTTCCTTTTGGAATTCTTCCTTTATTCCTGGCTCCAGCGCTGACTTTCATGTGCTTGTTAGGCCGGCATTGCTGGTTTGTATGGTTAGGCTTTTCAAACTATGCATGATGAATACAGGGTTCCCCTTTCATCTTTTCCCACTCTTCCTTAGAGTAGGATATAGGTTCACTGCTTTCTGCGCCCTTGCCTTTCCATCTGCTGGTGTTATCCTTTCCAAAGGCTCCATTTACTTCTTTGGGTTTTGGCTATGCTTCAAGAGTAGCCTTCTTTTCAGATCAAGACGCCTTTTTGGCTTGTACCAATGCATAAATATTGCCGCCTCTTGCTCCAATGTCATCTTTGGCCTCTGCATGCTCATTGGAGGTTGTGAGCATAGAACCTAAGTCCTTGTGCGTTTTTGGAACCGACCATGAACGGTACGAGGACGGGTTTCAGAACATTGACGAAAGCATGCATTGCTTGCACGTCACTTACTCCAGAGTAGCTATTCTTCATTGCTGTCCATCTAGAGATAAAGTCGACGTATGACTCATCTTCATATTGGACACAACTGTTTAACTGGTTAATGCTTTTGGGGCATTTTACGTGCCATGGAAGTGATGAGAGAAAACTCTAGCCATATCTTCCCAACTGTCCACCATTCTTGATGGAAGTCCAGTAATCCAGTCGCGAGCTCCATGCAACAACATTAAGTTTAGGAATTTTGCGGCTTCTAGGTCTGTCCCTTTGTTGATTTGGACGACAGTATAGTAATCAGAGAGCCATGTATCCGGGCTTATACTTCCGGTATACTTTTGATAAGTTGGCTCTACTTTGGCAAAACCGGAATGTAGACTGATGTTCCAGATCCTATCAGTGAAACACTTTGGACCTGAATACAAATCATCTCTTTCCGCCTCATCAGCGTGTGCGGAATACCTTCCAGCTGATTGAACAGAAGGGGATCTATCCCTTTCTTGCCCATTGTTGCGCGAATACACTCTTCTAGGTTCGTCCCTCTTCCAGTATCTTGTCCTTTGGAATGAGGCGGAGTTATGCTCCTTTCCCGTTCTTTATTACTTGGAGGGGTTCAAGATCTCTCGCGCCTATGCGGGCGGTCATATCTCCCGGCTTGATCAACCGGGTATCTCGGAGGTGACATTGTTTTTCCGTCATTCCGGTTTTTGTCTTCCTGATCCTTGTTGACAAGAGGTTTTGCGTTATTCTCGCCTTTGGGCGGATGGGATCCTGTCCTAGACGATGCATCCTTGTTATTCAGGATTTTCTTGTCCTTTTTGGGATCATCCTTCTTTCCCTTTGAACTTCCTAAATCTCTAGGTTCGCTTGGATCTGGCGCTGCAGCAGCACATGTAGCAGTTTTGCATAAAGTTGAATCATCATGTAACTTACATGAACGTGCTTTTCCTCGTTGCTAATGTTGTAATGCCTTTCCTAAGAAAGCATACACTCCTTGAAGATTTTCATCGTTGGAGTAAAGGTCGTCATTAAGGATGGAGAAGGCCGCTTCTGCGTTTTCAGCTGCAGTTTTGTAGATGCGTTCGCCCTTAGCATTTGTGTTGTTAACGTGCCTTTGCCAACACGGGTTTTCAAACCGTTGTTCAGCTGGCAGTTCTTCCGGTTTTGAAATTACGGGCAACCTCGTTGGTTTAATTCCAGATTTGTTCCGGCGCTCATATTCCTCGATTTCTTCCTGCTGCAATTTCACTGCACCTTGGGTTTTAAGGAGTTTTTCCCGAGTCCAAAAGATATGTTGTTGTTGCCGCATTATTGTTTGTCTCCTGAGTCACCTCGTGCGACCGGGGTTTGAATTAGATCAATTTCTTCCTGTTACGACATTTGGGGAACATGGATTTCAGTCTTTTTCTTCTCCGTCGTCTTTACGCCGCTGCCACCTCCGACTTCCAGGTTTTGGTTGGCTATGTCTGCCAATTTATCGTTTTTCTTCTGAGCCTTGGTGAACAACTTCTTGGCAGAATTTTTCTTCTTTTTAGAGGATGGAGGCTTTTTGTGTGGTTCGTCTTCCGTCAGTTCCTGAACATTAGGATAGGACGACCTTTTTTCACCATCTTCTTCCTCTCATTCCTCTTCGCCAGCTGGCGGAGGTGTCTTAGGATCTTCCTCTTCCTATGCATCTGACTTTGAGGTTGGCGTTGTCATGAGTACTTCGTGGAAGCTTCCTTGCATGGATTTGACCTTTCTTTCGAAGGCATCTTCATCTTCATCATCGGA
This sequence comes from Alopecurus myosuroides, assembly GCA_028641055.1. NCBI lineage: Eukaryota > Viridiplantae > Streptophyta > Magnoliopsida > Poales > Poaceae > Alopecurus > Alopecurus myosuroides. Next base: position 26,653,251 of record CM054062.1, read on the forward strand.
ATCTGTGTCCGCAGATCCATTTTTCGAGTCCAAGTTTGCTTCTATAGCTGCTAGTATAGACTCGGCTTCCGAGTTCGTCGCCTGATCGGCGGATGTCGGATCTTCCACCTTTTCTATGGATCGATTTTTTCTGCCTTTTCCACGGGATGTTCATCTTCCGCATTTTCGGCGATCTCTGATTGCACCATGCCAACAAAGTGCGATCTGGCCGCTGGCATGTCCTGAGAGGCGACAATTCCAGTTATGCTTTGGCGATATGCATCTAGTGTCTCCCGATCTGCCCCAATATATGAATAAGGCAGATCTGAGCCGAATCCGGCATCAAGGCCTTCATCAATTGGGCACAAGGCGGGTGGGATAAAGTTACTTCCACCACGGAATCCCATTGCTTCCGCCGTCAAACCAGTAAAACCGTTAGCAGATCCAATGGGAAAGACACATGCGCTTACCAGGTGATTCCGTGTCGGTATATAGGATCCGTTGTTGAGGAAGCGTCTGACGTTCCCGTCGAATTCTAGGCTTCCAACAGTGATCGTGCTGCCGATTCCGCTGAGTATCCCCGCTCGAAACATGACTCTAAACGTTGTTGGCCCCATGGTGGGCGTCAGCTGTCGAGTCTTCTTAGTTAGGTTCAAGGCCGAGGGTGCCATAAACCTGCTGATAGAACCGTGGGTGGAAACGTGGGAGAGTGAAAACGAGGACACAAGTTTACCCAGGTTCGGTACATTGCAACTATGGTGGCATTCCTACTCCTGTAATCTCACAAAATCAGGGCTAAAGCCTGAAGTATACAAAGTACAATGTGAGTATGGTTTCGCTAACTCGGCGAGGATGAACTTCCCGGTGAGTTGGCTTCTAGCTATTTGAACTCTCGTTCTCTGTTATCTTGTTCTGGATTGCTCCCGTCCAGCTTTATATAGATAGCCGGATTAGCGCTTAGAGGAAAGAAACCTAGAAGACTACGGAAAGTATTCCTATTCTTGGAAAGTAAGGCATCCAACTTCTTCTCCAAGCCGGACCACGTATTGGGTCGTGTTTCGGGTTCTTCTAGAATCCGGCTTTCTGTGCGTCAGCTTACTGGGCCGCCCAATGGACTTTGCTCCATTTCCTGCGGGCTACCTTGATAATCTGGCCTTTGGCCAACGCCGGATACACCCTTAATTGGCATATATCCGACAGGGCTCCAATTAGAAACCCTAATTAGACCCTCTAATCAACTATAGAGAGGTTTGAGAGCCAATTGTCTGTTTTTCCTCAAGGAGTTGCGGTCCTTTTATAGTTGGAGGAGAGGGGGAGGGTTTCTTTGGGGGGAGAGGGAGTCGTACTCCCACTCCAGGAGGGTAGACACACCATGAGGAGGTGGCTGCACCATCCCTCCTAGGGGGAATCGGATTGGACTCCCTGGTGGAATTACATAAGAACGATCTTGATCATGTTAGGCAGATCACAAGACAGTGGCATGGTGGCACAAGGCAGAGAGATCTCATCTAGCTACTTCTACGAACCCGTAGTCCAAGAACTACTCATGAAGCATAGTGGAGGTAGAACGGTCGATGAAAATAGCTCCAAGAGTACTTCCCCGTCCCGACAGAGTGGAAAAACAGAGACTTCTGTCCCCCGAATAAGGATTTTGGATGGCGACGGAGCTCGGACGCGTTTTTGGAAAAAATCCTCCAGGTATCGATGTTTTTAGGTCAATGGAGGTATATATGGGCAAAAGAGGTGACACGAGGCGGTGACCAAGGCTACCAAACGATGCCTAGGCACGACCTGGTGTGGACCCGCGTCTAGAGGTTGCCTGGTGGCTGTGGGGCCCACCTCCAGTTGTTCTTTGGACTCCATCTTCATTCTGATGAAAAAACTATCCCTCGGATTTTCGTGGAATTTTTTGGGAATTTTTATGTAGGGATTTTCTGAAATATAAAAAGAGTAGAAAAAGTAAAACTGTCTCTTGGCACTTGTCAATAGATTAGTCTGGGGAAATACCCTAAAATAATAGAAAAACATAGAGGAATGGTATAAAATAAGTATGGAACGATAAAAAAAATTATAGATATGTTCTGGACGTATCGACTGCTCTCTTCCTCGTCACTCTCCTCCGCCTGGATGGTCGGTAGAACCGATCTTGGAGACCGCGCATGGACCACACCGAGCCCGCGCGAGCCCACGGCCTCGCTGTCGTGGGTGCCGCGACCGAGCCATCCATGAGTCAAGCCGCCACGGTTGCGACCCTGCTCAAAGCACATAGGCGGGGGCAGGGTCAAGGGGGAGGGGGAGGACGTGGTCCTCGGTGGTGGTGGCGCGGAAATACGGGTCCGAGCCGCGCTGATGTGGTTGTTGACGGGCCACATGGTGGCGGGGCAGGGTCGACGGGGGTAAGGCATGGTGCATCTGCGTGGATTTGTCGCCGTACTCGCTTTCACTATGGTGACCACGAGAAATCGCGGTAGGGCCAGCAGCGGGGAAGTGACGGTTTCGACTTGAGAATGCCCCCTGACCCTTTCATATATTGTTTGTTCGTGGGCTTCTACAGGCCATTGGAAACCTATTTACGAGCCGACCCGTTTTACATGTTCTGTTTGGGTCGGGAAAATGGCATAAACCTATAAACCCGTCAGAATTTTACGGATTTCGCCGTTTTATGATAACGCGATAAGTGCCCTCTCAAAGCGTCGAAGATGCATCTGCTCCCTACACATGTGTGATGAGAGTGGCCTGGCCCATTTTGTTTTTTTTATCTTACTATCGTTTCCGTTTTCTTATGCTCTTTTGGGTTTCTTTCCTGCCTTTTCATCATTTTTTCCATTTTTATCTTATTTATTTTTATTTTCTGCGTATTATGTAATTTTATTTATACATTATTTATTTCCTCTTCTTTTTACGAAATACCCTTACCAATTTTTTTTCACACATGGAAATTTCCCTCCAAGAGTCATGAGTGTATTGTGATCGTGATGTGCTTGTAAAGAGCAGTAGTATCATGTCACGAGAAATATTAAACACACCTCAAGTTACCAGCACACTGTTTGGTCAGGTGCGTTGGATTGACTATTCATCCAGCCGTCACCATCTTCTAAGAATGGCAAACGAACTCCCTGTCGAAAGTGACCTCTGAAGCTTCACCTTCTTTCCAACAGTAGGTGTGCCGTGCATGTTAAAAATTTAACGCTCGGAATCTCTCCGGCACAAGCACCAGGTGACAAATCGGATCTCAGCCCTCTGCTTAAAAAAGACTATGAACGACACACACAATCGCCCAGGTATCCCTCGCTGACAAAGAAGTATCAGCACCGCTCCGCTGAACCGCGCTCTGCGGCATCTACGCCCCGACGATTGTCCATCGCCGACGAGACGACGCCGTCTTCAGAAGGAGAAAAAGAGAGGCCAGAAAATTGGGCTTGTGCCACGTGCGAAGACGTTCGGAGAGAAGACGACGGGGCATATGCTGCTGCGTTGATTATGTCCGATCCGATCGACCGCACGCTTGTTGATTGGAATCCAGGGCGAAATGACGCATGATTAGCGTCTTTTTGCGAATGAAAATAGCGTATTATGCTAAGCTGTCTCCTAGTACGATCGATCAGCACACAGTAATCATCCGGCGCTAATATCCGTTTCTCCGACCACGTAGCGCTCGCGTGCAGCCAGCACGGACTGCGACGTGCGGGCTAGCGATACCTCCTGCTGCTCTGCACTGACAAGTGCATCCGTTGACGTCGATGCTCTGCGGTGCACGGGAATAGATATCGATCCCAATTCCCAAAGCTTTTTCGTCGCGCTCTCGCTTGCTCGCGCGTCGGGCGCGTGGGAGATAGGAGCTTTCTCTCCATGCTGGTGGATAAAAGAGCGTCGAACCTTTATGCTTTTGGTTGCTTTGTCATTCTTGGCAATTCCATTCCTTGGGAGGACTATAGGACGCGCTTGTATGAGTTTGAGCCCGTGGGTGATGAATTTAGCACCGTTTGAAAAACTGTCCGATATGCCGATTAACCTTTCGTGAATCCTTGGGTGACTGACAAGGTTACAACATATCGGCGGCCCAATTTGTCGCCAAAGTCGATTTTTTGGTGTAACTAATCCTATATAGAACCGTTAATTAGCTCGAAATTTAGCATGCATGTATGGTTATTCAAAGGAAAGGAATCAACAATGTTGTTCTTGCATAGCGTATTTTAGAATTTTTAGTGCCAAAACTTGGGGTTTAGAAAATAACTAGCCGATAAATTGGCGACCAATAAATCAACTAATCGACCGATAATAAGCGATTAGTCTCTAACTTGAGTCGTAAACAATAAGAGATATCTTGGATGTATTTTGATCGAAAACATGAAATTAAAAAGCTATTGGTAAATTAAATCTTGATGAAATTTAAAGAGAGGCGACACGGGAACCCTCGACTCCGTCGAAAGACGCGGTCGGGTGAAGTTCGCGTCTCGTGCGGCTAGTTTTCCTCGTCGCTGTTTAGATATGACAGCGCAGAGGGCTCTATGATGGCGAGCACTTAGCTAGTCATCACTATTAAATGATTTTTTTTTGGTTGTATCCAATCTTACACACATGTTTCTCAGCCAAAAAGGGCTATCAAAAAATCCACCACACAAATAAAAAAACCCAGGAATTATATGCGCAATCAATATAGCTAATTAATTCCTCTCCTAACTAATCCCGCCCCATACAATAAAAATCCAATGAAATCAAAAAAAATAAATATCCGTAATTAATTCCCTTTTAACTAATTCCACCCCATGCAGCCAAAATTTCAAAGGCGAAATTAAATAGGGAAAATTTATTCCTTTCTTAACTAATTTTACTGTATAAAAAATCAAATTAAAGGAAAAATTAAATAGTCCTAATTTATTCCTTTCCTTACTAAATCCCACCGTCATGCAACCAAAATAACAAAATAAAGGAGAAAATAAATAGTCATAATTAATTATTATAAGAAATTCCACCACATGCAACAAACAAATCCAATCAAAGAAGTAATTTCATAGGGCAGCATTGACTCATGCCAGCATGCTCAATTAAATACGGTCATGACTAATAATTACCTTAAAAAGACTAGTACGAATAATAATTCCCATATTAACTTCCCTCTATTTGGATGTTGGAAAAAACAGCTCGAAATTGGCTATTCGGAATTGCTGGGCTAAATTCCACCGTTTGGGGTGGCATATGAATTGGGATCGAAAAAATAGATGCAATTCCGCGTGACTGAACCGCGCCTGTTAGCGCAGCGCGAAACAATTCCGAGCTCGCTCGCTCGGAAAGGCACATAATTTTTTTGCCCACACACCCATGTACCTCCCCGTTCAGCGAGAAATCCATCGAGCGCCCCTCCCGGTACGTCCGTTCGAGCCTGTCGAGCGCCCCTCCCCGTCGAGCGAGAAATCCAAACTATTCAATAAATCATTTTTTACTATCAAGTTTTAAAATAAGATATGAGAAAGAAAACAAAGATAACCTTTACACGGCATAGTATGTAAAGATACAATCACACTCTCTCTTATCATTAACTAGTATGCTACATCGGTAAAACGTCTATAAAACCGCGCTAAGAAAACTTCCGTTGACAGGCCTTATGACCCGTTTTGATGTAATGAATAATATGGTTTCAAAATTGAAGCATTTCTCTAAAGCTGTATTTTTAAACACCGGAGTATTAAATATTTGGAGGGGTTTAGATGTAATGTACAATGTGGTTTCAAAATTGAACTATTTCTCTAAAACTGTATTTTTTTTTCTGTGTCAGTGTTGGAAACTTTGTCCTGGCTTCCTTTTTCCTGAACCATGAAACTGAAGTATTCATCTCCCTATCACTCAAATAGTTTCATTTTTTAAATACTGCGGTTTGAAAAAAAGCGGAGCTTCCAAAGCCAGTTTCAAGTTTTTTTCCTTCCAGTACCGTCGGTGTTTTTTTTCTTTATTATCCATTTCGAATATGATGAAAAACAAAAAAAAAAGGAAAACCATTTCTTCACCCGGAATCGAGCCGTGCCATATGCCTCGGCCGGGGCCCTTTGTCGCTTTCCCCCTCCTCTCGCCTGTCGCCAACGCTTAATAAGCCGGAGCCGAAGCACGCAGGCCGCACCGCCACTGCCTGCAGCCTTTCTCCTCCCTCCCCATTGTCCACAACCCCCGCTTCGCACCAGCCATCACCGCCGGACGTCCCTCGCCCGCGCACACGGATGGAGTTCCTGCTGACTGCGCTCCCTGCGAGCGGCGGGGGCGCGGTGGCTGCGGCCGCCGCGGTCGTCGGCGGGGTGGCCGCAGCCGCCGCGCTCGCCGGTAAGGCCGGCATCGTTAGGATTGGGCATAAGGACCGCTCCAACGCGCCCCCAGGTGAGAATCGTCTCACCGAATCTCCTCGAAATGCACGCGTGCAGAGTGCGGCCGGTCGTGCGATGTTCTTGTAATTGCTCTGCTTCCTTTTTGGATGCACAGGCACAGCCCCCTTTTAATTTGTGTTTGAAACCGTAGGTTCTCTCCTTTTACCTCTGCTTGGGATTCTAACATTGATTCGGACCTACCTATCACACCGAACAAATCCCTTTACTCAGCTTTAATTTTGATTGCGACGCTTCCTTCACATCGTGTAAGTTTCAGTGCATCGTTAGGTGGCGGCGTGAAAAATGATGTTCTCGTTTTGAAAATTGCATCATGCCGTTCTGCATCTCCTTGGGATTATGTAGAAGATACTAGAGTTACCAGTGCCGAATGACATTTTCAAGACGGCATATAGTACTTTAGGATAACATGTCCACTCACGTTTTTTCTTCCCTTAATTACATGAACTACATGCAAAACATGCCATCTATACATGCTGCAGAAGTGCAGACCCAGCCATACTTGGGCTTTTAATAGACGGTTTCGCTTATGTTATTATATGATATAATCCTGTAGTGTTTATCAGGGAAAACAATACCCTTAATCAGATTTGGAAAATTATTATGTAAAAGTTTTTAAAACTTTATAAAAATACACCATAGTTGCAGGTTTGTAAAATTTCAAGATAAAACTCAGATGTAACATATCTTGTACTATCATCTAATATCTAACATTGGACTTTAAAAATTATTATTTAATATTACCTTGTTCAAATAAGTTACTCAAGAATTTAAACTTTTCGAACCTTTACACGTGTTTTAGATGGATATCAAGCGGACAGGGGTGTTTCAAGCTGATATTTTCCCATCATGGCCTATATATAGAGGCACAAAGAATTATTTCTCTTGCAGGGAAAGGGGTATTGTGTTTAACTTCACAGTCAATTAGTGTGTGTGCATGCTATTTTTTTATTTTAGTAAACCTTCAAATACTTGCTATTTTTAGTTTGGTAAACTTCTGAATTCCTGCTTGTTTTATCTTTTATTTTGTATTTTTTTATTTTACAAATTTATCCAATGTACATTTGGAAAATAATATTATGACTAACTCACTAGACATAAAAACATGTCAACATGAAGAATCATGCGGCCGCTTTCACATCCCACCATTCCGAGAAGCTCCTTTATATTTTAGTTGCAATCCAATTTCAAAGCCCTTTTGGCCCCCATGCATGGGCATTGAGCAGTACAGGTTGCACTTCTACAAGGAGAAGTTCTTCATAAGCTCTCAAAAGAAAAGCTAGACAAGTGATTGAAAATAAGCACTGAGAAAGCACTGAGATGTTACCGTCGGAATATATTGATTCACTTATCTTTCTACATTCTTGCGGAACAGAAGGACACATAGCTATATTCCTGAGCTGCTCACAGTTAGTGACTTCTCAGTTGTCACTAGCTTTCTCAGAATAACAGGAAAAAATAAATCTGCCGACAGAAAAAATTTATCATGTTTCTTCATTTGCATTTGTAGTTGTGCAAACACTGGGCAGCCTTGAATTTCCACTTGTAGTGCCATGGGAAATTTTATGCCTGGCGGAGTGCGAGAAATATCATCTTTCCTATGAAATTGTTCTAATCTGAATTTCAGCTAAATTCATGTGGGTTTCTTGTGTTCCAACTTCTAAACATGACCTTCGGAGTATTGTTCGATCAAATATATACATTGAACAAACTATTAATTTTATCTAGGGGAAAGGATAATGATGAGTGTCACAGTTTCTATAGCCTCATAATTACTATTGGCATAAAGGTGTTGGTTCTCGAATAGCAACTGCCGAAAACAAATGAGTCCTGATGTTCCTCTGTCTGTCACAATAGATCTTCAAATAATGCTGATCAGACCACTTCGGAAAATAGCCATTTGGCAGCTTATGTTCCGTGCTTTATGGCTGCATAAGGGTTTCAATATATGTTATTCATGCAGCACAAATCAGTTATTTCGTTTATGTTAAGTTGCAGCAAATGTGGATTTGAAAACAGGAACCTTGTGAACAGAAGATGTTTTACCGCCATATATTGCAGCATACAATAATTTTTAATAAACTGTATATCTCAATTAGGATGGTTGGATCTTTTTAGATACATGCTTGATCTGGATTATTCCAGTGTTAAAAATTATCTTCTTTTGATAATATGAGCTTATTTAAGTCTCCTAAGAAAGAAAAATAAAATCACTACCTCATCTGACACCACTTGTTTACTGTCATGCAGCTGTCCCTGGTTTACCGCTTATTGGAAATCTGCACCAGTTGAAAGAAAAGAAGCCCCACAAGACCTTTGCAAAATGGTCTGAAATTTATGGGCCAATATACACTATAAAGACTGGTGCATCAACTGTAGCAGTGCTCAACTCAACAGAAGTAGCCAAAGAGGTAATGTGGAAATCCCCAATTCTCATTTCCTCTTGATAATAAATATTGTTTATGTTGTTGTACTGAATATCCTTATTTGCGCATCTGTGTTATTGTGAAAATTTAGTCTTTTAGTCTTCTGAAAGGGTTTTTGTAATATTACCTAGTTCATGTTTACTATGTATGCTTTCGTTGACATTATCTTAGCATTTTCTTCTTTTAAATTGAAACATAATAATTCAAATCTGGATACAAGAGTTCTTTAAGAAATTGAAGTTTGACATGATAATTATGTTATGTTTACCTATATTTTTCTCATGCTGGAGATAAATCAAGGATTCTAATGAGTTTTCTAACAAATAAAAATGATTGAAACGTGCTATGAATTGACTTCTTTTCCGCAAGAACTACCCAACTAAGACCGGATTAGTACACACATTATGCATATATTTCTTGATATTGGCTGTGATGCAGAGCAGAGAAATGATAGCAGAATTTCAGAAACGTGTCACATTTGAATATTGATTTACAAGAACATACATTCTGTCCTGTATTTGCAGGCAATGATTGCGAAATATTCGTCCATATCTACTAGAAAGCTACCTAAAGCATTGACAGTTCTGACTCGTGATAAAACGATGGTTGCTACTAGTGATTACAATGACTTCCACAAGCTGGTGAAGCGCTTAGTTATGGCGGGCATGTTGGGTTCTGCTGCTCAGGTATAAGTCTTAACATACACTGTCTAGTTGCTACCTCTGGATATGCTTAAAATTTCAGTTAACTTATGTGCCACAACAAAAATGCGTGCAAAATGTTTAGAAACAATTTCGGGACACAAGAGGGACGATGGTGGATAACATGCTAAGCACTCTCCGTACCCTGGTGAATGACGACCCACATTCTCCTCTGAACTTCAGAGAAGTTTTCAAGGACGAGCTGTTCCGCCTGTCCTTGGTACAGGTAAGTCTACAGTCGTCGTGATATGGCGTGCTCATCCTTAGAATCACTTTCTTGATTTGAATGAATCTTCAGATTATTACTTGATTATTTGTGATACCGATAATGGATACTGCAATTCCAGAGCTTAGGTGAGGATGTGAGTTCAGTCTATGTTAAGGAGTTTGGGATGGAGATATCAAAGGAAGAAATCTACCAGGCCACCGTGGTTGACATGATGATGTGCGCAATTGATGTTGATTGGAGGGATTTCTTCCCATACCTCAGCTGGGTTCCAAACAAGAGCTTTGAAGCAAGAGTTGTTACCACAGAATCAAGGCGAACAGCGGTGGTGCGAGCCTTGATCCATCAACAGCAGAAAAGAATTGAGAGTGGCGAGGTGGCACATTGCGGATGGCTTATTACTGTTTTATTTTGATCCAGTTCTTCTACTATGTTAACGGAATAAATTGCGATATACAGGCAAAGGTATCGTATCTGGACTTCTTGCTAGCAGAGAATGCACTGACAGACGAACAATTGATGATGCTGGTGTGGGAGGCAATCATCGAGGCTGCAGATACTACTTTGGTGACGTCAGAGTGGGCTATGTATGAGCTTGCCAAAAACCCAGAAGTACAGGTAAGCTTTCTACTCTCTGCTGGTGGTGCATTCTGGTGTTTTATTTTTTTTTTAGAGTAAAAGGGACCTCGTCCCCGATTTTCATTGCAAGCAAGGAAAACCAAACGAGTCTGGTGTTTTATTGCTGGAGCCAAACTGTTAACGATGATACCTTTGGCACACCAGGATCGACTGCACCAGGAGATCAAACAGGTGTGCGGCAATGCTGCGGTCACCGAGGATGACATACGTCGGTTGCCGTACCTCAACGCCGTATTCCACGAGACGTTGCGGCATCATTCCCCTGTCCCACTGGTGCCTCCGAGGTTTGTCCATGAGACCACTAAGCTGGGTGGCTACGACGTCCCAGCCGGAACAGAGGTAATTGACCACAGAAACTGCATGGAGCTACATAAAAAAAATGAAGTTTTGGTGGCCACGGATTTCTAAAAGAACCACTTGATTGTGCTAGATCATCATCAACCTGTACGGATGCAACATGAACAAGAAGGACTGGAAGGAGCCTGAGGTGTGGAGGCCGGAGAGGTTCCTGGACGGGAGTTTTGACGACGCGGACATGTTCAAGACCATGGCATTCGGCGGCGGGAGGAGGGTCTGCGCCGGGGCCCTGCAGGCGTCGACCATCTCGTGCACCGCCATCGCACGGTTCGTTCAGGAGTTCGCGTGGAGGCTTAAGGAGGGCGACGAGGACAATGTTGACACCATCCAGCTCACGAGCTACAAGCTCCACCCACTGCATGTGCATATCTCGCCGAGAGCGACGAAGTGATGTGTTGTTATGGTCCGATAATGACGTGGTAAGGTATCAAAGAAGAACTTGTTGCACTCTTTAAGAATTGGCCAAACAAGATCAAGATGCGAAAAACAAGAAAGTAACACCATAAAACTCTTGTTTATCCGCAAACATTAGGGCATCTCCAGTCGACCCCCCAGAGCACCCCAAGCGGCCTTTTTAGCGAAGAAAGCGCCGAAAAGCGTCGTTTTTGCACCAGCCGCCCCCCTCAGAAGCCCAAATAGCGCCCTTTCGGCGCTATTTCGCGCCGCGGCACCCATGCCGAACCCAGGGGGGGGGGAGGGGAGGGGGGGCGAAATGGCGGGGCAGCCCACGCGGGCCAGCGCTGTCAGCGACGCGTGGGAAAACCGCGGGAACAGAAACCCCCGCCCGTGAGGTTCTTCTCGGCTCCCGCGTCGGTCAAACTCTGCCGGCGTTTATGGCGTGGCGGGCGGCCAGTGCATGCGCCCGTTCAAAGGCTGCCGGAGTAATGGCGTGGCGGGCGGTAGCGACGTCACGCGGCACAGTAAATGCCCCGCCAGGGCTACAAAAGACCGCCCCTCCGCTCTCCCCATTCTTCCTCCTCGCCGCTCTCCCCATTCTTCCCTCCTCGCCGGAGATGGCCAACTACGATGAAGCCGCCGCCACCTCTGCAAGCACGAGGCGTGGGCGCTGTATCGGGCGGGCTATCCGCCCAAGCTCCGCCGCCGGACAACCACGGTGGCAACTCAGCGTCGGCGGGGTCCCCGTGCCCCCCATCCCCTCCACCGAGGCGGAGTTCAGGCAAGCCATCGACGATGTTCGTCGAGGGCTGACGCCGGACGAGGCCGCGCAGCTGCGCTGAAGGCCGCACGGCAACGACGCCTTCTGGTGGCAGCAGCTGCAATGTCGCCACGACGCGGACGTCGCCGCCGAGGGCAACAACGGCCCTGTCGAGGGCCACGCCAACGGCATCGGCCGCAAGCGGTGGTGAGGAGGCCAGCACCGCACGCTCGAGTGGGTGCTGGACTACATCGACGCCGGCAACGAGCCCCGGCTGCAGATGCCGCCCCGCCCGCACCCCTCGTGGGCAGCGCGGCGGATGGGCGGATCCTCGTCGGCCACCTCGTCCTCCTCCGGCGCGGCGTCTCTTTCCCTCACCCCTCCCCTCCTCAACTCCGGGCGCCCTGCCCCCAGGCGCAGCGGCGGCGCCCTGCGCATCGGCGAGTCGCGTCAGCGACACGCCGCAGACTTCGAGCGCGTCGTGCGCCCGAAGACGGAGGCGGCGGAGGGCGACGAGGATGACAAGTGGCCGGACATGAAGGCCGCGGAGGAGCTCTCGCTCAACACCCTCCAGACGGTCCCCGACGACGTCGCCGCCGACTGGAGCCTGCGCGACAGCACCGAGGAGGAGCTGGAGCTACAGCGACGGCTCCTCGCCGAGGCGGAGTGGCGGAAGGCGCAGCGCGAGCAGGAAGCCGCTGCCAATGCGGCCCGCCGCCGCGTCCCTCCCCCTCCGCAGCCGAAGGAGGTACCCTACGTCGTCCTTGACCCCGACAGCGAGGACGAAGCCGAGTTCCAGTGCGCCCTAGCGGTGAGCAGGTGGGGTGACGCCGGCGCAGGACCGAGCGACCCGCATTGCCGCGACCCCGGCGCAGGTACGAATAGGTGGGACGCCGACGGCTCGGACGACGACGACGACGGCGGGGACGACTATGACTACAGCCAAGCGATCGCGCCGAGCCTCGGCCTACGCTAGACGTAGTTAGTTTTTTTTTTATGTTTTTTATGTTTTAGTTAAATTTCTGTCAAAAAGTAGTCGAATCTATGAATTTGAATTAATTTGGGCCGAGACTTGGGCTGCAGTGAGACTGGGAATCGTGCCCCCAGGTTCCAGATTAGCGCCGTTTGGCGTCGCGGCGGCACCAAAACAGCGGCGTTTTGGGCCCTGGGGGGCGACACGGCTGGAGATGCCCTTAGGTGTAAGAAGAAATCAATAAACTGGTTCAGTGGGGGCCACTGGTGGGGGCGTTGAGGCTCGACTCCTAATGTATTAGCAAATGCCAAGGAACGAGTGCCATCTCATCTAGTCGAATAATTCTTACCGCCAAGAAACAGTGTCAAAGAAAAGTATGAGTCGTGGGTGGCTGTGGCTCATGGCTGCCGGTGAGAATACTAACTCAATTACTTAAAAGCGCAGCTGCGCTGATTAGAGTGGAATACTAACCCTGTCTCCGTCTCTAACCTCCTATCTCGCTCTTCTAGTTTAGTGTTGCTCTTCGTCGCGCGTAAGCCATATGGGTAATAGTGAGGTGTGAGCCATATGGGTAATAGTGAGGTGTGAGCGGTCTATAATAACGGAAGCATCCAGTACGCTTTTCCCCTCCCCTCCTTCTGAGAGCCTCCGTTGAGAGTCGGCCGCCCTAGCTCAGATCCGGCCTCGCTCGCCGCCGGCGCATACGCTGGTTGGCTGAGGGATGGTTTAGGGAGCCGGCCCACCTTGTATAGCAGTAGAATAGGGTTATCTTTGTTGTTCTTGCTGTTGCCTAGTTTGGGCGTTTGGCGCTATGCCGAGCTGCCTCGCGCTCAGGTCGTTGTCGAGCGACGCCGGGGACGTATCTCTTCCTCGCGCTGGCTGTGGTCTATGGAAGATGGCGGCAGTGGGGGGGAAAGGATGCGGGCAGCTTTAATAAGCTCGTCAAATCTACTTCTTCCAAGCGAGGTGGTTGGATCTGCTGGTCAGCAGTGCTTGTCATCTTGGTGATGGGAAGCGCCGCTGTGCTCTACTGTTCTGATTCGTCTCAGATGGAAGAGGGGCGGGGTGATCTCAGAGTCGTGCCCGCCTGCAGCTTCTCAGCTGCGTTTTGCTGCTTCTTTTTTGCAGGTTTGACTTCAGGGAGTTCATTATCGGTGATGTGTTCATCGTCGACTGTGCAGGCTGGAGGGCGGCCACTCCCACCTTGGTCGCCGCCGCATGTGGGCCTGGCACAAGGATATCTGCAACCTCCGTTTTCGGAGGCCCATCTGCGTCCAGACTCCCGCTGTGGCACACCAAGTGGCCATGTCCCCGGTGCTGCCGTGGTTGATCGTCGTTGGCGTGTGAAGATGTTCGTCGTCGGAGCAGGAGCGAGGGGTTCGCTTGGACTCGATTGCTTTTTTAGCTTTCTTTCCAGGGACCCTACTGTAAAAGTTAAGGGCCTTTTTGTCAGCTTCTTTTTTGACAAGGTCCTCTTTGTAAAGGTACTCTGCCGACAGTGAAATAGAAGATCTGGGGTCCTTTCGGGCCCTACCCCCGTTAAAAAAAACAGTGAGGTGTGAGCGCTCGTGCATGCAATGTCACAAACAGGAACAATACGGTGCTCGGTTCAGTTGGTGGTACTGGGTGTCACTGTGTCACTGTGGGATGTGGCATGCATGGGTCGTGATAGGGGGCGCCAGGGTCGACATGGGAGGGGCTAGTCAACTCAACGTGGCTTTGTTTCACCTGCACGGGCCAATTTTGATGGGCTGTTTGTGTGGCTAGTTTTTTCTTCCTTATATCAAAAGGTGTCACTCCTCGGAGCGTGGTTCGGTTTTTTAGATAAAAAAGGGGCCGCTCCCCGGAGCGTGGTTCGGTTACCTCTTTTATTAAAGAGAAGCACCGTGTGAGCACGTAAATACGTATTCCTCTCGATCCTCTCAATTTGTTGTCTAATATCAAATAGTACTTGCTCAATTATGTCGATTTGTTGCCTAACATCTTATACAAGTTGCTCAATTCTGTCAATTTGTTGTCTAAGAGCATCCACAGTGTGGCCAAACGCCATATTTGACACGTATGCTCAACGAGTATCGATGCCAAACTTCTGAGTTTGCTACAACATGGTCCAATGCCAAATCCATGCGAAGTGGGACCCAATGCTGACCCACCTTCATATGGTTCAATATAAAAAATGTGGACAATCTGACGCAAGTTGCATAGGAGTGGTTGGAGACAGTGGTTGGAGACACTAGTCATAGATTTTTTTATTTGCATGTTGCATTTGGCATCGGCTCTCCTTCGTGCGCTGATTCCGAGACTTTTTTCATTTGGCAACGTCTCCGGATCCTCCACAGTGTTGTTTTTTGGTGCCAAAAGCCAAATACTCATTTGGCATCCCTATTTGGCTATACACTGTGGCTGCCCTAACATCATCTAGTACTTGCTCAATTATGTCGACTCGTTGCCCAACATCCTATAGAAATTGCGTAATCCTAACAATTTGTTTGTCTAACATCATATAGTACTTCTCAATTATGTCGATTCGTTGGCCAACATCAAGTTGCTCAATCCTGTCATTTTGTTGTCTAACATCATATTAGTACTTGCTCAATTATGTCGATTTGTTGCCCAACATCTTATAGAAGTTGCTCAATCCTCTCAACTTGTTGTCTAACATCATATATTACTTGGACAATTATGTCGATTCGTTGCCTAACATATTATAGAAATTGCTCAGTGTTGCTGCAAAATTGCCTACCAATGTTTTTAATCTGGTTTTTTCGTCTCCCACAAAGTTGCTTCGTAGCGCAGCAAAATTTCTTCATCATGAATAAAAGTTGCTCGTAATTTTTTTTCGTCGGAACATGTACATATGGGATCTAGTTTTAAAGATTTAATCGCGATGATTCTAAAATGAAAACGAATTTTAATTCTGACACTCAACTCAAAAGTTATAGTTTTTTGAAAAAGAAACGTGAGACTATTCTTTCCTAAAAAAGTGTGCGCTCCATCCATCTAATGAGTGTATGTGCGCTACCACTAGTGGAAATAAGGCTTATAGCCCCGGTTGTTGTGAGCCTTTCACACCGGCCGGCCAACCGGGGCCGGAAAACCGCGGCTAATGCCCCCCCTTTAGCCCCGGTTACGTCACGAATGGGGGCTAAAAGGTGCACCGCGTGGGCGCTGTTCAGCGAGCAAAACAACCCAAAACAGCGGAAATCTTTAGCTCCGGCCTGTGCGCAAATGATATATATATTATATTAGTTCCACACTGACAACATATATACAGATCATTACATAGAACTAATTGAGATCCACTTATACACAAAGACTATATAAATGGATGGAGATCATTGTCGATAATGGAATGCTCCATTTGGATTTATGACGTCCTTAACTAAAAATCCCGCCAATTCCTCTTGAATTGCTTCTAGGCGGTCATACGGTAGGAGCTCCCTCTACCTGTCGTGAATCGTTAAATTCTTTATACTAGTGCTCCGCTCATTCACGATGATCCTCATGTTCTCCATGACATAAAATCGACATAAGTTTGTTCCCGCTGGCTGCTGAGGGCACGGTACGAGAAATATAATTGAATCAAATAATCCACAAGCAATTAAAGAGATGCATGAATCTAACAAGTGCTATTTAAATAGATTGTATGAACTAGCATATTAGTTTGCGAAAGACCGGCTTGGTCCTTCCTGAACCGCATCCAAGCCCTGTCCGGCAAAGCAAAGGAATAAAGGGGTCGTCGTATAATAATGATTGAATAAAAGGTTATGATATAGTGCGACAATGATTAAACTTACTTGTTGATCACTGAAATCACGGACACGTACTCCTCTTGTGTTTTTTCACAGAGTCCATGAGCTCAACTACTTCGGTGTCAACTTGAATGTTGAGAAGAATCCAGTGGAAACTGCACACGTTTATATGCACATTCAGGCATAACTCATCAATTACACTTAACATGGAGTTAGCAAAATAGAAATGTGCAGGAATATGCAGAAGAAAGTAATACTCACCCGTGTCTGTAAGGAAATAGTATTTCACTACAGTAAAATCGTTTCTGCCAAAACATAAGAATGTTATTCTTCGTTTCGCTGAGGTATTGCTTTAGCATTACTCCCTCCGTCCGGATTTAATCTACATCTTGAGAAAATTCAGACAAATTAGGATACCATTTATTAGTTCCACTTTGCACAATCTCCTATGCATCATAATTGTAGGTCTCACAAGAAACAAATAAGCCTATTGGTTAAACCAATCTTAATTAATGCAATGCATGCAAATTTCATATAATTTGGCCAATCTCTATGCATGCATGGTGTGTGGCCTCTCTCTCCTCTTAATTACCTAGGTGGGGACCATCCAGGATGTAGATTATTTCCGAACAAAATCATGACCCAGAATGTAGAATAAAACCGGACGGAGGGAGTATATCATTGACGACATATGAGTCAATGAACCCAATGCCACTGCTTCCTTGACATTCCTGAATCTTCAATCTGCATAATATATATCTTACAGTAAGGATAATAAGAAGCAATTATAGAACAAGCTAAGTTAGAGACTTAATTACATAAATAAATTAATCACTTACACGCAATAGGTGCTGATGATCGATTTATCCAGTCCGTCTAGATTATAGAGATAAAAAAGATCTTCCAAATAAAGAGAGATCGAGTCGTCGTGGAAGAAATTGTCCTCTCCAACTTTGAGCATGAGTGCATCCAGCCCTTGGGTTGAGGATTTCATGTACCACTAATGCAGTTGACGCTTATGTGTTATTAGAGAGCCGAGGAGGTCAGGTCTGACGAGAGACTTCCTTGACTCATATTTCCATGTTGTATCAGCAACTTGGAAGCCCCCATCGCGACCGCTTAGCAATTTTTCAACAGTGACACCACAAGATCTGGCAAACCTCCTAACTTCATCCATATCAATTGGCTCGGAGGGTTTCTGTGCAGCGGGTACCACCTTAAGCGGGGAGATCGACTGTTTTTTCTGCTCACCGAGCTGGAGAATTGTGCTCCCTTTTTCTTTGCTTTGGAATGACTCTTTAATAAATCGCGCACGTAGTCATCATTTTGATTTAGCTGAACTTGGGGTGGCATTTCTAGCAGATCCTTAAAGTGTTTCTGTACAACCGTATCTATTGGCTCCTTTAGCGGCAAGGCGGGTTTCTTTCCCCACATAGCCATCTGACGTTTCGTGTCCGCAGCCACCCACGCAGCGTTCTGCTCGTCAGTCATATCATAAGGCAACACCTTTGGCAGAGGCTTGGGTTTCTTCTTCTGAGCAGCTTTCTTCTTTGGTGAAGACTTAGAGGCGGCGGTGGTAACACCCTTCCGTTTCCCCCGCGGGACTTAGTGGGGGTGGAATCGACTAAGGTAGCGGAGATTGAGGCGGACTCGAGCTTCTGAGGTCCATGGCGTCGAGGCGTGGACTCGTTGTAGGTGGTGATGGTGGATTGGCTCTCGGAGAAAGAGGTGGAGGTGGTGGTGGTGAACTGCCTCTCGGAGACCGAGATGATGGCTTTGGAAACACTATGTTTTCCTTTTTCCATACTATGAAGCTATTGACGGCTTCTCCCAGTGTCTCTATCTCACCGACCGGGAGGTCAAGCCGCAGTGCCCTCCAAATCTCCAGAACTTCATCCACACTGACATGAGCATAGCCAGGCGGGATCGGCTGGCCATGGCAGGTCGCTCCATCTACACAAGGTAAAGCATAGCCGTCCGCCACCTTCAAGGATATGTTCGAAACGGACACATGGATCTCACAATTTGTGTTCTCCTTGATTGAATCCACGGCCTCCATATGTGCAGCAACATCATGTATCACATGTGTACTATGCATCACAGTTGCATCATCAGCCGGTACCTCCGTTAAAGCCACGCTGCTCTGGCGTTGAGATGGGCCTCCGTCGAGTGTATTGTCTTGCGGCTGGGAGCGATGTCCTTTAATACCGTCAATCTGCTGCTGCACCTTCTGATAGTTGGCTTCGAGTTCCGAAAACTGCTTTGAGACCTCCGCCTCCTTCTGCTTCTTTCCTCTCTCTCGGCTTCTATATGCATATTTGGATTCTGCCGCGGTAAACCCAGTCGACCATGGCTATCCTCCCTAGCCTCGTGTCCAACTGGGATGTTCCGGGTTACCGAGGGCCTTCGTCAACTCGTCTTTCTCTCGTTCCGGCATGAACTTCCCTCTTTAACCTCTTTGAAAACACTAAGAAGTGCCACAAAGGGGGCTGTGATTTTTGCATTCACAATAAGATTTCCCCTTGCGTCAAACTTTGCCCCATGCCCAAGTAACCAATTTCTTGACCTCATGGGAAAATCTTATGTAGCTACAGTGATCCCCTGAGCTTGCAGATCTGCCTCAAGTTTATCAAACTTAGGCACTGAAACCCTGTAGCCGCCTGGACCCATAGTGTGGTGATATTTCTTCTTAGCTGCATTTTTCCTTATTCTTTGCTGACCTTTCCATACCCTCTTCTGATTCCTTGTACGCCTTAAATCCTGGCCAATGTTGGCTCTGCTTCTCTAGAGGACCCTCGAATATTGGAGCTCTTTGTTTAGTATGATATTCTTTCCATAATATTTTCTTGTAAGCACTGAAAGCCTCAGCCATCTTCTTAAGAGTCTAGTGCTTGACTTTGTGGAGCATTTCCGCAACTTCCTCTTCTTTATCACATGGTGGTAGGGTGAAATGTGTCATAAGCTTGTCGAAAAGAGTGTTTTTCGACCTATCCGAGACAAAAGTAACTCCAGGATGATCTTCTATTTGTGTTGGCTTATTCCATTCTTGAACACTTATGGGGACGAGGTCCCTAACAATAACTGCATACTGATTTTTAAACTTAGTTGTTGTCTTTGGGGGCTCCGCAGGTTTGCCATTCCAATAGACTCCATCGATTATCAGATGCTCTCTAGAGGTCATCTCTTTAGCCGGGCCTCGTTTTGACTGCATGGTAGAGGACGTCGATGTGGAGGTCTTGCTGGAAGCAGTAGGTTCACCGGCCTTCACTAAGGATTGTTCATCACAATTATCGCTGCTTTTTCTAGCGGCCACATCTGATCCTTCTGATTGCTCTTCTTCCTCCATTCCCTGACCTGACTCGTTAAGGTACTGCGAGCCGTCGTCTTGATCTCCACCATCATTGGGTCCACCGGGTAGTGTAGTATCTTTTATTATCACGAACATGTCTTCTTTACCCTCTCTGCTGTCCATAGCACAACTAATACAAATGAAAGAAAATTGTTTCAGTAATGTGGAGAACACTAAGTGATATCTCTATTTCAACAAGTCAATGTAGCAGAATAATAATTCAAAGTATCACTAATACAAATGAAAGAAAATTGTTTCAATAATGTGGAAAACACTAAGTGATATCTCTATTTCAAAAGGTCAAAGTAGCGGAATAATAACTTAAGGTATCACTAATACATCGATATCACGAATAATAATTCTGTTACGTATAACTCGGGTCTATTTTTTTTGTAACTCTAATACATCGAACTAACTTCGATCGGGTCCTAAGCCGCGGGGTGCAGAGTCACGGGTGAAGGGGTCATTGCATAGAAAACAAAAAATTTCCTACGCGAGAGACACCCGAAAGGCCAAGATCTAATCTAGGAGAGGAAGTGCAACGGGCAAAGAGAGGGTTAAGGAAAACACATACCATCGAAGACACAAAGCGTTACTGAGATCAAATCGCATTGTTGGCGTAGTCTTACTCACACCGATCCCGATAGCAAGACGATGTGCACCGCAATCCGGCGGTGCCTCTGTGATCGGTCACACGTACGGTTGATGACGACCTCTGTTCCCTCGATCCAGCGGGGCTCGGAAGTAGAGAATCCCTCCGAACTCTAGCAGCACGACGACGTGGTGGTGGTGAATAATCCCACGGTCAGGGCTTCGCCAAGCCGGAAACCATGGAATTGAGCAGCGGGTGAAGTGGAAGGGAGGTGGGACAAGTGTGTGAGAGAGAGGGAGCTCATGCCCTCTATTTATAGGAGAGGGGGGAGGCAGCCCAAGGGGGGTGCGGCCAGCCCATGGGTGTGCCCCCACCTCTTCCCTCATCATGTGAGTGGACACTCCACTCACACCCACTCATTTTCCCTTAAAACTCCACTTAGAAAATCCAAGAGTTTTTCTTTAATAAATAAATAAAACATTTTTATTTAATTATTTCAGCATTTGTTAATTCTATTAACAAACTTTTGCATATAGCACCTCGAATCATTTGTTAATTCTATTAACAACCATTCGATGAAAAACCCCTTGAACTATTTCAATTTTCCCCGAAACAATTTTGGTGCTGCCCAAAATATTCTTCGATATTCTGTATCCTCTCAAACGCGTCATCGAACCTTAAGTGTGTCACCCTACAGTCCACGAATAAGATATACATGATCGAGACTCCTCTCCGATCAATAATCAACAGCGGGATCTGGAGATCCGTGATGACTCCTATATATTCAACGATGACTCTCGTGATCGTGTGAACCAACAACGTCGTGAACTATTCCCTTTGTCTCGCGATATTTTACTTGTCCGAGATTCGATCATTGGTATCAACCATACCTTGTTCAATCTCGTTACCGACAACTACTCTTTTCTCGTTCCCATGATATAACATCCTTGTGATCATATCACGTGCTTGCAAGCGGTGTCGATGTGATATCACCGAGAGGGCCCAGAGTATATCTCTCCGACATTTTGGATGGACAAATCCCACTCTTGATCCATAATCCTCAAATAATACTTTCCGAATACCTAACGGCACCTTTATAGTCACCCTGTTACGGTGTGACGTTTGATGACATCAAAGCACCCTTCCGGTATCAGTGATTGACATGATCTCATGGTCTAAGGAATAAGTTACTTCGTATGTTTGATATAAAAATGTAAACTTAATGACTTGATCGCATTTCTATATTCACTTTGGGTATATGTTCATCACATCATTCTTCTAATGACATGACCCCACTATTAACAACATTCAATGTTCATGATCAGGAAACCTTGATCATGTATTAATCAACGAGCTAGTTAAAAGAGAGGCTTTACTAGGAACCATTGTTTGTTTATTAAACACACATGTATCAACGTTTCCGGTTAATACAATTCTAGCATGAGAAATAAACATTCATCATAAACAAGGAATAAAATAATAACCATTTTATTATTGCCTCTCAGGCATATTCCCTTCAGTCTCCCACTTGCACTAGAGTCAATAATCTAGTCTGTAAGCACTTAACACATATGGCGTTCCAGTGTTATTATCATGCTTCGCATGTGGTAAACATCATCAAAAAGACCTGAACTATTCAGGTCCTATTGTATTTGCATGTTCTTTGCGTCTACACCCATCACTCATTCTCTAATGAGATGGCTTTGTATATATATGGTCAATCAGTGAAACCTTAATTCCTCAGCTTAAACCAATGTCACTAACATTGTGAAAATGTAGCTTCATAGTGTTAGCATTCTTGGAAATTCACCAAGTTCCGGTGAGACCTTAATTCCTCAACTACAAGTGCCTCGTAATGTGCTCATGATTTTTGGAAAAAAAAATCATTTCTATGTACACAACTACCTATTTCATCGCAGATACACCAAGAGTTTCTCAATATTCAACCCGTAGGTACAAACGACAATGCCCGCCGTCTTGACTTTTTCCTAAAATCGGCTGGGAAAATTCCAGAAAATTCAAAAAAACCCAAAATGACGCAAGAAGTTGTATCAAACCTTATATGTCGGAGATAGAACAAAACAATCGATATCACCATCATACAACCCTACCGTGGCTCGTGAGTGCATATAGGCATATCAAATGCACGGTAGGACGTATGATGGCGAATCCGAATGATATGTATTTGGTCGATGAACTGAAAGATGTATGCAGGGAATCCGAGAGGTGGGGGATATATATAGGGACGTGTGGCTCACACAGTGACTATGCTAGTTTCAAAAGAAACACAACCCTGATCCAATGGCTCACATCTGCTTGAAAGAAACACACGATTCATGTGATTCTTCCTGATTGGTGGGATTCAGATGCTCGAGAACCCCTCTCCGAAGAAACCCTAACCATTTAGTCCCCGTTGGTAACACACGCCGGGACGTGAACCCTCTCTGACGAAACCCTAACCATTTAGTCTCGGTTGGTAAAACAGGCCGGGACGTGAACCCCTCTTCGACGAAACCCTAACCATTTAGCCCCGGTTGGTAAAAAAGGCCGAGACGAGAATCCCTCTCGACGAAACCCTAACCATTTAATACATTATTAGATAGTAGACTCTTAATATTAAATGAACCATGAAGGTTTAATACATTATTACATTGTAGATTCATAATATTACATGAACCATGAAGGTTTAATACATTGCGTCCCCAACTAGTGTCGCCATTGTTTTATTTTCTGCCATAGCCAAGGAGCATCTTCATTATTTAATGGGATCCTCGGGTCAGTTTTCACTCTAAAGGGCGGAATTTCATCAAAGTTATTATAATCTTCTCACATGTTTGTCTTTTCCTCCACTCCCACGACGTTTCTTTTCCCTGAAAGAACTATGTGGTGCTTCGTCTCACCGCATGATGTATTCGTTTTCTTATCTTTTCTTTTCTTCGGTTGGGTAGACATGTCCTTCACATAGAAAATCTGAGACACATCTTTGGCTAGGAAGAATGGTTCTCTCTGTACCCAAGATTGTTGAGATCCACTGTTGTCATTCCGTACTGCTGGTCTACCTTTACCTCTCCCCTGTCATCTTCACCCACTGGCACCGAAACAGAGGGACCTTAAAATTAGGTCCATAGTCAAGTTCCCATACCTCCTCTATGTAACCATAATATGTCTCCTTTTGCCCATTGTATCCCGTTGCATCGAAACGGACACCACTGTTTTGGTTGGTGCTCTTTTTATCTTGGGCGATGGTGTAAAATGTATTCCCATTTATCTCGTACCGTTGGAAAGTCAGTATAGTCGAACATGGTGACCTGTCCAACAAGTAAAGCTGATCTCCAACAGTGGTGTTATTCATGAGTTCTGTCTGCAACCAGCCGCTGAAATTCGCCATGTGTTCAGGATTAATCAAGGCGTCAGATTTCCCCAGGTTTTTAGACTGTATAATATTCTTGTGTTCCTCGATATAAGAAGCCACCAAGGTGGACATATAGAACTGTGTAGTGTGCTTTAGTGGAAGAATGCCCAACCATAAATATCATTGATTTCCTTCCTAGTGTGCCTTATCCACTCATTCTCCCCTCATGCCATGATTCGGAACACCAATCGACTTAAGGTCAGGAATAAAGTCACCACAAAACTCAATGACCTCCTTTGTTCCATAACCCTTGGAGATGCTTCCTTCTGGCCTAGCACGGTTATGAACATATTTCTTTAAGACTCCCATGAACCTCTCAAAGGGTAACATATTGTGTAGAAACACATGACCGAGAATGGTAATCTCTTTGACTAGGTGAACTAGGAGGTGCGTCATAATATTGAAGGATGGTGGGAACGCCAACTCGAAGCTGAAAAGACATTGGACCACATATGTCTGTAACAATTGTACACTTTCTGGATCGATTACCTTCTGAGAAATTGCATTGAGGAATGCACATAGCTTCACAATGGGTAGTCGAACATTCTCTGGTAGAATCCCCCTCAACGCAACCGGAAGCAATTGCGTGATCAACACGTGGCAGTCATGAGACTTTAGGTTTTGGAATTTTTTCTCCGCCAAATTTATTATTCCCTTTATATTCGACGAGAAACCAGACGGGACCTTGATATTACTTAGTACTTCAAAAAAGATTTCATTCCCTTCGTTGGTAAGAACGTAGCTGGCAGGACCATCTTGAAACCGCTTAGGATTCATGCCGTCTCGTCCTTTTGTGTGTTGATGGTCCTTCCGTGCTTCAGATGTATCTTTTGACTTCCCATACTAGCCAAACAAACCTAGCAGATTCACGCAAAGATTCTTTGTCGGGTGCATCATGTTGATCGTAGAGCGGACATCTAGGACTTTCCAATAGGGTAGATCCCAAAATATGGATTTCTTCTTCCACATTGGTGTGTGTCCGTCAGCGTCATTTGGAACAGGTTGTCTGCCAGGACCCTTTCCAAAGGTTACTTTCAAATCCTTCACCGTATCAAATACATCATCCCCAGTTCGGAGGATAGGCGTCTCCCGGGTATCTGCATCACCATTGAAATGCTTGCCCTTTTTTCTTAAGGGATGCTTGCACGGAAGAAAACGACGATACCCCAGTTACACAACCTTCTTACATTTATCCAGATATAGACTTTCAGTATCATCTAAACAGTGCATGCATGCATTGTATCCATTGTTTGTATGTCCAGAAATGTTACTGAGAGCAGGCCAATCATTGATGGTTACGAACAACAACGCTCGTAGGTCAAATTCCTTCTTCTTGTGTTCATCCCACAAACGGACACCTTTTTCGTCCCATAACTGTAAAAGTTCATCAACTAATGGCCCTAGGTACACGTCAATATCATTGCCGGGTTGATTTGGGACTTGGATGACCACTGACATCATAATGAACTTCCGCTTCATGCACAACCCAGGAGGAAGGTTATAGATACATAGAGTCACAGGCAAGGTGCTATGGCTGCATCTCTGCTCACTAAATGGATTCATGACATCTATTGTTAGACCAAACCATAAGTTCCTTGAATCACCTGCAAAGCGCGGGAACTTTCTCTTGATTTTTCTCCACTGCGACCCATCATCGGGATTTCTCAACATCTCATCTTTCTTACGGTCTTCCATGTCCCATCGCAACAATTTGGCATGCTCTTTGTTTCTGAACAAACATTTTGGTCGTGGTATTATTGGAGCATACCACATCACCTTTGCAGGAACCCTCTTCCTGGGGCGCTCACCCTCAACATCGTCAGGGTCGTCTCGTCTGATCTCATACCGTAATGAAGTGCATACAGGGTATGCTTTCCAATTCTCATACTGCTCAACGCTGTAGAGGATGCAGTCATTAATGCAGGCATGTATCTTCTCCACCTTCTTTGCTTGGTATGTACTGTCGGGGAATTCATTCTTTCTTGGAAGTTGCTTCTTCATTATTTGCACCAACTTTGTAAATCCGCTATCAGTCACACCGTTCTCTGTCTTCCATTGCAACAATTCCAGTGTGCTACCCAGCTTTTTCTGGCCATCTTTGCAATTTGGATACAACAATGTTTTGTGATCCTTTAACATCTGGTCGAACGTCACCCTCACCTTTTCAATTTCGCATTCTGCCCTCGCATCCTTAGTGGCCTGGCCAAGATCATCGGTGGGCTCATCTGGTCCCCGGTCTTCTGCTTCTTCATCATTTTCTTCCATTCCAGTACCAGTACCGTATTCAAGGAACATATCATCATAGCTTTCATCATTCTCTTCTTCTTCATTGTCTTCAATCATAACCCCTTTTTCTCCGTGCATGGGCATGAAACCAAACTGAAACAGGTGGATGTGGAGGACTCTATGG
The DNA here is from genome assembly GCA_028641055.1 of Alopecurus myosuroides. Lineage (NCBI taxonomy): Eukaryota > Viridiplantae > Streptophyta > Magnoliopsida > Poales > Poaceae > Alopecurus > Alopecurus myosuroides. Next base: position 26,679,591 of record CM054062.1, read on the forward strand.
GAAGAGTGTTCCTTCTGATTCCGACATACAACACATGGACAACACATAAAATTGTTCCGTTTGTTTGCCTGGGCCACATCGAGAAAATGACCCACGTCTTTCATGAACTCGGGAGAGCATCGATCAGCATATATCCATTGCCGGTTCATCTGCATTATATAATTATTATGAAAAACATTACAGAACATCGTGATTACAGAAATGACCAATGTACATCAACACATGAAAGGATAAAGTTGGTACCTCAATGGAGGAGGAAAGAACGAGGAGAAATCTTAATTAAGTGTGGATCAGACAACTTAAACCATGTTTGTTTTGTGTGAGCTGAAGTGACATTCTGCTCCCGGGCATTTCATGAAACACCTTGTATGAATAGGAGGGAAAAATTAGCACACACCCTCTCACACCTTTCTCCCTCCAAAATGAGATAGTGGCTAAGGAGAAGAGTGTGGCTGGTTGTTTTATATATAGACAAGGACCTTTAGCCCCGGTTCCAGACAGGAACCGGGGTTAAAGGTTACTGGCTTTGCCGAGGAACTGGGTCTGAAGGAACCTCTAGTTCCGGTTCCAGACATGAACCGGTTCTAAAGGCCCCCACTTTCCTTCTGTACATGACCCCCGCCGCTGGAACACATCCTTTAGCCCAGTTCATAGCAGAACCGGGGCTAAAGGTATTTTTTGGCTTGAACAAAAGGTGTGTTCTCTACTAGTGTGTGTAGACACGTATGAATACTAATAGCAATAGTTGTCCACTTCCTTGCTAGCGGTCGTTGTAATTTTCATATTTTAGCAAAACTAAGAGTTGTTGACTATCCTTGCTACGGTGGCGCGTAAACATTGGAGGGAAAACAAGATTTTTTTTACCATGAATAATAAGACGATGCCAAAACCATTCAAGAATAAAGATAACCTCAAGGGTGGGGCTCGGCCATGGGGCCAGTGCCAAGAGTTGTCTCTTAGTCCATTGCGGATCATCTTCTTTTCCTTTAGCCGTTGTTGGTTTTTTCCACCTGCCTATCTGCTCTGCGCACATAATCTATTCGCTGCTCATGCCTCTCGCCAGCATAATAAGGGCATGTTTGATAGCTGAACCCGATTTTAGGCTGCGTGGGGGCAGGCTCAACTCGGCCTAGCCAGAAGAGATTCGAACTTGTACATGTTGTGTCAGTTTTTTGGTAGACTGCATCAGAGAACTGGGTCTGAAGTAGTAGTTTGTTTGGTACACTGCGGTTTCCAATTTCGGGTGTGTAGGAACGAAAGCACTTTGTTGATGCACTGGCAGCAGATTGCGCTCACCACTTTCAAACTTGGTGAGCTTACCAGCAAACTAAAGAACATAGCACAACTAAAAAAAGCAAACTGAAGAACAAAGCACAACAGAAACAACAAGACAAGCTAATTAACGAGCAAATATATAAGTACGTAGGCCAGTGGTAGACACCACTAGCACTGAAGCTACAGGTTTAAGTTTACAACCCACTACGATTTGAGTTAAACAGGTGCATCCGTGCACCTGATAAGTACTTAAGCAAGGACACCCCAGCAACAAAAGTAGTAGGGGCATCCAAATTACTGCCCCTAGAAACGATACTTCATATTCATCCTCAAGAACATCAGTGGCGCTGGTGGACGTCACAGAAGAAGACCTGCTCGATGGAGGTCTTGAACTTGAAGAGCTTCACCTTGAACCCCTCACCGTCAAACTTCAGGAAGAGAAGATCCTCCCATCCCTGGAATATGACGAGGTGATCATCGTACCACCTCATCAGGACGTAGAAGTCACAATATTTGGTGGTGCAAATGAGGATGCAGAGATTCGGATCGGTCTCACCATCCTTGTCCCTGTTTTTCTTGTATTTCTTCAGCTTGGGCTTGTTCACGAGGAGGGGGGGTGATGGCCCGAGGGATGATCAAGGCATGCAGTTCCATGAATGTGACCTCCACGATGAAGCGTCGGGGCCATGGCTCCAGTGCCTCGTTTTCCTACGTTCTGTTTGCACCCAACATGAGGCTTCACCCTTTTGAGCGCCTTGTCCTTCATCGCGAAGACCAACACCGGGACAAGCGGCTTGCTACGGACCTGTGCCTCGTTGTGGAAGATGCAATCCCTAAGATGCTGAGGCGTCTCTCCCTGGGGAATTCATAGCTCGTCCCAGGCTCGTGAGGATGAACATGTGAGGATGCAACTGATGACAAGAAAGTGATCACGAGCAAAAACATCATGCAACAAATAACAAGCAACACCATCATGCAACTGATCACAAGCAACAACATCATGCAACTGATCATAAGCAACAAGATAATGAACTGATCACAAGCAACAAGATCATGAGACTGATCACAAGAAACGTGATAATGTAACTGATCACAAGAAACAAAATAATGTAACTCATCACAAGCAAGAAGATCAAGGAACTTGATGACAAGCTATTGATAATACTACCGATGACAAGCAAAAAGATCATGGTACTTATGACAAGTTATGATCACAACCAACAATTAACCAATTCCTAGATCTACGTGCTAAGCAACTGGCGATTGATGCAATTGATCAACAATGGCCAATTCGGCATTCCCAATTCTTGTATGTGCTACACAACTACTCCCAATTGATCAGTGCCCAATTCGGCAATGCCCAATGGTACATTGCTAGATCTACGTGCTAGGCAACTAGAAAACCCTAACCGTACGCATCATGACGAGTTAATTGGAATCATACCATCGTTTTTAGCATGCCTGAAGGAGAATAAGGAGGATATGGAGATTGCAACCTAGAGGGTCCTGCTTTGTCGCACGATCGCGAGCTTGAAGATCCACCGGCGTGGTCTTGAGCCGGCCATGAAGATCCAGCGCGAGCTACTGCATACCCCAGGAAAGCATGCACTCCCTGAAGTTTTTCGTCCTTGGAGTACAGATCATCATTAAGGATGGCGAACGCGGCTTCCGCGTTCTCAGCTGCAGTTTTGTAGATGCATTCGCCCTTAGCGTTTACGCTGTTAACATGTCTTTGCCAAGAAGGGTTTTGCAAACGTTCTTTGCTGGTAGTACATCCGGCTTTGCAATTCCGGGTAATATCGTTGGTTTTATCCCGGACATATTCCGTCGTTCGAATTCTTCAATTTCTTCCTTCTTTGCTTTTACAGTAGCTTGCGCTTTGAGGAGGTTTTCTTGAGATCGGAATAAGTGTCTCTGCTGCCGCATAAGGGCTTTCCTTCTGGCTTCCAGCACTTTCGGTGGTTAGTGAGGTCCAACCGGGGTTTTGATCAGATCGATATCGTCCTGGTCCGACATCTGGGGAACAGGTATTTCTTTCCTTTTCTTCTCCGCAGGTGTGACTCCGCTTCCTCCTCCTACTTCCAGGTTTTGGTTGGCAATATCTGCCAACTTTTTCTTCTGGAGTTTATATTGGAGTTTCTTGGCAGTCTTCTTTTTCTTTTTGGAAGAAGGAGGCTTTTTTCCAGGTTCTTCCTCTGTCAATTCTTTGACATCGGGGTAAGTTGTACTGGTTTCGCCATCCTCTCTTTCCTCATCTGGCGGAGGTGTTTTGGGGTCTTCGTCTTCTTCGGCATCCGAGTTTTCAGTCGGTTTCGCCATAAGTACTTCATGGAAGCTCCCCTGCATAGATTTTACCTTTCTCTCGAAAGCGTCTTCATCTTCATTTTCGGAATCTATGTCTTCAGATCCGGGTTCTGACTCCAATCTTGCTACTACAGCAGCTAACACGGAGTCGGATTCCAAGTTCGTCGTTTCACTAACGGGTGTCGGATCTTCCACTTGTTCTGTGGGATTATTGTTTTCTGCTTCTTCCACAGGATTAGTTTCTTCTGTGTTATCCGCGACCTCAGATTGCACCATGCCAATAAAGTGAGATCGGATTGCAGGCATCTCCAGAGAGGCGGCAATTTCAGCACTGTTTTGGCGATTTGAGCAGAATCCGGTATCATAGTTTTCCTCAATTGGGTATATGGCGGGTGGGATAAATTTGCTTCCACCATAGAATTCCATTGCCTCTGCTGTTAATCCGATAAATATGTTTGTAGATCCAATCGGTAAAACGCAAGCACTTACCAGGTGATCCCGTGCTGGCATGTATGATCCGTTGTCGAGGAAGCGCCCAACGTCGCCGTCGAAATCCAAGCTTCCGACAGTTATTGTCCTGACGATTCCGCCGAGTATTCCCGATCGAAACGTAACTCCTGACACCGCTGGCCCCACGATGGGCGCCAATTGTCGATACATCACAGTAAGGATCATAGATGGGGGTGCCATGAGCCTATGGGTAGAGACGTGGGGGACGTGGTAGTACGACAATCGAGAACACCAGGTTTTACCCAGGTTCGGTATGACGCAACAAGGCGGCATTCCTACTCCTACAATCTCACTAAATCTTTACCTACTAATAAAAGCATCAAGGCTTCTTGTGGTACGTCATTAAAACCAACTTTAAAGTTGAACAAAATTACCCACCCTGCCACCGGGATAAGTTACCGATTCGTTTTTTTATTTTTTCATTATCCGAAGGAGTCCTCGGCTGTCACATGACGTCCGAGTAGAATCTCGCGCGTGCCTGTACACGGTACCCACGAGCACACGGAGCGGACGAGAGGAACAGAGATCGATCGCCACCATCGTCTGCCATGGACTAAGGTTCTCCTCCCACACGACTGCCTCTCCTGATTCTGCCACCATGCCTATGCCGACTCCAGAAAGTTGCCGCGCCCCTCGGCGATGACTGCGGACTTCGTGTATGCACGGCCGGCGCGCGGTGCCGTTGCCGCTGCCGTGATTTGGCTCCTCCCAAGACAGCCACGGCGGCAGCCACCGTAGACGACTCGGCTAAGCGAGACCTTGGACTACCGCTGGGCCTGGACCGGACGAATTAGCTATGCGCGCCAACGTTTGATCTCAGAAACAGCATGCCATGGATGCAGCAAACGGAAAATTTTCAACCGTAGCAATGGCAGGCAGGACGAGGAGGCATCACGAGCGCAGTGTCTGCCGCCGGTGGGAAGCACGGGGCCGCGTCACAAGCTGCAGTCTAATCAATCCGGCGTGCTGGACCAGGCATGACGCCACGCCATGGTTGCTCGCCACATGGCTTAGACCGGAGGTGGAGACGCTGCGACCACGTTCCCAAACCGTCAGCCTCCATGGAGAGCACCGGATAGCAATGTTTTTTCATCTTTGTACTGCTTAATTTGTTTTCTGTACTCATGTACTCATATACTGCTTGGGTTATGCTGGTGTCTCATGCCCACTACTTGTTTGTGTTAATATGGTGAGGAGTAAGGCTTTTGGATTTTAACAAACATGTTCGAATATGAATATGGTTAAAGTATTGATGCGTTATGTGTCGTCCAGCACCTCCTACTGACGATGGTGTCCTTGCAAAAGAAAAAGTTCCCTAATGCATGTATTTTAAAACTAGCTTTGAAGGACAAAGTTTCAACATAAACCATGGTCACAACATGAAACGTTGCTATCTGGTTAACCTTACCAAATGCTATTCAGTTAACATGATATAACTAGAATAATCCTCTTTATAAATAAAAAATTCACATGGTACATGCAAACCCGCTTACTATATATTTCCTTTTGTATCAAATAAAATTTATTTGTACTGATTTATAGGTTTCACGTGCAAGCAAGGTGTTAAATTGCCAATTAAACTTAATCTCTCATTCATAAAATTTATTTTATTGCTCGATTTTTCTCTCTTTAGTTTGTGTACATAGGTGTGCGGTCCTTGTGATTTTAAGCTCTTAATAATATATCTAAGTGATGAAGGTAATGGCTCTTTACACTTGGTGAATTAACTGGGTGGTAGTTTAGATATCTAAAATAACTAATTTTGTACGACGATTAGCATGTCAATTATAAGTATTGCCATGTGAATATAGGATACTTTATTTTCCTTCTATGGTGTCTGTCTAAAGGGATACACATGTCTCCTTGGGAAAGAGGAGACTGCAATCGGCATCAACACAAATCCAATGCATCGAGGTCAGTTGTTTCCATGCTTTATAATTGAAGTGTAGCACTTCCTCATACTCCCTCCGTCCTCAAATAAGTGTACGTTTTCTTTTTATGAAAGTCAATTATTTTAAAGTTTGACCAACTTTATTGGAAAATGTAACACCATTTATGATACTAAATTGGTATCGTTAGATCCGTTTTGAAATATACTTTCATAATACATAGATTTTATATCATATATATTGATGTTATTTTGTATAAACTTTCTCAAATTTTAAAAGCACTTATTCAAGGACGGAGGGAGTACATCAGTTTTTTTATGTTGAAGTGATGCTTTGAGGGTTGTCTCAATAAGAGATAAAATATCTCAGTGATGAATTAGACTAGGAAAGTGTGATTCTTTACTCCCGGTGCAACGCACGGGCATTTTATGCTAGTAAGGGCTAAAGTCTAAAGTATACAAAGTACAATGCGAGTATGGTTTTGCTAACTTGGCGAGGATTAACTTCTCGGCGAGTTGGCTTCTAGCTAATTGTTATCTATGTTTCGTCTCTCCCGTCCGGCTTTATATAGATAGCCGGGTTAGGGCTTACAAAAAAGAAACCTAGAAGACTATGGAAAGTATCTAACTTCGAAAGTAAGGAATCCGTCTTCTTCTCCAAGCCGCACCACTTTGGGCCGTGGTACGGGTTCTTCTAGAATCTGGCTTCCTGCGCATCAGCTTACTGTGCTGCCCAATGGACCATGATCCATTACCAACAGGCCACCCTGGTAATCCAGCTCTTTAGGCCAATGCCGGACATACCCCTAATCAGTATATATCCGAAAAATATTGAATGCAATTTTTCTTGTCCTATTGTTTTGGGAAGACCTTTTCTTAGAACTGTTGGTGTTGTTATTGATATGAAAGAGGGGAATATTAAATATCAATTCCCACTCAAAAAAGCTATAGAACACGTTCCTAGAAATAGAATTAAGCTACCTTTTGATCCTATTATTAGAACAAATTTGATGTTGATACTTCTTCACTTGAAAATACTTGATTCTTACTTTCTGTGCCTAGCTGAAAAGGCGTTATGGAAAAGCACTCTTGGTAGACAACCCATGTTTTATTTCTGTAATTTTTCTTTTGTTTTATTTGAGTCAAGGTGTTGTTTACTTCTATAACAACTCCTTTGTATCTTTACTTTTTCGAATTGTTGTTCCAAGTAAAGTCTCTAGTGAAAAGTTGATGCTAGATTCGGATTTCTGCGCAGGAACATATTTTTTATGTTCACCGTTTAATTCATAATAAATTTCAGAAAAATCGAAACATCCTGAAATTTTTTGTGCGTGATCCTTGGATATGTACGCAACTTTTCTTAGTTCTGGGTTTTCTGCGTAAGTGCCTCTAAAAAATCCGTATTTACAAACTGTTCTGGTTTTGACAGATTCTGCCTTTTATTTCGCATTCTCTCTTTTACTATGTTGAGTGGATTTCTTTTCTCCAAAAAACATCAGTGGTTGTAGGTAATGTTTAGAAAGTATTGGTAATGCTTGTGTCCATGCAGAACATGTGAGTTTTTGATTATGCACTAACCCTCTAATGAGAAATACTTTGAGTTTGGTGTGAAGGAAGTTTTCAAGGGTCATGAGAAGAGTTTGATGTAAATTGATCAAGAAGAGTGAAAAGTCTAAGCTTGGGGATTCCCTCGTGGATCATCCCAGAAAATTTCAAGAAGAATCAAGCGTCTAATCTTGGGGATGCCCAAGGCATCCCCTTCTTCATCAACAACTTATCAGGTCATTTCTAGTGAAACTTTATTTTTATTCGTTCACATCTTATGTACTTTACTTGAAGCATCTGTTTTTCTTCTGTAACAAACTTGGTTGGATCCTAGCATTCTTGTGTGGGAGAGAGACACGCTCTGCTTTTTCATATGAATACTTGTATTCTTCATTTATTGTCTAGCTGCTGCAATTCTTTTAGCTCTTGTTTTTATGCATCTCTTATTCGAAGTTTTTAGTTCTTGTAGAGTATGATTCTCTTGTTTCATTGATAAATTATCTGGAAAGTTTGTGCTGAAATAATTAAATGGTGTTTGGTTGGAAACAGAAAATGCTACATGTGGCAGATGGTATATTGGAAAAGACTTACATATTCTTGTAGATCATTGTCTTGGATAATTTGATAATTGGCAATTGTTTTGAGCTTTGAAGTAGTTCATGTTTAAGCTCTTGTATCATGTGGTTAAAACCTATTAGTGGAGAACTACCGTAGAGCTTGTTGAAATTTGGTTTGCATGATTGGTATCTCTAAGGTCTAGATATTTTCTGGTAAGAGGTGTTTGTGTAACAAGGAGGACTAATAGAGTCTTATGATGCTTGAAATTTGTTTTCATGTAAGTCTTGTTGTACTAGTTGATATCTTGTGACTGCTTCAAAAAACCGTGCTAGCCTAAACTCTGTACTGAGACGAAATGCTTCTCGTGCATCCAAACCTTGAGCTAAAATCCATGCCATTTGTGTCCACCATACCTACCTATCATGTGGTATTTCCTGCCATTCCAAGTAAATATTTCGTGTGCTACCTTTAAACCTTCAAAATTATTAAACCTGTTTTGTGCTCTGTTTTAGCTCATGAGGAAGTATTGGCTGCTTTATTGTCTCTTTCATGTTTATTTGGCTTTACACCTTGACTAGCATGAATAATGTGCTAAGTACGTAATATTGCAAAAAGAGCAGGCAAGCGGGTGCCCAGCCCCTAAAAGATAAATTACAACTTATAACCAAATAAATCTACTAACACTATGGGCTTGAGAAATCGTGAACTTAGCTTGTTCAAACAAAGGAGAAGAGAAACTTTATTGTTCTCTCTATGGGAGCCCCTCTTGAAGCCTTTAAACATGAAAGGATGATAAATCATTCGATGCCATTCGTTGACATTCGTTGACGTAGAAAAACACCTCTCTCAAAATTTATTTTTATACGCTCTATATGTTTTTAAAACCTTAAAAATCTCTAGCACATGATTTATCCCTGCTTCCCCCTACGAAGGGCCTTTCTTTTACTTTTATGTTGAGTCAGTTTTCCTACTTCTTTCTGTCTCAGAAGCAAACACTTGTGTCAACTTTGTGTGCAACAATTTTTACATGCTATCTTATTGCACTTATTATGTTTCTTTGTGTTGACAATATCCATGAGATATATATGTTGAAAGTAGAAAGCCAGTGCTGAAACTTAAATCTTCCTACATGTTGATCGATGCCTTTTATTTAGAATCTATTGCTTTGTGAGTTAACCCTTATGCAAAACTTTTTGATGCTTGTCTTGAAAGTACTATTCGTGAAAAGTTTTTGCTCATATGATTCGGTTGTTTACTCATTATCTATTTGTTAGAAAACTATAGACCATTGACTTGGATCACTTCATTCATGACTTGTGATTTACAATATTATTTTATCAAGATTGTGTGGTAGCATGTCACCCAGAAATTATTTTGTTGTTATCGTTTTATCTACTCGAGGACGAGATGAACTAAGCTTGGGGATGCTTGATATGTCCTTCAACGTATCTATAATTTCTAATGTTCCATGTTGATATTATGCCAATTGTTACATGTTTTCTATATACTTCATATCATTTTTATGCATTTTCGGGGACTAACCTATTGACGAGATGCCACAGTGCCAGTTCCTGTTTTCTGCTGTTTCTGTATTTCTGAAAAGTTGTTCTGGAAATATTCTTGGAATTGGACGAAACAAAAGCCGAAGTCCCTATTTTTCTGTCACGTACATGGAGTTCGAAGGGGACTCGAAGGGGTCCAGGGAGGCAGCCACACCATAGGGTGGCACGACCCCCCTTGGCCGCACGGCTACGTGGTGTGGCCCCCCTGGTCACCCACCGACATCCCCTTCCGCCTATATATTGCCTTCCTCCGGAAAACCCTAAGTACCTGAGCCTCCATCCACAAAAAGTTCCACAGCCACCGCCGTCGCTAATCCTAGTTCGAGAGGGTTCTGAAACTTTTCTCGGCATCCTGCCTGACAGGGGAATCATCACCGGAGGGCTCTTCATCACCATGTTGGCCTCTAGAGTGATGCGTTTGTAGTTCATCATTGGACTACGGTTCCATAGCAGTAGCTAGATGGTTGTCTTCTCCAATTTTGTGCCATCATGTTTAGATCTTGTGAACTACCTAACATGATCAAGATCATCTTATTGTAATGTTACACGTTGTTTTTTCCTGGATCCGATGAATATTGAATACTATGTCAAATTGATTATAGATCTATCATATATGTTATTAGTGATCTTGCATGCTTTCTGTTGCTAGTAGATGCTTTGGCCAAGTAGATGCTTGTGACTGCAAGAGGGAGTATTTATGCTAGATAGTGGGTTCATGCCTCTAGTAATCTAGGAGAGTGACAGTAAATTCTAAGATTGTGGATGTGCTATTGCCACTAGGGGTAAAACAACACTGCTTTACCTAAGGATAGATGTATTGTTTACATTACGCACTTTACTTAATGCAATAATTTGTTGCTTGCAACTTAATACCCAAAGTTTGCTCGGACGACGTCCTGAGGGTGGATTATTAGTCATAGATGCAGTTGGATATAGTGTATGTATCATGTTGTAATGCCCAAATGAATATCATAGTAATTATCATGTCATGTATATGCATTATGGTGCATTCTCTATTTGTCAATTTCCCAGCTGTAATTTGTTCACCCAACATGTTATTTATCTGTTATGGAGAGACACCACTAGTGAACTGTGGACCTCGGTCCATTCTTTTACATTGATAATACAACCTACTGCAAAACACTGTTCTTTTTCACTGTAAACACTATTCTCATTTCATTCACTCGAAAAAACATCATTTTCCACACTATACGTCTAATCCTTTGTTTTCTGCAAGGCCGGTGAGATTGACAACCTTACTGTTTCGTTGGGGCAAAGTATCTTGGTTGTGTTGTGTGTAGATTCCACGTTGCTACTGAGCCTAGTAGTGCGCCCTGCCAACATCAGTTGTCAACAACCTTCAGAAGTGATTTCTTTCTCCTACTGGTCCGATTAAACCTTGGTTTCTTACTGAGGGGAAAACTTGCTATTGTACTCATCATACCTTCCTCTTGGGGTCTCCCAACGAACGTGTGTTCACACGTCATCAGCTGCGCTTGCAGAATATGTGTTTATTTCCTTGTTCTGTAATAAGAAGGGTACTTGGGGGTTACCCTCCTTTTTCCTCTTCTAAAGCTTTATCTATTTTTCTGATGTTCTTAGGTGTTGTGTGCCTGCCAGTTGGTGAAAAGGGTAGGCATGCCGCTCTATTCCCCTGAAGCTTTCGTGTAGAACTGAATGGTGTACACATGTTTGGTTTCTTAATTGGAACCGGGGTGTGGCCCTTTTCTTCTAAAAAACATTATGCCAACCCCTATACATCTTTCAGGCATGTGATTCATGAAATAAGTTGGATAATAGGTAGATGGCAGAGATAACTAGAATGACCACAACGTGAATAAAATAATCCATGATGTGTACGATGCCTATCTTGAAATTACAATGCAAAAAATTCCTGTTGTGCATGATGCCTTTTTTGAAAACTGACATGCTTAATGTCCCTTCTCTTTTATGACGGTCTAGTTTCTTGTTTACCTGTGTTTTTAGAATGCAATCCCGACAAGTTATTTCAATTATTTATTATTTGAGTCATGTTTGTATAGATATAAACAATGTTTTTTCTCTAGATCTTCCACACATGTGTGGTGCTTTTATCTGATTATTAGGTGACTTCACTAATATCACCATTACATGTGGTAATACTTTCTATAAGATGATATGGTCCTGTATGGATTGCACAATGTATTACACGCTTCTCAAAATACAATCTAAGAAATGTGTTTTCTCGCCCTAACAGAGTGAGGTTGTCGATTTTAGAAAACCGAATGTCGGGAATAATCTAATGACAATTATTTACTGAATTCTGACAAAAGTGTATTTTTTAAGTTTAGCTTCGATTGTTGGGTAGGGGTATGTCTAGCATGCAACAATTACTTTCAAGATGAACTTACGAAATATGGAAAACACTCATACGTCGGGATAAAGAGAGTGTGCATCATCAATTTTCTTTCCGTTTTGACTGAGAGTTAATCCAAATTTCAAATGCATGACTTGATTTATGAGACGCGCGTTGCACGTGCATGGTTACTAGTACTCATAAAAGAGCAAACTATTGAACAATGTAATATACCGTATTGTCTTGGTATCGTACGGGGTACGAACTAGTACTCCGACCCGTATACTTCCCACCTTTGTACTGCCACTGATGGGGCTATTCCGTCGCATATATAACATGCACCCGGTAACCCCAAAGGGGTCACCGTTTTCTCTAAACCCTAGAACAACCACATGGTATCAGAGCCAACCTTCCATGATCTATTTGTCGTTGCTGCTTCCTGAAGCAGTCGCTGCCAAAAAACCACATCGTCGCCGCTGCTCATTGAAGCCACCACCGCCATACAACCAAGCCAATACCCACAGCCAAATACGCAATACATGAACTCGCTGTCGTCGTTGCATCTCAGCCAACTGCTGCAGTTTTGATACCACAAACCCAATGTCCAATAAACCAAAACCCTAGCCTCTATGTTTTTAGCTGCCATGAGCTCATCGACTATGATTGCCTCGCTGTCCGCCGCCCTCGGGCCACCTCCGTCCCAGCAGCTGACCAGGGGGGATTTTCTTCTTTGGAAGGCACTTGTACTCCCAGCTTTCAGAGGTGCCAACGTCATGGGACTCTTAGATGGGACTGATCGGGCTCTATTCATGACGCCGGAGGTAGAAGACAGTGCGCACAACAAAACAACCACTGAAAATCATGTCTATCTGACATGGATTGTTCGATACCAGAAAGTTCTGAGGTTCCTGTTAAAATACCTATCACCTGACATCTTGTCACATGTGCTCGGAATGGACAATACGGTTGCATCTAGGGCTGCGATCAACACGATGTTCAACACTGCCTCGCGCACCAGGGTCCAACATCTTCGGACCACGATTAATGACACACGCAAGGGCACAATGACTATCGCAGAATACTTCACCAAGGTCAAGGGACTTACCTCTAAATTAGTTGCAGCTGGGAAAGCTCTTGAAGATCATTAGGTACCTGCTTCATGGGCTTGATGGATCGTACAACGCCCTTGTCATATCGGTTGATAGCAATCCTCTTAGGACATGCGCAATGATCAAATCAATGAGCCTCCTGATACGTCTCCAACGTATCTATAATTTCTGATGCTCCATGATGATATTATGCCAATTGGTACATGTTTCCTCCCTTCTTTATGTCATTTTTTACACGTTTTCCGGGACTAACCTATTAACAAGATGCCAAGTGCTAGTTCCCTGTTTTCTGCTGTTTTTTATTTCAAAAAAGTTGTTCTATAAATATTCTCGGAATAGGACCCCACAAAGCCCGAAGTGCCTATTTTCCCCGGAAGCATCCAGAAGACCGAAAAGGAGACAAAGAGGGGCATCAGGGGGCCCACACCATGGGGTGGCGGGCCCCTCTTGGACACGCCAGGGGTTGGTGTGGGGCCTCAGGGCTCCATCGCCTCTGCCCTTTCGCCTATTTATTCCCCCGTATGGAAAACCCTAGAGACCTGATCAAATATCCCCGAAAAGTTCCACAGCCGCCGTCACCGTCAACCCTAGATCAGGGGGGTTCTGAAGCTGTCTCCGGCACCCTGTCGGAGAGGAAATCATCACCGGAGGCCTCTTCATCACCATGCCCGCCTCCGGAGTGATGCGTGAATAGTTCATCCTTGGACTACGGGTCCATAGCAGTAGCTAGATGGTTGTCTCCTCCTCATATGCCTCCATGTTTAGATGTCGTGAGCTGCCTAACATGATCGAGATTGATCTTATGTAACTCTATGTGTTGTGGTTGCTAGGATCCGATGAATATTGAACTTATGCCAAGTTGATTATAGTCTTTATTTGCACATGTTATTTTTGATCTTGCATGCTTTCCATTGCTAGTGGTTGCTCAGGCCAAGTAGTTGCTAATGACTCCAAGAGGGAGTATTTATGCTCGATAGTGGGTTCATGCCTCCTTTTCGCCTGTGCTCGAGTGACAGAAACGTAACGGGGGAGGATGTGCTGTTGCCACTAGGGAGAAAACAGAGGTGAGAGTGCTCACGTGTACAATCATTGCTTATATTACACACATTGTTTAATGCAGTTATCTGTTGCTAGCAACTTAATACCTAAGGGGGTTTGGATGATAACCTGAGGGTGGATTATTAGTCATGGATGCAGTTGGATTATGGTCTATGTATATTGTTGTAATGCCCGCACTAAATATCATAGTAGTAATCATGTCATGCATGTGCACTACCGTGCAACCTTTATTTGTCAATTGCCTAGCTTTAATTTGTTCACCCAGCATGCTATCTTTTATGGAGAGACACCACTAGTGAATCTATGAACCCCGGTCCATTTTCTTACACTGTTAAACAAGCCTCTACAATTTCCTTCTTTCTTTACTTACTGCAAGCATACACCATTTTCCACACTATACGTCTAATCTTTGTCTTTAGCAAGACCGGTGAGATTGACAACCTCACTGTACCGTTGGGACAAAGTATTTTGGTTGTGTTGTGTACAGGTTCCACGTTGTTGCTGACACTGGTGAGCCATCACCACCCTAAGTGGCATCAATCTTCCGAAGGTCCTCTTTCTCCTACTAGAGTGATAACCTTGGTTCTTAACTAAGGGGAAAACTCCTACCGCAGTGCTCATCACACCCTCCTCTTGGGGTATCCCAACGAGTGCAAGATCCGCACCATCAAGGACTTTTTCTGGCGTCGTTGCCGGGAAGAAGGAAGTCTTCTGGCAAGGGGATTCTCTCACTCTCAACCTCTCTTTTTTGCTTATTGTCTTGTTTTTATTTTTTGTATTGTTTTGCTTCTCTTTATCAAAAACACAAAGAAATTAGTTTAATTTATAGCTGTTATTTATTTGCTTGCTTTTATGTCTAGTTTTGTTCCTGTCACTATGTCACCGGAAGAAACAATCCTCACTTTCAAGCAAGGGAGTGAGGAGAGTTTCAAGGAAGCTTGGTCTAGGATTTTTGATTCTTATAGTAAAACGGAACCCATGATGACCCTGAATTTATTTTTTAGTAGTTTTTACTTTGGTCTTGTTCTTTGCTATAGATATGCTTTAGACTCTACAGTAGGAGGAGACTTTATATGTTGTGATGGGGATCAAGCTCTTAATTCCATTAAAAAGTTGATTGCAACTTCTAGCTCAACTAGTAAATTTGATTCATCCCTTGTGATCTTTCAAGCTAGATTAAATACTCTTGAAACAAATATATCCCGTTAAAAAGAAGCCTATAACCAGATTCGTTCTTGTTATGATTATGTGCCAATAAACTTTGAACCTTCAATGTGGATCCCTACAATAAAATTGTCATAAATGGTGAAACTTTTCATGCTCATTGCGATATTATGACTGAATTTTGTCTTATGCCTAGAAATATCTACGAGTCTTTGAATCTTTGGAAACTTTCTGAAGGGGGAGAAGAAATACCCCTAATCAATAATACTGTTGTTTTGCCCATTGGGATAGCTGAGGGAGTGTTTACAAAAATCATGGGAAGGACAGTATCCACTGATTATCTTGTTATTGAATGTGTAGGAGAAGGACAAATTACACTTGGAAGGTCCTTGCTGAAACTCCTAGGGGCAGTAATAGATGTGGGGAATGGTACGTTAAATTTTGCCTTCGCAACAGGGTGTGGCCACATATTCCCCAAACCCAAGAAGAAGGAAAAGAGGAGTAAAAGGAGAGTTCTTGGTATAGATGTTGATGCTTGTTCACTTGAAAATACTTGATTTGCTTTCTTTGCCTAGCTGAAAGGCGTTAAAGAAAAGTGCTACCGGGAGACAACCCGTTTTATTTCTCTGTTTTCAACCCGTTTTCCTTCGTTTTATTTTGTGTGCTTTGCACCTGGGTGTTATCTATTTCCTTATAAACCCGTTGTATCTTTTCTTTTGAGTTTTTGTTGATCCAAGTAAAGCCTCTAGTTGAAAGTTGAGGCTATATTTCGGATTTCTGTGCAGGAAACAGATTTCTATTGTCCACTGTTTATTCTGTATAAAATCATAGAAAATTCAAAATGACCTAAGTATTTTGTGCATAATCCTAGGCTCTGTATGCAAATTTTCTCAGTTGACCACTTTCTGATTTGAGCAACAGAATATTTTCGAAAGAAATCATCTTTACCTGTTGTCCTGTTTTGACAGATTTCTGCCAAAAATTGCATTTGCATCTTAATCGCTTTCTTTTGGTGTTCTTTTGTGAAATAGAGTTTTAAAAGAAGTTGTGACAGTAGCCAATGTCTTTTTGAGTGTTATACATGTGTTGAAACTGAACCATGTGAAATGATTATTTCGATTGCACTAACGTTGCTAATGAAGATTGTGAGAAGTTTGGTGTGAAGGAAGTTTTCAAGGGTCAAGAGAAGAGGATGATATGACGTGATCAATAAGAGTGAAAAGCCTAAGCTTGGGTATGTCCCGGTGGTACATCCCAGCAAATTCCAAGAAGACTCAAGCGTCTAAGCTTGGGGATGCCCAAGGCATCCCCTTCTTCATCGACAAATTATCAGGTCACTTCTAGTGAAACTATATTTTTATTCGGTCACATCTTATGTGTTTTACTTGGAGCGTCTTTTATTTTTGCTTTCAGTTTGCTTTTATTTTTTGCTTTCAGTTTATTTTTATTTTTTGCAATAAGCTTGGTTGGACCCGAGCATTCTTTTAATGGAGAGTGACACGCTCCGCTTTTAAATGGGAATACTTTGTATTCTTAATCTCTGTCTGACTACTGCATTTATTTAGCTCCTGTTTTGCATGCATCTCTTATTAGAGATGTTAGTTTTAGTAGTGTTATGTGATTACTCTCATGTTTTCTTTCTGTATCATAAAGAGTATTTTTGTTAAAGCATATCTTGTATGGTGATTGTTGGGAGAAAGAAACTACTGCTTAAAGTAGAATTTAAAACAGTGCAAGTAGAAGCTCGTATAGACCGTTGCTAGAAATATTTCATGCCATGCTAAATGTTATTTTAGTTCTAAAGCCTTATGATGTTGAGTAGCATGAATAGCCTCAAATAGCTGAGAGTGTTTAATATGTCATTGAAAGATTCATGAGTTGTTCTTGTCATAAGGAAGCGCAAATTTTTGGTATTCTCTTTCGAATGTTTTATTTGGTTGACTTGGCGCATACTCACACCATGTTTATGACTATTAACCAGTCACGAATAGCCTCCATGAACACTTAGTTTTTGAACTATGATACCGCTTATGCTTTAATTAACGATGTTTATGTCGCTATGCATGATTATGGCTCTTATGCTCTCTTGATTTGTCGCTCCCAGTCTTTTGCTGGCCTCCACCTGTACTGAGTATGAGCTCTACTCGTGCATCCAATCCCTTAAACCAAAGTTTTTCCCATTGTGTGTAACATCCAAGTATGAAAAACCCCCTAGTTGTTTTATTTCTTGTTTATTTTAAGCAATGCATCATGTCATCATCCTCATTTTATTTCTGTTTGCATTGTTTTCATAATGAATTTCAAACACTAATCAACATTTGTTTCATACTTGTCTGTTACAATCTTTTCAAATAAATAATTGCAAATCAAAAACCTCAATTGTTTCCAAGCAATTCATTAATGTTCACCTATTAAATTGTTGCTTTAAATCAAACCATTAATTCAAGCAATTAACTCTAAATCATTTTCCAATTCAAACCAATCTTTAAAATCAGTACTGTTTTGAATCCATGAAGTTCACCACACTTTTTTAATCTTTAAATCATTTTAAACCCTAGGGGTAACCCTATTCAAAATGCTTGTTTTCATAAGGTTTCATTAATATTAAAATTCCCCAAATTTGGTTCAAATACAAACAACATTTTAAATCACAACTTTTTGAAAATAAACCTTGGCATTTGGTTGCTATTGGTCTAACAAGCCTAACCTAATTTTTCTGGAATTTTTACTAAGCTAAAGCCTTCCCTTTTCTTCCAAATCTGTTTCAGCAAAAAAAAAACATAAAACAATAAAAATGAGCAGCAGCTAACTAGCGCGCGCGTCAGCTAACCTAGCCCAAACCCACCTAAGCTAACACGCGTGCGGCCCAGCCCGCCTAACTCCCTCACTTACCGCTTCAAATTTCGTGCCCCTTTCTCTCTCGAGTACGGCAGAGCATCCGAGCACTCCAAGTCGGAGTACGGCGGCGCCGACGGCCAGGAGGCTCTCCTATCCCCTATAACTAGCCCTAGGGCGCAGCGCGCAGCCCTAGAACCCTAGGTTTCCCTGTTCCCCCCTCTCTCCGCCGCCATTCCTGCTCTCTGTCGCCACTCCCCCTCTCCGTTTTCCTCACCGGCGGCATCCACCTCTGAACTTCGCCATGGCGCCGCCACCTCACTGCCCCACCTAGCCACCTATCTACGGGAACGACGCCGCCTCTCCTTCCTCTACGCGTTGGACACTGGAGCTAGCTGGGAGGAGCACTGCAGCCGCGCCGCCGTCCTCTTCCCCGCCGGCATCGCCTCCGTCAGCTTGCGTCACCGGCCCTCTGCCTCGACTACTTCCGGTGGTGAGCAAGCCACCGTCCCTCCCATCTCATCTTCTCCCTGTTGCGCTTCCAGTACCGCACTCGCACGCCTCCATCCATCACCGCAGCAGCGCCAGCACGTTGATCGCCGTCGTTGATCACCGTCGGGTGCAGTCGCGGAAGCGTTTGTTCTTCAGAGTTTCAGTTAGCGCTTTGTACAACATATCCTCACTGCGCACCTGTACCTGACAACAAACACGCACCAGCTGCACTGGTTTCAGTCGAGCGCGCGCAAGCGGGGGAACGCGGGTTCGAGTCCCGGCTCCCTGGGATTAAAACCCCATCTTTTTTTCGGCTGCGTACTGACAGGGAGGGCCCTCTGTCAGTCACTCATGTGCTGCGCAAGCACAGTGAGCCCACGGGCCCGCCTGGCAGCGACTGGTGTAGCTTCCCTGTGCGTATAAAAAGTATAAAACGAATTTCAAAGTTTCTGTAATCAAATCTGGGTCCAACAAAATCACAGATTGGTCCCTAGTTTTATTTTGCTTATAACTTTTATTTTATAACTCTAAAAACTGCAAATAAAATATGCACACTGATCTAAATTCAATTGTCTATCTTTTGGTAACATTTGTTCACTGTTTTGAAATTTCAAAATACAATTTAAATTTGAATCCAAATAATTCAAATGCAAATTTCTAAAATCAATAACTAATTCATTATTAATCCAATAAATGCAAATAAAATATGTTTTTCATACCATTTTGAATATCCTATTCAAATATAAAATTTGCTTCCTGGTTTGAATAATTTAAATTGCCTAAATAATTTAATACTTGTTTAATTCAATTAAATTTGATAAAAATCATAACTGGCTCAAAATAAAAATATTTTTTAACATGCAAAATATGTTTTCAAACCATCAAAGTGTGAACTTTTCAAATGTGAATTTGAATTTATGATTTGAACAAATAAAATTCAAATAAAATTCAAACTTGTTTTAAATTCAATTAAAACTTGTTTAATATTTTTTAGTTCATAATAAATTCATCCTAATTCAAATTTCAATATTTGAAACATGTAATCCAACTAAAATTTGATGTTCTTTTCAAATATAAATTTTGTTAATTGTTTTGCACACTTTAAATTGATGAAAACAATAATTGTTTGTGTGACATGTTAAGTAACCAAAATTTCTAAACTTAATAAATAATTTCCAAAACTTGTTAAACCCTTTTATTACTTGCATCTATTATTGTTATTTGTTGTTATTTTTGTTGTTACCATCATGCATGCATCATGATAACAACTATCACCTAATAAATAATTGTAAATCATTTGTTCCACTTAATCTATGGACCTTTCTATATGCAATCCAATTGCATAGGGGTCCATTTAAATTGTGTTAACATGTTAGCTAGTTTATTTTGATGCAACCATTAACTTGTCATGCATCATCTTGATTGTGCAGAATGCCATGATAATGATTGTTTACATTCCTGTTTTGTTTGTTTGCTTCTTCTCGAATAGACGACGACGTTGAGGCAGACGATCTTTACAGCACCCCTTCTGAGGATCTAGCTCAGTACCCGGCTGTTGAGTTTGCAGGCAAGTTATCACTCACATGAACCATTGTGTTCCTTTCAACCCTGGTTACCGATACTTTCCGTTGTCTATTTCTGCTAGCCTTAGTGGTAGTTGTTTCTGTTACGAACCTATCACATGAAACCTTTAACCCTGATATTGCCTCACCCCCTCTCCTACAACCCTATTGATTGAGCCAGTGTCTTACTAGCATGCTTAGGTTGTTTTGCTCGAGTCTGTTACCCGTTACTTTCAGTTACTATATTTAATTATGTTCTGGGGGCTCGATGTTTAATCAATCAATCAATCATGCTAATATTACTGTTAATAATAATTTGATGATAAGGCACCGGCAGGAGGCCCTGTGTGGTTCTGAGGCCTGCTAGTGTCGACCCTAATAGGAAAAGGGTCTTGTCTACTGATCCATGATGAGCGCACTAACCGCATGTGGGAAGCGAGTATGGGCGCCCCCCTCAATTTGATTCGATTCGCATCTCGTCCAAATCATCTCATTTAGTTCGTGCTTTCTATTTGCCGCATGCATGTTTTTGCGAGCCCAGCGCAGGGTGGAACTTTCGTAGTCGGCATATAGGGGGACACGGTCTTAGAGTGCTATGAGGGTCCCTTTTCTTCGGGGCTTGATTAGCCGTGCGCCCAAGGTGCTTTGGGCTTGGTGCGAAGAAGAGTTGAGTTGTGTTGAGTGCCCCGCTTGGTGGGAGGCATCCCATCTGGCGGGTTATTCATACGTGTACGGCCAAATTGGTGCAACCCTGCAGGGATAATCTTCTCGAGAAGCCGTGTTTTCCGCGGTTATGGTTAACTTGGTGAAAGTACTGGCTAACAAGTACTCAGGACAACTTAAACCTAATGATTCATAATCTCACACCCCATGATTATCAAGTTGACTAGTAATAGGATTATTGTCACCATAACTTGTTTCATCTTAATCCAACTGTGTGGGTTATCCTCGGATTGCTTCTTTGGATAAGGGGCGAGATCCAGGATGGGTTTGTTTGATGTTATCTTTCAGTTGGTTACAACACTCGATCTAATCCCCTTTCTGATAGTTGGAAGTGATAGAATCTCTGTAGTTGGTTAGCGCAGCCAGTTGAAGCATCTTATATATCCCCTTCTTTCCGTTGAACCCAAGTCATCTGTGCTTGTGTTGACGGGTTATACTTTGGTGAACTGTGAGTCTTGCTTGCCAGTACGTCTATGTACTGACCCCTTTGGGGCTGTGGTTTCCGCAGACTACGATTACGAGGATCCAGGTGACGGCTACTACGTGGAGTTTGACGAGGCTGCTGACGAGTAGTTAGTGGACCCGGGCAGGATCCGAGACATCGTGGATGGGCTCCGTCTTTATTTCAGTTTCCGGCTTCTTAAGCCTATTTGGATTTTGTCTGTACTCAGACCCCTTTGAATGCTTCCGCTGATATGTAATGATGCTATGTTGGGACATGTGTCCTCTGGATGATTGTATTGCTATCTCTGCCCTAGTGAGGGCCATTTGCAACTTGTTTCAATCTTTTGTGTCGTAGAGGCATGTTGTGTTATCCTTTTGTTCAAAGCCGTTGACGTACCATGTGTGTATGGTATGAAGTACGTCAATGGTAGTGTCCTGATTTCTACAGGATAGTTTACATCGACGGTGGACAGTAGCGATGGGTTGTCACACATAAGTGTTGGCCTACTCGTAAGAGGACGCGGGTGCCGGAAAGCCCCGTAATCCCATCAGAATACTGTTCAGTTCGTATGGTGAGTATCCTCTAGAAGTACGGGTGCGACATTGTGTCCACCATACCTAACTACATGTGGTATTTAACCGCCAATCCAAAGTAAATTGCTCATGTGTTACCTTTAAAACCTTCAAAATTACTCCTGCTTTATGTTCCTGTTTTTTCTCATGAGGACGTCAATAGAGAATCTTTATCTCACTTGTTCATTGGATTTCACACCCTTGACTAGTGGCTTCATCCTCTTATCCAAATGATAGAAGAGCTGGCAGCGGGGTTCCCAGCCCCAAATTAATACACACAAAATCTCTTCACTATTTTTGCCCCTGATTTATTAGTCAAAACATAATTGTGTAAACAAAAGAGAAAGAGGGATGAACTTCTACCCAGATGCGTCCTTCACATGGAGCCGCTCTTGTGAATCCAGTTGGCTTGTGACGTACTGTATTTTCTGTTCACCATTCGTTGACATTAGCATTCATCTCCCAAAATATAGACACTCCTCCATGGTATGTGATTGTTGGCAGGCACCCCGAGGATTCGGTTAGCCAAGGTTTGTGAAAGATGGATGGGAGGAGTGTCAAACTTTTAATACCTCCGTTTAATAAAATAAAAAGCTCTAGCACATGAGTGATCCCTGCTTCCCTCCGCGAAGGGCCTTTCTTTTACTTTTTTTGTTGAGTCTCCATCTTCTAACTTTATGCATAGTTGAGAGAGCATTTTTGCCATTCTTAGTTCTACGTGCATTGTCCCATAAACATCAAATAATTACTTCATGATGTGATATTATTTGTTCTTAAATTATTGGCTCTAGTCTAGCTCATGAACTTTGAAGGTGTCATGGCATTTATGTTTTTCCCCACTCTTAAGGACTAGCAAAATATCACTTTGCCATGCTTTCTCCATACCTTAAACATACGTTAATCTTTCTTTTCATTATTACTCACGATCCTTTATTTGAGATACTCTTCATGATGAAAAGTGATTGCTTTGCTTTATTATTAAAGTTCTATTTATCATGTTTGTGTTTGAAGTTCTATGATATCACCTTGCATATGCCTTTACATTTTTATGATCAAGATTATGTTAGTAGCATGTCACCTCAGAAATTATTGCTTTATCGTTTACCTACTCGAGGACGAGTAATAACTAAGCTTGGGGATGCTTGATATGTCCCCAACGTATCTATAATTTCTGATGCTCCGTGATGATATTATGCCAATTGCTACATGTTTTCTCCCTTCTTTATGTCATTTTACACGTTTTCCGGGACTAACCTTTTAACAAGATGCCAAGTGCCAGTTCCCTGTTTTCTGTTGTTTTTTATTTCATAAAAGTTGTTCTGGAAATATTCTCGGAATTGGACCCCACAAAGCCCGAAGTGCCTATTTTCCCCGGAAGCATCCAGAAGACCGAAGAGGGGCATTAGGGGGCCCACACCATGGGGTGGCGCCCCCCTTGGCCGCGCCAGGGGGTGGTGTGGGGCCCCCAGGGCTCCACCGCCTCTGCCCTTTCGCCTATTTATTGCCCCCGGATGGAAAACCTTAGAGACCTGATTAAATATCCCCGAAAAGTTCCACAGTTGCTGTCACCGTCAACCATAGATCAGGGGGGTTCTGAAGCTGTCTCCGACACCCTGCCGGAGAGGAAATCATCACCGGAGGTCTCTTCATCACCATGCCCGTCTCCGGAGTGATGCGTGAGTAGTTCATACATGGACTACGGGTCCATAGCAGTAGCTAGATGGTTGTCTCCTCCTCATATGCCTCAATGTTTAGATCTCGTGAGCTGCCTAACATGATCGAGATTGATCTTATGTAACTGTATGCGCTGTGTTTGCTGGGATCCGATGAATATTGAACTTATGTCAAGTTGATTATAGTCTTTATTTGCATATGTTATTTGTGATCTTGCATGCTTTATGTTGCTAGTGGTTGCTCTGGCCAAGTAGTTGCTAGTGACTCCAAGAGGGAGTATTTATGCTCGATAGTGGGTTCATGCCTCCTTTTTGCCTGTGCTCGAGTGACAAAAACGGGACGAGGGAGGATGCGCTGTTGCCACTAGGGAGAAAACTGCGGTGAGAGTGCCTGCGTGTACAATCATTGCTTACATTACACACATTGTTTAATGCAGTAATCTGTTGCTTGCAACTTAATACCTAAGGGGGTTTGGATGATAACCTGAGGGTGGATTATTAGTCATAGATGCAATTGGATTACGTTCTATGTATATTGTTGTAATTCCCACACTAAATATCATAGTAGTCATCATGTCATGAATGTTCACTATGGTGCGTTCCTTTATTTGTCAATTGCGCAGCTGTAATTTGTTCACCCAACATGCTATCTTTTATGGAGAGACACCACTAGTGAACCTATGAACCCCGGTCCATTTTATTACACTGTTAAACAAGCCTCTACAATTTCCTGCTTTCTTTACTTACTGCAAGCATACACCATCTTCCACACTATTAGTCTAATCTTTGTTTTGAGCAAGACCGGTGAGATTGACAACCTCATTGTACCGTTGGAAAAAGTATTTTGGTTGTGTTGTGTGCAGGTTCCACATTGTTGCTAACACCGGTGAGCCATCAGCACTGTCAGTGGCATCAACCTTCCGTAGGTCCGCTTTCTCCTACTGGATTGATAACCTTGGTTCTTAACTAAGGGGAAAACTCCTACCGATGTGCTCATCACACCCTCTTCTTGGGGTATCCCAACGAGTGCAAGATCCGCACCATCACCTCCCAACACTTTCACTTCATCCGTGAATGCAGGGCAACATGTCTATGATGGCAGAGGCGACAAGCGCTATCACCGTGATGGAGGAAGACCATGCTGTGATGACAGGGATGATAGTCGCTACTCACGACGAGTTGACCGAGACTATCGGTGACGTGATGCCAGATGCAATGATGGTGATTGGCGTCGTGATCGTGACTGTGATGGGAAACATGATGATGGAAAGGACAGATGTCGTAATGATAGTAGAGATGCACCTCGACACCGTGATGACAAAGGACAATGTTCTCGACAGTACTGCAGCCGCTCTCCTACTCCATATGTTTATGTAACCTTCAAGATATGCAAGTTACATGGTCACTCACCTGGCGACTATTGGTTGCGTCGCGGGGATAGTTATGATGAAGGTGATCGTGGAGATAAGAAAGCACACGTAGCTTTTTCTGGAGTTGACACAAACTGGTACTCCGATACAGGTGCAACATATCACATCACTGGACAACTAAACAAGCCCTCCACATCGGAAAAATACAAGGGACGTGATCAAGTGCACACGACTGATGGTAAGGGCATTTCTATTAGTCATATTGGTCATTCTATTTTTTGCATTCCACATAATCCATTACATCTTAATAATGTTCTTCATATTCCTAATGCATCCAAAAATCTAATATCAGTTCATAAGCTTACTTTAGGCAATGATGTTTTTCTCAAATTCCGCCCTTTTTCTTCTTGAGAAAGGATCAAGCCACAAGAAAAACTCTGTTTAAGGGACCTTGTCATGATGGTCTATATCCCTTGGTGGCTGTCTCCAACAAGTCATCCAAGCATGCTTTCATTTCAACAAAGGCGTCCTTCTCGACTTGGCATCAGCGTCTAGGACATCCATCTTCTTTTACAGTTCCACAAATTCTTAGGAAGAATAAATTCTCTTATACTCCTGAAATAAATCCTTATGTGTGTGATTCATGTCAACTAACTAAGAGTCACCAGTTACCATATCCTATTTCCACCAGTGTTTCAATTGTTCCTTTGGAAAAAGTGTTCTCTGATGTTTGGGGCACCGCATCTCTTTATGTTGGCAAACATGCATACGATGTAAGCTTTATTGATGATTTTAGCAAATTCACTTGGATTTATTTGCTTAAGAAACGTTCTGATGTTTACCAAGTGTTCCTTAATTTTCAACAGTTTGTTGAATGCAAGTTTGATAGAAAAATCATCACCATGCAAACAGATTGGGGAGGAGAATATGAGAACCTAAATGGATTCTTTCAACAATTTGGTATCACACATCATGTTTCATGTCCACATGCTCACCAACAAAATGGTTCTTCTGAAAGAAAACATCATCACATAGTAGAAGTGGGATTTGCTTTATTGTCTAATGCATCTATGTCTCTTAAATTTTGGGATTGAAGCTTTTCTTACATCCACTTTTCTTACCTGCTTCCTAGTCGAGTTTTAAATTTTGAAACTCCCACTGAACGTCTTCTCAATGTCCAACCAAATTATGATGCCTTGAGAACTTTTGG
Organism: Alopecurus myosuroides; assembly: GCA_028641055.1. Lineage (NCBI taxonomy): Eukaryota > Viridiplantae > Streptophyta > Magnoliopsida > Poales > Poaceae > Alopecurus > Alopecurus myosuroides. Next base: position 26,705,782 of record CM054062.1, read on the forward strand.
TTGTGCATGTTGGCCTAATCTTCGCCCTGAGAATAAGCATAAGCTTTATTTTCGTTCCAAGAAGTGTGTCTTTCTTGGCTATAGTCGCCTCCATAAAGGTGTCAAATGTCTTGATGTCTCTAGAGGACGTGTTTTTGTCTCTCGTGATGTAGTATTTGGTGAAAATATTTTTCCATTTGCCTCCTTACATCCCAATGCCGGTTCTCGGTTACGAGAATAAATTCTTCTACTATCACCATCCATTTCCCCACCTCATGTGGATGCACAAAATAGTGATCATATGTCGCCTATTGTGCCTATTATTGATGTGCAATAGGAACACGAAGCTGTAGATTCAAATTCCATTCAAATCGGCAAAGAAAATGAGGCAGAAAACAATTTTGAAAATCATTCACAAGATGACGAAATGGACACATAAACAGAGGAAGATGCGTCCCAACATTCTCCTGATCCTTTGGATCCCAAGGATGATCTTGTCTCCCTTGCTATCAACACCGGCGACAAAGATCCCGAGGTGGATCCTGCTCTTGCTCGCGACATGCAAGTCCCCGAGGACCCCATGCATGTGCATGCTCCTGATTCCTCTATTGCCAGATCCTCTGTGGCTGATACACCTGCCACCTCGCATGTGATTGGTGGCCACACACCGCCGGGATCTTCTGTGTCCAGTTCTGGTGCAGATGCAGACGTTGATACAGATCCTTCAGATAAAGGATCGCCTGCCTCCCCGCCTCCTGTGACCTCGCCTGCTGCAGATCGTACACGTCTTTAGAAGGGAATACTCAAATTGAGAGAGTACAAGGATGGCACGGTAAAATATGGCGTCAAGCAAAAAACTTATCCTAATACTAATACCCGACATGGTCTTTTTACATCTACATGATAACCAAGTTCACTCAAAGAAGCCCTTGACGATTCCAAATGACACACTGCCATGCAAGAGGAGTATGATGCATTAATGGAAAATGATACCTGGCACTTGGTTCCGCCGAGCACACGTCAAGATGTCATTGACTGTAAGTGGGTTTACCGCATAAAACGAAGAGCTGATGGAACAATGGACATATATAAGGCGAGGTTGGTTGCCAAGAGTTTTAAACAAAGGGATGGTATTGATTATGAAGATACCTTCAGTCTAGTTGTCAAAATTGGTACCATTCGAACTGTATTAGCCATATGTCTTTCTCGCAGTTGGAGTTTGATGCAGCTAGATGTCAAGAAGGCTTTTTGTCATGGTGTTCTGAAAGAGGAAGTTTACATGAAACAACCTCCTGGGTTTGAGAATATTCATGCTCCGAGTCACATTTGCAGACTTGATAAAGCAATATATGGACTCAAACAAGCACCTATGACATGTTTTTCTAGATCGAGTTCGAAATTGTGTGCTCTCGATTTCCAGCCCTCCACAGCAGATGCATCTCTGTTTCTCTACAATAAGTCATGTATCACTATATTTATTCTGGTTTATGTGGATGAAATCATAGCCACAAGCTCTTATGGTAATGCAATTACCCTCTTGGTTCGAGATCACAATGTCAATTTTTCCATTAAAGATTTAGGTGCTCTTCATTTCTTCTTGGGAATTGAAGTTAAACATGCATCTCAAGGTCTATTATTGACACAAGAAAAATATGCTACTGAGTTACTTGCTAAAGTTGGTATGCATGATTGCAAACCTGCCCCTACACCATTGTCATCCACTGAATAGCTTTCCCTACATGATGGTAAACCTATTGGTCCTGCACATAGTACAAACTATAGAATCGATGTTGGAGCTTTACAATACTTGACGTTTACACGTATACTTCGATATGTTTAGGATACATTGAATATTGGCATCTCCTTCACACCATCCAGATCTACTTTTCTTAGTGCTTTTTCTGATGCAGGTTGGGCATGTAGTATTGATGGTCGTCGTTCTATAGGAGGCTTTGCCATATTTGTTGGTCCAAACCTGGTTTCATGGAGTGCTCGGAAACAACCCACAATATCTCATTTCAGTACAGAGGCAGGATATAAAGTAGTTGCTAATGCTACAACAAAATTAATATGGGTTGAAGCACTACTTCGTGAACTTGCAGTTTCACTGCAGGAAAAACCGTGCTTACGGTGTGACAATCTGGGAGCTACTTATCTCTTAGCAAATCCAATATTTCATGCTCGTACCAAGCACATTGAGATATATTTTCACTTTATTTGTGAGAGTTGCAAATAATCAGCTTGCCATCAAGTTCATCTCTAACAAAGATCAAGTTGATGATGGTTTCACCAAAGCACTACATGTCAAGTTGTTAAATGAGTTTATGTGTAATCTCAACATTTCCAAGGCTTAGATTAAGGGGTTGTTAACACCGCCCCCACGGGGGTGTCGGGAGTCGAGGAATAAGCGAGCCCACACGACAGCAAGAGCAACCGTCGGGCTAGGTGGGCCCGCCAGTAGGAGAGGCGATGTCCCGGGAATGGGTGCGTCCACCAGAAGCCTACCCGGGACGCGGCTGGTGGGTCCGTGGATCCACCACGTGGATATCAAGCAGACCGGCACCAAAGTGACTCGACAGCGTGGAAAACGGAAAGGAGGCCCCGTAAGAGCTGTCGCCCATGGACAAGTGCCTAGCACCACCTATCTCCTACAGATGGCACATGTCCATACACCCGGAGCGCATGCGATCGAACACGCGTAGCATCCCTTCAATTATAAAAAGAGAGGAACAAAAGGAAAGAGTTAACATGCATACAAACTAGAGAGCATCCCCGGGAGACCATTCTAGACCGGGACTGCCAGGAATCATCACCCACCCCACACCTCGTTCTTCACCGTGCAAACACTCGTTCCACATATAATTACAGACATGCAGGATGTCGGGATCCATCTCACGATGTTCCTAAACCTGGGTAAAAATCTCGTGTCTGTGTGTTTCATTACCGCAACTCATACAAGAAGGAGGAAGAACCTCACGCGCCCCAGTGCCGAACAAATCAGGGAGCTGGACGTCGATCACTCTCGGTGTCTGCGTTTCGACATGCGACATCTAGCGCGCCAGTTAGGGGGTGCGAGAGGTCTGCCTCCCTGTGACACCAGAGAAGTCCCCTGTTGCCGTGAAGATGAGGGGAGAAGGATCCGGGGACGAGCTCATGGCGTTGGAGACTCCGCCCGGGGTGCACGGTCTGTCGGAGGCTCTGACCGTCGCCAACGCCATAATGGACTTCCACCCTCTGGGAGGAACCTCGGCCTACGCAAGGTGGCACTATAGGGTGGTCTCTTTTATGGAAATTGTGAGGTCTCCAGCATTAGGGACTCCCGATCTGTGTGCTTTAAGAGCGGGGTCCGCCAGCCACGATATTCCGGACCCCAAAGCTTCGGAGCAGGGCGCAGGGCACTGGCTTGCTCAGCCGTCAGTTCCAAACCCTACACCCCATGGGAAAGGGCGGCAGCCTTCCCCACCTGACGCGACTCCACCCCAGGTTCGGGATCTTCGCTCCAGGCTGAAGGCGGGTTCGTGAAAGCGCAAGTTCCAGGAGGAGGCGCAGGTCACGAGGTAGGTTCCCCTCGGGGATGGTACCCAGCACACCGTAACCATTGGGGCACACCTCTCCTTTGGGCAGGAGAGGGTGCTCATGGGGTTCCTTTGGGATAACGCTGACATCTTCCCGTGGAAGCCTACAGACCTCCCAGGCATACCATGCGCCATCATTGAGAAACACGTGGCCACAAGACCGGATGCGCGGCCTGTCTAGCAGAAAGCGCGCAGGCAGGCGCATGACCGTCAAGATTTCATTGTGGAGCAAGTTCGCAAGCTAAAGGCAGCGCAAGCTGTCCGAGAGGTTCTTCACCCGACGTGGATCGCCAACCCGGTCGTCGTCCCGAAGTCGAATGGATCCAAACGGTTGTGCGTGGACTTCACGGATCTTAAGCACGCATGCCCCTAAGGATCCATTCCCGCTTCCACGGATCGACCAGATTGTGGATTCTATGGCTGGCTACGATCTCCTCTGTTTCCTTGACGCTTTCTCTTGTTACCCCCAGATCAAGATGGCTAAGGGAGATGAGGAGTTCGTCACACTTGAAGGGTGCTTCTGCTTTACCAGCATGCCCTTAGGGCTGAAGAATGCTAGGGCAAACTTCTAGCGGGCTATGAGAATCTGCTTGGGGTCCAGATGGGATGGAACGTCGATGCTTACATCGACGACATTGTTGTGAAGACTCGCAAGGGAAAGGATGTAGCGCATTGATGACTCACAAGTATAGGGGATCGCAACAGTCTTCGAGGGAAGTAAAACCCAAATTTATTGATTTGACACAAGGGGGGCCAAATAATATTTATATGCCTTAACAACTGAGTTGTCAATTCAGCTGCACCTGAAAGTAGACTTGCTCGCAACAATTTATAAGTGGTAACAATTTTATAGCAGCAGTAGAAATAAAATAACATCAGTAGTAAAATAGTAACAACAGTAGCAATCACGGAAAACAGCAGTATGGGAGTACCGTAGGCATAGAGGGAATGGATGGATGGGCGTTGAATGGATAACAAGGGTCATGTAATAATAATAACGTGGGCATTGAAGATAATAACATAAAGGATCAAACATGTAGGCAAACCATAGGCATGTGTTCCAATATAGTCATACGTGCTCGCAATGAGAAACTTGCACAACATCTTATGTGCTACCAGCCCGTGGCAGCGGGGCCTCTAGGGAAACTACTGGTAATTAAGGTGCTCCTTTTAATAAAGCACCAGTGCAAAGCATTAACACTCCGTGAATACATGTGATCCTCACATCACAGCCATCCCCTCTGGTTGTCCCAATTTCTGTCACTTTGGGGCCTCGGGTTCCGAACAACAATGTGTGTAAAACAACTTGCAGGTATGATCAAGAAACATAATTATACTCTTGAAACAATAACATGTTCAGATCTGAAATCATGGCACTCGGGCCCTAGTGACAAGCATTAAGCACAACAAGTTGCAACAACGGTAGAAAACACTAACAATGGATACTATGCACTATGCCCTAACAATCTGCCATTATTACATGATCAATCTCATCCAACCCCTTTCATCCCTCTCAGCCTACATCGGTGTTTACTCACACATGGATAGGGGAAACATGGATGGTTGATGGAGAAGAGGTAACGGTGTCGATGGCGATGATCTCCTTCGAATCCGCGTTCCGGGAGGGCACCAGAACAGGAACTTCTGATCCCGAATCGAGGTTCGGGGTGGCTGATGGTGCAGATCTTGCACTCGTTGGGATACCCCAAGAGGAAGGTGTGATGAGCACAGCGGTAGGAGTTTTCCCCTTAGTTAAGAACCAAGGTTATCAATCCAGTAGGAGAAAGAGGACCTTCTGAAGGTTGATGCCACTGACGGTGGTGATGGCTCACCGGTGTCAGCAACAACGTGGAACCTGCACACAACACAACCAAAATACTTTGTCCCAACAGTACAGTGAGGTTGTCAATCTCACCGGTCTTGCTGAAAACAAAGATTAGACGTATAATGTGGAAAATGGTGTATGCTTGAAGTAAGTAAAGAAAGCAGGAAATTATAGAGGCATGTTTAACAGTGTAAGAAAATGGACCGGTGTTCATAGGTTCACTAGTGGTGTCTCTCCATAAAAGATAGCACGCTAGGTGAACAAATTACAGCTGGGCAGTTGACAAATAAAGGTTGCACCGTAGTGCACATTCATGACATGATGACTACTATGATATTTAGTGCGGGCATTACAACAATATACATAGACCATAATCCAACTACATCTATGACTAATAATCCACCCTCAGGTTATCATCCGAATCCCCTTATGTATTATGTTGTAAGCAACATATAACTACATTAAACAATGTGTGTAATGTAAGCAATGATTGTACACGCGGGCAATCACAACGCTGTTTTCTCCCTAGTGGCAACAACACATCCTCCCCCGTCATGTTTCTGTCACTCGACCACAGGCAAAAAAGGAGGCATGAACCCACTATCGAGCATAAATACTCCCTCTTGGAGTCACTAGAAACTACTTGGCCAGAGCAACCACTACCAACGGAAAGCATGCAAGATCACAAATAACATATGCAAATAAGCACTATAATCAACTTGGCATAAGTTCAATATTCATCGGATCCCAGCAAACACATCACATAGAGTTACATAAAATCAATCTCGATCATGTTAGCCGGCTCACGAGATCTAAACATGGAGGCATATGAGGAGGAGACAACCATCTAGCTACTGATATTGACCCAGAGTCCAAGGATGAACTACTCACGCATCACTCTGGAGGCAGGCATGGTGATGTAGAGGCCTCCGGTGATGATTTCCTCTCCGGCGTGTTGCTGGAGACAGCTTCAGAACCCCGCTGATCTAGGGTTGACGATGACGGCGGCTGCAGAACTTTTTGGGGATTTTTGATCAGGTCTCTAGGGTTTTCCATCCGGGGGGAATAAATTTGCGAAAGGGCAGAGGTGTTGGAGCCCTGGGGGCCCCACACCACCCCCTGGTGCAGCCAAGGGGGGCGCGCCACCCCACGGTGTGGGCCCCCTGGTGCCCCTCTTCGTCTCCTCTTCGGTCTTCTGGATTCTTCCGGGGAAAATAGGCACTTCGGGCTTTGTGGGGTCCAATTCCGAGAATATTTCCAGAACAACTTTTCTGAAATAAAAAACAGCAGAAAACAGGGAACTGGCACTTGGCATCTTGTTAATAGGTTAGTCCCGGAAAACGTGTAAAAATGACATAAAGAAGGGAGAAAACATGTAGCAATTGGCATAATATTATCATGGAGCATCAGAAATTATAGATACGTTGGAGACGTATCAAACATCCCCAAGCTTAGTTCCTACTCGTCCTCGAGTAGGTAAACGGTAAAACAATAATTTCTGAGGTGACATGCTACTAACATAATCTGGATCATAAAAATGTAAAGGCATATGCAAGATGAGATCTTAGAACTTCAAACACAAACATGATAATAGAACTTTAATAATAAAGAAAATAAATCACTTTTAATCACGAAGAGTATCTCAAATAAAGGATCATGAGAAATAATGCAAAGAAAGATAAATGTCTGTTTCAGGTATAGATAAAGCATGGCAAAGTGATATTTCTCTAGTCCTTAAGAGTGGGGAAAAACATAAATGCCAGGACACCTTCAAAGTTCACGAGGAAGACTAGAGCAAATAATTTAATAACAAATGATATCACATCATGAAGTAATTATTGATGTTTATGGGACAATGCATGTAGAACTAAGAATGGCAAAAATGTTCTCTGAACTGTGCATAAAGTTAGAAGATGGAGACTCAACATAAAAGTAAGCAAAGGCCCTTCACGGAGGGAAGCAGGGATCACTCATGCGCTAGAGCTTTTTATTTTATTAAACAGAGGTAAAAGTTTGACACTCCTCCCATCCATCTTTCACAAGCCATGGCTAACCGAATCCTCGGGTGCCTGCCAACAATCACATACCGTGGAGGAGTGTCTATATTTTAGGAGATGTATGCTAATGTCAACGAATGGTAAACAGAAAATATAGTACGTCACAAGCCAACTGGATTCACAAGAGCGGCTCCCATGTGAAGGACGCATCTCGGTAGAAGGTCATCCTTCTTTCTCTTTTGTTTACACAATTATGCTTTGACTAATAAATAAGGGGAAAAAATAGTGAAGAGATTTTGCGTGTATTAATTTGGGGCTGGGAACCCCGCTGCCAGCTCTTCTATCATTGGGATAAGAGGATGAAGCCACTAGTCCAGGGTGTGAAATCCAATCAACAAGTGAGATAAAGATTCTCTATTGACGTCCTAATGAGCAAAAACAGGAACATAAAACAGGAGTAATTTTGAAGGTTTTAAAGGTAACACGTGAGCAATTTACTTTGGAGTGGCGGATAAATACCACATGTAGGTAGGTATGGTGGACACAATGGGAAACACTTTGGTTTAAGGGAGTTGGATGGACGAGTAGATCTCATACTCAGTACAGGTGGAGGCTAGCAAAAGACTGGGAGCGACAAATCAAGAGAGAATAAGAGCCATAATCATGCATATCAACATAAACATCATTAATTAAAGCGTAAGAGGTATCATAGTTCAAAAACTAAGTGTTCATGGAGGCTATTCGTGACTGGTTCATAGTCATAAACATGGTGTGAGCATGCGCCAAGTCAACCAAATAAAACATTTGAAAGAGAATACCAAAAATTTATGCTTCCTTATGACGAGAACAACTCATGAATCTTTCAATGACACATTAAACACTCTCAGCTATCTGAGGCCATTCATGCTACTCAACATCACAAGGCTTTAGAACTAAAATAAAATTTATCATGGCATGAAAACGTTCTAGCAACAGTCTATACGAGCTTCTACTTGCACTGTTATATATTCTACTTTAAGCACCAATTTCTTTCTCCCAACAAGAACCATACAAGATATGCTTTAACAAAAAAACTCTTTATGATACAACAAGAAAACATGAGAGTACTCACATAACACTAGTAAACTAACAGCTCTAATAAGAGATGCATGCAAAACAGGAGCTAAATGCAGCAGCCAGACAAAGATTAAGAATACAAAAGTATTCCCATGAAAAAGCGGAGCGTGTCACTATCCAATAAAATAATGCTGGGGTCCAACCAAGATTATTGCAAAAATAAAAACAAACTGAAAGAAAAAATAAAAGCAAACTGAAAGCAAAAATAAAAGACACTCCAAGTAAAGCACATAAGATGTGACCGAATAAAAATATAGTTTCACTAGAAGTGACCTGATAATTTGTCGATGAAGAAGGGGATGCCTTGGGCATCCCCAAGCTTAGACGCTTGAGTATTCTTGGAATTTGCTGGGATGTACCACTGGGACATCCCCAAGCTTAGACTTTTCACTCTTCTTGATCACGTCATATCATCCTCTTCTCTTGACCCTTGAAAACTTCCTTCACACTAAACTTCTCACAATCTTCATTAGCAACGTTAGTGCAATCGAAATAATAAATTTACATGGTTCAGTTTCAACATATGTCTAACACTCAAAAACACATTATCTACTGTCACAACTTCTTTTAAAACTTTTTTTTCTCAAAAGAACACTAGAAGAAAGAGATTAAGATGCAAATGCAATTTTTGGCAGAAATCTGTCAAAACAGGACAACAGGTAAAGATGATCTTTTTCGAAAATCTTCTGTTGCTCAAATTAAAAAGTGTTCAACTAAGAAAAGTTGCGTATACAGCCCAGGATTACGCACAAAAAATCTCAGGTCATTTTGAATTTTTTGTGATTTTATATGGTATAAACAGTGGACAGCAGAAATCTGCTTCCTGCGCAGAAATCCGAAATATAGCCCCAACTTTCCACTAGAGGCTTTACTTGGATCTACGAAAACTCAAAAGAAAAGATACAAATGGGTTTCTAAGGAAATAGAAAACACCCAGGTGCAAAGCACAGAAAATAAAACAAAGGAAAACGGGTTGAAAACAGCGAAATAAAACATGTTGTCTCCCGGTAGCGCTTTTCTTTAACGCCTTTCAGCTAGGCAAAGAAAGCAACTCAAGTATTTTCAAGTGAGGCATTCAAATCAAGATTTGGCGATTCTTTAATAATGCATTGTATTTTAGCTAAGTGAGTTTCAGAGGCTCCTCTCTTAGTACTTTTAGGCTTACTATCTTCATCAAATAAATTCTCAGGAACAATCCAATCAAAATTCTTTTCTTGGGCTTCGTGCAGTGCCACTAATTTAAAGGGGATTGGTATTTTATCCTTGTTTTCACTATTAGATTCAGTTTTTTCTAGATCACCAACCATGTCTACACATGAGCCAAGCATATTGAAACGATCAAATACTTTTCTAGCTTCTACAGCAACATCTCCAAATTCTTTAAGCATAGTTTCTAAGATGAAGTTTCTTTTCTCAACAACTTCAATGTTATTCAAGTTGAGGAACATATGTTGTATTATGGGATGGGGGTTAACAAACCTAGCTTCTAGCATGTGAACTAAAGAAGTTGCAACAGTCTCGTAATTGGGAGCAAGTTTTACTATGGATTTTCCTCAAAGTTATCATGCTTACTAACATGATCAAAGAATTCTTTGATAGTGTCATTCCAAGTATAGAACCACTTCCTACCGGCAAATCTTTCAAGTTAAACTTAGGGAACATCATGTTGAAAAATAACAACGTAGTGACAAAAATAACAACTGAATAGGAACTAATTGTTTTTTATGTTTTTGATAAAGAGAAGCAAAACAAGACAAAAATATAAACAAGACAAATAACAAAATAAAGAGGTTGAGAGTGAGAGACTCCCCTTGCCAGAAGACTTCCTTCTCCCCGGCAACAGCGCCAGAAAAAGTCCTTGGTGGTGCAGATCTTGCACTCGTTGGGATACACCAAGAGGAGGGTGTGATGGGCACAGCGGTAGGATTTTTCCCCTTAGTTAAGAACCAAGGTTATTAATCCAGTAGGAGAAAGAGGACCCTCAGAAAGTTGATGCCACTAACGGTGGTGATGGCTCACCGGTGTCACCAACAATGTGGAACCTGCACACAACACAACCAACATACTTTGTCCCAGCGGTACAGTGAGGTTGTCAATCTCACCAGTCTTGCTGAAAACAAAGATTAGACGTATAGTGTGGAAAATGGTGTATGCTTGCAGTAAGTAAAGAAAGCAGGAAATTGTAGAGGCTTGTTTAACATTGTAAGAAAATGGACTGGGGTTCATAGGTTCACTAGTGGTGTCTCTCCATAAAATATAGCATGTTGGGCGAACAAATTACAACTGGGAAATTGACAAATAAAGGTTGCACCATAGTGCACATTCATGACATGATGACTACTATGATATTTAGTGCGGGCATTACAACAATATACATAGACCGTAATACAACTGCATCTATGACTATTTAGCTACTAGAGGCAAAGGAGGAGAAGACAACCATTTAGCTACTGCTATGGACCCGCAGTCCAAGGATGAACTACTCACACATCACTCCGGAGGCAGGCATGGTGATGAAGAGGCCTCCGGTGATGATCTCCTCTCCCGCAGGGTGCCGGGAGACAGCTTCAAAACCCCCCTTATCTAGGGTTGACGACGACAGCGGCTGCGGAACTTTTCAGGAATATTTGATCAGGTATCTAGGGTTTTCCATCCGGGGGGAATAAATAGGCGAAAGGGCAAAGTCGGTGGAGCCCTGGGCCCCACACCACCCCCTCGCGCGGCCAAGGGGAGGGGGGCGCCACCCCATGGTGTGGTCTCCCTGGTGCCCGTCTTCGACTCCTCTTCGGTCTTCTGGATGCTTCCGGGGAAAATAGGAACTTCGGGATTTGTGGGGTCCGATTCCGAGAATATTTCCAGACCAAATTTTCTAAAATAAAAAACAGCAGAAAATAGGGAACTGGCACTTGGCATCTTGTTAATAGGTTAGTCCCGGAAAACGTGTAAAAATGACATAAAGAAGGGAGAAAACATGTAGCAATTGGCATAATATTATCATTGAACATCAGAAATTATAGATACGTTGGAGACGTATCAAGGCACCAACGAAAGCACCACCTTAATCCTTAACAAATAAGAAAATTAACCGTCGGATTTCCCATTAGTTTTCTGCAGTCGTTGGATGAAATAGACAAGAGTCCTCATATTCTTTCCCACGTGCACGCCTCCTGAGCAACCTTATCCATTAGCCTTGAAAAAAAAAGCTTCCACGGGATGAAGAAGGCACGTCTCTCTGGAGGACTTTATCAATCCCTCAATCTTGATATGTACACGCATCCGGACAAAAAAAATGTCATGTTTTTACACATAGTTAACCCTACAAAATACCCATACAAACAAGAACCAAAAGAAAAAGTAGATCTGAAGCCGCTATGTTTTATACTTCCGTTGGTGGCTCCCAACTCTTTTGATCGATTGCAGAGGATCAAGGTAGCCTTTCATCTTCCTACGACTTCCGACTTGTCGTTGGCCTCTTCCTTACATGTGTTGATTTGAGACGGAAAAGGTAGAAAATCTGTGTGGCACATGTTTACCAATAGACCATGCAGTGATTTTTTTTTGCAGCGCTCTTCTCAGGTTGGGGCGTCCCCTTTCTGTGCCAGGACAAGATTAGAAGATCGCAGACATCATGAATGGGAAAGGATGAGGATTAACCAATTTAGCACGAATGAGAAAATAAAATTCACCATGTGCATATTTGAAATACTGATCTAACATTGCACTTGAATATTGTAGATTTACTATAATCGAGAGAAGCAGGTAGCCAGACACCAGAAGCTAATACATCTGCAAGCTGCACTTCTCTGGTGGCCACTTGCCTTATGCATAAAAAAACATCCATAATCAATAGGTAAGGGAGTGATAATAATGAAGTTAGTGTATTTCTTGCAGAGCTAATCAAGAAAACTTCACCAATAATATGGGATGAAGCACCTATGATACACAAGCGTTGTTGATTTGATTCACAGATGTGGATGCCAATCATAGATCATTTTGAGGAATGACAGTAGTGTTAGGAGGTGACTTCAGGAAAAATCTTACCAGTTATACCAAAGGGTAAAAGGGTTATTGCAGCTTCTCCAAAGAGGAATAATGTTAAGCAGTACCGATTGAAAGAAACTATGTGTTTGAGTGCATAGATGGTAGTCGTGAAGAGAAAGCAAAGACAACATAATTTGCAAACTGGATTCTGGACATCGGTGATGGCACTATAGGAACAACAGAAGAAGCAGATTGAGTTAACATCCAAGAAAACTTAATTATAGAGAAAGGTGAAAACCCAAAATCATCTATTGTTGATAGCACCTACCCGAACTTGAAAACCATGTGTATTGGTAGAACATACCTGGAGAAAAGGGAAATACTGTGCCCAAGAAATGAGACTGTTGATGAGATTAATAGCTACATCATGAGTTAAATTCCTTGGGAAGACGTAAACTAACGCAGTTCAGATACAGTATGCAAAAGCAATATGTACAGTAGAATAAGATACGTTATATCCATCCGAGTTTCCAAATAGCCTAAAGTCTCTGGAATACCAAATCATGTACTGAAGCTGAAAGTAGGATTGACAATAATGCTAATGAGAAATATCAACAAAGTGGAGGACTATGCAATGGAACAAGACTAACAATAAAACAACTAGGAAAGTGGTTCATCGAAGGCCAGGTAATAACAGGTACTGACATTTTTGACAAAGTTTACATCCCAAGAATTCTCATGTCACCAAATGATTCAAAATGGCCATTCGTATTGGAAAGAGGACATTATACAATATCTGTGCGTTTTGCTATGATTATAAACAAGAACCATGGCCAATCTTTCAAATAGGATGGACTCTACTGGGAAAAGCAAGTGTTCACACATGGCCAACTTTATGTTGCAATGTCAAGGGTTACAAGTATAAATGGAATACAGATCCTCTTATCAAGTGAAGAGCGACCTTCCAACAAAGCTGCAAAAAACATTGTTTGCAAGGATATATTATAGTTTTGTACTTTGTTTCATCATTCTTATTTCACGAAATGTGATGTAGTGGAGACATTGCCGGCTACATCTGAGAATGTAATTTAATTTACTCTTTTTGGTTTCATAAGCAATATGTCCATTGGGTTGTCAGTTAGTTTTTGGACAAAATTATTCCAAAATTTATAGAGGCAGAGAGATAGCAAAATGCTATTTTCAAATCCTTTAACTCTCAGTTTATCAGATAGATCTCAGACATTCAGATCCAATTAACTATGACAAGAGACATATAAATACCACAATGTGATTTTTGACGAAATTACAAGCTCCTGTGTGTCTGTAGGCAGCGATTTCCCGCGAATACAGAATAACTGCCGATCACCGCGAAACAAATAGTTGCTAACCTTGCTAAGGATTCTACGACTTAATCACCAGGCGCACTGACGCACATGGCAAGATGGAGGCAAGTGAAAATATGACCAGAGCTAGGATAAGAACATACATGGGAAGTAGTACTCACTCATAAATAGAGAAATAGTACGGATGTCCTTATATAAAATTAAATTATGCCTTTTCTTGTGCAGCAGATCTATTGACAACTTTACCTTCAAAATAATCAATCTTCTCAGTAAAGTCTCATATTAGAAAATCATGAGATTTCTCCAAAGTAAAAACTTGCTTTGTAGAGATAGTTTGGACACAAGGCAGCAAGGAGATCGATTGACCAGTAGCTGCAGCATGAGTTGTGGAGTAGCAGCTCTGGATACAGAATCTACAGCTCGGGTCATTTCGACTGATCAGTAGCATGAGTCGTGGAGTAGCAGTTTGAGATGCAGAATCCGGATTTCCGACAAGGAGATTGACGGAGCAGCAGCCGTAGTAGTAGTTGTGGAGTAGCAGCTGATGGGGTGCTAACGGAGAAAATGCTTCAAATAAAATAAAAATCAATAGAGAAGTGAGGGGATTAGAAAACCAAGAGATTTTGCCCTGTGAGTACATACACGGGGAAGAGGCAGACCATGACCTGATGCCAGTGAGTGGATAAGATACTTATTGTTTTCATAACAACAAAATCAACGGGGACAAGGTTATTGTTAACCATAATAAAAACATCATCAACTCTCCCCAAAGGTTTCTTCTTAGCATTATCAGCAAGATGAACATTCAAATAACAGTGTTCCAAAGGTGGTAAATCAAGTATATCATAGAGTTTCTTGGGCATAACAGAGATACTAGCAACAAGATCACATAAAGCATTACAATCAAAATCATTCACCTTTATTTTAATGATGGGCTCCCAACCATCTTCTAACTTCCTAGGGATGGAGACTTCACGTTTTAACTTTTCTTCTCTAACTTGCATTAGATCATTTGTAATATGTTCTGTAAAAGCCATATTTATAGTACTAACATTAGGACTTCTAGCTAGCTTTTGTAGGAACATAATTACTTCAGAAATATTGCAACCATCAAAATCAAAATCATTATTATCAAAGGTAATGGGACCATTGTCTCCCATATTTCGAAAAATTTCAGCACTTTTATCAGGAACAGTTTCAGTGGTTTTAAGCAATTTTAAACGTTTAACGGAAGAAGTGGAGACATTGCCAACACCGATTACTTTACCATTAATAGTAGGAGGTTTACTAGCATATGAAACTTCAGCATTACTAGTGGTGGTAATAGTAAAAACAATAGTTATATTATTCTTTCTAGCAATTTCATATTCTCTTTCCCACATAGCATGCAATTTAGCCAACATCCTAACATTGTCATCAATTCTAACTTGAATGGCATTAGTAGCATCAAAGGGATTGTTGTCCATAGTTTCAGGTTTAGCAACCATTTTATTAATCAAGAAGATTGTTCTTAAGACATGGATGAAATATAGGCATCAGCATTCGAAGTTTTAACTTGCAACCTAGAAATTTCCCTAGTTAAATTCTCAATTTGATGACTAATATTTTTCAACATAGCAGTTTGTTCCTCCATGGTTTTAGTGAATAATTTATTTTTCTCATAAAGTTCTTAGTGGATCTTTCAACTTATAAAATCTTTTCCTCACTAGACATTCCAGATCTACCATAAGAATAATTATTGCCACTATTAGAAGGATATGGCTTATTATTGTTACTACCAAAATTATTTCTATAAGCATTGTTGTTGAAATTATTGTTTTTAATGAAGTTCCATCAACATGCTCTTCTTGAGCAACCAAAGAGGCTAAAGGAACATTATTTGGATCAACATGAGTTTTGCCGTTCACAAGCATAGACATAATAGTATCAAGCATGTCACTCAAGGAAGAGGTTTGTTCAAAAAATTTACCTTCTTACCTTGTGGAGATCTCTCAGTGTTCCATTCAGAATAATTTATCATCATATCATCAAGAAGATTTGTTGTAGCACCCAAAGTGATGGACATAAAGCTACCTCCAGCAACTGAATCTAGAAGGTTTCTTGAAGAAAAATTCAGACCTGCATAAAAGGTTTGGATGACCATCCAAGTTGTCAGTCCATGGGTGGGACAATTCTTTACCAAAGATTTCATTCTTTCCCAGGCTTGATAAACATGCTCATTATCAAATTGTTTAAAATTCATAATGTAACTTCTCAAAGATATAATCTTAACAGGAGGATTATATTTTCCAATAAAAGCATATTTATATTTAGTCCAAGAATCAATACTATTTCTAGGAAAAGATAGCAACCATTCTTTAGCTCTTCCTCTCAAAGAGAAAGGAAACAATTTAAGTTTAATAATATCTCCATCTATATGCTTACACCTTTGCATATCACAAAGTTCAACAAAGTTATTAAGGTGAGCAGCAGCATCATCAATACTAACACCAGAAAATTGCTCTCTCATAACAATATTTAACAGGGCAGGCTCAATTTCATAAAAATCTGCATTAGGAGCGGGTGGAGCAATAGGTGTACAAATAAAATCATTGTTGTTTGTGCTAGTAAAGTCACACAACTTAGTGTTCTGAGGGTTACTCCTTTTAGCAATATTAAAATAGGATAACAAAAGTAACAACTATAATAGGAACTGTTTTTTGTGTGTTTTTTATATAAAGAAGCAAACAAGACAAAATAAAATAAACTAAGCAAAACAACAAGAAAGAAAAAATATTGGAGGTGAGAAACTCCCCTTACAGAAATCCTCTTCCTCCCTGGTAACGGCGCCAGAAAAGAGCTTGATGGCGTGTGGACACACGTTCGTTGGGAGACCCCAATGTCGCACCCGGACTTCTAGAGGATACTCACCGTACGAACTGAACAGTATTCTGATGGGATTACGGGGCTTTCCGGCACCCGCGTCCTCTTACGAGTAGGCCAACACTTATGTGTGACAACCCATCGCTACTGTTCACCGTCGATGTAAACTATCCTGTAGAAATCAGGACACTACCATTGACGTACTTCATACCATACACACATGGTACGTCAACGGCTTTGAACAAAAGGATAACACAACATGCGTCTACGACACAAAAGATTGAAATAAGGTAGCAAATGGCCTTCACTAAGGCAGAAAATAGCAAATACAATCATCCAGAGGACACATGTCCCAACATAGCATTCATTACATCAGCGGAAGCATTCAAAGGGGTCTGAGTACAGACAAAATCCAAATAGGCTTAAGAAGCCGGAAACTGAAATAAAGACGGAGCCCATCCACGATGTCTCGGATCCTGCCCGGGTCCGCTAACTACTCGTCAGCAGCCTCGTCAAACTCCACGTAGTAGCCGTCACCTGGATCCTCGTAATCGTAGTCTGCGGAAACCACAGCCCCAAAGGGGTCAGTACATAGACGTACTGGCAAGCAAGACTCACACTTCACCAAAGTATAGCCCGTCAACACAAGCACAGATGACTTGGGTTCAACGGAGGGAATAGGGTATATAAAAGATGCTGCAACTGGCTGCGTTAACCAACTACAGGGATTCTATCACTTCCAACTATCAGAAAGGGGATAAGATCGAGGGTTGTAACCAACTGAGAGATAACATCAAACAAACCCATCCTGGACCTCGCCCCTTATCCAAAGAAGCAGTCCGAGGATAACTCACACAGTTTGATTAAGATGAAACAAGTTATTGTGACCATAATCCTATTACTAGTCAAATTGATAATCCTGGGGTGTGAGATTATGAATCATTAGGTTTAAGTTGTCCTGAGTACTTGTTAGCCAGTACTTTCACCAAGTTAACCATAACCGCGGAAAACACGGCTTCTCGAGAAGATTATCCCTGCAGGGTTGCACCAATTTGGCCGTACACATATGAATAACCCGCCAGATGGGATGCCTCCCACCAAGCGGGGCACTCAACACAACTCAACTCTTCTTCGCATCAAGCCCAAAGCACCTTGGGCGCACGGCTAATCAAGCCCCGAAGAAAAGGGACCCTCATAGCACTCTAAGACCGTGTCCCCCTATATGCCGACTACGAAAGTTCCACCCTGCGCTGGGCTCGCAAAAACATGCATGCGGCAAATAGAAAGCACGAACTAAATGAGATGATTTGGACGAGATGCGAATCGAATCAAATTGAGGGGGGCGCCCATACTCGCTTCCCACATGCGGGTAGTGCGCTCATCATGGATCAGTAGACAATACCCTTTTCCTATTAGGGTCGACACTAGCAGGCCTCAAAACCACACAGGGCCTCCTGCCGGTGCCTTATCATCAAATTATTATTAAGTAATAACATTAGCAGGATTGATTGATTGATTGATTAAACATCGAGCCCCCAGAACATAATGAAATATAGTAACTGAAAGTAACGGGTAACAGACTCGAGCAAAACAACCTAAGCATACTAGTAAGACATCTGGCTCAATCAATAGGGTTGTAGGAGGGGTGGTGAGGCAATATCAGGGTTCAGGGAATCATGTGATAGGTTCGTAACAGAAACAACTACCACTAAGGCTAGCAAGAATAGACAACGGAAAGTATCGGTAACCAGGGTTGAAAGGAACACAATGGTTCATGTGAGTGATAACTTGCCTGCGAACTCAGCAGCCGGGTACTGAGCTAGATCCTCAGAAGGGGTGCTGTAAGGATCGTCTGTCTCAACGTCGTCGTCTATTCGAGAAGAAGCAAACAAACAAAACAGGAATGTAAACAATCATTGCCATGGCATTGTGCACAATCAAGATGATGCATGACAGATTAATGGTTGCATCAAAATAATCTAGCTAACATGATAGCACAAATTAAATGGACCCCTATGCTAAAAGAGTGGCATATGGAAAAGGTCCATTGAAATAGTTGGAAACAAATGATTTATAAGTAATTATTAGGTGAAAGTTGTTAGCATGATGCATGCATGATGATGATAACAAGATAACAACAAATAACAATAATAGATGCAAAGGAAAAGGAATAAAACAAGTTTGGAAATTATTTATTAATTTTGGAAATTTTGGTTACTTAAACATGTCACACAAACAATTATGGTTTTCATCAATTTAAAGTGTGCAAAACAATTAACAAAATTTATATTTGAAAAGAACATCAAATTTTAGTTGGATTACATGTTTCAAATATTGAAATTTCAATTAGGATGATTTTATTATGAATTAAACAATATTAAACAAGTTTTAATTGAATTTAAAACAAGCTTAAAATTATTTGAATTTTATTTGTTCAAATCATGAATTCAAGTTCACATTTGAAAAGTTCACACTTTGATGGTTTGAAAACATATTTTGCATGTTCAAAAATATTTTATTTTGAGCAAGTTATGATTTTTTACAAATTTAAATGAATTAAACAAGTATTAAATTATTTAGGCAATTTAAATTATTCAAACAATGAAACAAATTTTATATTTGAATAGTATATTCAAAATGGTATGAAAAACATATTTTGTTTGCATTATTTGGGATTAGTATGAATTATTTATGAATTATTGCAATTTACATTTGAATTATTCAAATTTGAATTTTAAATGCATTTTGAAAATTCAAAACAGGAAACAAAAGTTACCAAAAGATAGACAATTAAATTTAGACTAGCACACATATTTTATTTTCAATTATTGGAGTTATAAAACTAGTTTTATTGACAAAACACTTACAGGGACTAATCTGTTATTTATTTGGACCTAGACTTGATTACAGAAAGTTTAGAATTCGTTTTATTCTTTTTATACGCACAGGGAGCTACACCAGTCGCTGCCAGGGGGGCCCGTGGGCTCGCTGTGCTTGCGCAGCACACGAGCGACTGACGAACGGGCCCTGGTTGTCAGCGAGGAGGAAAAAAATAAAAAAGGGGTTTTGTGCGGCCGCGGGGATTCGTTCCCTCGACCGCGCGCTCGCACACACACGCGCTGAACCACTGCGGCTGCTCGCACTCGCTTGACAGATATAGGGACGCAGTTAGGTTGAGCTTCAGATCCACGCGCTAATCTGACGAAAACTGACGAGCAAAAGCTTGCTCGACTGAAACAGAGGATGATCGCCGGCGGGGAAAACACGGTGGGCGTGCTCGCTGCGTTGGATGTGTGCGGTTGTGCTCGTGCCAGAAGAGCGAGAACAGAGAGGAGGGAAAGGTGGGAGCTTGCTCACCGTGTGGTTGCTGCGGTGGAGCTCGACGACTGAAGGTGGACGACGGCGTTGCAGATGGCGGAGACGAGGTGGTCGATGACGGCGACGAATCCGTGCTCCTCCGTGCTCCCGCAGGTGTCCAAGAGGGAGAGTAGAGGGTGGCGAGCTGGTTCCAGTAGGTGGACAGGGAGTGGAGGGGCTAGGTGGGTGGCGCCATGGCGATGTTCAGAGGGTTGTCGCCGGCGAGGAGAAACAGAGAGGGGAAACGTGCGACAGAGAGAGAGGATGGCGGCGGATCCGAGGGGGAATAGCAGACCTAGGGATTAGGGTTGGTTCCAGGTGGGTCTAGGGTAGATATAGGGGTGCCGGGAGCCTCCTGGCCGTCGGGTAGTCGCCGATGTCGCGGTGGAGCTCGGGGTGGCCTGCCGTACTAGAAACAGACGGCGTGCACGAACTTCAAAGCGGTAAGTGACGCGGTAGGCGGGCTGGGCTGCGCGCGCTAGGCTAGCTGGGCTGGGTTTGCTATCTGCTGCGCGCGCGCTGCGGTTTCCTTCTTTTTTATTTTTCCTTTTCTGTTTTTTTTTTGTAGGTTTTGCTTTTGGAAGAAATAGGTAGGTTTTAGCTTAGGGAAAAAACCAGAAAAATTAGGTTAGACCTTTTAGATGATTAGAAACCACTTTCCAAGTTTGGATTTCAGAAAGTTGAGATTTAAAATGATGTTTGCATTTGAAACCAAATTGGATGAATTTTCAATATTGATTAACCATTAAGAAAAAAATAAAACATTTTTATAGGGTGGCCCCTAAGATTAGAAGTTTGAATTTAGTTGATTTGTTTAGAGATTTCAAAAACTCAAGTGGGTTGTTGTTTGATGAATTTGATTTGATATTGGAATATTTTCTTAATTTAATATAGAAAACCACCACTTAATAGGGTGAACCCTATTATTAGTTGGATTAGAAACATTGGAATGGTTTGATATTTGATAATTTCCAAATGAGGTGTTGATGATGATTTGCTTTGAATTTGAAAACCAATTTGGAAAGAATTAGTGGAATTTATAACACCATTTTATTAATTGGTCCATATTGAAAATTATGACAACAAATAGATGGTTTTTTATCTGTGATTTTATTCCAAATGTTGTAACAGAGCAAGTATGAAAATAACCATTTGAAATTGTTTGAGTTTGATTATGAAAACAGGATAAAACAGATGCAAAACAAATATTAACAAATGCAAACAAATAATTAAACATGATGACATGATGCAATACTTGAAATAAAACAATAAATCAAACATTCTAAGGGATGTTTCATACTTGGGATGTTACAAAACGCCCCCCTTGAAGGAATCGCGCCCCGAGATTCCTTACTGAGTAGTGAAAAGGTCCGGATACTTCTTGCGAAGATCCTCTTCGGTCTCCCACGTTGCCTCTTTATCGGAATGATGGGACCATTGCACTTTCAAGAACTTGGTGCTCTTGTTGCGAGTCTTACGCTCGGTCTCATCGAGAATACGAATAGGGTGCTCCTCATAAGATAGATCATCTTGCAGTTCAATGGAATCATGATCAACTGCACGATCTGGATCTTTGAAACACTTCTTGAGTTGTGACACGTGGAACACATCATGCACCTTGGATAGTTTTTCTGGAAGTTCAAGACGATAAGCATTTTCTGCACGCCTTGAGAGAATGTTGAAGGGACCAATGTATCTTGGTGCAAGCTTTCCTTTCACACCAAAACGATGAGTGCCTCTGAGGGGAGTTACACGGAGATATGCTTTATCACCAGGTGCATAGATCATATCCCTGTGCTTGCTATCATAATAGCTCTTCTGACGAGACTGAGCAATCCTGAGATTGTCACGAATGATACGAACTTTCTCCTCGGCTTCCTTAACAATGTCAGGGCCTAAGAGTGAACGTTCACCAGCTCCAGACCAATTGATTGGACTCCTGCATCTGCGACCATACAGTGCCTCAAATGGTGCCATGCCTAGGCTTGCCTGGTAGCTGTTGTTGTAGGAGAATTCAGCATATGGAAGGCAATCCTCCCATTTCATGCCAAAGGAGAGACCACATGCTCTGAGCATATCCTCGAGAATCTGATTGACTCTTTCGACTTGCCCCTGAGACTGAGGGTGATAAGCTGTGCTGAACAGAAGTTTGGTGCCCAAAGCTTCTTGAAAGCTTTTCCAGAAATGAGAAGTGAAGATACTTCCACGGTCTGAGCTTATTTCCAATGGAACACCATGAAGAGGTATAACCTTTGCTGTATAGAGCTCTGCTAACTGGCTAGCTAAGATAGTTTCCTTTACAGCAAAGAAGTGAGCAACCTTAGTGAGACGATCAATAAGAACGAAGATTGCATCGTTGCCCTTCTTGGACTTTGGAAACCCAGTAACGAAGTCCATTTCAATCATGTCCCACTTCCACTCAGGAATTTTCAGAGGTTGGAGTAGACCTGCTGTTTTCTGATGGACTGCCTTAACACGTTGTCAAACGTCGCATTCAAAAACGTATTGAGCAATTTCACGTTTCATGCCAGGCCACCAATACAGAGTCTTGAGATCCTGGTACATCTTTGTACTTCCAGGGTGGATGGATAGAGGAGTTTCATGAGCCTCCTTGAGAATGATATCCTTGAGACTTTGACTCTGAGGAACTGCAATGCGTCCTTCGAAGAACACAGTTCCCTTGTCATCAATTGAGAAGGACTCGAATTTATCATTGCCCTCCTTGATGTGCTCTACAATCTTCTTGACTTCAGTATCACGAAGTTGTTCAGAACGAATCTTGTCCTCGAGAGTTGGACTGGCTGTCAAGCTAGCAAGGTATCCTTCAGGGACAAGACCAAGGTTCAGCTTCTGGAATTCTTCATGAAGTGGAGGTTGGCTTTCCATGATCATGAGATTATTGCAATATGATTTGCGACTGAGAGCATCGGCCATAACATTAGCCTTGCCTGGAGTGTAAGAAATGGTGAGATCAAAGTCTTTAATCTTCTCAATCCATCTCCTTTGCCTGAGGTTCAGATCTGGCTGAGTGAAGATGTATTTCAGACTCTTGTGATCGGAAAAGATTTCAGTTTTGTTACCCAACAAGTATTGTCTCCATTTCTTGAGGGCAAACACAACTGCTGCAAGTTCAAGATCATGAGTGGGATAATTTTGCTCATGTGGGTTCAACTGACGTGAAGCATAAGCCACAACTTGACGTTCTTGCATAAGAACTGCTCCTAGGCCTTGTAGAGATGCATCACAGAATATCTGGAAAGGTTTGGTAGTATCTGGGCCAACCAGAACAGGTGTGGAAGTGAGTTTAGTCTTCAGGAGGTTGAAACTTTCATCACATTGTGGAGTCCAAATGAACTTTTTGTCCTTCTTTGTGAGATCAGTGAGAGGTTTGGCAATCTTAGAAAAGTTTTGGACGAAACGACGGCAATAGCTAGCCAAGCCAAGAAAACTTCTGACTTGCTTCACCGTCTTAGGGGGTTTCCAATCAACAATTGCCTTAACCTTTTCGGGATCAATGGCAATGCCTTTGGCAGAGATGATATGACCAAGATATGCAACTTCTGGAATCCAGAACTCACATTTAGAGAACTTGGCATATAGACGATGCTCGCGAAGTTTCATGAGAGTGAGACGAAGGTGTTCTCCATGCTCTTCCTCGGATTTTGAGTAGACTAGAATGTCATCAAGATATACCACAACAAACTTGTCGAGGTATTCATGGAAGACAGAATTCATGAGTCTTGAGAACGTTGCCGGTGCATTGGTGAGACCAAAGGACATGACGGTGTATTCATATAGACCGTAACGAGTGGTGAAGGCTGTTTTTGGAATATCTTCCTTTCTGATCTTTATTTGATGGTAACCCATCCTCAAGTCCAACTTTGAGAATATTGAGGCTCCAGCAAGTTGATCAAAAAGATCATCGATACGAGGAATTGGATACTTGTTCTTGACAGTTTTCTCGTTGAGAGGACGATAGTCAACCACGAGTCTTTTTGTTTGATCCTTCTTGGCAACAAACAGAGTTGGGCAACCCCAAGCGGAGGAACTAGGCTGAATGTAACCTTTCTCCATGTACATATCGATTTGCTCCTTCAACAATTTCAGTTCAGGAGGAGCTATCTTGTATGGATGCTTAGAGATTGGAGCAGTACCTGGCTCAAGCTCGATCACGAACTCAACTGCTCTGTCCGGGGGCATCCCTGGCAACTCTTCTGGAAAGACGTCAGGGAATTCACAAACCACCGGAACATTTTCAATTGCAGGAAGGGGTTTAGCATCGAGGTTGAACAGCTGAACAGAACTTGATCCATATGGAGAATAGACTATCTGGCCTGAAGTGTGGGAGAGGGTTATTGACTTTTGAGCACAGTCAATTTTAGCTTTGTGGGTCTTCAACCAATCCATACCCAGAATGACATCAATGTCAGAATTTCCCAGCAACATGAGTGAAGCAAGGAATATGCGACCTCCAATTAGGATCTGATTGTCCATGCTTATCTTGGAAGTAATCATTTTAGTTCCCGGAGAGTGCACATAGATTTGATTGCTTAGTGGAACCAGAGCTAAATTGTACGTTGTAGCAAAGATCTTTGACACGAACGAATGCGATGCTCCAGTATCAAACAACACTTTAGCTGGAAAAGAGTTTACGGGTAATATACCGAGAACGACGTCAGCAGCTTCCTCAGCTTTGTCGGCCTTGATATGGTTCACCCTCGCGTTCCTCCCGACAGGCCTGTTGTTGGGGTTGAAGGCTTTAGCCGGGGGAGCACGAACCATTGCCTGGTTGGTGTTGGGGCGAGGAGGTGGTGGAGGTAGCTGCCTCTGAGTGCACTTATCAGCGTAGTGCCCAGTCTCCTTGCACTTGAAGCAAGTGACGACACGAGGAGGACCTGGCCTTGGCTGCCCCATTGGAATCCTCTGACCCTGCATCTGAGATGGGTTGGGTGGGCGGGGACCAAAGCCTGGAGAAGCTTGGGCATTTGGAGCCCGAGTGACAGCACCATTTGGCACCCAGATGCGGCGCTTCTGCGGAGGGGTGGTCATGTTGGAGGAGGAACCACCCTCGCGCGAGTGCTTACGGGACTCTTCGAACGCCTTGCGCCCATTCTCCTCATTGAGCGCGGTGTTCACGAGCTCCACGAAGTCCTTGCACTTGATGTTGGTGAGAGCGTACTTCAGTTCCGGGTTAAAACCTCGGCGGAACCTTGCCATTTTCTTGGCTTCAGTGGACACCTCGTCACCAGCGTATCGAGCGAGACGATTGAACTCGTTCTGGTAGCCGAGGACGTCCAGCTTGCCCTGTTTGAGAGAGCAGAATTCCTCACGCATCCTTTCCATGAGACCATCTGGGATGTGGTGCTTCAGGAAGGCATCCTTGAAACATCCCCAGGTGATAGGATAGCCAGCTCTCATGGTCTGGTAGTTCTCCCACCAAGTAGCTGCCTGACCCTTCAGTAGGTAGGTGGCATACTTGACCTTATCTTCCTCAGCAACATGAGCAATCTCCAGAGCCCTGTTCATCTCCCTGATCCAGTCATCAGCATCCAGAGGCTCACGTGTTGCCACGAAAGCTCTCGGCCCCATGCTCAGAAACTCCTTGATGCTGACTCGCGGAGCATTCTGGTTGTTGTGCTGGTTAGCCTGGATCTGGGCCATCTGAGTCACGACCTGAGTCATCTGAGTCAACAGCTCCGTGAGCGGAGGTGGCTCCGGTGGGTTGTTCCTTGTTGGCGGCATCCTGAATAGACATTCATTTTAGCACAACAATAGAAAAGGATAGACTTGGTAACTGAAAGATAGATTATTCCGACGTATGAATATATAACCAACAGGTACATCATCACATGTTCAAATACATCAGAATATCCAACAGACCAATACATGGTTCGAAATACAAAGGATAACTAAACATAGCTAGGAATGGATACATCGGTACTCCCATGCTCATCACGCAGGACGGCGGTGAGTAGTACGACGAGAGATACGGTGCGGAGGAATCCCCCGGAAGTAGGTATGACGACGATCCACGTAGAGCAGGACTGCTCTGAGAGCAACTCTCGGTGTGGTGAAGTAGAAAGCGTCGTCTCCCTGTGTTCCAAAGCGGGGAATCCCAGTGTAACCAGGACCAAGGTCGAGAAGTGGACCTCTGATCGGCTCGTAACCTCCACCATCTGGCAGCGGAAACCCAGCTGGCTGAGTGAAACGTGCAAAGCGCTCGTCTCCAACAAAGTCTGTGGTGTACGTAGCCAGACGAGTCAACGCCAGATAGAGCTGCTCCCTGACTGAGGCTAACTCCTGAGAAAGTGCGGAAACAGCTGCGTCACTGTGCCTCACGAACTGAGCAGTGGTGTGCAGCCTGGAGCTATCAGACTCGTAGGTATCCAGGTTGCTGTGGAGGGTGAAGTGAACTCCCGCTGCCGTGATGTAACCACGGGGGATGTGACGATAGATGGAATCATCAAACCCCCAGTAGTCAGCACGGAGGACGGTGAGACTCACGTAAGCTGCCTGCTGCACGGCCATATCCACTGTGGAACCTACTGCCTCGTAGCGGTGGACAATGCTCCTGCCATCATCTGACAGAATGTAGACTATAGCCCGGTAGCAGGTCTGGTCAAACTCTCGTTGTTGCTCGTAGACCTGGTACTCTGGTGCCCAATGGAACCCCAGATAGGTAACCATGTCTCTCAGCATCTCCGGATAACCGGCGGTGCTCTCACAGCGAGTCATCCAAACCACCTGCGGGTAGAACCTGAGATCCATCTGCAGATGTTCAGGGAAGTTTTGATTAGACTCCGGTAGATAACTGATGTGGAAAATAACAACAAGGTTCAACGGACGAAAAGGATGTTGAAAAGAACAGGATATTGAAGCAACATCGGGAAACTCTTGACCCAAAAACTCCTGAGGTACTACGGAGAACCCAAAACACGTGAAATTCTAACTTGAAAGTTTAGGTGAGAACAGAAAACAACGTTGCACTTCCTTACCAGAAAAGGGTGGGTGGGTGGGGAAAGAAGAAAAATGGCAGAATTCCTACTCTCACGTTTCATTTTCCATATATAGCTACAAAATAGTTTCTAGACTCAACTGCGACCAGTAAAAAGGGATCCTACAGGCAGACAGGCTCTGATACCATTTGTCGCACCCGGACTTCTAGAGGATACTCACCGTACGAACTGAACAGTATTCTGATGGGATTACGGGGCTTTCCGGCACCCGCGTCCTCTTACGAGTAGGCCAACACTTATGTGTGACAACCCATCGCTACTGTTCACCGTCGATGTAAACTATCCTGTAGAAATCAGGACACTACCATTGACGTACTTCATACCATACACACATGGTACGTCAACGGCTTTGAACAAAAGGATAACACAACATGCCTCTACGACACAAAAGATTGAAATAAGGTAGCAAATGGCCTTCACTAAGGCAGAAAATAGCAAATACAATCATCCAGAGGACACATGTC
This sequence comes from Alopecurus myosuroides, assembly GCA_028641055.1. Classification (NCBI taxonomy): domain Eukaryota; kingdom Viridiplantae; phylum Streptophyta; class Magnoliopsida; order Poales; family Poaceae; genus Alopecurus; species Alopecurus myosuroides. The sequence continues at coordinate 26,733,297 of CM054062.1, forward strand.
CCAACATAGCATTCATTACATCAGCGGAAGCATTCAAAGGGGTCTGAGTACAGACAAAATCCAAATAGGCTTAAGAAGCCGGAAACTGAAATAAAGACGGAGCCCATCCACGATGTCTCGGATCCTGCCCGGGTCCGCTAACTACTCGTCAGCAGCCTCGTCAAACTCCACGTAGTAGCCGTCACCTGGATCCTCGTAATCGTAGTCTACGGAAACCACAGCCCCAAAGGGGTCAGTACATAGACGTACTGGCAAGCAAGACTCACAGTTCACCAAAGTATAGCCCGTCAACACAAGCACAGATGACTTGGGTTCAACGGAGGGAATAGGGTATATAAAAGATGCTGCAACTGGCTGCGTTAACCAACTACAGGGATTCTATCACTTCCAACTATCAGAAAGGGGATAAGATCGAGGGTTGTAACCAACTGAGAGATAACATCAAACAAACCCATCCTGGACCTCGCCCCTTATCCAAAGAAGCAGTCCGAGGATAACTCACACAGTTTGATTAAGATGAAACAAGTTATTGTGACCATAATCCTATTACTAGTCAAATTGATAATCCTGGGGTGTGAGATTATGAATCATTAGGTTTAAGTTGTCCTGAGTACTTGTTAGCCAGTACTTTCACCAAGTTAACCATAACCGCGGAAAACACGGCTTCTCGAGAAGATTATCCCTGCAGGGTTGCACCAATTTGGCCGTACACGTATGAATAACCCGCCAGATGGGATGCCTCCCACCAAGCGGGGCACTCAACACAACTCAACTCTTCTTCGCATCAAGCCCAAAGCACCTTGGGCGCACGGCTAATCAAGCCCCGAAGAAAAGGGACTCTCATAGCACTCTAAGACCGTGTCCCCCTATATGCCGACTACGAAAGTTCCACCCTGCGCTGGGCTCGCAAAAACATGCATGCGGCAAATAGAAAGCACGAACTAAATGAGATGATTTGGACGAGATGCGAATCGAATCAAATTGAGGGGGGCGCCCATACTCGCTTCCCACATGCGGGTAGTGCGCTCATCATGGATCAGTAGACAAGACCCTTTTCCTATTAGGGTCGACACTAGCAGGCCTCAAAACCACACAGGGCCTCCTGCCGGTGCCTTATCATCAAATTATTATTAAGTAATAACATTAGCAGGATTGATTGATTGATTGATTAAACATCGAGCCCCCAGAACATAATGAAATATAGTAACTGAAAGTAACGGGTAACAGACTCGAGCAAAACAACCTAAGCATACTAGTAAGACATCTGGCTCAATCAATAGGGTTGTAGGAGGGGTGGTGAGGCAATATCAGGGTTCAGGGAATCATGTGATAGGTTCGTAACAGAAACAACTACCACTAAGGCTAGCAAGAATAGACAACGGAAAGTATCGGTAACCAGGGTTGAAAGGAACACAATGGTTCATGTGAGTGATAACTTGCCTGCGAACTCAGCAGCCGGGTACTGAGCTAGATCCTCAGAAGGCGTGCTGTAAGGATCGTCTGTCTCAACGTCGTCGTCTATTCGAGAAGAAGCAAACAAACAAAACAGGAATGTAAACAATCATTGCCATGGCATTGTGCACAATCAAGATGATGCATGACAGATTAATGGTTGCATCAAAATAATCTAGCTAACATGATAACACAAATTAAATGGACCCCTATGCTAAAAGAGTGGCATATGGATAAGGTCCATTGAAATAGTTGGAAACAAATGATTTATAAGCAATTATTAGGTGAAAGTTGTTAGCATGATGCATGCATGATGATGATAACAAGATAACAACAAATAACAATAATAGATGCAAAGGAAAAGGAATAAAACAAGTTTGGAAATTATTTATTAATTTTGGAAATTTTGGTTACTTAAACATGTCACACAAATAATTATGGTTTTCATCAATTTAAAGTGTGCAAAACAATTAACAAAATTTATATTTGAAAAGAACATCAAATTTTAGTTGGATTACATGTTTCAAATATTGAAATTTGAATTAGGATGATTTTATTATGAATTAAACAATATTAAACAAGTTTTAATTGAATTTAAAACAAGCTTAAAATTATTTGAATTTTATTTGTTCAAATCATGAATTCAAGTTCACATTTGAAAAGTTCACACTTTGATGGTTTGAAAACATATTTTGCATGTTCAAAAATATTTTATTTTGAGCAAGTTATGATTTTTTACAAATTTAAATGAATTAAACAAGTATTAAATTATTTAGGAAATTTAAATTATTCAAACAATGAAACAAATTTTATATTTGAATAGTATATTCAAAATGGTATGAAAAACATATTTTGTTTGCATTATTTGGGATTAGTATGAATTATTTATGAATTATTGCAATTTACATTTGAATTATTCAAATTTGAATTTTAAATGCATTTTGAAAATTCAAAACAGGAAACAAAAGTTACCAAAAGATAGACAATTAAATTTAGACTAGCACACATATTTTATTTTCAATTATTGGAGTTATAAAACTAGTTTTATTGACAAAACACTTACAGGGACTAATCTGTTATTTATTTGGACCTAGACTTGATTACAGAAAGTTTAGAATTCGTTTTATTCTTTTTATACGCACAGGGAGCTACACCAGTCGCTGCCAGGGGGGCCCGTGGGCTCGCTGTGCTTGCGCAGCACACGAGCGACTGACGAACGGGCCCTGGTTGTCAGCGAGGAGGAAAAAAATAAAAAGGGGGTTTTGTGCGGCCGCGGGGATTCGATCCCTCGACCGCGCGCTCGCACACACACGCGCTGAACCACTGCGGCTGCTCGCACTCGCTTGACAGATATAGGGACGCAGTTAGGTTGAGCTTCAGATCCACGCGCTAATCTGACGAAAACTGACGAGCAAAAGCTTGCTCGACTGAAACAGAGGATGATCGCCGGCGGGGAAAACACGGTGGGCGTGCTCGCTGCGTTGGATGTGTGCGGTTGTGCTCGTGCCAGAAGAGCGAGAACAGAGAGGAGGGAAAGGTGGGAGCTTGCTCACCGTGTGGTTGCTGCGGTGGAGCTCGACGACTGAAGGTGGATGACGGCGTTGCAGATGGCGGAGACGAGGTGGTCGATGACGGCGACGAATCTGTGCTCCTTCGTGCTCCCGCAGGTGTCCAAGAGGGAGAGTAGAGGGTGGCGAGCTGGTTCCAGTAGGTGGACAGGGAGTGGAGGGGCTAGGTGGGTGGCGCCATGGCGATGTTCAGAGGGTTGTCGCCGGCGAGGAGAAACAGAGAGGGGAAACGTGCGACAGAGAGAGAGGATGGCGGCAGATCCGAGGGGGAATAGCAGACCTAGGGATTAGGGTTGGTTCCAGGTGGGTCTAGGGTAGATATAGGGGTGCCGGGAGCCTCCTGGCCGTCGGGTAGTCGCCGATGTCGCGGTGGGGCTCGGGGTGGCTTGCCGTACTGGAAACAGACGGCGTGCACGAACTTCAAAGCGGTAAGTGACGCGGTAGGCGGGCTGGGCTGCGCGCGCTAGGCTAGGTGGGCTGGGTTTGCTATCTGCTGCGCGCGCGCTGCGGTTTCCTTCTTTTTTATTTTTCCTTTTCTGTTTTTTTTTGTAGGTTTTGCTTTTGGAAGAAATAGGTAGGTTTTAGCTTAGGGAAAAAACCAGAAAAATTAGGTTAGACCTTTTAGATGATTAGAAACCACTTTCCAAGTTTGGATTTCAGAAAGTTGAGATTTAAAATGATGTTTGCATTTGAAACCAAATTGGATGAATTTTCAATATTGATTAACCATTAAGAAAAAAATAAAACATTTTTATAGGGTGGCCCCTAAGATTAGAAGTTTGAATTTAGTTGATTTGTTTAGAGATTTCAAAAACTCAAGTGGGTTGTTGTTTGATGAATTTGATTTGATATTGGAATATTTTGTTAATTTAATATAGAAAACCACCACTTAATAGGGTGAACCCTATTATTAGTTGGATTAGAAACATTGGAATGGTTTGATATTTGATAATTTCCAAATGAGGTGTTGATGATGATTTGCTTTGAATTTGAAAACCAATTTGGAAAGAATTAGTGGAATTTATAACACCATTTTATTAATTGATCCATATTGAAAATTATGACAACAAATAGATAGTTTTTTATCTGTGATTTTATTCCAAATGTTGTAACAGAGCAAGTATGAAAATAACCATTTGAAATTGTTTGAGTTTGATTATGAAAACAGGATAAAACAGATGCAAAACAAATATTAACAAATGCAAACAAATAATTAAACATGATGACATGATGCAATACTTGAAATAAAACAATAAATCAAACATTCTAAGGGATGTTTCATACTTGGGATGTTACACCCAAGAGGAAGGTATGATGAGTACAGCAGCAAGATTTTCCCGTAGTAAGAAGCCAAGGTTTAATCGGACCAACAGGGGAAAGAAATCACTTCTAAAGATTGTTGCTGACTAATGTTGGTAGGGCGCACTACCAGGATCAGCAACAACGTGGAATCTACATACAACACAACCAAGATACTTTGCCCCCAACGAAACAGTGAGGTTGTCAATCTCAACAGTCTTCCTGAAAACAAAGGATTAGGCGTATAGTGTGAAAAATGATGTTTGTTTGTAGTGAATGAAATGAGAATAGTGTTTGTAGTGAAAAGGAATAGGTTTTGCAGTAGGTTGTATTATCAGTGTAAAAGAATGGACTGGGGTCCACAGTTCACTAGTGGTGTCTCTCCATAACAGATAAATAATATGTTGGGGGAACAAATTACAGTCGAGAAATTGAAAAATAGAGAATGCACCGTAATGCATATACATGACAGGATGACTACTATGAAATTCATTTGGGCATTTCAACATGATACATAGACCGTTATCCAACTGCATCTATGACTAATAATCCAACAGAAAACAAGGAACTGACTCTGTGGCATCTTGTCAATAGGTTAATCCGGAAAATCGATAAAAATGGCATAAAGTGTATATCAAACATGTGACATGCTACCAACATAAACTTGATCGTCAATAATGTAAAAGCATGAGTAAGATGAGATCATAGAACTTAAACACAGTCATGATAGATAGAATTCTAATAATAAAGCATAGCAATCACCTTGCATCATGAGAAGTAACACCAATAAAGGATCATGAATAACAATGCAATGGAAGGTATACGTTTGCTTCAAGTATAGAGAAAATATGTCAAAGTGATATTTCGCTAGTCCTTAAGAGTGGGGCAAAACATAAATGTCAGGACACCTTCAAAGTTCATGAGAAATACTAGAACAAATAATTAGAGAACAAGCAATAACACATCATGAATCAATTAATAATGTTTCTGGAAAAAATGCACATAAAACTCAGAATGGAAACTATGCTCTCTCAACTGTGCATAAAGTTAGAAGATGCAGACTCAACATAAAAGTTAAGGAAGGCCCTTCACAGCGGGAATCATGGACCACTCATGTGCTAGAGCTTTTATTTTATTAAACAGAGGTATAAAAAGTTTGACACTCCTCCCAACCATCTTTCACAAACCATGGCTAACCGAATCCTCGGGTGCCTGCCAACAATCACATACCGTGGAGGAGTGTCTATATTTTAAGAGAGGTGTATGCTTATGTCAACGAATGAAAAACATAAAATACAATACCTCACAAGCCAACTAGACTTCACAAGAGCGGCTCCCATAGAAGGACGCATTTGGGTAGAAGGTCATCCCTCTTTCTCTTTTGTTTACACAATTATACTTTGACTGATAAATCAGGGGAAAAATAGTGAAAAGAATTTGTGTTATTAATTTGGGGCTGGGCACACCGCTGCGAGCTCTTCTATCATTGGATAAGCGGATGAAGCCACTAGTTCAGAGTGTGAAAGTCCAATCAACAATGAGATAAATATTCTCTATTTACGTCCTCATGAGGTAAAACAGGAGCACAAAAGGGGAGTAATTTTGAAAGTTTTAAAGGTAACACATGAGCAATTTACTTTAAAGTGGAGGTTAAATACCACATGTAGGTAGGTATGGTGGACACAATGGGAAAACTTTGGTTTTGCGGAGTTGGATGCATGAGTAGAGCTCTTACTCAGTACAGGTGGAGGCTAGCAAAAGACTGGGAGCGACAAATCAAGAGAGCAACAACTGTCATAATCATGCATAGCGATATAAACATCATTAATCAAAGCATAAGTGGTACTACACGTTAAAAAAAATGATCATGGAGGCTATTCATGACTGGTTCATAGTCATAAACACGGTGTTAGCATGCGCCAAGTCAACCAAATAAAACATTCAAAGGAGAACACCACAAATTTATGCTTCAATATGACAAGAACAACTCATGATTCTTTCAATGGCACATTAAGAACTCTCAGCTATTTGAGTCTAATCATCCTCCTAAATAACCACATGGCTTTAAAACTAAAATAACATCTAGCATGATATGAAAAAGTCTAGCCCCAGTCTATACAAGCTTCTACTTGCACCGTTAAAAATTCTACCTCAAGCAACAGTTTCTTTTCCCAACAAGCACCATAAAAATACTGATTTAACAATAAACTCTCTAAATGCTACAACAAGAAAACATGAGAGGACTCACATAACACTACTAAAACTAACAGCTCTGAACAAGAGATGCAATGAAAACGAGAGCTAAACTAGACTTTTTGGAGCAACTAGAAGAAAAACTAAGAATACTAGCATAGCAAGTATTTAAACAAAAAAGCGGAGCATGTCTCTCTCCCAAACAAAGAATTCTAGGATCCAACTATATTATTGCAGCAAGGAAAACAAAAGAAAACAAAGGAAAACAAAAAAAAAACAAAAAAAAAACATACGCTCCAAGTAAACTTCATATGATGTGACCGAATAAAAATATAGTTTCACGAGAAGTGACCTGATAGATAGTTGATGAAGGAGGGGTTGCCTTGGGCATCCACAAGCTTAGATGCTTGATTATTCTAAAAATGTGCTTGGATGAACCACGGGGGCATCCCCAAGCTTTGACCTTGCACTCTTCTTGATCACATATATCACCTCTTCTCTTGACCCTTGAAAACTTCCTTCACACCACACTCAAACAGTAATTCACATTAGAGGGTTAGTGCAACAATTAAAATCCATTGGTTCTGTATGGAACAAGTACTTTTGATACTTTTAAACATTAGCTATAGCCATTGATATTTCGTGAAGCAAAGAAATCCACTTGACATCGCAAAAGAGCAAATGCAAGAAAAATGGCAGAATCTGTGAAAACCAGAATAGTCTGTAAAGATAAAAAAAATCGAGGAACTCACGTTGCTCAGATTCAAAACCTTAAATAACGCGGAATTAGCCGAGGAATAAGCACAGAAAATTTCAGATCATTCTGATCTTCCTGGAGTTTATACGATTTTTTACGGTGGACAGCAGAAATCTGTTTCCTGCGCAGAAATCCGAAAACCAACTTCAACTCTCGTCAGAAACCTTACTTGGAACTACTAAAACATGAAAAGAAAGATACAAAGGAGTTGCTAAAGAAGTGTACAACCCCTTGACTCAAAGAAAACATAGAAAAACAACACAAAAATAAAACCATGGGTTATCTCCCAAGAAGTGCTTTTCTTTAACGCCTTTTAGCTAGGCCTAGAAAAGTGGAATCAAGTATTTTCAAGTGAAGAAGCATCCAAATTGTTAAGAGGCTTACATTTACCTTTCTTACCCTTATTCTTGTTTTTAGGGAACTGATGGTCTGCACACGATTTTGGAGTAAAAGTCATGGTACCTTTCCCCATATCAATAGTTGCTCCTAAGAGCTTCAACAGAGATCTTCCAAGAGTAATTTGGCCTTCTCCTACACATTCAATAACAAGGTAATTAGTGGATACCATTATTCCTAGGATTTTTGTAAATATTCCCTCAGCTATCCCAATGGGAAATATAGTGGTCTTATTAGTGAGACGTATTTCTTCTCCTCCCTCAGTAAGTCTCCAAGTATTCAAAGATTCAAAATTTTCTTTAGACATAAGACTAAATTCAGACATAATATCACAGCGAGCATGAAAAGTTTCACCATTAACAGTAACCTTCACAGTAGGGATTATATTTGAGGCTTCAGAGTTAATTGGAACATGATCAAGGTGTTCACAAATCCTATTATGACCCTCACTTAAGCAAGCAACATGTGTCTCAAGAGTGTTCAATCTAGCATAAATACTTGCAGAGGCTTTATCAGATCTACTAGCTGAATTGAAGGTGATTTTAGGTTCAGTTTTGCAATAGGGATCAAAATCTCTAGACCAAGATTCCTTGAAACTCTCATTTTTCCTTTGCTTGAAAGTGGAAATAATTTCGTCATGTGACAAGGTAACATGAACAGGAGTATACATTTTAACAAGACTAAAAACAAGAGTAAAACTACAGCAGGAATAAGAACTATTTTTTTGTGTGTTTTTGATAAAGAGAAGCAAACAAGACAAAATAAAATAAACTAAGCAAAAAAAAAACTAAAGAGATTGGAAGTGAGAGAATCGCCTTGCAGAAATTATCTTCCACCCGACAACGGCGCCAGAAAATAGCTTGATGGTGCAGTTCTTGCACTCGTTGGGAAACCCCAAGAGGAAGGTATGATGAGCACAACAGCTATTTTCCCTCAGTAAGAAACCAAGGTTTAATCGACCAGTAGGTGGAAGGAGTAACTTCAGAAGGTTGGAGCAGCTGAGATGGCAGGGCACACTACCGGTTCAGAAGCAACGTGGAACCTACACAACACAATCAAATCACTTTGCCCCAACAAAGCAGTGAGGTTGTCAATCTCACCGGTTTTTCTGAACACAAAGAGGTTAAACATATGGTGCGGAAAACAGTAGGAAAAAGTATGAAAGCAGTATGAGAGCAGTATGAAAGCGGTAGGTGTTTTATCAGTATGAGGAAAAAGGACCGGGGTCCATAGTTCACTAGTGGTGTCTCTCTATGAAAGATAAATAACATGTGTGGTGAACAAATTACAGCTGGGCAATTGAAAGAAATGAAGGCTGCACCGTAGTGCATATGCAAGACATAAATATTACTATGTGATTCATGCGGGCATTACAACAAAATACATAGACCGTCATCCAACTGCATCTATGTCTAATAATCCACCCTCCAAATATCATTCGAACAAATGTTGGGTATTAAGTTGCAAGAAACAGATTACCGCTGTAAGCAAAGTGTGTAATGTAAACAATGTAAACTAAGTAAACACCATTGTTTTCTCCCTAATGGCAACAACATATCCTCCATCCGTCACGTTTCTGTCACTCGAGCACAGATGCAAAGGAGGCATGAACCCACTATGAGCATAAATACTCCCTCTTGGAGTTACTAGCATCTACTTGGCCAGAGCATCTACTAATAACGGAGAGCATGCAATATCATAAATAACATGAGCATGAAGGTAACATGATACATTGATAATCAAAAGACGCAGCATTCAACATTCATCAGATCCCAGCAAACACAACATGTAGCATTACATAAAGGTGATCTTGATCATGTTAGGAAGCTCAGAAGATCTAAACATGAGGTACAAAGTGGAGAGAACAACCATCTAGCTACTTCTATGGACCCGTAGTCTAGGGATGAACTACTCACGCATCACTTCGGAGGAGGTCATGGTGGTGTAGACCCCTCCGGGAATGAATTCCCCTCCCGGCAGAGTGCCGGGGAGAGCTCCAGAACCCTCCCGATCTCGGGATGACGATGACGGCGGCCTCGGGTGTTTTTGGGACGAAGTGGAATATATTTATGATTTACGTCTTAGGGGGATTAAATAGGCGAAAGATAAAAAGGCGGTGGAGACCTGGGGGCCCCACACCACCCTCTGGCGCGGCCAAGGGGAGGGTCGCGCCGCCCTATGGTGTGGCCCCCCTCCGGGTCTCTTCGGGACTCCGTGGAACCTTCAGGAATTCTAAGACTTCTGGGCTTCGAATTTTTCAATTCCGAGAATATTTCCGGGACAACTTTTCTGAAACTAAAAACAGCAGAAACAGGGAACTGGCTCTGTGGCATCTTGTCAATAGGTTAGTCCAGAAAATCGATAAAAATAGCGTAAAGTGTATAGCAAACATGTGCAAACAATAAGAAAACAACATGGAACATCATAAATTAAGGATACGTTTATGACGTATCAACCACCTACACCGCCACGCCACGCTCTCGACCCCGCCGGTGTTGTCTGGAGCCGCCACCCCATGCTCTCGACCCCGCCGCCGTTGTCTGGAGCCGCCACGCCACGCCTCCGGCCCGGTCGTCACGCCGTCGTTCGACTACTTCCTCTACCGCCGAGGGTGAGCTAGAACTTTGTCTCCTCGCTTGCATTTATTTATGTCGTGTCACCTAGGTGTCATTTCCCGTCCGCAAGCGTTACGAAGATTAATATGCATTTGAGGTAGGCATATTTTGAACCGTAACGCTTGTGGCATTTACGGGACAGTCGGCCGATGCGTAGTTGGGTACTTTTTCCATGTTCTGCTCCGGTCTGGGTCAGGATTTTGGTAGCGCCTCCCCGTTGTTCTCCTTATGCATATCATGTCGGCTTTTTGCCGAGGCGTGTATCAAGAGAGCAGCGGGGAGGTGCTGCCGAAATTCTGTCTCGGATCGGGGTAGAGCATGGACAACGTACTCAATCTATGGATCCGGCGGATGCTAGGACCCTTACGTATTAGAAATGTAGGTTGATGCTTCATTTTGCACGGTAGAAAAAATACTATGATGCAATTAATTTCATGCTATGTATGTTGTTTGGCTCCGAAATAAAACAGAGGATGGCTGATAATGGGTGGATATAAAGTGGCCGAATTAGTGCGATTGAAAGGTCACATGAGTGGGTATGGAAGATGGATTTCTTAGTGAAGGAATTAGCGCGTGGTTCAAAGGTAGGCATTCGTCCATTTTTCCCTTGCAGTCATTGCAGGAGGCGCCAGCGTAAGGGAAAAGATGATATGAGAAAACACCTTTGGTCTTATGGGTATATACCGGGCTTCGTCACGACGGTCGACTTTGCTGAATACGAACGTGACAATGGCAGGGTGATGCGACAGCGGATCAATGGAAAGGAGGACGATGGGATTAGAAACTTTCTGAATGATCTCCGTGATGCCCACATGCAAGATTCGCCACCTTCACACGAGGAACCGGAGGAACCGTATGAACAAGAGGAACCGGAGCCTACCGTGAAGGCCTACTTTCATATGATGAAAACAGCTAAGAGACCTCTGTACGAGGGTGTGAAAGCGCTTGGTGCCCCCATATGTGGTTTTGGTAATTAATGACAATCCTTATGACTAATTTTTGCATTGCGATATTCTTATAGACCTTGTCCATAGGAAATATTGGAGTTCATGTGTTGAACTCTATTATCTTCCTTGTTGGCCATTGATAAATTTAAGGATTTATATGAAGAATGGTCATGGTTTGAGTTGATCTTATTGCAAGTGTCTTGAAGAAAAGGATTAGATGGTCTTTCATGATTATCTTCAAGACATCATCATATGAATAATGAAGAAGCAAAGAGACAAGGTTGATCAAGCAAGTGATCAACACACAAAGCTACAAGATGTAACAAGTGGGATTTTGTATCTCGTGGTATGGTAAGAAATTCACCATATAGCTTTGTGAACTAACCCATGATATGTGTGTTTAGAATTTCTATGTGTGGTTAGGTATGTTTCCATGGCCATGCATCAAAAGGAAGATTTCATATAGCTCATGGTATTTGTCGTCAAGCGGTGTTCTTCATCAAGCTTGACGTGGAAGCCCAAGTGAGGAACCTCGAAGAAATCCTATGCTTGATGCTACACCTTGATGGTTCCTTGAGGCGCCAGAAATTCTTTGCTATGGATGGTGTGTTGGGAACCCCAAGAGGAGGGTGTGATGAGTGCAGTGGTAACAATTTCCCTCAGTTAAGAACCAAGGTTATCAATCCAGTAGGAGAAAGAGGATCTTCGAAAGGTTGATGCCACTAATGGTGGTGATGGCGCCTCACCGGTGTCAGCAACAACGCGGAACCTGCACACAACACAACCAAAATACTTTGTCCCAACGGTACAGTGAGGATGTCAATCTCACCGGTCTTGCTGAAAACAAAGATGAGACATATAGTGTGCAAAATAGTGTATGCCTGCAGTAAGTAAAGAAAATAGGGAATTGTAGTGGTTTGTTTAACAGTGTAGGAAAATGGACCGGGGTTCAAAGGTTCACTAGTAGTGTCTCTCCATAAAAGATAGCATGCTGGGTGAACAAATTACAGCTAGGCAATTGACACATATAGGTTGCACTGTAGTGCACATTCATGACATGATGACTACTATGATATTTAGTGCGGGCATTACAACAATATACATAGACCGTAATCCAACTACATCTATGACTAACAATCCGCCCTCAGGTTACCAACCGAACCCCCTTAGGTATTAAGTTGCAAACAACAAATAATCACATTAAGCAATATGTGTAATGTAAGCAATTATTATGAACGCGGGCACTCACACCGCTGTTTTTTCCTAGTGGCAACATCACATCCTCCCCCGTCACGTTTTTGTCACTCGAGCACAGGCGAAAAGGAGGCAGGAACCCAACTATCGAGCATAAATACTCCCTCTTGGAGCCACTAGCAACTACTTGGCCAGAGCAACCACTAGCAACGGAAAGCATGCAAGATCACAAATAACATATGCAATAAGACTATAATCAACTATTCATCGGATCCCAGCAAACACAACACATAGAATTACATAAGAACAATCTCGATCATGTTACGCAGCTCACGAGATATAAACATTGAGGCATAGGAGGAGAAGACAACCATCTAGTTACTTCTATGGACCCGTAGTCCAAGGATGAACTACTCACGCATCACTCCAGAGACAGGAATGGTGATGAAGAGGCCTCCGGTGATGATCTCCTCTCCGGCAGGGTGCCGAGAGACAGCTTTAGAACCCCCCCTGATCTAGGGTTGACGATGAGGGCGGCTGCGGAACTTTTCGGGGATTTTTGATCAGGTGCTTAGGGTTTTCCTTCGGAGGGGAATAAATAGGTGAAAGGGCAAATGCGGTGGAGCCCTGGGGCCTTCACCATCCCCCGGCGCGGCCAAGGGGGCACGCCACCCTATGGTGTGGGCCCCCTGATGCCCCCCTCCGGGTCTCTTCGGGACTCTGTGGAACCTTCGGGAATTATAAGACTTCCGGCTTCGAATTTTCCAATTCGAGAATATTTCCAGAACAACTTTCTGAAACTAAAAACAGCAGAAAATAGGGAACTAGCTCTGTGGCATCTTGTCAATAGGTTAGTCCGGAAAATAGATAAAAATGATATAACAAAGGGAGAAAACATGTAGAAATTGGCATAATATCATCATGGAACATCATAAATTATAGTTACGTTGGAGACGTATCAATGCTTGCCATCCTTTTGGAGATTGTGGCCCTGTGAAGATTTGCCGAGAAGGGTCTCTCCATTAATGGTGTATGGGGGAGCTAGTCTCTCCCATAATGGTGTATGAGGGAGCAACTTGCAAGTCTTCATCAAGCCGAGAAGGGTCTCTCCCATAATGGTGTATGGGGGAGCAACTTTCAAGTCTTCAGCAAGCACGATCAAGGAAGAAGATCCAACTTGAGAGAGTCAATATCGTCATTGTCTATCTCAAGTGGAATGCTCAAGGCAAAGGTATAATCTTGATAGGGTTTATATTTTTCCGGTCTCGTGTCTTTGGGAGACCGGCTTCTAGGATAGATAGTCGTACTATCAAGAGGGGCTCTCAAGTGAGTAACTTGATCGAATCATTATGGGGAGCTCAAACCTTTTCATACTTGGCATATCATATTTCTTGCTTCTTATGTTTCTTTTGTCTCCTTTGGGTTTTAGTGCTTGTCGTGATCTTCATGACAAGCCTTGGTTTCTCGAAAACGGATTTCGTAAGAAAACTTGTTGCGTTTTCGGAAAAAAAATATTACGTTCGTCTTTGAGAATGTTCCCATACCTTCCAAGTGTGGTAACTTATCTATACTTTATTTGGATACTCCTTGCTGTTATCTTTCAAACACAATTGGATTTACCTCATTCGAGTTTGTTTGCAAAAGTTATGAGGTTTCTAGTTCAGCCTCAATGATTCAGAAGTCAACCGGATATTTCCAACCGGATTATTCCATACCTACCAGAATATCCGGTTCTGATGAGGAGCTCGTTTTTTTGGCTAAGGACTAGAGGTGTTCGGTGCAGAAGTCAACCGGAAAATCCGGTTCTGGAGCCTGTTCAGGACAGAAGTGAGCCAGATATTTCAAACTGGATTATTCACTCCAATCGGATATCCCGGTTTGGTCAACTCCTTCATGGTTTCAGATGTGAGGAAAAACAAGCAACCGGAATATCCGGTTCAAGTTTGAACCGGAAATTCCGGTCCCATTTTCAGCCTGAAAAGTGTAGTTTTTGAGGGACCTATTTAAGGGGGTCTTCTTCCGCATTGGTCCCTAAGCTTCCTAAGCACGATTTTCCCCGCTCTCTCCACCATTGTGGACCTTGGAAAGCTTGCCCCTCTCCCAATCCCTCCTATGATTCTTGCATATCTTTGAGGGAGAAGTTAGAGGAGATCTAGATCTACATTTCCACCAATCCATCTTCCTTCTTAGTGAGGGAAACCTAGTAGATCTTGATTTTGGAGTTCTTGGTGTTTCTCCTCCATTGTTCTTCCTCTCTTATTCCCCCATAAGCATTTGTTGCTTTCTTGGAATTTGAGAGTGAAGGATTTGAGCACGTGTGCTCTTGCCATTTGCATCGGTTGCACCGGTTTGCTCTCTCCACGAGGATTCGTGGAAGTGAAAGTTTGTGATCTTGTTACTCTTGGGTCTTGGACCCTAGACGACTTGTGGTGTTCTTGGGAGACTCCAATTAAGTTGTGGATGTGTGCCCCAAGATTGTGGTGACATTGAGAGCCTCCAATTAATTTGTGGATGCGTGCCTCGAGTTTGAAGGTTTCCAATAGTGGAAGATGAACTAGGCCTTTGTGGCGAGGTTCATCGGAGAATAGGGTGAGGCATTTGTGGCGGTGAGTAGGCCTCTTGTGGCGAGCTCACACCCCTCCAACAAGACGTACTCCCCTTGTGGGATGAACTCAGGAATACATCATTGTCTCCGTGTGCCTCGTTTATTTCTATACCCGAGCTTTTTTAACTTATGCAATTTACATTCTGATAGCCTTCGTGCTTGAGGTTATATATCTTGCTATCACCTTGTTACTTGTCTTGCTTAGCATAAGTTGTTGCTGCACCTAGTTGACCCTAGAATATTTAGGTTGTGTGTCTGTTAATTTAAACACCTAGTTTATTTCCGCATTTACCAAGCCTTAACCAGAAAAGTTTTAATCGCCTATTCACCCCCTCTCTAGGAAACATTGTTGTCCGTTCAGGGTGCAAGTATTTCTCAGCTCGATGCCATCTCGCAAGTACTAGCCAAAAAGCTCGGTACGACAACACACGTTCCTGCTTTGAAGCTCACCTGCGAACATATGGTAACATGTTGCCCGAAGGACATTGTCTGCCTAAAAGCATGTACGAGACGAAGAAAATCTTGCGAGAGCTCAACATGGATTATGAAAAGATAGATCGACTGTCCCAAAGGTTGCATCTTGTTTCGGCAATAGTTTGCGGATGACAAGTACAGTACCCTGTGTGGAGCCTCTAGGTAACATGAGGTAAAGGGAGCGAATGGTCAGAAAAAGCAGACAAAAGTCGCCATGAAGATTCTTCGTTACCTCCCATTCATAAAAAGAATCCAACAGGTTTACATGAACAAGGAGTCTGTCACACAGATGACGTGGCACAAGAGGGGGAAGAGATACGAGGACGAGCACGGAGGATAAAGATGGGGCATCCATCTGATAGTCAGGCATGGAAGAATTTCGATGCAAAATACCCCGAGGAGGCAAAAGAGGCTCGAAACGTCAGAATTGCGATAACAACCGATGGATTCAATCCTTATGGTATGTCGACTGCCTCATACAACTGCTAGCTCGTGTTTGTTATTCCGCTCAATCTCCCCCGGAGTCCTAATGCAAAGAAAGACCATATTCATGTCGCTAATCATTCCAAGGCCTGAATACCCGGGGACGAATTTGAGTGTCTACATGTAGCCGCTTATGGATGATCTGTATCACTCTTGGCACCACGGGACTATGACATACGACCGTGCATCAAAGAGAAACTTTTTGATGAAAGTTTGCTTCCACTATTCCATGCACGACATGCCCGGATACGCCCTATTCGGCGGATGGTGTACAGCTGGTAAGTGGCCATGCCCACTGTGTAGGAACCGACTTGAGTTCTTTGGCTAAACGGGGGTAAGAAGTATTCCGTGTTCGAAACGCATCGAAAGTTTCTCAAAACAAGGCATCGGTTTAGAGAAGAAAAAAAGAACTTCAAAAAGGGAAGAGTTGAGCGTGAAGATAGAGATACCAACTTTTGATGGTGCAGCTGGTGATGCCGAGCTACGTGCTCTCGTGCCTGCTCTGGGAAACGGCCCACGATATGTGGGATATGATGTGACACACAACTGGACTCACGTGGCAGGCTTGACGCAGCTCGAATATTACAAGGACCTCAAACTACCCCATAACATTGATGTGATGCACACCGAAAAGAATGTCGGAGAGTCTCTATTTACACAGTGCTGAACATTCCTGAGAAGTCAAAGGATAATGTCAAGGCTAGAGTCAATGTTAAGAAGCTCTGTGATAGGGAGAGATTACACATGCAGCCACCTAACAACCGTCGAAAAAATTGGTTCAAGCCGCATGCCGACTTCTGCCTTAATAGTCTCCAAAAGAAGGAGGCATTCATGTGGCTCAAATACGTCATGATGTTCCCTGACGGTTATTGTTCGAACATAATTAAGGGAGTCAATCTTGCAACAGGAAAATTCACCGGGCTCAAGAGTCATGACTATCATATTTGGATTGAGCGGTTGATGTCGGTGATGGTTCGAGGCTATCTCCCCGACCGTGTGTGGCGAGTGCTCGCGGAGTTGAGCCATTTGTTCTGCACGCTCTGTGCTAAGCAGATATGTCCCCTGATTATTCAGAAGCTGGATGATCTAGTGTCGGAGTTGCTATGCAACTTAGAGACGATATTTCCGCCAGGCTTCTTTACTCCGATGACACATCTTGTTGTGCATCTCGCCAACGAGGCACTCTTGGGTGGACCGGTGCAGTTCTATTAGCAGTTTTGTATTGAGAGAGAGTTTAAGTATATTCGAACCAAATGTGGAAACAAAAATCAGATTGAAGCATGCATATCTGAGGCAACTATACTCCAGGAGATGGCAGACGCTAGGCTAACATACTTCCCCGATAATGCTCCCACTATGCATAACAAAGCCTCTCGGTACAATGTCGACGAGCCCAAGAAAGACCCCAAGCTCCTCCTCTTCAAGTGTCCCGGTGGCAAGGCCGGTGGCGCAAAAAAGTATACCTTGACCAAGGAAGAGGTGGAGTGCGTAATGCTATATGTGCTCTTGAACATGATGAAGTGGTCCGTGACGAGGGGGAAGCGGGCAGTTTCCTCGGGTAAAATGGTGAACCGAATTACTTTGCAACTAGTAACTCTGTTTCGCTCTAATACATATTTATCTTATTTTAGCCAATTCAAGGATGAAATGTGGTCGGGGAACGATGGATCCCAATGAAGCCGATCTGGACATTCTTATGAAAGAGAGTGCCCCCGGAAAGAAAAATGTTCACAGCTTGGTTCAGGGGAAATGTAATTTCTAGCCTATCCCCCTACCTTGCAATCTGTTTCTTATCGTTTTTATTACACATAACTAATGCACAAAACAATGTACTGAACTTGTAAAGAGATGATCCCAATGTTTTGATGTCCGATGAGTTGAGATGTGTCACCCAAGGCTATATCCATAGAGTCGATGTGTATGAGAAGTATGATGTGAATGGGTATCGCTTCCATACAAAGTTTCACCAGAACAGTCGGCCTAATGCAAAAACTATAAATACTAGGTTTCCACAAAAGGAGCCGGTGAGTTTGATTACTACGGAAGGTTACAGAACGTATACGAGCTGACGTACAATAATACGAACATAGAACTCAAGCTCGTTGTGTTCAAATGCCACTAGTTCGACCCAAAGCATGGACAGGAAAGTACCCCTTCCATTGGGTTAGTTGAAGTCAAGCCTTCAACCACCTACAGCGGATCCGATGTCTTCATTGTGTCCCACCAAGCCAAGGAAGTTTATTATTTTCCCTACCCATGTCAGAAAGAAGGACTCAAGGGCTCGGAAGTCGTGTTCCAGGTGTCGCCACATGGGAAGCTACCCATGCCCTCTGACGATGATTATAACAACCATTTACCCTAAAACATACGAGGGAATTTTCTATCAAGAGCAGGAGAACTTTGGGGACTTTGGCATACAAGGTCTTGAAGATCTCGAGGACGATGCACCAACAGGGGGCGAGGTAGTGGTGAATATAAAGGGCATATACATGCTCAACAAGTTGCAGGAGGAAAATGATAGCGATGATGAGCCTCCACCGTGCGAGGAGCCTCCAACTTACTACACCCGTGATAGTGATGTTGATAGTGACGATGAGAACCTAAGAACTAATTATGAGAGTGATGATTCGTGGTGAGGGTCTTTTTATGTCTTTATTATGCTTAGTATTTATCTTTATTCTTAGTATTTATTTATGTCTTTATTATCATTGGTATTTATTTTCTAACATGCTTCTTAATTTTATTACATCTTTATGCTTAATGTTTACCCTTTCTCAATGCAGGTGATCCACCAATATGAGCCAAGGCAAAGAATCATCGGCCACTTTGCTGAATTCGATGCGCCAGAGGAAGCCTACCAAAAGTGGAAGGGAGCCTGTTCCGAACCCGAGATACATTACTGACGACAGTGGGAGCAGAGGTGGAGGACGAGGGGGAGCTGTTGGTCCACTCCCTCCGAGGGGAGGACGAGGGCGAGGTGGCGGACGAGCACTACTAGAGGATGGTGACATACCCTCCGCTTCTGGCAACGTGGCTTCACAGTCCTGTGAGTTGGTGCCCCGAGACGAGGAGACGCAGTCTCGCGACGAGGGGACGGTGTCTGGCGGCGAGGGGACAGTGTCTCATGGCGAGGGGTCCACGAAGAAGCCACGGATTCGTGGGAAATCGACTGTCCCTAATGAGTCCAAGATGCCTAAAACCGAGGAGGAGAAAGTCCTCATTGTGCCTAACGGCATTGAGTAAGTTACTATACTAATTTTGAGCACGTCATTTCATTTGTATCAAAATAATTTGACATGTACTAATGTTTGATTATTCTGTAGCAACTGGACATTTCCACCGGGGAGCCGTGTTCCTAACACTTTGCTTGGAGCTCTGATTAGGAAGTATTGGCCATGCTTCTACACCGTGGTCCCCAATGGCGAGAAGAAGCTAGCTTTCCATTGGGTAGACTATGAGGCCGCCGATTGCCCGGGCTTCGAGACAGATTCTAACGCCGTGATCAGTACGTTTTGGGTAAGGCGAGTTTTTCAATTACGCTCATAGTTGATGTCCCCACCATTCTAACTCATTACTCTCACAATCTTTTTATGCATGTTTACAGAGATTCTTTGGGGTGCTTCCGGAGTATCAGGCCTCGGCGAACAAGACTGTGCGGGGGGGGGGGGGGCTTGGAAGAAGCTGATACGACAGCAGTTCTACAATATAAAGCATGCCTGCATCAATCAATTCAGTTCTGAGAAGTTCGGCAAGACGGCGCCGAAGCATGAGAATGTGATTCAAGAGCCTCCGATGACTTTGGAAGATTACATCGCGGTAAGTAAAAATTGTCAATGGTATCATATGTTGCTGCTAAACTGCAATTGTATTATCTGTTCTTCAAAATGAGTCTGAATTTTTCAGGTTATGCCCCAGTGGCTGATGGTAAAGAGGACGCATGGGAGGCGATGGTGGCAATATGGCTCGGGCAGAACGAGGAGTTCAAATCCATAAGCGAGCGGAACAAGGCAAACCGCGACCACGAGGGGACACATTGTGCGGGAGCCCGCAGCCATGCTCGCTTCAAGGAAAAGATGGTATGTACATACATCGAACAACATGCATTTATTCCCGTATGCATAACATTTCTTTGGTGATGCAGGAGTCCATCACGGGGAATGCCCCTCTTACGGACATGGAAGTATGGAAGAAGATGAGGATCAAGAGGCCTGATCCATCCAAGCCTCAGCCCTCACTTCCAGAGTACTTCCGCAGCGCCAAGGAGGACAGAGATAGGTACTGCACGGCGTTCCGGGGTTTTCATCCGTGGGTGGATAACCCTATTTAGCAGGAGACCGACGTCAGGGCTTTGGTCGTGGGCGGGCGCGGCAGGGAGCATGGCCGTTTGCGCTGCCTTGATCAGGTGACCCCGCGTACTCCCGAGTTAAGCCTCACGCATATCAAGGTCACGCTCACTGCCGATGGCCCCGCTGTCCCTCCTCCTCGACGGACTTCCCGAGCTCGCGCCGAAGTAAGTTTTTCTCAATCTCATTTTCTTTTCGACATTTCTTCCTTAGTGGCTAACTTGACGAGATTCAACTTACATCGAGATTCATTTTTCTTTATATTGTAGCCTTCTTTCGGCGAGGCCTTCGATGTCATCATGGCGGAGTACGCCGTTCCGTATCAGGAGTGGGCGCAGAAGAAAGAGGCCTATGACGCATGGGAATAGCTGCGTGATGCTGTAAGTTTCACCTTTTTCATTCTGCAAATTATGACAAGTCCTATTTTCCCCCACTTTGAACCTTTATTTCTGCAAAGCCTAACATCAAAACTATCTTGTAGGCGGACGAGAGGTTTTATGCCACTAGAGAGCGGGTTCCATAACTAATTGCACGGCCACCTAGGCCTGGGCTGCCGCCACCGTTTCCATCGAAGGAGGACTTCACTCGCGTAGGCTACCCGATGACACCGGTAAGTTATATGCCAAACCATGTTACCTGTGTCTGCCAAGTTGCTAATTTCTGCTAAAAAATGCATGTAGGGATCGGAACACTCCGGGGCTACTCTCTTTGGCCGTGCTAATGGCTCGCCAAGTTGCACGATCACATTGTTTCATCACACTCCTGGTGCATCGCCGAGTCCGTCACGCGAGATCGATGCCCATGGTACTCCCTCGCCGAGTTCCGCGCATGGTTCGACGGCGGGTATCGAGCGCAGAGCGTCGCCTATCCTCACTAGGTCCGAGATGGGCACATCGAGCTCCTGCGAGATCTAGTTAGGATGACGATATTTGTATGCACTATCGATATTGTTCGGATGATTTACAGCTTTGTTCGGATGATGTGCGGATGTTTGGATGATATGGATATACTGTTTGCATGTTGTTTGTGTTATTTCTATCATGTTTTTAAATTTTCTGCAATTTAAATCGTATTTAAAACGGCCGGAAACGAAACGAATAAGCGCAGGAACAAAAACACAGCTTAGACCCCGACGGCACCCGCAGCCCCCACGTAGCCCATACGGCGACGGGCCGGCCGTCGGCGTATCCGGAAAGCGCGGCCCAGCAGCTGCCACGTGGGCCAAGAGCCTGACGGGCTTCCCGTCGGCGTTTCGCGGGCACGTTCCCGTTAAGTTTCCTGTGGGGCCCACTCGGCGGATACGGCGACGGTCTCAGTATACGCCGACGAGGAAACGCCGACCGGCCTGGACGCCGACGGTGACACGCCGACGGCCACCATCGCCGTATAGAGACACCGACGGGGATCGGATATACCCTAACGGTCGCCGGCCGTCGGCGTATACACCTGCTCCCGTAAGCTTAGAGCTCGGTCAAACGAGTGCTCACACGGATGAAAGGCACCGCACGTACGGCCAAATACGAAGCTCCTCCGCGGCGTCATGGCACCTGCGACATAGAAGAAGCAGCCAGCTCCATTGGCACGGACGTCCACGGCTCGAGCGTGACGAGTGACAATTTCCGAATGGAAGTTTAACATTTTTCCGAAAACGTGAGAAATCGATGGCCGGGGATTTGGGCACGGACGGCGGCATGGAGAGAATTACGATCAGTTCATGACCCGTATACTATCGTCCAACCCCGTATATAAAGTTTGGAGGTTTGTATTTTCGGTGGCATGTAAACTATTTACAGGTCCGCCGACTTTTACGGCCACTGTTAGAGCATGTCTAACAGGCCCCCTATAGTGCGGGCACCCCGTAAAATTCCGGCGGCATACGGGGTGCGGGCCAAAACGGCCGTCTAGCAGCCCCCGTATGCGGCCCGGCCCGTACGTAAAATTTAGGGGGCCTGCGAAATAGCCCCCGCCGCCCCCTACAAGTAGTGGGTGAGGGTCGGGGTGGGGGTCCAACCCCCCACCCCCAACCCTAGCTCCGCCGCGCGCCGCCGCAGCTCCGGCGAGCAATCCCGCGTCCCCCGCCGCCCCATTTCTCCTTCCACCGCCCCTAACGCCTCCGCCCCTAACACCTCCGCCTCCCGGCGATGAACTCCCCCAACGGATCGAGCTCCTCCACCGGCCGGTCGAAGCGCCGCCACGAGCTGGAGACGCTCGAGGAGGCGTGGCGGCTCCACTGCAAGCATTCGTTCGCAGGGAGCCGCCGCGCCGCCTGGAAGTACGCGGCGTTCCCGGAGAACATGCCGCCGTCGCTGGTCGACTACGCGGAGGGCGGCCGGTACTTCTCCGTCGACCGGCCGCCGAGGCCGATGTGCGGCCCCCAATTCGAGAAATGGCGCGCCGAATGGGAGATGCTGCAGCAGTGCAAGCGGGTCCGCGGCGGCGCAAGCGGAAGCGGAGGAGGAGGCGCGGCGGTGCAAGCGGTGGCGGCGACAGCGGAGGAGGAGGAGGCCGCGTTCTTGGCAGCCGTCGAGCTGTCCAAGAAAGACGCCGAGGCAGCGGCGCGCGCAGAAGCGGAGGAGGAGGCGCGGGCCGCCGGCGACGTCGAGGCCTTCAAGGCGATGGAGGCCGCCGGCGACGTCGAGGCCTTCAAGGCGATGGAGGCTGTCGGCGACGTCGTCTTCATAGATTAGGCTAGTTAGGCTAGTAGATGGACTTATGGCTGCAAAACTAAGTTGAACCCGTAAAACCGCTGGAATTTTACGGGTTTAGCCTTTTTACAGATTCTGAGATGCTCTTATTGACTAAGCTGTATGACGGTATTTGTAATGAACTATTCTGAATCTTTCTGGCTTTGTTAATTCAAGGTCGGTCATATAATATCTTTATCTAAAAAAACCAACTACACAGTAGAATTTGTCAATGGACGATGGACACGGCAGCAATGAAAACATGAAGGAGAGGCGACTTCCCCAGGCTACGACCTCCACCCATCCACTCTGGCATTGCATGATCGATGGTGATGGTGTACGTCGTCGCGACTACTCGCCAATAGAAGTAAGGATGGGAGCCGTAGGGCAACGCAGCGCCGTAGGCGGCGGCGTGGCAGTGGGTGGTCGGGGACGCCGGTGTCCTGGTTGGACGGCATCGTCGCGGTGTCCACTGGCGGCGCACCAGGGGAGGGCCTTTTGTGGATGCTGCTAAAATTCGTCAGCGCGTTCTGGAAGGGCCGACTCCAAGGGCACGTGAGGCTTGGGGGGCTAGTAGAGCCGATTCCAAGGGCAGGCGAGGCATGGGCGCAAGCAGTTATTTTTTTTTTCCTTTTTTGTATGTGGGCGTGGCCGAGGGAATGTGGATTTCGGGGGAGAATAAACTAGCTGGAGCGTCAGATGCATGTAGATGAATGGTCGAGATCTAATTTTCTCACAAACTAATTGCTTTTTATAGGTAGTGGAGATATATAATAATCACAGTACATTGCCGAATATAAATGTTCACTAATAAATAATACAAAAGACTCTTTTAGTAGTACTATTCTTGGTTTCCCACTCACCCAACGACCTAAAGAATAGTTCAGTTGAAATAAAACGTCATGAATAGATAGATCAAACAGAAGGAAATAGAAAATATGACCTGACAAACATACACAAAGTTCCAGATGTGGCACATCCCTTCCTTCACTTATTGTCTTCTAGCTAGCTTTTCGGTGCCAGATGACGTCTATCTCAACTTGATCACCATCGAAGTCTCTTTTTTGACTCCTAATTTTAATTTGACGCCTGTAGTCGAGACGTTCTTCACTCATAATGCTACGGCTGCAGTCTAGACAGAATTTCAAATTCTTGTCCTCTTCTTGGCCACAGGTTGTGATTACTCTTAGGTCCACCTCTACGTGGAGTTTGCGATGTCGACCATAGGGCAATGCAATCATGTGTGGTTCCAGTGGAAGAATGCATGTGGAACCACACGGCAGGGGCAAGCTCCTCCCTCGTTCACAACGGAAGAGATGGACACTTTTGCTCCCATAGTCAATGGCGATTGCCTTGATGCTACCATACACAGCACGACTTCTCGAACCGAGGTCTTTGAGGTTCAACCTGACCTCAAAATGGGTCTCAACGGCTTCCGGAATCACCAAGTATGTGACCTCCAACTCGCGGCCATGGCCTCCATACATGGTTTCTGTGAATTCCTCAACTTCGTCAGGCTCAGCAACATCCCAGCTGTCAGAGAAATGACCGGTACAAGACCCCTCATTATCGGCTATGAAAACCTTCAAGCCGAAGGCGCAGTAAGCCTCTATCATACTATATGGTCCAGTGAGTACAAAATCCTTTCCTTCCTGCACATGAAAGCATGAATGTGAAGGGTTTTAATTTATTACAATATATGAAGTATGTAAATAGGCATAAAGCATGTACTAGATATAACATACGGTAGCTAGTGGATACCTCTTGTACTTCCCCCTCGAGCGCCATATAGATTCTTTTAGAATTGTGCCAGTCAAAGGCGACAATAGCATGTATACGGAAGTTTGCACGAATGGCCAACAATTGCACCCCCCGTGAACATGACACAATTTCATCACCGCAATCCTCCGAGGCAAATCTACCATCATCTTCACCTCTGTCACCATCCTCACCTCCGTCACCATCCTCACCTCTGTCACCATCCTCCGGGGCAAATGTACCATCATCCTCAGCTCCATCACCATCCTCATTGGCAGTGTTACGAAAACATTCATGTAACTTCAGTTTGGTTCCATACATGTTCGAATCCCACACTTGACTCATCGGCTGATTGTTGTCACCCTCAAGCGAGGGGGAAAAAAGGAGATATTAGCAAATAGGATGTCACTAGAGAATGTCATCGATCACATAATTGGGACTGGCAATAGGCATATCTCTTAGTACAAACAACAATATGGCAAAGATTTACCAACCTTACCTGTTTTACTTCTACATTCCACACACAGTGAACAGCAACAAAACTAATCACGCTAGAAGCGACGTATTGTAGAGCAGGCTGCCCCCCACCCTGAAAAAAAAGATGATATGAGCTCATGGAACAACGCATTTTTATTTTCAAGATAATATCAGGTGCAACTCAAGTAGCATAACTCGCCTGTGTGGATTGAAACCAGTTCATTATGATGATAATTACAGCCAAGCTGACAGTGTACCACAAAAATGCGTAATTAAAGAAACGGTTCTTGCCTCTTGGCACAACAATACAGAGGGCAACAAGTGCAACACATATACCTGGAACCAAAAGGCAGAAATCCATATTATGTGCTGAATGAAGCAGCAACTGCTCCAATATGCAGAATTGAATACAATAGTTAATCCAACAGACAGTTCAAACTTCAAAATATAATTTGTTTTTGTTGGTGCATACTGTCTGGGCCCCAAAAAAAAAAATATCATATGGCAACAGCAAAAGAGTGGCATGGATCCCATATAGAGCAACCGAGCAACTAAAACAGCCAAGCAAACAGGGTGCATCTTAACAAGAATTGGAAACGTTCAGTTTCAAATCCGCACTTTTCTATAGTACTAATAGAAAAGAATAAACAAAAGATAGAATGTCCACTTAGATCAACAAGAATAAGAATGATAAATACTATTTTTTCCTCTTAGACCAACAAGAGAAACAGCTGCAATGATACGGAAAATTTCACTTAAATATAGGTGATTATGCCAAATGAAGTCGACACAGTCACAGTGAAGCTGATGTTACTTTTCATTAGGAAATATCTATTACCATTGCAAGTTTCAGAAGAACAATGCACAAATGTAATTTGGCACAAACAAAAGAACTTTTATTCTATTACTAACCAGATATTACAATGTCACCAATGAAAAGCATGGAGGCAGCATATGCGGGTGGTAACAGGAGCTGTGAATAACAATGCAGATCACATTAGTTGAACTATTAAACTAAAAAGGAACCCACTGACAATATTATCACCAAAAGTTCACTAACAAGATCTACGACATTTATTGGAGCATACAAAATACCCTGAACATAACTGAAGTGAACACCACCCAGAAAGTGCGCATAATTCTTAGAAATACACAATATAACTAATAAAAACAAACCTGGATACGGGAAGAAATTCCCAAAACATTTCTTGCTAAACAATGCTTCATAGCAGCACAGCACATGCAAACAAAAAATCCGGGGATTGAAGCCGCAGCCCATGACTTGATGAAGTCTACTGAAACTGATGAAATCAGATATGAATGAACTTAAACCATACAAAAAATATTGGTAAATATAGGCAGCTGGCATCAAACTAGTGTAAGGATGAACGGTTCATGTCTTTGTCCTGCTGAGCTAAGATAAATCCAATGACACCACAACATGAATAGTAATCAAAATCTAGTAAGATGCTACTATCTCAACTAAACAAGGAAAATCTGTCCACAATGAAATATGTCAACACCAAAGTATGGTTTCAGTTCCATGCCACTTAACTGCCCACGATTAATAGTAATCAAAGGAAAGAAGTCAACAAGAAAGTAATTCCATGCCACTTAACTGTTGATAAAATATTGAAATCACTTGATATGCTATTTGTCGTGCAAACTTTTGAGAATTACTATGCCATTCCACAAAGAGGTGGACAAGACAGCGGTGAGGAACCTACCAAAAAAAATCAATGCTAAAAGACCATTATGGAGTGTAATTTTTTGCCACCACGTTTTTGTTCCAGCTATAGTATCCTGAAGATAAAATCTGGCCTAGAATAGCACTGAAAAAACACAGATGCATAATAACAAGCCCAGCAGAATTGGACATATCAAAATGAGTAGGAACATACTCTGGATAGGTGGAGCATCAAATTGAAACTTGAACAGAGAGAGCACTGACAAAAGAATATCATGCATTTTGGATATTTCTCCTGCATGATAATAGATAAATTTCATTTAATAGAAACGAATGAATTCGGGTGGGCAACCCCCAACCATAGTTTGCTTATAAACAAAATAAATAGAGAATAAATCGTTCTGTTACCGACTAATAAGATGTGCCAAAGGAGACGTTGATGGGCCTAATCCGACCTCTCGCGGGGGGGGGGGGGGGGGGGGGGGGGAGACGGCGAGGAAAAGCGAAGGTGAGGAGATGGGAATCTGAGACGGCGAAGGGACTAATCTGACCTGGCGGCGGGCGGAAAGACTGTGAGGATCGGCGGAGATGATGCGGCGGGATGCCGACGTCGAGTTTCCCTGCTCGAGGTACCGATGAGGCGGCGCCGTTCGGCAGTACCCGGGAGGGCACAAGGGGACCGCGCCGTGGAGCTCTGATTTGGAGGGCGAAACAGCAGAGAGAGAGAAAAGACGAGGGGAAGCACTTAGCAGACGGCGACGAGCCCGACGCCTGAAGGCAAACAGCTATCAGCTGCGGCGGCAGAGAGGAGAGCGAACCGCGCGCGGAGAGGAGAGGCGGCTGTGCATGGATGGGACCGAGATCGTCTTTTTCTTTTGTGATCGTCTGACTTTTATATCCCACAACTATAATAAATAAATCTACCACAACTATTATTTTTGCAAAAATCCGAAAACTACAACGACCCAAGGAAGTGAACAACTCTCATTATTCAGTATTCACACCAGCAGCCACCCACGACTCGGTACTTCCTTTTGATGCTGCTTGCTACTCCCTCCGTTCGGAAATACTTTACTTCCAAATAAGCTAGACAACTTTTTGTCTAGATATACTCAATTGGAAGTCAAGCATTTCCGAACGGAGAGAGTACTTCGTTGTATTCTGGAAGAATTTCATTACCACCATGTCCATGACCCTGATCATCCTTTCCGTGCCTGTACATTGTCACGCTATCTCGATATGACGGCTCCAGGTATATATGCTAGTCCTTAATTCTCTTCTTCTTCTTGTGGCTGCCTTGTTTGTTTAATTGTGTTTGGACCCATTTGCCGCTTCCCTAAAAAATCAGGATAAATTTGGTTGTGTTGCTTATGAATTTAGCTCTTCTGTAGGCATTCAAGTCTCAGAGTATCGCAAGACCACACATGCTCTAGCAGCAGCAGCTCTGCAGATCATCCAATCGAAATCTCAGTTAGTATTTCACATCACTTCTTATTTCAAAGATTTTTTTTTAATTGCTGCCAACTAACTTGCCCTCTCTTCTGCCTTGTTCATAGATCCTCGTGGCTTCCATCAAAAGAAGAAATGCATTGCGAACGCAAGTTTCTTTTTCTCTACAGGAACTCTCTTCCTAGCTGCTATGTGATCTGTTTTAGACATTTTTTTTATTATAATTTGATAGCTATTCGCTAATTAGTTTTACTTGATATTGGCATACCGGGTCTAATTGACTTTCTGTTCGTCAGCCTCACAGGATTGCCTACGAAAATCAATCGTGCACAAAGTAATTCTTCCAGGGTCCATCCTGCTTCAAACAATCTGGTATGATGAATTCAGTATGCCCTGTTTCCAATCCATTTTCCCATCGTCGTTCAGCAAGATTAATTAGAATACACCATTTCCTTCCACAACTGCAGTGCTTCAACAAGTTAGGCATTCATTGTGGTCCAATCAGAACAATCTGGTATGTTGTATTTCACATACCCTGTTTCACGTTTGTCTATTTTCTCATCATCATACAGCAAGATTGATTTAGAATGTACCGTCCCATGCACCACAGCAATGCTTCAACTTCATCAAGCCAGATGGCCGTGGGTATGCATCGTTGGCCCCTGTGCATGGTCATCACAACTACATCAAAACAGCAGTTGATGTCTAGTAGTGAGTCTGGACATCATGAGGTAAAAGCATTGGTGATACTCTCCTCTGTTTAATTACCTGTAGCTCCGGTCTCGCATGTGCTGATGGACTCAACTTGACATGTTCTGTGCATTGTTGCATTGTGTGTTCTGAAAGTGTCCGGCTGTGTAAATCGCTTTGATGCAGAGGCCGGGACAGAGGCTCCCATTTCTAATAAAAAAAAGTGTGTTCTGAAAGTAAAAGAGGGGGAAAAAGCTATGGGCACATAGTTTAAAAATCTGTCTAAAATCAACTAACTGTTATAATAAATTCATTATTTGAGGTCATTATAATATAATAGTAAGTAACAAAGATGAAATTATCTATTTCTGATGTACTGTCTTTTTTAACTACGGGGCCATAGTTTTAAAATTATTACTCGCAAGATGCATATATTCTTGTTAAAACATTATTACTCACAAGATACATATGTATTCTTAGTAATCCAACTTGTCGTGTTCTGTGCATTGTTTCTTTTGTGTTGCCATGTTACTATAAGCTGTTTGTTGCCTATGATTTCAGGCGCCCCAGCCATGCTTCAACTATTCCAATGGGGCCTACTTGTGATTTGATTACATATTATGGGGACGATGTATCAAAGCAACATATTTCAAGCAATGATTTTCCGATGTAGTGCTTCGTCGTTTGGGTTTTTTTTTCTGGCTTAGGTCATTTGCTCTTTTTAATCAATGAAAAGGCAGAGCTCCTGTCACGTCAAGAAAATAAATTCAAATTATAAATTATGGATTTAAAATACTAGGATCAATTATGATTCCCATGTGTATTCTCTGTTACTTGATTCACTTGCTTGCAGGTGTTCCTGGTTTTCCTCTCATTGGAAATCTGCATCAACTGAGAGAAAAGAAGCCACATAAGACCTTTGCAAGATGGTCTAATATTTATGGGCCGGTATATACCATAAGGACCAGGGATTCTTCCGTAGTTGTGCTAAACTCGACATAAGTAGCGAAGGACGTAAGATAGAAAATGACATCTAACCATGGAGTATACTGCATTGGAGGTCATGAAAGTATAGCCATTTTTTTGAAATGGGAGCATAGCCCCAGCCTCTGCATCGTGATGATGCACACAGCTTTGGCTTTTATATTGATAAAAATAAAAATCCAAATCCAGAGTATTACACTTCAAGCATCATCCAGGTTCGATACTAGGATCAACCAGAGAAACAAAAATAAAATTCTAATACAACTCATTGAATTCTTTTAGCATGCAACCAGCCACCCTGGTTGTAGATAGCCTGAATGACCGCCATCAAACGAGCACATCCAGAATCCATAAGAGTCCGCTGCTCCGCCGGCAGAAGGAAAGACCACATGTGGATCCAATATGTGGCTTGGTGGACTACCTGCAAAAAGTGAACACCTCTTGATTTGTTAAACACAACATCATTCCTACAGTTCCAAATCGCCCATAAGAAAGCACAAGTTCCAATTTGAATTCTTGCTTTAGATTTCTTATCCACCTCTTCGAACCAATTACCAAACATATGGTCAATACTAGAGGGTTGAGCTATGCTAAACGTGAAATGAAGTAATCTCCAAATATGTCTAGCAAAATTACAGGTAATAAACAAATGATTTATTTTTTTTGCGGGGATTATAAACAAATGATTGACTGACTCCTCGTTGTCACAAAACACACACTTCTTACAACCCTCCCAACCTCGTTTCGTTAGATTATCTTTAGTAAGAACACACTTTCGCTACAAGAACCACATAAATATTTTAATTTTTAAAGGGACTTTCAATTTCCAAAGATATTTATGGAGAAAAGGAGTATGTCCATGCATATAATCAGAATACATGGATTTGACTGTAAACACACCTGTATCAGTCAAACCCCAAACAAACCTATCCTCCTCTGAGTTTAGATGAATATTCATAAGCCTACGAACCAACCGCAACCAAGCTTCCCATCTCTCTCCAAAAAGAGTTCGTCTAAACTGAATATTAAGAGGGTTATGTGACAGCACTTCTGACACTAACACGTTTTTATTCCTCACAATATTATACAGAGAAGGATATTGTGCAGCAAGAGGAGTCATTCCTAGCCAAGAGTCCTCCCAAAAGCGAGTAGAAAGGCCATTACCTATCTTAAAGGAACCTCGCGTGAAAAACTCGTTCTTAACCGTCATGATTCCCTTCCAAAACGGAGAATCATACGGCCTAACTTCAACTTGATACAAAGTTTTATTAGATAGATATTTATTTGTTAAGAGTTCTTGCCAAACCAATTATAGCCATGGTGTCAAGCTAATCCTAGTAGTGTGAAAGTGCATATTTTAGTGTTGTAAAAGAAGTGCATTGCTCGTTGCTCCCCATCCAGCCGAATGCGCACCCGGCAACCTCTGCCACACTGAGTCGCGCAACACCGGGGGAAAGCCTCTGCTAACACCACGACACAGGGACGCCACCCTGGGCATCGTGCATCGGCGAGCTGGCCATCGCTGCCCCAGCTGCTCCAGCAGTCGTTTTCGCGCCCACCAACCCATGCCACCCGAGGGATGCCAGCGTTGGGGGAGGCTGCTGGCAGTGCGTGGGTTGCCCTAGAGGAAATTATCAACATATGCAACAACACAAGATGAAGTTGGTTTGATCTTCAGGAACCAAGAGAGTGGTTAGGGGTTCTAGGTGTTTGTTAAGGCTTCTGCAATGGCATTTGCGTTTGAGTCTTTTATTTCAAATGCCAACATTAATAATTCCAATCTTGATTGAATTGTGAGTCTATTTCTTACCAAACATTAATTTATAAACCGAGATGATTTGTTTTCTATTTTTCTCATGCCAGAAAAAAAATCAAGGATTTGAAGGAGTAAAAATTACTTGTTTCTTTCAAACTACCGAAATACATACAAAAACTAAGCTAAAAATAGTCACATGTTCATACTCAAAATATGTGTACAATTGTTATGTGGTCAGTGTTTCTTCGGAATAATTATTGGCTGCGATGCAAGTATCAAAATACAACGAGAAAATATTTTGATGTCACGTATTTGTAGGCAATGGTTGGAAAATTCTCATTGATATCTACTCAAAAGCTGCCTAAAGCCCTGTCAGTGATCACTCGTGATAAAACTATGGTTGCTACAAGTGACTACGATGACTTCCAAAGAAGGGTTGGTGAAGTGTTATGTTATCGCAGGCGCCTTAGGTTCTTCTGATCGGGTATGAAACGTAAGGCTATCAAAACATTATAGTTTAGCTACCACCTCTAAGATTTCAGTTAACTAAGGTCACACTGGAAATATTGTAGAGAAAATTTCGGAACACAAGAGACATGATGATCGATAACATGTTAAGAGCTTACCATAAGTTGGTGATTGATGACCCACATGCTCCTCTGAACTTCAGAGAAGTTTTCAAGAATGAGTTATTTCGCCTGTCGCTGATCCAGGTTAGTATAAAAACCCCACGATTTAGTGTGATTTAATAGTGTCATACTTTTGTGAATTTGTACTGTCAGAATCCGCGCCGCAATTTGTGATATTGAGAATGCACACTAGAATTTCAAAGCTTAGGTGCGGATGTGATTTCAGTCTATGTTGAGGAGTTCGCGAGAGAGATATTTAAGGATGAAATCTACCATAAAAACTGTGGTTGACTTGATGATGTGTGCAATTGAGGTTGATTGGAGGGACTTATTCCCGTATCTCAGCTGGATCCCGAACATGGGATATAGGCAAACTGCGGTGATGCGGGCCTTGCTCCATCAATAGAAGAAAAGAATTGCCCATGGCGAGGTGACACAAATGCACCCCAACTGAATAGCTTCGATGCTTCATTGATCATCTTGACAAAGAAAATATTTTATGTGCAGGCAAGGGTATCATATCTCGACTGTAAGAAATATTAGCGATTCGGTCTAACCCCTATTTCTCGATCCTTTTTCATGGTTCCGCTCACAATGATATTTGAGACTAGGCGTTAGGGACCAATATATAGTGTGATTTCCTGTTTAATTTAAACTGTGTCAATTGCAGATAATTACAGATAAACTCTGTTTAAATGAGAGCTCGGGCTAAGCTAATCAACCACGATCACTAGTAGCCTATATGGATTCTCAAACTGCAATTTCAGTCCCATGCACGTGCGCGTGAGTCGCACGCTTAATTTGAATACAAATATCAAATTCACAAGTTTTAACAATTCAAGGCGCCAATCCCTCGAACAACCTGGCATTCCATAATATGGTGTGCCCTGGCAAATATATAAAGATGTATAATATTATCTAGCGTTAATAAACACTGTATTCCAACATACCTGTACCGGCTTTCTTGAACACACAATTCCATTCAAATATATATATCAAGCAATATCCAACACAATGGTAAATTCTATATTGAGTAATTATATTCGAGGAGATTAAATAATGTAGTGCGTATAAGTGTTGCAAGCCACACCATAAAATTCCTACATCTCCCACTTGGCTAAAACATTTAATTCCATGAACGAAGACCCATGTTGAAAACAGGCTTGCAAAATACTTAGTCAGTGGATTCGACATAGACATGTCCACACTAGGCAAATACTCTAAACGAATTGTCTTTAACCTATTAATAACATCACGAATGTAATGATACCTTCCCTCAATATGTTTGCTCTTGCTATGAAATTTAGGATCCTTTGAGACCTTGATTGCCGCCTGGTTGTCACAGTATAAAGTCACCAGATTTGAAGCGTTGTCTATCACCTTGAGAGATGCCAGAAATTCTTTCAACCATACTCCGTCTTCACAGCCTCGGATGCAGCAACATATTCTGCCTCCATCGAACAAAGTGCTACTGAATCTTGCTTCTTGCTTCTCCACGAAATTGCACCTCCTGCCTGCTTAAAAATATATCCAGACGTTGACCTTCGGTCATCAAGATCACCTTGCCAATCAGCATCAGTAAAAACCTACAGCTAAAGATTGTGACCATTAAAGCACAGAAAATAGTCCACGGTTCCTTTGACATAGCGCAAAGTATTCTTAATTTGTTTCCAATGTTCAGCTCCAGAATTCATTTGGTAACTACTCAACAACCCCACGGCATGGCACAAATCAGGTCTAGTGAATAACATAGCATACATCAAAGAACCCAATGCGGATGGATAAGGAATATTGCTCATTTGTTTCTTTTTCCTTAGGAGTTTTAGCACACATTTCCTCACTAAGGTTTGTTCCCCTAAGAACAGGCACTTTAACATGCTTGCAAATTTCCATAGAGAATCTCTTCAGTATAGTATTGAGATATGCCTTTTGAGACAAACCCAAGACTCGCTTCCTTCGATCTTTACGTATTTCCACTCCCAAAACATAGGAAGCTTCACCCATATCTTTCATGTCAAATTTAGATGACAACCAGATTTTAACTTCCATCAGTGTGGATTTATCATTAGAAGCAATGAGGATATCCTAAACATACAGAGATAGCAATACAAATTTATCTCCCACTATTTTGAAATAAATGCAATGATCACCTTCCGTCATTGAAAATCCATATGATGTCATAGCATTATCAAAAAGAATATACCACTGATGTGAGGCTTGTTTTAGACCATATATAGATCTGTTCAATTTACGGACCTTTCCTTTATCCCTTTTTCCACAAAAGGTTGGTTCATGTATATTTCTTTCTCTAATAGTCCATTCAAAATGCAGTCTTTACATCCATTTGATGTAATTCCATATCATAGTAAGCAGTCAATGCACTAATGATCCGTATAGTGGTAAATTTTGCTACATGTGAGAAGGTTCCCACAAAATCATTTCCTTCCTTTTGTGTAGAGCCCTTAGCAACAAGCCTTGCTTTATATTTATCTACTTGTCCAGATGCATTCAATTTCCTTTTAAAAATCCACTTCGAACCTATAGCTCTCCGGTTGTTTGGTAGTTTAACAAGTTTCCAAATACCGTTTTTTTCATAGAGTTTAGTTCCTCTTGCATAGCTTCCATCCAAAGTTTAGACTCTGGACTAGCTAATGCAGCCTTAAAGGTTTTCGGTTCTTCCTCCAAAGTTTGAACTTTGGAGTGGACTTCCCCCAAAAATACAAAATACTCATCTAGATAAGATGGGGCTTAAGTGTTGCTCCCACTTCTCCTATGCATGCTAGATGATGAAGTAGTGGGATTATTATTTGGACTAGCATCCTTACTTTCCTGAACCATATGTTCAGTGTTCCGCAAAATGTCATTCTTAGGTTGTACCAATAATTCCACCCTTGACCGTTTAGCACGAAGAGGTGTGTCCTGATCCAAAAAAACGACATCACCACTTTCAATTAATTTCTTTTTCTCAGGGTCATAAAACATATAACCATTAGAACCTGATGCATAGCCAATAAAAATTCCCTGGGTGCTTTAGGAAGCACCTTAGTACGCAATTCACTAGGCACTCTAATTTGAACATTACAACCCCAAACAGCCAAATGGCGCCGCGACGGTTCCCTTCCTTTCCACAACTCATAAGGTGTTAATTTAATTGACTTCGAAGGGGAGTGATTAAGCAAATAGACAGAAGTATGTAAGTCTTCTCAAACTACAATGGAAAATCAGAATAAGCCATCATAGATCTAACCATGTCAACTAAAGTTCTATTCCTTCTTTCCGCCACCTCATTCTGTTGTGGAGTATACGGCAAAGTATAATGATGAACAATCCCATTTTCCTTACAGAAGTCATCTAATATTCCTGACGTGTATTCTCCTCCACGGTCAGTTCTAAGAATTTTAATCTTCTTGTTTAATTAATTTTCCACTTTCTCTTTGAAAACTTTAAAATCTTCAAAAACTTCTGATTTGTGTTTCATGAGATACACATAACCGTACTTGAATAATCATCTATGAATGTAATAATATAGATTTTCTGCCCTCCAGAAGTGGGTGTGGAAAATTCACCACAAATGTTAGAATGGACGATTGCAAGTTGTTCAGTGGATTTGCTAGCTTTTGGAAAGGGCGAACTGGTCATTTTTTCCAAGATACACGCCTCACATATACCATCATCTACCCACATAAAATTCAGAATTTCAGAACTAATGAGCCTATTAATTTCTGTTTTTAGATATGTGACCAAGGCGTAAGTACCAAAAATAGGACTCGGAACAATTATTGTTGCCAGCAATATTCCTCACCATTGAGTTATCTTCCCCAAAAGGCAATTGTTTTCAGATATGTCATTAATAAAATAAAGACCTTCATGTCTATCTCCTGCATCCACTAGGCTACCATCTAGAAGAATCTTAGATTGAGCATCTCCAAGCAGTACTTTATAGCCAACAACTTCCAATTTCAAAACTGAAATTATGTTCCTTCTCATGTTGGGTGAAAACAGGGTATTTTCCAAGACTACTTTCCTCCATTAGGGAGTTTTATTTCATAATTTCCAGTTCTAATGATGTTGGCTTTAACACTAGTTCCTAAAGAGATAAATTTGTTTCCCCTTGGAATTTTTTTAAAGATTTAAATAAACCATTATCTCTATCAATGTGTGCAGTGGAACGTGAGTCTACAACCCAACTGTTATGAAAAGTAGTGGTAAATAAAGATCTTCATGTGGTAGTTCCTCATTTCTTGTGGGTTTCTTCTCTTGCAGAATGACTTTGAGAAGATTGGAAACAACATAATAGGATAGTCTAAACAAAGTAACATGATGTCTAAACAAGGTAGAAAGATCTAGATTAAGAGTTAGTTCATGCTTTTTATTATCCTTCCATATACTTCTTGTTTTATTTCCCAAAATATAAATATTTATATCATGTAGGATTTGTTTTACTTAGTTATCAATTCAATTCCTCTAATAGAGATTATAACTTGTTGTTATTCCATCAATTGTATCCAGAGATACTTTAGTTGTTGAATGGTGGATTTTAATAAAAGTGTAGAATGCTTATGGAATGATGTCTTAATAGTAAGTTGATCAAGTGGTTCATTGGTGTGTTGAGATTTCATATGCTCACTTGTAAAAGATGATTGAAACAATGAGCATATAAAGGTTATTGGGTTTAATGATTTATGTCATAGTTGTTATTTGTTTTCCCACGTGTAATGATTTACTTTATATTCATCTCTTTATTACCTTTGTCATTCATAATGCAGATATAGAGGTTTGAGAATATCATATGTAATGATCAAGGTTTAACAGTAGTTTAAGAAGGTTTATTTCTTCTTTTAGGTACTTCTTTTATGGTTGAGGAGATATGTACATATTCCATAAATATGTTGTTAATAAGAATTATATCATTTCCCACTTGTGGGTTTTGAGTTAACACTTGTTTCATCATTTATTTTCCAACCTTTTTTATTTGCTTTGTAATGGTTTACTTAATGGTTATGAGATGATTATAAGGATGTTATGTAGATTGATTGATAACTTAAGTAGTTCATGTTTTAGAGAGTCTAAAATATTTGTTGATGAGATTATTCCACCAAGCATTACTAACTTGTGGAAGTGTGATCATTAGTTATGAGATTTGGATACTCACCCCTATTTGAGTTCTAGATATCTAGTAAATTATCCCAAGTCACTTGTAGACTTGTGGTTAAGGTTGTTGGGAGTTTGTGTTGGTCACAACCAATCATAGTTTGTGTTATCAGGTGATTTGGTTTCTTAAGATACATGTTATAAAGATCACTCCGAATGTACTCTTGACTAGATGAACTAGACCTATTTCATCATGTCAAGTGAAACATTGGTCACTTTGCTTTGTTTAAAATTCTGCGCCAAAATTTCCCGTATTTTTTAGATGCATGCTATGTAAATGAACATATTATATTTAGATCCTTATAACCTCTCAAACACTAGGATGTTACAGTATCTCCCCCTTAACAAGAACTTCGCCCCGAAGTTCAACCTCTCTCACGTAAAAATGGTAGAGAGAACTTCTGTAGACCGTTGATTCTTCACAATTGTTTCCTTGTGTTGACCTTGGCATGTGTGGCCTCTTGTCTTGATTGTTTACCTTCCACTTCCTTGCACTATGATCTAATACTTTGCCTGTTATTATGACAACTTTGTTTTGTCACTAAGCCTTCCTAATGGTCTCACGAAGAACACATGGTATTTCCACCATATAGTGGATACCAAGTTCATTCTCCAATGAATAGGTATGGTTTCCTACCTGTCACAACTTTCTGAAGAACATTTGGTATATCCACCGGGTGATGAATAACCAATAAGATTCTTCCGGTACACTGGATACCGTCTATGGTTAGATTTCCCTTTGGTTGAATCTAGTGGTCTCAAGAGAAATACTGCTCAAAGAAGCTTGTACCACATAGTTTACATTGATTTAGACTCATCTATTTAGTGAAAATATCTTCGAGTTTCCTCGAGTTTTAACTATTCCCTATAGATGACTACAAC
This sequence comes from Alopecurus myosuroides, assembly GCA_028641055.1. Lineage (NCBI taxonomy): Eukaryota > Viridiplantae > Streptophyta > Magnoliopsida > Poales > Poaceae > Alopecurus > Alopecurus myosuroides. Next base: position 26,771,770 of record CM054062.1, read on the forward strand.
CCATTGCACTGGTTACTTCCTATGGTCTTTCTACATCTTTGGGTTTTGACTTCTACGGGACAACTCTATAAGTTTATTTATCGAACTTCTACATGTTCCCTTCAAGAGTATAACTACTCATGTGATTTTATTCTTATCACTTGTGGTATATCTCCATGTGTTGATGAAGTATGTCACCAACTCCAAACAAGATGTGGAATGTGGTCCATTCCCATCAGTGGCTTCATTGTCTTCTGCCTTCTTGACTTCCTGGTCTTCCAGAGCTTTTGTGATTGTTTCCATCTGCTGATTACTCAAACCGCTCCCATTCTAATCCTATACCCGCTAGACCAGTAACATCAAGATAGAACTCAATGTTTGCACATGCATATGCACATCAAGTTCCAACTTCATGCACAGATCTAGTCAACCAAAGATCCAAATAAGATCCAATAAATCCCAAATGCATTTATATAACACTCATGCATCAAAAGCATGTGAAATAGAAGTACTTAGAGTAAAACATCTCAAGTACCAAGGCTCTCAAATGCTATACACTACAAGTAAGTATATAGTACCTTCTAATCCTAGTCTACACACCCACTCTTTGCCTCGGTAATTACTCCAATTGCAGGCCTTGCTGCAATGAAATACACCAAGACAAAATGATCCTATAGTAGTTGTTGTCTAACTTGGTTCCATATAGGACTAAGTACCATGACAACTAAATTCCTTCATCTTGATTACGATAAACTTATCATGGAATCTGTTGATCCTTCCTGGTGTTGATCACATCGTAGGAGTAGTAATGTAGCTTCCATCAATGCTTATGCCTTCTCCTAACTCTATGTTCTACTATAGTGATTCACCTCTATACTTGATAACTAAGGATATAGTTATACCCCATATTTACCAAGGTCTAATGACTCTTAATTGTTCTCAAACATTCCTTCCCGAAGACTCTTATACATACTCTATACCATGTTCTACTCCATTCTATTCATTCATAGAATGGGGTAATCGTCACTTTGACTTAATCATCTCTCACTACGTCAGAACTCTTTTTCTCAATAAAACTCATACATGCTAGACTTCTAATTATTCATACCTAGGTATAAATAAAATAGATAAGTAGATTTACTCAAGTTGAGTAAGAAATGCTATACAAGTATGAATGTATCATTCTGAAGTGAATGATCGTCCTAGTTGTAGGAAATGTGGTTTAGATAAGATGGCTTCCTATAGACTTTACCAACCTACAGATCTCCTAAAAGGTTTTAAACCTAAGGTCGCTGATGGCTAGGTTGAGACTCCAAGTGCAGAGTGTGTAGCTAGTGGCAAGCCTTCTTCCCCACGAGGGTGACTCGAGGGTTTATATCGAACTCTTGGGGAGCCAGTATTTTAGCAGTTGTCTTCCAAGCTTCCTCCAGGATCCTACAAACAAGTAGAGAATTTTGTGCCCTCAACCTCACCAAGTGGTTTTCAAGCACAAGGTGTGAGACTTCTAAATTGCAATGCAAAACTGAAAGTAAATGTGCAATAATTAAATCTACTACTAAATGCAAATGAGAAAATAAATATGCAATGGATTATTTTTGTATTTTTGTGATGCAAGTGGTGATGGAGATAATATAAATTCGAATTGGAGATGCAAGTAAAGTAAAGTGCAAGTAAAGTAAATTGCAGCAAAGTAACTAGAGTGTTTTCTTATATTTAAAATAGGACCGGGGTTCATGGTTTCACACTTGCATTCTCTCAAATAAAGTGGTAGACGGTGGACATAAAGAATTACATGTGAGATTACAATAACATGTTTAACATTGAGTACTTTCATATGGGCATCACGTCCTAGCATAGAGATCTCTACGTTCATATTGATCCCTCTTATACTCCACCAAGATGCGAAATAAATCATAACACCTCGATAATTAAGGAAAAACCAGAGTATAGCTTTAAGCAATGTGACATGAAGTTGAAGTAAGAACTTGCTAGATCTAGTCATGGAGATTGATTAGTGTCACTTCAAATCCCCGGTAACAAGGTACTCCTTTTTATCCCTAGTGAGGTAACTAAGAAAGGTTTAATAAAACCTAAGTGGATCGCTGAACTGCTGTCACTTTCACAGCACTAGCCACCCCCCGTTACTCCAACTAATGCACCCATCACCCCACACACACTCTCAAGAACTAGATTTATCAAAGCTAGCAAATAAGAACAGAGTACATAAGATAGATCTACTCAAATAACTCAAGAGAAACAATTGCAATCTCAGATTCAATAACTCATAGAAAAGATCCACCACATAGGAATTACAACGGTGCCCGTAATCATGTGAGGCAGCTCATACGGATCTAATTAGTGAAGCACATAGAGAGAGAGAGAGATACAAGTGCTACTTCCACAAACCCATAGCCCTGGGGTGGACTACTCCCTCTTCATGGATATGTCGATGGTGATGACGTTGGAGGGGTAGGAGATCACACCGGCGGCGCCCCGCCGGAGTTTTCCCCCTCCAATCTGGAACTTCTGGTCTCTGTTTTGGTGTTTCCGCGGTGCTCCCCTCCGTAAGGGTACGGGGGACCCTTTTTATAGTCGGTTTTAGGTCAAGACGGAGTCGGTAAGTCAAAGATGGAAGGAATTGGGGCCACAGGGGCCAAAAGGGGGCCTCTCACGCGGCCAAGGAATCTGGCCGCGTGGACGGTCCTCTTTTGGGCCTCCTTGCCCAATTCTCGTGGATCCTTCGCCCGCAAGTCTTCTCCTTCCAAGAAAATGACCCCCGCAGATTTTCAGTTGATTTCGCGGAAGTTTGCCCCCTGAAACGTCAAAAATATAGAAAACGGGGTTTCTGACAGACAGGGTTAATTCCATAAAAGTTGGGGGACTTTGTAATTTAACCCCAAAATACTATAAAACATTGAATTATACCCTTATATGATGCAATATGTAATAGAAAACCATGTGAAAATATGCAAAATTCATCTATGCATTTTACATGCATCAACATCCTCAAGCTTAACCCATGCTCGTCCTCGAGTATGAAGGTGATAAAACTAAGATGGGTTTTGCATATTGAAACAATCATGGGATATCAAGGAGGATTATTCATGCTACATATAATCAAATGATTAATACTAGAAATGAGTAGCAATATACAATTCATGTTGTAAGAAATATCAAATATGCAAGCAAAGATGCTTCATGAAAGTTCACAAAGTGTATAATGAAAGAAAAGCACTATGGACCAAATGCATACACAAAATGAAAAATAAAATCCTATATTGGTCAAAGAATAGCATAATGGAGAATAGAAAATATAGTGGACACTTTGGAGAAAATTGAGTAGAGGTAAAACATGATCAAGTCTTATTTAGCCTCTAAATTATTCAACTAAAATTACTAATTGAAATGTGGTATCCATTGATCTAGGACTCTCATTGCCCCTTTATCACTAGCATCTTAAAATTTTGAGTATTTAAGTAATGAGAATGACAAGGTGGTTGAAAGCCTCATGCTCCATGAGTGTGAAAACCTACTCCATGATTACTCAACTTAAGATTCCTAATAAGCTTTGTACAATCATAATAAGTATTAATGACATCATAGAGAACCACAAAGAGGTACCTCTTGCCCCATGACATGGAAACAAGCCCATGTTACAATGACAAGATGAACAAACGGAGTAGACTCATCATCCTTTATATTTTCACTCACTATTATGCATAGATTCTTATTTTATTATAGGATGTGTTGTAGAGTCACTCAAGCTGTAAGTAAATTTCCACCATGATAAAGCATGGCTTGGGTTAGCGGCCCAATGCGTTTCTCTAGTCATATAGATACTTACTCATCAAAACTTACTATTCCTCTATTTCATTTCGACATGGCAGGAGTCCAAAAACAAAAGTACATGATATCAACCAAATGTAAATTTTTTGTGCAATGTTGAAAGCTTTCCGGTGATACACGTTTATAGCTAGCTCCCAACCACACACTTGTCGCAAAACTTGTGGCTCCCATTATTGGGTCATGTTTATTAGATGCATAAAAAGTAAAAGTGTGCCTTCAAAAGTTCGTGAGAGTCCTATCCAAAGTTCAACCCATGACAATTAATAAAGTGAATATCTTAATTTAGAACATAAATAACACAATAACATGGTGAACACACTCGGAATATCAATGAAGCTAATGGGAAGATATGCTGGACTCACTGGAAATACTTGGCTAAGGAGTGTTGGAAACAAGTTTTTTACTTGTTGGAATTTTTAAATTTTTGGCTAGCAAGAGGGAGATAGTTGACCAGCTACTATGCATGCATATGTCCATAGAAATACTCATTTCATGACAAACTAAATAAACCAGCAGTTAACATCAAGGACATGAATAAGAGATAGCTCAAGACAACATTATTGCAAATTTCTACACATAAAAAGCCTATAAATCATGCAAACATATGTAGCTCTTCAAATCAACCATGGAATCCATATTCCAAGTCATAATACTAGCATCCAATACATTCCAACCCCAAACTCCAGTAGCTCAATCTCATATAAAATGATGGTGGTGGTCTTATCAAAACAAAAATAAAAACAAAAACTAGACGCTTCAAGTCTCTACGATAAATGCTTTGCTTAGAAAAACAGAAAGTAGACATGTGCTAACCAAAAAAGTGTAGCTCCAGTGGGGTGTTCATCACATCCCCAAGCTTATGGCTTTCACCATTCTTGGATGTCTTGAGGCGCAGCTCCTCTATTCCCTGTGAAAAAACTTCACAAAACATGTTTCTCCCATTCTTTTTCTGTGGGGTGAGATTAGCAAGGACAAACAAATCACATGCTTGCTGTGCAAAATTCCAAATCAAATGATCCAGTAGATATAAAATAAGGTTCATTATGTTGTATTTTCACTCTCTTGCTTTAAAGAATCATGGAAATTCAATTCCCAAGCCCAAAGAATGCATAAAACAAAAGAAGGCAGAATCTGTCCAGAAAAGCAGCAACAACAAAACGAACGTTTTTTTCCTAAGCTAGACTCGTCAAAAAATTAAGCCAATTTTTGTTCTTACAGAGGACTAAAAGTTTCATAACATACTAAAAACTTAGCTCAATCAGACATACCAATTAAAAACTTAAAATCATACGGTGAGCAGACTCGTGCTGAAACAGAAATTTCATGCACTAGGATAGCAACTTATATGTCCAAATGGGTTTGACTTGACTCTTTATTGCAAACTCCAGAATTAAAACAAAAAAACTAATCTCTTGAGACAGCAAGAGGACACTAGGAAAATCCAAACAAAAACAACCGGGTTGCCTCCCGTAAAGCGCTTTCTTTATAGCCATATAGCTAGGCTTTACTTACTTGATAATCAAGAGGGATAAAGCTCATGAGGGAGCTTGTTCTTCAGCGTGCCCCTCTTCCTTGGGAAGTGCTCCATGATTTTCTTGTGAGGGAACTGAAACTTGACATTCCCTTCCTTGGAGTCTATGATTGCACCTGTAGTACGAAGAAAATGTCTACCCAAAATAATAGGACTAGGGGATTTATCCCCCATATCCATAATAATGAAATCAACGGGTACGAAAGTCATGTGCAATTCAATCATAACATCTTTTACTTGTCCTACAACATGTTTAGTAGAGTTATCAGCAAGGACAAATTTACTTGAGCACTTTTCTAAGTTTTCTAGTTCTAGCAATTCATATAATTCTTTAGAGAGTACCGATACACTAGAACCTAGATCTAACATAGCATGGTGAATTTCTTTTCCAATTGAAACTAGCACCTTGGGGATCCATGCATCCCCAAGCTTAGGAGGTATCATGGCCTCATTTTTGTACCTAGCAATTTTTTCTTGCAATACATGATTAGCAATATAAGATCCAAAGTCAGATTGATTAACATTTATAGTGGGATCACTAGCAAATTTTTGTAGAGTAGCAATAAGTTCTTGCAAGCTACTTTTTTCTAAATCAAGCAATGGATCCTTAATTTCAGTAAGCATCATATTTTTCTCTACTTTTCCTTTTCTATTATGCATATTAAAAATCTCATAGCGATCATCAAAAATATCCTCGGGTACTTCAGCCTTTTTTAAGCTCTCTTTAATTTTAACCTCTAAGAGCAAACTTTCAAGCAAAACATGGGTATTTGCAGCATTAGTACTAGTAAAAGATCCCCCACATTCATTATCTAAAAAGGCTCTAGAAGTTTCAGAAAGTCCCTTATAAAACATATGCATAAGTATCCAATCTCTAAAGCCATGCCCTAATCCATATGCTCTACTTCTAAATCTCTCCCATGCTTGTATCACTGATTCATCTTTTTCTTGTTTAAAGGTAATGAGCAATTGTTTAACATTGTAATTCTTTTCAGCATGATAAAACCTTTCAATAAATGCAGCCCTTAAGTTGAACCAAGTAGTAAAATTTCTAGGAGGCCATCTTAATATCCAATCTAATGCTTTGCCTCCTAGTGAGTAGGGAAAGAGTTTAACTTTAGTAGTGTTGATGTTTGCATGATTCAAGTTCAAAGTTTTACATCTTTCATCAAATTTCTTAAGATCGAACAAAGGATCTTCTTTAGGCTTTCCATAGAAACGAGATTCATAAATCATATTAATAACACTAGGATCTACCTCTAATTTTTTAACGGGAATATTTAGCTCTTGAGGGAAATTCCTAACACTGAATGGCCAATAAGTTCTCTGCTCCATTTTCCAAGTTTTTATGTAGTTTTTAATTTATTATGCAAAACAAAAGTAAAGTAACTAAGCAAATTCTAAATACTAAAATAATCTAGATAACTAAATGCAAAACTAAAATGCAAACTAAAATAAAATATGCAAGACAAAACAAAAACAAGAACAAAAACAAAAACAAAACAAAAACAAAAACAAGACAAGAAACAAAACAATATACTTGAAAGAAGGTGGAGATAGAAAGGACGGTACTCACGTAGGTGCAACCTCCCCAAGCTTAGGTGTTTGCACACCTTGTTGGTGATGAAGACTTCTTGTGAGCTCCCTTGGACAACTCCTTCACCTATGGCTCCCCGGCAACGGCGCCAGAAAAACACTTGATGGCTAGGTTGAGACTCCAAGTGCAGAGTGTGTAGCTAGTGGCAAGCCTTCTTCCCCACAAGGGTGACTCGAGGGTTTATATCGAACTCTTGGGGAGCCAGTATTTCAGCAGTTGTCTTCCAAACTTCCTCCAGGATCCTGCAAACAAGTAGAGAATTTTGTGCCCTCAACCTCACCAAGTGGTTGTCAAGCACAAGGTGTGAGACTTCTAAATTGCAATGCAAAACTGAAAGTAAATATGCAATAATTAAATCTACTACTAAATGCAAATGAGAAAATAAATATGCAATGGATTGTTTTTGTATTTTTGTGATGCAAGTGGTGATGGAGATAATGTAAATTCGAATTGGAGATGAAAGTAAAGCAAAGTGCAAGTAAAGTAAATTGCAGCAAAGTAACTAGAGTGTTTTCTTATATTTAAAATAGGACCGAGGTTCATGGTTTCACACTTGCATTCTCTCAAATAAAGTGGTAGACGGTGGACATAAAGAATTACATGTGAGATTACAATAACATGTTTAACATTGAGTACTTTCATATGGGCATCACGTCCTAGCATAGAGATCTCTACGGTCATATTGATCCCTCTTATACTCCACCAAGATGCGAAATAAATCATAACACCTCGATAATTAAGGAAAAACCAGAGTATAGCTTTAAGCAATGTGACATGAAGTTGAAGTAAGAACTTGCTAGATCTAGTCATGGAGATTGATTAGTGTCACTTCAAATCCCCGGTAACAAGGTACTCCTTTTTATCTTTAGTGAGGTAACTAAGAAAGGTTTAACAAAACCTAAGTGGATCGTTGAACTTCTGTCACTTTCACAACACTTGCCACCCCCCGTTACTCCAACTAATGCACCCATCACCCCACACACGCTCTCAAGAACTAGATTGATCAAAGCTAGCAAATAAGAACGGGGTACATAAGATACATCTACTCAAATAACTCAGGAGAAACAATTGCAATCTCAGATTCAATAACTCATAGAAAAGATCCACCACATAGGAGTTACAACGGTGCCCGTAATCATGTGAGGCAGCTCATACGGATCTAATTAGTGAAGCACATAGAGAGAGAGATACAAGTGCTACTTCCACAAACCCATAGCCCTGGGGTGGACTACTCCCTCTTCATGGAGATGTCGATGGTGATGATGTTGGAGGGGTAGGAGATCACACCGGCGGCGCCCCGCCGGAGTTTTCCCCCTCCAATCTGGAACTTCTGGTCTCTGTTTTGGTGTTTCGGTGTTTCGGCGGCGCTCCCCTCCGTAAGGGTACGGGGGACCCTTTTTATAGTCGGTTTTTAGGTCAAGACGGAATCGGTAAGTCGAAGATGGAAGGAATTGGGGCCATACGGGCCAAAATGGGGCCTCTCACGCGGCCAAGGAATCTGGCCGCATGGACGGTCCTCTTTTGGGCCGCCTTGCCCAATTCTCGTGGATCCTTCGCCCGCAAGTCTTCTCCTTCCAAGAAAATGACCCCCGCAGATTTTTCAGGTGATTTCGCGGAAGTTTGCCCCCTGAAACGTCAAAAATATAGAAAACGAGGTTTCTGACATGTAGGGTTAATTCCATAAAAGTTGGGGGACTTTGTAATTTAACCCCAAAATACTATAAAACATTCAATTATACCCTTATATGATGCAATATGTAATAGAAAACCATGTGAAAATATGCAAAATTCATCTATGCATTTTACATGCATCAGTCGCTTCGCTCTGATACCATGTGTGGTGACCCAGCACACCACTGCATGTGTAGTGCGCAAGTCGGTGACATAATACTCACATAAGGACTTATCCGTGAATATTACATCTCTCAGAGTGGTACAACAGAAACACAGCGGGTCCAAGCAAAGCTATAGGATACAAACTTCATTACAAAATCTTGAGAATCTCTTTGATGAATCAAGAAGATCTCCTGCAAATGAAACATCAGAAGAAGCAATTCGAAGCTCCAAGCTGGAGAAGAACTCTAGCTCAGAACTAATCCACTATGGCTGATGTCAGCCCTAATCTCTGGCATGAAACAGCTAAATCCAAGAATGGTCTCCACCTACACCATGATAGCTTCTCCTCCACCAGCGTTGTTGATGATGATGCTTTACTGGCTAAGTAAGAGATGACTCCACCTAGCTTCATGAGGTATAGATGACTTCACGATGACGACTTCCATAAGGCTTCAACTCTAAGCAGGGGTCAAACGGGAACGAATGAGTAACGAGCGTTGCTCAACAAGTTCATGATATATAGTGGGTAGTTTGATGCACAAACTACAGCTTTAGACTCAAAAGAGTCATAAGCTAATGCAAGGTTTTTGTAAATCTTTCTTCAAGAGGTTGCTTTTAATTCTCAAAAACTATGCCGGCCAGATCTTCACAGGACTAGAACTTCATGGAGTTGCCTTTCCTGCGGCGTTCGCAGCTTCTTCCCGAAACGGGGGTAACATGCCAATCCTTTTACACTCTGTAGAGGTGCATTACTTTACCCATGGACGACCAATACCATGTTGCACAACCAGGTGTACATTCCTGTCCACTCCCACTCAGGTGTGGGGCCCGGTTGCCCACTGTCACACCCCAGTTTTTGGATTCTTGGACTGTGCTCAAGAAGACAAAAATTAGGGCCAACAATTTTTTTTAACAACATGGTTGTTTTAAACTAACATAGGTTTATGACCTAAAACATATTTGCACCACAAGTTTTGTTTCTTGATAAAACCAATACCAAATGATTCTGAAAAATATTCTTATTATTCTTCCCTGATGTTTTCCTATTATTACTTGAGTGGATTTTTATTCCAAGACTTGGATCCTTCTTGTTTGCATCTTAAAACAAACTTTTAACTTTGTTAGATCCAAGAAAACAAGTTTTCAAAATGATTTATAAAAGTTTTCTTTTAAGTTTTCTATAGAAAATAATCTCTGAAAATAAAGCCAAGTACCTGTTTTCTACACTTGTTTTCGCTAAGCTATAAATTGTTATTTTATGATTTCTTAGCATTTAATTAATCCTTGATATAGATAATACAAAACTATAAGCTTAATTATATTTTTGAAAAAATGACAACTATCTTTTGCTTGTTGTTTTTGTGGTATAAAATTAAAGCAGAAAAAGACATTTCTGAGAAACAGATAAAAACAGAAAGTATACATTTTTCCACATTGTTTTCATGGCCTTCGCCCCCTTCTATTCTATTCTATTCTATATGGTACCTGTTGTTGTTTCATTGAATTTGCTTCAGGCTCGCGATTCGACTTTGATCGTTATGGATTGGTACCAAGATCAAGTCCTAGGCAAGCGGACCTAATTTTCACAGCCGGTACGGTAACAATAAATTATTTCAAAATTGTTTTCAAAAGTTGTTTATGAAAGTATATAACATGGTTAACACATCCATACTTTGAAAACCAATTTTGGAAAGCAATGGAGCCTTGAAAACAAACTCAATTTTTTCAACTTTTTATCTGTTTTCAACACTTAAAAAAATTCTATGTCATAAGACTGAATTTTCTGAATTTTTCAGTGAACAGTTAAGGATACACTTTTTCACTTTAATTTTCTTAATGTTCCTTGATCTTTTGGAAGCATGACCATACCTAGTCTGTTGACCATAGTTCCTACTCGAGCCAGGATATTTTGGTAGCCTTCTAGAAGCCTTATGGACTAAGATAAGAGAGGAGAGAGATGGTGACTAGGACAGGTATGGGCACACACATGTGTTGACCTATTTGGCTTGCCCACTTGCTCTCTATGGCTAGGGTAAGACCTGCAAACGCATGATGGGTGACTAGGACACCATGTGCTCACCTTTGGAAAGGACCAAACACCCAGAGCTGCTCTATGCCATGGTTGGCATCCCCCCGAGCTCCCCAAAATGCCCTCGAGTTTTCTCCCTCTTCTATAAAAGTCCATAGGGCACCTCCTTGCACCCTGCACCTCTCTCACTCCCTCCTACCTTCCCAAGCCGTGTTGGACCCCTGCCCAAGCCCCTAGGGCGTGCCCGAGCCGTGCTCTGGCCGCCGGAGAGCACCACGGCCCCGAAGTGCCCCTGCTCGAACCAAGCACCCTCCTCCTTTCCCTCTGCCCTAGGACGGCTACCCACGTTCCCCTGAACCCCCCAGACAAGATCCCCTCCCCTCTACCCACCGGAGGCGCCGCCGCCGTCCGTGGGCGCCGCCACGGACGTCTGCCGCGTTCCGCCGCTTGCAGCCGCGCCGGTCGCCGCCAACGCCTCCCCTCGGTGCCCCTGCCCTCCTACAACTACCCCGCGCCCGCTCAGCCCTCCCCGAGCCCCCCAAGGTGAGTTTGGCCGCGCCTTTTTCTTCTCAGCTCGGGAGAGAGAGAGACAGTGAGGGAGAGGAAGAAGAAGGGAGCGAGCCGTTCGATCTGAGATTGACGGTCCCCTTCAAACGCGAGCCTTCCCGTGCCGGATCCCGAGCGCGCAGAACGGCTGGGCCACGCAGCCGCTAGATGGGCCTTGCCCACCCGAACCAGCCCGCAGTTGTTTTTAATCCATTTAATTTTTACAGAAACATGTACCTTCACTTTGGACGTGTTTAAAATACTATATGAGCAAAATAAAATATGAGAAAATTCATGGGCCTAATAATATGAAATCTAAACCATGCAAAATTTGCAGATCTATGTTTGAACCAATATTTTGAACACAAGAATTGTTTTGCCCAGACTGTATATGAGAATGATTTGACCATAACTTTTAAAATATGTAACCAAATGGACCAAAATAAAATGTTATGGATAGGTATTGAAACGATCTATCCAATGCACCTAACCTCACATCAAGGTGAGTTATAGAATGAAAATGCCATCCAGATTACTAAAAGACCAGTAGGCTCTTCTATGATTTTTATAATGATTTTAAAAATGATTTTTTGAGCAAATCCAATTGGATGAGTTTGGTATTTACTATATATATATTATCCTAGCTTAGATTAATTTTTTAAGCTCTAGATGTATTTTTGTGGAAAGATCTAGAAAACAACACTTTGCTGTTTCTGTTTTTAATTGTGTTTTTGTTTGAAATAGAATGTGTGGATGTTTAATCTTGCTTCCTAGCATGTATAAAGTTGTTAGGACTTTTTATTAGGTTGTTTTATTGCAGAACATCTACCTTATAAAGTGTGTGCATGTTTTGGAAAACCCAAATAAAAATGGAACTTGCATTAGTTGTTTTCTAGTTTTATTATTTGGAATTTTTGTGTGAGCTAGATCCTTGTGTGCTTGCTTTAATAAAAGTTTGTGATATTTGTTATTTGAGTACAGTACCATTTTGGTACTGATATTTTGAAGTTAATGTCTCTGTTAGTTTTGCATATCATGTTATAGTAAAGCATGGTAAGCCTTGTTATTTATATGCACTAGTATTGTTTTCACTAGATTAAATAGCCTTATATTATTTATCTTGTATGCAAAGTTGGTCATGAGTAACCAGAGTCTTGGTACCTATTTTTCCTTGGTATTAGTGGGCCCATAACCCAATGGTCCCATTGCATCTTGGTTGAGGATGAAAATCCCCAACCATACACATGTAGGAAAATAACATGTTTGATTATGTGGTTGATAGTATATTTTCCACCATGGAAAAATGGATTGTTTGTTTTCACTTAAGAAAGTGAAAAAGTTTAATTCTTAATTGTACTAGTATGTTTAGATGTGAGCTATTGGTTAGCATAATATTCCTTAGGAGTATCATGTTAAGAAATGGTTCACTTTGTGGTACTAAATTTAATTGTTTGCAAATAAAATAATTCCTTGAGATTGATAGATTATTTAGGAATAACTTTAAATTGAGTGTTTGTATTTTTGAAAAGGTTTAGATAACCTTTCATTAAGTGCATAGCTACTGGTGGTGTAAGTTATACCTTGCTTGCTAATAATTAATTAGGACAAACAGAAATTGCTAGAATTGGTAGGTGCATACTTAATGGTTGTTTCATAGAATTATTTTGATTGTTTGTGCTTACTAGCGTGTGTAAGACTTGTGTACTGTTATGGGTTACATTTATGATCATGACTTTCTTGTTTATATTTAAGCATAATGGTATCATTGTTTGCTTCTCTAGTGGTGAACTAGTGTCACCACTAGAATTTGTGTTTTGCTCTAGTATTGCCATCCTTAGTTTATAAGTGTATGAATTTATTATAGCATGTTTAGAAAGTTATTACTTCTGTTAGGATGCCATGAACTATTTAGTTGCATGTGCTATAGTCATAGAATATAATTATTTCTTATAGCATGCTTGTGTAGATTTTCCATACTAGTCTACTATTAGTGCAGTCTTGTTTTTATGCTTTTGATAAGGGTCTTATCTTGAGTGCTATTTGTGTTTTGGATTGTTTTTATGCCTTGATTCAGTGGTTTTTAGGTACTGGTTGTTTGCTAATTTTTCATGATTGGTGGATTCCAAAACCTCTAGTAAACAATAACATAGTAAATAAATAGTCTATTCATCTGTGGTGTTGTTTGCTTGCTTATTGGGTTTTGTTTATACTTGTGTTATTATTGTGTTTTAGAGTATCTTAGGAAACTAAAACCTCCAACTAAATCATGAACACATCTAGTGATAGTTTCTTGTGGTGAGTAATACCCACTGCCATGGGTACTGTTCTGTCTGTTTGTTTTACCTTAGCAACCTAAACTTTTGAGCCCACAAGCTATATTCTTAGCTTTTATATATATATCTTGTTATGAGAGTGGTACACCACTCCATATATGGTATGTAAGATGTGGGATATGGTTTTCTAAACCATACATAGTGCCTGACGATAGTTTTGAGACCGTGAGAGTTACGTGAGATAGTTTTCGCGTTATCGTTTTGGGAGAATTCGTGAGTGAACATTTGCTTGATGTATGTGTTGTTTAGCATAGTTGTTTGCTCTTTAGACCTGAGTTGTGTCTTTTTTTCATTTACGATGCTAGAAGACGAAGAAGAAGAAGAAGTAGTTGTGGAGTTGTGCGTCAAGTTCAAGTTACTTCAAGGCTAGGGACATTAAGAGACTTAAGGCAAGCCATCCTGATGCTTGCTTATATTACACTTATCATTATCTATCATGCATGTTTTACTTCTGAAAAGTTTTACAAAACTTTGATTTTCAAAAACTATTTTTGAAGTGAGTGTCACTTCTATTAATATTATATATTACTATGCCATTAGTTAATACTTGGTGTTACCAAGCCCATAAGCCACCATATGGTATTTATTACCATCACAAATACTAGTCCCTAAGTGGACACCCTTAAAATGTGTTTTTACAAAACAAAGGCTTTATGGAAAAACCCGGAGAAAAGGCTGAGCCTTATTCACCGGAGGAATGTGGAAGTGGTCATTTTTGGGAAAATGGTGTTTTTACAAAAATGACACATAACCTAGTCTTCGCTGGACAACCAAGAAGTACTGCCACTCTACCTCAACATGGGTACGGGGCCTATCTAGATACTTGAACTTGTTAGTATGTGTCCTATCTGTAGCATCCCAACTTTTAATAAAGATGGAATACCTGTGTTATTGTGCTAGTCCCTGGATCAATTGCTAGCACCACAGTACAAAATGACATATCATGCAAATGCATCAAATTCTATTACATCGCATGATCCAGTCTTTACAAAATAGGATTTACACCTTGCATAGTCTTAGAAGACTAGCATAAAACAAAGAAATACAGCGGAAAACATAGTACAACATTGAGCCCATCTTCTTCATGTGCCACAGGCAAAACATGTTGGCGATAGTCCCGAGATCCTAAACGAAATCCTCACTCGTCTTCAGAAATCTCTGCAATATGGAATATGCAGCCACAAGGGAGTCAATACAATTTAATGTATTGGCAAGTAACACTATGGTGGATATAAATGGCAAGACTAATACTACATGCTTATTTGGCTGAGTGGAGTTTTGGCTAAGTTTTGCATAAAGCCAGTTTTCTCCTATCACTTTTGTAAAACAAACTTTTCTTTTCAAAAGGGTGGCAACATTGAATTAAGATCCAAGCACCACAAATACTGTTCACTTGGTCAAATTTTTACTTATTGAAATTGATGATGAGATTCTTCCGTCAATCCTTGTGCAGCTGCTCATAGTTGTCCATAACCGGGGACACGGCTAAGATCTTAGTTTGTTGACTCTGCAGAGGTTGTGCACTTTCACCCTTTGTCTTCAATTAGCCCAAACATCCTATACACCCGGAGTGCATCATGGAAAGGAGAGAATTGAGACGAGATCTTTCAGAAGAAGAAGTCCAAACCCGCCGGCAAGACCGTTCCACCTATAATTTTGCTACATCTGCTAGTCAAGCCTGGGCTGAACCCTCACAACTTAGTTGATCAAGACAGAGCCCATATGTCAAAAGGTTGCACGGGAAGCTACTAAACTTAGAAGGACATAGTAATCTCTTTGTTCCTGGGTGGCCATCCGCAAGTGACAACCTCAAGTGGAATAACCCTTAGATAAGGGCCCTGAGGAAACACTCAACATAACCCAGTCTTACCACTTCCACCCAGGTGGTTCATTCATTAGTTATACTTAGGATTTTTCCTCAACATCTAGTAAAACAATTTGTAACATTGCATAGCACCTAATAAATTCTAAGGCTATCAAAATAACAAGGTAAAAGGGATGGCTACACACTACTAGGATAACAACATAGCATAGTATAACTTAGTAAAATTTCCTATCATGCATACTACTCAAAATCAACTAATGCATATAGAAAATAATGGGTAGTTGATGGTGTGTTACTTGCCTTGTTGAAGTTGGTGAAGATATCACACTCTCTTCACAAAAGATCGTTGCTCTCCGTACAATCTATTCATTGACAACACAAAACCAAATAAACAAGCATCATAACAAACAAACATACAAGTGTAGAAAACATACATAGCAACTAACATATCAAAAGGGGCTTAACCAAGTTGGTTAGGACAAGGTCAAGGTTTAAGTTGAAAGATTCATTCTCTAGTGGTCTCATTATTGTTAAGGAAATTCCGATGGTTTACTTGGGAAGGACTAGGTTGAGCTTGATGTGATCTAACTTTATTATAACCATACTTGTCGAGGAAGTTCCAAGAGTTCACTAAGAATAAACATATTACTTCTTCAACTAAAGTAATACATGCAAACACTTGGTCATATTCACCTTCAAAAATATCTGAGTGACTATGTTAGTGTTTTCCATTGTGGTCAGGGTAGGTCTACTAACTTCATCATCAAAGGGAAAATATTACTAAGTCTTGGGTTTTCCATTTGGGTCAATGGTTGGACAAAATAACTTGTTATTCTTCAACTTGTATGGATTGCTTCTAGACCTCATGTGATTGCCTTCTTGAAGATCATCTTCATGCTTCTATTGTAGTCTTGTTCCTTGGATAGATTCTTCTCTTGGTCTTGATAAATTCTTCAGGGCTTTAATTCACTTATTGGTTTGGATATGGGATGGGCACAAATACCACTAAGTCAAATTGGAAAGAAAATAAGAAGAAGGATAGGAAGAGAGGGGGAGATGTTTTCTTCTAAATTTCTTCACACTTGTACTTCTTGAGTTTTCTTCTAGGTGTGGAGTCCAAGTCTTTTCTTCAAAACTTCTTCATTGATCTTCCTTGTAGCTCTTCATGTTTACACTAAGTTGAAAATGAAGTTTCCTTCTTGTGCTTGAGTCTTGATCTCCATTGTGCTAACTTGATGATTTCTTGAAGCAAGAATAGGGGAATGGAGAAGTAGATAGAAAGCAAAGGTACTAGGGTCTAAGGTTTACCACTTGGTCTTGTATGTGATTTACACATACTAGGTACTTGGTCTTGGCTCAAAAATAGCCATAACAACAAAGGTAAACAATGATAGGAACAACTCTAATACTTAACCAACTAGGTGGACTACTATGATGGAAGTTTGGCTAAAATTACATGGTCATGGTCCAAGGGTGTCCAAAATGGTTGGGCAAGGTTGTTTCTGGTCCAAGGTTATCAAATGGAGCAATTTTGCCAAAGGAACTATATTGAAATTATTTACAGAATTAAATCTATGTCAAAATTACTCAAATACTCCAATTAATTCTAAATTCAATTTTAATTTGATCAACAATTATTTTGGGACAGGGGATATGAAAGTACACATCCTAAGGTTTCCAAATATATTTTATTTACAATTTTTGGATTTGTAGAATTTGAATTATGCCAAATTTCATCAAACAAGCATATTTGAAATTGAACAATTTTAAGTTTGTCAAATTTGAATTTCGCCAGTCCCAAAAGTTTCTAGATGTCAAGGGCTTTTCAAAAAGTCCAAGATTGCTAAATTTGGCTAAGTGGTTGAAAAGATATGATGATTTGAAGTTGTAGGGGCTTTTCTGCAAATCTGCCAAAAATTCTACCGGGAGAAAAATCTGAATAAAAGGCTAGCCACGTGGCTGGATCTGATTGGGTGCATATGCTGACTGGACGCTGACTGGGCTGTGCTGACTGGGTTAAGTCACTGGATCTGGATCGTTGGATCTAAATCCAACGACAGCGTACCCCTTCGGGGATGATCTAATCTAGCGCGTCAAAAACAGATCCAACGGTGAGGGGAGGTTGAGGTTACCTCCGCCGGAGTTTGGTCGCCGGCGATGGCGGGGACGGCGGCGCGGGCTCGGTTGCAGACGACGGCGACGCTACAGGGGGTCTCTGGGCTCGGGGAGACCACGGAGGGAATCAGCGGTGCACGGCGGGACAAATGGCGCTGATGGCGGGGACTCCCGTGTCGTGGCTCGCCCGCGCAATGCGGATGGAGCTCGTCGGGGTTCCGGTGAGCTTCGGGCGCGTTGCTCCTGTAGAGGAAACAATAGGGGGAGGGGTTGAGGAGGGGCGCGAGGACCAGGGGAAACGAACTACGGGGTATGGGGACCAGGAGCTCGCTCACCTTGCCGGAATCGAGCGGGGACGGCGGCGGTGGATGAGAACTCCGGCGAGCAATACAAATGGCCTCGGGGCACGAATAAGGGAGGAACGAGAGGAGAAAAGGAGAGTGAGGCCAGGGCTATAAGGGGAAGGCCTCGGGGCAGCGATTAACGCTCTTAATCGCGAGCAATTTCAGCGAGGAGAAACGGCAGTGGCAGTTTCTACCAGAGCTTGAAGGCGAGGTGATGTCATTGATGACATCATCAATTTTTTTTTCTTTTTAATTCCTGTTTTTAATATCTTTAGTTTTAATAATCCAATTGACCTCAAATTAATTTCTAAAAATTTGTAAAAATAATATCTTTCTGTTTAGAACATTGTTATAAACATTTGAACACATTTCACTTTTCAAAATTTTGAAAATATAAATAATTCACTAATAGTGATAAATGTACATTTTAAATTAGAAAAACAATAAAAATGTGGTTTTGATTAAATAAAATTTCAGAGACAGTAACATGTCAAATATAGTTTTTGAAAGTCATTTCACATCATTTTTATGTTTTATATTTTTAAGATATGAGGGATTTACTGATAGCAATTAATGCCATTTTTAAAATAGAAAATTAAATAAATATAAAAGTGTCTTAATAAAATTTGGGGAAAATCCCACAAGTCATAATATTGTTTTCTAAGTCTTATTTTATATTATTTACAAAGAAAAGCATTTTATGAATAGTACTGTATGTTTAAAACTTGGAATAACATTTGCATATCAATATAAATAATTGTTATTCTCATAAAATAATATTGAGGCATAAAAATTATTAGAGATGATAATTCTCTGGTTTCAAAATCTATAAAACATTTTCAAAGTAATAGTTGATTTGAAACCATGCTATAAAATAAGGTTTTCTAAGAGAAAAACAATTTCTTTGATTAATGAATATTTATTTTGAATGGGCTTTTAGGGTTTATGGAATAGAGGTATAATGGATTTTTAATTTCAATTTTCATTGAGTTATGTATTGTTTCCTTTTGTTTCTTGCATCTTATTTGGTTTTTGGTGACTTACTAAACATGAAAACAAAAAGTTTCAAATTTTAGTGATTTTTGGACTTTGCAAAAATCAGGGATGTTACACTATCCCAATATGCTATAGAGAGGATGATTCTCTGAACCGAAGTGTCGCCAGGAGGGAGAAACGAGACATACAAAGCGAGGGATTAAGTTACCCCCCGTAAGCGACAATTGGGTCCCCTGTTTGGCGATGTGTGACATGGTGCCAGGGGGAATAAACTTTATTGAAGGGATAGCCATATACTAGCTTGTGTCAGAGTGGACATTTAGTATCATTCTTCTGGTGCTTGCATATCGCTGTGTCGATCCATGGGTGGTTCATGGCAGATGATTGGATCCAGTGGAATGTGTACACCTCTGCAGAGTAAAAATATTCAGAATAGCCGAGCCCTCGGATATGGGCAGTTGAAAGGCCATGTAGCTAGCATTGTGTCAATATTTTCAAAAAAAATGTTTTCAAAAAGGTGTTGAACTCGGGAAGTTCGGAAAGGAAGGAAATCTTATACCATGGAGGTACCGATGATGGAAAGCCAGAAGTTGTTTTACAAACAAAGATGTTTTTGCAAATAAAACCTTTTCTACACTAAGAAAGAATTCTGGAAACTGATTCCAAGAAGTTTTGCAAAGAGAAAATATTCTTTTAACAAAGCTTTACAAAACCTCTTGTACATGTGATATCTACAAGAGAAATAAAACTATATTATTTTCTTCTGAAGTATCTTCTTCAACGAAGATACAGATTAACCTGACTGCAACTGTGGTGTCATCCTATATGAACACCATTGATAGTGAACCCTATTTATAGCCTACTTATTACACCATATAAGCATACTTGCATGTTGGTAAGTTACATGATGGATGTCTTGCTGAGTACATTCAAATGTACTCATTATGGTTTCTCCCCTGGTATCTACTTGCCAGACTTTGAGAAGGAGTCTCGGAAGAAGATCAACAAGGAGGAGTACGGAGCTGATGGCTTTGCGAACTAGGATCGTCTCCGGGTCAGCAGCCTGTAGGTTAAGGCGT
Organism: Alopecurus myosuroides; assembly: GCA_028641055.1. Classification (NCBI taxonomy): domain Eukaryota; kingdom Viridiplantae; phylum Streptophyta; class Magnoliopsida; order Poales; family Poaceae; genus Alopecurus; species Alopecurus myosuroides. The sequence goes on from CM054062.1 coordinate 26,791,826, forward strand.
GACTTGGGCTCTACCGTGTTTGTGTGTGTTTAGTCTTCCGCTGTGTGTGTTGTGCGTTGTCCTGCATGACAATCATGTAGGCTTGGTCATGTGACCAAGTCCCTTTTGTAAGTGTTTGTGCAACCGTGTAATGGATATTGTATCTGTGTACCAACTTGATATGTTGTTCATGACTGAATTCCTGGGATCGTGAATGTATGCATATCGGGGGTGTCCTTGAACAGTGGTTCGAAGGGCGGACCCAACACCCACCCATTTCCACCAGCAGGTTGAACCCCTGATTCCACCCCTCATGATGGATATCTAGGCGCCCCTGGCAGACACTCATAGACCCCAGAGTCCGCGGGAATTAAGGGATCCCACCCATGTGCATGTAGTCTCGCAAGACCTACAACGTACGTCTCTGGCAGCCCGCTGACATGCGAACGAGAAAAGATCACAGCTGACTTACCCCCCCCAAAGAAGACCCATGGTTAACGCGGTATTTACGTTGCAAGAATCCTGACGACAGTTGTTGTTAATTCCTAGGTAATACTTTCCCATGCAGATGGACCCTTCCTTTGACCTATTCATCTTACCATGGTCCCATCCACCCACCAAACAGAACAGTACCACTCGAGTAGTCATTCAATTAGTCATATTATTATAAAAATAGGATCATGCATTCTTTTGAGCATAGGTGGTAATACGATAGGGTTTTTGCAAATATTTCTTTATGAAATACTGCAAATGATATGAGCAAGTGATGAACTTGCCTGAGATTGAAATAATGACAATAATAATCCATGTCTTCGGGTTCGAGGGTCGCGTAGAGAAATTCCGAGATCTGAGAGATAGCAAAGTAGTCCCGGTAAGGACTACTGAAAACACTAGCAAGATGTTGTAATTCATAGTAATGAGATGCATCATGAATTACCTTGGAAAATACCCCAGCTTACAAGTGTAAGCTACGTTTGATACGATAACTTAATCACACAGGTTTTAGGTGAGTTGTTTCATTACTTGTGGTGATGTTGTTATTACTTCTTTTAGACTTACATGTGTTTCACTTTTACTTAACAAACAATTTTTATCATGTTTAGGTAGAAGCGTTATCACATGGTTAGACAATAAGACAGTAACACATGGAAATCAACTATTGAAAAAGATAACAGACACATTTTGTTTTATGTTTAAAAGTGCAGAGCTAATGACATAGAGTTTAATTGAAAATGAGTAACTAATAAAACTAACTCTATCATCACACTACTTGCTAATGGTTTGTTCTTATAGGTTTAGTAGGTGTGAAAATATGAGGGTTTTATTAGTAAGAAAATAATGGTGTGGCAATTGTTTCTGGTTATAATGGAACATGGTAGAATTTCAGTATACTTATAAAAAACGAGTTTATAAGTTAAATAAAATGTTTTACATTTTACATATTTGAGTTGGAAATGTTGTTCTCTTTAATTTGGTATATCATTTGATGTTTTCTGAAAATATTTGAATAAGTTATTAATTTATTAATTTTAAATGTATTAAATGGCTAGGCAAAATATTGCACACATAAAAACTTGGTTAGATGACTTTAAGAACATCATAGATGAGTTGCATTTGTAATTTGGAGCATTTTGGTATATAAGTTGTATTTTTTCTGATTTTATGAATTATTTATTATTTTTCCCAATTTTAAATGATTTAATTTAATTAAAGAAAATATTTAATTTTAAACTTTATTAAATATTTTTGAAAAGTTGAAAAATATTTAGATTATATTTTTCTAAGTATTTAGATATTTAATTTGTATTTTCTGATAAATGAATTAAAGGTTATTGAATTTATAAGATTAATTCATTTTCAGCCAATATTCAAATTGACATGTGGGACCCACTAGTAAAATTCGATTGAATAAATGAAAAAGAACTGTATAATGCTCGTAACGTCAGCATGACATTAGGGTGACATCACCATAGGGAAAATCCTCCCAGAGCAATCGCAATCTCGCGATTTGTTTCAAATTGGATCAAACGATTGGTCCCAATCGGTAGAGGGTACCACGTGGAGTCTAGGGGTGGCAGCGCTGTGGCCAAATGGTCACCCGAACGCTGCCGGCGATCACTGGCGCGACTGCAGGTGCAGGTGCTCGGCGAAAACATGGAATTCATGACTCGATTTCAAAATGGAGAGCACCCAGGGGTTCCCCAGCTCACCGTGAGGCTCGTGGTAGGGTTGAGGAAGCACGGCGAGGTAGCAATCGACGACGAGGTCCACGGCGACCGGAGACAGAGAGCAAAGGGAACGGAGGAATTCTCCGGCTCCCGACCTTCCTAGAAAACGAGGTTTGGTGGAGAGGTAGAGGGAAGCACGGCGCACCCGATGGTGGCCTCGGTTCTTCTCGAGGTGACCGGAGATGACGGCGGCGAGCGGCGGCCATACGGGCTAGGGTTTCCATTTTCGGGTTCTCTTTTGTGGGAGGTACAGAGAGAGAGGAGAGTGCGAGAGATCAAGTTGGAGGGCTCTTCCTCCTTCTTATCCGCGCGGAAGGGCGACCGCGGGGAGGTGGCAGACGGCAGTGGCGGCTTGGCCACGTCTCTGCCGTCCTAGACGAAGACAAAAGGAATGGAATCTTGCAATAACCCCCTAGATTTTTCTGAAATTACAACTAAATCCTTCTGTCTTAAAAACTGAGAAGAAACATATGTTTTCAGGGCCTTTTTGTGAAGATAAAATTATTAAAGATCAGTTTTGAATTCCTTATCAAATTTCCAAGCTCACTATTTTTTATTTTTCAATTTTGAGCAATATTTCAAGTTTCACTTAGGGTGCCCAATTTTAGGTGCTTTTTATTGTTTCTTCAATTTACTTGTCAAATGGATTTAAAATTCTTCAACACATGCAATAACATGAACACACACGACAAACATGTTGTTACCAAAGTGGTGTGTTTAAATTGAACAATTTTGCATACAATTTCTTTTAGAAAATAATTTGGTAACACTACTGAGTAGTGTTTTTTATGTATAATGGAAATTTCACCAAATATGGAATATTCTTCCAAGTCCTACCAAATACTTTAGTTAGTAAATGTACTTTTTTTCTTTTGTAAAACTTCATAATTTTCATAATTGAAACTCTTCACAATTTTGATTGACATTCACTTAGGAAAGAGTTTGGTAAATTACTTAGTAGTGTTTTTGTTTTATGCATTGTTCACAAAATCACCATGTAGGGAGTTTTATTCTAGATCAAGCCCAATGATTTTAGTGGGTGAATAGACTTGTTTTCCTTTATCTAGCTTTGTTGTTTTCATAGTACTTGATTAAATAGAAACATGTGTGGCTTTGGAATCTTGTTGTTTTGTTTCCCACACGGGTTTCAAGTATGGCTATCATGCCCTGTTGGTTTTATAACATGTATTCAGTTGCATGATTGTGTAGAGATGATTTTTTGTTATTATACTTTTGTCTTACGGATGGGAATGATCTGTAAAACAAGGTGTTAAGCTTGTTACCATTAACCTCCACATATCAGAGACATGTGGATGTAATGGCTTGCTATTATTCCTTATTAGACAATTGTTTCATTAAGAGATTATTGTGTTCCTCATCTCTGATGAGTTTGACAAGGAATAGATATTATAGATTCTCTAACATTAACTAATGCTTCACTGAATAATTTCTTACTGAGACAGTGTTGCTCCTTGTGGTCTTTTGTTTCTTGATGTTCTTCTCTCTAGTTGCCACTTGTCTTGAGATACTCCTTTTGTCACTTGCAAATAGGATCATCTCCTGGATTCCTACCCCAACTGCCTCACTCTTATGATGAAGACAACCATTTAATCCAAGCAATTATTTTACTTAGATGATGATAAAAGTATGTAAGTTTATTTTATGACATCAAGTTACCATATGCATATAAGAAGAATTTGTTAACATGTGGGCCAGACTTGCCTCCAAATTACTAATCATATACAATTGGCTGAGATGTACTAGGTTATTCAACCTTCTTTTTGTTTGTGTATGACACTCAATTGTTTGAGTTTACAAAAGTGATTTGTTAACAAGGTAGCTAGTCTTGTTATCAAACTACTTCTATATAAAACACTAACATTGGAATATCACACTATTTCAAGAGAGTTAATAAGATCAGATCAAGATATAAGAGTTTCCAAATACTCTTATAACAGATTGAAGTAGCACTTCTGGAATGCTCTTAATAATCTTCTTGAAGATCTTCATGTGGTAGTTCCTCATTTCTTGTGGGTTGCTTCTCTTGCATAATGAATTTGAGAAGATCGGAAACAAGATAATAGGATAGTCTAAACAAAGTAACAGGATGTCTAGACAAGGTAGAAAGATCTAGATTAAGAGTTAGTTCATGCTTTTATTATCCTTCCATATACTTCTTATTTTATTTCCCAAAAGATAAATACTTATATCATATAGGATTTGTTTTACTTAGTTATCAATTCAATTCCTCTAATAGAGATTATAACTTCTTGTTATTCCATCAATTGTATCCAGATATACTTTAGTTGTTGAATGGTGGATTTTAATAAAAGTGTAGAATGCTTATGGAATGATGTCTTAATAGTAAGTTGATCAAATCGTTCATTGCTGTGTTGATATTTCATATGCTCACTTGTAAAAGATGATTGAAACAATGAACATATAAAGGTTATTGGGTTTAATGATTTATGTCATAGTTGTTATTTGTTTTCCCACGTGTCATGATTTACTTTATATTCATCTCTTTATTACCTTTGTAATTCATAATGCAGATATAGAGGTTTGAGAATATCATATGTAATGATCAAGGTTTAACAGTAGATTAAGAAGGTTTATTTATTCTTTTAGGTACTTCTTTTATGGTTGAGGAGATATGTACATATTCCATAAATATGTTATTAATAAGAATTATATCATTTCCCACTGAAGGGGTCGTTGTATAGAAAACAAAAAAAATTCCTGCGTGAGAGACACCCGAAAGGCCAAGATCTAATCTAGGAGACGAAGTGCAACGGGAAAGAGAGGGTTAAGGAGAACACATACCCTCGAAGACACAAAGCGTTACGAGATCAAATCTCGTTGTTGGCGTAGTCGTACTCACACCGATCCCGATAGCGAGAAGATGTGCACTGCAATCCGGCGGTGCCTCCGTGATCGGTAACACGTACGGTTGATGACGACCTCCATTCCCTCGATCCAGCGGGGCGCGGAAGTAGAGGATCCCTCGGAACTCCAGCAGCACGATGACGTGATGGTGGTGAAGAATCACACGGTCAGGGCTTCGCCAAGACGGAGACCATGGAATTGCGCAGCCGGTGGAGAGGAAATGAGGTGGGCAAGTGTGTGGAGGAGGGAGAGCTCTCGCCCTCCTTTTATAGGAGAAGGGGAGGTAGCCAAGGGGTGGGTGCGGCCAGCCCATGGTGGTGCCCCCACCTCTTCCCTCATCATGTGAGTGGACACTCCACTCACACCCACTCATTTTCCCATTATTTCCCACTTGGAAAATCCAAAGGTTTTCCTTTAATAAATAAATAAATTTTTTTATTTCTTTATTATATTTGTTAATTCCATTAAAAAAACATTTGTATATAGCACCTCGAATCATTCGTTAATTCTATTAACAACCATTCGACGAAAAACCCCTTGAACTATTTCAATTTTCCCCGAAACAATTTAGGTGCTGCCCAAAGTATTCTTCGATATTCCGTATCCTATCAAACGCTTAATCGAACCTTAAGTGTGTCACCCTACGGTCCGTGAATAATATAGACATGATCGAGACTCCTCTCCGATCAATAATCAACAGCGGGATCTGGAGATCCGTGATGACTCCTATATATTCAACGATGACTCTCGTGATCGTGTGAACCAACAACGTCGTGAACTATTCCCTTTGTCTCGCGAGATTTTACTTGTCCGAGATTCGATCATTGGTATCAACCATACCTTGTTCAATCTCGTTACCGACAAGTACTCTTTTCTCGTTCCCATGATATAACATCCTTGTGATCATATCACGTGCTTGCAAGCGGTGTCGATGTGATATCACCGAGAGGGCCCAGAGTATATCTCTCCATATTTTGGATGGACAAATACCACTCTTGATCCATGATCCTCAACTAATACCTTCTGAATACCTCACGGCACCTTTATAGTCACCCTGTTACGGTGTGACGTTTGATGACATCAAAGCACCCTTCCGGTATCGGTGATTGACATGATCTCATGGTCTAAGGAATAAGTTACTTCGTTTGTTTGATATAACAATGTAAACTTAATGACTTGATCGCATTGCTATATTCACTTTGGGTATATGTTCATCACATCATTCTTCTAATGACATGATCCCGTTATTAACAACATCCAATGTTCATGATCAGGAAACCTTGATCATCAATTAATCAACGGGCTAGTTAAAAGAGAAGCTTTACTAGCAACCATTGTTTGTTTATTAATACCACATGTATCAACGTTTCCGGTTAATACAATTCTAGTATGAGAAATAAACATTCATCATAAACAAGGAATAAGATAATAACCATTTTATTATTGCCTCTCGGGCATATTCCCTTCACCCACTTGTGGGTTTTGAGTTAACACTTGTTTCATCACTTATTTTCCATTGAACCTTTTTTTATTTGCTTTGTAATGGTTTACTTAATGGTTATGAGATGATTATAAAGATGCTATGTAGATTTATTGATAACTTAAGTAGTTCATGTTTTAGAGAGTCTAAAATATTTGTTGATGAGATTATTCCACCAAGCATTGCTAACTTGTGGAAGTGTGATCATTAGTTATGAGATTTGGATACTCACCCCTCTTTGAGTTCTAGATATCTAGTAAATTATCCCAAGTCACTTATAGACTTGTGGTTAAGGTTGTTGGGAGTTTGTGTTGGTCACAACCAATCATGGTTTGTGTTATCAGGTGATTTGATTTCTTAAGATACCTGTTATAAAGATCACTCCAAATGTACTCTTGACTAGAGGAACTAGACCTATTTCATCATGTCAAGTGAAACATTGGTCACTTTGCTTTGTTTAAACTTTCGCACCAAAATTTCCCGTATTTTTAGATGCATGCTATGCAAATGCATATATTATATTTAGAACCTTATAACATCCCAAACATTGGGATATTACAACGAGATGACGTACAATAATACGAACATAGAACTCAAGCTCGTTGTGTTCAAATGCCACTGGTTCGACCCAAAGTATGGACAGAAAAGTACCCCTTCCATTGGGTTAGTTGAAGTCAAGCCTTCAACCACCTACAGCGGATCCGATGTCTAAATTGTGACCCACCAAGCCAAGCAAGTTTATTATTTGCACTACCATGTCAGAAAGAGGGACTCAAGGGCTCGGAAGTCGTGTTCCAGGTGTCGCCAAATGGGAAGCTACCCATGCGCTCTAACGATGATTATAACAACATTAACCCTAAAACATACGAGCGAATTTTCTATCAAGAGCAGGAGAACTTTGGGGACTTTGGCATACAAGGTCTCGAAGATCTCGAGGATGATGCACCAACAGGGGGTGAGGTAGTGGTGAATATAAAGGGCATAGACATGCTCAACAAGTTACAGGAGGAAAATGACAGCGATGATGAGCCTCCACCGTGCGAGGAACCTCCAACTTACTACACCCGTGATAGTGATGTTGATAGTGACGATGAGAACCTAAGAACTAATTATGAGAGTGATGATTCGTGGTGAGGGTCTTTTTATGTCTTCATTATGCTTAGTATTTATTTTTATGCTTAGTATTTATTTATGTCTTTATTATAATTAGTATTTATTTTCAAACATGCTTCTTAGTTGCATTACATCTTTATGCTTACTATTTACACTTTCTCAATGCAGGTGATCCACCGATATGAGCCAAGGGAAAGAATCATCGACCACTTTGCTGAACTCGATGCGCCAGCGGAAGCCTACCAAAAGTGGAAGGGAGCCTGTTCCGAACCCGAGATACATTACTGACGACGGAGGGAGCATAGGTGGAGGACGAGGGGGGCTGTTGGTCCACTCCCTCCGAGGGGAGGACGAGGGAAAAGTGGAGGATGAGGGCGAGGTGGCGGACGAGCACTACTAAAGGGTGGTGACATACCCTCCGCTTCTGGCGACGTGGCTTCACAGTCCCGTGAGTTGGTGTCTCGAGACGAGGAGACGCAGTCTCGCGACGAGGGGATGGTGTCTCGTGGCGAGGGGTCCACGAAGAAGCCACATATTCGTGGGGAATCGACTCCCCTAATGAGTCCAAGATGCCTAAAACCGAGCAGGATAAAGCCCTCATTGTGCCTAACGGCATTGACTAAGTTACTATACTAATTTTGAACACGTCATTTCATTTGTATCAAAACAATTTGACATGTACTAATGTTTGATTATTCTGCAGCAACTGGACATTTCCACCGGGGAGCCGTGTTCCTAACACTTTGCTTGGAGCTCTCATTAGGAAGTACTGGCCGGGCTTGTACACTGTGGTCCCCAACGGCGAGAAGAAGCTAGCTCTCCATTGGGTAGACTATGAGGCCGCCAATTGCCCGGGCTTTGAGACAACTTCTGACACCGTGATCATCACGTTCTGGGTAAGGCAAGTTTTTCCAATTACGTCCATTGTTGATGCCCCCACCATGCTAACTCATTACTCTCATAATCTTTTTATGCATGTTTACATAGATTCTTTAGGGTGCTTCCGGAGTATCAGGCCTCGGCGAACAAGACTGTGCGGGGGGCTTGTAAGAAGCTGACACGATAGCAGTTCTACAATATAAAGCATACCTGCATCAATCAATTCAAGTCTGAGAAGTTCGGCAAGATGGCGCCAAAGCATGAGAATGTGATTCAAGCGCCTCCGATGACTTTGGAAGATTACATCGCGGTAAGTAAAAATTGTCAATGGTATCATATGTTGCTGCTAAAGTGCAATTGTATTATCCGTTCTTCAAAACGAGTCTTCAATTTTTCAGGTCATGCCCCAGTAGGCCGATGGTAAAGAGAACGCATGGGAGGAGTTCAAAGCCATAAGCGAGCGGAACAAGGCAAACCGCGACCACGAGGGGACACACTGTGCGGGAGCCCGCAACCATGCTCGCTTCAAGGAAAAGATGGTATGTACATACATCAAACAACATGCATTTATTCCCGTATGCATAACATTTCTTTGGCGATGCAGGAGTCCATCACGGGGAATGCCCCTCTTACGGACATGGAAGCATGGGAGAAGATGAGGATCAAGAGGCCTGATCCATCCAAGCCTCAGCCCTCGCTTCTAGAGTACTTCGGCAGCACCAAGGAGGACAGAGATAGGTACTGCACGACGTTCGGGGTTTTCATCCGTGGGTGGATAACCCTATTCAGCAGGAGACCGACGTGAGGGCTTTGGTCGTGGGCGGGCACGGCAGGGAGCATGGCCGTTTGCGCTGCCTTGATCAGGTGACCCCGCATACTCCCGAGTTGACCCTCACGCATATCAAGGCCACCCTCACCGCCGACGGCCCCGTTGTCCCTCCTCCTCAACGTACTTTCCGAGCTCGCGTCGAAGTAAGTTTTTTCTCAATCTCATTCTCTTTTCGACATTTCTTTCTTAGTGCCTAACTTGACGAGATTCAACTTACATCAAGATTCATTTTTCTTGATATTGTAGTATTCTTTTGGCGAGGCCTTTGATGCCGTTATGGTGGAGTACGCCGTTGCATATCCGGAGTGGGGCGCAGAAGAGAGAGGCATATGACGCCTGGGAAGAGCTGCGTGATGCTGTAAGTTTCGCCCTTTTCATTCTGCAAATGATGATAAGTCATATTTTCCCCTACTTTGAACCTTTATTTCTGCAAAGCCTAACATCAAAACTATCTTGTAGGCGGACGAGAGGTTTTATGCGACTGGAGAGCGGGTTCCATTACCAATTGCATGGCCACCTAGGCCTAGGCTGCCGCCACCGTTTCCATCGAAGGAGGACTTCACTCGCGTAGGCTACCTGATGACACCGGTAAGTTATATGCCAAACCAGTTGTTACCGTTGACATGTGTTTGCCAAGTTGCTAACTTCTGCTAAAAAATGCATGTAGGGATCGGAACACTCTGGGGCTACTCCCTTTGGTCGTGCTGATGGCTCGCCTAGTCGCACGATCACACTGTTTCATCACGCTCATGGTGCATCGCCGAGTCCGTCGCGCGAGATCGATGCCTGTGGTACTCCCTCGCCGAGTTCCGCGCATGGTTCGACGGCGGGTATCGAGCGCAGAGCGTCGCCTATTCTCACTAGGTCCGAGATGGGCACATCGAGCTCCCGCGAGATCTAGCTAGGATGACGATATTTGTATGCACTATCGATATTGTTCGGATGATGTTCGGATGATTTAGTGCTTTGTTCGGATGATGTTTGGATGATATGGATATAATGTTTGCATGTTGTTTGTGTTATTTCTATCATGTTTTTCAATTTTCTACAATTTGAATCGTATTTAAAATGTCCGAAAACGAAACGAGTAAGCGCAGAAAAAAAAACCCACAGCTTAAACGCCGACGGGATGCCGTCGGCCTCAACGCGCCGAACGGCCCTAGCGCCAGACCATATGGGGACGGGTCCCGTCCGGGCGTGCGGCCCGCAGCCCCCATGTGGCCCATACGGTGATGGGCCCGCTCTTGGCGTATCCGGAAAGAACGGTCCAGCAGCTGCCACGTGGGCCTAGAGCCCGACGGGCTTTCCGTCGGCGTTTCGCGGGCACGTTCCGTTAAGTTTCCGGTGGGGCCCACTCGGCGGATACGGCGACGGTCTCAGTATACCCCGTACGCCGACCGGCCTGGACGGCGACAGTGATACGCCGACGACCACCATCGCCGTATAGGGACGCCGACGGGGATCGTATATACCCTGACGGTCGCCAGCCGGCGTATCCGCCTGCTCCCGTAAGCTTAGAGCTTGGTCAAACGAGTGCTCACGCGGATAAAAGGCACCGCACGTACGGCCAAATACGAAGCTCCTCCGCGGCGTCATGGCACCGGCAACATAGAAGAAGCAGCCAGCTCCGTTGGCACGGACGTCCATGGCTCGAGCGTGACGAGTGACAATTTCCGAATGGAAGTTTAACATTTTTCCGAAAACGTGAGAAATCGATGGCTGGGGATTTGGGCACGGACGGCGGCATGGAGAGAATTACGATCAGTTCGTGACCCGTATACTATCGTCCAACCCCGTATATAAAGTTTGGAGGCTTGCATTTTCGGTGGCATGTAAACTATTTACATGTCCGCCGACTTTTACGGCCACTGTCATGGCCGCAAAACTGAGTTGAACCCGTAAACCCGCTGGAATTAATACAAGAGAGAGAAAATCTACGCATGTTGGTTCCTGATTGGGTGCAAATTGCATGCCTAGCATTAATTAATCATGGGTAATCAGGATAATGCTTCGTATCCTGTGTACAATTACTACAATGCATGCATATGTGTGTCATACTAGCACTAATAAATGTTTGCTTATTTTGTCTGAATTTTTGCAGGATGTAGAGTAAAAAGGAATGGAGGGAGTAAGCTGTACGACAGTATTTGTAATGAACTATTGTAAACCTTTTGGCTTTGTTAATTCAAGTTCGGACATATAATATCTTTTATCTACAAAAAACAACTACCCAGTAGAATTTGTCGATGGACGATGGACACGGCAGCAGTGAAAACATGAAGGAGAGGCGACTTCCCCAAGCTACGACCTCCACCCATCCACTCTGGCATTGAATGATCGATGGTGATGGTGCACGTCGTCGCGGCTGCTCGCCAATAGAAGTAAGTATGGGAGCCGCAGGGCAACGCGGCCCCGTACGTAGGCGGCGGCGTGGCAGTGGGTGGTCGGGGACGCCGGTGTCCTGGTTGGACGGCATCGTCGCGGCTTGGGGCCTAGTAGAGCCGATTCCAAGGGCAGGCGAGGTTGGGCGCTAGCAGTTTTTTCCCTTTTTTTATGTGGGCGTGGCCCAGGGAATGTGGATTTCGGGGGAGAATAAACCAGCTGGAGCATCAGATGCATGTAGATGAATGGTCCACCAGATCTAATTTTCTCACAAACTAATATGCTTTTATAGGAAGTGGAGATATATAATAATCACAGTACACTGCCGAATATAAATGTTCGCTAATAAATAAAGACTCTTTTAGTACTAGTACTATTCTTGGTTTCCCACTCACCCAACGACCTGAAGAATAGTTCAGTTGAAATAAAACGTCATGAATAGATAGATCAAACAGAAGGAAATAGAAAATATGACCTGGCAAACATACACAAAGTTCCAGATGCGGCACATCCCTTCCTTCACTTACTGTCTTCTAGCCAGCTGTTCGGTGCCAGATGACGTCTATCTCAACTTGATCGCCATCGAAGTCTCTTTTTTGACTCCTAATTTTAATTTGATGGCGGTAGTCGAGACGTTCTTCACTCATAATTCTACGGCTGCAGTCTAGACAGAATTTCAAATTCTTGTCCTCTTCTTGGCCACAGGTTGTGATTACTCTTAGGTCCACCTCTACGTGGAGTTTGCGATGTCGACCATATGGCAATGCAATCATGTGTGGTCCCAGTGGAAGAATGCACGTGGAACCACACGGCAGGGGCAAGCTCCTCCCTCGCTCACAACTGAAGAGATGGACGCTTTTGCTCCCATAGTCAATGGCGATTGCCTTGATGCTACCATACACAGCACGGCTTCCCGAACCGAGGTCTTTGAGGTCCAACCTGACCTCAAAATGGGTCTCAACAGCTTGCGGAATCACCAAGTATGTGACCTCCAACTCGCGGCCATGGCCTCCATACATGGTTTCTGTGAATTCCTCAACTTCGTCAGGCTCAGTAACATCCCAGCTGTCAGAGAAATGAGAGAAAGGACCTGTACAAGACCACTCATTATCGGCTGTGAAAACCTTCAAGCCGAAGTCGCCGTAAGCCTCTATCATACTATATGGTCCAGTGAGTACGAAATCCTTTCCTTCCTGCACATGAAAGCATGAATGTGAAGGGTTTTAATTTATTACAATATATGAAGTATGTAAATAGGCATAAAGCATGTAGTAGATATAACATACGGTAGCTAGTGGATACCTCTTGTACTTCCCCCTCGAGCGCCATATAGATTTTTTTAGGACCTTGCCCGTCCAAGGCAACAATAGCATGGATACGGAAGTTTGCACGAATTGCCAACAATTGCACCCCCCGTGCACATGACACAATTTCATCACCCCAATCCTCCGAGGCAAATCTACCATCATCTTCACCTCCGTCACCATCCTCACCTCCATCACCATCCTCACCTCTGTCACCATCCTCCGGGGCAAATGTACCATCATCCTCAGCTCCGTCACCATCCTCATTGGCCGTGTTAAGAAACCATTCATGAAACTTCAGTTTGGTTTCATACATGTTCGAATCCCACACTTGACTCATCGGCTGATTGTTGTCACCCTCAAGCGAGGGAAAAAAAAGAGATATTAGCAAATAGGATGTCACTACAGAATGTAATCGATCACATAATTGGGACTGGCAATAGGCATATCTCTTAGTACAAAAAACAATATGGCAAAGATTTACCAACCTTACCTGTTTTACTTCTACATTCCACACACAGTGAACAGCAACAAAACTAATCACGCTAGAAGCGACGTATTGTAGAGCAGGCTGCCCCCCACCCTGAAAAAAAAAAGATGATATGAGCATATGGAACAAGGCATTTTTATTTTCAAGATAATATCAGGTGCAACTCAAGTAGGATAACTCGCCTGTGTGGATTGAAACCAGTTCATTATGATGATAATTACAGCCAAGCTGACAGTGTACCACAAAAATGCGTAATTAAAGAAACGGTTCTTGCCTCTTGGCACAACAATACAGAGGGCAACAAGTGCAACACATATACCTGGAACCAAAAGGCAGAAATCCATATTATGTGCTGAATGATGCAGCAACTGCTCCAATATGCAGAGTTGAATACAATAGTTAATCCAAGAGGTAGTTCAAACTTCAAAATATAATTTGTTTTTGTTGGCGCATACTGTCTGGGCCAAAAAAAAATATTAATCATATGGCAACAGCAAAAGAGTGGCATGGGTCCCATATAGAGCAACCGAGCAACTAAAACAGCCAAGCAAGCAGGGTGCATATTAACAAGAATTGGAAACGTTCTAGTTTCAAATCCGCACTTTTCTCTAGCACTAATACTAAAGAATAGACAAAAGATAGAATGTACTCTTAGATCAACAAGAATAAGAATGATAAATACTATCTTTTCCTCCTACTAGACCAACAAGAGAGAGCTGCAATGATACGGAAAATTTCACTATAAATATAGGTGATTATGCAAAATGAAGTCGACACGCACAAGTCACAGTGAAGCTGATGTTACTTTTCATTAGGAAATATCTATTACCATTGCAAGTTTCAGAAGAACAATCCACAAATGTAATTTGGCACAAACAAAAGAACTTTTATTCTATTACTAACCAGATATTACAGTGTCACCAATGAAAAGCATGGAGGCAGCATATGCGGGTGGTAACATGAGCTGTGAATAACAATGCAGATCACATTAGTTGAACTATTAAACTAAAAAGGAACCCACTGACAATATTATCACCAAAAGTTCACTAACAAGATCTACGACATTTATTGGAGCATACAAAATACCCTGAACATAACTGAAGTGAACACCACCCAGAAAGTGCCCATAATTCTTAGAAATACACAATATAACTAATTAAAACAAACCTGGATACGGGAAGAAATTCCCAAAACGTTGCTTGCTAAACAATGCTTCATAGCAGCACAGCACATGCAAACAAAAAATCCGGGGATTGAAGCCGCAGCCCATGACTTGATGAAGTCTACTGAAACTGATGAAATCAGATATGAATGAACTTAAACCATATATAAAATATTGGTAAATATAGGCAGCTGGCATCAAACTAGTGTAAGGATGAACCGTTCATGTCTTTGTCCTGCTGAGCTAAGATAAATCCAAAGACACCATAACATGATAGTAATCAAAATCTAGTAAGATGCTAATATCTCAACTAAACAAGGAAAATCTGTCCACAATGAAATATGTCAACAACAAAGTATGGTTTCAGTTCCATGCCACTTAACTGCCCACTATGAATAGTAATCAAAGGAAAGAAGTCAACAAGAAAGTAATTCCATGCCACGTAACTGTTGATAAAATATTGAAATCACCTGATATGCTATTTGTCGTGCAAACTTTTGAGAATTACTATGCCATTCCACAATGAGGTGGACAAGACAGCGGTGAGGAGACTACCAGAAAGAAAATCAACGCTAAAAGATGATTATGGAGTGCACGAGAGGTCAATGTAGTAATTTTTTGCCACCACGTTGTTGTTCCAGCTATAAATAGTATCCTGAAGACAAAAGTCTGGCCTAGAATATAGCACTGAAAAAACACAGATACATAATAACAAGCTCCGCAGAATTGGACCTATCAAAATGAGTAGGAACATACGTGGAGCATCAAGCCGAAACTTGAACGGAGAGAGCACTGACGAAAGCATATCATGCATTCTGGATATCATCTCCTGCATAATAACAGATAAAAATAAATAAATAAACTTGAACGTCGAGTTTCCCTGCTCGAGGTACCGATGAGGCGGCGCCGTACGTTCGGCAGTACCCGGGAGGGCACAAGAGGCCGCGCCGTGGGGCTCTGATTTGGAGGGCGAAACAGCAAAGAGAGAGAGAGAAAAAAGACGAGGGGGAAGCACTTACCTGACGGCGACGCCTGAAGGCGGCAGAGAGGAGAGCGAACCCTAGCGGCCGCGGAGAGGAGAGGCGGCTGTGCATGGCTGGGACCGATGGGAATTTTCCTTACTGCCGTGATGGGTCGTCCGTCCGTAGTAGGTTGCCGTGTTTAATGCAGACCGTATGTGTTACGAACACCAGGGGGTAACGGGCCAGAACCGGTCCGCTCATGAGCTACCAAAAAAATACGCAAAGTTGATCGATTCGATAGAAGGGAAAAAAAACGCTAGGCTAAAGCTAGCTTGGTTCGATCGATTACATCATAATAACATTGAAACGGATCAAGCAGCGCGACATATTATAGCGGGAATGAACAAGGGCAGACCATCGTTGATAATCATCCGTCCCAGCCTCGTAGCAGTCGACAAGGCGCGCGGGAAGGACAAGGCCATGGGCAAGCAGAGGGAAGACCTCCGTGAACCTGATCCACCCGGCGGCGTTCTAGAAGACCATCGTGGAGGGGCTCGTGGATGCAAAGTGGGATCCCACTTATCCCACTTATAGCCCACTTATAGTTTATTTGTGCATTTCTACTATTATAGCCCACTTATAGTTTATTTGTGCATTTCTACTATTATAGTAGAAATGCACAAATAAACTATAAGTGGGCTATAAGTGGGATAAGTGGGATCCCACTTTGCATCCACGAGCCTATTATAGTAGAAATGCACAAATAAACTATAAGTGGGCTATAAGTGGGATAAGTGGGATCCCACTTTGCATCCTTCGTACTCTGCTCAAGGGCAGAGGCTTGGGCATGGCTCCCATTTCTAAAAAAACAAAGGCACTTGACGGCCACATGCATGAGGAAGCAGTGAAGAGGCCGGGTGAAGGTGATGCAATTTTGCCGCCCTTGAAGCGGGTTTTGTTTCACATTTGTGCTGCTGTGTTTCATACACAAGAGAAGGTCAATGGAAATTTAGGGTCGATCTCGTGACACAATAACATGTCATTTGTTTATCTGTTCCTAATAGTTTGGTGATTCTTCAACATTTTAGCCGGATTTGTTCTCCCCAAATGAAAATTATCGCCGACGTAAAATTAAAATTATGATATGTGACTAAAATAGTACATACATTTGTTAACTGATGTAGGACGTAAAATTATGATATCGGATCTCCTCCAGCTTCCAGCTTCTTGGTGCTCCAGCTTGGAGCAGCAACGAACATGGCAAATCTGTGGAGCTAGATCCGCGTAGTTGAGTGATTTTGTTATACAATTTTCGGAGCACCTGTTTACTCGATCCGTGGATCAGCAAATCGTGGAGCAGTGCGATATTACAGCCAATTGCCACCGCCAAGTGAAAAATACCGCTTCGTCGCATTCTGTGCCTCACACATATAGAGAAAGAAAAGAGCCCAGAAGGTACCAGCCTGTTGTTCCTCACGCGACGAACCCAACAGGCGGTGCCTCCACGATTTCGATCCCCAACCGTTGTACAACCGGCGTCGCCTCTGCTTCCATCCCGCGCCGTCGGCACACCAAGTTTTCCTCCTGCTACTCGCACAGCCCCTCAAGCTTGCACCCTATTGCTTCTGCTCGCGCTGACATGCCCTGTCCTACAAGAAGCTCGGGTCGCCGGCCCCGACCTAGTCTCCGTGAGAATCCCAGTCCGCCACACCCGACCTAGTCTCCGCGAGAATCTCGGGCCGCCTCTCATACCTGCAGCTCAGCGCCAGTCCGAGCCTCGATTCGGTGGGTGTCGCCGCGTGTGCTCGTCCGGGACGCCAGGACGAGTTCCTTGGCGCAGTTGATTGAGGGAGGCCACCACGTAGGATCGTTCCCGTCCGGATCTTGTCCTTGGGAGGGCGGCGGAGGACGTCTGAGTGAGGGGAATCGACAGGACGGATTGGCTGGAGGAAAAAACTAGCAGAACCATGAGCGCTGGGGAAGACGACCACGACAAAATAAAAAGGATGTTGATGCGCTCCTATGGGCTTTCTCCTACCAGAACGGGTTCAAAACATACTAGTGGGCTCCCAGCCCATTGGACAACTATGGAGCTGCACCGAACGTATGCTGCTCCAAACCGGACGCCGGAACTGGTCCACTGGAGCCGGATTTGCGGATTTGAAGAAGCTAGGAGACTTCCGAACACGCCTGTAGTGTCCCAGCGTTTAGGAACTCACGGGGTAGAAATTTTAATCTATGCATCTGCATGCATGTGTTTGCAAAACCTGAATAAATTTTTCTCAAAAATAAACCCTGGATTGATCGAGGTTCCATCGACATTCTGACTTAGAGAGAGATCAATATTGGAAGAGGGTGGAATTTCGACATGACCTCTAGGTTATATTTGAATTGAGGGGTTCAAACTTGAAATATTTAAAATTAAGAATGTATGACTTTGAATTTGAATTCAAAATGATTGATCAAGATAATATAATAACTATATTCAAATTGAAACATTTAAGATATAATAAATATTTGAACAATTCCAATTAGATAGTGAATTAGAAATGGAAAACATTGAACTTTATTAATCAATCACAATATACAAAGTCATTACAATGTTTTCCCAAAACAGTAAATTACAAAGATTGTTACAAAAGGATAGATTACAAGATTTCATTTCCTAGACTAATTACTAGCTAATCCAAAGTACTTATCATCTTCTGAACCTGCAAAATAAACACAAAAACTAACAGAGGGGTTAGTGAGGGATTAGTACCCTCGGATTGACAGTGTGTTGCGCTGCTCAACAATCATTGGGTGAATTAAGTTTGTGTAGCATCTATTCAAATCAATTCAGCCTCATACCAGCTTCACAGGCAAGTCCCACGAAATACAATTGGCAGATCAAAATAAATAGAGTTGCCTAGATAAGACCAACCGTTGGACTAGCAGAAGATCTTAGCAGCAAGGTAACAAGCACACAGCATACTCACCAGCACCCTTTGGTGCTGTCATCTCATCTGTAGCAGTAGCAGGATAAATAACACATCAACCGTAAGGGGTAAGACACCTCAGGCACTTTCCCCTGTTATGTTCGGGTTTCTCAACTCAACCAAGAACGTGAAGAACAGTCAACACCACATAATCCACCATAAATCAATCCACCATTAGAACTGAACCATATTGGAGATCCAGCCAATAAATCGCAAGGCCAAGCTAGAGGTGGATCATTACTGGGAGTTCTCCACAAGGCCAAGCTATAGAGAAGAAGCAGAACTAATATCAAGAAATCCACAAGCACCCAAATCCACCAACCTTTGTTCATCACTCAAGGTGAATCTTTATACACCACCAAGCAATCTAGTTGCTAGCTTATGCACAAAGGGGTTGGGGTTGATTTCCCTCATAACAGCATAGAGGTGCTATGCTAATTTCATCACTCGGAATTAATTAAACCAAGGTAGTAACTGTTCTTAATAAGATAAGGTCTCAGACTTTGCATCATGGGCTTGGGGGCAAATAAATCAAGCAATAGCAATCTATCTGTATCAGATAATTACCTATAGGCAAAGAAATCAAGCAAATAGCAAATTGTTCTTATCAGATAGTGCTTAGGGGCAGCAGATCAAGCAAGCACATGTTCTTATCAGTTCATAAGGATACAGTATCATATATATTTAGCAAAATAATTTTGGATAAGATCCCAGCTCACAAGATCTCTCCACAATAGTTGTTGGGCACCAAACATGTAGATCTGGTACCTCAAGAACAACATAACAGGAAGAGAATGACTAAATATTAACAGAAGCTTGGTGGCACATCCTCTAAACCAAATGGTTCAGAGTAACACCAACCAGCTAGCACACCCATAGAATTTCCATTTGTGCATCACACACATGTGTGCTCTGTTCTAAATCAAACAGGAACAAAGCAACAACAGCACAAGCACAGGGAGAGATCCCTAACAAATTTTCACATAGCACAAGGCTATCCTCTGAATCCCATATGTCACAGGTATGAAAAATCATCTGTATAGCAACCCCAAATAAATCAACGACGGGTAGCGCCGCCGTCTGGTACAGCTACACGGGCGACATCCCCGTCTTCTCCGGCGGCATTTCGTCGAGATCCGCTTTCGTATCCCACTCTAAATGGTCGCGCTTCGGTACAGTTTCTTTGGGAAGGTGCCCTGACTGCCCACGGACGGTGTCCCTGAAGCGGCGGGTCACCACGAGCGACAAGAACGGCAACCGTGGGCGCGAGTATGTGAAATGCGAGAGCAAAGAATAGCTGGGAGAGGTGAGATATGTGTTCCCCCTGTCAATTTCGTTTTATGTTTCCTCAATTTTTGGTTTTCAGCCGATTTGGATTTTCATCCGATTTGGGTTTTCGTATTTGCAGAATCTGCTTCCATGTGACCATTTCGAGTGGCTTGAGGATTCAAAAGGAGGACAAATCCCTGGTGCCCAATTTGCTACCGGCGGTGGAGCAATTGGGATCTCCTACTAGGGTTGTTGCTACGGTGCACAATGGGGTGCAGAAGGACGAGTTGAAGAAGATGACCAGACAGCTGGAGAAGCTTGTCGATCTAAGGAAGCAGAGCAATCTGCTGGCTGCAATTTTTTATCTATATGCAATTGTTCCTAGGGTTGTGTATTTGCTGATCATTAGTCAAAAATAATATAGTTAGTGTTGTAGTTAGCTTAACATGTTCAATTTGCGTATGGCTAAGACATGGAATAAATGCGTCAAGAATCCAGCCCTGATTTGTTTTGTTTCAGTTCGTATGTTCAATTCAGGTTCAGTTCAGGTTCAATGTTCAGTTCAGGTTCAGTTCACTAGAAAAAGAAAAATTGAAAACGGCTAGGAGAAAAGGCCAGGCCCATGTAAAACCTAGACAGGCCCAATTTTAAAACAGATGCTCTCAGCAAAAAAAAGACGTGCACACTTTAGGTTTAGGTTTAGTTATTTCCATAGCATGTTATTGCTGGATAAGTTTAGGTTTAAACGTTTACTTTCCATGCATGTTTCTATTGGGATTAATAATATGAATAAGTTTTGGTTTAAAAGTTTTCATGCATGTTTCCATATCACATGTGTTGCACATTTTCGTTTACGATGAGTTGTGAAGCTAATTTAGAAGTTAGTGGTTACTTTTGTTCAAAAAAATTAAACATACCCTTTTATATTAGCACGGACGAACATGGGGCATATATACCCAAGAACAAACATTGGCCCCACTTTACATATAGATAGAGGGGCCCGACGCACATTACATTTATTAAACTGAACAAAAGTTATAGGGCCCTAAATATAGAGGGTCCTAACCTTCCTCTGCGGGCGCCCTTCCCTCCTCCGGCCAACCGCCGGGGGTTGGCCTACTTCCAGTCCGTCGTCCTGTTCGCCATCTTCTGGTTGTCCAAGGCCCGGAGATTCTCCTCCCGCTTATTGTCGTCCAACCTTTCAAGGGTCGTCTTGATGCGGCACCGGAGAGCCTCCTCCTCCCTCTTCTCCTTCTTGAGGAGGCGGTTCTTCTCCTCGACGGAGCGGTTGGCGGCTCTGTCGACGCGGACGGAGTCGGGGTGGTGGACCCAGGCAGTTGACGCCCACAGCTCCCTGCGCTTCTGTTTGGGAGATTCGATGGGAACTATGCCCAGCTCCTCTGGCGTCCAATCCGTCTCGTACAAGGGCCGAGCCTTCGGGTGGTTGTCCTCGTCGCTGACGGACTCGGGGCTGGAAGGGATAGAGTACATCGACATGTAGAGGAAGCAGGAGGCAAAGGGGCTAGAGAGGGATGAGAAGATGGAGGAGGAGCCAAAGACACTATTTAAAGATCCGATGAGGTGTGAATTAATTGGGGTAGATGAAGTAACTGTGTGAAAACGTTGAAGATGCAGGGTAGATTAAGAAGCAACGTTGGTCTCCTCTACATGGAAATGGCGATGCATGGTCAAAACAGTGTGTGCATTACGCGTAGGACAGCTAGTAGTACGTGCGTGCATTAGGCGGTCAAAGCGGTGCCTGCGAAAATATGATGCGACGTAGTGAACGGACAACGACGTCGCCTAGAGGGGGGGTGAATAGGCGATTAAAACTTTTCCGGTTAAGGCTTGCTAAATGCGGAAATAAACTAGGTGTTTAAATTAACAAGCATACAACCTAAATATTCTATGGCCAACTAGATGCACCAACAACTTATGCTAAGCAAGACAAGTAACAAGGTGATAGCAAGATATATAACTTCAAGCTCGAAGGCTATCACAATGTAAATTGCATAAGTAAAAAGCTCGGGTATAGAAATAACCGAGGCACACGGAGACGAAGATGTATTCCCGAGTTCCTCCCACAAAGGGGAGTACGTCTCGTTGGAGGGGTGTGAGCTCACCACGAAGGCCTACTCAACGCCACAAAGGCCTCACCCTATTCTCCGATGAACCCCGCCACAAAGGCCTAGTTCACCTTCCACTATTGGCAACCTTCAAACCCGAGGCACGCATCCACAACTCAATTGGAGGCTCTCGGTGTCACCACAATCTTGGGGCACGCATCCACAACTCAATTGGAGGCTCCCAAGAACACCACAAGTCGTCTAGGGTCCAAGACCCAAGAGTAACAAGCTCACAAACTTTCAACTTCCACGAATCCTCGTGGAGAGAGCAAACCGATGCAACCGATGCAAATGGCAAGAGCACAAGTGCTCAAATCTTTCACTCTCAAATTCCAACAAAGCAACAAATGCTTATGGGGGAATAAGAGAGGAAGAACAATGGAGGAGAAACACCAAGAACTCCAAGATCATGATCTACTAAGTTTCCCTCACTAAGAAGGAAGATGGATTGGTGGAAATGTAGATCGAGATCTCCTCTACCTTCTCCCTCAAAGATATGCAAGAATCATAGGAGGGATTGGGAGAGGGGCAAACTTTCCAAGGTCAACAATGGTGGGAGAGAAGGGGAAAAACGTGCTTGGAAGACTTGGGGACCAATGGGGAAGAAAGCCCCCTTAAATAGGTCCCCACAAGAACTAGCCGTTGTGCAGGAATTTTGGGACCGGAATATCCGGTCCGAAGTGAATAATCCGGTTCAAATAATCCGGTTCACTCCAGTGCGAAATATGGTCTGAAATCCGTCGAAACCGGAATATCCTGTATGCCCCGAAAAATCCGGTTTCCAATAATCCGGTTCATGTCAGTACCGAAAAATGGCTCAACTAGAAACTTCATAACTTTTGCGTCCGGACTCCGTTTTTGATGATCTTTGGCTCGTTGAGTTCGTAATGAAAAACTCTACAAGATCATGCAGAGAAACATCACTGCCCAACAATGGAAACTAAAACCAAATATAGAAAGGTTTAACCTCTCTAAAAGGAACAACCGGTAAAACTTCCAACACGAAAACTCACATAACTTTTGCGAATGAATTCCGAATTAGGTGAGTCCAAATGCATTGGAAAGATAACAGCAAGGAGTATCCAAATAAAAGGTGAAAATATTGATACCTCAAAGTATGGAGAAGTTACCACACATGGAAGGTGTGTGAACATTCTCAAAGACAAACGGAATATTTTCACCACCGAAAACGCAACAAGTTTTTCTTACGAAATCCGTTTTCGAGAAACCAAGGCTTGTCATGAAGATCACGACAAGCACTAAAACCCAAAGGAGACAAAAGCCAAATAAGAACCAAGAAAGATGATATGCAAAGTATGCAAAGGTTTGAGCTCTCCATAACGATTCGATCGAGTTACTCACTTGAGAGCCCCTCTTGATAGTACGACTATCTATCCTATAACCCGGTCTCCCAAAGACACGAGACCGGTAAAATAGAAAACCTATCAAGATTATACCTTTGCCTTGAGCATTCCACTTGAGCTAGATGATGACGATCTTGACTCTCTCAAGTTGGATCTTCTTTCTTGATTGCGCTTGCTAGCACAAACTCCGCTTCATGAAGACTTGCAAGTTGCTCCCCCATACACCATTATGGGAGAGACTAGCTCCCCCATACACCATTATGGGAGAGACCCTTCGGCAAATCTTCACAAGGCCACAATCTCCAAAAGGGTGGCAAGCATCAAGCATAGGATATCTTCTAGATGCTTCACTTGAGCTTCTACGTCAAGCTAGATGACAAACACCGCTTGACGACGACATAGACCATGGGCTATATGAAATCTTCCTTTTGGTTCATGCCCATGGAAAGATACCTAACCACACATAGAGATGCGACACACACATATCATGGGTTAGTTAACAAAGCTATATTGACAATTGCTTACCATACCATGAGATACACAATCCCACTTGGTACAACTTGTAGCTTTGTGTGTTGATCGCTTTCTTGATCAACCTTGTATCTTTGCTTCTCACTTCTAAATATGATGTCTTGAAGGTGATAATGAAAGATCACCTAAACCTTTTCTTCAAGACACACTAGCAATAAGCTCAACTCAAACCATGACCATTCTTCATATAAATCCTTGAATGTAACAATGGCCATCAAGGAAGCTAATAGAGTTCAACACATGAACTCCATTACTTCCTATGGACAAGATCTACAAGGATAACTCAATGCAAACATTAGTCCATAAAGGATTGTCATTAATTACCAAAACCACATATGGGGGAACCATGCGCTTTCAATCTCCCCTATTTTGGTAATTGATGACAATCCCTTTTTACGAGGGTTTATATGATGAATAAAGCAAACATGCTAAACAAGAGCAAGGATGCAATAGCATGGAAAGGCAAATGCTTAAGAACGAAACTAAAGCATAAACCAAATTCCCTTAAACCCTCTAAACTTCTCCCCCATTGGCATCCATTGCCAAAATGGGCAAAAAGATTAGAAGGCCAATATAGTAAGAGCTCCCCCATAGTGTATGCATTCCTCATGATATGAGTGAAATCAAGTGCATATCTCCAACTATGAATAGATGGAGGGAGATCAAACTATATTGAGGATCCAAAGGTTTACAAGCAAAGTCAAAATGAAGGAAACTTTCACAAAGAAGCAACCAACCAAAGGATCCGAAAAACCGATTGACCAAAATCAATATTTTGATAAGATCAACCAAGTGTTCTAGAAAATCAAGAGGGAACTCCCCAAGGTACATGCACAATGTTAGATTTGAATTACTATATAGTGTGCACAACATGGAATCATCACTCCATTCTAGATAATTTTGAACACAAACAAGAGCAAGCGAATAGATTGGAAATGAAGCAAAGCAACTTGCAAACAAACAAAAGTTGAGCAAAGAAGATCAAGAAGTGACAAATAGAGACTTACTCAACCGAAATAGATGCGTGTGACAAGGAAAAACATTTTTAGGAGACTAATAGGATGATAGAATCATCAACATAGTCTTTCAATATAAGAGGCACATAGTGCATATCATGTCTTTCCTATACACACAAACCATCAAATGATAAAACACATAGGTCCACAAGCTTATTAAGATGCAAAAGGAATACCAAAACAAAAAACAAAGCTTGTGCCTTTTAGGAACCACCAAGGAATATAAAGCAATAAACGTGGTCACTAAAGAAATAGAATATCAATTAAAAATGTAACTATTATCGTGTGTATAAGTTTCTAAGTGGACACCAATCACAAAGATATATATCCACAAAGAAATATGCACACACAAAATAGGTACAAAGGTGAAGAACATGATATCCAAGAGAGGTTCATAAATATACCAATAAGATTTTTGCTTGAAAGCAAAGCACTAAGCTTAGTTTAATCTTAAGGGGATATAGATGAACACACAAAACTCATCAAAGCATCACAAATATCACAAGGGAAAAGTGATAGTTGGAATGCTTCGAGAAAGGTGACGCATATCACAAAAGGTTCAAATGGTTTTTTAGAATTCATCAATATTGCATATGAGAGACTTCAAGTAGAAGTTGCTAGATTAATATACTCGGGATTGGTGAATCATGAAAATGACTATAAATATCCCCATAGTATGTAATCATCCCGGCTTACTCATAGTTGCAATTAAGATGCTTTTGATAAGACATTTGCAAGAACCAAATGAAATGCAACAAAGGGAAATCATGCCAAGAAGCAACCTACACAAGGTTGAAAGCTAGAAATTTATGCATGAGATAGATACTTGTTACCGAGACGACATTGGTGATGAAGAGGATGCGAGTATGATAATCATCGAAGCTTGACTCCTATAATACCATGGAGAGAACACCTTCCTTATGAATGGAGCAAGCAACCAATGTATCTCCATTGTACCTAAAAACAAAATTCAAGTACAAAATGGTACCCAAACTCATTGGGTCCAAAGTAGTTAGAACAACTACAATACATAGGACAAACTCCACATAAATATGTGCATATAAATATGAATTTGAATTTCATGCACATCTTAGCCATTTAGGATTTGATGGAGTTTATCCTATATATTGGATCAACGAAAGTAAGCATGCCAAAATATATACATAGTAAATATGCATGCACAAAACTTTCAAGAACCAAAACAAGATACAAATTGGACAAAGAACCAATTAAACCAAGGAACCACTCACAAGAGTGAAAAGAACGAGAATTGTCCAAATTATATCAAGACCCAAATCAACACATGATTGAGGAAACCAAAATAGAGAAGATACAAAAAAACATAAAAGAGTGAACAAACCCTCTACACTTTTCATGATAGCACACAAAGTACCAAGACGAAAAGTGTTTGTCTTCCAAAGAGACAAGTCATTGGGATAACAAACAAATTTAAAGACAACAAGTGTTCAAACGCATATAGGATAGTTCTTCCAATAATAGTGCATTATTTATGATCTTGCATTTGAATACAAAATGCACACAATGGAATCATTACTCTCCATATATATTATTCAAACACTAGTCATGTTTAAATAAAATCAATTAGATTCAATATCAATTTAAAGAATGGTGATCTACTCAAAGTAGGATAGTTTCCCCAAGAATAGTGCAACCCAAAGAAGTATGACTTTGAACACAAGTGCACAAGTATGGGATCATTGCTTTTCCTAACTCAAGAAAGCATAAAACAAATTTTGAGTAGAGCAAGGAAGACACAAAGGAGTTTGAACCAAACAAAATCCTTGGCAAGAAAGAATGCAATTTTTAGAGCAATGGCCAAAGTAAATATGATCAATAAACTTACCACAAATTATTATTACTTGTCAAAGACAAGATATGTATGGAGATTATTTCTCGGTGGTAGATTGGTTCACAATCATATTCACAAAACATAAGCATGTGGAAAAAGATAGGAATAAGAAAACATGCTTAGATAGAGATTCTTGAAAGCTTCAAATAAGACTCGAAAAAGCAAGGCAACAAGAAACTCTCTTACAAACAAGATACCAAAGAAGAGAGACACAAGATATTTTAAGCAAATATGGAACTTGTTTGAGAAACATGCCACAAAGGAACAAGATAACTAACAATATCAACTCTAGGTGGCAATACCTCAAATGTTCACATTTTCTAGGCTTGTAATATGCACATAGCTTATTACTCCCCCCCATAATGTGATAATCCATTGAAAACAACAAGAGGCAAAAATAAATCCAACAAGAGAAAGTTAATGGACATTAGAATTGAAATTCTCATGAGAAAGACATACCACATAGAGACAAGATAATATTGATATATCAACACTAAGTGGTATTCCTCATGTACACACATTTTAGGATAGTAAAGTGCAAAGCATATTACTCCCCCAAAATGGGATAGTCCATTAATCTCCCAAAGAGCCAACTAGAATACGCAACAAAAGCAAAGAAGGCTCAATCACAAAGAACACAAGTACATGGAGTGCAAACCAACAAACATAACTAGATTACTCAAGATAGGTAAGTAGGAAGCACAACATATACAAATACATGCTAGAAACAAAACTAACATATGCAAGGGAGCAAGAAACTTTCAATGAATATAGATTTAAATACAAGTTACCGCTTGGAGGAACATTGGGTAAGAGATATATATAATCCAAGTGACTTGGCTTGAGGAAATATAATTGATGAAGATCCCTTAATTCTTCATGAAAATAGCCAAGTCTCCAATGCCCTCCAACACCACCTATTGATCAAGTTTGAGCTTGTTGGTCCCCAACCAAGTTGGGTCCTAAGAGGTTAGTTACAATAGGTTTGGCAACCCAAATGGTTCTTTTCTTGACACCACTTGGAGTACCAACATACTTGGCAAACACATTGCCCACATTATCCTTCCGAACGGAATAAACATTATCAACAAGGATAGGGTTGGATAATGTACCATTAGTGCATGAAGAAGCAAAGTGTCCCTTCTTGCGACAAAGGTAGCAACATCGACTCTTTTCTCTCTTCTCAATAGGCTTCTCAACAAGAGGAGCATTGGCTTGAGTCTTGTTAGGAGGTGGCCGTTGTTCAACTCGTGGTTGAGCATGAGATTGAACACGAGGCCGCTTCCCTAGTTGCTTCTCACTAAGAGGCTTCTTCTTCAAAGGGCAAGATCTAACATGGTGCCTTTGAATCTTGCACTTGAAGCAAATAATCTTGGCCGGATCTTTGACTTGTTCTTGGCCCTTCTTCTTGTCAATAATGGACTTGTTCTTGAGATTGGAGTTGAATCCAAGTCCACTCTTGTCATTGGGAAGTCTTCGCACTCTCAACATCTTGTCAAGTGTGGAACTCCCTTCATGACACTTTTCCAAGTCTTTCTTCAAAGAAGTGACTTGGGCCTTGAGCTCTTTATTTTCCTCTACATGGTTAGAACCAACACAAGAGCTAGAGGAAGTAGATGCTTCATTGTTAGAGCAACAAGGCAAGGAAAGCAACTCATCACAAGATGTAGAAACATTATGAGAGGATGAGTTACTAATACTAGCACAAGTCAATATAGCATTATTAGAAGATATTGTGCTAGTAACCATATGAGGCTCACAAGATGTTACCTTTGTAGTGATAGCCTCAAGAGCTAATTTTAGCTTGGTATGGGATTCTAGAAGATCCTCATGAGAGCTAGATAGCTTTTCATGACTTTCTTCCAATTTCCCATACTTGCTAGTCATTAGCTCAAGTTGAGCCCTTACCTCAACATTCTCCTTCAAAATAGATGCTTCACAAGATGTGGAGTTAGTAGCACAAGCATCATTAGAAATAGAAGAAGATAACTTGGCAACCTCATTATTTAACCTAGAGTTTTCCTCAATTAGATTAGCATTGCCAATAACAAATTCAACCTTTTCATTTTTAAGCACTTTATATTTAGCATTGGTATGGTCACGTGCTTTAGTGAGATAGGTTATTTGTTCATTATAGAGCTCCTAGATAGATTCAAGTTTCTCCTCAAGAGTGACTCGGAGCTCATACTCTTCCTCAAGAGACATAGTGAGGGATGCCTTTTCATCGACATCACTTCTTTCAATCTCACCTTTCTTTTCAATGATTTTAGCGCTATAAATAGCAAAAGCCAATATTTCACTAAAAGGAGTGATAGCTTTACTACCTTTAGGGAGATCTAGAAGAACCAACTCACCCTTCTCCATTAAAGAGACTTCGTCCTCAAACTCTCCATAAAATATATCCTCATCCTCATCCTCATCATCACAAGATGTAGTGGGTTCCAAAGGTGGAGATACCTTTGAATCCCTAGCCATAAGGCACATATGAGAAATGGATGGCGATGATGAAGATATACTAGAAGAGCCATTAAGGTCCATGTCTTGTTCCACTAAAAAGTGGGATTCCTCTACATTGTTAGCCACACAAGTACTAGAGGAAATGGAAGCATTGTTTTCATGAAAACAAGACATAGGAAGCATATCATCATGAGATTTAGTTGAACAACTATTACATGATATGCAAGGACTATCAACACTAGCATGTATGGAATTTTGAGTGCTAGAAGATATTAAGTCCAAAGATAGATCATTGCAATGGGATAGAGATGAAGTATAGTTAATACCAAATTCACTATCCACAATGCAATTTCTATCACCACTCACCATATCATTACCTTGTGAAAAATCACATGTTGGTGGAGTGGAGAAAGATGTGAACTCATCACGGCCGGAAGTGGATGGAGAACAATCATCCTCAATAATATTGGACACATCATATATATCTTGAAGTTTTGTCCATAGCTCATGAGCGTTCCGAAAAGGCATGATTGATTTAATAACTTCATCGCTCAAAATGCACAAGAGACCATTAGATACAAGAGTATCGAGATAAGAGTTTTCCTCATCCTCTAAAGATAAATCTTGAGAATCCTTTGGAGGAGGAAAATCCATATCTACAATTCTCTTAACATACTTTGGACCCATGTCCTCAAGAAAATTAAGAATGCGAATTTTCCAAGCATCATAATTTCTACCATAGAATATAAAAGCGGGATCATGTTCTATTTCTCTAAACGACATCATACTCTCTAGGATGTAAAGCCTAATAAAGAGAGACGAGGCTCTGATACCAATTGAACGGACAACGACGTCGCCTAGAGGGGGGGGGGGTGAATAGGCGATTAAAACTTTTCCGGTTAAGGCTTGCTAAATGCGGAAATAAACTAGGTGTTTAAATTAACAAGCATACAACCTAAATATTCTATGGCCAACTAGATGCACCAACAACTTATGCTAAGCAAGACAAGTAACAAGGTGATAGCAAGATATATAACTTCAAGCTCGAAGGCTATCACAATGTAAATTGCATAAGTAAAAAGCTCGGGTATAGAAATAACCGAGGCACACGGAGACGAAGATGTATTCCCGAGTTCCTCCCACAAAGGGGAGTATGTCGAGACATCGTAGTAGTTTTCATAGACGGGGGTGCCATGAGACTACGGTAGAGACGTGGGGTAACGGGATAGCGTAGTAACACAGAACACGGGATTTTACCCAGGTTCGGTACGTCGCGACAGTACGACGTGCCTACTCCTGCCTTCTCACTAATTGGGACTAAAGCCCGTATAACAGGGTTACAATGTGAGGGAATAGATCTAGCTACTCGGCGAGGATGAGCTTCTCGGCGGGTTGCGTAGAGCTTGAACTCGTGTCTAACTTGTGCTTGTTTAATCTATCTCCCGTCCGGCTTTATATAATAGCCGGATTAGGGCTTACAGAATAGGAAACCTAGAAGACTACGTTAACTTGTAACTTGGAAAGCAAGGAATCCGTCTTCTCCTCCAAGCCAGATCACGCGGGCCGTGATCCGTTTTCTTCTAGAATCCGGCTTCTGCACGTCGGACTACTGGGCCGCCCAATGGACCTAAGCCCATTACCATGTAGGCCACCCTGGTAGTCCGGCTCTTTGTCTACCATCTTCTATACCCCTATTCAGTATATATCCGACAGAGTACGTCTCGTTGGAGGGGTGTGAGCTCACCACGAAGGCCTACTCAACGCCATAAAGGCCTCACCCTATTCTCCGATGAACCCCGCCACAAAGGCCTAGTTCACCTTCCACTATTGGCAACCTTCAAACCCGAGGCACGCATCCACAACTCAATTGGAGGCTCTCGGTGTCACCACAATCTTGGGGCACGCATCCACAACTCAATTGGAGGCTCCCAAGAACACCACAAGTCGTCTAGGATCCAAGACCCAAGAGTAACAAGCTCACAAACTTTCAACTTCCACGAATCCTCGTGGAGAGAGCAAACCGATGCAACCGATGCAAATGGCAAGAGCACAAGTGCTCAAATCCTTCACTCTCAAATTCCAACAAAGCAACAAATGCTTATGGGGGAATAAGAGAGGAAGAACAATGGAGGAGAAACACCAAGAACTCCAAGATCAAGATCTACTAAGTTTTCCTCACTAAGAAGGAAGATGGATTGGTGGAAATGTAGATCGAGATCTCCTCTACCTTCTCCCTCAAAGATATGCAAGAATCATAGGAGGGATTGGGAGAGGGGCAAGCTTTCCAAGGTCAACAATGGTGGGAGAGAAGGGGAAAAACGTGCTTGGAAGACTTGGGGACCAATGGGGAAGAAAGCCCCCTTAAATAGGTCTCCACAAGAACTAGCCGTTGTGCAGGAATTTTGGGACCGGAATATCCGGTCCGAAGTGAATAATCCGGTTCAAATAATCCGGTTCACTCCAGTGCGAAATATGGTCTGAAATCCGTCGAAACCGGAATATCCGGTATGCCCCGAAAAATCCGGTTTCCAATAATCCGGTTCATGTCAGTACCGAAAAATGGCTCAACTAGAAACTTCATAACTTTTGCGTCCGGACTCCGTTTTTGATGATCTTTGACTCGTTGAGTTCGTAATGAAAAACTCTACAAGATCATGCAGAGAAACATCACTGCCAAACAATGGAAACTAAAACCAAATATAGAAAGGTTTAACCTCTCTAAAAAGAACAACCGGTAAAACTTCCAACACGAAAACTCACATAACTTTTGCGAATGAATTCCGAATTAGGTGAGTCCAAATGCATTGGAAAGATAACAGCAAGGAGTATCCAAATAAAAGATGAAAATATTGATACCTCAAAGTATGGAGAAGTTACCACACATGGAAGGTGTGGGAACATTCTCAAAGACAAACGGAATATTTTCACCACCGAAAACGCAACAAGTTTTTCTTACGAAATCCGTTTTTGAGAAACCAAGCCTTGTCATGAAGATCACGACAAGCACTAAAACCCAAAGGAGACAAAAGCCAAATAAGAACCAAGAAAGATGATATGCAAAGTATGCAAAGGTTTGAGCTCTCCATAACGATTCGATCGAGTTACTCACTTGAGAGCCCCTCTTGATAGTACGACTATCTATCCTATAACCCGGTCTCCCAAAGACACGAGACCGGTAAAATAGAAAACCTATCAAGATTATACCTTTGCCTTGAGCATTCCACTTGAGCTAGATGATGACGATCTTGACTCTCTCAAGTTGGATCTTCTTTCTTGATTGCGCTTGCTAGCACAAACTCCGCTTCATGAAGACTTGCAAGTTGCTCCCCCATACACCATTATGGGAGAGACTAGCTCCCCCATACACCATTATGGGAGAGACCCTTCGGCAAATCTTAACAAGGCCACAATCTCCAAAAGGGTGGCAAGCATCAAGCATAGGATATCTTCTAGATGCTTCACTTGAGCTTCTACGTCAAGCTAGATGACAAACACCGCTTGACGACGACATAGACCATGGGCTATATGAAATCTTCCTTTTGGTTCATGCCCATGGAAAGATACCTAACCACACATAGAGATGCGACACACACATATCATGGGTTAGTTCACAAAGCTATATTGACAATTGCTTACCATACCATGAGATACACAATCCCACTTGGTACAACTTGTAGCTTTGTGTGTTGATCGCTTTCTTGATCAACCTTGTATCTTTGCTTCTCACTTCTAAATATGATGTCTTGAAGGTGATAATGAAAGATCACCTAAACCTTTTCTTCAAGACACACTAGCAATAAGCTCAACTCAAACCATGACCATTCTTCATATAAATCCTTGAATGTAACAATGGCCATCAAGGAAGCTAATAGAGTTCAACACATGAACTCCATTACTTCCTATGGACAAGATCTACAAGGATAACTCAATGCAAACATTAGTCCATAAAGGATTGTCATTAATTACCAAAACCACATATGGGGGAACCATGCGCTTTCACGTAGCCTGCATGCGTGTATTAAAGAGGTGAAAAAGATGAAATCCAAAGTCTCACAGCACAGCGTGCATTTTCTGAAACGAGGTGTGGAGGGCTGCGTCGCTGCAAATAGCGCTGGTGCAACACGACTCATGTTTCTGAAATGAGGCGTGCAGGGCTGCGTCGCTGCAAATAGCGCTGGTGTGACGCGACGTTGTTTACTCTGAAAAAACGAGGCATGCAGGGTTGCGTCGAGGTCTGCGTGCATCGGGCTGGTGAACAGGGCCCACTAGTCAGTGCCGTTATTGCATGCAGTTACATTGAGACAAAAGACCCGGTCCATTCACCGCGTCATTTTCAATCGTTTGATCGTAAGGAACGGTGCAGATCGAGTCCATGCATGCAAACTACGGCGACGACGGCCTGCACACGCTGAGACGAGCGCTTCTCTGTACGGGAACGGGGTCCTCCGACTTTAGGTCACTGATAAATGGAGCCCATCACACACCGAACCCACGTCTCACGGGGAGAAAGTCAGAGAACGTCAGGTGGGCAAAGTAAGAGGATCTGGTTCCCTTTGTTTTTAGCGGCCAATCAGGTGGCGACGGTACGGTTTGATCAGATGCTGCGCTTAAGTGGAGACTTGTTAGTGCTACGATGTTAAACTTGGCATTTGTAATAATCTGTTATTTGAATTTAAAATTTGAAAGTTGAACCAAAATTTATAATAATGATGTGCTGCTAACTGTAATAATTTTTTGTTTTCATGATGTGATGTTATTTGCAATGTTTTTACTTGTTTGCTTTACCCTTGTCATCAATCCGAGCATTTATCCCAAGTCGTGTAAAATGTGCCTCAAATGAGCCTTGAAGGTAGGGTAAACGACCCCTTTTCTAAGCAAGTATATTTTTCCACCTTGCCTAAATAAGCCAAATAAATTTTCTAGACTTATATTCGACCTATATAATGTAATTTTGAAGCCTCACTATTTATTGGATGAATATTCATATTATTTATTTTCTTTTGAATAATAATGGTTTCAATCAAAAATCGTAAATAAAACATGTTTAAAATATTAAAATGAAAAAATAACTTTGGATCTTTCTTAGTCACTCCAAAATAAAGTTTTTGTGAGGTTTTGACACTTTACATATTCAAAATTCGAGAACGCATCTCATCTTCTTTGAAATCTCTACTACTCTATTCGAGAAATCACATTTTAGTGAAGGCTTTTGTTCTAAAGTTTATATATCCTATTTATATTTTTCCTAGACTTGTATTCGACCTATATAATGTAATCCAAAGCCTCACTATTTGTTGGATGAATATTCATATTATTTATTTTCTTTTGAATAATAATGGTTTTAATCAAAAATCGTAAATAAAACAAGTTTAAAACATCAAAATGAAAAGTAACTTTGGATCTTTCTTAGTCACTCCAAAATGAAGATTTTGTGAGGTTTTGACACTTTATATTTTCCAAATTATAGAACCCACCTCATCATCTTTGAAATCTCTACTACTCTATTCGAGGAATCACATTTTAGTGAAGGCTTTTGTTCTAATGTTTATAAATCCTATTTATTTTTTCCTAGACTTGTATTCGACCTATATAATATAATTCCGAAGCCTCACTATTTATTGGATGAATATTCATATTATTTATTTTCTTTTGAATAATAATGGTTTTAAATAAAAATCGTAAATAAAACAAGTTTAAAAGATCAAATTTTATAAATAAGTTTGGATCTTTCTTAGTCACTCCAAAATGAAGCTTTGGTGAGTTTTTGACTTTTTTTATTTTCAAAGTTTTAAAACCCACCTCATCTCACTTGAAATCTCTACTACTTTGTTCGAGGTATCACATATTAGTGAAGGCTTTTTCGCTCCATTGTTTATAAGACAGGTTTATACTTTTTTTTCTCGTTACTATATGACATAATAATACTATGTGCGTCGGTTTTATATTTTTCGATTTTTTTTAATTATGTATGCTCATTTCAAACTTGGTCAGCCCTCACAAAACTATGTTGACCCAGCAGAAAAGCTGCTAGAAGGACACCCAGAGATTCGACTTGGGCTGTTGGATCGACGCTTTCTAGAAGGAATCATGCATCGGACGGTTGCGCTCTTCTCAGCCACAGCGATCCGCGAGACGCTCGTTCTGCGCTCGGATTGGTTGGTCCGTTGGCCGCAGCGATGATTTTTATCTGTTTTACATATGATTTCTTTTCTATTTAGTATGTAACCATGTTATTTAAATAAAGAAATAGAAGAATTATTCAAAACATAATGAAACTTCAGATTTACTAGAGCGATGATTTTTATCTGTTTTACATATGATTTTCTATTAAACCATGTTATTTAAATAAAAAATAAAAAATAGAAGAATTATTCAAAAGATAATGAAACTTCGGATTTACACTATATAGGTAGAATAGATGTCTAAGAAATTAATTTGGCTGATTTAGAAAAGATGCCAAAAAAAAGTTGAAGCACAAATTGGGGTATTTACCCTAGCTTCGGACCTCATTTGAAGCACATTTCTCATGAGAATAGAGCGATGGTTTCGAATGAGCATAAATAATTCAAAAAAATCAAAATGACATGAATTCAATGCACAATGTTGTTATATGTGATATAGTTGCTCCTCAAATTTATTTTGATAATTTAGACAAGATCGAATTTTTCATGAAATTACAAACGGGGGTGTTTACCCTAGCTTCAGACCTCATTTGAAGCATATTTGCCTCAAATTTTGGCATGACTTGGTTCAATAACATCCAACATTATTCAAACATCATCCAAACTATGTTCTAACATAGATACATCACCGGTCAACATAAATACAACATTATTCAACATAAATACAACATCATTTCGATCCAACTTAGTCTAAATAGCGTCGGGGCTTCTTTGTGGTCCTTGGCTGTTTTGGTGGCCCTTTGCTCCCTGTGCTCATCAGGCTCACAGCTTCTTGTCTTCTCCTCTTGATAGTCGGTACCTTAACCTTCTTCTTTGAAAGTACACCAGATTTGTACAAAACATAAAGGATCATGATAAATGAAAAATGAAAAATGAAAACTGGTGAGATCATGGCAGGATTTACATACCCATCTGAAAATGAAACTTCGACTGGAACATCCAGTGAATCATCGACTAGAGCATCCAGCGGACCATTTGAAGCATCATGGACTGCATCATCATTTGAATAATAATTTGGATAATGGACTGGATCATCATTTTCAAATGTTGCATCCGGCTACTGACCATCATTTTCACCAGGATTACTCTCTCCAAACCCTGGATCTACTGTGTTACCACAATATTTGCCGAAATGACCAGTCCCACCACACCTTATGCACTTACGCACCCTCGCTCCAAGTCCACCTCCTTCACTGCGACGTCGGTGTCGACTCTTCCTCGGTCTACCTACAGCTCTCTTCAGAAGTGGAGCACAAAGTTTGAATCCAGGGTCCACTCTATCACATTGATGTTCCCCCCCCCCCAAAGCAGGCAAGGCATGTGCATATGTGGCTCTGAACATTGCAACAGAATAGTAATCATGCACATACTGTTGTATATTCCCTGCTGGACCTGGCATAGCAGTGATGAAAAACAAGGCATGAATGCATGGCAACCCAGTTATCTGCCATTGCCTACAACTGCAAGTTTTATCTTCTAAATCCACTCCATATCTCCATTCTTTGTTAGCTTTATCAAAGACCGATACCTCTGATTTGGTATCTGAGATAAATCTAATGTTCATTATCAAGCCTTCTATTTTTTGCTTCAATACCTTCATCGCGGTCGGGATAATAATGTGTCCCATTAATTTTGCATTAGCTATTCCAAGACGAAAATGAAATTTCTCGGCGTATTCTTTCCTAATCCTGTCAAGCAAATCCTCCAAATAAAGATCCTTTAGTTTCCGGATCGTTGAGTTGAAAGATTCTGCAAGATTATTGTGCACATAGTCAAATTTGTTCAGTTCACCGAATTGGCTTCTCGCTCATAACTTCGAGTGGTGTGTTTCCAAGTATTCCTTCACTTTCTCATTTGTGTATAACTGCCGCATGTGGTAGTTGTGCTTCCTCACACTGCAAGTCAAAAATGCTCGCCATAAATTGTCGGTAAAAAACTTTCCTTTGAATTTCTTCACAAAATTTGTAGCAAGACGACGCATGCATTCCATATTCTCTACTCCTGGGAACACATTGTCCATGGCACTTCTAAACCCTTGCATGCATCTGTGTGAATTACCAACCAATTGGGATGTGAAATAGCCTGGCGTAGATTCTGTAAAAACCATGTCCAGCTCTACTCAGACTCTGTCTCCAGCACACCTTAGGCAACTGGAAAAACAAAATTGTGTGCATCAACTGCACAAGCTGCTACTAAGTGTCCTTTCAAGCTCCCTGTGAGAAAAGTAGCATCAATAACCAAATAAGGCATGCAGCCTACCAAAAAACCCATTCGACAAGCTTCAAAGCACACAAAAACCCTCCTAAAGCATTCCTTGATCCTTGTCACTCCCTTCAATGTGTACTCCACGGAGTGGCGATCAATTTCAACAATACTACCTAGGCTTGTTATCTCCACTTCAGCTTTGAATGAATACAACAATTCAAAACTTTCGTTTCAGTTACCATGGATAGATTCCAATGCTTTCTGTTTACCATTGAACACCCTCATGTATGGTAAATCTATCTTCAACTTGTCTTTGATGTTTTTCTGCAATTCCTTTGTACCCACTTGATGGTTTTCTGCCACCCATCTTTTTTCTTCATCTGCCACCCATCTTGACTTGGCTCTACTGATTGTTTCCTTCCTAAGGGTTGATTCTTGGCATGTGTGGGGAAAAGGGTTCACTTTTACCTCAATATTGGTGCTACGGTGCATTTTAGATGCATGCATCCTTCATTGACAATCCTCAGGCTCACAATGCATGGTGTAGCGCCTTTTATCGCTCTTCTCAACTGTAAACGCACGTTCTGCCTTAATGCGGTACGTCACAAGTGCATTTCTACACTCAACCATGGAAGCAAAAAATGCAACTTTGTGCCATATGAGGGTTCTCAGGGTCTCATTCAACAGGTGGCCGGTCTTCCTCCTATTCAAGGTCACTGTCAGACTCATATTGGATTTCAGCCCGAGATGTCCGTCTTAAATTTTGAAGAACATCAAAATATAGCCTCTCTTCATCATCCGCAGAAATGTAGGCATCAGACTCCACTTCAACAGGAACCCTTCTCCCAGTGCCAACACTTGTCGAGCCACCACGTCGAGTTGGTTTTGAACTGTTCTGGATAGAGTTGGCAGTACGACGTGATGGTCCTGCCCGAGAAGATGAACCCGCCACCGTCTGTACAACTGCCGGCACAACCACATCATTTTGCAGCTTCACATGAAAATTCTCTGCCTCCATATGCTTAGTAAACATGGTAGCGAGCTCTTCATCATTACTAATTTGGATCCAATATTTTTCCCCCATCAAAGTATCTAAATTCCACTTCATCATGCAAACCCCAAGGATATGGGCTGTAAATTATCTCCCCAAATTGTCTAAAACTCCAATTACAATCCATTGGCACCGAATAACTGAAACCTCCTTGGAATTTCTTCTTACTGTCTGCATCGACGATGTAGCGGTCCCTTCTAATGTTCACAAAGAAAGCAAACCGCAACTCCATCCTAACCCATGAAAAACAAAGACGCAATCAGCTGCAAATCAATGGCATCCCATGTCGAATCGACAATTCAAAGCTCATTACTTACCCAACGGGAACCCAATCGTGGACGTGGCGTGTCTTCGGACCCAGGTCGCGGCCGCTCTCCATTTCATTTATATCCATTTCGTCGAGCAGGTGGCGGGCAGAGTGGTGGAACGAGCGCCCCACCAGCGGCGTCGCAGGACGATGGCGGTGAAGGAGGTGGCCACGCGGAACGGCCGCGGCGGTGCAGGTGGTGCTGGAGGCGGCGCAAATGGGTGCTGCTGGCTGCGACGCAGGTGGTCGTTTGAGGTGGTGCTGGCTGAGGATCAGGTGGCGGTTGCGGTGGAGCAGGTGGTGGTGGCGCCACAGGGGGTGGTGCGGCGGTGGCGGTGGCGATAGCCGCAGCGCACGACGGCGGGTCGCGGCAGCGCACGACAGCGGGTCGGGAGGCTCGGGTGTGGACGATTCAGCAAAGTCAATTCACTGGGCGGTCCCACCTGTAAGATCTGGACGACTTCAAACTCACTTCGCGGTCCCACCATGAAGCTCTGGACCCACTTCGCTAACGCCACCAGACGGAATCGACTTCAAACTCACCGTTCCGACCTCACCATAGTAGCTGCGCACGAGGTAAGGGCAAAACTGAGCACCATTATGCGCTAGGGGTAAAACTGAGTAGTCGAAGTCCGTTGTGGGCAATTCGATAAATGACCCTTAAATAAACTATTATATCTAGCAATATGTGCAGTGGACCCTGAGTCTATAACCCAAGTGTTATGAAAAGTAGTAGTAAATAAAGACTCGGTGCAAACATAAACGTCGGTTATACCTTCGGGGGATTTATTTCCCTTGCGGCTGTCTTCCCCTTTAGTATTCTTTTGGTTATCGCTGGTTTTGCTTCTTTTAGTGAAATATGATCTGCAGTGTCCATAATCACCGCAGCATGACATCTGAAGTTCCTCTTCTCAAAACTCTAAGAAGAGTTGTTGTTGTGATTGTGTCATTGTCCCTATCATCAAAGACTTGTTGTTGTAGTTGTTGCGCTGTTCAGTATCCCTTCTATCGTTCCTGTAAGGCCTCTAGTCTATGTCCCTTTTACTATTAATTATGTCCTTGAGATCTTGTCCAAACTTCCTTTTCTGCAAGTTTCTTTTGTTGTCATTGCTTCTATGTTCACCAAGATGAAGCTCAGTATGGTGCGAGTCTTTCTCCTTCTCTGCATTGAGCTTTCTATCTTCCTCCATCAATAAGTGCTGCCTCAGGTTCCTCATGTTGTGTGTACGCTCTGAATGACAAAACTAGATTTTAAACTGTTCCCATGATGGTGGCAAGGAGTTCAAGACAACCATTATTTGGACTTCTTCTTGGAAGGGATACCCAATATTTTTCAGTTCCTCGGCCAAGACAACAAGCTTGTTCAAGTGTTCAATAACAGATTTGTCACCGATCCTTGAATTCAGGAATTTATTCACAAGGTTCAATACTTTCATCAGAGAAATCTCTCCAAAATCTTGTTCCGGCCTGACCATAATGGCGCAAGCTGTGTCTTCAGTTTCATATTCAGCAGCTAGTGAATCTGACATTGAACCTAAAACTCTGGCATTCTTTTTATCCTCACTACAGTCCATGATTCTCGGTTTATTTCTCTCCTATATACCGCCTTGTAAAATATTAACCAGAGTTTTCTTGGCTCGTCAGGATCATCTCTTCGGCGAGATCCAGGAGGTGTGCGGTGAGGAGACGGTCACCGAGGATCATCTGCCTAGGCTAGCATACCTGAACACGGATCTGGTAAGTGTACATGTAGGTACCATCTTATCCTGGCCCTCCATTTCTATGTTGGATGGAGAGAAATTTTGGTGGGTCCCACCGGTCAGAGACACACATGTTATGATGGGCAACATATAATAATGCTGATCACAGATCTCAAAAAAAAATGGAGGGCCAAGATAAGATGGTACCTACCCATAAGCTTACTCATATGTTTTCCTAGCATACCTGAATGTTGTGTTCCACGAGACGCTGCGGCTTCTTTTTCCCGCTCGACTAGTACCTCCAAGGTTCGTCCATGAGAACACCAAACTGGCCGGCTACAGCATCCCACACGGACCCGGAACACAGGTAATTGACCACTGAAATGGCATGGAGCTAAACGACCAGTCATGAATCATGATCACACATGAAGTTTTGCCTGTTGGAAATGGATTTCGTGCAGGTGGCGAACATTTCGTGCGTTGCCATTGCACGGTTCTTGCAGGAGTTCGCCTGGAGGCTAAAGGAGGGCGATGAGGACAATGTGGACACCGTCCAGCTCATGAGCTACAAGCTCCACCCTCTGTATGTATTATCTCGCACCAAGGAGAAGGATGTGAACTATGAACTGTGGTATTTGAACGGGCTGTCCTTCAGAACTTGGCCAAACGAGGTTGCTGTATGGTACACAAGGTCATAAGGATGTGTATGCGGGATTCCACTTATGCCACATAGTTTGTTTGGGGGTTTCTATATCAAATTTTAAGTAGGATCTGATCCCACTTACAGCACATCCCTCAATGGTACAGGTGTATAATTGATAGTGGTTTATCTGAAGAATTTGTTCATATCTTTACGTCTAGCATGCAGTGGATTGGAGGATTGGATTGGAGAGGTCTTGTATACTCTTGAGTCTTGAGAAGGGTTTCTCAATTCGTTTTGCTTTACATAACAGGAATTGTAGTTAACCCGAGCAAGTAATAATGCATTATTGTAAGTAATAATGCATTATACAGTCAAAAAAAGTAATAATGCATTATTGTATCTTCATTGCAGTTTGTTTCGCCCAACAATCCGTACGGACCATGGAAATTTCGAGTCTGTAAAAAGATCATGGGCTAGCTTCGAGCATCCGGCATCGAACTGTGAGAATCACCAGCAATGAAAATACATGATACACGGACGCACACAGTCCCTCGAATACATACATGGTTATTCTTCGGTTATGCTGTGAAGGCTAGGCTGCCAGGAAAAGGACGCCGAGTCCGCCGGCGAGGCAAGCCGACGCCGCCGCCGTCCCGGCGATTCCCGTTTCTCCATGACCACTTTCACACCCTTCCCTTTAACGCCAACCTCCCTGGCCACTTCCCCTTCACCGCCGTCGCCCACGCCCTGCTGAGGAGGCCTCTGCGGCGGCTTGGCTCTGGTCCCGCCAACCGCCCAGCCGAACCACCTCTTGCCGTCGCCCCTGTCATGGCCATCTGGCCTCGCCAGGTGCCTCCTCAGCGACACGCTGCCCCGCCCGCTTCCGGCGCCGTGGGAGGAGAAGGAGGAGGATGAAGAGGAGTACTTGAGCAGCCTCCGCACGGTGCTCTTGGGGACCACGTAGTACTTGTGGCCGAGGTGGAGCATGGCGTCCGGCGCCGCCACGGCGCCGACGGGCTCCCGGAACACGTCGGGCCGCGCCACGCAGAACCGCGGGTGCTGCGCCATCACCTCCGCCGCCAGCACCGGGCGGTCCAGCAGCTCCACGTGCCCGCCCGGGAACACCAGCTTCACGCACTGTCCCCGCCGCCTCGCGCTCCCGCCACAGAAGCAGCTCGCCATGACCGGCACTGGCTCGATCGATTGATCAGATCACTCCAGCAAGAAGCCGATGCTCTTATAGACGCATCGGTAGCTAGGTAGATGCTGAGCGTAGTTCTTAATTAATACTAGTACCTGGCTGTCCTAGGATTGCGTGTTGGTGGATGGTGCTAGGTGCCAAGATGCCATTGTTGTTGCCATATGCGCGCGCATTTTTGTTGTTCCTGGCAAGTTGGCATTGTATCTTGGACAGCGTCAAGGTTGTGCATAGTTAACGTTGGTTCCGAGGGGGTTTTGAGTTTAGTCTAGACAGACGGAAGACGGCATGTGACAGCATATGATTTCCTTGGCTCTCATTGGTGGTCATCCGGAGATGACAATATCTGCCCAAAAAATGCCGAGTAAACCAGTGCATGTCATTGGTGAGAAACTGGGAAAGCACCAGTCTATCTGCAAATCTGGTGATCCATCTCTGAACTTTTTTTGTTTTTTAGGCGTGATCCATCTCTGGACTTAACTACCGAAGGGTTCGTACCTCCTCCTATTTCACTAAAAGGATCGATTAAATCGATTGATTGGCTTCGGTGCATCCCCTCTGCAAAAGTTTACAGCTTTCGGTGCAAACCCAAGTCACTGGTGTAGATCAAAACATACCAATTCCGCACAAAAGAGTAGTACTCTCTCCACCTCAAAATAATTGTCATTGAGATGGATGTACTTCGTCTCATATTAATTGTCTCAAGTTTGGACAATTAATATGAGGAGGGAGTATATAGATGTATTCAAATCCAGATACATAATTTTAACCTATTTCAATAAAATTATTTTGAGACGAAGAGAGTACTATTAGACTGCACATATGTTCGCCTATATCCTCCACACAAGACTACGCATGAAAGGGTTCAATCCTCAGTGGTGTGATTGGGTAGCCAGATTCGTGCAAGGAGGAAATGTGGGGATCAGAGTGAATGATGACATTGGTCATTATTTCCAAATGTTAAAAGGTTTGCGACAGGGTGATCCATTATCGCCTATTCTTTTTAACCCAGTGGCGTATATGTTGGCACTCCTAATTGCATGGGAAAAGAGGATGGTCAAGTTGGAGGTTTGATTCCACACCTCGTTGAGGGGGGTTTCAATACTTCAATACGCTGATGATACTCATGATGTGGATAAGCTTGTTAATATGAAATTAATTCTGTCCATCTTGGGGTAAAAATTAATTTTCATAAAAGCGAGATCTTTTGTTTTAGAAAGGCCAATGACTTCCAGAATGAGTATAGAAATATTTTTGGGTGTGAGCTTGGTGCTCTGTCATTTAAATATCTTGGGATTCCAATTCATTACCATAAACTCCTAAATAAAGAATGGAAACTGGTGGAAGATCGGTTTTATCAGAAACTGAGTTCATGGATAGGAGAGTTACTCTCATATGGAGACCTCCTAGTTCTTATTAACTCGATTATTTCAAGTTTACCGATGTTTCTCCTCTTTTTTTTAAATACCTGTTGGTGTTAAAAAGAGATTAGATTACTACAGATCACGCTTTTTTGGCAATCTGACCAGGCTAAAAAGAAGTATAGATTGACCAAGTGAAATATTGTTTGTCACTCAAAGGACCAAGGTGGTCTGGGGATCGAATGCCTAGAAGTTAAGAATAAATATTTACTAAGCAAATGGCTTCTTAAATTATTAACTGGAGATGGCGTTTGCCATGAATTACTGTATAATAAGTATATTACACGTGAGCCGCTCACACAGGTGGAGGCTAAACCTACAGATCCACCTTTCTGGAAAGTAATAATGGGGCTCTAGAAGAACTTTTTTAATCATATTTCTTTCACACTTGGCAATGGGCAAAATTTTAGATTCTGGGAGGATCCATGGTTGGAGGAGACGCCTCTAGCGATCCAGTATCATGCGATTTTCAATATTGTGTGTGATAAAGACGTGCTAGTGGCAAATGTTCTTGGTCGGGAGCATTTAAATATTGAGTTTAGCCGCTCTTTGTACGGGGATAAATGGGTTGACTGGTTACATTTGGTTGCGAGACTGATGACAAT
The DNA here is from genome assembly GCA_028641055.1 of Alopecurus myosuroides. Classification (NCBI taxonomy): domain Eukaryota; kingdom Viridiplantae; phylum Streptophyta; class Magnoliopsida; order Poales; family Poaceae; genus Alopecurus; species Alopecurus myosuroides. Next base: position 26,836,443 of record CM054062.1, read on the forward strand.
CTCTTTGTCGGAGGAGTAAGATTATTTTTCATGGAAATTGACGAGCTTAGCGGTTTTCTCAGTTAAGTCATTGTACGAAGAACTTGTGAGTGGAAATACTAGATTTCTACATAAAATATCTATGAAAATTAAAAGTGTCACTAAAGATTAGGATCTTCATGTGGACGGACGCGCGGCATCCGTTTGTCCGCTCGATCCGCGCCGCTACAGAACCCAAAACGGCCCAGTGGACATGGACCCATCGCTACCTCGCCCCATCGCTACCTCGTCGCCAAATTCCGGAGAGATGTAGGGTGTGGTGGAGACAGCGGCGGAACACGCATCGATGGAGGGCGGAGAGAAGTTGCTGTGTGGCCCTTCTTCTCTCACGATCGCTCGCGCTGTGTGTGGTCACTCAGAAAATTCAGAGAACAGACAGGAGAGACAAGGGTTTTGCGCTGCGTACTAGTGCTGCAGCTTTTCTGTTTTCCCTTCCATTTATTCAGCTCGTGATCGATCGTGCTGGTCACACGACGCCCGCATCGGACGCGCCATCCCACGTCCAGGCGATCGAGTCTTACACAATGATCGGATCACTCCTAACAGAAAACTAACGGTATCCTAACTAAACACCTGACGAAACTGAACCTACAGGTGTTTGTCTGACGAAACTGTTCCTAACCTTATTCAGAAACTGTGAACGACTAGAATTAACCAACAAACTCCCCCTAATCTAGTCGTCCTTCACCTTGACGATCCCGATGCGTCGCCGCAGCTCCATGAACTGAGTGCGACCCAAGGCCTTCGTCATGATGTCAGAGAGCTGTTCCTCAGTGCGCACGAACTGCACGTTGATGTCGCCGCTGTCCACGCACTGACGAATGAAGTGATACCGTGTTTGGATGTGTTTGCTTCGGTCGTGGAAGACCGGATTCTTCATCAGCGCAATGGCTGATTTGTTGTCGACGCGCAGCTCCGGGGCGCCTCCACCTTGCCCGAGAAGTTCTTCGTGGAGACGCTTGAGCCACACTCCTTGGCATGCTCCACTTGTGGCCGCGACGTACTCCGCCTCGCACGAAGAGAGCACGACGATCCTCTGCTTGGCCGATTGCCAGGACACCGGGCATTTGCCGAAGAAGAAGAGCATACCACTGGTGCTCTTGCGATCGTCGACATCTCCGGCCATGTCCGCGTCTGTGTACCCGATCAGACGGGCAGGTTTCTCTTGGCGTGCGTAGCGGCACCCATAGTTCTTCGTCCCCGCAATGTAGCGGAGGAGATGCTTCACGACGGCCCAATGCTCACCGCTGGGAGCGTCCATGTATCTGCTCACATACCCCACCGGGAAGCAGATGTCAGGGCGAGTGTGAACAAGGTATCGCAGTCCCCCGACGATGCTCCGATACAGTGGCGTGTCCACGCCATTGCCTTTGTCGCCTTTCTTCAGCTTCAGGCGTGGCTCCATGGGTACTGCAGTCGAGTTGCAGTCACCCATGCCCATCTTCTCCAGCAGCTTCCCCGCGTACGCCGCTTGTCCGAGAAAGATTTCTCCTGGTCGCTGGATCACCTCGATGCCTAGATAGTAGCTCAGCAACCCAAGGTCGCTCATCCTGAATATAGACATCATGTCCTGCTTGAACTCACCGATCGCGGAGGTGGACGTGCCGGTGATGATGAGGTCGTCGACGTAGACGCCCAGCAGTAGACGTGCGCCGTTCTTCTCACGCGCATACACAGCGTGTTCCGACGGGCACTGCACGAACCCGAGCGCGGCGAGACTGCCGTCGAGTTTCGCGTTCCATGCTCGTGGCGCCTGGCGCAGGCCGTAGAGCGCCTTGCGCAGTCGCAGGACCTTCTCTTCTTCTCCAGCTTTGATGAAACCTGGAGGCTGCTCGACGTAGACCACCTCCTCGAGCTCCCCGTTAAGGAACGCGGACTTCACATCGAGGTGGTGCACTTCCCATGATTCCTGCGCGGCGAGAGCGAGCAGCAGACGAACGGAGTCCAGCCGTGCCACCGGCGCATAGACCTCCTCGAAGTCGATCCCCTCTCTCTGTACATAGCCTTTAGCTACGATCCGCGCCTTGTGCTTCACCACGTCCCCCTGCTCGTTGCGTTTGACCTTGTACACCCACTTCAGGCCAATGGGCTTGACGTTGCACGTCGGATCAACAAGCTCCCAGGTGGCGTTTTCCTCGATCGAAGCCATTTCCTCGATCATTGCCTTGCGCCAGCTCGCCTGTTGCATCGCTTCTGCGACGTTCACCGGCTCTTCTGCGGTGGTGAGCATCAGGCGCTCTGCGAGCCCGGGGACTCCTGCAGCTGGCCCGATCACCTCCTCCATGCGGCGATAGCGGTCTGGCTCGTCGGGGTCATCGTGGGCGTCGAAGAGCTCCGAATCAGGGGAGGACGGTGGCGTGGCGAACGCCACGCTCGCGGGTGGGCTCGCGCTTCCAGTTGGTGACGGTGACGGAGTCCGTGGCGATGCGCTCCCCGCCACGCGTGTGTGTGCGCGCGCCGTGCCTGCCGTGGCGGCAGCGTCTTCAGGCTCGTCGCCTGCCGTGGGCGCAAAAGCTTGCGTTTTCCCTGCCGCGGCAGCGCGCGCCGTGGAGCAGGTGCTTGGAACAGCCATGTACTCCACGGTGAATTCTCCTCCTTCTTGCGCGTGGCCTTCTTCCTCCTTGCTCCAATCCCAAGCAGCTGCCTCGTCGAACACAATGTCCCTTGACACGTGCACGCGGTGAGTGCTAGGATCGTAGACCCTGTAGGCCTTAGAGCCTACCTCATAGCCGATGAACACCATTGGTGTGCTGCGGTCGTCGAGCTTGCGGAGGAAGGGCCGCGCCGTCTTCACGTGGGCGATGCACCCGAACACGCGCAGGTGCTCGACCGCCGGTTTCCTCCCGTGCCATGCCTCGTAGGGGGTTTTGCCGTCGACGCTCCGAGTATACGCGCGATTGAGCACATACACGGCCGTGAGAACCGCCTCCCCCCAAAACCTTGCGGGCATGTTCTTGGCCTTGAGCATGCTCCTGGCCATGCCCACCACCGTCTGGTTCCTGCGCTCGACGACACCGTTCTGCTGAGGCGAATAGGGCGCAGTGAGGTGCGTCTTCACACCCGTGGCGGCGAAGTGAGCGGCGAGCGCGTTGGAGGTGAATTCTCCACCGCGGTCCGTCCGCAAGGTTCGCAGCGTGCGCCGTGCCTCCGTTTGCGCCTCAGCCTGGAAGCGTTTGAGCGCGGATGCAGTCTCGTCCTTCGTGCTCAGCAGGATCAGCCACATGAAGCGGCTGAAGTCGTCGACGAGGAGGAGGAAAAACTGGCGTCCTCCTGGCGTGGGCGGCGAGATCGCGCCGCAGAGATCGGCATGGACCAGTTCGAGCGGCTCCTCCGCTCTGAACTTGGCCACCTGGGGAAAAGGAGCGCGCCGCTGCTTGCCGGCTAGGCACGCCTCGCAGATCTCCCCGGTGGGCTCGATGGGGGGTAGCCCGCGCGACATCTTCTGCAGCGCCTCCGTGTGCAGGTGGCCGTACCTGGCGTGCCACCGCCATGAGTTCGTGTCGTGGCGCATCGCCAGGCACACGGGCCGTACCGGCTGCAGGGTGAGCTTGTAGAGGCGATTTGGGGACCGCCTCACCTTGATCAGCAGCTTGTCGCGCTCGTCGAGGATCGTGAGCACGCCGTGCCTGATGTGTATGTCGCAGTAGTGCTCGTCGAGCTGCCCGATGCTCACGACGCTACTATTCAATCGGGGAATGTAGTAGACGTCCGTGAACGCTCGCTGGGGTCCTCCGTTGATGCTGAACGCGATCGTGCCGCGCCCCTTTATCTGCACCACCGAGCCATCCCCGAACCGCACGGTCCCGGTCACCCCCTCGTTCAGATCCGCGAACGCGGCGCGGTCTCCAGTCATGTGGTTCGTCGCGCCGGTGTCGAGGTACCAGACGGACTCGACGGGGTCACTCTCACGTCCGGGAGTGACCTTGGCCTTCTCTTCGTTGAGGAAGACGAAGGCGCGCTCAGGGGCCGCGATCTTGGGTGGCGGCGATGACTGCGAGGGCGTCGCGTGCGAAGGCCGTGCAGGTGCAGGAGGTGCCGGGCGCGCTGGATCGGAATCCAGCTCGATCAGCTCCGTCAGATTGAGCGCAGGATCGACGTCCTCGTCAACCTTGGCGAGATGCGCCTCCTCCCGCTTCTTCTTCCTGCATTCATGCGCCCAGTGGCCTTTCTTACCACAGTACCTGCAGGTGTCGTCACGCCGGGAGCTGTTGGAGCCTTCTCCTCCCTGCCGTTTATCATCACGGCCCTTTCCGCGCTGCTTTCCTTGGCGCTGGTTGCCCCCGGTGCTGACGCCGCATGCGTCGTTCGGAGCGCGCTGTTGCTGCTGGCGAGCGCGCCACTCTTCCTCAGTCAGGAGCAGCTTGCCGCCTGCTTCCGTCTCTGGTTCTCCGCGTCCCTCCGATGCTGCAAGACGGCCGCTCACCTCCTCAATGGTCATGCCATCGAGATCCAGCTGCGTCTCTATGGAGCACGCCATCTGCGCGTATTGCCCAGGGACAACGCGCAGGAACTTCTGGACCGCCATCAGCTCCGTGGTGGCGTCCCCCAGCGAATGGAGTTCGCTGAGAATCCCGGCGAGCCGCATCGCGAAGTCCTCGAGCCCTTCCCCCTCCTTGAAGGAGAGATTCTCGAAATCTCGACGCAGCTTCTGCCGGCGCGCCTCGCGGACACGGTCCACGCCGACGCGCATAGTCTTGATGGCCTCCCACGCCGCCTTGGCGTTATCCTTCGCGGCGAGGACGGGCACCATCTCCGGAGGGACCGATCGCAGGATGGCGCCCAGGGCCAACCTCTCCTGCCGCTCGTCCTCCGCTCCGGGGTCGATCGCCTCCCAGAGGCACGCCCCCTGCAATTGTACGCGCATCAAGATTTCCCACTCGGTGTAATTCGTCCGAGTGAGCATCGGGAGATGCATGGATCCGCCGCCTCCGCCGCCCCCCCTCACCACTTCCCGCAGTACGATCTCGCGAGGGGCGCTGCTGTCTCCGCGCCGGGAGGTGCTGCGCCCGCGGCTCCGCTCACGCTTCTCTGGGGTGGGAGTCTTGGAATGCGACGGCGAGATGGACTTTCCCTTCTCCGACATGGCGACGAACCTCGATCAACGAGGCTCTGATACCACTTGTGGCCCTTCTTCTCTCACGATCGCTCGCGCTGTGTGTGGTCACTCAGAAAATTCAGAGAACAGACAGGAGAGACAAGGGTTTTGCGCTGCGTACTAGTGCTGCAGCTTTTCTGTTTTCCCTTCCATTTATTCAGCTCGTGATCGATCGTGCTGGTCACACGACGCCCGCATCGGACGCGCCATCCCACGTCCAGGCGATAGAGTCTTACACAATGATCGGATCACTCCTAACAGAAAACTAACGGTATCCTAACTAAACACCTGACGAAACTGAACCTACAGGTGTTTGTCTGACGAAACTGTTCCTAACCTTATTCAGAAACTGTAAACGACTAGAATTAACCAACATGCTGGACAAGAATCCGGAGAAGGAGGACAAGAAGGTAGGCCAAAACCTTGAGTGGTTCTCTGTTTCCCCTAAATCTTATGGTCGGATCTGTAGCTGGTCAGAGCTCCATGCTTGATTGTTTTGAGTTGGACCGGGGAGAGCTCTGCTGCTTGATTTTTCTGATGGGTCAACCTGCTGCCTAGTACCTGTAACAGAATTCGATAGTGCTGCCTAGTACCTGTAAGAGAGCTCGGTAGTGCTGCAAAGGAGAATCCTAAAGGCTTGCCAACTTTGGGACAAATTTACATATAATTTGGGTGAGATTATAACCGGCATATAATTTGTGTGTGGGTGATGTCATATTTGTTGCATACTTGTAGTTGCTAGTGATTTTACCTTGTAATCTGAGCGAGGAGAACTGTGTTAGCTGCATTTGGGGGCAGATTCAGTTAATGTAACAGGTAGTAAAAGTCTCAAACTGCAAATGAAAATTATGTTGTGAAAAGGATTCCGTGCTGGTGGCTCATTCTGAGAATGCTCGGGAGAATGCACAGTTTCCCCTATATTTGAGCATACATGACGTGATTACTGGGATTCGTTGCCGGCGGCTAGTGGTTTGGTGTTTCAGATTGCGTAGAACTAGGTAGACTGGTAGGACAGCTCGATCAACTAGTTTATAGCGTGTAGTTTGTTATGCATATATCGATTGTCCGGTAACTTATTCTTTTCAACTTGGGACATAAATGAGCCTCTCATTTTTAGCATATCTGAACTCCCATGGCATTTGCATATCTTCAATTAGGTGGTGTATGTCGGTACCAATCATAAAGAATAGCTTGGAACATAGCACCCATGCATTTGTTAGGACCATTTCATCTTATCCGGTGCATGTACATGGGGTTCTTTTCTTGCTTTCTCTAGGTCCAGTGTACAATTTTCTTAAACATTGCCATGTTAGGTTCCTGTCAGAACCATATATGAGATATGGAAAGAGAAGGGTGAAGGAAAACATAAGAGAGGGAATGCATGTCTGTTTTAAAATCTATGTCGTGCAGTCCTAATTGCACATGTTCTTCTACCATACTCCCCCTTAATCTGCCACATAACTTAATATACATCCAGATCTTGTTTAGTTGTCCTTAATTACTTAATTTGTTATTTTGGTGCGGACTAAAAAGCAAACAGAGAAAGAGGAAAAAATTCCACTTCTGGGACTAACCGCTGTCTGTCTCCATTCGCATCGCTAGTGATCGAATTATAGCTACAGGTTCTTCAACATCATACTATTATTCTCAATATAAAGTTAATTCTTACATTCTGGCTAGTGATCAAATTACTCTTTAGTTATTGTCTAGCTGCATGTTTACTACTAGCACAATTCTTGCATTATGGCTAATCTAGGTTGTTTACCTGACATAGATAACTCTTGTTTTGGATTTGGAGATAGTGAATTCTCACATGTTCTAGACCAAAGCTAAGAATAACGTCTTGTCACATGGTTCAAGTTTTAATGGAATAAGCAAGTTCAGCCTATCATCTTTACAACCATGCTTTAAGTTGTAAACATTGGAATGCTTACAAGGCTTTAAATGACTCGGGCTTCATCGAATTTAGGCACGGCTTGCAGATTGATTTTTTACTTGTTTTGGCATGATCAGGACATCACTACAATTTGCATGTTGAGGGAGGCTGAAGGTAAGTAGGTTTCGTGCGATGAAACAAAGGGTTTGCTTAGGGAAATATTGGATTCGGACCATCATCATGTAAACAAATCACACTGTAAGGAGGAGCTGCTTCAGAAAACCTGCCGTCGACATGGAGTGTTGCAAGAAACCCTGATGTGCGAACACTTGCTTCAGCTGAACCTTATACTTGTATTTGATCATGATTGTGCAAACAAGCTGATTCATTGCACCTGTATTTGATCATGCTTGTGCAAACAAGCTGATGCATTGCATAGCAGCTGATGTATTCATTACTCTTTTGCTTGTTTAAATAGGCTCTTCTTCTGTACTAAGTAATTGGTCTCTGTGAAAAAAAATCTATTCATTCTTGATTTGTTGTTCTTTACTTGATTTGTTTTTTAAAAGTAATACTTGATTGATCGTTCAGCATTGATCTATCTACATATCACCTAGTCAGCAAGCTAGACGTGAAAAAACTGAAAATGGCATGCATTGAGCTAGCTGCATATCACGTAGACAATGAATTGCATCAGATGCTTAGCAACAGCGGCTAGTCCGCTACGTCCGCTGGGCAAAACGGATAGCTCAATTAGCGGACGTGGAATCTGCTAATCATATCATTTATCATCAATGGACCAAGCGGATGGAGCGGACAGGCCGGCGGCCCATCCGGCTGCATCCTGAGTAGTACTCTCTCCACCTCAAAATAATAGTTGTCATTGAGATGGATGTACTTCCTCCGTCTCATATTAATTGTCTCAAAGTTGGACAATTTTTGTCCGACTTTGAGACGGACAATTTTTGTCCAACTTTGAGACAATTAATATGAGACAGGGGAGTATATAGATTTATTCAAATCCAGATACATAATTTTAGCCTATTTTAATAAAATTATTTTGAGACGAAGAGAGTACTATTAGACTGCACATATGTTCGCCTATATCCTCCACACAAGACTACGCATGAAAGGGTTTAATCCTCAGTGGTGCGATTGGGTAGCCAGATTCGTGCAAGGAGGAAATGTGGGGATCAGAGTGAATGATGATATTGGTCATTATTTCCAAACGTTAAAAGGTTTGCAACAGGGTGATCCGCTATCGCCTATTCTTTTTAACCTAATGACGTATTTGTTGGCACTCCTAATTGCACGGGAAAAGAGGATGATCAAGTTGGAGGTTTGATTCCACACCTCATTGAGGGGGAGGGGGGTTCAATACTTCAATACGCTGATGATACTCATGATGTGGAGAAGTCTGTTAATATGAAATTAATTCTGTCCATCTTGGGGTAAAAATTAATTTTCATAAAAGCGAGATCTTTTGTTTTAGAAAGGCCAATGACTTCCAGAATGAGTATAGAAATATTTTTGGGTGTTAGCTTGGTGCTCTGTCATTTAAATATCTTCGGATTCCAATTCATTATTGTAAACTCCTAAATAAAGAATGGAAACTGGTGGAAGATCGGTTTTATCAGAAACAAAGTTTATGGATAGGAGAGTTACTCGCATATGGAGATCGCCTAGTTCTTATTAACTCGATTATTTCAAGTTTACCGATGTTTCTCCTCTTTTTTTTTTTGAAATACCTGTTGGTGTTAAAAAGAGATTAGATTACTACAGATCACGCTTTTTTGGCAATCTGACCAGACTAAAAACAAGTATAGATTGACCAAGTGGAACATTGTTTGTCGCTCAAAGGACCAAGGTGGTCTGGGGATCGAAGACCTAGAAGTTAAGAATAAATGTTTACTAAGCAAATGACTTCTTAACTTATTAACTAAAGATGACGTTTGCCATGAATTACTGCATAATAAGTATATTACAGGTGAGCCGCTCACACAGGTGGAGGCTAAACCTACAGATCCACCTTTCTGGAAAGGAATAATGTGGCTCAAAAAGAAATTTTTTTATCGTATTTCTATCACACTTGGCAATGGGAAAAAAATTAGATTCTGGGAGGATCCATGGTTGGAGGGGACGCCTCTAGCGATCTAGTATCATGCGTTTTTCAATATTGTGCGTGATAAAAACGTGCTAGTGGCAAATGTTCTTGGTCAGTAGCATTTAGCCGCTCTTTGTACGGGGATAAATGGGTTGACTGGTTACATTTGGTTGCGAGACTGATGACAGTCTCTTTGTCGGAGGAGTAAGATTATTTTTCATAGAAATTGACGAGCTTAGGGGTTTTCTCAGTTAAGTCATTGTATGAGGAACTTGTGAATGGAAATACTAGATTTCTACATAAAATATCTATGATAATTAAAAGTGTCACTAAAGATTAAGATCTTCATGTGATTTCTTTACCGTAAGGAGCTGCTTACTGAGGATAATTTGGCTAAACGAATATGGGCAGGTTGTAAAAAATGTGTGTTTTGTGATTCCATGAGACAGTGGATCATTTGTTTGTTCATTATGAGTTTGCTAGAAAAATTTGGAGATTAGTCCGCTTTACTTTCAGCATCACGCCACCGACTAGTGTTAATAACATGTTTGGTACATGGTTGAATGGTGTAGATAAATCTACTAAAGACAGCATAACCATTGGTGTTTGTGCTTTCCTTTGGGCAATTTGGAATAGCCGAAATGATGTGGTCTTTAACAATTTGGTGGTGGGATATTTTTTGCAGGTGGTTCATCAGGCTACACACTAGATCCATGTGTGGTCTTACCTGCTGCCAGAAGACCAGTGTGGACGTTTGAATGCCGGATATTCTCCGTTGATGACGTTTGTTCGGGTTATCTTCAGCCGGGTGGGTGGTTGCATAATAGACGGTTGCAATGGGTTACAGTCTAATGATATTACTTTTTAGGTGCCTGATCTTTCTAGCCACTTTGGCATAGCGTTGAGTTGTAATGTGATTACTATGGTACTAGAACTCGAATTTTATTGATATAAAAGTTGTGTGCATCGCTCTGATGCAGAGGTTGGGTTTACCATTTCAAAAAAAAAATCATCCACACAAAGCAGTATTGGTAGCCCAATCTTGACCCATGAACTTCAAATTATGATAACCAGTGGTTGTCTTATCCAAGGAATGAGGTGTAAAGTCTACACACTCTACTCTTCGTGGTTATTTGCTCTTTGAGTGAGTAAGACCCACTTATTATGGAGATTCTAGACAGTTTAGACATTAAACTAAGATTAAACCTAAAAGAAATCGATTTTAACACGTTTCTTTGGGCAGCTGGCTTTCACGGAAGCCGCACTACCCCAGCTTCTTGCAGCAACCCACAAGCCGAATGAACTTTTTTTTGCCTTTCCCACAAGTTGACCGCTATTTACAAGACATTGCCTTGTTCATGCGCAAATTGTTATGTGAAAGAAAGGAAACAAAAGCAGAGCAACACATCCTAGGTCCCGATAGGATTCACAACAACCGCCGCCCACCTCAACCCGGCTACTGCCTACCTCAACCAGCCACTCCTGAGGACTCCGCCACGGCCACACCGTACCTCGCCGCCTCGCGGAACCCCGCAGCACCTGAGCCCCACTCAATGACGGGAGGATAGGCCACACTCGGGTCGCCTCTCCACGGACTCTCTGCCTCCGTCTGAGGCCGCAGCCATCCTCAACCCCTACCTCCTCAAGCTCCAGCCTTGTCGGCTCCGATCGCGGAGATCTATAGCTTGTCGGTGGGGATCCATCTGATGACTAGTGCCTTCTCCCACCTCCGGCTTACTGCTAATGTGGTTGATTCTATCGCCAACCACCTACCATCTAGAATACCTACAACTCCTCTCTAACACACCTCAAATTCTGGAATTTTTTCTTTCCCAAATATTGGAATAATTTGCTTTCTCAAATTTATGGCAAAACACAATAAGAAACAAGTCAATAGTAGGTAGTAAGAACACAAATTCATCTAAGGTCCATTATAAACTTTTCATCATCCACCTGAGAAAATAAGTTGGAATAGTGGAAGCCGAAACGAACCGGAGCGTAGTTTCTCACAGGTTTATTTTTTTCATACTGTTTATTTGGGCAGTTCAAGCAAGAGTGTCTTATTCACAAGTGATGACGTGAATCACACACTTGTTGGGGAGCTCCAAATGAAAGATATGATGTAGCGCATTAGAAAATTTATCTCAGTTAGAAATCAAGGTTATCAATCCCGTAAGTCTTCAAAGACAATCAGTGAGGCGTTAGAAAACCACTTGTGTGTCGACGGGCATGGACCTGCATAGAAGACACAAACTCTCTTTCATCCCCAACTTTCCAGGAAGGTTGTCAAGCTTCCCGTATTGTTGTTAAACGTATGACGTATTTGGAAGAAATAAAAGTAGACTGGAATAGAGCGCAAGTGATGATTGAAAGCAAGTAGTCGAGGTTGTAATAAGTGTTAAAGAATGGACTGGGGATCATTGTTTCACTAGTGGTGTACCTCCATAAAACAATAAACATATTGGATGAACAATCTACAACTGGGCAATTGAAAAACATGAGGGCATAACAATACTATAATGACAAGAGAATGTTCATTGCACTATTCATGTAGGCATGATGTCTACTAAGAACTTCTATTCTCGTACACTATGTTGGGCCTCCAAGTGCAGAGATTTGTAGGACAGAGAAAAAAATTTCTTAAGTGAGTGACCAAAGTTTTATCGAACTTAGGGAGGTGTAAGTTGAATGTATCCCTCTCAAGAAACCATGTAATTAAGATACAAAAATTCTCCTATGTCCCCAACAAAACTAATACAATTGTCAGTTGGTGCACTAGTTCTGCGAAGAGATGATAAAATTCTGGTAATATGGGTGATAAAACAAGGTTTACTAATTCTTAAATAAAAATGATTGCAACGAAACAAGTAGAAAAATTGAAAGTAAACGTTTTTTCAATGGTAGAAAAAAAGTTCTAGGGATCGTACTTCCACTAGTGGTAAATCTCAACAATATTAATATAATTAAACACACGATGAGTCCTCCAAAAGCATGCATGGTAAATGTTAATCGGAGATTGCTCTACTATGGACCAAAACAAGATAGAATTGCGTAAGAATACAAAAGCACCTTAAAGTTCGTATTCCACATGTATGGAGACCCCACGCTATCACTTTGAGCATCCAAACATAGTACTAACAAACACCATAAATACCTCAAGAATAGTGTCGTTCTAATACAAACACGGTCCCACACCGTAACCTTGATATCATGAAAGACCATACTAGACACAAGCATCAAGAAGCTTCATAATTTCCTTATTCAATCCAACAAAGAAGAACAAACTCAAGATATGTATCCCTCTAATCTATTATCTAGTAGACTCAGACATGAAACCCGCACTGTCACCTTGGAACCGTGGGACAAAGGTGACTCCGTAAATTATACTAGATAAAATCAACCGAGCAACATCATATCCATTACATAAACAAGGGGAACATCATATGGATTCAACTAGATTAATAATGCTCATGATCACATCAAGATCACACCATGGGGAGAGAGATATAACCACATAGTTACTAGCACGAGCCCTCGGCCCCACGGAGGGACTACTCCCGCATCATCACGGGAGGCAGCAACATCGATGGAGATGGCTCCGGGGGGACTTCCTCGTCTCAGCAGGGTGCCAAAACAAGAACTTCCGTTCCCCAAATTAGGCTTTTGGATGGCGGTGGAGCTCAGACACGTTTCTGGAAAATCCTCCAGGGGTTCTCCCTTTTAGGTCAAGGGGGTATTTATGGGTGAAGAGGCAACCCGAGGCGGTGCCTGGAGCAATAGTCGATGAGGAGGCGCGGGTCAGAGCCCACCCCCGCGATGGCATCACCTGGTGGTTGTGGGGCTCCCCTCCGCCTCTCATTTGGACTCCATCTTTGTGTCGGTGAAAAACTGTCCCTCCAAAATGTCCATCTCATTCCGAGAATATTGCATGTACAACTTTTCTGAAAACAGAAGCACGCAGAAAATAGAAACCGTCCCTAGGCATCTGAAAATAGAAACCGTCACTAGGCATCTTATTAATAGGTTAGTCTGCGAAAATTACCTAAACTGACATAAAAATATTGTAGAAACATGTAGCAATTATACAAAACAAACATGGAGCAATCAAAAATTATAGATACGTTTTGGACGCATCGATGAATTACGTTAAACATAAATAGACTGTTATGAATCATGCATCTATAACTAATACTCCACCTTCGTACTGCTATCATGCATTCATCTCGTTGGTATTAAGTTGCATAAGCAACATATAATTTCATTTAGCATCATACATAATGTAAGCAATATTTATAATCACTAAATAGAAGTAAATACCATTGGTTTCCCCTTAGTGGCAACATCACATCCTCGCCCTTAGAAGTTTTTGTCACTCATGCCCAGGATCGAAGGAGGAATGTGATACCTTCGATCCAGATTACCGAATTGTAATATGTGTATTTTCCCTAGTGACCCTAGGTTTTATCGAACCGGGAAGTAGGAGCTTGATAAGGACAATCTTTGAGCCTAAGCAAGCTTTTATTAATTCTCGTTTATTGAACCAATTTTGTTCTGCAAAATGAGTTTTGTTTCAATGGATTAAATTGGGATAGGGCTTAAGCTTTCACCTGCATCTGTGCATTAGTAATCATGGGTGTCAGGTTTCGTGTTCGAGCGAACACAGTACCCACAGAGAAAGAGGTTTGAACATAGGAGGTTGAAACACACAAACACTCGTGAGACCTCTAGAGCCTTTGGTGGTGAGACACACAACAAGCAAGCACGGAAGAGGGGGAGACACGACGGTTTACCCTACTCCTGCTTGTCTGATGGATTTCATGGCCTCAAGGGGTTTCTTTCGTACAATTGTGTGATTATTTTAGCTAGGTTGGAACCCTTGGCTACAGTTGTAGCCTCTCTCCTTGTATAGTATCCTTGATCCTCTTCCCCAATTCATTAGAGGTAAGGAATACCACATGGTGACAAACGAGGGTACAGGCGCATGGACCTAGGCTACTAGTGGATGCAGTCCACCATGGATTAAAGCTTCGGTCCCTGGCAAGCATGGGACCTCTTCAATGAAATCAGGGATGACGCACGGGGAGGAGCGCTTTACCACCATGGTCTTGTAGCACCAAAGAGAAAGGTCTCGTGCGGCGCTTTAGCACCACAGTTGGACGGTGCCCCTTTAATCACCAAACAGGCAAGCTTTGGCGTCTGCGCCCTGTAGCGCTTGTCGGCCATCATCGTGTATGAAGGCGTGCATCACTCTGCTGCAGAGGCAGATGCATGTTACCCTCTGACGAGGTCACGGGTGCTACAGTTAACTGTCTTCTCGCGAGGACGCTCGTGCAGGACTTAGCCTTCGTTTCTCTTCCCTCCTGGTGGGGGAAGTCCTTAAGAGGGTTGGTTCCTCGCGAGGGTTCTTGGTTGTACATAACTAGTATTGGCTTGTAGCATTTACTTGTGCTTTTGGTCCCTTTGACTGGGCCGTGGTAGACGGGTTGTGGTACCCCGGTATCCACTAGACCTACAGTATCCCCTCGGGCATGTGTCGTGCACGTGTCCGTCAGAGACGAATCAACGCGGTCCAAAAAAAGCAACTACCAGTTCCAGGTAGGACACATGGCGCGACAGTTCATAGAGGTTGCACCCCCACAATCACCACAACGCCTCAGTTACACCCCAGGCGTGATTACTGCACCATCTCCATAAAGTCTGAGGTGTGAGCCATTCCATCTAGCATGTTGTGTCTCATCGATTAGCAATGGGGTCAAGGGCTTATCCCCTAGTTTTATTCCGCAGGATAATAACTGCATCCGTCTCCTCGAATTCTGGTAATCAGGCGGTGGAGAGGAAAAAACCTTCCTAAGTAATTATAGCGGAGTGAGGGCGTTGGCATTCATCCCCAAACCACCTTGACCATCTTCTCTGACTCCTTCTGTTTTTTCTATACTCCTCCAGGCCGAGCGCTCCGATGGCGAGAGATGGGGTCACACTCGCTCTTCCATAGCCGCAACGGAAGCCATCACCAGGGTCCGGATTGGATCCTCCGCGACTGCTGACGAGGATGAGCCCAGCAATCATGGAGGGACCGCCCCTCGTGGTTGTCGAGGTCGTGGTGTGCGTGGAAGAGGAGGACGTCGGAGAGCGCCCGTGCCTTCCTTCCCCTCAGGTGGCACCCCATACGGTGGTGGCGGTGCACGAGTTCCTCATAGGCCTAAACGTCCATCCTTACAGTTGGCTCCGGCTCCCGGATGCCTTCGCGGGGAACCTACAGGACAACATGCCGGTGGGTCAGTAGCTTAGGGTGGACAACTACCTCAACGGCCACTCCTGGGTGGTGGTGGAGTACCCGACACAGGGTGCATGCTCCTAAAGCAGGGTAGAATTCTTTCTTCTGCTTCCGCGGCCTGACGCGGAGGCACTACCTCCAGTTCAGGTCTGACGGGGATGCTACACTCTTCGTGAAGATCCATGGGATGTTTGGTAGCCCCACGGAGTGCTGCGTGGAGAGCGATAGCAATAACGGATTCTATTCCGCCAATGAGGACGACGAAAACGATGAGGGGAGATCTCTAGGCATCAAGAGCGAGAGTGAAGAGTCCAGCTCATGGTAGGCTATGTCCGGGCCTGAGGCGATCTTGGAGATGATTTTTGCCTCCACCTCGTGGGATGTTGCCCCTGTTTGCGAAAAGAGAGAATGTCCTTCTTTGCTTTGTTCATGCTTTTGTCTTCCCATACTCATATTAAAACATGTACTAAGAGATCCTCGTCGCAATTTTATGAATTTTAGTAATAGAATATCTTGTTGTTTCAATGCCTCGTGAGGGCTTTCGTTTTCCTTTTTCTCCCCTGTGTTTTGATTTCTCTACGTCGTCGGGACCTAGCTCTCGAGCACAATATTGTCACACCCCAGTTTTTGGACTCTTGGACTATGCTCAAGAAGACAAAAATTAGGGCCAACAAATTTTTTTTAACAACATGATTGTTTGAACTAACATATGCTTGTGTGCTAAAACATATTTGCAACTCAAGTTTTGCTTCTGAATATAAAACCAATACCTTATGTTTCTGAGAAATATTCCTATTTTGTTTTCCCCTGATGTTTTCATAATGTTACTTAAAGAGATTTTTTATTCCAAGACTTGGATCGTTATGGTTTGCAACCCAACACAAACTTTTAACCTTGTTGGATCAAATAAAACAAGTTCCAAAATGATCTATGAAAGTTTTCTTTAAAAATTTCCTATAGAAAACAATTCCTGAAAAATAATCCAAATACCTGTTTTCTACCATTGTTTTCACCAAGCTTTAAATTGTTATTTTATGATTTCTTGACTTCTAACTAAACCTTGAAATGCATACTACAAAGCTATAAGCTCACTTTTATTTTTGGAGAAATAAAAACTATCTTTTGCTTGTTGTGTTTGTGGTATAAAATTAAGGCAGAAAATGACATTTTTGAGAAACAGATAAAAACAGGAAGTATACCTTTTCCTCCAATGTTTTCATGGCCCTAACTTATTTCAATTTTGTTTTCAAAAGTTGTTTATGAAAGTATATAACATGGTTAACAAATCCATACCTTGAAAACAAATTTTGAGAATCATTTAAGCACTGAAAACAAACCCAACTTTTTCAACTTTCTGTCTGTTTTCAACACTTACAAAATTTCTAAGTCCTTAGACTGAATTTTCTGAATTTTTGCAGTAAACAGTAGCAGATACACTTTTGCACCTTTTATTTCTTGTTGATCCCTTGATCTTTTGGAAGTGTAACCAAGCCTAGTGTGTTCACCAGCATTCCTACTCGACCAATAATGCCTTGGGTTCCTTCTAGAAGCCCTAGGCCTGAACTTATTAGAGAGAGAAGAGGTGTCAATGTGGCAGAAGTGGAGCCCATGCCATTGACCATTTTTGGTTGCAACTTGCACCCTTGTCCTGGATAGAACCTGCACACACATGCTAGATGATTAGGGCAAGCCAGTGCACGGAGTAGAAATGACCAGAAACCCTAGGGTTTGCTCTATGCCATTGTTGGCATCCAACCGAGCTCCCCATTTTTCCCTTGAGGTTCAGACCTTTGCTATAAGTACCAGGGCCATGCCCTTGAGCTCCTTGCACCTCTCACTTTCCCTCCTAGCCTCCCTGGTCGTTTCCTACCCGAGCCCTTGCCTCTAGAGCCTTTTGAGCTCGAGCTAGCCACCGGAGAGCACCACGGCCTCGGCCAAAGTTCTGCCCGAGCCCCACTTTTCCAACCCCTCCCACTACCCTAGCTCGAACCCCCACACCTCCCTGAAACCCCCAGACACCTCCCCATCCCCTCTAGTCCCCGGAGGCGCCGCCGCCATCCACGGACGCCGCCGCGGACGCCGGCCGCGTTCCGCCGCGTGCGGTCACCCCGGCCGCCACCGTCACCACCCCTGGAAGCCACACCACCCAACAGCCACCCCCGAGCGCCCACAGCCCATCCCGAGCCCCACGGTGAGCGCTACGGCCATCTCCTTTTTCCTTCTGTTCGGGTTCAGAGAGAGAGGATCGGGGGGAGGAAGAAACACCGGCGCCGTTCGATCTGTGATCGACGGCCGCAGTTAAACGCATGTTTTTCTCGCGCCCTGCCGCGCGTGCGCAAGCGCAACGGGCCGCCCCGTGCCTAGTTGGGCCGCGGCCGCAGGATCCAGCCTGTGTGCTGTGAGTGTTTTATTCTTTTAATTTTTAAACAGAAACTTGTACCATCACTTTGGGCTTGTGAAAAATAGTAAAACTGCAAATTAAAATCTGAAAAAATTCAAGGACCTTGAGATATGAAATATAAACCACTCAAAATTTGCAGATCCACTTTTGGGACGTTTATTTTGAACACTATGAATGTTTTCCCTCAGACTGTCAGTGAGAATGTTTTAGCTATACTTTTAAAATATGTGACTAAATGAGACAAACTCAACTGATCTGGATAGGTATTGAAAATATCTATCCAATGCACCTAACCTCACATCAAGGTGAGTTATGATATGAAAATGCCATCCAGATTACTAAAGGACCAGTAGCCTTTTCTTTGAATTTTTTAAGGAATTTAAAAAAAAAATTGGAGAAAATCCAATTGGATGGGTTTGGTATTGACTAGATCTATCTTATCCTAGCTTAGATTAATTTTTGAAGCTCTAGATAATTTTTGGTGGACAGATCTAGAAAACAGCACTTTTCTGTTTCTGTTGTTAATAATGTTCTTGTTTGAAATGATTGATGTGGATGATTGGATCTTGCTTCCTAGCTTGTATAAAGTTTTTAGGACTTGTTATGAAGTTGTTTCCTTACAGTACCTCTACCTTAGAAAGTGTGTGCATGTTTGGAAACTGAAATACAAATGAAATAGCATTGGTTCCTTCTAGTTTTACTAATTGGAATTTTTGTGATGCCTAGATCTTTGGGTGAATGCTTTGCTAATTTTTGTGCTATGATTTCTATGGATCCAGTACCATTTTGGTACTGTTATTTTGAAGTTACTACCTCTGTTATCTTGCATGTCTTTTTATAGTGAGGCATATGTAGGTTTTGTTATTATTATGCACTAGTGTTGTTTTCACTAGAATGGATGGCTTTGTAATATTTTATTTTGTTATCCTAATTTTTGTCATGAGTAACCAGAAGCTTAGTACCTCTTTTTCCTTGGTATTAGTGGGCCCATAACCCCCTGATCCCATTTCACCTTGGTTGTGGATGAAAATCCCCAACCCTGCACATGTGAGAAATTATCATGTGTTAAATTGTGATTGATTTCTATTTTCCACCATGGAAAATATAATTGTTTGTTTTCACTTATGCAAGTGAGAAGTTTATTTCTTATCATAGGATACTAGTATGTTAGATGTGATCCATTTTGTTAGCATAATATTCCTTAGGAGTATCATGTTAAGAAATGATTCACTTTTGGGTGCTAAATTAAATTATTTGCAAATGAACTAAATTCCTTGTGATTGATAGATTGTTTGTGAATGATTTTAAATTGAGTGTTTGGATTTTTGAAAAGGTTTAGATGACTTTTCTTTAAGTGCATAGCTACTGGTTGTGTGAGTTATACATTGTTTGACTGCTAGTAATGATTAGAGAAAACATAAATTGCTAGGATTAATTTGTGCATGCTTAATAGTTGAGTCATGGAATTATTTTGATGTTCTTGCTTCCTAGCATGAGTAGGATTTGTGTACTGTTATGAGGTACACTTATATTTATGACTTTCTTGTTTAGGTTTAAGCATCATGATAGCATTGTTTGCTTCTATAGTGTTGAACTAGTGTCACCACTAGAAAATGGTGATTTTTGCTATAGTATTGTCATCTTTTATTTTATGAGTGTATGAGTTTATTATAGCATGTTTAGGATGTTATTACTTCTGTTATGATACCATGAATTATTTAGTTGCATGTGCTATAGTTGTGGAACATAATTAATTCTTGTAGCATGCTTGTGTAGATTTTCCATATTAGTATGCTGTTAGTGCAACCCTGTTTATTGCTTGTTTAATAGGAGTATTATCTTGAGTGAAGATGGTGTTTTAGATCATTTTTATGACTTGATTCTTAGGTTATTAGCTACTGGTTGTTTGTTAAATTTTCATGATTGATGGATTCCAAAACTTCAAGTAAACATTAAGGTAGCAAATAAATAGCCTATTCATCTTTGGTGTGTTTGCCTGCTGTTGGAGAATTGTCTGAATGTGTACCTTAGCATGAGTGTCATACTTGTGTTGTTTGTTGTGCTAGTGTTGTTGTTGTGCTTAATAGTATCTTATGAGACTAAGACATCCAACTAAAATCATAAACCCATCTAAGTGATAGTTGCTTGTGGTGAGTAATACCCACTGCCTTGGGTATTGATCTGTCTGTTTGCCTTTATCATAGTAACCTATCCTTTTGCACCCGCAAGCTATATTTTTAGCTTCTTATATAACTGGTTATGAGATTGGTACACCACTCCATTTTGTTTGATATGTAAGATGTGGGATATGGTTTCCTGAACCATATGTTTGTCTGATGATAGTTTTGTGCCCTGAGAGCCATGTGAGGCAGTTTTCTCGATAACGTTTGTGAGTTGGCGCCATTATACTTTTGCTTGTTGTATGTGCTGTTTAGCTTGGTTGTGTGTCTTTTAGACCTGAGTGTGTGTCTTGTTTTCTTTCACGACGCTAGAAAACGAAGAAGAAGAAGAAGCAGTTGTGAAGCTGTGCGTCAAGTTCAAGCTACTTCAAGGCCAGGGACATTAAGAGACTTGAGGCAAGCCATCCTGATGCTTGCTGATATTACACTTATCATTATCTATCATGCATGTTTTACTTCTGAAAAGTTTTACAAAACCTTGATTTCCAAAAAAAAACTATTTTTGAAGTGAGTATCACTACTATTATATATATACTATGCCAGTAGTTGATACTTGGTGTTACCAAGCCCATAAGCCACCATATGGTATCTATTACCATCAGATATATTAGTCCCTATGTGGACACCTTAAAATTGTGTTTTTGCAAAACAAAGGCTTTATGGAGAAACCCGGAGAAAAGGCGGATCCTTATTCTCCGGAGAAATGAGGAAGTGGTCAGTTTTGGGAAAAATGGTGTTTTACAAAAATGACACATAACCTAGTCTTCGCCGGACAACCTTTACCGTACTACCACCCTACCCCAACATGGGCACGGGGCTTAACTGGAAGTTTGTCCTTGTTAGTGTGTGTTCTATTCAACGCTATAAGGGACGGAATCCCTCGAACCGAATGTCCTCAAAACTCCCAATGTTGAGACATATAAAGCGTGGGATTCAGTTTCCCTCCGGACGCATTCGTTGAGGCTCCCGTCTAGGCAGGGTGGGACTTGATTGCCGGGGAGAATGAACTCAACTGAGAGATAGACGCATTCTAGCTTGAACATAGTGGAAGGTTATGATCAGTGATCTGATATTTCACATACTGTTGTTATAGTCCGTGATTGTTCACGGCAGGTGTACTGAATCTGGTGGATGTGTACACCTCTGCAGAGTACAACTTTTTCGAAGAAGCCGCGTCCTCGGATATGGACGGTTGAATGGCCATGTAGCTAGCATTGTGTCAATGTTTTCAAAAGGATGTTTTCAAAAGGAGTGTTGAACCCGGGAAGTTCGGAAAGGAAAGAAATCTTGTACCGTGGAGGTACCGATGATGAAAAGCCAGAAGTTGTTTTACAAGAAGTTTTGCAGAGAAAACCTTTCTTCTCCAAGCAAACATCTGGAAATTGATTCCAAGAAGGTTTCCAAAGAGAAAACTTTGTTTTAACAAGGTTTTCACAAAAACCTCTTGTACATGCGATATCGACAAGAGAAACAAAGCTATACTATTTTCTTCTGAAGTATCTTCTTCAGCAAAGATACAGATTAACCTGACCACAACTATGGTGTCATCCTATATGAACACCATTGATAGTGAACCCTATTTATAGCCTACCGATTACACCATATAAGCATTCTTGCATCTTTGATAAGTTACATGATGGATGTCTTGCTGGGTACATTCAAATGTACTCATTATGGTTTCGCCCCTGGTATCTACTTGCCAGACTTCGAGAAGGAGTCTCAGAAGAAGATCAACGAAGAAGAGTACGGAGCTGATGGCTTGCGAACTAGGATCGTCTCCGGGTCAGCAGCCTGTAGGTGAAGGCGTGACTTGGGTTTTACCACGTTATGTGTGCGTTTAGTTTTTCCGCTTTGTGTGTGTTGTGTGTTGTCCTGCGTGACAACCGTGTAGCCTGGGTCATGTGACCATGTGTCCTTGTAAGTGTTGTGTAATCGTGTAATGGATATTGTATCTGTGTACCAGCTTGATATGTTGTTCACGACTGAATTCCTGGGATCGTGAATGTATGCATATCAGGGGTGTCCTTGAACAGTGTTTCGAAGGGCAGGCCCTACAAATATCATCATCGCTGCTATGTTAGGCGTGTGCCGAAACAAAGCCAGAGGGTGATAGTCCCCACTAGGCGGCAAGGGCTCTCGAGGGCCCCCCTTTGACGCTCAAGTAAACCAACAGATTTTTAGAAGGAAAGCTCGCGGAATTAGAGAGGAGGACGTATGAAACGCGTAGTCATACTTAGCTTTTTTTCAAGACCGTGAAAGTACAAAGATGTCGATTAGAGGGGGTGAATAGGCGTTTTAAAATAATTATGGTTTAGGCTTGAATAAATGCGGAATAAAACTAGCGTTTAATTTATCAAGCACAAAACCTAAACAAGTTAGGTTTACCTATGTGCACGAACAACTTATGCTAAGCAAGATATACAACTATGTGATAGCAAGACATATGACTTCAAGCACGATGACTATCACAAAGGTAAATGTATAAGTAACGATCTCGAGTATAGAAATAACCGAAGCACAAGGAGGCACGATGTTATTCTCGAAGTTCCTTTCCAAGGGAATTACGTCTTTGTTGGAGGGGTGTGGAGCCGCCAAGGTAATCCATTGCATAGTTGTGCTCACCCTATTCTCCTTGAACTTCTCCGGTGAGGGAGATGCTCGATTCAACCATGAGGTCGTCTTGAAGGCGGTGACCAAACCTTACACGAGGTTGAGGCTATATCCACAACTCAATTGGAGGCTCTCAACAAAACTTCTTTCAACAAGGTGGAAGCTCCAAGCACTAACCGTCTAGGGTGCTCAATGCGCCCAAGAGGAAAATATCTCCAGTGAACAAGCACCTAAGAGTAACAAGCTCATGAACTTATCTTCCATGAATCCGTGGGAAACTCAAACCTATGCACCTAATGCAATGACAAGAACACACAAAGTGGTCAAGTCCTTCTCTCCCGAATCCCACTAAAGCAACTAATGCTATGGAGGGAGGAAGGAGAAAGAATAAGGAAAACAACTAATGAATCCCAAGATCTAGATATAATAGGTTCCCCGCACAAAGAGGAGGGATTGATTGGTGGAGTTGTAGATCCAGATCTCCTCTCTATTTTCCTCAAGTGGAAGTGATACGTTGCAAACGTATATACTTTTCCAAGCACTTTTCTTTTTGTTTTCCCTCACAATTGCATGATTTGGGTCAAACTAACAAGGACTAACATTGTTTTGGGCAGAATTACCCTTGGTTTTTAGTTTTGTGCAAAAATTCAATTTTCTCAGAAAATTCCAGCAAAATTAAAAAAATTATTTTCCCCCGGAAGACTCCCGGAGCTCGAAGGACAGCTGGAGCGGGCCACTTGGCTCCCGAGGGGGTGCTAGCCGCAGCCCCCCTTTGGCCGCGCATGGGGGGTTGGGACCACCCCTAGGTTCCCCTTTGGCATAAAAACTCCATTGTCCCTAAAACTAAGAATCCCGGAGGATTATCCCAAAAATGATCCGCAGCTCCGTTGACACCCGAAACCCTAGTTCGGAATACAGAAGTTCCCATTCTGGCACCCTGCCGGGATGGGGATTGGAGGAAGATCGTCGCCATCTTCATCACCATCGCCTCTCCATCAATCCTCCATGATCCCCCCTTTGATGTGTGAATAATTCCCTGATATAGGCAGAGGGAATGGTAGGGATTGGATGAGATTAGTAATGTAATAGATCACGATATTGTTAGGTCTTAGTGCCTAGTATCCACTATTGTTGTTTATTGTCTTTGTTGCAACTTGGAGTGCGTAATGCTTGTCAATTAGGGCCCGAGTGCCATGATTTCAGATCTGAACTTGTTATGTTTTCATGAGTATAATTGTTGTTTTGGATCATATATACTAGTTGTATACACTTATTATAGTCCGGAACCCGAGATCCCAAGGTGACATGGTTGGGATATCGGAGGGGATGGACTCTAGTTCGAGGATTACATGTTTCCATCGTATGTTAATGCTAAGCTCCGGTGCTTGGTAGAACAAGTATCTTAATTACCATTAGTTTATTTTTGTCCCCGCGGCAACGGGATGGCAGGACAAAATACGTCGTGCAAGTTCTTATTGCAAGCACGTAAAACAATTTTAGGGAAACATGCTTATGATAGTTTGTGACTTGGATACTCTCTTATATATTTGTGATGTTGTTTGTGACCTCTATTACAAGGTTAATCTCATTCATGCAACACTCGTACATCCATCCCCATATCTATGGTGTTTTTAGCACTATTATTAATTCGTTTACATTCGTTGTTACTATTGCTACTACTTTTTACTACTACGAATACTACTGAACTACTATTGCCATTATATCATTGTTACTACTAATAAATTATGTGAAGAAAGATACTTTTCAGGTGCAACTAAATTGACAACTCGGTTGTTAAGGCATATAAATATTCTTCGGCTCCCCTTGTGTAGAATCAATAAATTGGGCTATATTTACCCTCGAAGACTGTTGCGATTCCCTACACTTGTGGGTCATCAAGACTATATTCTGGCACTGTTGCACTAGAGCATAACTTATTTGTAAGCTCACTTGGGAATTATATTGTTTGCTACAATTTATTATCCATCACGAGAAAGACTATTGATCCTAAGTTTCCAATATTACCTTCCACCACAAGAAAAGGTACAACTCTGAACACCGTTGTTGCTCTTGATTCACCTTCCGTTTTAAGTAAGCTTGTTACCCCCATCGCATGCTTCTCGTGTTATTACTGCTGAGTCTGATACTATGTCTAATGAATTTGATGATTCTTCTATTTTGCTTGATACCTCTAGTTCTCTAGCCTCCTTCTTAGACACAGAAATTGCGAGAGCTAGAGAAATTGAACAAGCTGAAATTTTTGATAAACTGTTATCTACTCCTAAAAAATCGCCTAAGAGACCTGATCTTGATAATGATAGGATTGATTATTTAGAGGAAACTTATACACTTGATGATGACATCTTTAAACAATATATAATTTATGAAATTGCTCCTGATCCTGAGACTTTTAAGAAGCTGCTTGAGGAACATTCCATGAAAAATAAATTTACTCCTGATCTTGATAATGATAGGAGTGATTATTTAGAGGAAACTTATACACTTGATGATGACTTCTTTAAAGAATATATGAGTTATTAAACTACTCCTGATTCTGAGATTTTTAAAAAGCTGCTTGAGAACCATTCCACTAAAAACAAATTTACTCGTGATCCTAAATTTGCTAAATCTCCGGTGGACATTAAAGACGAGAACTTTGATTTCTCTATTGATCTTTCACTTATTCTTGTGGTTGAAACTTAACCCTTTGATGGTATAGAAAATAAGGATGTCGTAGCCCACTTGACTAAATTGTTTGAGACTGGCGTTGTTGTTTTCTGATGAGAATTTGAAAAGAGTTTATTATGTTATTAAGTTGCTCCCTTTATCATTAAAAGGGGATGCTAAATTATGGTATGATACTGCCAGAACCACTTATTTTCGCGTCGCCACCCCTGAGCTACGTCGCAGCCCAGGGCGGACTCAGCTGCGCCGCCGCCGCGGGGCTAGTCACCTACGACATTGTTGACCCACAAGTATAGGGGGGTGTATCGTAGTACTTTCGATAAATAAAAGTTTTATTCCCAACGAGGAGCAGAAGGTGTTGACAAGCAGTTTGGATGAAGTATTCACTGTAAATACTAGCAGATAGGTTTTTAGGGGGTTTTGATATAACAAATAAATAAAGTACAAGTAAATAAAAGACAGTAATAATAATTGCAGCAAGTGACCTAATCCTTTCTACAGCAAAGGACAAACCGTTTGGTTTACTTATGATGACCAAACGTTCTTGAGGACAAACGGGAATTTTGTCAATTGCTTTCGCTTCATATAGCTGATTAATCTTTGATGTTTTGATATGTGTTGTGTGGGTGAACCTATGCTAATTTACTGCCCTAACTTGTACCAATACATACTTGTGATTATACCCATTGCAAGCATACGCAACTACAAGAAAGTAATTAAGATATATCTAGCCACAACCTTAAACTCTTGGGATCCTACACTCTTTCGTGCATCGGTTTCCTAATGGGGGTTTAGGTTTCTGTCACTCCGGCAACCCCACAATTAGTAGCCAAATACACAATGCATTACCCTAGGCCCATAAAGGTACAGTATCATGTAGTCGACGTTCACATGACACCACTAGAAGAATAGCACCACAACTTAAATATCAAACCATTAAATATTACTCAACATAATTCCACTACTAGCATCTTGACTTCTCCCATGTCCTCAAGAACTAAACTAACTACTCACAAGACATCATATGGATCATGATCAAAGGTGATATAATGATGAATAACAATATGAGCATAAACCTAAATTCAACGTTTTCACTCAATAGCATCAACCACAAGGAGTAATTAACACCGGGAAAGTTTCCCCTATGAAATAAACGAGATTCAACCCTAGATGTTACAGCGGAACGGAGTGGAGCGGTGGAGACGATGGTGATGGCGGTGGAGATGATGATGATGATCCCAATAAATTCCAGCTTGATGACGGTGACGATGGCGATAATTTCCCCCCTCCTGGAAGGAATTTTCCCGACAAATTTCTCACTGCCGGAGAGCTTTTCTCTCTCTGTTGTTTTCCGCCTCGTGGAGGCGGCGAAATATTTCCTTGATGGCTCCCTGAGTCTTAGGGTTTCGGGGGGATGAAGTACGCGAAGGGGCACCGGCTGTGGTGGGCCAGGGCCACCACACCACATGGCGGCGCGGCTAGGGGGTAGCCCGCGCCATGGCATGGTGTGGGCCCCTAGTGGCGCACCTCTGCCTCCCCTTTTGGAAGGCTCTGGCATTTGGAAAATTAGGAACTTTCCAATGTTTTACTTGAATCACTGATCTTCAGAAATATGGTATCTTGAGGGTCCTTTTTCCAGCTGAATTCTGGTTCCGGCAGTTAATTCTCCAATAATGATCAAACATGCAAAATAGATGAAATGACATAAGTATCATCTCTAAATATGAAATATTTCAATGAATAGAATTAAATTATGATATAAAACAGTGATGTGAAATGGACGTACCACCAGGTCCTACGGGTCGTACATTAATAGGACTCGATTCTGAGTCGGTTACTACTCTTTCCTAAGCACCGATAAATCTCATAAGCATCAACTACAAACAAGTAATTCACACCGGGAGAGAGATCTAGTGGAAAACAACGATATAGAACCCTAATTGTTACAGCGGGATGGAGGTGGATGGCGAGGATGATTGTGCTAGTGGTGATGGTGATGACGATGATGATCTTGATGATGCCCGGTGCGATGACGGTGACGATGGCGATGATTTCCCCCTCCGGGAAGGAATTTTCCAGGCAGATTTCTCCCTGCCGGAGAGCTTTTCTCTCTCTGTTGTTTTCCGCCTCATGGAGGCGGCGGAATATTTCCTTGATGGTTCTCTACGTCTTACGGTTTCGGGGGGGATGAAGTACGCAAAGGGGGACTGGCAGTGGTGGGCCAGGGCCACCACACCACGTGGCAGCGTGGCCAGGGGTGATCCGCGCCGTGGCATGGTGTGGGCCCCTGGTGGCCCACCTCTGCCTCCCCTTTTGGATGGCTCCGGCATCTGGCAAAATAGGTACTCCCGGATGTTTTTCCTGAATTGCTGATCTTCACAAATATGGTATCTTGATGGTCCTTTTTCCAACAGAATTCTGGTTCCGGCAGTTAATTCTCCAATAATAATCAAACATGCAAAATATATGAAATAACACAAGTATCATCTCTAAATATGAAATATATCAATGAATATCAGTAAATTATGATATAAAATAGTGATGCAAAATGGACGTATCAACTCCCCCATACTTAGACCTCGCTTGTCCCCAAGCGAAACTGAACTCAGTAAACAAGACCACATGTTTATGGAGTGAAGTGTCGATAAATAAAATACGGACTAGAAGCATCACATTTATCAATACACAAGTCATTCTAGACAGAAACTTCCTCTCATATAATTTAACTTGAAATTAGTAGAAGGAGTCACAATAAAGGTGCAAAGTGAAAATCTTAATTGGTGATGAAAAACTTTGCTCTTGGTCAGAGAACAATTAACATATTGTACTTATATTTCGAACATAGTCTTTATACTAGAGCTTATGTTGCAGAAATTACATGCTCAATCATAACAGTCTCCTTACATTCATTGGTAACTTTAAAAGTTATATTCATTCAAATAAAAGTGTTGTGCTAAACAAGGAAGGATAAAATACATGATTGAATAAATCAACATATAGATGGTTGGATCACAACAACTCAAATGCTTGCTTGAGATAGAAGGGAATAGGTTTACTGACTCAACATAAAAGTAAAAGATATCCCCTTCGCAGAGGGAAGCAGGGATCACTCATGTGCTAGAGATTTTTATTTTAAATAAATCTGAGGTATTGAAAATATAATTTTGAGAATGGTGTATGTCTATGTCAACGAATGGTAATGAAAAACTTATCATAAATCATGTCAAGCAAGGTTTTAGACTTTTGAGAGAGGTTTCCATGGGCACGTTCCTCTTTTCCATATTGTTGGCACTTCCCCCCCTCCCCCACCTTTTCTTACACAAACCATGGCTAAACGAATCCTTGGGTGCCGACCAATCAATCATCAATCCATGGGGAAGTGCCTTTTATTTATTATCTAAGTTCATAATATTTGGCACCAGTTCTCGGCAATATTAATATGAGCACAGATTCCATACTCATCGGGTGAAAAGGGGGGGTGCTTTGCTTGACATAAGGCATAATAAACTTTAAACTACTTCCTCATGAGCTAAAACAGGAGCACAAAACAGGTTTAATAGTTTTGAAGGTTTTAATGGTAGTACACAAGCAATTTACTTGGAGTGGAGGTGAAATACCACATATAGGTAGATATGGTGGACACAAATGGCATGGGTTTTGGCTCAAGGTTTGGATGCACGCGAAGCATTCCCTCTCAGTACATGTTTTTGGCTAGCAAGGCTGGGTTGCAAGCATAAGAGTTGAGGGAAACAAGCAAATATACATGTGATATAAAACAATCATGCAATCTTCCTTGGAAGTACAAACGATCTTAACTTGAGAATACTAAGCTTATGATCCAACAAGAAAGAAAGACAACGGAATAATGTATCTACTTGCATCTCCCTCTTTTCTACTTAAGCCTCAAAGTATTGTTGCTACTTACCAATACTAAGTTGGGAAAAACCAAATAGATTAACTTGATTCTCCCAAAGTGACACCAATAATAACAACACGATCAACCATATAACAGAAATTGCAAACTAAAATAAGGTGTGCAGAAAGTAAATGATAAAACTTCTCAATAATATTCCATAACGGGAACTCACACCAAGGGATACATAGATAACCAACTAAAGGGGAGATACTTCCACACTACAAACCATCGTATATGATAACTTCTCTATTCATTATATGACTCTACTGAAAAGTAAAAAGGTGAAAGATAATGGTGTGATGCCGCGGCACCCTCCAAGCTTGGAACAAACCAAGGGGATGCCAATACCAATGACGAATCACTCCTTCGGTGGTGGTGGTGATCCGAGGGGGAGGCTCTAAATCTGAAGATGAAATCTAGGAGAAACAGATCAAAACAAAAACACGACGAGAAAATGATATACGGACCTCAGGGGATCTGGGGGATCATATAACAAAAAGTTTCATAACAAAAGGAATGTACAGTGTGAAAATGGGCGGAAACGGGCTCTGAGGCGCCCACACAATGTGGTGGTGCGACCAAGGGTGGGCCCACGCTGTGGCATGGTGTGGTGCCCCTGGGCACCGTTTCCTATCCCTTTTCGTCTTGTAATTTTCCATATTTAATAAAAAACAAAAAAAAGTGTTGGAGAGTCAAATGCGATCTTTTTCGTACCAAAACTGTTACTTATTCGAAG
This sequence comes from Alopecurus myosuroides, assembly GCA_028641055.1. Classification (NCBI taxonomy): domain Eukaryota; kingdom Viridiplantae; phylum Streptophyta; class Magnoliopsida; order Poales; family Poaceae; genus Alopecurus; species Alopecurus myosuroides. The sequence continues at coordinate 26,866,359 of CM054062.1, forward strand.
ACGGACTCTGCAGTTTCTTGAATTTTCTCTTTAATAAAAACTTTCGGAGTCACCACTTGAATAATATCAACATCTTCATTATAAGAATCTCCAGAAATATAATGTTTGAGTCTTTGCCCATTCACCACTTGTGTAGTGTTATATTTAAGTTAAACAATTTTGATTGCACCCGAACGATACACCTCTTCAAAAACAACAGGTCCTTCCCGTCTCGAGAGTAATTTTCCTGCAAAAAATCTAAGACGAGACCTATACGATGAACTTTCTCACCAACATGGAACTCTCTCTTAAGAATTCTTCTATCATGCCATTTTTTAACTTTCTCTTTAAAGAGTATCATTTTATAAGCTTCACTTCTCCACTCATCCAAAGAACTCAAGTCAAGCAACCTTTTCTTACGAGCAAGCTTAAACTATCTATTAAGTTCTTTCACTGCCCAATAAGCCTTGTGTTCTAATTCTAAAGGCAAGTGACAAGCTTTTCCATAAACCATTTTGTAAGGAGACATACCCAGAGGACTTTTATAAGCAGTTCTATAAGTCTATAAAGCATCATTTAGCTTACTAGCCCAATTTTTCCTAGATTTTTTAACGGTCTTTTGCAAGATAGATTTAATTTATCTATTTGATAATTCTACTTGCCCACTTGTTTGGGGATGATAAGATGAGGCAGTTCTATGATTAACATTGTATCTAGCAAGGGTTTTTCTCAAACCACCATGAATAAAGTGAGAACCTCTATCAGTCATAAGATATCTAGGCACATCAAACCTAGGAAAAATAACATATTTAAGCATTGTAAACGAGGTTTCACCATCAGCACTCTTTGTAGGTATAGCCTCTACCCACTTAGTAACATAATCAACACCAACAAGTATATGAGTATAACCTTTTAAAGGAGGAAACAAACCCATAAAGTCAAATCCCCAACAGTCAAATGGTTCAATAACAAGAGAATAATTCACAGGCATTTCATTGCGTCTAGAAAGATTAAAAACTCTTTGACATTCATCACAAGATAAAATAAACTTTCTTGCATCTTTAAAAAGAGTAGGCCAATAGACACCTAATTGTATAACCTTTTGTGCAGTTCTATCTCTAACGTGATGTCCTCCATAAGCACTACTATGACATTTTCTCAATATCTCTCATTGTTCATGTTCTAGAACACATCTTCGCATAATTCCATCTAATCTTTCTTTGTATAAGTGTGGGTCAACCCAAAAATAATGCTTCAAGTCATAAAAGAATTTCCTTCTTTGTTGGGCTATAAAGGTTGGAGGCAAGTACTTGGAAACAATAAAGTTAGCATAATCTGCATACCAAGGACTATCTCGCGAGCTTACTTTTATTGCAACCAACTGTTCATTTCGAAAACTATCATTAACAGGAATAGGATCATAAGAAATGTTTTCTAATCTAGAAAAATTATCAGCAACATGATTTTCATCACCCTTCCTATCTACAAATATGAAAATCAAAACTCTTGTAAAAGTAGCACCCATCTAATAAGCCTAGGCTTAGAATCTTTCTTTTCCATAAGGTACTTAATAGCAGCATGATCAGTATGAATAGTAACTTCCGAATCAACTATATAAGGTATAAACTTATCACAAGCAAAAACTGCAGCTATGAATTCTTTTTCAGTGGTAGCATAATTCTTTTAAGAAGAATCAAGAGTCTTACTAGCATAATGAATAACATTCAAATTCTTATCTATTCGTTGTCCAAGAACAACACCTACAACAAAATCACTAGCATCACAAATAATTTCAAAGGGTAAATTCCAATTGGGTGGTTGAACAATAGGAGCAGAAATTAAAGCCTAATTTAGAATTTTGAAAGCTTATTTACAATCATCATGAAAAACAAAAGGTACATCTTTTTGGAGAAGATTAGTCAGAGGCTTTGATATTTTAGAGAAATCTTTAATAAACCTCCTATAGTAACCAGCATGACCAAGAGTATTGTGAATACCTTTGACATCCATGCGACAGGGGATTTTCTCAATTGCTTCAACTTTAGCTATGTCAGCTTCAATACCTTTTCAGAATTTTATGTCCAAGAACAATTGCTTCATTAACCATAAAGTGGTATTTCTCCCAATTAAGTACAAGATTAATTTCCTCACATCTCTATAAAACTTTATCAATATTGTGCAAGAAGTTATCAAAAGAAGTTCCATAGACGGAGCGTCCATGAATACTTCCACAATTTCCTCACAAAACCCATGAAACATAGCAAACATGCATCTTTGAAACGTAGCAGGAGCATTACACAAACCAAAATGCATACGTCTATAAGCATAAGTTCCATAAGGACAAGTAAAAGTTTACTTTCTCTTGATCTTGCTTTTTAACAACAATTTGAAAAAACCCAGAATAACCATCAAGAAAGTAAAAATGAGTTTTCTTAGACAACCTTTCTAATGTTTGATCAATAAAAGGTAAAGGATAATGATCTTTCTTAGTATCTTTGTTAACTTTTCTAAAATCAATGCACATCCTATAACCAACTACTACTCTTTGAGGAATAAGCTCATCATTTTCATTTGGCACAACAGTAATTCCTCCTTTCTTAGGAACACAATGCACAGGACTTACCCATCTACTATCAGCAATAGGACATAATACCAGTATCAAGGAGTTTGAATACCTCATTTCTTACCACTTCCTTCATCTTAGGAATTAAACGGCGTTGATGTTCAATAATTGGCTTTGCATCAGGTTCCATATTAATAGCATGCTGACATATAGCAGGGAAAATTCTTTTAAAATCATCAAGAGTATATACAATGGCTCCTCAGTGTTTCTTCAATACTTCCAATAACCTTTCCTCTTCCTTACCTGAAAGTTTACAACTAATAATAACACGATATGTTTTCTTATCATCAATATGAGCATATTTAATATTATCAGGTAAAGGTTTTTAATCAAAAATGGGATCCTCCTTACGTGGTGGTGTGGTATCCAAGTCTTCCACCGGTAAATTGTGTTTTAGCATCTCTGGTTGACGATGGAGAATCTCGTCAATCTCATTTGTTTCTTCCATAAATACCTCACTTTCGTGGTCCTCCATGTATTGCTGCAAAGCATTATTAGGAGGAAGAGCAATAGAGGCAACTTGTTCAACTTTAAAATCTTAATTAGGCAATTCGGTTTCATAAGGAGCTTTAGCAAATTTAGAAAAATTAAACTCATAAGATTCTCCATCAAATTTAGTTAATATTTTCTCCTTCTTACAATCTATAACAGGACCACGAGTTTTCAAGAAAGGTGTATCAAAAATGATAGGACAAGTTTTACTAACAACTGCACCAAGTACTAGAAAATCAGCAGGATATTTAGTTTTACCACATAAAATTTCCACATCTCTAGCAAAGATAGTTTCTCCATTAGCAAGATAAATAACCACATCAATTTCTTCAAGTTCACATGAACCAATTTCATGCATGACTATCTATAAAGCTCATAAAGAATAGCACTTAAACTTGCACCAATATCACATAAACCATAACAGCAATGATCAGCTATCCTGACAGAAAGCACAGGAACACTAGTTTTCCTAGACCTACTAGGACGAGAAACAATATTAGAAGCATCTTCATAGAAGATAATGTGTCCATCTTCTACACTTTCAGTGACAAGGTCCTTTACTATTGCTACTGTAGGTTCAACAGTTATTTGTTCATCAGGTTCTATAGATTTTTTTTGTACTTTTGTTAACAATACTAGCTATAATAGAATGTTCCTTTACCTTAGCAGGGAAAAGCATTTTCTCAATATAAGGTTCAGGCACAACAGGATTAACAATATAAACTTCTATATTTCTAGCAGGAACACAATTAACAGTATCTTTATAAAGTGCATGGTACTTGTTTCACTCCTTTTTGGAATATCAAGATAAGAGGCAAAAGCCTTGAAACATTTTGAAAAAATTTGAGAGTCAAGACCATTAACAGCACTAACATTATGAAAATCATCGATTCCCATAAAAGATTTAATGCATTCATAATCATAATTTATACCTGACTTTCTACCTTTGTCATTCTCCCATCCTTCCGTATTTTCCTGAATACGGTCTAGAAGATCTTATGCGCGTGTAACACACGTTCGTTGGGAGACCCCAAGAGAAAGGTATGAAGAGCACAGTAGCAAGTTTCCCTCAGAAAGAAACCGAGGTTGAATCGACCAGTAGGAGAAAGAAATCACTTCCGAAGGTTGATGCAGCTGATGTGGCAGGGCGCACTACCAGTTCAGAAGAAACGTGGAGCCCACACAACACAATCAAATCACTTTGCCCCAACGAAGTAGTGAGTTTGTCAATCTCACCGGTTTTCCTGAAAACAAAGAGGTTAAACGTATGGTGTGGAAAAAAGTACTTGTTGCAGTAGATGAAAAGAGAACAGTGATGGCAGTAGGAAAACAGTAGTAACAATATGAAAACAGCGATTGCAGTGGTTGTATTATCGGTATGAGGAAAATGGATCGGGGTCCACAGTTCATTAGAGGTGTCTCTCCAAAACAGATAAATATCATGTTGGGTAAACAAATTACAGGTGTGCAATTGACAGATATAAAGGCTGCACCGTAGTGAATATGCATGACATGATGATTACTATGTGATTCATTCGGGCATTACAACAAGATACATAGACCATCATCCAACTGCATCTATGACTTATAATCCACCCTAAGAATGTCATTCGAGCAAACCTTGGGTATTAAGTGCAAGCAACAGATAATCGCAGTAAGCAAAGTGTGTAATGTAAACAATGTAAACATCGGTGTTTTCTCCCTAATGGGAACAACACATACCCCACACGTTTACGTTTCTATCACTCGAGCGTGAGTGAAAGGGAGGCATGAACCCACTATCGAGCATAAATACTCCCTCTTGGAGTTACTAGCATCTACTTGGCCAAAGCATCTACTAACAACGGAGAGCATGCAAGATCATAAATAACATACACATGGAAAGAACATGATAGATTGATAATCATTGGACATAATATTCAATATTCATCGGATCCCAGCAAACACAACATGTAGCATGACAATAAGATGATCTTGATCATGTTAGGCAGCTCATAAGATCTAAACATGAGGCATAAGGAGGAGAGAACAACCATCTAGCTACTGCTATGGACCCGTAGTCTAAGGATGAACTACTCACACATCACTCCGGAGGCGGGCATGGTGATGTAAAGCCCTCCGGTGATGATTCCCCCTCCTGGCAGGGTGCCGGGGAAAGCTCAAGAACCCTCCCAAACGAGGGTTGACGATGACGGCGACTGCGGATGTTTTCGGTGGAAAAGGTCTCTTTATCTTGGGTTAACCCTTAGAGGAGAATATATAGGTGCGAGGGCAACGTCGGTGGGCGGCCAGGGGGCACACCACCCTAGGGCGCGACCAGGGGGCCCGCGCCCACCCATGGTGTGGGGGCCCCTGTGGCTCCCCTCCAGGTCCCCTCCAGACTTTGTGTGGGCGACAACTTTCTAAGACTTCCGGGCTTCGAATCTTCCAATTCCGAGAATGTTTCCAGAACAACTTTTCTGAAACTAAAAACAGCATAAAACAGGAACTGGCTCTGTGGCATCTTGTCAATAGGTTAGTCCCAGGAACTCGATAAAAATGGCATAAAGTGTAAAGTAAACATGTAGCATATGTCATGAAAACAAAATGGAACATCAGAAATTATGGATACATTTATGACGTATCAACATACCCAAGCTTAGTTCCTACTCGTCCTCGAGTAGGTAAACGATAAAAAAAAATCTGAGGTGACATGCTACCAACATAAACTTGATCATCATAAACTAAAAGCATATGTAAGCTTTGATCATAGTACTTTAAACACATGGATGATACATATAATTCAAACAATTAAACTTAGCAATCACTTTGCATCATGAAAAGTAACACAAATAAAAGATCATGAATAATAATGTACTCGAAAGTTATAAGTTTATTTCGAGCATAAAGAAAACATATCAAAGTGATATTTCGCTTGTTCTTAAGAGTGAGAAAAAACATAAATGCCAGAACACCTTCAAAGTTCAAGTGGATGACTAGAACAGATAATTATAGAGCAAATAATAACACATCATGAGTCAATTAATAATATTTTCCGGGACCAGTGCACATTCAAATCAGAATGGCAACTATGCTCTCTCAATTGTGCATAAAGTTAGAAGATGGAGACTCAACATAAAAGTAAAACAAAGCCCCTTCACAGAAGGAAGCAGGGATTAACTCATGTGCTAGAGCTTTTTATTTTATTAAACAGAGGTATTGAAAACATTTTTTTTGTAGAGAGGTCTATGCTTATGTCAACGAATGGTAAACAGAAAATACAGTACGTCACAAGCCAACTAGACTTCACAAGAGCGGCTCCCATTGAAGGACGCATCTGGTATAGAAGGTCATCCCTCTTTCTCTTTTGTTTACACAATTATGCTTTGAATGATAAATCAGGGGCAAAATTAGTGAAGAGAATTTAATACTAACCAATTTTGGGGCTGGGCACCCCGCTGCCAGCTCTTCTATCATTTGGATAAGCGGATGAAGCCACTAGTCCAGGTGTGTAAATTCCAATCAACAAGTGAGATAAATATTCTCTATTCGCCTCCTCATGAGCTAAAACAGGGGCACACAACAGGAATAATTTTGAAAGTTTTAAAGGTAGCACATGAGAAATTTACTTGGAGTGGCGGTTAAATACCACATGTAGGTAGATATGGTGGACACATTTGGCAAACTTTGGTTATTGGGAGTTGGATGCACGAGTAGAGCTCATGCTCCGTACAAGTGGAGGCTAGCAAAAGACTGGGAGCGACAAATCAAGAGAGCAATAATGACCATAACCATGCAAGGCGATAAAAACATTATTAATCAAAGAATAAAGGGTGTTATAAGTCAAAAACTAAATTATGATAGAGGCTATAAGTGACTGGTTTGTAGTCATAAACATGGTGTAAGCATGTGCCAAGTCAACCAAATAAAGCATTCGAAGGAGAACACCACAAATTCATGCTTCAATATGATAAAAAAAACAACTCATGATTCTTTCAATGGCACATTAAGCACTCTCGGCTATTTGAGACAATTCATGCTACAATAAAAACTACTAAGCATAGAATTAAAATAACATCTAGCATGACATGAAAAATTCTAGCCACGGTCTATACAAGCTTCTAGTTGCACCGTTATAAGCACGAAAATTGTACTACTACTTTCCAACACCAATCATTTTATAATAAACAAAAACTCTCCAAGGGATATAGTAATGAAACAAGAGAGTACTAACATATCTGTACTAGAACTAACAACTCTGAATAAGAGATGCATGAAAAACAGGAGCTAAACGGATTTGCAGCAGCTAGAAGAAAAACTAAGAATACGAGCATGGAAGAAATGAGTATTTATATGAAAAAGCGGAGCGTGTATATCTCCCACACAAAGAATGCTTGGTTCCAATAATATTATTACAGCAAGTAAAACAAAACAAAAGAAACAGACGCTCCAAGTAAAATTCATATGACGTGACCGAACAAAAATATAGTTTCACTAGAAGTGAACTGATAAATTGTTGATGAAGAAGGGGATACTTTGGGCATCCCCAATCTTAGACACTTGAGTCTTCTTAGAATTTTCTTGGATGAACCACGGGGGCATCCCCAATCTTTGGCTTTGCACTCTTCTTGATCACATTATATCACCCTCTTCTCTTGACCCTTGAAAACTTGCTTCACACCACACTCAATGTAATTCGCATTAGAGGGTTAGTGCACGATAAAAAAAATTCACAAGTTCTACATGGAAACAAGCATTATCAATACCTTTAAACATTAGCTACAGCCACCGATGTTTTGTGGAGCAAAGAAATCCACTCGACATAGTAAAAGAGAGAATGCAAGTAAAAAGGCAGAATCTGTCAAAACCAGATCAGTCTGTAAAGACAAATTTATTCGGAGCATTTACGTTGCTCAAATAGAAAAACGTAAAGAAGAAAAAATTTCTGTAATTATCTGACGAATAAGCACGAAAAATTTCAGGTCATTTTGACCTTTCTGTGAATTATGCATTTTTTTACGGTGGACAGCAGAAATTTGTTTCCTGCGCAGAAATCCAAACTAGCACCAACTTTCGCTAGAAACTTTACTTGGCACAACTAATGAAAATAAAGATACAAAGGAGTTGATATAGAAGTAAACAACACATTGACTCAAACAAAACAGAAAAAACAAAGCAAAAAATAAAACCATGGGTTATCTCCCAAGAAGTGCTTTTCTTTAACGCCTTTTAGCTAGGCCCAGAAAAAAGAATCAAGTGTTTTCAAGTGAAGAAGAAGCAAAATTGTAACTTGTTCGAATAATAGAATCAAAAGGAAACTTCATTATTTTCATAGGAAAGTGTTCCATACCTTTCTTGAGTGGGAATTGATATTTAATATTCCCCTCTTTCATATCAATAACACCACCAACAGTTCTAAGAAAAGGTCTTCCCAAAACAATAGGACAGGAAGCATTGCATTCATATTCATAAGAACAAAATCAAAGGGGACAAGGTTATTATTAACCATAATAAGAACATCATGAACTCTCCCCAAAGGTTTCTTTCTAACATTATCAATAAGACGAATATCCAAATAGCAGTGCTCCAAAGGTGGCAAATCAAGCATATCATAAAGTTTCTTAGGCATAACATAGATACTAGCACCAAGATCACATAGAGCATTACAATAAAAATAATTCACCTTCATTTTGATGATGGGTTCCCAACCATCATCTAACTTCCTAAGGATAGAGGCTTCACATCTTAATTTATCTTGTCTAATTTGTATGAGAGCATTTGTAATATGTTTTGTGAAAGCCATATTCATAGCACTCTCATTAGGACAACTAGAAAGCTTTTGTAGGAACATAATCACTTCAGATATGTAGCAATCATCAAAGTCAACATAATTTTTATCAAGGGTAATGGGACCATTATCTCCCATATTTCAAAAAAAATCAGCACATTTTTCAGGGTTAGTTGTAGTAGTTTCAGGAAGTTTTAAATGTTTAACAACAGAAGTGGGAGTATTGCCAACACCAATTAATTTACCACTAATAGTAGGAGGTTTATTAGCATGATAAGCTTCAGTTTTGCTAGTTGTAGTAATGGTGCAAACATTAGCTATATTATTCTTTCTAGCTATTGCCTCTTCTCTTTCCCATCTAGCATGCAATTCAGCAAACATCCTAACATTGTCATCAATTCGAATTTGAATGGAATTCAAAGTTTTGATTTCTTTAATATCATGAGGCATAACCTTTAGTTTCAGAAAATAAACATCAAGAGCAAGGCTATCAACTTTAGAAGCAAGAACATCGATTTTGCCAAACTTTTCCTCAACAGATTTATTAAAAACAGTTTGTGTACTAATAAAATTCTTAAGCATGTTTTCAAGATCATAGGGTACACTTTTATTGTTGTTGTAGGAATTACCATAAGAATTGACATAACTATTATTATTATTAGGAGGATATGGCCTATAATTGTTGCTACCAAAATTATTCCTATAAGCATTGTTGTTGAAATTATTATTTTTAATGAAGTTCACATCAACATGTTCTTCTTGAGCAACCAAAGAAGTTAAAGGAACATTGTTTGGATCAACAGGAGCATGGCCATTCACAAGCATAGACATAATAGCATCAAGCCTATCACTCAAATAAGAGGTGTCTTCAATAGAATTTACCTTCTTACCTCGTGGAGCTCTCTCAGTGTGCCATGCAGAATAATTTACCATCATATCATAAAGAAGCTTTGTTGCTGCCCCCAAAGTCATGGACATAAAGGTTCCTCTAGAAGCTGGATCCAGAAGGCTTCTTGAAGAAAAATTCAGACCTGCATAAAAAGTTTGGATGATCATCCAAGTAGTCAGTCCATGAGTGGGAAAATTCTTTACTAAAGATTTCATTCTTTCCCAAGCTTTAGAAACATGCTCATTATCAAGTTACTTAAAATTTATAATGCTACTTCTTAAAGATATAATATTAGTAGGAGGATAATATTTTCCAATGAAAGCACCTTTACATTTAGTCCAAGAATCAATACTATTTCTAGGGAAAGATAGCAACCATTCTTTAGCTCTTCGTCCCAAACAGAAAGGAAACAATTTCATTTTAATAATATATCCATCTACATCTTTATATTTTTGCATCTCACATAGTTCAACAAAATTGTTAATATGGGCAGAAACATCATCAGTACTAACACCAGAAAATTGCTCTCTCATAACAAGATTTAATAGGGCAGGCTTTATCTCATAAAAATTGGCAGTAGGAGCAGGTGGAGGAATAGGTGTGCTAATGAAATAATTGTTTTTTGTGCTAATGAAGTCACACAACTTAGTGTTCTCAGGAGTACTCATTTTAGCAAGATTAAAAACAAGATAAAAAAGACAACTTGAATAAGAACTAATTTTTTTTGTGTGTTTTTGATAAAGAGAAGCAAACAAGACAAAATAAAATAAACTAAGAAAAACAAAAAACAAAGTAAAGAGATTGGAAGTGAGAGACTCCCCTTGCAGAAATCCTCTTCCTCCCTGGCAACGGTGCCAAAAAAAATAGCTTGATGCACGTGTAACACATGTTCGTTCGGAGACCCCAAGAGGAAGGTATGAAGAGCATAGCAGCAAGTTTCCCTCAGAAAGAAACCAAGGTTGAATCGACCAATAGGAGAAAGAAATCACTTCCGAAGGTTGATGCAGCTGATTTGGCAGGGCACTCTACCGGTTTAGAAGCAACATGGAACCTACACAACACAATCAAATAACTTTTTCCCAACGAAGCAGTGAGGTTGTCACTCTCACCGTTTTGATGAAAACAAAGAGGTTAAACGTATGGTGTGGAATACAATACTTGTTTGTAGTAGATGAAAAGAGAACGGTGATGGCAGTAGTAAAACAGTAGTAACAGTATGAAAACAACGATTGCAGTGGTTGTATTATCAGTATGAGGAAAATGGACAGGGTTCCACTGTTCACTAGAGGTGTCTCTCCAAAACAGATAGATAGCACATTGGGTAAACAAATTACAGGAGGGAAATTGAAAGATATAAAGTTTGCACCGTAGTGCATATGCATGACATGATGATTACTATGTGATTCATGCTGGCATTACAACAAGATACATAGACCGTCATCCAACTGCATCTATGACTAACAATCCACCCTAAGAATGTCATCTGAGGAAACCTTGGGTATTAAGGTGCAAGCAACAGATAATTGCAGTAAGCAAAGTGTGTAATATAAACATCGGTGTTTTCTCCCTAATGGCAACAACACATGTCGGATATATATCGAATAGGGGTATATCAGATGATAGTCCAAAGTGTCAGATTACCAGGGTGGCCCAAAATGGTAGTGGGCTACGGTCCATTGGGCGGCCCAGTAAGCTAACGCACAGAAGCCGGATTCTAGAAGAACCCAGATCACGGCCCGCGTGATCTGGCTTGGAGTAGAAGGCGGAGTCCTTACTTTCCAAGTTAATAGTTATCGTAGTCTTCTAGGTTTCCTACTCTGTATGCCCTAATCCGGCTATTATATAAAGCCGGACGGGAGATATGATAGATAGACAAGAAGCTAAAGGCTAACTCGCCGAGAGGTTGATCCTTGACGAGCAGCTAATAGAACCTCACATTGTACTTTGTATTCACAGGCTTTAGTCCTGAATAGTGAGATTGCAGGAGTAGGAACGTCACATTACTGCGTCGTACCAAACCTGGGTAAAAACCCTGTGTCATTGTCCTTTGCACAATCACGTCCCCCCACATCTCTATCGGTAGTCTGATGGCACCCCCGTCTATGAATTATACTACGATGTCTCGACAGTTGGCGCCCACCGTGGGGCCGGCGACGTCAGGCGTTACGTTTCGATCAGGGATACTCGGCGGAATCGGCAGTTCCATAACTGTCGGAAGCTTGGAGTTCGACAATGATGTTGGACGCTTCCTCGACAATGGATCATACATGCCGGCGCAAAATCATCTGGTAAGTGCCTGCGTATTACCGATTGGATCTGCAAACATCTTTATCGGATTAACTCCAGAGGACATGGGGTTTTGCGGTGGAAGTAGATTTATCCCACCCGTCCTATACCCAGTCGAAGATGACTACGATGCCGGGTTTTGCTCAGATCGCCGACATACAAGTGAATCACACTTTATCGGCATGGTGCAATCCAAGATCGCCGAAAACACGGATAATGGCAATCCCGTGCAAGAGGCAGAAAACAGCAAACCCACAACCGAGGTGGAAGATCCGACATCCGTCAACACGACGACGATATCGGAAGCTGATTCCGTGTTAGCCGCCATTGAGGCGAGATTGGAATCAGAAACCGGACAAGATAACTTTTATTCCGAAGACGAAGATGAGGACGCCTTTAAAAGAAAGGTTAAATCTCTTCAAGAAGGATTCCATGAAGTGCTGATGGCAAAACCGACTGAAAACACGGATGCCGACAGCCAGGAAAGCCCTAGAACTCCTCCGCCAGAGGAAGAGAGAGAAGACGGAGAAACTTCTCCAAGATATCCCGATGTCAAAGAACTGACAGAGGGAGAACCAAACAAAAAACCTCCCTCTTCCAAGAAGAAGCACAAAGCCGCTAAAAAGCTCCAGTATAAACTCCGGAAGAAGAAATCGGCTGATTCAGCCCATGAAAGCCCGGAAGTAGGAGATGCAAGCGGAATAAAGCCTGCGGAGAAGAAAACAAAAGAAATCCTTGTTCCGCCAATGACAGAACAAGAAGAACGGGAGTTACTCCAAACACCAGTGGGACTTCACGAACCCCCTGAAGTGCTAGAAGCCAGGAGACAAGCTCTCCATAGGCACCAGCAACATCTATTCAGAACTCGAGAACACCTCCAAAAAACCCAGGATGACATCAAGCTCATGAAGGAAGAAATCGAGGAATACGAGAAAAAGAATAGATCTGGCATTAAACCTACAAGGTTACCCGGAATCGCAAGACCGGAAAGACTGCCGCCAAAAGAAAGGTTCCACAACCCATCTTGGCAAAAGCAAGTAAACGGCAAATACGCCAGAGGCGAACCAATATACAAAACCGCAGCAGAAAACGCGGAAGCAGCGTTCGCCATCCTCAACAATGATATGTACTCTAATGGTGAAAAACTTCAAGGGATGTATGCTTTCTTAGGAAAAGCATTGCAACAACAATAGCGGGGGAAGCAGCGATCAGGGAAGTTGTACGATGACTCCGCCCTATGCAAAACAGCTACATGCGCCGCTGGAGCACTTGGACCGGAAGAACCTGGAGATTCAAACAATTCAAAAGAGAAGAAATCAGATCCGAGAAAAGACAAGAAAAATCTCGAAAATAAGGATGAAGCGTATAGAACCGGATCCCATCTCCCGAAATATGGACCTAATCCTCGTAATCGGGAAGAAAAGAACCGGAATAACGGAAAAGCAATGCCGCCTCCAAGACGCCCAGCTGAAAAAGCTGGAAGACATGATATACCTCACAGGCGTGAGAGATCCCGGACACCCCCCATGAATAAGGGAAGACACAGGAGTAGAACTCCACCTTATCCCAAAGGGCATGACCTCGGAAGAAATAGAGAAGATCCTGAAAAAGCGCGTTTGCGCCACAATGGAAAAGAAAGGAGCAGATCTCCTTCTGTCCATTCAGTCGGCAGATACTCCGCACACATGGATAGAACGGAAAGAGATGATTTATACTTTGGACCTAAGTGCTTCACAGATAGGATCCAAAGGATAACCCTGCATTCTGGCTTTGCCAAAGTTGGTCCAACGTACCAAAAATATACCGGTAGTACAAACCCGGATACCTGGCTTTCAGACTATTACACAGCCATCCAAATCAACAACGGGACAGACTTGGAAGTTGTAAAGTTTCTCCCCCTCATGTTGCTGGATGGAGCCAGAGACTGGATCAATGGACTACCCTCCAGAACTGTCGATAGCTGGGATGATATGGCTCGAGTATTTACTCAGCATTTCCGGGGAACCTATAAGCGCCCGAATAGCATCAACCAGCTAAACCGTTGCACCCAATTTGAGGATGAACCATACGTGGAGTTTATCTCAAGATGGACAGCAATGAAGAATAGTTGCTCTGGAGTAACTGACGTACAAGCAATGCATGCTTTCGTCAATGGCCTAAAACCCGGACTTGTACCCTTCATGATCGGTTCCAAAAAGCACAAAGATCTCAGATCTATGCTTACAACCGCTAACGAACATGCAGCAGCCGAGGACGACATCAGAGCAAGAGGAGGCAATATCGATACACTGATACAGGCCAAAAAGAACCCTCGCCCTGAGAAAAAAGGAACTCCATATACAACACAAAAGCCCAAAGAGGTTAACATAGCCTTTGGAAGAGAAAATGGGAACATGTGGAAAGGACGCAGTACAGAACCGATTAATTACACCTAGGAAGAGTGGGAAAAAATAAAGTCGGAAAATTGCGTCCACCACTCGCAATTTGGGAAACCCACCCATACAAATGTACAATGCCGGCTGAACAAGCATATGAAAGGCAGTGCAGGATCCGGAAACAAAGGGAAGAATTCCAAGAGGAAGTTTTCCAAGCAAAAGCCAGAAGCTGAGAAAGAAGATAGTGAATCGGACACTGACGAAAAAATCCAGGAACAGCAGCGAAAAGGCGAGCCCAAGTTTCCGAGAGTTGATGGAGAATGTAACCTAACTTTCCTGGCAACTCCCTCAGCAAAGGTGGCAAAGAGAACGCTTCGAGAAATAAACGCGGTTGTTTCGGCAACGCCGAAATTCTTGAAATACTCAAATACACCAATTACCTGGGATCAGTCTGATCATCCCGGAAACATCCCTGAACCCGGCACGCAAGCTCTTGTCGTAAGCCCTATTGTCCAGAACACTAGGCTGAAAAGAGTGCTGATGGATGGAGGATCCAGCATCAACATAATGTACCTGGATACACCGAAGCATCTGAAAATTTCCATGACCCAGCTCAATCACAGCAACATACGTTTTCATGGCATCGTTCCTGGCAGACAAGCCCGATCCCTAGGAGAAATTTCCCTAGATGTCACTTTCGGAGAAAAAGATCACTTCCGTCAGGAAAAAGTATCCTTCGAAGTGGTGCCGTTCGAAAGCGTGTATCACGCGATACTCGGACGTCCAGTTTTCGCCAAATTCATGGCAAGATCATGTTACATCTATAACAAGCTGAAGAAGCCAGGGCCCAAAGGAGGAGTAATCACCATATCTGGAGACTTCAAGTTGGCAAACGAGCTGGAAAAAAAAGCCCTTTGCGCCGAGAAAGTCATAGCAAAGGAAGAGTTGAAAGAGCTGGCCAAAGAGGTATCGCCGACAGAAATGCCGGCAGGAAAAGAAAGCCGGAAGCCAGCAGATAGCTTCAAAGCTTCCGAGAACACAAGACAGGTAATCCTAGATCCTAAAGATCCGACAAAGTTTGTCGTAGTAGGAACTGGGATGACCGACAAATAGGAAAGAGAGCTCATCAAGTTCCTCCGTGAGAACTGGGATATTTTCGCTTGGTGTCCAGCGGACATGCCAGGCGTACCCAGGGAACTTACTGAGCATCAACTCAAGGTGATTCCAGGATCTAAACCCGTCAAGCAAGGTCTCCGTCGATTTGACGGAAGAAGACGGAAGGCTATTGGCAAGGAGATTATCCGGCTTTTGGCAGCAGATTTTATCCGGGAAGTTACACATACTGAATGGTCTGCAAATCCAGTATTAGTCCCGAAGAAAGATAGTACTACCCTTAGGGTGTGTATAGATTACACCGGCTTGAACAAACTGTGTCCAAAAGATAGGTTTGCGTTACCGCGAATCGATCAAATAATAGACGCCACTGCAGGCTCTGAGCTTTTATGTTGTTTGGATGCATATTCCGGGTACCATCAAATACGCATGAAGAAAGAAGATCAAATCAAAACTTCCTCCATAACCCCATATGGGACGTACTACTACATAACCATGCCATTTGGCCTGAAGAACGCAGGTGCAACTTACCAGCGTTGCATACAACGATGTTTGCATAGTCAGATTGGCAAAAATGTCCACGTTTACGTGGACGATATTGATGTCGTTTCCAAGGAAAAAGACACGCTCCTTGAAGATTTGCGAGAAACCTTCGAAAATTTGCGCACTTATAAAATGAAGTTAAATCCATTAAAAGTGTGTATTCGGGGTTCCCTCAGGAAAACTTATGGGTTTCATCGTTCCTCACAGAGGAATAAAAGTAAACCCAGAAAAGATCAAAGCATTTTTAAACCTCTCCAAGCCTACGTGCGTAAAAGATGTACAAAGATTGACGGGTTCTGCTGCAGCCGTTAGCAGGTTTATTAGCCGGCTGGGAGACAAAGCTCTGCCACTATACAAATTGTTGAAAAAATCCGACAAATTTGAGTGGACAGAAGAGGCAGATGCAGCATTAATCCAGTTGAAAGAAACTTTAATGAAAGCTCCGATTTTGGCATCCCCAAAGGACGAAGAACCTATGCTATTATATCTCACGGCTACAAACCGGGTTATTAGTGCAGTAATAGTTGTGGAAAGGAAGAAAGACGAACAAAGTATACCAGATCAGCATCCGGTATATTATGTAAGTGAAATTTTCTCCGAGTCCAAACAAAGGTACCCACACTATCAAAAATTGGCATATGGCGTATTTTTCGCATCTAGAAAACTTCGCCATTACTTCCAAGGATATTCCATAACAGTGGTATGTAAAGCACCACTAGGGGATATAATAAACAATGCGGAGGCGACTGGACGCGTAGCCAAATGAGGCATCGAGCTAGCAGCATTCGACATTAAGTACCAGCCCAGGACGGTAATAAAATCCCAGGTTCTGGCAGATTTTGTCGCCGACTGGACGGAAGCAATGGAAAAAAACACCGATGCCGGAGTCCGAGTACTGGATCATGTAGTTTGACGGATCCAAGATGAAGGAGGGCGCTGGAGCTGGTGTAGTCCTAAAATCCCCCAAAGGAGATATAATGGAGTACGTATTACAAATACACTTCAACGCCAGTAATAACGTGGCAGAATACGAAGCTCTAATTCACGGCTTGCATATCGCAAAGGAAATAGGTGTCAAATGCATCTTATGCTATGGCGACTCGGATTTGGTACAGCACCAGCTCAGCCAAACTTGGGATGCCAAAAGTCACATCATGGCCGAATATCGGAGAATGGTGGACGAGTTTGCAATATGTTTCTTTGGATTTGAAGTGCTCCATGTCAAAAGGGAGGAAAATTGGAACGCGGATGCATTAGCCCGCATGGGATCAGAAAGGGTAAAAATCCTACCACCAGGTGTGTTCGTCCAACATTTGTATGAACCATCGATAAAAGGTGGAGATGTTGATTATCTTCTCGCTTCCGAGTCAAATGAAGTCATGCTCGTTAACCCGGATTGGACAATTCCATATTTAAACTTCTTAGTTGATCAGAAATACCCGGATGGAGCAGACGAAGTCTTGCAGAGACAGATTCAGCGTCGATGCAAAGGATACACGGTAATTAACAATTGCCTGTATAAACGCAGTACTACCAGAATTTTTCTGCGATGTATTTCACCAGAAGAAGGACGAGAAATCCTGCAAGAAATCCATGTTGGAGATTGCGGACATCATGCTCAATCAAAAATCATAGTCAAAAAAGCATTCCGCGCAGGGTTTTTCTGGTTAACAGCCAAGACAGATGCTGAGCACATAGTAAATACATGTGCAGGGTGTCAATATTACGCCAAGCAGACAAATATGCCAGCCCAAGCACTCAAAACTATTCCCATTACATGGCCATTCGCGGTCTGGGGGCTAGATATGATGGGTCCATTCAAAACTGCACGAGGCGGACTTACACATCTACTCGTAGCTGTGGATAAATATACCAAGTGGGTGGAGGCTAAACCCATCAAAAATCTTGACGATGTAACTGCCAGAAATCTCATCATTGACGTAGTCATGAGATATGGCGTTCCACACAGCATAATAACCGACAACAGGACAAATTTCTCCATTGGAGAGTTGGCAAAATACTGCGAACAAACGGGAATTCGCCTAGATCTCGCATCTGTGGCACACCCGCAATCCAATGGACAGGTTGAAAGAATGAATAGCTCAATCTTACAAGGAATACGCCCAAGACTCGAATCTCCTCTTCACAGAGCAGCTGGAGCATGGGTAGAAGAGCTACCTTTCGTGCTTTGGAGTATTCGAACAACACCAAATAGTTCAACCGGGCAAATCCCGTTTTTCCTAGTTTATGGTGTCGAAGCAATTCTTCCAACGGACATGATCCATGATAGCCCAAGAGTGCAGGATTTCGATGAATCGGATGCCGAAAAAGCACGACAGGATGCCGTCGACCTCTTAGAAGAGGAACGAGAGCTTGTGCTTCAAAGATCCCCCATTTACCAGCAAGGTTTATGACGTTGCCATAGTCGAAAAATCAGGCATCGTTCTTTTAAAGAAGGTGACCTAGTGCTAAGATTGGTACAACAAAGAAAGCACAAATTGGCCCCAGTATGGGAAGGACCATTCGTCATCAGCAAAGCTATGAAAAATGGACCATACTATCTTGTAGATATTCGAGATACGGAAGACCATCCCGACAAGCCGAATCGCAAAAGAAAGAGAAAGATAGATGCTGAACTTGGAGAGACAAAGAGGCCCTGGAGTATCCAGCAGTTACGTCCCTTCTATACTTAGTTCAATTTCTATGTAAACATCTTTGAGATCATGAAATAAAGTTGTCGGGATTCTTACATCCATGTTTTTACAAGTTTATTATAGTACAAAGCATGATTCCGCCTTATTTATTTCCCAATGATCTTACAAAATACTCAATGTTAACCCGAATTGTGCCTGCGTGCTCGGCGTTTAAAAACTGAATGATTTCAGCCTACTAAAGGCTAAAGGAAACTCGGATTGTGCCTGCGTGCCCGAGTTTCATTCAAAAAATTCCTTACTATTCTCTAAGTATTATCTGATTGTTTATATGCTGGGTCACTGGAGCTAGTAAGTAAAAATGCCTTTAGTATGATCCGTGTTTCCAAGTTTGAACTGATCGGTTTTACCCAGTCACTTGGCATGAAGATTAAAGTACTACTGAGCCATTTCAAATGCTAAGGACAGTTAAAGCACATAAACCAGAGAACTTAGAAGTTAAAGGAATATAAAACCCAGAAAACTTGCAAAGGACTTAATAAATATTAACTGCAAAAGGCGGAGTACTTGTTCATACAAACGAATAGAAGCATTACAATAAAAATTACATTGTAAAGTGTAGTAATGCTCCTATTTCCTATTTCTCCTATCCAGGGCAAGGAGAATTCTTCAAGCATCCGAGTCTTCTTCACTGCTGTCGTCCTCGGGGGCTTCTGGAATCTCTTCTTCCGGATAGGTGATGGAGATATTCACCATAGAAGCGATCTTGGTAGCGTGACCTTTGATTTCATCAAAGATGGTGGTCCGCTGGGTCTTCGTATATCCTAGAGGGATACCGGACGCCACGCGCCAAGATTTGGCACTAGGCTAATGCATACGCATAAGCCCTAAGGCCATGCGTGCACCACCCCGTGCCGCGGAGCGCAAGGTGGATTCCTTGGACTCCGCAATCTCTATGATGGCTCCCGGAAGTTTTTCAACTTCCGAGAGTTCCCCTGACTTTGTGGGAAGGTACTTGTTGATAAGCAACATTCCCGCAGCTCTGATCGCGGTGAATACCTTCCCAAAAGCTCGGATTTTTTCAATCCGGGCAAGTTCTGGGTTTCCTGTATTTTCAGACAAACAACCAAAGGGTTAGTGAAAAAGCAGAGAAAGAAATCAAAACATGGAAAATCCGGTAAAAGTATATAACTTACCGAGGATCTTGTCCACCTCAGATCCTTCCTCCAGGCGCAGGGTCAAGGCACTCCAAATCTTGGATGGTTGCCTTGTCCTTGTCAGCTTGTTGGGAGGCCTTGGATTGAGCAATGCCAAGTGCCAAATTGTTGGCCTCCAGATCCTTTTGAACCTTCATAAGTTCCTTATGAAGTTCCATGTTCTCCCGGCGGAGATTCTCGGCGTTGCCGGCATCTTCAGCAACTTGTTTGGCTTTCGCCAAAGCAGCTGAAAAGCAAGGAAAAAAATCCGTGTTAAGTAAACTCGGAAAATTACTTAGAAAAAATTATGGACAAGAAACCTCAGAGAACTAAGATATACCTGTGGTTTCCTCCAGCTGTTGCTGAGACGATGCCAGCTCTGCTTCCTTAACGTCAAGAATAGACAGAAGGTTTCTAACCTCTTTATTCTTGAAGGTAAGCTTGCTGAAAACTTCCAGGTTTATTGTCTGAGCGGTTTGCTGAAACACGGAAATGCAAACAAAACGCTGAAGTTAAAAAACAAGCGTGATACAATTAAAAGCATTAAGTGAAAAGCAGGCATTTGACTTATTTCTTGGGGGCTAGAGATAATACCTGGCTCAACCGCTGTAAACCTGCCAAATTTTCGGTGAACTCCTTTGCGTATTCGGCAAAAAGAGTCCCGGCAGCGCTAAGGCCCTCGTTCATATCCTTAAATTATTTATCAAAGGTGGGAATTTCCTCCTCAGTTATCCGAGAAGGACCTCCCACCTCAGGGACCGCCCTTTCCCTCGTGTCCGTTTCAGGCACAATGGGCTGGCTGGTCTGCTGGGTTTCGTTGGGGGCAGCAGCGTGCTCTTCTGTTGCTACTACCGGGGTATCCGGAGCAGTAGCAGGGGAAGGATGGGGGCCTCTGCTGGCCACAGCTTTGTGCCTCTTCAGCTTTTTAGGCTTCACAGTAGAGGGGGCCAAGCTAAAAAAGAGAAACCCCGGAAAGTTAAAACTCCGAGAGAAAGGGAAAAATTCCGATAAAGAAAGATAACCTAGACGTTCAAACCTGGAGGTGGCGACGGGAACCCCGTCAAGATCAATGATTTCCTGTGAAGTGGAAATCTTCTTGTGCTTACGTCCGCCGACAAAGGTGGTGCGCAATGCCTCCAGCTCGGCGTCGGAAGCAAGTTCCGACTCAGGAAGTTCGGTGATCTGTTAAAAAGGCAAAAGCCGAGTTAAAAACACGAGACAGAAAAAATGGAAAGAATATAAACCCGGAAGGCAAAGAATTGTACCTTAGGAGCCGGGTTCGAAGCGGTGTACATTGGCCGGCTTTCTTCATATTGGTCGCGTGAGGCGACCAATTGATTTGCACGCCTCCGCAAATCTTTTGCCGACCACATCTTGCTTGTTGTCCGCATAACATCGCCGGTTCCCGTGTAATCACAGAGAAGGCGAGTGCCGTGATTAGCCAAAGGCTGAATCCGCCTTTCTAACCACCATAGGACAGTGTCCATGCCAGTTAGAGGCGGATCAGAGGCGACGAGCTTTGTGATGCGCCGCTTGATCCTAAGAAGATCCGGCAGAAGGGTTTGAACTGCTTCAGTTCCCCAGTTCTCTTGGGGAACAACGGCGATGTTCAAAAAAGGTGGAACCCCGGTGGTTTTCTCTGGGAAGGGGACATCGGGATGATAGAAGAAGGAACCCGTCCTGAATTTGACGGATTCCGATGTTTTGATCTTGGGGAACCAATCCTCCCTGAATCTACGCAAGGTAAAGGATATGGTCCCACAAGTTGGGAGTGCGCCCTCCGAAGAGTTCCGCTTAACCCCAAAGCGATAAAGCCAGAAATCTAACCTAGGAGCTATACCTAGATATCCCTCAAAAAGGGCCTGAAATCCGGCTAAATAGAGGATGGAGTTGGGAGGTAGATTGTGGGGTTGGATGTTGTAATGAGCTAGAACTTGGAGAAAAAAGGCGGACGGTGGAAAACCCATACCTCTCGTGATGTGGGAGGTAAGGAGAACACGTTCCCCGTCCCTTGGCGCGGGCTCGGATTCATCTTCCGGGCTCCGCCATTTCCCCTTCAGCACAAGCCCCTCCTTCTCCATTGTCGGAAGGAGGGAAGGCGGAATACTGCTCGGGCTCCAATTGCCGGTAGTTTCCCCTTCATCTTCTGTTGCGGCGGCGGCGGACGCGAGCTCGTCCCCGACGAGGGTGATTTTCTCCTCCGCCGTCTCGGGCGCGAACGGCGGGGATGGCGCGGAGGAAGACCCCGCAAGATCTGTGGTGGCGAGAGGGATTTCCTCGGTCGCCGCACTGCCAGCGGCTTTCGCCTGCTCGTCGCTGGTGGCATGCACCGGTGAATCCACTAAGGGATCCATCATGTTGATTATCTCGTCGATTTCCGTTGCGACGGAGCGTGCCGGTGAGGAGCTCGGAGATGCCATCAGTGGGCGGCGCGAAAGGATTCCGGCTGCTCCGGTGAGGTTTCGGGCGGCGTTCGTGCGTGCGCTCGGGAGTGGCTCTGCTATGAGCTTGGGCGCTGGGAATGGTGATGCGAATGGAAGCGGAAGGTTTGCTGGGAGGTCGGAGACGGCTATTTATAGCCGGAATCCCGTCACGATGCGTGCTAACGGCTCTTTTGACTGTTGGATGATCAACGCGTGTCACTCGCCGGAAATTCCGGGAAATGAAACGACGGGTGATTATTGCTATCGCCTCCTTTCCCGCGAGAATCTGTCAGAGATATGTTTCTGGGTTTCCCGCCTGAAACCCAAACGTCCCTTACGTCAGCATGATTAAAGCGCTGACGTAGGAAGTTCCTTCTTCACGAAGAATCGTGAAAGAAAAGCCGGATTTTCTGGATTCCGAGTTTTTGCGTACAACATCCTTTTAAGGAGAAAAAGAAGAAGAATCAAGACTGCAAGCCGATATTTCTCGGAATATATACATTTGGCGAAAGGCGGTGAATCAGAGTCTTAATCTTTCTTGGGGGCTACTGTCGGATATATACCGAATAGGGGTATATCAGATGACAGTTCAAAGTGCCGGAATACCAGGGTGGCCCAAAATGGTAGTGGGCTACGGTCCATTGGGCGGCCCAGTAAGCTGACGCACAGAAGCCGGATTCTAGAAGAACCCGGATCACGGCCCGCGTGATCTGGCTTGGAGTAGAAGGCGGATTCCTTACTTTCCAAGTTAATAGTTACCGTAGTCTTCTAGGTTTCCTACTCTGTATGCCCTAATCCGGCTATTATATAAAGCCGGGCGGGAGATATGATAGATAGACAAGAAGCTAAAGGCTAACTCGCCGAGAGGTTGATCCTTGACGAGCAGCTAATAGAACCTCACATTGTACTTTGTATTCACAGGCTTTAGTCCTGAATAGTGAGATTGCAGGAGTAGGAATGTTGCATTACTGCGTCGTACCGAACCTGGGTAAAAACCCTGTGTCATTGTCCTTCGCACAATCACGTCCCCACACATCTCTATCGGTAGTCTCATGGCACCCCCGTCTATGAATTCTACTACGATATCTCGACAATACATCCCCCACCCGTTTACGTTTCTGTCACTCGAGCGTGAGTGAAAGGGAGGCATGAACCCACTATCGAGCATAAATACTCCCTCTTTGAGTGAGCATGGAAGATCATAAATAACATACACATGAAAATAACATGATATATTGATAATCATTGGACATATCATTCAATATTCATCGGATCCCAGCAAACACAACATTTAGCATTACAATAAGATGATCTTGATCATGTTAGGCAGCTCACAAGATCTAAACATGAGGCATAAAGAGGAGAGAACAACCATCTAGTTACTGCTATGGACTCGTAGTCCAAGGATGAACTACTCACGCATCACTCCAAAGGCGGGCATGGTGATGTAGAGCCCTCCGGTGATGATTCCCCCTCCTGTTAGGGTGCCGGGGAGATCTCCAGAATCCTCCCGAACTAGGGTTAACAATGACGGCGGCTGCGCATGTTTTCGTAGGAAAAGGCCTCTATATCTAGGGTTAACCCTTCGAGGAGAATATATAGGCGCGAGGGAAATGTCGGTGGGCAGCCAGGGGGCCACACCACCCCTGGGCACGGCCAGGAGGGCCCGCGCCCACCACTGGTGTGGGGTACAAGTGGCTCCCCTCTGGGCTACATGTGCGCGACAACTTTCTAAGACTTACGGGCTTCGAATTGTCCAATTCAGAGAATATTTCCAGAACAACTTTTTTGAAACTAAAAACAACAGAAAACATGAATTGGCTCTATGGCATCTTGTCAATAGGTTAGTGATGACCCACAAGTATAGTGGCTGCATCGTAGTACTTTTGATAAATAAGAGTGTCGAACCCAACGAGGAGAAAAAAGGTGTTGACAAGCAGGTCGGATAGAGGATTCACTATAAACACTAGCAAACAGGTTTTAGGTGTTTTTTGATATAGCAGATAAATAAAGTGCGAGTAAATAAAAGATAGTAAATATAATTATAGCGAGTGGCCCAATCCTTTTGATATCAAAGGACAAGCCGGTTGTTGTACTTATGATTACCAAACGTTCTCGAGGACACATGGGAATTTCGTCAAGTGCTTTCATTTCATACGGTTGATTAATATTTATTGTTTCGATAGGTGTTGTGTGGATGAACCTATGCTAATGCACCGCCCAACTAGGACTAATACATACTTGTGATTATACCTCTCGTGAGCATCCGCAAATACAAGAAAGTAATTAAGATAAATCTAACAACAACTTTAAACTCTGGGATCCTACACTCCCTCGTGCATTGGTTTCCTAACGGGGGTTTAGGTTTCTGTCACTCCGACAACCCCACAATTAGTAGCGAGATACACAATGCATCCTCCTAGGCCCATAAAGGTGAAGTGTCATGTAGTCGATGTTCACATGAAACCACTAGAAGAATAACACCACAACTTAAATATCAAACCACTATATATTACTTCAACATAATTCCACTACTAACATCTTGACTTCTCCCATGTCCTCAAGAACTAAACGAACTACTCACAAGACATCATATGGATCATGATCATAGGTGATATAATGATGAATAACAATCTGGTCATAAAGTGTAAACACCGATAACTCTCACAAGCATCAACTACTAAAAGTAATCCACGCCGGGAGAGAGATCTAGTGAAGAACAACGATATAGAACCCTAATCGTTACATTGGGATGAAGATGGACGGTGAGGGTGATGGTGCTGGTGGTGATGATCTTGATGATGCCCGAAGTGATGACGATGATTCCCCCTCTCCGGGGAGGAATTTCCCTGGCATATTTCTCCCTGCCGGGGAGTTTTTCTCTCTTTGTTGTTTTCCGCCCCGAGGTGGCAGCGAAATATTTCTTTCATGATGTTATGTGGCTTAGGGCTCCCTGGGGGTCAAGTACGCAAAAGGGGCACCAGAGGTGGGACGGGGTGGCCACACCACCTGGCGACGAGGCCAGGGGGCGCGCCACCCCATGGTGTGGGCCCGTGTGGCCCCCCTCCGGGTCTCCTCGTGGCTAGCTCCCTCTTTTGGACTTCTAAGATATCCCCAATTCCCCCTTCTTCTTCTGATCTTCTGAAATAGGGTAACTTGACGATGCTTTTTCTATCAGATTTCTAGTCCTGGTGTTTATTCTCCAAAAATTATGAAACATGCAAAATAAGATGAAATAACATAAATAATGCATCATCACATGAAATATATCGACGAATAACAGAGAATAACGATATAAAATGGTGATGCAAAATGGATGTATCAGTTAGTCCCAGGAAATCGAGAAAAATGGCATAAAGTGTAAAGGAAACATGTAACATATTGCATGAAAACAACATGGAACATCAGAAATTATGGATACGTTTATGACGTAACAAGATCCCATTTAGCTTCTCCTTCCATACGTGTAAATGATCCAGAACAATAAGCATCCAATAAATCCTTATCATGAAGAGAAAGCCTTGCAGAGAAATTATTAATAACAATATTACTAGGGAGCTCATGAATGGGACATTTGAGCATTAGTAACTTTAATTTCCCCCATGCTTGGGCAATACTCTCTCCATCATGAGGCCAGAATTAATATACTTGATTTAAATCCTTATGAATCTCACTGAGAGGATAGAATTTAGAATAAAAAAGAGGTAGAATTTCCTCCCATCCAATAGATCGGCCATTCTTCAACATCTTATACCATTCCGCAGCTCTGCCCTTCAGTGATAAAGAGAATAGATTCCTCTTAACTTGGTCCATTGAAATACCTTCACACTTGAAAAAATCGCATGATTCATGTATAAAGAGTAAATGGTCACCAGGATGGACAATTCCATTTTCAAAATAGCAGTTATCCATAATATGTTCAAAAGAATTCATGGGTATTTTAAAAGGATCCAATTGAGCAGACGGCGGGTCCACTTACCAATAGCGCTTCACCCCTCCGGCAACGGCGCTAGAAAATAATCTTGATGACCCACAAGTATAGGGGGTGTATCGTATTACTTTTGATAAATAAGAGTGTCGATCCCAACGAGGAGCAGAAGGTGTTGACAAGCAGTTTGGATGAAGGATTCACTGTAAATACTAGCGAATAGGTTTTCAGGTTTTTTTTTGATATAGCAGATAAATAAAGTACAGGTAAATAAAACACAATAATAATAATTGCAGCAAGTAGCCCAATCCTTTCTAGAGCAAAGACAAACTGGTTGGTTTACTTATGATGACCAAACGTTCTTGAGTACACACGGGAATTTCATCAAGTGCTTTCACTTCATACATCTGATTACTATTTATTGTTCTGATAGGTGTTGTCTGGGTGAACCTATGCTAATGTACGGCCTAACTTGGACTAGTACATACTTGTGATTATACCCCTTGCAAGAATCCGCAACTATAATAAATTAATTAAGATAAATCTAACCACAAAACTCTGGGGATCCTACACTCCCTCCTGCATCGGTTTCCTAATGGGGGTTTAGGTTTCTGTCACTCCGGCAACCCCACAATTAGTAGCCGAATACACAATGCATCCCCCTAGGCCCATAAAGGTGACGTATCATGTAGTCAACGTTCACATGACACCACAAGAAGAATAGCACCATAACTCAAATATTAAACTATTAAATATTACTCAACATAATTTCACTACTAACATCTTGACTTCTCCCATGTCCTCAAGAACTAAATGAACTACTCACAAGACATCATATGGATCATGACCAGAGGTGATATAATGATGAATAACAATATGGATATACTCAATAGCATCAACCACAAGGAGTAATTAACACCGGGAAAGTTTACCCTATGAAATAAACAAGATTCAACCCTAGATGTTATAACAGAACAGAGTGGAGTGGTGGAGACGAAGGTGATGGAGATGATGATGATGATTCCAATGAAGTCTAGCTTGACGACGGTGACGATGTTGATGATTTCCCCCCTCAGGGAAGAAATTTCCCCGACAGATTTCTCCCTACCAGAGAGCTTTTCTCTCTTTGTTGTTTTCTGCCTTGTGGAGGCGGCGGAATATTTACTCGATGGCTCCCCAAGTCTTAGGCTGTCGGGGGATGAAGTACGCGAAGGGGCACCGGCAGTGGTGGGTCAAGGCCACCACATCACATGGCGGCGCGGCCAGGGGGTAGCCCGCGCCATGGCATGTGTGGGCCCCTGGTGGCCCACCTCTGCCTCCCCTTTTGTTTGGTTCCTGCATCTGAAAAAATAGGAACTTCCCAATGTTTTCCGTGAATCGCTGATCTTTAGAAATATGGTATCTTGACGGTCATTTTTCTAGCAGAATTCTAGTTCCGGCTGTTAATTCTCCAATAATCATCAAACATGCAAAATAGATAAAATAACATAAGTATCATCTCTAAGTATGAAATATATCAATGAATAGAAGTAAATTATGATATAAAATAGTGATGCAAAATGGACGTATCAGACGCCGACCCGGCCGACTGTACAAACAAAAACCTGTGACATGGGAGCTCCACTTTTGTTCGGAGGGACCGAGTTCCAAAGTTTCGTACGACTGGGTATGACAACTGGGTGTGTGTCAACCAGTTTGGCACAATCATAAATAGTTTCATGGCCACCCTACCAGGTGGTTTATCGTAAGACCTGCCTCTGAACTACTGCACAGAGAGGCGGTCGTTATTCCGCACCGACGCACAAGAAATTGTGAGGCGGTCCGTAGTACAGGCCGGCTCAAATAGTGCATGCAACTGAGTCGGTTATATTTCGCAGCGGTCTCAGGAATTTGGGGAAGCGGGGTTTATTTTGGTCCGCTACGGATATCGTCTTATTAGAGCCGGGATTTTGTTTACAGACGGCTTATCCGCAAAACCGGCCGAGGGGTAGCGTTTCTGAGCCCGTTCTTTTTTCAAGGGAAAAACGCATGTCCTAACAGTCACTAATACTCAATTTTCTACTAGTGTCTGGAACAATGCTGGAGATAAGCTGAAAATCTTGGTACCTCATAAGGAATAAGAGGTCTCCTTTTATAAGTCCACCAATAACTGGCCATTTTTTGTGAGAGTTTGCTTGTCCGGAAAGGTCCGATATATTCTGGGACATTTCAAGACATTCTAATATCTAACATAAGTTTTTTCCCTTCGTTCGAAATCCGTCTGGAAAATTCCGGACGCTCGGAATATTCCGAGCCATCTCGAACAGTTCCAAATACCTAGCAGAGAGTTTCACCCCTTGCCCTAAATCAACCCGGAATCATTCCGTAAAATTCCGGACATCAGGTATATTCGGAAGAATTTTGACTCGCTCGGAATAACATAGAATGATTGTTTTTTCAAGATGTTTCTTTTGGAAAACATGTAGGTATCTTTGGCAGTGTATGTAGGGAGGCAAGCGGGGATGCCGGTATGATTTTTCGGTGTACGTGAATGATCCCCAAGGTTTCCATTGAACAACCCCTCTTTGTAATACATATGCCCTATAAGATAGAATAAAATGCTATACACTAATTATATCATCTTTGATCTTTTATCCATTTTGAGGGTCGATCACCCTATTGTGCTTTTCATCAAATAAATCTAACCCGCTTAGCACACGGTGAGATTTTACTTATGTTGTTAACAAATATGTAAAACCACCCAGGGACAAAAATATCATTTCACTAAATCTTTTCGCCCGTTGTTGGGTACCTCTTGATCTTTTAGGGAGATGATGCTATGTGTCATAACTTGAGTTATGCATGTAACCCTGAATATTTTTGCTCTTTGTTTGGCTAGGAATGAAAATTACCTATTGTGTGAACAAAATACATTTTTTCTTCATATTTTGAGGCAATGAGTT
This sequence comes from Alopecurus myosuroides, assembly GCA_028641055.1. Classification (NCBI taxonomy): domain Eukaryota; kingdom Viridiplantae; phylum Streptophyta; class Magnoliopsida; order Poales; family Poaceae; genus Alopecurus; species Alopecurus myosuroides. The sequence continues at coordinate 26,895,566 of CM054062.1, forward strand.
TGCTTGTCAAGAGAAATATAACCAAACATATCTATGCGCAACAGAACCAGCTCTAGTTGAGCGGGTATGAACGGATGTATCAAAAACAAGATGGAAGCATTTTCTTATTTAAAAAGAATGATCTCTATGGGAATTATATTTTTCTGTAAATTTCTATGGTTTTTTGTGAACGAGAGGCATCAAGTCCTCTTGGTTTCTTGATCCATGAGTCAAATAAGACGCTTTCAATTCATCGAAGTAGGCTTTCGTCCCGCTTTATAGAAAAATCCCAATGACGGAACTAATACAAAGTGATGAGGAAAACCTCTTACAAAGATAGAAAAAAGAAGAACAAGATTACAAGAAGAACCAAACTTGCCACCAAGGTCAGCGAAGCGAGCCCGAGGGACGAGGCTCCACGATGTCGTCCCCACGAGGGTAACGATGTAGCAAGTCGCTGGTGTTGAGACTGGGATGGAGTTTTCACCTGGAGCCCTATGCGACAAAGGTAGCCACGACAACGGCCCCAAGAGGGTAACGATACCCACATGCATCGCCGCCGTTGGCATTGGAGCGTAGAGTTTTCACTCGAAAAAACCTTTGCACCACGTACGCACAGCAGTCCGCCCACTAATCCCAAGTATGGTCCCCCCACAACAATTTGGGAGTTGCTGCCACCAAACCCCCGCCGCCCGCTCTTTGCCATCCACACGGCCAAGGAGAGAAACCATCAGAACCCACTCGCCATAGAGAGTAGAGACACCCGCGCAGTCCAGCTTCCAGGTCCGCCGTCCCGGCTTCATGAACTTGACCCTTCAATGACAACACTAGGATGGCGACATAACAAACCCACATGGGTGGCAGAAACACTTTCAATTTGTGCTCATGCCAATGTAAATATGCACATAAGTTGTTACATCTGTGCCATTTTATTGGTGAAAAAGGAATTCAATACCTGATTGTAAACATGTACTTATACCATTACTTCAACATCTCTACTACTATAAAACAAGCGAACAGATTCTTTCTTACGGACACCCCGTACAGTTACACAGGCTAATCATGACCATCTGATTATATAAGCCAATCAAATCAAACGGATCAGATTCATCTTAGGGTGTGTTTGGATGTTTGAATTGGGGGCCATGGAATTGAATTGGACTGAATACCAAAACAGCCTCTGTAATGAAATGGGCCTCAAATTCAGTTCTGCTGTTTGGTTGCGTGTGGATTTGCATCTTGGAATTAGTAGACGTAGCAATTCCCAATTTCTGTTTGGAAGTGTCTGGAATCGAGCCGCCCCTGCTGTCCCCTCAAGCCGCCACTGTCGTCCCGTCGAATCACGCCCGCCCTCGATCCGCCGGTAGCGCCATGGTCGGAAATCGAACTACGCCCGCCCTTGACCCGCCGTATACCCCCTGCCGCTCCCATCCCCTCGAGCTCCAAGCGCAACGACAGAGCTCACTGGAACCAGCGAGCGCTAGGAGGACCGGCAGCTGGGCTGCCTGCTCCCCTTCTCCATGAGCGGCGGCATAGCTCGCTGGAAACCCTCGACCGTGAGGGATCCCCTCCATGGGGGAAGGACGGTGAACCTCCTCGGGCGGTGGCGGTGAACCTCCTCGGGCGCGTCGGAACTCCCTCGTCTAAGTCGTCGGAGCTCCCTCATATCGGTCGTCGGGGCTCCCCCGTCTGGGTCGCCGGATGATTTTATGCGGCGGGCGTTCCCCTCCAGTCGCTCGGGAAGGAAGGAAAACGAGTCGATAGGAAATTCCACGAATACAGAGGTCAGGGGCTCCGTATTGAGGGAGGCCGAGTTTGCACGGAAGGGGTGTGGGCTCGGAATTTAGTCGATTTCCACGGCTCGATACCAAGCACGTCTAAACACCAGAATTCGGGCCTGCAATTCCCAGATTCCAATTCCAAGGCCCAATTCTTACATCCAAACAAAACCTTATAGATATCACGAGTGCAGTTAGCAATTTGATGACTCCCAAGTGCAGGAGATCAATTGTAGTACCTTTCGATAAGTATTTGAGTGTCGAACCCACGTGGAGCTGAAGGTAAGCTATCTATTCTCTAAAGCCCTATAACCCTCTTATATGGCTGTTTATGCAAAGCAATAAGTTTGACTAAAAGGAACTAACTAATTAAAAGCAAGTGACGTGGAGTGTGGTTTGTCTAGTAACTAGTGAAGCAAGTTTAAAATGCAAGTTTCTAAGCAAGTTTCACAAGTAGCAAGCAGCAAATATCTCAAATATCTCAAGGGAGCAAGTGTTCTAACAATAGGTGTTTCGTTCGTGTGGTTGTCACAATTAGTGAAGCACATGTTTTAGTCTTAGTTGTTTCTTCTAGGAAGGAGCCATGAATAGGTATAGTCAAGTAAATGATCTACAACCCCTTATGATGGATCATGTGGCCAGATAAATGACTGCACAAGATTAATTAAGACATAAAGTCCCACCATAGCCTTACGTTCTAAGGTCCCCTATATATATCCCCCAATATCTTAACTTTGTGGCTCGGTCTCAGGTTACTGTTACTCCCAAGTCACCACCACTCCATTATGCTACCGGTGATCACCTTACATGCATTCCCCAACATATGTGTGCACTCATATATTGTACATAAAGACAATCATAGAAGATAACAAACTTGTATGCAATCAATCAACGAACTATTTCACCATTGCCAAGAACAATTCACTACTCAAACATAGACGGGGAGACACAATACATCAAGGGAATATAGTATTGCATCATACATCGTGTTTGCCAAGAGATTACAGTGGAGAGATGGAGCTGATCTTGTTGTAGATGTTGATGATGAACACGCCGGAGGGGGGTGGAGCCCTCCGGGGGTAATCCCGACGGCGTTTCCCACCTCCGATCTTCTCCGGCGGCAGCCTTCTGTCTCTCTGTTTCGTGGTTTCGTCTCTCGGCGCCGCCTCCTCCTTGAAAAGGCTAGGGGACGCTTTATATAGTCGTTTTTAGGTCACGAGACACTCGGGAGAAGAAAGATCGACGGCATCGGAGCCACGGGGGCAAAAAGGGGGCCCCACACGCGGCCAAGGAATCTGGCCGCGTGGAGGGTCCTCTTTTCCACCTGGTTGGCCTTTTGGCCCTCTACTTTGGCCCATGGTCTTCGTCTCGAAAATTCTGAACCGTGCTCTTTGGCCTTGCCCTTTTTGAGTCCCGAAGCTCCCGGAAAGTACGTTTTCTGGAAAAACAGGGTTAGAACCAAAAGAAGGGGATTGTTCAGAAAATCCCCCAAATCATTATAAAACAGGGTTAGAACCAAAAGAAGGTGGATTGTTCAGAAAATCCCCCAAATCATTATAAAACATGAATATAAGTTGCTAATATGTAGGAAAAACAAGTAATAACATGCAAAGTTCATGTATGCATTTTACATGCATCACAATTACAATGGAAAACGCTGCTGTTCAGCCGGGGGATCGCCCGACTCGATCCCACGCATGCACTGCTCGCCACGCGTCCAGTTTTCTGGCGGAAGAAAACGAGTCCCCGCACCTGGACACCCCACCCACGTTTCTTCTTATCCTCTTTTCCTTTCTCTTCTGTCCATACATTTCTTTTTTGTCTTCTCCCCAACACACAACGCCATGGCTCATAGGCGGCCGTCCCCTCCCCGTGGTCCTCGCCGGCGCCTTCCTGTACCGCCCGCGGTCGGCACCGTCGCGCCCTCGTCTTCCCCAGTGCCGAGCTCCGCCTCGGCCTCCTTCAAGCAGACGCCACCTACGACCGACGCGGGGAGGCACCTAATCCGTCCGCGACTAGGTCGACTCGACGCCATGGCCGAACGGCCTCCTCCCCTTCGAGCTCCACAACCATTCTCCGTCTACCGACTGGAATCGTGGCCAGCAGTGGTGCCTTGAGCGAGATCTGTTGACGGAGAGGTGGATGCTACAGAGAGGGGTGAAGGAGGTCGCCTCAAGCCCTCAACCTTGCCGGCGAGCCTCAACGGCGGTGAAGCTGCTAGGGCGGGTGCTCCCCAAGGCAGCCGGCGTTGCTCCCCAAGGGGCGGTGGCGGTGCTCCCCAAGACCGCCGGAGTTGCTCCTCAAGGCCGCCGTGTTGCTCCCCAAGGCCACCGGCGGTGCTCCCCAAGGCCGCCAGCGTTGCTCCCCACGGGCGGTGGCGGTGCTCCCCAAGACCGCCGGAGTTGCTCCTCAAGGCCGCCGTGTTGCTCCCCAAGGCCAACGACAGTGCTCCCCAAGGCCGCCAGCCTTGCTCCGGCGGGTGGCGGTGCTCCCGTAGTCCGGTCGCGGTGCTCCTATCCCAGGTTGGCGATGCTACCGAAGAAGCACCGCGGTGCTTCAAAAGGCCGATGGTAGTGCTACCACGGACCCGAGGCGGCGCTCACGTGCAACGGCCACGGTCCTGCCGAGGTGGTCGACGCCGGCGAGAGACCTCGCCGGAACTGATTGACGGGGCGGTGGGTATGAGGTGCAGGGACGCATGCGTGCTCTGCTTCGATGTGTTTTTGATGTGTTTGTTTTTTCCGCGGTTAACTTTTGCCGGAGAGATACCGAAACAAAAAAGGACACGTGACGTGCAGAGGAGGCGGGGGATCGGAAATTTCGATCCCCCCCCCCCCCCCGCGGACCCAACGCTGTCCAATTACAATAGGCGGATGCTTTCCCGGCGGCCGAAAATTTCCGCGGCCCGCTTCCACAGCCCCACGTCCGCACGAGAGGCCAATCTCACGTGCCCAAATCACGCTTGCGTAATTTCCACTCGATTCCATTCTCCCCAAACTCCATCTCCTACCTTGCATCTACTCGCCATACCCATATCCTCGATCCGCGCCCACGCCACCATCTCCCAGGTGACGGTCGTCCGGCTCTGCCGCCGCCTTCTCCTGCCACACTCCCCACACCGCTGGCTGCTCGCCCCCACCCGCCTCTCCCTCTACGTCGTCGCGCCTCCCCAACGCTGCATCGGCCCAACCATACGTCTCCCATGTTGGCTGTGCGACTCCCGCCCTCGTTCGTTGAGCCTCGCTGGACCTCAACGTCGCCTGCCCTGATTCGGCACGCCTCTCCTGCGCCCGGTCCCGGCCATGGGATCCCTGCTGCTGCCTCTCTGGCCGAACCAGCCTTCTGGTAAGCCACGATGCTTAACCTGTTCATCCCTCTTTAACTCTCTTTTCACTCTTCTTTGCTCTCTATTAGGTGTGGTAGAATACTAAGGCCTAGTTTGGCAATGAAGTTTTTTTCAAACCGAAGTATTCCAATACTGAAGTATTGACATGCCCGGGAGACAAATACTTCAGTTTTGTAAAAAGTGGTATGGACCTCTTTTTTCCATACTTCAAAATTAGTGTTGTTTCTTCAAATACTGAAGTATCTAAAACCCCAATATTCATCAGAACCAAACGCCATGAAGTATTTAATACTTCGCGGTAATTTTAGAAACTGAAGTATCCTATATAACTAACTAAGTAGATGAACCCCACTAACCTATTTTCCTGCCCATGCAGCCTAGCCACGTCATCCAGCCTATGTAGCTTGCCACATCATCAGTTTATTTTTTGATCATCTCAATTTGTCTACACATTAATACTCGCCCGATGCCGCGTCGGTCCTTTCACTTCCTCCTTCCGATGATTCGCTGCAATCGTACTATGGCAGAAACGGTAGCAGCACGCCTCTTCCTATTCTCATGCACGTTCTTCCTAGAGTCCTTCAATCTTCACTGACCATTTATGAGGACGTCTGGCCTTCCATCTGCTGCAGCGTGGCCAATATACATCTTATCCATCTATAAATGGTCACCCGTTCATGTGCCTGCAATAGATTGACAAACTGGATAGATTCACATCTTGAGGGTGAGCCGTCTGTGCACAAGCACGCCCAGATTATGCCGTTTAGCCAGACGTCGTCGGTGCGCTGCACTTGCCGCGCTGTCGCGCCTGAAAACTACTACTGCCTTGCATCGGCAAGTGTCGAAATCTCCACCTGCAGGCACCGAAATCTCCTGCTGAATTTGCCATGGTCGTCCTCACCTGTACTCTAGGTGGCAGGCAATAAGATCATCCCAATTGCCTGATTCACCAACCATGTCCACATAATGTGAATACAATTTCGTTTTTTGAGTTTGTTCTTCTCAAGGCGTCACCAATGGACTAAAACTACAAGCAACTTTTTATCGATCAGTAAGTCATTCAAATTCATCCTTCCAATGATTTTTTGCTCCCAGTCTATTTATATCAATATATACTTTCATATCCTCTATTGGCATCTTAATCATCATTGTCTTTTCTTTTCGACCTCGGGCCTACTATGTATTTTCTGTTCAAATGTGCAAACTTATTTCTTTCAGTTTGCCTTGGTTAATGTTTTCATAAGTTTGAAAAGTGTAGTGGCAGGGAAAGAAATATGATGGAAGTTTCCCACTGTTTTCCTAGCAGGTATCAACTTCCACAAGATGATTTATCTATTGTTTCTAGAATTCAGTAAATATCAAATTTAACTCTGAATGTTCAATGGCAAGCTCTCTTTTACCTGCAACGAAATTTCTGTGGTACACAACTGCTCCTCTGTATTCCTAAATAAAGCGTAGTTTTATTTTGTGGGATGAGCATGTTAGTTATTAGTACAATGTATCCTTTGTGATTTTTCTTTTCAAGTAATGTTCATTTAAATGTTGATATTATCTGTTATCATCTCAAAATAGAATCTCCTGCTATGGGCGTGTTGTCCGTCCACTTCATTGGCATATCTGATTCTGTTTTCATGTCAAAAAAATATGATTTGTGTTTTTTGGTTCTTTATTTGTATTTATGACTATTGTTCTTCGAAGTAATATTGTACAGCTTCTAAAACGGACCCTATTTTTCTCTCTCAACTTAAATAAATAGCTGGGTGTGGTCGCCTCTCCTTTATATTTAAGATCATGCACCTCTACTAACTGATATCACAGAGGTTTCGTGTTTTTCCAGGTGATTACAAAGGAAAGCAATGGTTCCCATCTTATAGCAGTATAGCACGTGTAATGCTGTCTGATGGAAACATCAGTTACTACTTGGTATAGTCATTTGTTTTACTGAGTAGGATGCAGGATCAGCAAGGCTTTTTTCTTTTCAAATCTAGGATATACTTCTGAGCATAACACTGTTTTATTTAATCTACTGTTGGATTGGAAGGAGTTGATTACATATGGCTAAAGTATGTTCTATTCACTTGCTTTTTGCATGAAATTTCTACACTAAAAAAACATGGTTTCTTTCTTTTTGCAAAAATGAAGGGAGTATATTACTAAGGCCAACAGTCGAGTACGGAAATGATGTACTTATATCTTTAGCATTCTTTGTGTTGGTATATTTTCTTAATGTTATACAATGATTTTTGAGAGTTATACCTGCTTCATTAACATGTCTGCATTTTTATTGTAATTTTCAAAATTATTTTATTCGACAATCACATTTTTTTTGGTTTATACTTCAAATATGTACATATGTTTTCCGCAGCAACGCGCGGGGTATTATCTAGTTCTCACAATACTTAAAAAAAATTTAGCTCCCAAACGGAGCTGCAGTATGTACACAACCAAAAATATCCATATGGCGGTAATTAATTTGCTTTTAGAATTGGTTGAAGTCAGACAAATTCATGTTACACCTGTTAAGGAGTATTAGTATAGGTCTAGGAGTCCGTATTAGTCTAGGTTTCCTTACTTCTATCTCAAGTCATATGTAATATATATGCCCCATGGGTCTCCTAATAATACAAGTTGCCTATTCATAACATGGTATCAGAGCTAGGTTATTTTTTTTGGACGCCGCAACTCGTCCGATCCAATCTCGATCGATTTTTTTTCGGTCTCAGATCCATTGAGGTCTTCGTGAAATTTGTTTTGGCTGCAGCCTCGTATAGCACGTGAGCTGTGCCCGCTATCGATCCGTCCCGGCCGCGCACGTATTCCGGCCGGCCGGCCGGCCGCGCACGTATTCTGCCTGCAGATTTCCGCTCACGGAGCACGTACAGCAACCAGCGCTTCTGCCCGTCCACGATCGATCGATCGATCTGCTATGTCCAAGACCTTCACGCACGCGAGCTGCGCCCTATCTTCCGGCCGCCGTCGCCAGCTCCGTTCCTGGCCGCTGCCGTCGTCACTTGGGCTGTCGTCGCCTTCCGCTTCCAGCCCCGGTCCCCGCTTGTCCGTTCCCGGCCGCCGCCCGTCCCGTCCCCGGACGCCTGCTGTCCGCCCCTGATTGCCGCTGGTTCCGTCCCAGGTCGTTGTCTGCCTCGCGTGCAGGTTGCCGCTGGTTCCGTCCCAGGTTGCTGTCTGCCTCGCGTGCAGGTTCTGGAAGGAGTTTACCGATCTGCCTAAAAAAAAAAAAATCCAAAATTTTCTATGGCTGTTGCTGGCTTTGTTGCGATTCCTCGGTGCTCCGTTATCTTCGATGGCACCAACTATCCGGATTTCGCTGCCTTTATGCGCGTTCATATGCGTGGTCTTCGTCTATGGCGTGTTCTTTCTGGCGAGGTCTCCTGTCCGCCGTGCCCCGTTGCTCCTGCGGTTCCTATTCCGCCGACGCCACCAGTCATTGCTGCCGGTGCTTCTCAGGCTAAAAAGGATGCAGCTAAGAGTGTGGATGATGCCGCTGTCGTGGCGTATGATAAGAAGGTTCAGGAATACTCTAATGTTCTTGCGACCTATCAGAAGGACATGACTTCTTACACTCAGTGGGTGGATGATGATGCTCGTGCTGCGGCTGTTCTTACTGCCAGTGTTTTACCCCAGTATGCTTCGGAGTTTATGGGACTCAGTACTGCCGCTGCTATGTGGACTCACCTTCGTCAGCGCCATCAGCCATCTGGGGATGCTCTTTATCTGTCTGTGGTTCGACAGGAGCATGCTCTACAGCAGGGTGACTCCACTGTTGATCAGTTCTACATGCAGAGTTCTGCTATCTGGCGTCAGCTCGACTCTCTTCGCACTGCTGTGTGTGGCACCTGCCCGTGTTGTCAGACTGTGCGCTCCGATTTGGAGTTTCAGCGCATCTATGAGTTCTTGTCGCGCCTTCGTTCTGAGTTTGAGTCCCGTCGTGCTCAGCTGCTTGCCCGTGGTCGTATTCCTATGTCAGAGGTGTTGTCTGAGCTTCGTGCTGAGGAGATTCGCCTTCATGGTGTTGGTCTGCTTAATGTTCCTTCTGTGCTGGCTGCCCGTGGACCTGCCCAGTCGCCCTGTGGTCCTGCTTCGTCGCCTACTCCACCAGCTCTTCCGCTGTCCCCTGCTCCACCAGTGTCTTCCCACCTTAGTGCTCCGGCTCTTATGCCGTCTCCCACCAATGGTGGAGACCGTCCCCGTCGTCATTGCGACTATTGTGGAAAGCCCGGTCACATTGAGTCTACCTGTTTCAAGAAGATGCGAGACATGTCACGTGGTACTTATTCGGAGCCTTCAGCTACTTGTGCTCCTACCCCGACCCCTTCAGCAGTGTCTGTGACTGAGCAGGATATTGTGCGCCTCCTGCGCCAACTTATGGCTTCGGGTTCTTCTTCGACAGGTTCTGCCGGTGTTGCTACTGACTCTTCTAGTGCAGAGAAACCACCTTCTTCACAGCCAGGAGCGCAACACGGGAACTCTGGATGGTTCTGGCCCTCGCCACCATGATTCACTTCCGATGCCGCATCACCATTAGTCTCTCCGTTTTTTGCTAGTTTTCTATATTTCCGTTGCGTCCACCAGATCTGTCGTTTCTTTTTGTGTTTCTTATGTCATGAGAGTCCATATACCTTCATTTGTCGACCTATATTCTTGGTCCTTTTGTGGCCTCCTATTCTCGGTCCGTTTGTGGCCTCCTATTCCGGTCCTTTTGTGGCCTCGGTCCTTTTGTGGCCTCCTTTTCTCGGTCCTGGTCCTTCTATGGGATTTTTATGGCCTCATTTTGCATTGTCATTGATCTACGCACATTCTTTCGCCGTTGGACTTCTTATGTCGTGGCCTTCTTGTGCTATGATCGTTTGTGACATGCTCGTCTCTTGATCGAATATCGGTCTCTGTCGGTCTCATTGTTCGATCGACTCTATTCGCTCTTCGTTCTGGCTTGACTCTACAGGTTTTGAAGACTCTTCATGCTACAAGACACTTTCAAGACGCGGATTCTGGATTATCATTTTGTTTTCTAGTGTACACTTCTTCAAATGCAATGCTATTGCATACGCTTTGCATTTGAGGGGGGGGTGTTAAGGAGTATTAGTATAGGTCTAGAAGTCCGTATTAGTCTAGGTTTCCTTACTTCTATCTCAAGTCATATGTAATATATATATGCCCCATGGGCCTCCTAATAATACAAGTTGCCTATTCATAACAACACCCACAGTGTAAAGTATGGTACCGAATTTTTTGGATCTGTTCTTCTTAGTGGAACTGATGTGTCAATCATGATCCATGCCAGCGGACAACATGTCTGTACTTTCACTCTATGATAAACTTTAGATGAGCAGCTTATCCAATTCAAAAATTAAGATACATGTTCTCTTCGTGTATGAAAGGCCCCTGGAGCAGATCTGTTGTAAGATCAGGTGCGCCATGGACCACATCCTGGAGGCCGAGAGGAAGGAGCAGACCAACCACAATAACGTCCTTTACATTTTAGAGAACATCAACGTCGGAGCTAAAATCCTACCCACGTGCTAAGAAGGGGATGCGCACGTTCTGAGCGGTGGCCAGAGAATCATCGTTGGTGGCTGCTCACTTGCAGCAGCTTCAACAGTTGGAAGGATTATCTTCATTGCACACTTTTACCAATGGGGTTGTTCTTAGGAATGTTTGTATTTGAGAGACCTACCGACATGTCGCTGCAGCTTCAAGAGGGAGTAAGGATTATCTTCATTGCACACTTTTACCAATGGGTTATTCTTAGGAATGTTTGTGTTAAGAATTTAGGCAATTTACAGATTAAATTAATCCAAGTATAAATCATGAACATGACGTAAACATACTGATATTTAACCATGTTCGTGCATACTAGATTTATAGTAGATAAATCTACGCAAGCTACTAGTGTTGCACACATGGAAATAGTAATGATAGGGATAAACGTGCTATACCCTGCAGTTGGCCAATTGGCAGTAGCCGTAGCAGAGGCGGCGGCCGCGGCGGCGGCAGCAGCAGCAGCAGCGTTGGCGGCCTCAGCAGCGGCGGCCTCAGTGGCAGCAGCGGCGGCAGCAGCAGCTCGATCGGCTTCGGTGGCCATGTTGACGATGAGGTTGTAGTCGAAGTAGATGTACTGCAGCAGCGAGCAGTCGCGTAGTAGACGCTCCCCAAAAACCTAATCGCCCCTCTCCCGTACAGGATCTGGAGAGGCGGGGTTTCGGAGGCCTGCTCTCCCGTCGGCCGTGTACGCGGTAGACGGGATGGGATCACCGGCGGCAGCAACAGGAGGTGGAACGACAGTGGGCGCAAAGAGGCGGCGTGTGTGAGATGATTGTACTGCGTCCGCCTGGGCCTCCAATTTATAGGCACGGCCGGGTAGGAGAACGGTCAATTTAATTGGCGTTTACTCATTCCCGCAACCCGCGGCGCGGCGCGGCGCGGCGAGGCGGAGGAGGAGGAGCGCGTGTGGAACACCTCCACTACTCCTCTCTCTTCATACCAACTCACACTAGTGGGGAGAGAGCTCACCTTATAAACTGGTGCAAAACTCTCCCAACTAGCAATGTGAGACTAAACTCCCACCATTTGCTATGGCAGCATGGGCCTTAGGGATTAAATGGAAATTGCCTAATGGGCCTGCTAGCCCATTCGAATTTCAGCAGTTTGTATTACCCACGTGTCGTTGCGGCTTCCGCGGTCTAAGCGTCAGCGAGGGCAAGTTCAACGGTTTGATGCTTTCTCGCATACGCTTCAGTGGGATTAAGGGTTATCTTCATTTTCATTTCAACAATGGGTTGTTCTTAGGATTATCCAACTATCATGCTCTTCTTAGCGAAATTCTATTGCCGAGCTTTAAGAAAAAGAGGATCAACACGTGGCAGCATCCACTTGAGAAGATCAGCAATTGGGCATCCATATGTTACTGAGCATCGGGATGAGGTCAGCTCATAGGAAGTTATATTCCTATATGTCCGGGTATCTACAATATCTAAATGGGAGCAACCCACTAATTCTATTTCTCTCAACATGCAAGGTGTCCACCTCAGCTAACATATGATTGGTCCATGTCATCATCTATATTTGGCAGTTTCTTTGTTCGTGGCGTGTGGTGCCCGGTTGCACCTGGTTGCATGTCGTGTTTGTTGGCCTGTTGCGACTCATTTCTTGGTCCGATCAGTCATAGCCCATAAAAAACATCACAGCCCACACGCTGCATATGGTTTTTGGTCCGACCCGTCACAGCCCACCACAGCCCACACGCAGCACGTATCTCCATCGTTCATTATCACGGGAACCTCGGGTCGGCTCTTTCTTCCTTTTCTCTAGCGGCACACCAGATTCCTCCATGGTCGCCATTGAATACATCCATTCATTATTTCCGTTTGTACTTCCTAATCAATCCGGTGAACGTGCACTCGCTTCCCCTCCCCGCGATCCGATGAGTCGGGAACCTACGGCGCCATCTGATGAATCCTCGCGGAAATCCCCCTCTTTAAAGCCGGGCTCCAACATCACCGAATTTGCTCTCATACGCCCCCCACCCCCATGGCTGGGATTCTTCCACTCCACCGGTGAGCCACTCCATCCTGTTTTCTCCATGGGTTCCATATTTCATATTCACTAAATTTGTTGCTGCCTCAGGTTCTAAACAACAGGAGTGCCCAGTAAACTTGGATCTTTATCCTTGCACACCGCACTGAAGATTCTTATTGGTAATACATACTCAATTTTCTGAAGAGATTTACTTCACCTGTACTATTTCGTGCTATTTCCATACCGTGTACTCCATTTTCCATGTCTCATCACACTCCTCACCTGCAGATGAAGCACAAAAGCAGTAGACGATGACCAAGCATGCTACGATTGTAACAGGACTACATGAGGAGACAGCCGACTGCACATATGTTTGCCTAGCTGAGAGAAATGGGGTGGGCCGGTGACCTTCTCAATTCTATTCAACAGCTTCCGCTTTGGAGGGAATATTTTCTGAATTCGGGAGAGCGATGAAGACAGGCTGGTCAGTCTGTGCATGCGATATGTTCCACAAAATGTCTCATTTTCACTAGAATTTTTCACTTCAGGTTCCTTTTAGCGGCGATGCGTGCAATATAAGATGCCACACGGAATACACGCGACGCACAGACACAATAGTGTTTGAGTGCACAGCCACGCGACCGATTTGAAAGGGTTGAACCAGATCACATTGAGAGACTCGCGTGCCATCGAAAGCTCCCAGGAATATTTGCCTTTCCACGATTTAATAGGCCAGACGTTGCAAACAGTAATTCTACATTTTGCAATGGTTTAATCCCCTCCTTGAGCATGCCATTCGAGGGATGCTCAATCTATCAATAAGACAATCTGCCTCTTAGGTAGATACTCCCAGTGATTTAAACATAATCTTTGTTTTCTATCTGCCTCTTATATGCCTCTTAGGTAGATACACATAATCTTTGCTTTCTATCTGTTAGCATTTTGAAATTCAAATGCGTGCTAACTTTTTTTTCTCGAGAGTATGCCAAAATGGCATACCGTATTTTTGTGCTAACTTTATTTCATGTTATTGTATTATAATAATCGAGTTGGAATCATTGCTATATGTATATTTTACAGCATATATTGCATTAGCCGTACACTTAAGTTTTACTTACAAAGCTAAGAGTCCATGCCCATCTTATATGCAGGTTAAGATTTGTGGTCTAATTATAAATTTTAGAGGATCTATCCTACTTTACTATAAATTTCCGCAGCAACGCGCGGGAAATTATCTAGTACTATCAGTGCATCAGATATGTTGTAATTTTTTTGCCTTTTTGACTGTAATTTTTTTGCCTGACGAGTTATTTCAGTGAATGTCAGAGCATGCTGAAGGCGAGAATCACTTATGCGATTCTATGCTTCTGTAATTCAGTCTAAGCGTTCCATCTGTAAGTTCGCAATTTGCAGTGCTGCAATCGAAGGGTATCTCACAAGTTAGATACATCGTTTATATTTTATCTAGCCTACTCTCTTACATTCAGTTTGTTCCATGGAAAGTACATGTAAACTGCGATACTGTAACTTATGCGATTCTATGGATCAGGTACCAGTTATGTTTACCGTAATAAAATCTTCATTGTCCATGGTGTCTTCACACCACCAGTTTTGTGGTATACTGTACTCTTCATGACAGACTGTAAACTCCACTATTTCTGCTGGTTTAATTAGACCGAACGCTAGTTTCTTAATATTGGTCGGTGATTGTTCAGACCTTTTCAGTCTCTGATATTCTAATGTCGATCTTTGGGTAAACCAGGAAATTTAAGATCGACATGAGGCAGCAGCAAGCAAACTGTGTCAGTTCGGTTTGTAGTTTAGGGAAAGAGAGTATCTGCACTTAAACGTGAATTAACGGCCACTATGTTTGGTATTTTGTCTGTCCTTCATATCTCTCTAAGAATTTTCTGCATATATTACTTCAGAATTATGTTTCTTTTACTTTTTCTTTTTGGATATTTTTTGTACTGAATATAAAACTGACAATTGGGAGCATAGAAAGGAATTTACTTGGATAGCCATTTGGTGAGGGGTCATTTCTCGAATTGCCCACAGCGGACCACTTCTACTCAGTTTTACCCCTAGCGCCGAATCGACCTCAGTTTTGCCCCTAGTCCGTGCGCAACCACTATGGAGAGGCCGTAACGGTAAGTTTGGAGTCGAATCCGTTTCGCGAAGTGGGTCCGGAGGAGTCAGACTCCGTTTCGCGAAGTGGGTCTGGGTGGGACTGCCAAATTCGTTCAAACCGTCCGGAGCTTACATGTGGGACCGCGCAGTTTGTTGACTATACTGAATAGTCCACACCCGAGCTTCCCGCCACCACCGTCGTGCGCTGCCACCCAATTTAGTTGACCCGCCGTCGTGCGCTCTCGCTCTCGCCGCCGCCACCGCCTGCTCCACCGCCACCACCCCCTGCTGCGCCACGAGCACCCGCAGCACCACCACCACCTGCGGCGCCACCACCACCTGCTCCACCGTCACCTTATCCTCAGCCAGCACCCCACCGCCACCTGTGTCGCAGCCAGCAGTACACATTTGCGCCGCCAGCACCACCTGCACCGCCGCGGCCGTTCCGCGTGGCCACCTGCTTCACCGCCGGGGCCGTCCTGCGACGCCTCTGGTGGGGCGCTCGTTCCACCACTCTGCCCGCCACCCGCTCGACGAAATGGATACGAATGAAATGGAGAGCGGCGGCGACCTGGGTCCGGAGACACGCCGCGTCCACGATTGGGTTCCCATTGGCTAAGTACTGAGTTTTGAATTGTCGATTCGACATGGGATGCCATTGATTTGCAGCTGATTGCGTCTCTGTTTTCGTGGGTTAGGATGGAGTTGCGGTTTGCTTTCTTGGTGAACGTTAGAAGGGAGCGCTACATCGTCGATGCAGACGGTAAGAAGAAATACCAAGGAGGTTTCAGTTATCCGGTCCCAATGGATTGTAATTGGAGTTTCAGACAATTTGGGGAGATACTTTGCAGCCCATATCCTTGGGGTTTGCATGATGAAGTGGAATTTAGATACTTTGATGGGAGAAAAGATTGGATCCAAATTAGTAATGATGAAGAGCTCGCTACCATGTTTGCTAAGCATAAGGAGGCAGAGAATTTTTATGTGAAGCTGCAAAATGATGTGGTTGTGCCGGCAGTTGGACCTACGGTGGCGGGTTCATCTTCTGTGGCAGGACCATCACGTCATACTGTCAACTCTAGCCAGAACAGTTCAAAACCAACTCGACGTGGTGGCTCGACAAGTTCATCCACTGGGAGAAGGGTTCATGTTGAAGTGGAGGCTGATGCCTGCATTTCTGCGGATGATGAAGAGAGGCTATATTCTGATGTTATTCAGAATTTAAGACGGACACCTCGGGCTGAAATCCAATATGAGTCTGACAGTGACGATGAAGAGGAGGAAGACCGGGCACCTGTTGAATGGAGCCCTGAGAACCGTCTTATGGCAGAAGGTTGCATTTTTTTTCTTCCATGGCTGAGTGTAGAAATGCACTTGTGACGTACTGCATTAAGGTAGAACGTGCGTTTACAGTTGACAAGAGCGATAAAAGGCGCTACACCGTGCACTGTGCGTCTGAAGATTGTCAATGGAGGATGCACGCATCTAAAATGCGTGGTAGCACCAATATTCAGGTAAAAGTGAACCCTTTTCCCCACACATGCCAAGAATCAACCCTTAGGAAGCAAACAATCAGCAGAGCCAAGTCAGGATGGGTGGCGGATGAAGTAAAAAGATGGGTGGCAGAAAACCATCAAGTGACTGCAAAGGAATTGCAGAAAAACATCAAAGACAAGTTCAAGATAGATTTACCATACATGAGGGTGTTCAGTGGTAAAAATAAAGCATTGGAATCTATCCATGGTAACTGGAATGAAAGTTTTCAATTGTTGTATTCATTCAAAGCTGAAGTGGAGAGGACAAGCCCAGGTAGTGTTGTTGAAATTGATCACCACACCGTGGAGTACACATTGAAGAAAGTGACAAGGACCAAGGAATGCTTTAGGAGGGTTTTTGTGTGCTTTCAAGCTTGTCGATTGGGTTTTTTGGTAAGCTGCGGGCCTTATTTGGCTATTGATGCTACTTTTCTCACAGGGAGGTTTAAAGGCCTGCTAGTAGCAGCTTGTGCAGTTGATGCACACAATTTTGTTTTCCAGTTGCCTACGGTGTGTTGGAGACAGAATCCGAGGAGAGCTGGACATGGTTTTTGCAGAATCTGCGCCAGGCTATTGGACATCCCAATGGGTTGGTAATTCACACAGATGCATGCAAAGGTTTAGAAGTGGCCGTGGACAATGTGTTCCCAGGAGTAGAGCATAAGGAATGCATGCGTCACCTTGCTGCAAATTTTGTGAAGAAATTCAAAGGAAAGTTTTTTACCGACCATTTATGGCCAGCATCTTTGACTTGCAGTGTGAGGAAGCACAACTACCACATGAGGCAGTTGTACACAAATGAGAAAGTGAAGGAATACTTGGAAACACACCACTCGAAGTTATGGGCTAGAAGCCAATTCAGTGAAGTGAGCAAAGTTGACTATGTGCACAATAATCTTGCAGAATCTTTCAACTCAACGATCCGGAAACTAAAGGATCTTTATTTGGAGGATTTGCTTGACAGGATAAGGATAGAATACGCCGAGAAATTTCATATTCGTCTTGGAATAGCTAATGCAAAATTCATGGGCCACGTTATTACCCCGGATGTGATGAAGGTGTTGAAGCAAAAAACAGTGGGCTTGAATATGAACATGAGATTTATCTCGGATACCACATCAGAGGTATCATTCTTTGATAAAGCTAACAAAGAATGGAGATATCAAGTGGATTTAGAAGACAAAAGTTGCAGTTGTAGGCAATGGCAGATAACTGGTTTACCATGCATTCATGTCTTGTTTTCATCACTTCTCTCTCAGGTCCAGCAGGGGATATACAACATTATGTGCATGATTACTACTTTGTTGCAGTGTTCAGAGCCACATATGCACATGCCTTGCATGCTCTGGAGGGAAAACAACAATGGGATAGAGAGGACCCTGGATTCCAACTTTGTGCTCCGACTCTGAAGAGAGCTGCAGGTAGACCGAGGAAGAGTCGACACCGATGTCGCAGTGAAGGTGGAGTTGGAGCGAGGGTGCGTAAGTGCACAAGGTGTGGTGGGACTGGTCATTTCGGCAAATATTGTGATAACGCAGTAGATCCAGGGTTTGGAGAGAGTTTTCCTGATGAAAAAGATGGTTAGCAGCCGGATGCAGCATTTGAAAATGATGATCAACAGCCGGATGAAACATGTGAAAACGATGATCAGCAATCAAGTGATTCAGATGATGCTCCAGATGAAAATGATGATCAAGTACATGATCCAAATGATTATGATTATTCAAATGATGATCAAGTCCATGATGCTCCAGATGCTCCAGTTGATGATCCGCTGGATGCTCCAGCTGATGATCCAGCCGATGATCCGATGGATGCTCCAGATGCTCCAGCAGATGCTCTAGATGCTCCAGATGCTCCAGCTGATGATCAGCTGGATGCTCCAGCTGATGATCCGCTGGATGCTCCAGTCGATGATCCTGCCATGATCTCACCAGTTTCATTGGATGCTCCATTCGATGATTCTGCCATGATCTCAGCAGTTCCATTTTCAGATGGTATGTAAATCCTGCCATGATCTCACCAGTTTTCATTTTTCATTTTTTATTTATTTATCATGATCCTTTATGTTTTGTACAGATCTGGTGTAGTTTCAAAGAAGAAGGCTAAGGTACCGACTACCAAGAGGAGAAGACAAGAAGCTGTGAGCAAGATGAGCACAAGGAGCGAAGGTCCACCAAAACAGCCAATGATCACAAAGAAGCCTCGACGCTATTTAGACTAAGTTGGTGTTGTATTTCTGTTGAATAATGTTGTACTTATGTTGACTGGTGATGTATCTAAGTTAGAACATAGTTTGGATGATGTTTGAATAATGTTGGATGATGTTGAACCAAGTCATTCCAAAATTTTAGGCAAATGTGCTTCAAATGAGTCTGAAGCTAGGGTAGACACCCCCGTTTGTAATTTAATGAAAAATTCGACCTTGTCAAAATTATCCAAATAAATTTGAGGAGCAACTATATCACATATAACAACATTGTGCGTTGGATTCATGTCATTTTGATTTTTTTTGAATTATTTATGCTCATTTGAAACCATCGCTCTATTCTCATGAGAAATGTGCTTCAAATGGGGTCCGAAATTAGGGTAAATACCCCCATTTGTGCTTCAACATTTTTTGGCATCTTGTCTAAATCAGCCAAATTAATTTCCTACACATCTATTCTACATATATAGTGTAAATCTGAAGTTTCAATATGTTTTGAATAATTCTTCTAATTTTTTTTTTATTTAAATAACATGGTTTAATAGAAAAATCATATGTAAAATAGATAAAAATCATCGCTCTAGTAAATCTGAAGTTTCATTATGTTTTGAATAATTCTTCTATTTTTTATATTTTTTATTTAAATAACATGGTTTAATACTTAATAGAAAAGAAATCATATGTAGAACAGATAGATACCATCGAGCCATGTGGCCAACGGACCAACCAATCCGAGCACAGAACGAGCGTCTCGCGGATCGCTGTGGCTGCGAGCGCATCCGTCCGATGCAAGATTCCTTCTAGAAGGCGTCGATCTAACAGCCCAGGTCGAATCTCTAGGTGTCCTTCTAGAAGCTTTTCGGCTGGTCAAACAAAGGGTTGACCAAGCTTGAAATGAGCATACATAATTCAAAAAAATCGAAAAAATATAAAGCCGATGCACATAGTAGTGTTATGTCATATAGTAACGAGAAAAAAATATAAACCTGTCTTATAAAGAATGGAACGAAAAAGCCTTGTGTAATATGTGATATCTTGAACAGACTAGTATAGAGTTCAAGAAAATGAGATGAGTTTCAAACCTTTGGAACTGAAATAAGGTCAAAATCTCACCAAAGCTTTATTTTGGTGTGACTAAGAAAGATCCAAAGTTATTTTTTCATTTTGATGTTTTAAACTTGTTTTATTTACGATTTTCGATTAAAACCATTATTATTCAAAAAAAATTACGAATGTTCATCCAATAAATTTTCAGGCTTCGGAATTACATTATATAGGTCTAATACAAGTCTAGGAAAAATATAAATAGGACTTATAAACATTAGAACGAAAGACTTCACTAAAATGTGATTCCTCGAATATAGTAGTAAAGATTTCAAAGAATATGAGGTGGAAACATTGTGAATATTCCGAAGAGGTGGGTTCTACCTTTTTGTTTTGTGTTCCTATGGGCTATCCTAGCACAACCAAGCAAATATTTCCACATTGCTACCCCCTTTCGACGTCGTTACCGCGTGTTTCCGTATAAGTCCGGTATTTCTCCAGCGGGTAGGGTTTCACCGGGAGGGGGGATACGGAGCGTCAGGGATCCCAACACAAGCTAGGGGGTGTCATACCATGTTAGTATAGGTGTGTTGTGTGCTTTGGATGTCAAAGATTTCTCTCTGGGGTGTGACCCGCTTCACCGGCATCCACTTCTCTCTTGTGAGCGCTTATAGGGTGAAACTCCTGTATCAGACCAAACATCGTGACTCTTTCAAAGAGGTGGGTTCTAACTTTTTGTTTTGTGTTCCTATGGGCTATCCTAGAACAATCAAGCAAATAGTTCCACATTGTTCCCCCCTTTAGACGCAGTTACCGCGTGTTTCCGTATAAGTCATGTAATTTCTCCAGCGGGTCTAGGGTTTCACCGGGAGGGGGGGCTACGGAGCGTCTGGATCCCAACACAAGCTAGGAGGTTCCATAACATGATAGTATAGTTGTGTTGTGTGCTTTGGATGTCAAAGATTGCTCTCCGGGGTGTGACCCAGCTTCACCGGCATCCACTTCTCTCTCGTGAGCGCTTATAGGGTGAAACTCCTGTATCAGACCAAACATCGTGAATCTTCCGAAGATGTCGGGGGGTTACCCCCGAGTAGGGTAAAGGCAAGTGCTAAAGGCAAGATCAGAAGGGATGTTTGGCCGAGTAGCCGGCTACCCGGTACTCGCTACCCGGTCGACTGCTACCCGGTCCTACACATAGATAGCCAGAAGGGCAAATCAAGGAAGTTGCGTTCCTCCGAGTAGAAGAGTTGGCCCGAGTAGAAATGGCGGGAATCTACTCGGGACAGAAGTCAAAGGAGCCGTTCTGACACAGGTACCCGCGTATCCCGGGTCCGTACTTGGCACTATTCATGGCACTGTTCATCTGAGGACGGCGTGCCTGACAGCGACAGTGTGTCAGCGGGGCGTCGCAGAATAGGGGGGACCTACTCTGTGTTCGCCGCAGTGATAACAGATCGGTTACTTGGTTTTGCCCAACGACTTTCCGCACCAGGACAAACCTAGAAGCCAAAGCTGTCAGCGGGAACTCGGAAGAAGTACGGTGTGCACACAATGTCGACATCTGTTTGTATTTGGCTGTATCCGGCTGGGCACCGAGTATATAAGGTGCCCTGCCCCCTCCTGCGCGAGGGATCCTGCGGACGCTGACCTAGATCACACACTGGGCTCAGATTCTTGACCTAGTTCATCACGTAGAGAGAAGAGTGGCTACTCGGTAGCAAGAACAATTGTACTGTGGCTACTCGGTGAGACACCAATATACAGAGAGAAAGGCAGGAGTAGGGGTTTTACCTCCTCACGAGGGCCCTGAACCTGGGTAGATCGTGTTGTTTGCAGTGCTTGTTTCATACTTCACGCGGCTACTCGTCGCGTGATCCCTCCCCGAACGCCTCCAACGTCCATCGTCCCCACAACTTTAGCCATCCTATGGCATCTGCCGTGACACCACCACGACAGTTGGCGCCCACCGTGGGGCAACCAGCGACGCTGGTTGGAGTTTCCGTTCGGACCGGATCGATTTCTGCTACCGGAGAGCGCGTGGTCTGCGGCCTTGTCCACAGATTCGGCTCCTTCGACTTTGTCACCGACAACGCCGGCGATTTCGGCGGCAGGGCCATGCCGGAGGGCGGCTCGGTGCTTTCTTTCGGCGCGCACCTCGTCTACGTCGCCACCATCATCGACCGCGAGTACCCTGAGCTGGTGCATGTCGCGGAAGATCCACCTGCTGTCATCGCCGCGCGCGGGAGGCCGCTGAGCCGCTCCGCGGACATTGGAGAGGTGATGATGACCGGCCCTGCTGCTGACACTGGGAAGGGCGCGGCTGCTACCGCTGCGGCCATCGTCGAGGATCTCGCTGGCTCAAGTGCTGGCGGGAAGACGCACAAGCCCTACGAGAAGGAGTGCAACCTTCCGCTCTCCACTACTCCGACAATCCCTGCGTCTGCTGCGCGGACGGGTATGCCGCCTCCCACTGATCTCGAGCTCCTGACCATGAAGGCGCAGCTCGACCGGCAGCGCGAGGAGCTGCTCGCTGAGCAGGCGGAGTTGGAGAAGATTAGGCTAGAGCTTAGCTTAGATGAGTTTGAGTACAACAAGGCTCACGGTTTCACACCGGTTGTTAGGAGAGCTAGCAAAGTAGGTGCTACGCGTCGCAACTTAGGTGCCGAGATGGCAACGGTTGTAGAGGCTCCCAGTCAGTCTGCCACCGCAAACACCTCCACTAGACCCAGATATAGCACACCCGCCAAAACACTTAGAGCTGCTGAGGCTGTAGCTGCCGAGTTGCCGCATCTAGCTGGCGACGCACGCGTTAGGCAGCAGGAGAGGCTAAACGAGCTGGTGCTAGAGGCTGCTAGGCAGAACGAGGAGTTCCGGAAAGCCAACCCGGGTGTTGGAGCTTCTCAGGTGGTGCACTCGCATGTGGCTAGATCTAACGATCAAGCCTCATCACCGCATCCCAGTCGTGAGAGAAGCCGGAGTGGGCATTCCGGCAAGGGTAGGCAGATGCAGGTGTACGACCCGGCTGTCGCCGCGAAACATCTCGTTGTGCCGCGACAGTCCGGTCAGAAACACAACGCTGCAGGAGCAGGCTTTCAAGCCCATAAAGCTCAAAGCCAGGCCCGAGATGGAGAGCGCCCAGGCCCTTCTCAGCATCCAGTTGCTCAGCCTACTCGGCAGCGGCAGCAGCCGCGTGCGGTGGCGCCAGCCGCCAACCCGGTGGAGCAGCCTGCAGCTGCGCAGGTGGACAGATATGATGATGGCTACTCGGCCATGGGGTTGGCTGGCTATGACATCCTGGATCGTGTGGGCGAGCGTGTGCTGGCGCCTGGAGATGCAAGGCACCAGCTGGACCGGATCAGCTTGTCGGTGCGGCTCGAGAACACGGGACCTCCCGGCCTCGAGTGCTTTGGCCCGCGCATCATGAACGAGCCTTCCGTGAAGAACTTCCAGCTCGCAAGGGGCACCAAGAGCTACAATGGTAGCACCAAGCCGGAAGACTGGCTCAATGACTATGTCACCGCGGTTCATATCGCGAACGGCAACCGAAGATGGGCGGTGCGGTACGTTCCGCAGATGCTAGAGGGTCCAGCTCGCACTTGGCTCAACAAATTGCCCAAGAACAGCATCAATTGCTGGCTGGACTTCTCGGAAGCCTTCATCAGCAACTTCACCAGCACTTACAAGAGGCCGAATAGGCTACAACAGCTGTCCGCTTGCAGGCAGCGGGAAGACGAGACGGACCGCGAGTATCTCACTCGGTGGAGCACATTGCGGAACACCTGCGAAGGTGTGAATGAAGCCCAGGCCATCACGTGGTTTGCGCAGGGTTGCAGACATGGCAGTATGCTGTGGCAAAGGTTGCAGAGGGAAATGCTAAACACTCTGGCGGAGACCATCAAGATCGCGGATCAGTATGCACTCGGTGATCCTACCCAGCCCCTGATGGATTCCTCCGAGCCGAGAAGAAACTTCAACAGCAACAAGCGTAACGAGTTCCGCAACAAGCGCAGGGGTGACCGAATAGATACTCGGTACGACCCTGAAGAAGTGAATGCAGTGGCTGTTGGAGCTGGGGGCAGCCAAAGGCAAAAACCTGCTGGAGCCTACGGGCAGAACCAGAACCAGGGCCAAGGCAACAAGAAACCATTCCGCGCTCCTCAGTCGGGTAGCGGCAACTCGGAGCAGACAAGGAAGTTCGTCTTCGACGACATGAGGGATGGCCCATGCAGTTTCCATACTCAGCACCCCTCGAGGCCTGCTAACCACACTACCCGACAGTGCGAGTGGTGGGATCTGATCAGGAATGAAGGCTTGCCTCCTCCTCCTCCTCTGTCGGCTGCAAATGCCAATGTGCAGCCTGCTCGCGCACCCGCAGCTCGGCCTCCAGTGTTTCCGAGAAGAGAAAACGTGAACCAAGTGGATTTAGGAGCCAACCGTCACTTCAACAATGAGGGCTACCGCAACAACAACAACAACCACAACCGCAACAACAACAGAGGCAACAACAACTACCAGGGCAACAACAACGGCAACAATGAGGGCGGAGGCTGCAACCAGTACCAAGAACACCATGAGAGCTACATGATCTTCACTTCTGAGCCCGTCGACAAGCAGTCACAGCACAGGCGTGCCATGGAGGTCAATGCCGTGATCCCTGCTGTTCCTCACTATATGCATTGGTGCAACCAAGAGATCACATGGTCCCGAGTAGATCATCCCAAGGTGATGCCCAACCCGGGTAGCTACGCTTTGGTGCTGGATCCTACCTTCTTGGGTCCCGAGAAGAATGTGAGGTTCAGCAAGGTGTTGATCGACAACGGCAGCAGCATCAACATTGTGTACAGAGACACACTCGAGAAGCTTGGGCTGGCCGA
The DNA here is from genome assembly GCA_028641055.1 of Alopecurus myosuroides. NCBI lineage: Eukaryota > Viridiplantae > Streptophyta > Magnoliopsida > Poales > Poaceae > Alopecurus > Alopecurus myosuroides. Next base: position 26,919,994 of record CM054062.1, read on the forward strand.
GAACATGCTGCTACCTAGCAAGACCACTTTCCATGGCATTGTGCCGGGAGTCTCGTGCAACCCGATTGGCCGAGTGTGGATAGATGTGCTATTCGGCACCAGGGAGAACTGCCGCACAGAGAGCCTGCAGTTCGAGGTGGTTGATCATCAGAGTCCCTATCACGCTCTGCTCGGCAGGCCTGCTCTGAGCAAGTTCATGGCCTCTACCCACACGGCATATCTGAAGATGAAAATCCCTGGTCCCAATGGTGTGATTACCATCTCTGGTGACTACAAGAAGTCCATGGAGTGCGCCTCTACAGGTTCTCAGTTGGCGGAGTCCATGGTGATTGCTGCCGAGAAGAAAAAGATGTACGAGGTGGTGGCTATGGCGCAATCCGCGCAAGCTAGTGCGCAGGGCGTGCTGAGTTCCCAGCACGGGACCGCGTTCCAGGCATCTCAAGAAACAAAGAAGGTTCAGGTCGACCCTGAGTTCCCCGACCGCGTAGCCATCATTGGCTCCGGGTTGGCGGAGAAATAGGAAAGCGAGCTCATCCACTTCCGCCGTGAGAATCGGGATGTGTTCGCCTGGTCCAATGAGGATTTGCCAGGTGTCCCGAGGGAGTTGGTTGAGCACTCACTACATGTGCGTCCTGACGCCAAACTAGTGAAGCAGGCTATGCGCCGCTTCGGAGATGAGAGAAGGAAGGCCATTGGTGACCAGATCACCAAGTTGCTGATAAGCAATTTCATCATGGAAGTGCTGCACCCGGATTGGCTAGCCAACCCGGTCATGGTCGAGAAGAAGAAGGAGGATCCCAAGGCTGCTACTGCATGGCGCATGTGTGTCGACTACACCGACTTGAACAAAGCATGCCCCAAGGATCCTTTCCCGCTACCTCGCATCGATCAGATGATCGATTCCACTGCTGGTTGTGAACTGCTGTCTTTCATAGATGCATACTCTGGTTTTCACCAGATAGCTCTCAATCCTGCTGATCAAATAAAGACTGCCTTCATTACCCCGTACGGGGCTTATTGCTATCGTGTCATGTGTTTCGGGTTGCGGAATGCGGGTGCTACTTATCAGCGGTGCATGCAGAAATGCTTGCACAATCAGCTCGGCAAGAATGTGCAGGTGTACGTAGATGACATTGTCATCAAAACGAATAAAAAACAAACTCTGCTTGCCGATCTTTAAGAAACCTTCGCTAACCTGCGCAAGTATAAAATGAAGCTGAACCCGAGTAAATGCACCTTTGGCGTTACGGCTGGCAAGCTACTCGGCTTCTTCGTGTCTAGTCGGGGCATTGAAGCCAATCCTTCAAAAATAAAATCTATTGAGAGCATGTCTTTGCCGAGATCCCTGAAGGATGTGCAAAAATTTACTGGTTGCTTGGCATCTCTGAGTCGTTTCCTGGGCCGAATGGGCGAGAAGGCCCTGCCTCTGTACCAGCTAATGAAGAAAAGTGGCAAGTTTGTCTGGACTCCGCAAGCGGATGTGGCATTCAATGAGCTGAAGGCAATGCTAGGTAGCGCTCCCATCTTGGCTAGTCCGCTACTCAAGGAGCCAATGCTGCTGTACATTGCTGCTACCAACCGAGTGGTCAGTGTGGTGATTGTGGTGGAGCGAGAAGAAGAAGGCAAAAGTGTGCAGCGCCCAGTATACTACCTCAGTGAAGTGTTGTCCAGCTCCAAGCAGAACTACCCGCATTACCAGAAGATGACCTACGGTGTGTACCTGGGCGCCAAGAAAATGAAGCATTATTTCCAAGAGCACCCCATCACTGTTGTGAGCTCTGCTCCAATCTCGGATATCATGGGCAACAAGGAGGCGAGTGGCAGAGTAGCCAAGTGGGCAATCGAGCTGGCCGCGTACGCTCCCGCGTATGCGAGAAGGGAAGCCATCAAGTCTCAAATCCTGGCAGAATTTCTGGTGGACTGGGCTGAGGTGCAATACGAACCTCCCGCTCCAGTTTCCAATTACTGGAAGATGCATTTTGATGGCTCGAAGGTGAAGGAAGGCCTTGGTGTTGGCGTAGTGCTCACGTCACCCAAACGAGATCAGCTCAAGTACGTGCTGCAGATTCATTTCAAAGCGTCCAACAATGTTGCAGAGTACGAGGCCGTGGTGCACGGCTTGCGAGTAGCCAAGGAGGTTGGCGTGCAGCGCATCATATGCTATGGCGATTCAGATCTGGTGGTGCAGCAAGTCTCTGGCACTTGGGATGCTCTGGATGCTAACATGGCATCATACTGCTTCCTGGTACAGTCTATGATCGGATTCTTCGAAGGCTGCGAGTTCCAGCATATTCACCGGGCAGAGAATGAAGCAGCAGACGAGTTGTCCAAGTTGGGATCTTCTCGGCAGTCCATCCCGGCGGGGATTGCCTTGGATCACTTGAGGAAGCCATCCATCAAGCCATCTCCCAACTCGGAATCCATATTTGTTCCTTCTCTGCCAAGTGAAGAATCCGTTCCCATGGAGATTGACTGGGAGAATGCAATAGAGAACCCGGGGACTGCCACTCCCAACCCGGGGACTGCCATTCCTTACTCGGGGACTGCCACTCCCAACCCGGGGACTGCCACTCCTTACTCGGGGACTGCCGTTCCCTACTCGGGGACTGCCACTCCATACTCGGGGACTGCTGTCCTCAACCCGGGGACTGTCGCATTCATTGAGGAGGTTCTTGCCAATCGTTCAGGGCTCCAGAGAAGCGCTCCCAACCCTAAAGAGCAGCCAGAGGTGCCTGTCCCGATGGAAGTGGACGAACCAGTGTTTTCTACACGGGAGACACCGATTTGGGCCATGCCCACATTATCCTTCCTAAAGGACGGCACTCTGCCAGAAGATGAGTTGATCGCAAGGCAGATTCAGAGAAGATCCAAGGGCTACACCATATTCAGAGATGTGCTGCACAAGAGAAGTGCCACTGGCGTGTTGCAACGCTGTGTGGACCCAGAAGAAGGAGGAGAAATTCTGTTGGAAATACACCAAGGAGAATGCGGGCACCACGCCTCTTCTCGGGCGTTGGTCAAGAAAGCTTTTCGGCATGGCTTCTACTGGCTCACAGCTCTGCAACAAGCTGAAGACATTGTGAGGAAGTGCAACGGCTGCCAGATGTTCGCGAGTAAGATCCACATGCCTGCTTCCGAGCTGAAAACCATTCCTATTACTTGGCCGTTTGCTGTATGGTGTTTGGACATGGTTGGCCCCTTCAAGCCGGCTAGAGGCAACATGACGCACATCTTAGTCATGGTGGACAAGTTCACCAAATTGATTGAAGTGAAGCCTATTCGGAAGTGCGATGGAGCTACAGCCGTGAAATTCTTGAAGGATGTGATCCTGAGATACGGCTACCCGCACAGCATCATCACGGATAACGGTACAAACTTTGCTGGGGGGGCAATGGTGCGGTTCTGCAGAGATAAGCACATCCGACTAGATGTTGCATCTGTTGCGCATCCCGCCTCCAATGGGCAAGTGGAAAGAGCAAACGGCATGGTGCTGACAGGCATAAAGCCAAGGCTGATCGAGCTGTTGCTGAAAACACCTGGGTGTTGGCTAGACGAGTTGCCAGCGGTGTTGTGGAGTCTAAGGACTACCCCTAACCGGTCAACCGGCTACACGCCATTCTTCTTGGTATACGGGGCTGAGGCCGTGTTGCCAATAGACTTAGAGCATGACTCCCCCCGAGTAACCCTCTACACTGAGGTGGAGGCAAGAGAAGCTCGAGAAGATGACGTTGACCTGCTCAAAGAAGCAAGAGAGCTTACTCTATCACGTTCAGCTATCTACCAGCAAAACCTGCGGCGTTATCATAGCCGAAAGGTGAACCCAAGGGTTTCCGAGAAGGAGACATGGTCCTTAGGCTTGTGCAACACACAGCCGGGATGCACAAGTTGTCTCCTCCATGGGAAGGGCCCTTCAATGTGAGCAAAGCGCTGCACAATGATGCCTATTATCTCGTGGACGTGCGTCCATCACAGGAGAACAGGGAAGATAAAGCTGGAGAGGAATCCAAGCGCCCCTGGAATGTAGCCCTACTTCGTCGCTTTCATTCGTGAGCAAAGATGTGTATGTACTCTCTTATCCGAGTTAAAATTCTACTCTGTAATCTGAAATTAAGCTCGGGGACTGCCCTCGTCCAAACTTGCTCTGTGTGTTTCTACCCGGCTTCACTTTTGTCCACTCGGTTGCTCTGCTTAAAATTTCACGAGTACATCTAGTACTGTGTTTAAACCTACATGCCAACTCTTCGACTCTGCTGCTGTCCGAAACCCGGCTTCATGGCAAGCAAGAGAACAAGCAAAAGGTCAATGAGCACAAGAAAAATTACTAAGGAAAGAAAGAGTGCAGGAACCGAATAGGATGTCTTTTACTGCTGTTTCTTGTTAACTCCTTTTCGGCTAAGTGGCGGGCTGCGTTACTATGAGTGTTTCTAAGTGGCTAAGTATTTGCAACTCCAACTTTGAATTCTTGTGACTCGAATACCAAAAAAGCAACAAGTTGCGGGTAAGAGCTGAGATGAAAAGGAAGAGCGAATAAGAAATGCAACTCGGGGACTTGCATGATAACGCAACCCGGCATCGAGCCAAGGCTGCTCAAATTAACTAAGTTAAATATTAAATGTGAATAAAACTGAGTAGCAAGTGACAAACGTAATTGTTTCGATACATCTGCACCCGGCATCCCGGGGATCTGATAAAAGTTTTAAGGACAAAGTTGCAGGAAATAATCAGGTAGAGGCAGCAGTGTTCTCGGCGTTGGCTTTGGCAGCTTCAGCATCAGCGTTAGCCTTGGCAGCATCAGCTTCCGAGCTGGCGATGTCGGTCTTCGCAGCTTCAGCTTCTGGATTGGTGGCAGCCTGATCAGAGGTGGCCGTGGCCACCGAGATGACATCCGTTGCCGAGGTGGAGGCAGTAGCTTGGGTGCGGAGAAGCGCCGTGTCGTCGAGGGAAGCACCTGATGAAGTGCCGAATTCGAGTGCCGCGGTGTCGATAACCATCTTCTCGCTCTCGGCCTCATCTTCGCTATCCGCCACGACCGCGGCCTTCCCCTTCCCAGTCTTGTTGCTCTCACTGTTGAAGCAGCTCAGGCCTTCGGACTCGGTAGCATCCTCGTCTTCATCCTCGTCGTCATCTTCGCCCTCCATGTCCGTGTCGGGCTCAGTGACGCCGTCGATGAAGCGCGCGGTGTCCGCGTACTGGGCAATCTCGTACGCAACTGCCTGGCGGCGAGCCACGCACGTGGAATTCTTCTACCACTTGGAGTCCTCGCGCATCTCGCGGATGACGTCCAAGTTCAGGTTCTCGTACCAGCTGCATATGAACAGCAGCAGCATGTCAGCGCCGGCCCGAGCTCCAGACGCCCGCCATTTCTTCAGCTCGGCCTTCACGCCGTTCAGCTTCTCGGCAAGTCCGCAGATAGTTGCTGGCGTGGAGTCTCGAGGCCAGAACAGGTCATGGAGCTTGAAGGCGGTACGCACCAGATCGGTTCCCACACCCCTTAGACGCTGGAGCTGCCCCTGCATGTCTGTGAGGCTGTCTTCGATCGAGGCTTTAGTGTCATTGGGCTGGCCCTTCTCGATGCGAGACGCTTGGGCCTTTTCCAGAGCAGGTTTGCAGGCTAAGCAGAGGTCCGGGAAGATTTCTGAAAGAGCTATCAAAAAGATTAGAAACAGAAACGGAGCAGAGAAGCGAATCAGGCAGCAAAGAAGCAAAAGGAGATACCGAAGTGCAGAAGAGCGAGTACTTACTGTTAAGCTCGCAGAGTAGCGACTGCAGCCTTTTCTCCCAAGACTCTTCGTCAGCAACATGCCTTTCTTCCACCCTCCGGAACTGGGCCAGCTGGAGCATGAGATCAGAGTTGCGCTCCCTCAGCGTGCTGCACTCCAGCTCGAGAGCCCGCTTCTCGGCCTTGGCAGTTGCTTTAAACTTTTTCTTCTCGGCCACTATTTTGTTCTTCTCGGCAGCTAGATCAACGGCTTTTTGGAGAGCGGCTCGCAGTTGGAGTTTAAGAGGTTCCAACTCGGTGGTGTATTCCTTCTTTAGCTCCACAGCTTGGCTAGCCAACTGCTGCTGCACCTCGGCGGGTTTGAGGCAGTCGAGATGCTCCTCGACAAACTTCTTATGGTCTTCTGTGAAGAGCAAAACACGATCAGCAGAGTAGCAAGGATGGGAGGAAGGAAAACAAGCCGAGGAAAACACCAAATCACCTTCCAGCCTTTTGATCGTCGTTTGACCGTTCTCAATAAAAGCGCGGCAGTTCGCATGCTCCTCTGCCATGGTCTTAAACTTGCCTGCAGAAAGGAATCGATTACAGCAGAAAGCAGAAGCGGGCGTAAACACAAAACGCAGGAACCGCGTAGCTAAAAGCTTACTTTCGATCTCGGAGATCTGGAGGGTGTGATCCATGACCTCCTTCTCCGTCGCCTCATCAGTCTTGCGCTCCATTTCGAGGGCCTCAAGGCGCCTTCTAGCGATGCTGTGGTTCCAAAGCAATCGCCGGAACAAGTTTGTTCTCTTCAAAAGGCTATTCTGAGAAACAGAGAGAAAACGAATCAAACATAGATCGTGAAGATTCAACCCGAGAAGACGGCAACTCGGTTGAGTATCCGTCTACTCGGCCAGAATCTCGGGGACTGGGTAATGGATAAGAAGAAGGAGAAGAATAGAAGAGAAGAAAAGTGCAACTCGAATTGGGTGAGCGAAAACTTACTGCAAAAGCTTGTTCGATGTCTTCTGTGGCCTTGCGGTGGACGAACAACTTGGCGGCGAGCGTGCTGGTCTTGGACGAGATGGTCATGGGGTTGTAACCCATGTCCGCCTTGTTCCAGTCAATGCGCATGTGATCCAAATCGCCCAAAGCCAAGTCGTGCCAATTTTTGTTGCCAAGGACCTCGATGTCCCATTCAGCATCAATAAAGCCCACCCGGTCGATCACCTGCTCAAGGCCCGTGGACGTTACCTCGGCTTCCTGGACCTCGCGCGAGAAGATCGAGAGGGACCTGTCCTTGTTCCTGGCTGGAGCCTTGGAGTCCACTGCCGCGGCCTGTTTGCCTCTCCTGATAGCAAGTTTCTTCTCGGCGGGGGTTAGCGGAATGCTGTGCTGCTGGATCATTTTCACCATGTAAGGTGGGAAGCTAGGTGGATCAGGCACGCTGGATCCTGCGGCGGCGTCAGTAGCCGCGTCGGAGCCGCCGATGGTGAGCTGCCCGGCCTTGGCAGCAGGCTTCGTAGTTGGTTTGGGCGGCGACATCGCGGCAGCATCCTGCGCACCGCCACGCGAGGGATTCCTGCGGACGGCGGCATCTGGCTGGCCGACTTGCTTCTCGGCGGTCTTCTTCTCGGCGGCCTTTTTCTCAGCAGCTTCCTTCTTGATATTGGCATCGGAAGCAGTTTTCTTGGCAACTTGCTTGGCCGGAGGGCTGGTCGCGGTTTTGGTCTTCTTCACCGGCGGGGAGTTTGGTGCGGTGGAGGAGGTGCCCTGCTGGGTAGGCGGCGCCAAGGGCGTGCTACCCGGCGCGGCGTTCGGCTGCGCACAGCTCGGAGGGTCCTGCTCCATCTCATCAACGGTCTCAACCCGCTGCTCGGCAGCGGGGTCTTGCTGTGTGGTGTCTTGTCCTTCTACCAGCGGCTGGACCGCGGGGTCGTCTTGTTCAGCAGCCCTTGTTGCCGGCTGCTCTTGGTCTTCTTCCTGCCGCTCAAGGGCGGTGTCGTCATGCTGCTCGGGGTTTTGTTCTAAGTTCTCCTCGGCCGTGGTGGCTGGAGGAGAAAGCGGCCTCTCATTGCGAGCAGCATCCTGCGCTTCTTGTTCTGCACGGGCCTGCTGCCCCTGCTCGGTATCATGGGCATCAGTGTCCATGTACAGGGCGTCGTCCGAGTCTTCTCCTTTCACGGGAGACGACGCACGCGCTTTGCCCCGTGCTGCGAGTTCATCCTCATCAGAGAGCTCGATGAGGTTGTCAACGTCGATGGCGGTCTGTTTCTTGGGTTTGGTGGATGCAACGGCAGCGTCAGCATCCAAGGGGGCGCTGAAGAAAGAAGAATGTTCAGAAAAGAGAGAAGTGCAGAGGAAATCGAGAAGCAACAGCGGAATAAAAGAATTGGAAAATAGCACCAACAGAGATGAGCAGCCTAGGAGAAAATTGCTTACCCTTTACGGGAAGTGGGCAGTCGTCGCCCTTTCGCCACGGCTCCTTTGGTCTTCTTCACGGCCGTCTTCGTCTTCTTGGCGGGGGGCTCCTGAGCACCGCTACCCGTCCTTTTGCGAGTAACGGGAGCGGCAACTGCGAGCGGATCGACTTCAAAGGCGTCCTCGCCCTCGTCCTCGTCTTCGCCCTCCTCTTCAGCGTCGGCATCTTCTGTAGAATTGAGAAAGAGAAACCAGTTGAGAAACAGGAAGAGATTGGGTTGCGCTACTCGCAACCATAAAGGTGAACTCAATCACCTTCGTCGTCGTCCTCGGACCAGTCGCGGACAGACGCGTCAACGTGGTGCTTATCCGTCTGGGCGGCATGAGGGATGTTGAGCTTGTCCGCGGTGTCGTAGGAGACCTCATCGTCCTCCTCTCGATCCTCTTCCCAGTTGTCCTCGAAGCGTTCCATGCTTTCCGCGAGCTGGCGAGCAAGGACCTGGAACATAGACAAGCACCACGAATCAGTCGAGCAGCATAACGACATCTTACTCAGCGAGGCGTGCAAACATAAAGCATATGAAGTCTACCGCTAAGTATGCTACTCGACAGGGCGTGCAAACACAAAGCACATTAAGCCTAGAGGATACTGCTAAGTGTGCTACTCGGCAGGGCGTGTAAACACATAGCACATTAAGCCTAAGTAACTCTGCTAAGTGCCCTACTCGGCGCGGAATACAGATACTAGGCACAGCAAGTTAAGAAGGATATCTACTCGGAATCTGTATACAGGAAACGGGATGAGAAGTACTAACCCGCTTGATTGGTTTTGTGCGGCTGAACGGCACGAAGCCGCACTGCCAGTTGTCCCTGAGGCCAGTGCTCATGATGGAGCGCGCCCAAGTGGCAACGTCCGCGTTGCTGAGCTCGAACGTTGTTGTCCGAGTGCAGTCGCGGGGGCCTCCCATGTAGCACATGAGATGGGCGCGGCGCTGGAGCGGCAGCACTCGCCTGGAGATCCAGCAGGCGATCGGGTCGTCGCTCTTGATCCCTCTCGAGATCAGCTTGGCGAGGCGCTCGTCCATCTGCTTCAGGTCGTTGTCGAGGGACGGCTTGGTCCGCCAGTTCTGCCCGGTGGGAGCTGTGTTGGTCCAGCCGGGTAGATTAAGCCGGTCCTCCACTTTGGCTCCCTTCTTGGCGGGGATATTCTTCACGTAGAGGAAGGTCCTCTGCCACTTGCGGACAGAGTCCAACCCCTTGATGCGCGGGTGATTGGTTCCCCCGCGCTGCACCATCATGGCGCTGCCAGTCTCCGTCATCCCGCGGCTGGTCTCCGCGCCATCCTTCTTGCCCTTGCTTTGCTTCCGGAAGAAGAAGTACCGGGACCAAGTTGCCGAAGTGGGGCGAACGCCCAGGAATGCCTCGCATACCACGGCGTGGTATGAGAGCATGACGACGGCGTTCGGCGGGAGGTGGTGTGGCTGGAGGCCATAGTGGTCGAGGAACGACCGGAGGAAATTCGAGACCAGGAGCCCGAATCCTCGCGCGAAGTGCGCGAGGAAGACGACGTGCTCGCCCTCCTGCGGAGTGGGGACGAGCTCGCCGTCAGGTTGCCGACAGCGAACACCGGGAGGAACTCTCCGGGTGTTCACGAGCCACTGGCAGTCCTCGGCAGTGACCTCAGATCCAGCCCAGCCGGCGCGGGCGTCGTCGTCACGAGCCATCGCGGTGGAGGAGAGATTGGCTAAAAGATTGAAGGAATTTGGGTGGAGAAGCTCGCAGCGGCGCGGTGAGATGCGCGGCGGCGAGATGCTCTGCGGCGGCGGAGAAACGAGGAGACAAGGGGAAAGTGGGAGCGGAAGAAGAAGAAGGAGTTGCCGAGGGGGTATATATACCGCTCCTCGGGTTGCCGTTACGAATTGAGGTAGTGGGATCGATCGTGGCAGAAACCGTGCGGCGTGGGATCTGTGGGCCGGTTAGAAACGCACATAGCGCGGAACGCGCGCGTAACGGCCGCATTAGATCCCACGACGAGATCGTGGGCAATTACTGCGCTTGATGGGACACGGCAGGCTAGTGGGCACAGGCCGTGAAAACTGGGCGCGTGGCCTGTCAGTTCCCGGGCACCGAGGCGTCGGGGTCGTGTCCGCGTGACACGTGCCCAGGTGCAGCGTGGAAAGCCGGATTGTGCTCTGCCACGCAGAGATTTCGATTCAAGATTTCACCAAGTCCTTTTACTCGGCCACAGAGAAGAGAAGTGGTTCTATTCGGAAGGAGCTTAAGACAAAATCAAGAGCTACTTGGAGGCTTTGCTCGGTATCCCAAGATTCAAGTGCAAGACTGTCAAGGTTGGTTTTTAAGATGGCAGGGCCCAGTGAACAAGTTCGCAGGACTCTACCAGCTTCGGGGACTGCTGTCGGGGGGTTACCCCCGAGTAGGGTAAAGGCAAGTGCTAAAGGCAAGATCAGAAGGGATGTTTGGCCGAGTAGCTGGCTACCCGGTACTCGCTACCCGGTCGACTGCTACCCGGTCCTACACATAGATAGCCAGAAGGGCAAATCAAGGAAGTTGCGTTCCTCCGAGTAGAAGAGTTGCCCCGAGTAGAAATGGCGGGAATCTACTCGGGACAGAAGTCAAAGGAGCCGTTCTGACACAGGATCCCGTGTATCCCGGGTCCGTACTTGGCACTATTCATGGCACTGTTCATCTGAGGACGGCGTGCCTGACAGCGACAGTGTGTCAGCAGGGCGTCGCAGAATAGGGGGGACCTACTCTGTGTTCGCCGCAGTGATAACAGATCGGTTACTTGGTTTTGCCCAACGACTTTCCGCACCAGGACAAACCTAGAAGCCAAAGCTGTCAGCGGGAACTCGGAAGAAGGACGGTGTGCACACAATGTCGACATCTGTTTGTATTTGGCTGTATCCGGCCGGGCACCGAGTATATAAGGTGCCCTGCCCCCTCCTGCGCGAGGGATCCTGCGGACGCTGACCTAGATCACACACTGGGCTCAGATTCTTGACCTAGTTCATCACGTAGAGAGAAGAGTGGCTACTCGGTAGCAAGAACAATTGTACTGTGGCTACTCGGTGAGACACCAATATACAGAGAGAAAGGCAGGAGTAGGGGTTTTACCTCCTCACGAGGGCCTGAACCTGGGTAGATCGTGTTGTTTGCAGTTCTTGTTTCATACTTCACGCGGCTACTCGTCGCGTGATCCCTCCCCGAACGCCTCCAGCGTCCATCGTCCCCACAACTTTAGCCATCCTATGGCATCTGCCGTGACACCACCACGACAGAAGAGGTGGGTTCTACCTTTTTGTTTTGTGTTCCTATGGCCTATCCTAGCACAACCAAGCAAATAGTTCCACATTGCTACCCCCTTTCGACGCAGTTACCGCGTGTTTCCGTATAAGTCCGGTATTTCTCCAACGGGTCTAGGGTTTCACCGGGAGGGGGGCTACAGAGCGTATGGATCACAACACAAGCTAGGGGGTGCCATACCATGTTAGTATAGGTGTGTTGTGTGCTTTGGATGTCAAATATTTCTCTCCGGGGTGTGACCCGCTTCACCGGCATCCACTTCTCTCTCGTGAGCGCTTATAGGGTGAAACTCCTGTATCGGACCAAACATCGTGAATCTTCCGAAGAGGTGGGTTCTACCTTTTTGTTTTGTGTTCCTATGGGCTATCCTAGCAGAACCAAGCAAATAGTTCCACATTGCTACCCCCTTTCGATGCAGTTACCGCGTGTTTCCGTATAATTCCGGTATTTCTCCAACGGGTCTAGGGTTTCACCGGGAGGGGAGCTACGGAGCGTATGGATCCCAACACAAACTAGGGGGTGACATACCATGTTAGTATAGGTGTGTTGTGTGCTTTGGATGTCAAAGATTTCTCTCCGGGGTGTGACCCGTTTCACCGGCATCCACTTCTCTCTCGTGAGCGCTTATAGGGTGAAACTCATGTATCGGACCAAACATCGTGAATCTTCCGAAGAGGTGGGTTCTACCTTTTTGTTTTGTGTTCCTATGGGCTATCCTAGCACAACCAAGCAAATAGTTCCACATTGCTACCCCCTTTCAACGCAGTTACCGCGTGTTTCCGTATAAGTCGGGTATTTCTCCAGCGGGTCTAGGGTTTCACCGGGAGGGGGGCTACGGAGCGTCTGGATCCCAACACAAGCTAGGGGTGCCATACCATGTTAGTATAGGTGTGTTGTGTGCTTCGGATGTCAAAGATTTCTCCCCGGGGTGTGACCTGCTTCACCGGCATCCACTTCTCTCTCGTGAGCGCTTATAGGGATGAAACTCCTGTATCGGACCAAACATCGTGAATCTTCCGAAGAGGTGGGTCTACCTTTTTGTTTTGTGTTCCTATGGGCTATCCTAGCACAACCAAGCAAATAGTTCCACATTGCTACCCCCTTTCGACACAATTACCGCGTGTTTCCGTATAAGTCAGGTATTTCTCCAACGGGTCTAGGGTTTCACCAGGAGGGGGCATACGGAGCGTCTGGATCCCAACACAAGCTAGGGGGTCACCGCACTGTACCAACTATCTCTAAAAATGTCTAGAAATGACATGGCCGAGTAGTGCAGATAGCACATGTCTACATTATTGTACATGCCCTAAAAACAGAGGGAACCAGATCCTCTTATTTTGCCCACCTTACGTTTTCTGACTTTCTTCCATGACAGGTGGGTCCGGTGTGTGATGGGCTCCATTTGTCAGTGACCTAAAGTCAGAGGATCGCGTTCCCGCATAGAGAAGCGCTCGTCTCAGCGTCTGCAGGCCGTTGCCTCCGTAGTTTGCATGCATGGACTCGATCTGCACCGTTCCTTACGATCAAACAATCGAAAATGACGCGGTGCATGGACTGGGTGTTTTATCTCAATGTAACTGCATGCAACAACGGACACTGTCTAGTGGGGCCCCGTTCACCAGCCCGTGCATGCACGCCTCGTTTTTTCAGAGTAAACAACGTGGCAGAAGAAGAAAAGAGTAAACGTCGCGTCGCATTTGCAGCCCTGCACGCCTCGTTTCAGAAACACGAGTCGCGTCGCATTTGTAGCGACGCAACCCTCCACGCCTCGTTTTCAGAAGATACGCATCAATGCATATGCAGCGAGGCAGGATTTGGCGTAAGACTTTGGATTTCTTCTCTTCACCTCTTTAATACACGCATGCAACGTCGAATCACTTTGACTGTCTAAGCGCACGCTCGTATCACTAGCTGTCCTACGCCTACACCTGTTCTACACCGCTTTGACCATGCATCGACTGTTCTACACTGCATCCTGCGTTTTCACACAGTTTGCTTCATCTACCCCAATTAATTCACGTCTCATCGTGTCTTTAAATAGCATGTTTCACTCGTCCTCCATCTTCTCATCCCTCTCCAGCCCCATTGCCTTCTCTCTCTTCAAGCCCCGAGTCTGTCTCCGACGAGGACAACCACCCCAAGGCTCGGCCTTGGTACGAGCCCGACTGGACGCCGGAGGAGACGGGCCTCGTGCCCGTCGAATCTCCCGAACGGGAGTGATCGCCGTCGTCCGACCCCGACAGCGTCGAGCGCGCCGAGAACCTCTCCCCCAAGACGAAGAACCGTCTCCTCAAGAAAGAGGAGCGGCTGGAGAAGAAGGAGCTCGAGAAGGAGGAGAAGAAGGAGGAGAAGGCTCTCCGGGCCCGCATCAAGAGGGCCCGTGAGAACGACGAGGAGAGGACGCGGGAGGAGAACCGTCACGCTCGGATCAAGGATGAGATCGAGACCAGGGCGGCGGAGTGGAAGAAGTAGGCCAACCCCCGGACGGCGGGAAAGGCGCCCACATGCATTCCGTGGGCGGTTAGGGTTTAGGGCTAGGGCCTCTTTCTTTTTGTTTAATAGATGTAATGTCCGACGGGCCCCACTAAATATATGTAAAGTCGGGCCAATGATTATATATATATATATATATGTCCACTGTTTAATTATGTTTGTCAATGAAGTTATGTTTAATTCTATTTCCCCAAATGAACTTAATGTTTAAATTATATTTGTCCGAATGTTAGTTCGAATGTTTAAATTATATTTGTCCAAATGTTTAAATTATATTTGTCCAAAATTTAAAATTTATTTTGTCAAAATGTTTAAATTATATTTGTCAAATGTTTAAATTATTTTTGTCCACTGTTTGTTCGTGCTAGTATACGTTGGGCCACATTTAACATTGGGACTGCCTTGATTTTAGATGGGACTGCCCTTTTATCCTGAACTGAACCTGAACACTGAATCTGAACTGAACTGAACTGAACACTGAACCTGTACATACGAACACTGAAAACTGAACTGAACTGAAAACTGAACATACGAACTGAAACAAACCAAATCAGGGCTGGATTCCTGACGCATTTATTCCAAGTCTTAGCCATACACAAATTGACCATGTCAAGCTAACTACATTATTTTTGACTAATGATCTTCAAATACACAATTCCAAAAATAATTGCACATAAATAAAAAAATGCAGCCAGCATATTGCGCTGCTTCTTTAGATCGACAAGCGTCTCCAGCTGTTTGGCCATCTTCTTCAACTCGTCCTTCTGCACCTCCATTGTGCACCGTAGCAGATCCCAATTGCTCCATCGCCGGTAGCAAATTGGGCACCTTTTTTTTGTCCTCCTTTTGAATCCTCTTTATGTAATCCTCAAGCCACTCGAAATGGTCACATGGAAGAAGATTCTGCAAATACGAAAATCCAAATCGGATGAAAACCCAAATCGGCTGAAAATTGAGGAAAAAAAAGACGAAATTGACAGGGGGAACACAGATCTCACCTCCCCAAGCTGTTCTTTGCTCTCGCATTTCACATACACGCGCCCGCGGTTGCCGTTTTTGTCGCTCCCGGTGACCCGCCGCTGCAGGGGCGCCGTCCGTGGGCAGTCAGGGCATCTTCCCAGCGGAACTGGCCGGAAGCGCGGCTATTTAGAGTGGGATTCGGAAGCAGAGGTCGACGACATGCCGCCGGAGAAGAAGGGGACGCGCTACCGGAGAAGAAGCGGAGCTGGGCTGATTTTTCTGCTCACCGCCGCGAGCTCCGCCACTTTTAAACCGCCGGCCGCAAGCAGCGGTCAACAGCTGGGGCCCACAAACCGCGACAACGGTCAACAGCTGGGGCACACAAGCCGCGCCAACGCTCAACAGCTGGGCCCACAGGCCGCGCCAACGGTTCTATGATGGGTCCCACAGGTCAGCATCCTAACGGGGGCAGAAAGTTACGGTGGGAGCAGCGAAACGAGTCCTTGCGCACAGACTAGGGGCAAAACTAAGGTCGATTCGGCGCTAGGGGCAAAACTGAGGTCGTGGTACCAACTGAGGGCACCATGTTAAATAACCCTTTGGTGAGTGCACAAAATAACCTGAACTTTTGGAGGCTTGCTTCTTTGTATATCTTTTGCTTATAACAAGTCTTATCAGTAAAGAATACAAACTGAGGAAGCTCTGGTACCGCCAAGAAAACCTGTTGCTTCTGTGTAGTACTGTTTTGAGCTTGATAGCTTATTTCGCTAGCTTTTCACTATGTTCATGCTCTCTCTTTTTAATCCGTGGTGTACTTGTGATCAGTGGTGTCACACCCTGAATATCTTACATGGGCACCTAAAGACACAAGTTTCTAATTTAGAAAAAAGGGGTCAGGACATGCATGCTTGGCTGTGGAGCAGGAACCTGAACCCAACGCATTGCTGGCCTCATACATGATGTTTCAAGGTTTTTTTTCTTGACGTGGGTTGCTTGCCAAATGAACAGAGCATACTCAATTTATATTTGTGTTCGTATGCAGGATTCTCAATAAATTTGTTGTTGTTACCCTTCTTTTCAAATGATCTATATTTGTAGAAGATCATGAAGATTTTGAGTCTTTTCTCTAACTTATGGATGAACTGAATTCCCATTTGACATTATTTGCAATGAAACTACAGAATGGTTGACTTATGAGCATCAAAATTTAGAGACTTCAACATTGACAGCTCAGAAAGCATATATCTGAACGAGGTGAAGAGAAAAGAGCCTGAGCTTGAGATGAAAACACAAATTTGTCGAGGACCACTCACCACTCCGGATGGCACCCATCGGGTTCGGGGCCGGGTCCGCGCCCCCCATACCCGCCCCATTTAAGTTGTCGGGTCTTATTTCTTACCAGACCCGCGACCCGGTCGGGTTCGGGGCCCCAACGGGTACCCATCTCACGAGCGACGTCGACGCATGTTGAGAATGAAATGATGGAATATTGGGATGGGGTGGGTAAGAATAGATACGTGTGTGCGCGTGTTGTCTACGGCACGACATATTCCAATGCGTGCATGTGATGTGTGGGTTGTGTGATCCATAACTCCTGGACATGTGGTTATTAGGACTTAGAACGGGTCCGCGGGTACGGGTTTGCGACCCCCATACCTGCCCCGTTAGACCTGGCGGGTCTAACATTTTACCAAACCCTCCCCATTTAAGGCGGGTACCCGTCGGGTTTGCGGGTTTCGGAGCCCCATTGCCATCCGTACTCACCACTGGCCAGAATGTGGACAGCCAGTCGTCTTTGCAGTGCAAATGTGCAATGGTCGTGGGTCTCGCAAGGCAAACAGGCGCGAGAAGCCACCAAAGGGATTTTCTCACACTATGGAAATCGAAGTCGTGTTCAAGTGGCATTGACCAGATTAGCTATTTTACTCCATGTCTCCGTATGTACTCTGCATCTGATCAACGTTAGGGCCTGTTTCTTGTTTGTAGCCAGGTAATTTCATATGTATCTGATAAGCATTATGGCTTGTACATGCAAGTATTTTCCATAGTTGTGAACTTAGTTTTTTATAGTTTGAGTAGAATATCCATGATCAGCTGTATGACCAAACGAGTTGCAGATTTCATACTTCTGCTCCAAAATATCATATATAAATTATCAGGTACGAACTTTCTAAGTAATTCTTCCCCTCAGAGTTTGATGAAGTTGTGATTATCATTATTTCCACTTAGTCCTTGTAGATGATTTATTAATATTATAAAGAGTAATATGTGGGTATTTACTAGTAGCTCATAAACAGGGGATTTTCAATTGGTTGAAAATAGTTATAAAAAAAAACGCGGACTCCAATTGTGTTCCTTGCCCGGAGGGGAGGCATGCTGGGCCACATGCTAGCATATGATCTGATTGGACTAATTAACTGGGGCAAGATTACAAAAAGAACCTGCATCTAGATCCATATCAAACTTAATCGTATTACCCTTATTACATCATTATAGATGCAGCATATGTCACGGCCTTTGGAGGATGGATAAGCCAGGGAGCAATGGTCCAAAAACATGATCATATCATCCTGTGGTCCACCAGCATATTAATAATTTCTTTTCAAACAAAAAATAGATTTAAATGATCTTGAAAAGTGTCTGCAAGTATCTTGTCTCACAAACATGACATTTTATCGGATCTACTTTATTTCACATAAAAACTATGTGCAGCCATCCTCTGCTTCTACTTTATGGATCGAATTTCTCTAGCTTTCTTTGTTTCCTATGTTAACTTTATCACTATATTTACAAATCGATTTAAAATTAAAAATTAATTTCTAAAACATTAGTCGATTAAATTACACGGGTGGTATGCAACTTTAGTAAAATGTTAGTGTAATTTTTACTCTAAGTTATATATAGAGTGCTTAAAGACGAGAATAACCAGATGTTTATCGAAGAGCTTAAAAATATCATTAAGATATACACAGTACTCATATTCCCGGTGAATAGCCAACCATATAGTTTAAACATGACGAGAGATGGTTCACTCGGCAAGAGGCATATCTAATCCGTAGACGTCGGGCTTCTTTGGATCACAGGATTACAAAACAGAGGAACCGAGAAAATGTAGGAATTTGACATGATTGCAGATGCAAAACGTAGGATTATAAAACAGAGGAAAATTGTGCAAACAATCATTTGGATGGAACTACAAGAAAGTTGCCTCGATGCTACGCGAATGAGTGTAAAAAAGAGGTTAGAGTGGATGTTAAAATTCCTATGAAATTAGGGTGTAGGAATACAATCCATATGAATTTTATAGGTGTCATTCCTTTGATCCAAAGACATTCCTTAGAAAAGAATCCTATGGATTGGAATCCTCCAAAATTCCTTCGAAAATAATTCAATCCAAAGAGCCCCGAAGAGTTCCGCAGGTGGACTACGCGGGAGAAGACAAAGATCAACATGTTTGAAAGTCGAATGAACCACTGAATCATGGCAATAGATCGTGAAATCCATTTGCTTGGGTCTATTTCCCGTATTTTGTGACGCCCCGAGATCGGGCACTATGCAGATTTCCGCATTCCCGCCAAAATCCACATAATAACCGATTCCAGGTTGCCATTTATGATAACATTACATTAGTTCACGAATATTCCACAATTACAACAGCAACAGATAGATACAAGATGACTCGAACGAGCCAGGGTTACAACTGATACATTACAAAGATCCAAATAACAGCGGAAGAAACAAACGTCCGTCTACGGACAAGATCCAAATTGGACTAAGAGTCCTGAAGATAACCGAAGGCGTCCAATCCCTGCCCAGGCCAAGCCGGAGGGATTCCCAAGCTAACGTCGTCAGACTTCAAACCTGTTGACTGCAAGTTGGAATTTGCAGCCACGAAAGAGATTCGTGGGTCAGTACGGTTAAGTACTGGCAAGGGGGATAAAACCCATACTCACAAGTTACCGGCGTAGCCAGTCATCACAAGATACAAATACTTTAGGATCAACGGAAAGGAAGGGGTTATTGCAAATAAGCGACAACAGGCTGCACTAACCAACTACAGAGATTCTATTACCTCCAACTATCAGAAAGGGGATAAGATCGAGTAGTTGTAACCAACTGAGAGTAAATCCAAACAAACCCATCCTGGACCTCGCCCCTTTAGCCAAAGAAGCAATCCGAGGATAACTCACACAGTTGTATTAAAGGTGAATCAAGTTATTGTGTGAATAAACCTGTTACTAGTCAAGTTGTTAATCAGTGGTTATATCATGGTTGATCATTATGTTTAAGTTGTCCTGAGTACTTGTTAGCCAGTACTTTCACCAAGTAATCCATAACCGCGGAAAACACGGCTTCTCGAGAAGATTTACCCTGCAGGGATGCACCATAGTAACCACACTCATGAATATCCCGCCAGATGGAATGCCTCCCACCAAGCGGGGCACTCAACACAATCCAACCCTTCTTCGCATCAAGCCCAAAGCACCTTGGGCGCACGGCTACTCGGGCCCAGAAGAAAATGGACCCTCATAGCACTCTAAGACCGTGTCCCCCTATATGCCGACTACGAAAGTTCCACCCGGGATCCAAGGGCTCGCAAAATCATGCATGCAGCAAATGGAAAACCCGAACTAAATGAGGCGATTTGGACGAGATGCGAATCGGGTCAAACTGAGGGGGAGCCCATACTCCCCAAATGCGGGTAGTGCGCTCATCATGGATCGGTAGACAAGACCCTTTTCCTATTAGGGTCGACACTAGCAGGCCTCAAAACCACAAAGGGCCTCCTGCCGGTGCCTTATCATCAAATTTATTATTAATAGTAACATTAGCATGATTGATTGATTGATTAAACATCGAGCCCCCAGAACATAAGGAAGTAATAACAGAAAGTAACGGGTAACAGACTCGAGCAAATCAACCCTAAGCAAGATAGTAAGACACAGGCTCAAGCAAAGGTTATAGGAGGGGAGGTGAGGCAATATCATTGGTTAAAGGATTCATGTGATAGGTTCGTAACAGAAACAACTACTACTAAGGCTAGCAGAAAAGAACAACGGAAGTATCGGTAACAAGTGATGAAAGGCAGCCATATGGCATGCAAGTGAGTATACTTGCCTGAGATCCCGCAAGGTAGCAGAACTTGTCGTTGCTCACATCATCTCAACGTCCTATCCGGGAAGAAGCAACGAACCTCGAACAAACACCGGATGCAACAATTACTACTACGGCAAAAGCTCCAGCATGATCAAGGTATGGATGCATGACAATTTAATTGATGCATAGAAATAAACTAATTGACAAGTTAAACAAATTTATATGGACCCATATGCAATTTGAGTTGCATAGGAAAAGCCCATGGATTATGGTTAAATTATTTGTTTTCCAACTAACCAATAGGTGAAAGTGGATTAGCACGATGCATGCAAAAGGGAAACAGCAAAATAACAACATTAGAATCAATTTAAGATAGGGTGTAGCAATTTAGAATTTTATTATTAACTTAGGGAATTTTTGGGTGCCTTAAAGGGAACACACAAGTATTGTTGTTTTCAACCATTTAAAATGTTCAAAACAAATAACAAAGTTGATATTTGAAAAGGTTATCAAATTTTAGTTGGATTACATGTTTCACATTTTGAAATTGGACTTTGGATTAATTATTTATGAATTAAACAATATTAAACAAGTTTTAATTGAATTAAACAAGAATTAAATTGTTTAGGCAATTTTAATTATTCAAAACAGAAAACAAAAATTATATTTGAAAAGGTTATTCAAAATGGTATGGAAAACATATTTTATTTGAATTATTTGGACTTAAGAATAATTAGTTATGAATTATTACAAATTGCATTTGAATTATTTGGATTTGAATTTAAATTGCATTTTGAATATTCAAAACAGAACACAAATTGCATATTTGGAAAGAATATGAAATTTGGATCAGAATAGATATAGAGTTTGTGTTTATTGGATTTATAAAACAAAAGATATTTAATTTCAAAGTTTTGTTTGAATTCTGCTATTTAAAAAGAAATTTGGAATTTTGGAAATATACGCGGAAATCCTTTGTTACTCAGGAGGCAGCTAGCCACTGCCTCTGCCCGTGGGCCTAGCCAACGTGGCGATGAGTAAGCGCTTGCGTGGCAGAAAGAGGGTATGACGGGTGGGCCTGCGGCCGCACGCGCAGAAATCCAAAAAAGTGGCCTTTAATCGGCCGAACGAGGACTTGAACCCGGGTCTCCCGAGGGCAACACACAGGCACAAGCCACTGGGCTGGGTGGAATTCTTGTCAGATAGCTGCAGCGAAGGGAGTTTAAGGTGTAAAATCGCGTGGCTACTGAATCTAACTGAACTTGCTGCAGGTACAGGTTCAGGCGCGGTCGACAGGAACAGAACGGGGCGACGCACGCCGGCGATCGCTGCTGCGGTGCGCGCGGCGGCGCGAGTGGCGTGCGGGGCCGGTGCGGGGACGTGAGCGGAGGCGGACAGAGGGAGATCGCAAGGAGGGAAGGAGGCGAGGGCAGAACGAGCACCTGCTTGCTGTAGACGTGCAGACGTTCGATGGCAGAAACGGCGGAGTTGCCGGCGACGGCGCGGCCGGCACAAGCCTCCTCCCGCCCCCGAGTCTTCAGGTAAAATGGAGGTGGAAGAACGGCGGTTCCATTCCCGCAAGAAGGAGACCTCGAGGTGATCGGGGGGGACGGCGATGAGGAAGGGAAGGCGATGGTCGCGGTGCGGTTCTGGGGTGGTTCGATGTGGTGTTGCAGGGTTCAGAGACAGCAGGTTTTGGAGGGGAAGGAAAGAGAGGAGAGAATGGCGGCGGGGCGGATGGGACTAGCTAGGGTTAGGTCTAGGGTAGGGGTCGGGGTAGGTAGATATAGGCCATGGGGAGCTTGTACGGCGTGGCATCCACTGGGGGGAGGATCGATCCTGTGGTTCTGAAAGTGATCGTACTGGCGAGGAAGACGACAAGCAGAGGGGTAGCGGGCCAGAAAAGAATAGGTGGGCTGGGTAGAAAACAGAGGGAAAGAGGTGGGCTTGGAGATAAAAGGTGGGCTGGCTCTTCTCCTTTGGGATTTTTTTTTTTCTTTCAATTGATTTTTTTTGTAAAAAGAAATAGAAGGGAGAGAGAAAGGATAAAGGGTTTTTGGGGTGTAAATCCTTTATGAACTATTTTTTTTTTTTATTGATTAGCAAAACATCAGATAACAAGGTTTGTTACTTATTTCCAACAATTTGGAAAATGACAAATTGTTTGAACTTTGCTGTTTGAAATTCATATAGGATTTTAGTTGATTTTTAAAGGTGACAAATTTTATTTAATGAACCCAAAACTTAGTGAGCTAAAAAGAGTGCAAGTTGTTAATTTTTCTCAAACCACAATTGATCATGTCAAATAAGAGGGAGAAAGATTTGAAACTTAGTTTGCCAAATTTTTAATATTTAAACCCATATTGGAAAAGGATTTATTTGATTTGGATTTGGTTATTTGAATTTTACCATTAGGGTTTTGAACAATTTAAATTGTTTTGGAAAACAGAATGCAATGCTCATGATGCAGATGATGCAAGCAAAAAGAAAACAAACAGGTAACACCCCAGGTGTTACAGACGACACCACTAACAAGGGATTGCGCCCTCGCAATCCACCTGCTAACCCGGGAGGGGAAAGAAGTTCGACTATCGTTTCTTCGTGCTTCTAGTTGATCTCCTCGACACCACTAACAAGGGATTCTTGCTCGGAGTGACGACGATGTTCTTCCACCAGGAATCTTCCGATGATCGAACCTATTAGGTTAAGGGCTCAGAAAACGTCCACCCACGTAGGATCCTGACACTTTGAAAGATAGACAAGGGGGAGAATCCAAAACAAATAAGATGGGAGGGGAAATAGAATAGGGGTAAGGAGAAAAACAAGAATCCTATTGAGATGTTCTTCTTAAATAGTTTAGCAGAAATAGTTTTTGACACTCTAGAAACAACGACCGTTAGCGAGGTTAACCTACAGGCTTTGCGGACCCGTTGCTTCGATAACCATTCGTATCGAAACAATATCGGGAATCGGAACCAAGGCTCTGATACCATTTGTGACGCCCCGAGATCGGGCACTATGCAGATTTCCGCATTCCCGCCAAAATCCACATAATAACCGATTCCAGGTTGCCATTTATGATAACATTACATTAGTTCACGAATATTCCACAATTACAACAGCAACAGATAGATACAAGATGACTCGAACGAGCCAGGGTTACAACTGATACATTACAAAGATCCAAATAACAGCGGAAGAAACAAACGTCCGTCTACGGACAAGATCCAAATTGGACTAAGAGTCCTGAAGATAACCGAAGGCGTCCAATCCCTGCCCAGGCCAAGCCGGAGGGATTCCCAAGCTAACGTCGTCAGACTTCAAACCTGTTGACTGCAAGTTGGAATTTGCAGCCACGAAAGAGATTCGTGGGTCAGTACGGTTAAGTACTGGCAAGGGGGATAAAACCCATACTCACAAGTTACCGGCGTAGCCAGTCATCACAAGATACAAATACTTTAGGATCAACGGAAAGGAAGGGGTTATTGCAAATAAGCGACAACAGGCTGCACTAACCAACTACAGAGATTCTATTACCTCCAACTATCAGAAAGGGGATAAGATCGAGTAGTTGTAACCAACTGAGAGTAAATCCAAACAAACCCATCCTGGACCTCGCCCCTTTAGCCAAAGAAGCAATCCGAGGATAACTCACACAGTTGTATTAAAGGTGAATCAAGTTATTGTGTGAATAAACCTGTTACTAGTCAAGTTGTTAATCAGTGGTTATATCATGGTTGATCATTATGTTTAAGTTGTCCTGAGTACTTGTTAGCCAGTACTTTCACCAAGTAATCCATAACCGCGGAAAACACGGCTTCTCGAGAAGATTTACCCTGCAGGGATGCACCATAGTAACCACACTCATGAATATCCCGCCAGATGGAATGCCTCCCACCAAGCGGGGCACTCAACACAATCCAACCCTTCTTCGCATCAAGCCCAAAGCACCTTGGGCGCACGGCTACTCGGGCCCAGAAGAAAATGGACCCTCATAGCACTCTAAGACCGTGTCCCCCTATATGCCGACTACGAAAGTTCCACCCGGGATCCAAGGGCTCGCAAAATCATGCATGCAGCAAATGGAAAACCCGAACTAAATGAGGCGATTTGGACGAGATGCGAATCGGGTCAAACTGAGGGGGAGCCCATACTCCCCAAATGCGGGTAGTGCGCTCATCATGGATCGGTAGACAAGACCCTTTTCCTATTAGGGTCGACACTAGCAGGCCTCAAAACCACAAAGGGCCTCCTGCCGGTGCCTTATCATCAAATTTATTATTAATAGTAACATTAGCATGATTGATTGATTGATTAAACATCGAGCCCCCAGAACATAAGGAAGTAATAACAGAAAGTAACGGGTAACAGACTCGAGCAAATCAACCCTAAGCAAGATAGTAAGACACAGGCTCAAGCAAAGGTTATAGGAGGGGAGGTGAGGCAATATCATTGGTTAAAGGATTCATGTGATAGGTTCGTAACAGAAACAACTACTACTAAGGCTAGCAGAAAAGAACAACGGAAGTATCGGTAACAAGTGATGAAAGGCAGCCATATGGCATGCAAGTGAGTATACTTGCCTGAGATCCCGCAAGGTAGCAGAACTTGTCGTTGCTCACATCATCTCAACGTCCTATCCGGGAAGAAGCAACGAACCTCGAACAAACACCGGATGCAACAATTACTACTACGGCAAAAGCTCCAGCATGATCAAGGTATGGATGCATGACAATTTAATTGATGCATAGAAATAAACTAATTGACAAGTTAAACAAATTTATATGGACCCATATGCAATTTGAGTTGCATAGGAAAAGCCCATGGATTATGGTTAAATTATTTGTTTTCCAACTAACCAATAGGTGAAAGTGGATTAGCACGATGCATGCAAAAGGGAAACAGCAAAATAACAACATTAGAATCAATTTAAGATAGGGTGTAGCAATTTAGAATTTTATTATTAACTTAGGGAATTTTTGGGTGCCTTAAAGGGAACACACAAGTATTGTTGTTTTCAACCATTTAAAATGTTCAAAACAAATAACAAAGTTGATATTTGAAAAGGTTATCAAATTTTAGTTGGATTACATGTTTCACATTTTGAAATTGGACTTTGGATTAATTATTTATGAATTAAACAATATTAAACAAGTTTTAATTGAATTAAACAAGAATTAAATTGTTTAGGCAATTTTAATTATTCAAAACAGAAAACAAAAATTATATTTGAAAAGGTTATTCAAAATGGTATGGAAAACATATTTTATTTGAATTATTTGGACTTAAGAATAATTAGTTATGAATTATTACAAATTGCATTTGAATTATTTGGATTTGAATTTAAATTGCATTTTGAATATTCAAAACAGAACACAAATTGCATATTTGGAAAGAATATGAAATTTGGATCAGAATAGATATAGAGTTTGTGTTTATTGGATTTATAAAACAAAAGATATTTAATTTCAAAGTTTTGTTTGAATTCTGCTATTTAAAAAGAAATTTGGAATTTTGGAAATATACGCGGAAATCCTTTGTTACTCAGGAGGCAGCTAGCCACTGCCTCTGCCCGTGGGCCTAGCCAACGTGGCGATGAGTAAGCGCTTGCGTGGCAGAAAGAGGGTATGACGGGTGGGCCTGCGGCCGCACGCGCAGAAATCCAAAAAAGTGGCCTTTAATCGGCCGAACGAGGACTTGAACCCGGGTCT
This sequence comes from Alopecurus myosuroides, assembly GCA_028641055.1. Lineage (NCBI taxonomy): Eukaryota > Viridiplantae > Streptophyta > Magnoliopsida > Poales > Poaceae > Alopecurus > Alopecurus myosuroides. The sequence goes on from CM054062.1 coordinate 26,945,698, forward strand.
CCCGAGGGCAACACACAGGCACAAGCCACTGGGCTGGGTGGAATTCTTGTCAGATAGCTGCAGCGAAGGGAGTTTAAGGTGTAAAATCGCGTGGCTACTGAATCTAACTGAACTTGCTGCAGGTACAGGTTCAGGCGCGGTCGACAGGAACAGAACGGGGCGACGCACGCCGGCGATCGCTGCTGCGGTGCGCGCGGCGGCGCGAGTGGCGTGCGGGGCCGGTGCGGGGACGTGAGCGGAGGCGGACAGAGGGAGATCGCAAGGAGGGAAGGAGGCGAGGGCAGAACGAGCACCTGCTTGCTGTAGACGTGCAGACGTTCGATGGCAGAAACGGCGGAGTTGCCGGCGACGGCGCGGCCGGCACAAGCCTCCTCCCGCCCCCGAGTCTTCAGGTAAAATGGAGGTGGAAGAATGGCGGTTCCATTCCCGCAAGAAGGAGACCTCGAGGTGATCGGGGGGGACGGCGATGAGGAAGGGAAGGCGATGGTCGCGGTGCGGTTCTGGGGTGGTTCGATGTGGTGTTGCAGGGTTCAGAGACAGCAGGTTTTGGAGGGGAAGGAAAGAGAGGAGAGAATGGCGGCGGGGCGGATGGGACTAGCTAGGGTTAGGTCTAGGGTAGGGGTCGGGGTAGGTAGATATAGGCCATGGGGAGCTTGTACGGCGTGGCATCCACTGGGGGGAGGATCGATCCTGTGGTTCTGAAAGTGATCGTACTGGCGAGGAAGACGACAAGCAGAGGGGTAGCGGGCCAGAAAAGAATAGGTGGGCTGGGTAGAAAACAGAGGGAAAGAGGTGGGCTTGGAGATAAAAGGTGGGCTGGCTCTTCTCCTTTGGGATTTTTTTTTTTTTTTTCTTTCAATTGATTTTTTTTTGTAAAAAGAAATAGAAGGGAGAGAGAAAGGATAAAGGGTTTTTGGGGTGTAAATCCTTTATGAACTATTTTTTTTTTTTATTGATTAGCAAAACATCAGATAACAAGGTTTGTTACTTATTTCCAACAATTTGGAAAATGACAAATTGTTTGAACTTTGCTGTTTGAAATTCATATAGGATTTTAGTTGATTTTTAAAGGTGACAAATTTTATTTAATGAACCCAAAACTTAGTGAGCTAAAAAGAGTGCAAGTTGTTAATTTTTCTCAAACCACAATTGATCATGTCAAATAAGAGGGAGAAAGATTTGAAACTTAGTTTGCCAAATTTTTAATATTTAAACCCATATTGGAAAAGGATTTATTTGATTTGGATTTGGTTATTTGAATTTTACCATTAGGGTTTTGAACAATTTAAATTGTTTTGGAAAACAGAATGCAATGCTCATGATGCAGATGATGCAAGCAAAAAGAAAACAAACAGGTAACACCCCAGGTGTTACATATTTCGTCCATCACATTATTGAAGTATCCAACCTGTTCCTGAATGTAAGGCGTATAGTTTTTTGGAAAAAGTTTCAAAATATATGGTTTATTATGCTTTAAGTCCAATATTAGCCATCCACAAATGAGTCCCAATATGGAACGACATGTTGTGTTCGATTTGTGACTAGTAGGGAGTCCCTTCTCGCGATTTTTTGTAGGAGAAAATGTGTCTATCGCATGCCAAATATCCATGTCTTAATATTCGTGCGGAAAACTATAGGCCTTACATTCAGGAACAGAGGGAGTAGAATTTTCTCAAAATGGCACGTCCTGCTACCTTAGATATAGTAACAAAAAATGTTAAGTACTCTAGTTATCATTAACGAGCCCATATTTCTCTCATTCGAGAATCAAATCACTGGTTGGTTGGTTGCGAGGGTAGCTGAGGTCATTCTGTTTGTTGTCAAAGAAAAAAAAAAGGTTATTCTGTTTTCTAAAAATAGCATTCCGTTTTTTCCTCTTATAATCTGATGAAAACTGAATTCAAACCGGCAGGGTAAAGATGACCTCGCAGGAGGAGTATCATTTTTTATGCTGGCCGATTCGTGTCAATGTGGTCGTATTTGTCAAATCGCTATTCCAGCAGGACAGGTTCGCAAAACGGTCTCCCTTCTCTGAACGATTGCATTTTCTGGCATTAATTTCTGGCCTGCCCTCCTCTCTCCTCCTCTTCTTCTCCCAGCTGCGTCGTCGCCCACACGATCCACCAACACCAACTCCTCTTCCCGCTCCTCGCCGTCTCCCACCGATCCCGACTCGAGGTAAGCATCGTCCCCTCTCTCGCGGCCGATTCCCCTCTCCCAGTCCCGGGAAGCTCGCTCGCCCCGCTCCCGGCCAATTGCTCCCCGCTCCGCCCGCGGGTGGGAGATTAGGTTGGTCCCGCCACGCTGTTACGGGTGTCGAATCCGAGATCTAGATCTGCTCCCATTGGTAGATCCGGGTCGAGGGATCGGGCGGAGGTCCCGCGTTTCGATTGATTCGCCTGAATTGGAAGCCGCGGGAGCGATTGGCAGCGAGCTTCCTGTATTGTTTTTTTTTGTCGGTGGAATCGGAGGGTCGGAGTGATGGGCGTGTTTTTGGAGAAACGCGGATCGGCTTGTCTAGTCATTCTGATGGGTGCGTCGACGTTGCTCTCTGCAGGTTGCTCTTCGGTGAGTTCATCATGGGTCTGGTGAAGGATGGTGCCGACATGGAGGAGGGCACCCTGGAGATCGGCATGGGTGAGTCTTTCAACAAAGCTCGTGCAATGTCTCCTTATACTGTTGTTTTGTGTGCCCAGCAGTGGCAGAGGTTGCCCCATTGCCTGTTCTGGTCGTGTGTTGGCGTGCACATTGCTTTGTTGGTTGAAAATGAAGTAGGTTGAAGGTTTGAGATGCTTATAGTACTATCATATGTCTAAATGTGCTTACGCCTACAAGATAATGGATCATCAGATATAATACATAACACAGTCACAAAGCTTTTGCTTAAAAATGCATATGTGCCAATAGAGAGGTACCTAATCCACTATAGATGAAGTTTGCCTTTTGTAGCTTTGCAGTTCTTTAAAACTATGCAACATCATCATGTTCTTTCAGGTCTTGCACTCTAGTTATGCCAATTCTTATAGCTTACCATTGTACATTATCTGTTTATGTTGTTCTTTAAGATAATTTGATTCATATTCGAAATTTTATGTTTCGCAAAGTACCATTTATTTTGTGAATAACATATGGGACAAAGCCTGCGTAGTTGTACTTGTACTGTTGTTAGTCCATTACAAAAGCATTCTTGTCAGATGACCGAACAAAGATGGTGTTTGCTAAATATTTACTTCTGCAGAGTACAGGACCGTTTCTGGTGTGGCAGGACCTCTGGTTATCTTGGACAAAGTAAAGGTGTGTACGCTTTTTCTAAATTGTGCACCTGTTAGCGTATTCCCACTTTTTACCAGACTGTTCTAGTAGCACATTTTTCTCACTATTCCATTCTTCTCTTTGCGGTCGATAGGGCCCCAAATACCAGGAAATTGTAAACATTCGGTTGGGAGATGGTACCACTCGGCGTGGTCAAGTTCTGGAAGTTGATGGTGAAAAGGCTGTTGTGCAGGTTAGTTAATTTTGCTGTTCTGTGTTGTTATAACCAAAGAGAGTAAACTTAGACTGTACTATTTTATCTGAACTGCGTGATTATACAGGTCTTTGAAGGCACTTCAGGAATAGACAACAAATATACCACTGTTCAGTTCACAGGCGAGGTACTTGCATTCACATATCTCTTCTTGTCTTTTTATTTATCGATAGCATGCTGTTTCATTGTTCTCGAATAAGAGAACACTTTCAACTGGCCAGTGTTAGTATCATGAACTGGTGATAGGGCCAACTAGACAACATATTCTTGACGCATGGTTATTGTTGATTAAGGCATCACAATTGCATGTCACTGCAAGTATGAAACTGAATAAAGTGGACAAGCCCATTTTGAACTTTCAGAATGAAATTTAAAATAATGCCTGCCTTCTCCTTGTGTGCATATGAACATGATAAGTTGTTACTATTTGTTGCTTACTTATGTATGCTTCTTCTCTGACAGGTTTTGAAAACTCCTGTCTCACTTGATATGCTCGGGCGTATTTTTAATGGCTCTGGAAAACCTATTGATAATGGTCCCCCAATATTGCCTGAGGCCTACTTGGACATCTCTGGTAAGTGCTTTCTCAGTTCACGCACACTGTTCTGCAAGAAGCTCACGACTTTTTGTATGTTCATCAGTTGTTCACCATTGTAGGACACATAAAATATTATAATTATGAACGGTGGTAAATTGTCCTTATTTTTCACTTCTGATTATTATGTACTCTTATGTTTATTTCAGGAAGTTCCATTAACCCAAGTGAGAGAACCTACCCTGAGGAGATGATTCAGACAGGGATATCTACCATTGATGTCATGAACTCCATTGCTCGAGGGCAAAAGATTCCTCTCTTTTCTGCTGCTGGGCTTCCTCATAATGAAATTGCTGCTCAGATTTGCCGTCAGGCTGGTCTTGTCAAGAGGTTGGAGAAAGGCAAGCACGCAGAGGTAATAATCTGTTTAAATTTTCCCATGGCACCTTTTTTTATCGTAGCTGAATAATTGCTTGTTGACTGATCTAATTTTCTTGACATGCCAGGGTGGTGGTGAAGACGACAATTTTGCTATTGTGTTTGCCGCTATGGGAGTGAACATGGAAACAGCCCAATTCTTCAAACGTGATTTTGAAGAGAACGGTTCAATGGAGAGGGTCACCCTTTTTCTGAACTTGGTAATTACATTATACTTGTTAACCAGATCTTGTATGCTGCAAGACAATTATTATTTTTAATATTGATATAGTTGATTAAATAATGTTTTATATGCCCCCTTAACAAAATTTTGCTCTGCCAATACCAAGCAAAGCATATCATTAACACCCCGCTCCTGTTTATCTTTCAGGCAAACGATCCCACAATTGAACGTATCATCACCCCTCGAATTGCGTTAACAACAGCAGAATATTTGGCTTATGAATGTGGGAAGCACGTGCTTGTCATCTTGACAGATATGAGTTCATATGCAGATGCACTTCGTGAGGTATTGCACTTGATATTTGCTTCTCAAACTACTCTGAGAACTGAATTCCATAGAAAAGCATTTTCCCATCAGTTCGCTCTTCCTTGGGAGTTACTTTCTGTCCTAATATTTTACAGTGGCATGAACAGTTAATGATTTTAGGGAAGAGTTAATATGTCTCATATTCTTACTAAACACTAAAATGGCATCCATGTAATTGCAAAGTTCACTGTTAGAATGAGAAGCTGCATTTTTAAGTCAATGTACATAATGCAGTACAAACTGAAGTGTATTAGCTTCAGTTTGTAGTTTCCTCTATCTAGCTAGCTGGAAGATCTTTGACTTGATCGTATTTCGTTTCTCATTTTATTTAGTTATATTACTTTCGCCATCTCTTATTTTTTTAAATCCACAATAATCCTAGATGGAAATCGTGCTTATGTGTAGGTATCGGCAGCCCGAGAAGAGGTCCCAGGTAGGCGTGGTTATCCTGGATACATGTATACTGATCTAGCAACCATATATGAGCGTGCTGGGCGTATTGAAGGAAGAACTGGCTCCATTACCCAAATACCCATTCTAACTATGCCTAATGATGGTAAGTAATGAATTGCTTGCTATCTATATATCAGTTATACATTACCGTTAGGATTATCGGCTGAACATTATGTAAACTCGCTGTGCAACGGACGGGTTAAAATCAGCATACTATATGCGATAGAACTGGTGATTTAACCACTTTGCTTAATGCTACATAATCGAGTATATGCACTAGTTGAGCATCACAACACAAGTATCTCAACACTCTTATCTCTATTAAGGAGTTAGCTGCACATCTGATTGCTTTTGAGATAAATAGGCACCACACATTTCGTTTTGTTCACTATTTGATGTAGTGTTCTTTTCCTTGAACAGATATCACACATCCAACTCCTGATCTCACGGGGTACATTACTGAAGGACAGATTTACATTGACAGACAGCTCCATAACAGACAGGTGCATTTCCATGTCCTATTAAAGTTAGCAAACGCGACAGGTTCATATAATACGTTGTTACTATCATTTAGACTTGTATTAGTTTTTGTATTGACGCAACTCAGTAACCAAATCTTCGGGTTATTCTTTTCCTTCCATTTTTCAACTGTAATATCTTCTCTATTTTGATGTGATGTCATGGTACTTTCAGATATACCCACCCATCAATGTCCTTCCATCTCTCTCTCGGTTGATGAAGGTGAGATTTCTTATTGATTTAGCTTTTCAAAACTGGGTCTGTAACTGTAAGATGCTATCAGGATTCTGCCCAAATGTTTGTTCTAAGAACTATCAATACTTCTTGCAGAGTGCTATTGGCGAGGGTATGACCCGTCGTGACCATTCAGATGTGTCTAATCAGGTACTTGTTTGAACACCATATATTCTGTTTCCTTCAAGTGCCAAGGATAACTTCTAGAAGAATCACTCCCAACTGTTTTCTGTTCAGCTTTATGCCAACTATGCTATTGGAAAGGATGTCCAGGCCATGAAAGCCGTTGTGGGAGAGGAGGCGCTCTCTTCTGAAGATCTGGTATGTTACCACTCACTAGCAAATTAACCCATGAGCTGATGGTCTTTGTAGAAGTACAAAAAAAGCTGATGCATCTTTCTTTGTCTCTTGTGCAGCTTTATCTAGAATTCCTTGACAAATTTGAGAGGAAATTTGTGGCACAAGGAGCATATGATACTCGTAACATCTTCCAGTCGCTTGATCTAGCATGGACATTGCTTCGTATATTCCCTCGCGAGCTTCTCCATCGTATCCCTGCGAAGACCTTGGACCAGTTCTACAGCAGAGATGCTACCAACTGATCTTGTCTCTGTTAAGAAATTCAGTGTTTTCCCAAGTGCAGCTTTTGAATAAATTGCACAGTAAACTTCTGGCCTTTTTGCTGTAGTTATATTATATATATAGTCAGATCCCATTCTTTCGAGTCAGTGAGCATAAGTTATTTGTAGATTTCTTTGTCACGACGACTTCTGTAATATTATCTCCTGTATTGTTGAACCAACACACTTGAGCTCGTTTTGGTTTCACTTCCCAGAACTTTAGCAAGAGCATTCTAGGCCAAGATGCTCGAGCACGCTGGTTGTATCTTTTGTGTATGAATAAAGATGGGGCAATAAACTGTGGTGGACTGCACGTGCTGGTGTACATTTGTCAATTATACAGGTTCTGTAAAGTCTTCTCTCTCGTACCGATGATTTGGTTTCTGTATTTGTATCTCTGCACCTTACTAGGGGTTACAACTAAATCCAACTGATCGTAGAGGATGAGGAAGGTGTGATCATTTTTGTTTGGAACCATGTGTTTTATCTGAATTTACATTTATGCTCCTTCCTCATTCTCTTTCTATCTACTACTCAATATGCAAAGTGTCCACATCATTAACCAACCCCACATGACTATACATGCATGAGATTTTTGTTGGCAAAATGCATTTAAAATATTGAAATCTATCATGCAAGTCGGCATAATAAGTGTCCACATCATCAACCAACCCCTCATGACGACGCATGCATGTGTTTTTATGTTGACAAATTGCATGCGATTTTTGCAATCTATCATTAGGACATCCACATCATCTGTGGCTCATGTCATCCGTGTGACTATGTATGCACGAGAGATCTTTAAACAAAGTACGCAACCAATTTGTGTTTTTGCATATATAAAAATAATCTTTCATAGATACTTAAATACTTTACATGCATGGGGTCGGAGAGTGGACGATATTATAAATTGTACTTCCTTCATTTCATAATCCTTGTCGTGGTAAAAATGCACGGGAAGAATTATGCAACGGAAGTACTACTGTTTTGGCTCGGTTGGCTGATTACAGAGTCCACACGTTGCTTTGCAGCTGCCGTGGAAGAAAGACGCATTGATCGAGTTTGACCCATAGGTGTGAGGTTAGAGAGACGAGGCTGAATCAATAGGTGGACAGATTGGTTCTACCAGCCATGCAGTTGAGTTGAAGGCCCATGGAGGCCATGCAAGCCTTACTGCTTTGGGGGGCTAGGAATAAAAAACCTGGAGACACAAGGGCTGGCCTTACGGGTTAGATGGGAGTGGTTGAGGAGGACAGATTTTTCGAGACCCTGGAGCGGGCTGCCCATGTTGAAAGATACACTTGCAGCAGACGTGTTCAACAGTCTCGTTTGTATCAAAGTGGGGGATGACAAGAGGACACTATTTTGGAAGGACAGATGGATTGGAGGTGTGGCAATCCAGGATTTAGCTCCCCTACTACGAGCCGCGGTGATTGCTAGAACCGCCAACAAGAGAACAGTGGAGGAAGCTCTGAGGGATAACCGATGGATTTCGGATGTAAGGGGAGTGTGGTCCGACGCTATGTGCATTCAAGGCGTGAGACTGTGGTTAGCCATCCAGGAGGTGCCACGAGATGATACCAAAGAGGATGAGTTTGAGTGGCCGGCATCGGCTTCTGGGAGATACACTACGAGCTCCACCTACAAGACATTGTTGCAGGGGCAAACACGCTTCTGGAAATGCTGGGCACCAGTGAAGTGCAAAATCTTATTATGGCTAGCACTCCGGTACAGGATATGGATCTCATGGATCTCAGACAGGAGAGCGAGGCACGACCTGCAGGACCATCCGGAGGTATGCAAGATGTTTTCGCAAGAGATTGAGACCGCGGACCACATCCTTGTTCACTGCGTCTTCACCAAACAGGTGTGGTGGAGATGCGCGGGTCGTCTGAGTATCCATATTTCTATGCCATCTGCGTCAGACACGCTCGAAAACTGGTGGCTTACAGTTAGAGCGAGATTGACAAACAGAAGAAACATGTGGACTCTCTCGTTATTTTGGTAACATGGATGGTATGGAAACAACGTAACGCCAGGGTTTTCCATAACGTAAACCATATATGCAGCGAGGAGGTATTAGCACAACATGTACCGGAAGAATTGAAGCGATGGGCCCAGGCAGGAGCAGGAGTTGGAGTGCTATTTCGAGAGTAGTTAGCTAGGAGTGGGGTGGAATGTGTACGACAGTTACGTTGCTTGTAACAGATGCTGTCGGCTTTTCTTATACAATTTTCTCCTTCTATAAAAATCAGGTATGCAATTGCATACCCTCGAAAAAAAGGCCCACGACGTTGAACTTGAACAGTCATTCCCTTCTACCAGAGGTCACGTCATGAGTTGTGCCGAGGTAAAAATACCACCATGGCAAAACAAAACAAAAAATCAAAACAAAAATCGTGCTGTCCTGGTCCAGTCGATTTGCTTCCGTTGTTGCGTGTAGGGATTTATTATGTGTCTGTATTGTCTTTGGAATATTCTACTCTGATAGGGAGTAGTATACATCTATTGTACGGGGCGGGAGGGATTCACCACGGCAACCTCCCTAGCCCCAGGCCAGAGAGATGGCTTCGTCGTCGCAGTCGCAGCCGCGAGTGTGCGTTACCGGAGCCGGCGGGTACATCGCGTCGTGGCTGGTGAAGCTGCTCCTCTCCCGCGGCTACACCGTGCACGCCACCGTTCGCGACCCATGTACGTAACAGCCGGTGACACGCCTGCTCTCTCGCTGCCTTTTGGCACTCCGTTTTTTTTTTGTCTTGCGGGGAGCATGAGCAAAGGTATTGCCTTCCATGGCTTAATTTATTCCCGTTGTGTCCGAGACTGCGTTCTACAGTACTAGTCTTCTGGATATCTTTGCACATAACAAACAAGTCTGTGTGGTGTGTTACGACTCGCAGTGTTCTGACTACTTGGCACCATGCAAGTAGATGACGTGGCCTCTGAGCTAGCCCGGATTATGAAATCCGGTGTTACGCAGCGTAAGCACAATAATCACGCACCAAATTCGCCTTACCGGCTCGTTGTCCGAATCGCCTTTAATCTGTGACCACCTCTGCCAGATTGGCTCACAATTGTTCCCTGGGCGCTCCCCCTCACATATATGTGCTGGTGTTTAGGCTAGTCACAATAGGGAGTAACATAAGGTAGGAACCTACACACTTTTTTAGACTATGTTCCTACCTCCACAATGGAGAGTAACATGTATATAGTGTCATGCAATAATGCATTTATTAGGCTATAGACTCATTGTTTCTTGGAGTGTGTGATGTTCCGGTAACTTAGCTAGTTACCACAAGCACCTCTCTCTTCACTAAATACGTGCCACATAAGCAAAATTGTATTGGAGTGTGTGATGTTACTCCTAAGTTCCTCCCCATTGTGACTAGCCTTAGAGCCGCTTAGATCGCCAATTATATCATGAGTTAGCAGTGTTTGCTAGCCCGTTGTAGTATAATTTTATTTGTCACGACTTTGTGACAAATACCAAGAGAGGCTCACAATTAAAATTACGGTTGGTATATCCTCAATAATGTTTTATATGCCCCCTTAACAAAATTTTGCTCTGCCAATACCAAGCAAAGCATATCATTAACACCCCGCTCCTGTTTATCTTTCAGGCAAACGATCCCACAATTGAACGTATCATCACCCCTCGAATTGCGTTAACAACAGCAGAATATTTGGCTTATGAATGTGGGAAGCACGTGCTTGTCATCTTGACAGATATGAGTTCATATGCAGATGCACTTCGTGAGGTATTGCACTTGATATTTGCTTCTCAAACTACTCTGAGAACTGAATTCCATAGAAAAGCATTTTCCCATCAGTTCGCTCTTCCTTGGGAGTTACTTTCTGTCCTAATATTTTACAGTGGCATGAACAGTTAATGATTTTAGGGAAGAGTTAATATGTCTCATATTCTTACTAAACACTAAAATGGCATCCATGTAATTGCAAAGTTCACTGTTAGAATGAGGAAATAGAATGAGAAGCTGCATTTTTAAGTCAATGTACATAATGCAGTACAAACTGAAGTGTATTAGCTTCAGTTTGTAGTTTCCTCTATCTAGCTAGCTGGAAGATCTTTGACTTGATCGTATTTCGTTTCTCATTTTATTTAGTTATATTACTTTCGCCATCTCTTATTTTTTTAAATCCACAATAATCCTAGATGGAAATCGTGCTTATGTGTAGGTATCGGCAGCCCGAGAAGAGGTCCCAGGTAGGCGTGGTTATCCTGGATACATGTATACTGATCTAGCAACCATATTTGAGCGTGCTGGGCGTATTGAAGGAAGAACTGGCTCCATTACCCAAATACCCATTCTAACTATGCCTAATGATGGTAAGTAATGAATTGCTTGCTATCTATATATCAGTTATACATTACCGTTAGGATTATCGGCTGAACATTATGTAAACTCGCTGTGCAACGGACGGGTTAAAATCAGCATACTATATGCGATAGAACTGGTGATTTAACCACTTTGCTTAATGCTACATAATCGAGTATATGCACTAGTTGAGCATCACAACACAAGTATCTCAACACTCTTATCTCTATTAAGGAGTTAGCTGCACATCTGATTGCTTTTGAGATAAATAGGCACCACACATTTCGTTTTGTTCACTATTTGATGTAGTGTTCTTTTCCTTGAACAGATATCACACATCCAACTCCTGATCTCACGGGGTACATTACTGAAGGACAGATTTACATTGACAGACAGCTCCATAACAGACAGGTGCATTTCCATGTCCTATTAAAGTTAGCAAACGCGACAGGTTCATATAATACGTTGTTACTATCATTTAGACTTGTATTAGTTTTTGTATTGACGCAACTCAGTAACCAAATCTTCGGGTTATTCTTTTCCTTCCATTTTTCAACTGTAATATCTTCTCTATTTTGATGTGATGTCATGGTACTTTCAGATATACCCACCCATCAATGTCCTTCCATCTCTCTCTCGGTTGATGAAGGTGAGATTTCTTATTGATTTAGCTTTTCAAAACTGGGTCTGTAACTGTAAGATGCTATCAGGATTCTGCCCAAATGTTTGTTCTAAGAACTATCAATACTTCTTGCAGAGTGCTATTGGCGAGGGTATGACCCGTCGTGACCATTCAGATGTGTCTAATCAGGTACTTGTTTGAACACCATATATTCTGTTTCCTTCAAGTGCCAAGGATAACTTCTAGAAGAATCACTCCCAACTGTTTTCTGTTCAGCTTTATGCCAACTATGCTATTGGAAAGGATGTCCAGGCCATGAAAGCCGTTGTGGGAGAGGAGGCGCTCTCTTCTGAAGATCTGGTATGTTACCACTCACTAGCAAATTAACCCATGAGCTGATGGTCTTTGTAGAAGTACAAAAAAAGCTGATGCATCTTTCTTTGTCTCTTGTGCAGCTTTATCTAGAATTCCTTGACAAATTTGAGAGGAAATTTGTGGCACAAGGAGCATATGATACTCGTAACATCTTCCAGTCGCTTGATCTAGCATGGACATTGCTTCGTATATTCCCTCGCGAGCTTCTCCATCGTATCCCTGCGAAGACCTTGGACCAGTTCTACAGCAGAGATGCTACCAACTGATCTTGTCTCTGTTAAGAAATTCAGTGTTTTCCCAAGTGCAGCTTTTGAATAAATTGCACAGTAAACTTCTGGCCTTTTTGCTGTAGTTATATTATATATATAGTCAGATCCCATTCTTTCGAGTCAGTGAGCATAAGTTATTTGTAGATTTCTTTGTCACGACGACTTCTGTAATATTATCTCCTGTATTGTTGAACCAACACACTTGAGCTCGTTTTGGTTTCACTTCCCAGAACTTTAGCAAGAGCATTCTAGGCCAAGATGCTCGAGCACGCTGGTTGTATCTTTTGTGTATGAATAAAGATGGGGCAATAAACTGTGGTGGACTGCACGTGCTGGTGTACATTTGTCAATTATACAGGTTCTGTAAAGTCTTCTCTCTCGTACCGATGATTTGGTTTCTGTATTTGTATCTCTGCACCTTACTAGGGGTTACAACTAAATCCAACTGATCGTAGAGGATGAGGAAGGTGTGATCATTTTTGTTTGGAACCATGTGTTTTATCTGAATTTACATTTATGCTCCTTCCTCATTCTCTTTCTATCTACTACTCAATATGCAAAGTGTCCACATCATTAACCAACCCCACATGACTATACATGCATGAGATTTTTGTTGGCAAAATGCATTTAAAATATTGAAATCTATCATGCAAGTCGGCATAATAAGTGTCCACATCATCAACCAACCCCTCATGACGACGCATGCATGTGTTTTTATGTTGACAAATTGCATGCGATTTTTGCAATCTATCATTAGGACATCCACATCATCTGTGGCTCATGTCATCCGTGTGACTATGTATGCACGAGAGATCTTTAAACAAAGTACGCAACCAATTTGTGTTTTTGCATATATAAAAATAATCTTTCATAGATACTTAAATACTTTACATGCATGGGGTCGGAGAGTGGACGATATTATAAATTGTACTTCCTTCATTTCATAATCCTTGTCGTGATAAAAATGCACGGGAAGAATTATGCAACGGAAGTACTACTGTTTTGGCTCGGTTGGCTGATTACAGAGTCCACACGTTGCTTTGCAGCTGCCGTGGAAGAAAGACGCATTGATCGAGTTTGACCCATAGGTGTGAGGTTAGAGAGACGAGGCTGAATCAATAGGTGGACAGATTGGTTCTACCAGCCATGCAGTTGAGTTGAAGGCCCATGGAGGCCATGCAAGCCTTACTGCTTTGGGGGGCTAGGAATAAAAAATCTGGAGACACAAGGGCTGGCCTTACGGGTTAGATGGGAGTGGTTGAGGAGGACAGATTTTTCGAGACCCTGGAGCGGGCTGCCCATGTTGAAAGATACACTTGCAGCAGACGTGTTCAACAGTCTCGTTTGTATCAAAGTGGGGGATGACAAGAGGACACTATTTTGGAAGGACAGATGGATTGGAGGTGTGGCAATCCAGGATTTAGCTCCCCTACTACGAGCCGCGGTGATTGCTAGAACCGCCAACAAGAGAACAGTGGAGGAAGCTCTGAGGGATAACCGATGGATTTCGGATGTAAGGGGAGTGTGGTCCGACGCTATGTGCATTCAAGGCGTGAGACTGTGGTTAGCCATCCAGGAGGTGCCACGAGATGATACCAAAGAGGATGAGTTTGAGTGGCCGGCATCGGCTTCTGGGAGATACACTACGAGCTCCACCTACAAGACATTGTTGCAGGGGCAAACACGCTTCTGGAAATGCTGGGCACCAGTGAAGTGCAAAATCTTATTATGGCTAGCACTCCGGTACAGGATATGGATCTCATGGATCTCAGACAGGAGAGCGAGGCACGACCTGCAGGACCATCCGGAGGTATGCAAGATGTTTTCGCAAGAGATTGAGACCGCGGACCACATCCTTGTTCACTGCGTCTTCACCAAACAGGTGTGGTGGAGATGCGCGGGTCGTCTGAGTATCCATATTTCTATGCCATCTGCGTCAGACACGCTCGAAAACTGGTGGCTTACAGTTAGAGCGAGATTGACAAACAGAAGAAACATGTGGACTCTCTCGTTATTTTGGTAACATGGATGGTATGGAAACAACGTAACGCCAGGGTTTTCCATAACGTAAACCATATATGCAGCGAGGAGGTATTAGCACAACATGTACCGGAAGAATTGAAGCGATGGGCCCAGGCAGGAGCAGGAGTTGGAGTGCTATTTCGAGAGTAGTTAGCTAGGAGTGGGGTGGAATGTGTACGACAGTTACGTTGCTTGTAACAGATGCTGTCGGCTTTTCTTATACAATTTTCTCCTTCTATAAAAATCAGGTATGCAATTGCATACCCTCGAAAAAAAGGCCCACGACGTTGAACTTGAACAGTCATTCCCTTCTACCAGAGGTCACGTCATGAGTTGTGCCGAGGTAAAAATACCACCATGGCAAAACAAAACAAAAAATCAAAACAAAAATCGTGCTGTCCTGGTCCAGTCGATTTGCTTCCGTTGTTGCGTGTAGGGATTTATTATGTGTCTGTATTGTCTTTGGAATATTCTACTCTCATAGGGAGTAGTATACATCTATTGTACGGGGCGGGAGGGATTCACCACGGCAACCTCCCTAGCCCCAGGCCAGAGAGATGGCTTCGTCGTCGCAGCCGCAGCCGCAGCCGCGAGTGTGCGTTACCGGAGCCGGCGGGTACATCGCGTCGTGGCTGGTGAAGCTGCTCCTCTCCCGCGGCTACACCGTGCACGCCACCGTTCGCGACCCATGTACGTAACAGCCGGTGACACGCCTGCTCTCTCGCTGCCTTTTGGCACTCCGTTTTTTTTTTTGTCTTGCGGGGAGCATGAGCAAAGGTATTGCCTTCCATGGCTTAATTTATTCCCGTTGTGTCCGAGACTGCGTTCTACAGTACTAGTCTTCTGGATATCTTTGCACATAACAAACAAGTCTGTGTGGTGTGTTACGACTCGCAGTGTTCTGACTACTTGGCACCATGCAAGTAGATGACGTGGCCTCTGAGCTAGCCCGGATTATGAAATCCGGTGTTACGCAGCGTAAGCACAATAATCACGCACCAAATTCGCCTTACCGGCTCGTTGTCCGAATCGCCTTTAATCTGTGACCACCTCTGCCAGATTGGCTCACAATTGTTCCTTGGGCGCTCCCCCTCACATATATGTGCTGGTGTTTAGGCTAGTCACAATAGGGAGTAACATAAGGTAGGAACTTACACACTTTTTTAGACTATGTTCCTACCTCCACAATGGAGAGTAACATGTATATAGTGTCATGCAATAATGCATTTATTAGGCTATAGACTCATTGTTTCTTGGAGTGTGTGATGTTCCGGTAACTTAGCTAGTTACCACAAGCACCTCTCTCTTCACTAAATACGTGCCACATAAGCAAAATTGTATTGGAGTGTGTGATGTTACTCCTAAGTTCCTCCCCATTGTGACTAGCCTTAGAGCCGCTTAGATCGCCAATTATATCATGAGTTAGCAGTGTTTGCTAGCCCGTTGTAGTATAATTTTATTTGTCACGACTTTGTGACAAATACCAAGAGAGGCTCACAATTAAAATTACGGTTGGTATATCCTCAAGAAAAAAAATTACGATAGGTATATACAAGTTTGTGGTTTGCTATATGTGTTTTTTCGGCTGCCTATAGAAAAGTACGAGATTGTGTCATGGAAAACGAAAGAGTTTGAAGGTCTCGGAGATTTGCTCGTTTCTTTTGCACTTTATTTTTTAATAGCTATACTCAGCTCATGTATCTTTACTATGTACTATTTGCTACAATAAATATATCGTGGTATTGATTGTCAAAAAAAAGGAGAAGCTTCCTTCCTCTACTACAGAAAAACAGGCACCTAAATTTCAATGGAAACGGACCGATGGGTTTCTCTCGCTAATAAAGTTTTTCATTAAGGGTTGTGCCAATGCATTGTTTCTTGACACGGTATCATAGGAGGATTAAAAATTTAAGAATCGATTTGTCCAATGCATTGTCTCTTAGAGCAAATACAATAAGCTTATGTAAGCGGGCTATAAGGATTAGAATGATATTTTTATGGTGACATGAAAGAGAGAGAAGAGGAGAGAGAATGTGAGTGGGCTCTCATGCAAGAGCTTGTTGTAGCACGTGCTCCTAGTCACCTTATGAGAGTGAGAGGTGAGCCATGTATCAATAAAGTAACTCCTTTTTATAGCTCACTATTGTACATGTTAGCTGTATAGTTGGCTATATGTGACGTGGAAATTTCTTATAGCCAGCTGCTAGCTCTACTACTGAACTTGCTCTTAGAGGTTGTATCTAAATTTAATGAAATGATGCTCATGCATGTATATGATTGGACGATTACCTATTTTTTTTCCTATGGTGACGTGCAAAGGTTGTATCTTAGCTAAGAGCAAGTACAATAAGGTGACATAAGCAGGCTATAAGAATTTAAATATTATATCTTTGCTTATGTGGAGGAGAGAGAAGCAAAGCGGGCTACCAGTTAGTAGCCAGCTGCAGTACGTGCTCCTAGGCAGTATGTGAGATTGTAAAGTGGGTCATATGTTGATAAAGTGTTTCATTCATATGGCCAACTATTGTACAAGTTGACTATAAGCTAACTATATGTGACGTGGCAATGACATATAGCCAGCAGCCGGCTGTATTATTAACCATGCTCTAAGATACAACTCCACCCTCTCTCTTCATTAAATAATGTGACACATCAGCAATTTGCATATGAAATCGTGCTAAGAAACCCCCATTGGGATAGGCCTAAGAAAGTACGGTGCGGGCGCTGTTTTTTATTAGAAAACCCGGAATTTGTCAAGGACGGAATCGCATCCCCGTTTAGACATTTTATTTTATTTGATCTGGTATGTTTTTTTTACTTAATGTAGAAAAGAGACGCAAACCCCTGCTGCATTGTATGCTCAAGGTCACAATAAGAGACTTTTCTCAGAATTTTCTTTAACGAGGCAAAAGACTTACCTTTTTATTAGTCAAACATAAAAATCTACTCTCGCGGCATAATATTATGCAACACTTTAACCCCCGTGCAACACCACATCGCCGTCCCCTCTTTAATCTTTTAAATAAGCATATGGCGGTAGAAGACTTGTTCCCAAAGATACGAGCATTTCAACCAAACCATGAGACAAGCATTTTGAGGGAGGCTAAAGCCTTCCACAAGTCTTCCTTTTTGTGAATCACCTCAATCCACCGCTCCTTCACATTAGAGATCCCATGCCAATCACCAGGAACGAGGTCGTGTAGCCCAAGCCAAGCAAGAATATCTAGTGCTACATTTTTTTTTCACCTCCTAAGTGATACAAATTGTAGTATCTGATCAGAATCTAGTGCTACCCTTTAGGTGCTATAATGTTTCAGTTCTTTTTTATATTTCAAAAAATCTAAAGAGAATTATAACTGTTCACAAGATATATGTCTAAAACATGTAAAAAATTCATATCCAAATTCAAAATAAACATTTAGAAACAAAAAGGAAGGATTATCTTTTTTTTTCCAGTGTGTACTTTGGATTTGGATCTGAATTGTTTAGGGATTGTAGACGCATTTCTTGTAAACACTCACATTTTTTAATAGAATTTTTTAAAATTTTAAAAGTTTGATTTTTGTTTTGTTTTGTTTTGAAATGGGAGCATGGCATCACCTAAGGGGGTGGTAGCACTAGATATTCTCTCCCCAACCCATGTAACCAAATATGACCAAACTCTCATGGTGAACCGACATTGAAAAAGCGGGGTGCACGACGGTTTCTTGCACTTAGTTACATAGTTTGCAATGGTCACGATGTTTCCATCCCCTCCGATTAAGCCTACCCACAGTTCACACACAGTTTTGAATGGTCAACCAAGCAAAAAAATTACGCTTGGGAGGTGCCCAAGACTTCCAAATCAAGTCAGCGTTGTGTCCTAAGGATTGCATTTTGTAGGTCAATGTGGACTAATAGGTTCCATTCTTTGAGATTTCCAAGTGATTGTATCCGCAGAATGGGGAGAAGATGGACGTCCAAGAGCACCTGCGACCTGCCAGAGGTGGGAAAATTGGATGATATGTTGAAGGGACAGCCCCTCTTGAGTGTTGACTTGCAACACCCAAAAGTTGTTTTCGAGGGCTTTGCGAGTTGTGCATTTCTTTTTCTTTGTGGTTTCAAAATAAAGGGATCAATGTCGAGTACCATGTAAGGTGTAGCTAAGAAAATCATTTTCAGGATATAGCATAATATCTTGTTAACCTCCATTTCAGGTGATCCAAAGAATGCTTGTCTTTTTTTTTTTTGAAAAGGGAAACCCAGCCTCTGCATCTGGGTGATGCACACGGCTTTTATTTAAAACATAATCATCCAAGCATCAAATTACATCCAGCAGCACTAACGCAAGAGTCTCAATAGCTTCTATACAGCAAACTACTGGTGTAAATAAATAGAGAAGAAAGAGCAGCGGCCTAACAACTCAAGCATCCTACTCCAGCAGCAATCCACTAAGACGAGCAGATACGGTTGTTATGCAACCATCCATCCTTGTTGTAGATAGCCTGAATGACCGCCATCATTCGAGAGCAGCCACCAGCCAAACGCACACGTTGATCCTCTGGTAAAAGGTGTGACCATAGATGTATCCAATAAGTTGCTTGATGAACCACCTGCAAAAAAATCCCAGCTCTCTCATTGTTAAAGATCACTCCATTTCTATGATTCCAAACAGACCAAAGTAAAGCACATACTCCTATACGTATAAGTGCTTTGGTTGATTTATCGACCCCATATAACCAATTACCAAACAAATTAGTAACTGATAACGGAGGTGAAATGCTAAACGTGAAATGCACAAGCCTCCAATTTTTTTTAACAAATTCACAAGAAACAAACAAGTGTTCTACCGTTTCTGGATCTCCACAGAAAACGCAATCTTGAGAAACAACACAATTTCTCTTAATCAAATTATCTTTTGTCAGCAATTCTTTCCTAGAGAGAAACCACATAAAGACTTTTATTTTGAGTGGCACTTTAATTTTCCATAAGTATTTCTTCAGAAATCTAGCGTCCTCATTCATCAAATCGGCATAGTATGAACTAACTGAGAAAACACCAGAAGTAGTAATTGTCCAAACACACTTGTCCTGTCTGTCCACTAAAGACACATCCATAATTCTTTCAATGAGATGCAACCATCTCTCCCATTTGTCCCCAGTAATATTACGTCGAAACTGTATATTAAGTGGTAAATGGCCTAAAACATCCGAAACTAACACATTCTTATAGCTCACAATTGAGTATAAGGAAGGGTATTGGGCTGCCAAGGATGAATTCCCTAGCCAATGATCTTCCCAGAATCTAATGCTCTCACCATTACCTACGGTGAACTTAACACGTTTGAAAAATTCATCCTTCACCCTCATGATGCCTTTCCAAAAAGGCGAATCTGTTGGCTTGATCTCTATTTCGGCAAGAGTCTTAGTGCCTAAATATTTGTTAGTCAACAGTTCATGCCACACCCCCTCTTCAGTTAATAATTTATATAACCATTTACTTAACAGACAGTGATTTTTAACCTCTAACACCTCAATACCCAAACCCCCTTGGTCTTTAGGACGACAAACAATATTCCATTTTGTCAACCTATATTTCTTCTTAGCATTATCACTCTGCCAAAAGAAACGAGACCTATAAAAATCAATTCTCTTCCTTACCCCAATGGGAACCTCAAAGAAAGAAAAAAGGAACATAGGTAGACTAGTTAACACTGAATTGACTAAAACAAGTCTATCACCGTAAGACAACAATTTTCCTATCCAGGAACTCAACTTCTGCTCAAACCTGTCCTCCACAACCTTCCATTCTTTATTAAGCAAACGCCTATAATGGATAGGTATCCCCAGGTACTTAAATGGTAGACTACCCACTTCACAACCAAAAATGCTTCTATAATCATCCAAATGTTCACTAGCCTTGCCAAAACAAAAAATTTCACTTTTATGGAAGTTAATCTTTAGTCCAGACATTTGCTCAAACATAGACAAAATCAATTTCATGTTAACAGCCTTGTCTAGATTATGCTCAAGGAAAAGAACCGTGTCATCAGCATATTGGAGAATCGATATTCCCCCTTCCACTAAATGTGGTACCAAGCCACCAATCTGATTATCTTCCTTTGCTCTAGCTATGATAACAGCCAGCATATCTACCACAAGATTAAAAAGGATAGGGGATAAAGGATCACCCTGACGTAGGCCTTTTAACGTTTGAAAGAAATGACCAATGTCATCATTTACTTTAATTCCGACACTACCACCTTGCACAAAACGAGCAACCCAGTCACACCATTGTGAATTAAAGCCTTTCATACGTAAAGTTTGCTGTAAGAAAGACCAATTAACTTTATCATAGGCCTTTTCAAAATCAATTTTAAAGATAACCCCATCCATTTTCTTCCTATGAAGTTCATGGATAGTCTCATGTAAAACAACCACCCCTTCAAGGATATTTCTACCCGGCAAAAAAGCGGATTGAGATGGTTTAATAACATTCTGAGCAATGGAAGTGACCCTATTAGTACCCACCTTCGTAAAGATTTTGAAACTAACATTCAACAAGCAAATTGGTCTATACTGCTCAATCCTACATGCATCCTCTTTCTTTGGTAACAAGGTAATAACACCAAAGTTGAGTTTGTATAATGGAAGGTTACCCATATGCAACTGAGTAAATAAACCCATCAAGTCAACCTTGATAAAGTCCCAACATCTCTGATAAAATTCAGCCGGAAACCCATCGGGACCCGGAGCCTTATTATGTTCCATTTGAGAAATGGCCTCAAACACCTCCTCCTCCGAAAAAGGGGATGTGAGATATTCATTTTCCATCGTAGATACTTGAGGTAAATCCTCAATAAATGATTCTACCAGAGAGAAAGAAGAAGGAGCCGATGCCCCAAATAAATTCTTATAGTATTGAGATATGAAAAATTTAAGATTCTCTTGCCCCACAATGGTGCCTTCATCCTGTTCTAATTGAAAGATACGCTTCTTCCTATGTTTACCATTTGCAATCAAGTGAAAGTATCTAGTATTTTCCCCCCCCTGCTGAACATGTTTAATCTTAGCCCTTTGAGCCCATTTAGATTCCTCTTCTCTACGAAGTTTGGTTAAAAAGTTATCAGCCTGCCTCTTAACCAAGCACTCCTCCTCACTCAACGGAATGGTCTCAGATTTTATATCCAATTCGTTGATAAGTAACAACAGGCGATCCCGTTGTATCTTATATTCGCCACTAATATGTTTAGCCCATCCCCTTAGAAAACTCCGGAGATATCTGATTTTAATTTGCCAATTATCAATAGCATTAGATCCATTACCTGCCTCATTCCATTTCTCCTTAACCATAGCTAGAAAACCCTCCCGCGCAAACCAGGCCAACTCAAACGAGAATGCCGATGTATTCCCAATATGAGCCGGTGTCCCAAAGTCAATAAGGATAGGTACATGATCGGACTCCGTCCTAGTGAGAGCACGAACTGACACAAGAGGATATTTTTGTTCCCATTCAATAGATGCAAGAAACCGATCCAACTTTTCAAGAGTTGGAATAGAATGTCTACTCACCCAAGTATATTGACGCCCAGACATTTCCAGGTCTTTCAAATCTAAACTTTCTATGATTGCATTGAAAATAACAGGCCACCGAGGATTGTAATTGTCATTATTCTTCTCCTCACTTCTCCTAATAATGTTGAAATCCCCCCCAATCAACATTGGAAGAGACTCCCCTTCGCAAATCCTAACCAATTCCGCAAGAAACTCTGGTTTTTTCTCATCTTGGGCTGCACCATACACCACCACAAAAGCCCACATGAAGCCATCTTCTTTGGACTTTAGATGGAACTTAACACAAAAATCACCGGCGCAAATGTTATTAACTAAAATAGATGCCGGATTGAAACCCACAAGGATTCCCCCCGACCTCCCATGAGGTGGTAAACAGTACCAAGTGAACTCCAAACCCCCCACAAGATGTTTTAAAAAATGATTAGAGAAATTAGATCTCCCTGTCTCTAACAGAGCAAAGAAGTCAATTTTATGCTCACGTACTGTTTCATTAATAGCAAGATGTTTAGCCGTATCACCCAAACCATTAGAATTCCAAATAAAACCCCTCATCCCCGGATCACTTTTTAAATTTTTTAACAGTGTTTAGTCTGGCACTACGCCTCGGAATCTGGCCTTTAGACACAACTGTCTTCGGTTTCTTCTTCTGACAAACAGTAGTATTAGACACCACCAATGTGTTGCCTACCACCTCCTCATTTTCTAAATCTAGATCATCACATAAATTAGAAGCATTATGTACTACTAAGCTAGAAGTAGGACATGACATGGTTCCTAAATTATTTTCCAGAACAACACAGTTCCTAGACTTTTCGATTTGTTTTAAAGATTCAATTGCACGATTTTTTTCATCAACCGAAACCCCAAGAGATATACCCAATTTATCTGCACGCTCCAAAATAACATTGTTCGGTAAAGAAACGAAAGAAAGTTTTGTCTGATTACCTGACAAGGGAGTATCACGCTCAGCTGCCCGGATAGATGCCTTCTCCAAAATGGAAACATCTGCGTCTGGTTGAGCACTAAGCCTTGCACTAGATCGTATCCCCGCCGATGAAGGATCAGATAGGCCTCCAAATGCAATGACGTCCTCCCTAGATGGCTTTGATGGTGACCCAATAGCCACCGAATGAGAGCCCTCATCTTCCTCAACAAATAGCCTCCGACCCACTGTTTTTCCGCGTGCAGCAGACCCCCTCCTTGAGTAAACCTTAGGAGCTGAAAGAGACGCATTATCCATCTTTATGTCAATTGTCGGAGATGCAACCACTCCTAACCGAGAACCCCCTTCCATAGAAATACCACATGTGTCCTTATCATTGAGGACCACATCCAAGGCATGAGTACCCGACTGCCCATCAGCAGGTATCTGCGCATCATCAGTGACAACCGTGGTCGCAGCAGGAAAAACAGCAACCTGCGCTGCCGTGAAGGCCACGGCAGGCTGCCCCAGCTCCACGGCAGGCTGCCTAGCCACCACGGCAGGCTGCCCTCCATCTGCCGCAGCAGCCGATGGAGTAAAAGAACCAAATGGTCCTGGTTGTGAAGCACAATTTGCCCCCTCACTGGGCTGATTAATATGATGTACAGCAACATGTTTATCCGCAGCATCAGTAAGTAGTAGATCAATCTCTTTAGTAGCTCGAGCAAACATCTCCTTTACTAGAGGTGAAAAGGTGACACCACATTGGCGTTGAGAGTTAGAAGTAGACCCACTCCCTTGGTCCACCATAGGGTCTACACCCGAGTCAACATTTGACCCCAACCCTCTAGATTTTTTGATACTTGCCTCTTTAGCTAATGCATCTTGAAAATCATCGCCTAGCCCATCATCATCATCAATAGCATCATCTTTTTCAGCCATAACCACATCAGGAATTGAGGTATCCTCCCCCTCAACCTCAAAAGCAAGCCTATAGAGCCCATCTTTAATAAAAAGAGGAAAAGTCGAAGGAATCTTAGTGTAGTCTAAACAACCCACCAAAATTCTCAGAATCTTCCTTTCCCTAGAAAAATCCATGTCAATGCTCACTGGTTTACCTAACAGAAATCCCACAGACCACATAGCTATATAATCTCCAATGTGCTCCTCCGGAATACCCGAAATTCTCACCCAATAATTAGGTAACGTATCCTCTGGTTCAATTTTCTTAGACCAAGTTTCAATTGTCATCTTGCAAGGACTATTAGGCACACAAAAGGTACCAAACACATGTAACCTCTGGAGTTCCTGTTTGGAGGGGAACTGAACCTGAAATATGTTGTGGCCCATACGAGTAACCACCCAACGAAAATTATCTCTGGGAACAAGACGCTGTAGCTGTAAAATGATTTGTGGGATACTCATATCTCCACCATTTACCACCAAAGAAGCCAGACGATGATTAAGGAGCTTTGGCCTATATGTGTCAGAACACTGAACACCAAAAAACATCAACTCCTCATTAGCAAAGCCATATTGCACTAGGGCCGGCTTCGGGGCTGAGAGAAGCTTACAGGGACCATTGGTATGTTGCCTACCCTCACAAATGGCACACATGGGCGTGGTGCAATCACCTAGAGCATGACCAGAGAGCCCACATCTGAAACATCGGTTTTTGTCCACTGATTTAGCTTTAATAATTGCATCATTCAACTCATCTGCCGAAACCCTGCTTGGCCCAGCTTCAGTAACCTGCACAGCACCCGCAACAGGGGCAGAAACACCAAGAGTACCTTGCTGTGAATCATTGCTAGCAGTACCAATTGCCACTGCCTGCGTTCCCGTCCCCTGCCCAACAACTTGGGGGTTCCCCTGAACAAGTCCAACCGGTTGATATGCCTGAGCCTGATTTGCAAAACGATTTTGGTTGAGGATTCCATCCCTCCTACCATTGCCATATCCGTACCCCCTTCCAGCACCACCGCGGCCACGAGGAAAACCTCGGCCCTGATTCTCATATCGCTGCCTACCCCGGCCACCGTTGAAACCATTGTTCAGATTTGCACGCGGGCCTTGAAACTGGTTCCCTGCCGCAGCAGCATTGAAAGCGAAGGGAGCAGCCGGAGCAGCAGCAACCCCACCATAACCCCTTGCGACACCTTGGTTGATCGGCAGCTGAACCCCACCGGGGATCATGATCGGAGCAGCATTGGCACCCCCCGCTTGGCCACTAGGACCGCCAGCCTCAAAGTTGGCACCGAAGCCATTGAATTGGCCACCAGCTTGCCCTCGCCCGCCTCCTCGGCCAGCCATCGAACCACCTCTACGAACGCACGAGATCCTCCTCGAGGTGGCTGCGCACTCCCAGGTAAACCCTAAGAGATGGCGTAGACCACGACCGCTTGGGTAAATACCCGAAGTTGAGATCACACGGGCTTTGGCCCGATGGCCCAATTTGTCATCAGTATTTACCAAAATAATAGGGCGTGAATCACTGCCCAATGGCCGAGAATTACGCCTCATCGTTATGGAAGATCGAGCACCAACGTCTCGATTCGAATTTGAACATGTACCCCGATTATCCGATAATGGCTGGGCACGTTTCTCCGGCGAGCATCTCACCGGCCGGCCCCGTCGCTGAACCATGAACCAGTCACCGTCGTCTTGACCGTCGTCCAGCCGCGTGGACGGTGACAGAACGGGCAGCTTCAACCGCGCCTCGCTAGAGCTCCGAACCTGCGTAAGAAACACCGGTGAGCAACGAACCTGCATTGCCGCCGCGCGCTGCGCCTTGATCTTTGCAATCCGTCTAGCCGCACGCGCCCCATTCGAGATCGGCAGATCACGGTCGAGCGCATCCACCGGAGTGACACAATAGGATGAGAAACTCCTTGTAACTGACGACTCCGGCGACTCAGACCCGTCGTCCTCGTCATCACTGACGTGCAAAGCCCAGAATCGCCCGCCCCTCAGCGACGAACGCGCCCCCACCTGGCGCTCTGTTGTGTCTTCACGATCCGCTCTCTTCGCATCTACCAGAAACGGAGGCGACTTGGTCCCCGTCGCACAGGCGCCCAATGGCGTGCCCGCGCGTAGATGTCCAGAGGACACGCCCGGCGATGAGACGCACACGGCACCCGCGGCGCAGCCGGCATCCGCGGCGAGGCCGGCGCACACTATTGTCTGAAGCAGCTAGACAATGCCACGAAGAATCTGACTTTGTTCAAGGCAGACATGCTCGACTATGACACAGTGCGAGATGCGTTTACTGGGTGCGAGGGCGTCTTCCATGTCGCCTCTCCAGTGCCGATAGACAAGATGGTTGATAAAGAGGTATATTCGCTTGAGGCTGATTGCTCGATCCTTAGTCTTGCAAAGTAGTACCTACTTTATAGTACAATCCTTTATTTTGCATGATAAATAGTGGATGTTGTAAAAATTAATTGATTTTTAATCTAAGGAGCCAAATCCAAATTAAATATGCAAATGGAGAATGTCAATCAAAATGGTGGAAACAATTTTTTAATTTAGGGTTTTAAGAAGATGAATTATTTGAAATAGGAGCTAACCTGTATTTCTTAAAAATGTCTAAATTAATACTTATAAGAGTTGATATAAAGTGTATAATCAGAACGGCAAATATGAAATGCGAACATTTTGAGCATATGTAATGCAGAGCGCAATCGTATTGTTGTTTCCGTACAAATGAGTAAATGGCAAATGAGCAACTCATTGTTAAGGTCCTAAATTCAAACTATGCAGAGAGAGATGATGGCTCCTACTGTCAATGGCACCATGAATGTACTCAAGGCTTGCTCTGCTATGAGCGTTCAGAAACTCGTTGTGGTCTCGTCCGGCGCTGCTGTTACTTTGAACCCGAACTGGCCTCCAGATAAACTGAAGGATGAGAGTTGTTGGTCTGATAAAGAGTTCTGCAAGGAAAATGAGGTCAGAATTGCTGTTTAAATAACGCGTTCATGCACCAACTGTAGATAGAGATTGAAACCCACCCTTGAAGCGCACCTTCATTAGTTTCCAAGATTAGAGACTTGAATATTCTTGGATACGATTGCTGAGAGGTACTCCAGGGCGGAAACTTAATTACTTATTTGTGTTGGCAGATCTGGTATGCTCTTGCCAAGTCGGAAGCTGAAGAAATGGCCTTGGAATATGCAGAGAAAAGCGGGTTGCACGTCGTTACATTTTGTCCCGGTGCAGTTATTGGCCCTCTGTTACAGTCTGACGTGCTCAATATCACCACCAAATTTCTCCGTTATATTATAAAAGGTTCAGTCCTGATCTTTGCATCCCGTTTTCTATGGTGTCATCTCATTTATCCTAAGGAGTACATTATCTTTTTCGATAAAGAACATTTTATTACTCGTAGCATCACGAAGATACATACTAAGTACAACAATTCAACAAAGAGTTCAACTAATGGATACCTTCTTATTTGCTTGTTGTTTGTCCTACTGTAACTCCATTAGTTGGATTAAATTGCAGGAGGTCCTGACACAGTAAACAACAAATTCTGGCCCATAGTAGACGTCCGAGATGTCGCTGATGCGTTACTCCTAATATACCACAAAGCGGGGTCATCTCAGAGATACATATGCTCGGAACACCAAATCGATATAAGAGATTTGATACATTTGATGAAGAGCATGTACCCTAACTACGATTATGCAGACAAGTAAGCCTTGTATATTAGCTCACTTTCTTGCATGTTTTTGAGTTATATATATTAGCACACTTTCATGCTTGAGGCTGTCAGATCCACATGTTTTCATCACAATTTCATTTTGGACAGACTGGTCGATGTGGATTACAAGGTTGCAATGAATTCAAACAAACTTAAGATTCTAGGCTGGAAACCGAGGACACTGGAGGAGACGCTCGCAGATAGCATGGAGTCCTATGAGAAATCAGGTGTTCTCCATGGGGATGGGGAACCTTGCCGGGTTCCGTATTTCTACCGTATGCCGCCTATCCAGGATTAAATGGACACTCTTGTTGATCTATTGTGGTGTCACTATTAAGTTGAAACTTCACTGGACGTGTTCCGCAAAAATATGGGTACAATTGAAGCATGTATCTTATTTTTTTTATATATATAGAGAAGATGCTTTAACTCAAAAGTGAATCATGCGAATTCGTTTGTTTTAGGTTCATGTGCCTGCCCTGATATTTTTTTCTTCTCGTGTCCCTCGTGGGGTCTCTACGGTAACTAGATACTCAAGCTACATCCATATTGTCATGATATCTAACATCTACAACTTTAGTTCATTACCGGAATCCAGCGATTTGCCGAGGGTCGAGCACTTTGCAAAGTGTCTTTTATCAGGCAGTGCGGCAAAGGCTACATCTGTAATGTGCCAATTTTTGGCACATGATGCTTTTTGCCGCGCCACACAATATTTTAAAAATATTTTTTATTATTTTGTTTGAAAATGTTTTTCCTTTTTTCTAATAGCAAAAAAAGACTTTCGTGAAGGAAGTGCAACTAATATTATGCAAAACAGAACCTCTCATTTTTCACACAAAGGTACACCATATTGGATGGATAATTCCCAAATAATTTGAATTTCTAATTACTTCCGCACATTTTAATTAATTTCTCAAAATTAATTAAAAATTAAACTAGAAATGTGCTATAGTTTTCTCATTAAAATTGTCAAAAATCATTTTAAGATAACCAATTAAAAATATTTACAATACCCACGGAGTCTTGGCAGGTTCAGGTTCTTTCTATTAGTAGATGACGAATTTTTAGGCTCCTTTCTTTTGTTGAGGAGGTTCGCAACGTCCTAATGGATATCGGCTCTCACAGGGCACCATGCATGCCCAGAAGGATTTTCTCCCTTGTTTTTAAAGAAGTCTTGGAACATTATCAAACTTGATTTGAGTTGTGCCATTGACGCTATTGAGTATTTCTGCACTGTGATCCCCGTCACCTTCTAAATTCAGCAACACTTGTCCTGCTTCCGAGACATGTTGATGCTGTCCACCCAAAGGATTTTCGACCTGCAAGTGTTGTTGGATGTTAAGAATCGCTGTCTTTTAAGTAAATGGTTGTTTAAGCTATTAACTGAATAAGGACTCTGGCATGAACTATTGACTAATAAGTATTTAGGTGAAAAAAACTCTGGCCGAGTTGGAGGCTAAACCTACATATTCACCCTTTTGGAAAGGTATTTTGCGGGTTAAAGATGATTTTTTTCAAACATGTTAAGTTCACAATTAGTAATGGTGAGAGAATTAGATTTTGGGAGGATTGTTGGATAGGGGATTTACCTCTCGCCGTCCAATATCCTTCGTTATACTCTATTGTGAGTAATAAGAATATCTTAGTGTCCAATGTGTTTGGTTAACTACCCCCTAATTTGCATTTTAGACGTGCTCTCGTTGGGGACAAATGGGAAAGATGGTTGCATCTCATGGAAAGATTAATGGATGTCTCTTTATCTGATAATCAGGATGGTTGTCGTTGGACTCTCACCAATTCTGGGATTTATACTGTAAAATCATTATATGCGGAATTTATGAATGAAACGTTAGATTTCTCAACAAATATTTGTGGAAATTAAAGGATCCTTTGAAGATAAAGATTTTTATGTGGTTTCTATCTAGGAAAGAATTGCTGACTAAAGATAATCTGGCTAGGAGAAATTGGGATGGTTGCAAAAAATGTGAGTTCTGTGGAGAACCTAGAACGGTTACTCATTTATTTATATCTTGTGATTTTGTTAAAAAGATCTGGAGGCTGGTGCATTTTACTTTTAGCATTTCACCTCCTTCTAATGTTCCAAATTTGTTTGGCAATTGGTTGTGTGGGATAGATAAAGTATCGAAAGCACTTATACGCATAGGTGTATGTACTTTACTTTGGGCTGTCTGGAATCACAGAAATGGCATTATTTTTAATAATGAGAAAGTTGGGATTTTTTTGCAGGTTATTCATCAGACCAACTATTGGATGCATCTATGGTCTCATCTTCTTCCAGAGGACCAGCGTGCTCGTTTGGATGGTGGATGCACTCGGCTGATGGCGGTCGTTCAGGCTATCTTCAGCAAGGGTGGCTGGTTGCTTAGTAGACGTCTATGTGGCGGATAGTCTCATGTTGATAGGGTTAGATTTTTGGGCATCATGTTGCTCGTTTTGTACATCTATTGTTTCCTCTCTAGGAGCTGTTGAGTTTCTATGTGAGTGGTCTTTGGTTGTAAGTTAAAGTTGAATGATTACTCTTTAATAAAAGCCGTGTGCATCAGCCTGATGCAGAGGCTGGGTTTCCCTTTAAAAAAGAAGTGTTGTTGGATTCATTGCCAAGCTGGTCACCAAGATCTTGGCCAAGAGGCTTTCCCAAAGCGTGACTATGAGGATCAATCCATGTGGTAGATCTATGCATGACAACTTTGTATACGTAAAAAAGCCAGGCAAAGTGGTTTAGGTTGAAACTTGACACTCAATAAGCATTTGACACTGTATCATGGGAATTCCTACTTGAGGTCCTTCGTGCTTGGGGTTTTATCCAGCGATGGTGGCATGGTGCAACCATATTGCTGCCTCCTCCTGATGTCATCGTCCACCAAGGTCCTTGTCCATGGCTCGCTCAACAATAAGATCCAGTACTATCGGGGTCTACGCCAAGACGATCTATGTCATTGCTATTATTTGACATCGCCATGGACAACCTCGCCAAACTGATTACCTTCGCTATGAGAAAAGATCCCATGATAGTCAACATGGGCCGAGAACCATGGCTTTCTCACTTAGTTTGGACAACGTCTCCCCTACCGAATCTCGCTATATGTTGATGATGTTGCTCTATTCGTTGCTCCAACCTATGAGGACATTGGGATCACTAAAAAGTTCCTTACCTTTTTTTTTGCGAAAATGCAAAAGCTCTGTGTTTCATTGCATTGATAGAAAGAGAGTTTTATGTACAAGCCTTCAGATAAGGCGACCACACACATTACAACTCAACCCAACAATCTAGACTAGGGGAGAAGATGTCCGAGGCCTCTCGCCCCTGCGCTTACTCAGTCTCGAGCTTCGGTCTTGATAGTTTCCATTAGTGCGCTAACCGAAGGACTCGCATTGTCGAAGATGACCGCATTCCGCTGTTTCTAGATCCACTAGGCCGTGAGCAAGATAAGCGGAGAGGTACCCTGGCGCAATGGGCGGGGAGTGGATCGTAGTGCCAACGACCACCAGTCAACGAAGTCGTCTTCCACAACCGGAAGTCTAGAGGTTAACCGTATCCAAGATAGAACCTCGTGCCGGATCGTCCGGAAGAAAGAGCACCCAGTGAGAATATGAGACATCGATTCGACCTCCTGGTCGTAGAGCCGGCGGTGAGGCTGGTGTGGCAGGCCGCGACTCTGCAACCTCACCCCATCCAGCATCGATCCATGCGAGCAAGCCACATGAAGAATTTCACCCTAGGTGGGGCCCACGTTTTCCAATTGAGCTTCCAGGATCGTGACTCGATAGCTTCATGAAACATGGCCTCGTAGCACGATTTCGAGGAGTATTCAGCGTCCGAAGTCCATCGCCAGACCAGCCTATCAGGCGCCTGAGACAGCTGAACCTCTTGCAGGTATCTCCAGGTTTGGACGTAATGCCATTGAGCGAGAAGATTCATTGCCCTTGAGATATACGAAATCCACATGCGCTCAATCAGCGCCTCCCGAACAGTCTTGCGCTTCTTGCGCCTTTTGGGAATCAGCACCAGTAAAGCCGGTGCTACCTCCTTCAATGATCGACCATTGATCCATTTGTCTTCCCAAAATAACGCCTAGGAGCCATCACCGACCACCATCTCGGTCGAGGTCTCGAAGATGGCTCGCTCGTCCTTGGAGAATTGCATGTCCAACCCGCTCCACGGGCAGTCCGGGT
Organism: Alopecurus myosuroides; assembly: GCA_028641055.1. Taxonomy (NCBI): domain Eukaryota; kingdom Viridiplantae; phylum Streptophyta; class Magnoliopsida; order Poales; family Poaceae; genus Alopecurus; species Alopecurus myosuroides. Next base: position 26,977,548 of record CM054062.1, read on the forward strand.
CCATGCGCATCCGCCACAACCACCACACTCTTAGGCTGGTGGATGTGCGGGCCAGGTCCGGGATCCCTAAACAACCTAGCCACAACGGCCGACAGACTCGAGACCAGTTCACATGGCAGTGACCACCCTTGGACTTGGCTTTTCCACCCATAGGAAACCGCGAAAGATTTTTTCCATATTTTTCAACCATTTCTTGTTCGTGCTCAAGACCATCGGTTGGTGTAGCGGGATTGCCGCAAGGACCGCTTTGATCAGAGCAAGACTTCCCACCTTAGGCATCATCGCCGCCTTCCAGGTAGGAAGTTGGTCCGCAAATTTGTCGACGAGAGGTTGGAGGGACTCTCCCGACGACGGATACCAAGGGGGATCCCCAGGTACCACATCGAGAACTGCGCCACCTGACAACACATTATGACCGCCGCCAAAGCAGCGACCCACTCACCACACCCTATAGGAGAAACGGAGCACTTCGCGAAGTTGGTTCGCAGTCCCGAAGCGTCCCCAAACAGTGAAACGATGTCGCAGATTTCTTGCAATTCACCCACATCTGGATGGCAGAAAATGACCACATCGTCTGCGTAGAGCGAGACCGTTGTAGTAAGATCCTGGCGCGCCACCTTCCTGAGAACACCCAAATCCGCGGCCTTAGCCAGGAGCAAGTTCAGGGTCTTGATGACCGGAACAAAAAGCTGCAGCGAAAGGGGCCCCCCTTGCCTCAGACACCTCCGGTGCCAGATGGGAGGGCTCGGTTCGCCATTCAGCATCACCCTCGTATTAGCTGTGGCAAGGAGGATCACCACCCAGTTCCAGAACCTCGAGCCGAATCCCAACTTTTGGAGCACCTCAAAAGGCAAGCCCCATGAGACGGAGTCAAAGGCTTTAGCGATGTCCAGTTTCAGCATTACCCTTGGCTCTTTAAGCCTGTGTAACAACCTTGCCGTTTGCTGGACCAACATGAAATTGTTGAGTATACAACGCTTGCGGACAAAGGCGCTTTGGTTCCTCTCCACCAACTTGCCCATGCACGGGGCCAACCTCAGAGATAATGACTTAGCGACCACTTTGGCGAAAATATGGATTAGACTGATCGGCCTATAGTCCCCAAGAGCAGCCGCATCAGGGCGCTTAGGCAACAGGGTTAGCAGAGCCTTGTTCAGACCCTGGAACCCTCGGCCACACATGGTGAAGAACTTATGGAAAGCAGCCATGAAGTACTCTTTCACCATCCCCCACCAGCTCTGAAGGAATTCAGCTGCGAAACCATCCGGGCCTGGCGCCTTCCCACGGGGGAGTCGCAGAACTACCTCCCGTATCTCCTCCTCTATGAAAAGAGTCTCTAAGCCTGTAAGCTGCTCGTCTGCGTGGAACCCTAGGAATTCCAGGTCAAGCGAGAACGCTCACACCACAGAAGTGCCAAGGAGAGCCTCGAAGTGGTCAAAGGACGCCTTGGTCATCGCCTCGTGCTCCGTCTCCACCACCCCGTTCACCTGCAGGCTCCTAATCATGTTTGCGGATGGAAAAAAGCCGTGTTGGCATCACCCTCCGCGATCTAGACATTTTTGGCACGCTGTCGAGCCATAGTGCGTTCCAGGGAGGCCAGATCAAGGTGCGCCTGCTTGAGCTTGGCGCGCAACATCCTCTCATCACCCGAAATTTTTCTTGTCTCCATTGCCTTATCGAGCCGAAGAACCACCACCCGCGCTAGCAAGAGTTGTAGCTTGATACACCCTACATTTTTATCGCTCCAGCTTCTCAGGTGTCTCGCACTGCGCGTTAACTTCGCGGTTAAATAGAGGAAAGTGCCGGTGTTTCCATCTATGCTCTCCAGGCGGACTCCGCCACTTCCCTGAAGCCATCGAGATTCACCCAAAACTTCTCGAAATGGAATCGCTTGCGCCCCACTGCCCATGTGTTGCAGTCAAGGATCAGAGGGTAGTGATCAGCCACAACCGTCGCCAAGCACGAGAGAGAACAATTTTCGTGCAATTCCTCCTAGTCCAAGGAACAGAACACCCTATCTAACCTGACCAAAGTCGGGGTATCCCTCCCATTCGGCCAATTATAATGGCGGCCCTGGAGGTAGACTTACTTTAGCACGCAGTCATTCGGAAAGCGCCTCATACTTCCCATCATCCTCCTGTTGAGGTTACCATTATTCTTATCCTCGTCCCGATAGATCACGTTAAAGTCCCTGCAGATCGCCCATGGTCCTAGACGAGTGGCACGCACATTGCGCGGCTCCATAAGGAAGGCGATCTTATCAACCTCGTCCTAGGACCCGTAGACATTTGTGAGCCACCAGGGTGTCCCCCTCCAATTAGGGAGACCTTAGCTGTCAGTGAATGCACATCGACGTGCATGTTGTCTAGGTAGACCTTCACACTCACCCATGAAATGATGATCCCTCCTCGTATCGGTAGCCGGCAAGCAGATGTGACCATCGAAGTCCATGCCTAGCGTTTCCATAACAATAGAGGGTGTTACAAGTGTTATTTTTGTCTCCTGCAGGCATACAATGGACGCACCCGTCGAGCCGACAAGATAGTGGACATTCGACCTACGTGTGCGATCGTTGAGACCTCGCACTTTCATAATCAAAATTCTTGGTTCGTATAACATAGTTAACATGTAACACCCTAAGAGTAGGAACCCCGTGGGTTAAGCCTCTACAAGGCACCGACCCGACGGTACCTTAGGAGGTGGGGAGAAGCACCCTCGAATCCTCGTGAGGGACCATACGTACAGCTCCCCAATGGCCACGAGCATGTCCTCCTCTAGGGGGACATCGAATAACCTATGAAACGCCCGCACGGTCTCGGAGGATGGCGCGTCTTCGCTACCTATCAATCCCAGTTTGCGCATAAGAACCCTTTGCGCCTTTTGCTCAACGTTGAGCCCACTTGGTTGCATCACGATACGCCCGCTTCTTCGAGGTTGGAACTCCAACTCCCGTAACCATTGCTGGAGCGGGGCTGGTTGAAGAATAGCCTCGGAACGTGCCTTTGCTGCCGCAAGGAATCCACCCAAAGTACACGACATCTCGGCAGCCCGACCGCTAGGCACACAATATCTCAAGTGAGAGAACATAATCGGCGGTGAAGCGAAAAGGGACACCGATAAGGCGCTCGTTACAGGCTCCGCATCCCCATTCGAGGGTGTGGAGCTGATACATCCAAAACGTATCTACTTTTCCTAACACTTTTGCTATTGTTTTACCTCTAATTTGTATTATTTAGATGGAACTAACACGGACTAACTCTCAACAATGATCACATAATTGAATAACTAAATATCTTCTCTTCACTATGCTACTCTTAACCCTCTCCGGTTGGATAACGAACACTAATCATTGCGTAGGGCTGCAAAAAGCATTCCTTAAAGTAAGCATTCCCATGTCTAGTTAGCCCCACACGGTCAACTTGAGCGCCCTAGAAGGTACTAGACAAACACCACAATTCATAGAGGAGACACACACGATATGCACACTGTCACCTTCACACCGCGGGACAAGATGAATCCAAAGTTCATATTAATAAAACACTTGAGTAGCACAAGATAAAAGTAACATCTACCTATTCAACTAGATTACAAAGCTCACGATCACATATAGATCACACCATGGGAGAGAGATATGAACCACATAGCTACCGGTAGAGCCCTCGGCCTCGGGGGAGAACTACTCCCTCCTCATCATAGGAGACGACAACGACGATGGAGATGGCGGTGGAGTCGATGGAGATGTCTTCCGGGGGCACTTCCCCGTCCCGACAGGGTGCCAGAACAGAGACCTGTCCCCCAAAACTTGGGTTCACGATGACGGCGGCTGCGGAAGGTTTCGCGGAATTTCGCCCATTCCTCTATGGTTTTTGCATCGGGGGGATTATATAGGCGAAAGGGCAACATCGGTGGGCCACCAGGGTGGCCTCACCACCCCCAGGCGCGGCCAAGGGGGGTCGCGCCTGGCTATGGTGAGGGCCCCCTCGTGCCCGTCTTCGACTCCTCTTCGATCTTCTGGATGCTTCCGGGGAAAATAGGAACTTCGGGATTTGTGGGGTCCAATTCTGAGAATATTTCTAGAACAACTTTTCTGAAATTAAAAACAGCAGAAAACAGGGAACTAGCACTTGGCATCTTGTTAATAGGTTAGTCCCGGAAAACATGTAAAAATGATATAAAGAAGGGAGAAAACATGTAGCAATTGGCATAATATCAGCATGGAACATCAGAAATTATAGATACGTTGGAGACCTATCAGGTCCGTGCCGCCCTATGGTGTGGTCGCCTCCCTTGCCCCCTTCGAGTCCCCTCCGAACTCCGTGTATGTGACAGAAAATAGGGATTTTGGCTTTTGTTTCGTCCAATGCCGAGAATATTTCCAGAACAACTTTTCTGAAATACAAAAACTGCAGAAAATAGGAACTGGCATTGTGGCACCTTGTCAATAGTTAGTCCCAGAAAATGCATAAAAATGCTATGAAGTGTATAGAAAACATGTAGCAATTGGCATCATATCAACATGGAACATAAAAAAATTATAGATACGTTGGAGACGTATCAAGCACCCCCAAGCTTAGTTCTACTCATCCTCGAGTAGGTAAAACAATAACAACAAAATAATTTATGAGGTGACATGCTACCAACACAATCTTGATCAACATTATTGTAAAAGCATTGAAAGCTGAGATCATAGTACTCTAAACATAGGCATGATAGATATAATTCCAACAATGTAACTTAGCAACTATGTTGCAACATGAAAAGTAATACAAACAAAAGATCATGAATAATAATTCCTCGAAAGTTATATATTTGTTTCGAGCATAGAGAAAACATATCAAAGTGGTATTCATCTTGTCGTTCGTGGGATAGCAAAACATAAATGCCAGGACACCTTCAAAGTTTAAATGGTGACTGATGACCCACAAGTATAGGGGGTGTATCGTAGTACTTCCGATAAATAAGAGTGTCGAGCCCAATGAGGAGCACAAGGTGTTGACAAGCAGGTTGGATAGAGGATTCACTGTAAACACTAGCAAACAGGTTTTTGATGGCTTTTGATATAGCAGATAAATAAAGTGCGAGTAAATAAAAGACAGTAATAATAATTGCAGCAAGTGGCCCAATCTTTTTAGAACAAAGGACAAGCCGGTTTGTTTACTTATAATGACCAATCATATATTTGATTAATAGTTATTGTTTTGATAGGTGTTGTGTGGGTGAACCTATGCTAATGCACCGACCTACTAGGACTAATACATACTTATGATTATACCCCTTGCAAGCATATGCAACTAAAAGAAAGTAATTAAGATAAATCTAACCTCATCCTTAAACTCCGGGATCCTAGACTCCCTCGTGCATTGGGTTTTTAACGGGGGTTTAGGTTTCTGTCACTCTGGCAATCCCACAGTTAGTGGCCAAATACACAATGCATCCATCTAGACCCATAAAGGTGAAGTGTCATGTAGTCGACGTTCATATGAAACCACTAGAAGAATAGCACCACAACTTAAATATCAAACCATTAGATATTACTTCAACATAATTCCACTACTAACATGTTGACTTCTCCCATGTCCTCAAGAACTAAACGAACTACTCACAAGACATCGTATGGATCATAATATGAGGTGGTATAATGATGAATAACAATCTGGTCATAAAGTGAAAACACCTATAAATCTCGTAAGCATCGACTACTAACAAGTAATTCACATTGGGAGAGATATCTAGTGGAAAACAACGATATAGAATCCTAATTGTTACAGCGGCACAAAGGTGGATGGTGGTGAGGATGGTGCTGGTGGTGATGATGATGACGATGATGATCTTGATGATGCCCGGAGCGATGACGGTGATGATGGTGATGATTTCCCCTCTCTGGAGAGGAATTTCCCCGAAAGATTTCTCCCTGCCGGAGAGCTTTTCTCTCTCTGTTCTTTTCCGCCCCGAGGAGGCGGCGGAATATTTCCTCGATGGTTCTCCAGGTCTTAGGGTTCCCTAGGGATGAAGTACGTGAGAGGGGGCTGCCAGTGGTGGGCCAGGGTGGCCACGCCACGTGGCAGCGCGGCCAAGGGGGGCGTGCCACCAGGTGGTGTGGGCCCCTGGTGGGCCCCCTCTAGCTCCCCTCCTGGCTAGCTCCGTCATCTGGTGATATAAGACTTCTCCGATGTTTCCTTTCTTCTTCTGATCTTCAGAAATAGGGTATCTTGACGGTGCTTTTTCCAGCAGATTTCTGGTCCGGGTGAATTATTCTCCAGTAATTGTAAAACATGCAAAATAGATGAAATAACATAAGTATCATCTCTAAATATGAAATATATCGATGAATAATAGTAAATTACGATATAAAATAGTGATGCAAAATGGACGTATCAACTCCCCCAAGCTTAGACCTCGCTTGTCCCCAAGCGAAACTGAACTCAGTAAACATGACCACAGGTTTATTGAGTGAAGTGTCGATAAATAAAATACAGACAAGAAGTATCACATTTATCAATGCACAAGTCATTCTAGATAGCAAATTCCTATCATATAAATTAAGTTGAAACTAGTAGATGGAGTCACAATAAAGGTGAAAAGAGAAAATCATAATTGGTTATGGCAAACTTTGCTCTTGTTCACAGAACAATTAACATATTATACTTATCTTTCGATCAGAGTCTTTATATTAGAGCTTATATTGCAGAGTTTTACATGCTCAATCATAACAATATCCTTTTAGTCATTGATAACTTTCAAAGTCATATTCATTCAGATACAAACATTGTACTAAACAAGGAAGGATAAAAGACATGATTGAATAAATCAACATATAGATGGTTGGATCACAACAACTCAAATGCTTGCTTAAGACAGAAAGGAATAGGTTTACTGACTCAACATAAAAGTAAAAGATAGGCCCTTCGCGGAGGGAAGCATGGAGCTTTTTATTTGATAAACAGAGGTAATTAAAACAATTTTGAGAGGGGTGTATGTCTATGTCAACGAATGAGCAAGCTAACAGTACATTAAGTCACAAGATAACTAGACTTTACAAGAGCGGATCCCATTGAAGGACGCTACTGGGGTCAGTAGATCATCCCTCTTCTCTTTTGTTTACACAATTATGCTTTAACTGATAAATCAGGGGCAAGAAGAGTGAAGAGAATTTATAGTAACCAAGTTTGGGGCTGGGCAGCCCGTTGCCAACTCTTCTAGCAGTTGGATAAGCGGATGTGCCACTAGTCCAGGTGTGTAAATTCCAATCAACAAGTGAAACCAAGACCGTCTACCTACATCCTCATGAGCTAAAACAGAGCACAAAACCTGTATAATTTTGAAGGTTTTAAAGGTAGCACATGAGAAATTTACTTGGAGTGGCGGTTAAATACCACATATAGGTAGGTATGGTGGACATAAACGGCATGTTTTTTGGCTCAAGGTTTGGATGCACGAGAAGCATTCCCTCTTAGTACAGGTTTTTGGCTAGCAAGCATAAGAGTTGAGGGAAAACTAGCAAATATAAATGTGATATAAATAATCATGCAACCTTCCTTGGAAGTACAAACGATCTTAACTTGAGAATACTAAGCTTATGAGCCAACAAGAAAGAAAGATAATGGAATAATATATATGCGGGCATCTCCCTCTTTTCTACTTAAGCCTCAAAGTATTGTTGCTACTGACCAATGCTAAGTTTGCCAAAACCAAATAGATTAACTTGATGCTCCCATATTGATACCAATACTAACAACAAGATCAATCATATAACATAAATTACGAACTAAAACAAAGTGTGTAGAAAGTAAATGATAAAACTTCTCATTAATATTTCATAACAAAAACTCACACCAAGGAATACATCGATAACCAACTAAAGGAGCTATACTTCCGTACTGCAAACCATCCTATATGATAACTTCTCTACTCATGATATGACTCTACTAAAAAGTAAAAATGTGAAAGATACAGGTGTGATACCGCGGCACTCCCCCAAGCTTGGAACAAGCCAAGGGGATGCCAATACCAATGACGAATTACTCCTTCGGTGGTGATGGTGAATCCTTAATAAGCTTCTCAGTTAACTCCTTCAATTCATCGAGCTTGTAGGGGAGAATACGAATCAACTCCGTATTGTGCTCAATACGGTTCATGTACTTGGCTGGCTGTGATTCCCAACTCTTGGACTCACTTCTCCACACTTCTCCAAACTGATGGCTCCCCTTCCCTGCATTGTTAGTGTGATCCATATCCCAGCTAGAGGGAAACTCTGCCTCAGGCACCCTCTGAAATTGATGCTTATGTATTAGAGTATGGAAGGGTTTTTTGATGCGTGAGGCTGGTGTCCTTGGAGCTAAGAAGTGACGAGGAACCTTCCCTCCAGTGCTCATCAGTGCCCCTTGCTTGAATTTGGAGGGTTTTGCTACCACTCCAATTCTTGAAATGGTGGCGCGAGAGTACACGCGTGTATCTTCTTCTACGTCTCCTTCAGCTCCACTATAGATCTCCTCCTCCAGCTCAGGGTCTTGGAGATCATCTTCCTTAGGCTGCTTCCCCTTATTGTTGTTGGCAGAGACCATGGTGCTTCTAAAACCAAAAACAGATCAGATCGAAACAAAAACACAACGAGAAAATGATATATGTACCCAGGGGGATCATATAGCAAAAAGTTACATAAGAAAAGGAAGGTACGGGCGGAAACGGGTCGGAGACGGGCTTCGAGACGTCCACACCATGTGGTGGCGCGGCCAGGGGTGGGCCCGCGCCACCAGGTCGTGTGGTGCCCTCAGGAAGCGTCTCCTACCCTTTTTCGGCTCATTATTTTTCATATTTTCTAAAAACAACAAAAGTATAAATTGGAAGGTTACATGAACTTTTTCTTACCAAAACTTTTACCTATTTGAAAACAGATTCTGCAGTTTCTGGAATCTTCTCTTTGATGAATTCCTCCGGAGTCACCACTTGAATAGTATCAACATCTTCATCATAAGAATCTCCGGAAATATTATGCTTGAGTATTTTCCCATTCACCACTTGTGTAGTGTTATCTTTAAGGGAAACAATTTTGATTGCACCCGAACGATACACTTCTTCAATAACAAAAGGTCCTTCCCATCTAGAAAGTAATTTTCCTGCAAAAATATGAGACGAGACCTATACAATATAACTTTCTAACCAACATGAAACTCTCTTTTAAGAATTATCCTATCATGCCATTTTTTAACTTTCTCTTTAAAGAGTCTAGCATTTTCATAAGATTCACTTCTCCATTCATCTAAAGAACTCTACTCAAGCATCCTTTTCTTACCGACAAGTTTAAAATCTCTATTTAGTTCTCTCACTGCCCAATAAGCTTTGTGTTCTGATTCTAAAGGCAAGTGACAAGCTTTTCCATAAACCATTTTATAAGGAGACATACCCATAGGATTTTTATAAGCAGTTTTATAAGCCCATAAAGCATCATTTAACTTATCAGCCCAATTTTTCCTAGATTTATTAATAGTATTTTGCAAGATAGATTTAATTTCTCTATTTGACATATCTACTTGCCCACTGGTTTGAGGATGATAAGCTGAGGCAATTCTACGATTAACATCATATTTAGCAAAGGTTTTTCTAAAACCACCATGAATAAAGTGAGAACCTTCATCAGTCATAAGATATCTAGGCACACCAAACCTAGGGAAAATAACATCTTTAAGCATTTTTAATGAGGTTTCACCATCAGCACTCTTTGTAGGTTTAACTTCTACCCATTTATTAACATAATCAGTAGCAACAAGTATATGAGTATAACCATTCGAAGGAGGAAACAGACCCATAAAGTCAAATCTCCAACAATCAAAAGGTTCAATAACAAGAGAATAATTCATAGGAATTTCATTGTGTCTAGAAATATTACCAACTCTTTGCATATTTAAAGAGAGTAGGCCAATAGAAACCTGATTATAGAACCTTCTGTGCGGTTCTATCTCCAGCGTGATGTCCTCCATAAGCACTACCATGGAACTTTCTCAGTATCTCTGGTTGTTCATGTTCTAGAACACATCTTCACATAATACCATCTACTTGTTCTTTATATAAGTGTGGGTCATCCCAAAAATAATGCCTCAAATCATAAAAGAATTTCCTTCTTTGCTGAGTTGTAAAAGTTGGAGGCAAATACTTGGAAACAATAAGCTTAGCATACTATGCATACCAAGGTCCAAGGACTATCTCACGAGCTTACTTTTATTGCAGCCAAATGTTCATTTGGAAAACTATCATTAACAGGAATAGGGTCATAAGCAATGTTTTCCAATCTAGACAAATTGTGAGCAACAGGATTTTCAGCACCCTTCCTATCTACAATGTGCAAATCAAATTCTTGTAAAAGCAGCACCCATCTAATAATCCTAGGCTTAGCATCTTTCTTTTCCAAAAGGTATTTAATAGCAGCATGATCAGTGTGAATAGTAACTTTTGAATCAACTATGTAAGGTCTAAACTTATCACAGGCAAAATCTATAGCTAGGAACTCTTTTTCAGTGGTAGCTTAATTATTTTGAGCAGCATCAAGAGTCTTACTAGCATAATGAATAACATTTAATTTCTTATCGCTGTCAAAGAACAACACCTACAGCAAAATCACTAGCATCACACATAATTTTAAAGGGAAAATTCCAATCAGGTGGTTGAACAATAGGATCAGCAATTAAAGCCTTCTTTAGAGTTTTGAAAACTTCTTTGCAATCATCATCAAAAACAAAAGGTACGTCTTTTTGGAGAAGATTAGTAAGAGGCTTTGATATTTTAGAGAAATCTATAATAAACCTCCTATAGAAGCCAGCATGACCAAGAACACTACAAATACCTTTGACATCCATGGGACAGGGCATTTTCTCAATTGCTTCAACTTTAGCTCTGTCAACTTCAATACCTCTTTCAGAAATTTTATGTCCAAGAACAATTCCTTCATTTACCATAAAGTGGCATTTCTCCCAATTAAGAACAAGATTAGTTTCCTCACATCTCTACAAAACTTTGTCAAGATTGTGCAAACATTTATCAAAGGAAGTTTCATAGATGGAGAAATCATCCATGAATACTTCCACAATTTCTTCACACAAACCATGAAAAATTGCAGACATGCATCTTTAAAACGTAGCAGGAGCATTACACAAACCAAAAGGCATACATCTATAAGCCTATGTTCCATAAGAACAAGTAAAAGTTTTTTTCTATTGATCTTGCTTTCTAACAGCAATTTGAGAAAACCCAGAATAACCATCAAGGAAGCAAAAATGAGTTTTCTTAGACAACCTTTCTAACATTTGATCAATAAAAGGTAAAGGGTAATGATATTTATTAGTAACTTTGTTAACTTTCCTAAAATCAATGCACATTCTATAACCAACTACTACTCTTTGAGGAATAAGCTCATCATTTTCATTTGGCACAACAGTCATTCCTCCTTTCTTAGGGACACAATGCAGAGCAATAGGATAAATAATACCGGCATCAAGGAGTTTCAATACCTCATTTCTTACCACTTCCTTCACCTTAGGAATTAAACATCGTTGATGTTCAACAACTGGCTTTGCATCAAGTTCCATATTAATAGCATGCTGACATATATCAGGGGAAATCCATTTCAAATCATCAAGAGTATATCCAATAGCTTCTCGGTGTTTCTTCAATATTTCCAATAACCTTTCCTCTTCTTTACCTGAATGTTCAGAACTAATAATAACATGATATGTTTTCTTATCATCAATATAAGCATATTTAAGATCATTAGATAAAGGTTTTAAATCAAAAATGGGATCCTCCTTGGGTTGTAATGTGGTACCCAAGTCTTCCACAGGTAAATTGTGTTTCAGCATCACTGGTTAAAGAAGAAGAATATTGGCAATCTCATTTCTTTCTTCCATAAAGACCTCACTTTCGTGGTCCTCCATGTATTGTTGCAAATCATTGTTAGGAGCAATAGCAATAGAGGCAAGTTGTTCAACTCTAAAATCTTCATTAGGCAATTCAGTTTCATAAGGGGATCTAGCAAATTTAGAAAAATTAAACTCATAAGAGTTTCCAACAAATTTAGTTAATATTTTTCTCTTTCTTACAATCTATAACAGCACCACAAGTGTTCAAGAAAGGTCTAACAAAAATAATAGGACAAGTTTTACTAGCAGCTCCACCAGGTACTAGAAAATCAGCAGGATATTTAGTTTTGCCACATAAAACTTCTACATCTCTAAAAATACCAATAGGAGAGATAGTTTCTCTATTAGCAAGCTGAATAACCACATCAACATCTTCCAGTTCACAAGAAGAAATTTCATGCATGATTTGTCTATAAATATCATAAGGAATAGCATTTGAACTTGCACCAATATCACATAAACCATAATAGCAATGATGACCTATCCTAACAGAAAGCACAAGAACGCTAGTTTTCCTAGATCTACTAGGATGTGAAACAATAATAGAAGCATCCTCGCAGAAGATAATGTGTCCATCTTCTACATTTTCAGAGACAAGGTCTTTTACTATTGCTACTGTAGGTTCAACGGTTATATGTTCATTAGGTTTTATAGATTCTTTGTACTTTTGTTACCACACTAGCTATAATAGAATGTTCCTTTACTTTAGCAGGGAAAGGCATTTTCTCAATATAAGGTTCAGGCACAGCAGTATTAACAGTATGAACTTCTATGTTTCTAGCAGGAACACAATTAACAACATCTTTATAAGGTGCATGGTACTTGTTCCACTCCTTTTTGGGAATATCAAGATAGGAGGCAAAATCCTTAAAATAGTTTGCAATGATTTGAGTGTCAAGGCCATAAACAACACTAACATTATAAAAATCATCGGTTCCCATAAAACATTTAATGCATTGATAATCATAATTTATACCCGACTTTCTACCTTTGTCATTCTCCCATCCTGCAGTATTTTCTTGAATATGGTCAAGAAGATCCCATTTAGCTTCTCCTTTCATACGTGTAAATGATCCAGAGCAAGAATCATCCAATAAATCCTTATCATGAAGAGAAAGCCTTGCATAAAAATTATTGATAACAATATTACTAGGGAGTTCATGAATGGGACATTTGAGCATTAATAACTTCAATCTCCCCCAAGCTTGGGCAATACTCTCTCCATCACGAGGCTGGAAATTATATATTTGATTCCGATCCTTATGAATCTCACTGGGAGGATAAAATTTAGAATAAAAGAGAGGTACAATTTCCTCCCATCCAATAGATCGACCATTCTTCGGCATCTTAAACCATTCCGCAGCTCTACCCTTTTTAGTGATAAAGAGAATAGCTTCCTCTTAACTTGTCTGACGGCATTTGTTGTTAATTCCTAGGTAATACTTTCCCATGCAGATGGAACCTTCCTTTGACCTATTCATCTTACCATGGTTCCATCCGCCCACCAAACAGAACACTACCACTCGGGTAGTCATTCAATTAGTCATATTATTATAAAGATAGGATCATGCATTCTTTTGAGAGTAGGTGATAAGACGATAGGGTTTTTGCAATTAGTTTATTATGAAGTACTGCAAAGGATATGAACAAGTGATGAACTTGCCTGAGATTGAAATGACCATAATATTCCATGTCTTCGGGGTCAAGGGTCACGTATAACATCCTGACATCTGAAAGATAGCAAAGTAGTCCCTGTAAGGACTACAGAAACACTGGCAGCATGATACATGCATAATAATGAGATGCAATCGTGAAATACCCTGGATAATACCCCAGCTTACAAGTGTAAGCCATGTTTGAAACGATAACGTATTCACACCATTGTTAGGTGACGTAGAGTTGTTTCATTACTTGTGGTGATGTTGTTGTTATTTCTTTTAGGCTTAAGTGTTTTAATTTTACTTAACAAGCAATTGTTATCATGTTTAGTTGTAAGTGGTTATTACTTGGTTAGGCTATAAGACAACGACATTTGGAAAACAACTATTGAAAAAGAGAACAGTCACATTTTGTTTTCTATTTAAAAAGGTGTAGAGCTTATAACAAGGAGTTAAATTGAAAATGGTGAACTGGTAGAACTAACTCTATCATCACAATATTGCTAATGACTTGTGATGGTAGGTTTTAGTAAGTGTGAAAACATGAGATTTTTATCAAATAAGGAAAATAATGATGTGGTAGTCATCTATTGTTTTTAATAGACTTTCAGTATACTTATAAAATAAAATTTAGAAGTTAATTAAAATGTTTTACGATTAACATATTTGAGTTGGAAATGTTTTTCTTTTTAATTTGATATATCATTCAATGTTTTCTGGAAATATTTGAATAAATTATTAATTCCTCAATTTTAAATTAATTAAATGACTAAGCACACTATTGCACACATGAAACTTGATCAAATGAACTTACAAACATCATAGATGTGTTGTATTTGTGATTTGGTGAATTTTGGTATATAATTTGTATTTTTCTGATTTTATGAATTATTTATTATTTTTCTTTATTTTAAATGATTTAATTAATTAAAGAAATATTAATTGTTAAACTTTATCAAATTTATTTGAAAATGTCATAATCAAATAGATTTTATTTTTATGATTAAAATGATATGTTATTTATATTTTTCTGGTTTACAGAATTAAAGTTATTGAATTATAAAGTTTTAATTAATTTCTGCCAATATTCAAATTGACAGGTGGGTCCCACGTGTCATATCCAGTTTTTAATCAAAAAATAAAAGGAAATGGGCTAATGACGTCATGGTGATGTCACAGTGACATCACCCTAGCTTGATCTTCTCAGATTGATTTCAATCTATGAATTCGATGTAGAATTAGTTCGATTAACCTCTCTCCCGGGTAAAGGAGACAAGGGCGACTTGCTAGGCAGCGGCGTGGTGACCAAATGGTCACCGGCGGCTCGCCGGCGTGCAAGAACACGGCGATGCCCACGGTGGTTTGATGACAGCGACGATTTAGCGTGCGTGAGACTCAATTAAGACCATGGGGATGCTCACCAACGCAAGAGGAACGTGATGGTGTGGTCGAGGAGGCTCGAGGAGGTCTTAATCGACGGCGGCGTCGAAAATTGGCCGGCGGCCGGAGTTGGAGGAGAGGACTCGATTCGGCCCCCTCAAAGCTTCCCAGCAAACGAGGCGCGGTGAGGAGATGCACGACGTCGAGACGGAGCTCCTGGTGGGCTCGGTTTCCTCCGGCACGGCCGGAGTCGACGACGAACGGCGGCGGCCCGTACGGGTTAGGGTTAGGGTTCCTGTTCGGTGATACAGAGAGAGAGAGAGAGCAAGCGAGGGGAAGTGAGGAAGATGCAGACGGCACGGCGACCTCGGCCTTCTTATCCGCGAGAGGAGGCAGGCAAGCAGGTCGTGGCAGTGACGGTGAGGCCACGGCATCGATCTCCTCTGCCTTCTGGCAGAGGAAGAAGAAAGGAAACATAAAGGCGATTTTTGATACCCCCCTACAATTTCTATAATTTGCAACCAAGTCCTTCTGTTATAAAAAAACTGAGAAAAAACCTTTGTTTTCAGGGCCTATTTGTGAACAGAAAAATTAATAAAAAATATATTTAAATTCCTTATCAAATTTCCAAGCTCACCATGTTTTGTTTTGGTGGACTTGAAGAATATTTGGATTTCTTATTTAGGGTGCTAGATTAAGTGGTGTTTGTTATTTCTCACCATTTATTTGATTAAATGGCTTTAAAATTAATTTAGGCACAATCATTATGATCAAACACAATAATCATGTGGTTAACAAAGTGGTGTAATCATAATTGGACAAATTGGAACACAATCCCTTTTGGAAAATAGTTTCATAACACTACATAGTAATGTTTTTATGTGTTATGAAAAATTCACCCAATATGGAGTATTCTCCCAAATACTACCAAATACTTTGATTAGTAAATACACTTGTTTTCTTTTGTAAACTTTGTAATTTTCATAACTGAAACTCTTCATAATTTTAATTGAAATGTTCTTAGGACAGAGTTTGGTAATTACTTAGTAGTGTTTTTCTTTTATGCATTGTTCACAAAATCACCATGTAGGGAGTTTTATTCTAGAGAATGCCAAATGATTTTAGTGGATGGATAGTCTTGTTTTCCTTCATGTATCTTTGTTGTTTTCATAGTACTTGATTAAATGGAAAGATGTGTGGCTTTGGAATCTTGTTGGGTTGTCTTCCACACAAGTTCTAAGTATGGCTATTATGCTCTGTTGGTTTTACAACATGTATTCAGTTGCATAATTATGTATAGAGGAATTTTTTTTATTACATTTTTTTCTTATGGATGAGAATGATCTGAAAATAAGGTGTTCATCTTGCTACCATTAACCTCCACATATCACAGACATGTGGATGTAATGGCTTCTTATTATATCATACTTGATAATTGTTTTCCCTTGAAGTGATTATTAATTGTTCCTCATCTAGGATGAGTCTTGGCAATGAATAGAGATTATAGGTCTCTAGCACTACCTAAGTATTAACTGGATAACTTCTGAGGTTCCCTTACTGAGGCAGTGTTGCTTCTTGTGGTTTTGTGTGTCTTGATGTTCTTCACTCTGGTTTCCACTAGCCTTCTGTTTTCACCTTTGTCATTTGCAAGGAAGATCATCTTTGGAATTCCATATTCAATTATCTTACCCTTGTGGTGAAGACAACCAATTACTCCAAGCAAAGATTTCTCTTAGATGAATATAAAAATATGGAAGTTTGTTTTATGACATCAAGTTGCACTTATGCATATAAGAAGAATTTGTAAACAAGGTAGCTAGTCCTGCCTCCAAATTACTAC
Source organism: Alopecurus myosuroides (assembly GCA_028641055.1). NCBI lineage: Eukaryota > Viridiplantae > Streptophyta > Magnoliopsida > Poales > Poaceae > Alopecurus > Alopecurus myosuroides. Next base: position 26,994,332 of record CM054062.1, read on the forward strand.
TCATATACATTAGGCTGAGATGTACCAGATTGTTCAATCTTATGTTTGTTTGTGTATGACATTCAATTGTTTGAGTATACAAAAGTGATCTGTTAACAAGGTAGCTAGTCTTGTTATCAAACTACTTCTATATAACACTAACATTGGAGTATCATACTATTTCAAGAGGTTAATAAGATCAGATCAATATATAAGAGTTTCCAAGTACTCTTATAGAAGATTAGAGTAGCACTTCAAGCACACTCTAATTAATCTTCTTGGAAATCTTCCTGTGGTAGTCCTCCTTCCTTTTGGTTGCTTATCTTGCAGAATGATTTAGAGAAGATTGGAAGACAAGATAGAATGGTCTTGACAACACAACAAGATCTAGATTAAGATATAGTTCATGCTTTTATTATCCTTCTATAAACTTCTTATTTTATTTCCCATAAGATGTTCTTATAACATACATGATTGGTTTACTTACTTATCATTTCAATTCCTCAAAAAGAGGTTATAACTTGTTGTCATTCATTACTCACATCCAGAAATACTTTAGTTGTTGAATATTGATATGGATAGAAATGTGGAGTGTTTGTGAAATGGAAACTTAAGATTATAAGTTAATCAAATGGTTCATTAATGTGTTGAGCTTTCATATGCTCACTTGTTTAAGATGATTGAGACAATGATCATGTGAAGATTATTGAATTGAATGACTTATGTCATAGTTATTAATTGTTTTTCTTAGGTGTCATGTTGTTACTTTATATTCTTCTATTTATTAACTTTGTTATCCATAATGCAGATATAGAGATTTGGAAAGATCATATGTAATGATCAAGGTTAATTATTAGTTGAAGAAGATTTATTTCTTCTTGGTGATACTTCTTTTATGGTTGAGGAGATATGTACATACTCGATAAATATATTATTAATGATAATTAAGTTACTTCCCACTTGTGGAACTTGGGTTAACACTTGTTTATATCACTTGTGTTCCATTGAACCTTTGTTATTTACTTGTGAAGGTTCACTTAGTAGTTACTTAATAATTTGGACAGGTGTAGTGTGAATGGTTGATAACTTAAGAGTTGTTGTTTTATAGAAGATAACATCTCTGTTAATAAGATGGTTCAATTAGGTATTACTTAATTGTGGAAGTATGATCATCAGATATGGGATTTGGATACTCACCCCTCTTTGAGTTCTAGATACCTAGTGAATTATCCCAAGTCACTTATAGACTTGAGGTTAAACTTGTTTAGGGTTTGTTTTGGTCACATCCAATTATGGTTTGTGTAATCAGATGATTTGGTTTGTAGAGATACTATGCTATAAAGATCATTCCAAATGCACTCTTGACCAGATGAATTAGACCTATTTCATCATGTCAAGTGAAACTTTGGTCACTTTGATTCGTTTAAACTTTCGCGCCAAAATTTCCCGTACTTTTAGATGCATGCTTTGCAAATGCACATATTAAATTTAGATCCTTATAACCTCCCAAACACTGGGATGTTACAACTTGGTCCATTGAAATACCTGCACACCTGAACAACTCGCATAATTCATTATAAAGAGTACATGGTCACCAAGATGAACACTTTCATCTCCAAAATAGCAGTTATCCATAACATGTTCAACAATTTTCATAGGTATTTTAAAAGGATCCAATTGAGCAGACAATGGGTCATCTACTACCCTAGCAGTGGCAATAGTACTCCTAAATAGGTAATTAAATGGAGATCTCTCCATAATAAAATAAAGCAGCAGACAGAAATAAAAACAGCACTCGCAGTAAAATTTTCTCTTACTAATTCCACTTACCAATAGCGCTTCACTCCCCGGCAACACCGCCAGAAAATAGTCTTGATGACCGACAAGTATAGGGGGTGTATAGTAGTAGTTTTGATAAATAAGAGTGTCGAACCCAACGAGGAGCAGAAGGTGTTGACAAGCAGGTTGGATAGAGGATTCACTGTAAACACTAGCGAGGAGGTTTTTGGTGGTTTTTGATATAGCAGATAAATAAAGTGCGAGTAAATAAAATACAGTAATAATAATTGCAGCAAGTGTCCCGATCCTTTTTAGAGCAAAGGACAAGCTGGTTGGTTTACTTGTGATGATGAAACATTCTCGAGGACACATGGGAACTTCGCCAAGCGCTTTCGTTTCATACAATTGATTAGTATTTATTGTTTTGATAGGTGTTGTGTGGGTGAACCTATGCTAATGCACCGCCCTACTAGAACTAATACATACATGTGATTATGCCCCTTACAAGCAAACGCAACTACAAGAAAGTAATTAAGATAAATCTAACCACAACCTTAAACTCGGGGGGTCCTACACTCCCTCGTGCATCGGTTTCCTAACAAGGGTTTAGGTTTCTGTCACTCCGGCAACCCCACAATTAGTATCCAAATACACAATGCATCCCTCTAGGCCCATAAAGGTGAAGTGTCATGTAGTCGATGTTCACGTGACACAACTAGAAGAATGGCACCACAACTTAATTATCAAACCACTAGATATTACTTCAACATAATTCCACTACTAACATATTGACTTCTCCCATGTCCTCAAGAACTAAAAGAACTACTCACAAGACATCATATGGATCATAATCAGAGGTGATATAATGATGAATAACAATTTGGTCATAAAGTGCAAACACCGATAAATCTCATAAGCATCAACTACTAACAAGTAATCCACACCGGGAGAGAGATCTAGTGGAAAACAATGATATAGAACCCTAATTGTTATAGCGTGACGGGGGTGGATGGTGAGGATGATGGTTCTGGTGGTGATGATGATAACGATCATGATCTTGATGATGCCCGGAGCAATGACGATGACAATGGCGATGATTTCCCCTCTCCGGGGAGGAATTCCCCCAGCAGATTTCTCCTTGCCGGAGAGCTTTTCTCTCTCTATTGTCCCCCCTCCCCCCCCCCCCCCCCCGAGGAGGTGGCGGAATATTTCCTTCAAGGTTCTAACGGTCTTAGGGTTCCCTGGGGATGAAGTACGCGAGAGGGGGCTGCCAGTGGTGGGTCAGGGTGGCCACACCACGTGGCGACGCGGCCAAGGGGGTGCGCCACCAGGTGGTGTGGGCCCCTGGTGGCCCCCCTCTAGCTCCCCTCCTGGCTAGCTTTGTCATCTGGTGATATAAGACTTCTCCAATGTTTCGCTTCTTCTTCTGATCTTCAGAAATAGGGTATCTTGACGGTGCTTTTTCCAGCAGCTTTCTGGTCCCAGTGAATTATTCTCCAATAATTGTAAAACATGCAAAATAAATGAAATAACATAAGTATCATCTCTAAATATGAAATATATCGATGAATAACAGTAAATTACGATATAAAATAGTGATGCAAAATGGACGTATCAGTGCTAGATACAAATAATTTGAGAACAAGTAATAACACAATCATGAATCAATCAATAATAAATTTTGGGACTTATGCACATTATACTCAGAATGACAACTACGCTCTCTTAATTGGTGCATAAAGTTAGAAGATGAAGACTCAACATAAAGGTAAAAGAAAGGACCTTCGCAGAGGGAAGAAGGGATTACTCATGTGCTAGATTTTTTATTTGATAAAACAGAGATATTGAAAACAATTTTGAGAGAGGTGTATGTCTATGTCAACGAATGTAATGAAAAACTTATCATAACTCATGTCAAGCAAGGTTTTTAGTCTTTTGAGAGAGGTTTCCGTTGTTTATTAGTTTGTCACTTCCCTCCACCTTTCTTTTCACAAACCAGGGCCACCCATGTTCATGGGTACCCACCAGCTTTTATCAAACCACGGGGAAGTGCCTTTTTGTGATTATTTGGCACCAGCTCTCTCCAAATTTAAATGAGCACAGATTCCATACTCATTGGGTGAAACGGGGAGAAGAACTTTGCTTGACATAAGACACAATAAATTTTAAACTACTTCTTCATGAGCTAAAACAAGAACACAAAACATGTTATAATTTTGAAGTTTTAAAGGTAGCACACGAGGAATTCACTTGGAGTGGCGGTTAAATACCACATATAGGTAGGTATGGTGGACACATTTGTTAAATTTTGGTTTTTTGTGGAGTTAGATGCACGAGTAGAACTCATACTTAGTACAAGTGAAGGCTAGCAAAAGTGAGAGGGACCAACTAAGAGAGCAATAACGGCCATAATCATGCATAGCGACAAAACATTATTAATCAAAGCATAAATGATATTACAAGTCAAAAACTAAATGATCATAGAGGCTAGAGGTGAATTTTTTGTAGTCATAACATGGTGTGATCGTGCTCCAAGTCAACTCAAGTAAAGCATTCAAAGGAGAATACCACAATATTATGCTTCGATATGGTAAAAACAACTCATGAAATCTGTTAATGGCACATTAAGCACTCTCATATATTTGAGACAAGTCATGCTACATAAATAACTACTAAGCATGTAATTAAAGTAATATATTACATGACATGTTAAAGTCTAAGCCATAGTCTAAACAAGCTTCCTATTGCACCATTATAAGCATGACACATTATATTCTTCTCCAACACCAATCAATTTATTTGAACACAAACTCTCCAAATAATTTATCAATAAAACAAGAGAGTACTACTCTACATAGTATTTAATATTCATCGGATCCCAGCAAACACAACATGTAGCATTATAATAAGATGATCTTGATCATGTTAGGCAGCTCACAAAATCTAAACATGATGGCACACAATAGGAGAAGACAACCATCTAGCTACTGCTATGGACCCATAGTCCAAGGATGAACTACTCACGCATCACTCCAGAGGCAGGCATGGTGATGAAGAGCCCTCCGGTGATGATTCCCCTCCCCGGCAGGGTTCCAGGAAGACTTCAGAACCCTCCCGAACTAGGGTTTACGACGACGACGGTTACGGAACTTTTCGTGGATGGAGGCTCGAGTACTTAGAGTTTTCCCGAGGAAGGCAATATATAGGCGGAAGGGCCATGTTGGTGGGTGCCTAGGGGGCCCACACCACGTGGTGGCGTGACCAAGGTGGGGCCGCGCCGCCCTATGGTGTGGCCGCCTCCCTTGCCCCCTTCGAGTTCCCTTCGGACTCTGTGTACGTGACCGAAAAATAGGGACTTTGGAATTTTTTTTCGTCCAATTCCGAGAATATTTCTAGAATAACTTTTCTGAAATACCAAAACAACAGAAAACAGGAACTGACACTATGACATGTTGTCAATAGGTTCGTCCCAGGAAATGCATAAAAATTCTATTAAGTGTATAGAAAACATGTAGCAATTGGCATAATATCAACATGAAACATAAGAAATTATAGATATGTTGGAGATGTATCACCTTGCTACTAGGGCCCCATCTATGGATGCATTATTGCTTCGCGCATTTTATCTCGTTTTAATATCACTGTTGATCCTTTCGATGGGGTTTTAACTCCTAAATTTCTTAATCTTGCTGCTATGAAGTTGCATCATTTTATTACAGCTGAATGTACCTCTAAAAACTTGTTTTACAGAGTTTTATTTGCGAAATCACCTGAGCAGGAAGTTCCTCTACTGCAACCTCGTTTGTTTAGTATTCACAGGGAACAATTATTATTTTCGAAGGAGGAGTTGGATGCACAACTAGTGGTGCCTCAATACCACGTGCAGTACTATCCCGAGGAGCAGCAGGAGTATCCTGAGGCTCCACCTCAGGATCATAATGTGCACTACTATGGTGCCTCCTCCTCGTACTCATACCAGGAGGGAGGCTCTTCTTCGTCTTACACCGATGACGCGCCCACATGGCAGCCGTGGGGATGACTCCCAATTAGGCCAAAAGCCTAAGCTTGGGGGGAGGTACGCGTACACTGACAGTTCACTCGTCTCTTGATTTCATATCATGTTAGTTCTCTGGATATCCATCTTTTGCTTTCTTTTAATTGTTCATTATTGTGCTTGTTTTTATTTTTCAAAACCTCAAAAGACCAAAAATATTTCTCTTTTGTTTCTTTTATTATTTCGGTTTTTAGTTTATTCTAGTCTTTTTCATTTTCGGTTTGCTATTCAAAATCCAAAAATATTTCCTTTGTTTAATTGCTTCTTTCCTACTTTGCTTTAAAATCGAAAACCCAAAAATATTTGTTGCTCTTTTTCGGTTTGTATAGTTTTTGCAGAGTTTAACAGTCTTCCGTGACTCCACTTGGGGCTTGGTTTTCATTCCCTATGATTCAAGTCATGCAATTGAAAGGCAATAATGACGATATTCAACAACTCGGATGGGGTGAGAGGCTGGTATGAACTCTATTTGTTTTCATTTTTGTACATATACTTGTCCATGTGAACATACTTAGTCAGTCATGGTAGTGGGTATGTTATTTAATGTTTACTTGTTAAGATCATGTCTTCTCATGATCAGTTCCAATTTGCTGATCTCATGATCAGTTCCAATTTGCTGATTGTAGATAACATGTCATATAGATATTTGCTTGCATTGTTTTATTCGTAAAATTATATGGTATTGTGGTATCTTTCTCTGAATGATTTACTTGAATCGACTTGGCACATGTTCACACATGTTTATGACTGAAAACAAATTTAATTAAAGCCTCGATGATTTATTTTGACTCAGAGTTTAGTATCACTTTTATGTCATTGTTAATTTTATTTTGTCGCAAGTATGATTATGAAAGTTATGCTATGTTGTTGTCGATTTCCAGTCTATTGATAGCCTTCACTTGTACTGAGCGGGAATGCTGCTCGTGCATCCAAATCCGTACAACCAAGTTATTCCAAAGAGTCCACTATAAATTCTTATACATGGTATTTCAAACCATTCCAAGTAAATTTTCGTGTGCTACCTTTAAAACCCTTATAATACTTCTCATTTTGTGACGTTGTTTTAGCTCATGAGGACGTGGTAGTTAAAATTATTATCTTCCATGCTAAATTTAGTTCCTCGGACTAGCAGCTTACATCTGCTTATCCACTTTTATTTTGCACAAGAGCTGGTTAGACCACTATATTGAAAATGAATGAAAATAGACACTCCTCCATGGTATGTGATTGTTGGCAGACACCCGAAGATTCGGTTAGCCATGGTTCATGAAAGAAAAGGTTGGGAGGAGTGTCAAACTATATAAAGTGCATGCTATAAATGCCTAACATCTTGGAACCGCTCTAAAACTTGTTTAGCATGAAACATGATAAGATTGCTATTACTATTCGCCGACAGGAACAACCACCTCCCAAAAACAATTTTACCTCTGTCTTACAAATAAAAAGCTCTAGCACATGTTAAATCCATGCTTCCCTCTACGAAGGGACAATCTTTTAACTTTATGTTGAGTTTCATCCTTTCTTTGAGCACTTATTTGAGAGCATAATTCTCATTCTTAGTATAATATACTTATCCCAGAATACAGTTAATTGTGGTATAACTTTGATGTTTTTATCTCTGATATCTTTACATCTAATCTTCACTTAGACTTCAGAGGTGCTCGGGCATTTATGTTTTGCTATCCAAATACATGCAAGTGAGATACCACTTTAACATGTCTTATTACGAACATTGCAATCCTACACATAGATATATTTCAAGTTATTTACTCTTAGTATGTTGGATTAGTTTCATTGTTGCATGATTAGCAAGTTTCGTATTTACATATCTACTATTATGAGTTGTCTATGTTTTGAACACAGTTTAAGTATGTATACATCATATGAGAAAATGTGTTCGTAAAAGTTTTCTTATCGCATTTGGTATGTCAACTGAATTGCTTGAGGACAAGTAATAAGCTAAGCTTTTGGGAAGTTGATACGCCCAAAACGTATCTACTTTCCCAAACACTTTTACTATTGTTTACCTCTAATTTGTATGATTTGGATGGAACTAACACGGACTAATGTTGTTTTCGGCAGAATTGTCCTGGTGTCTTATTTTTGTACGAAAAGTCAACTTTCGGGAAAATCGCCGAAAACTGTCACAAACCTCCTATTTTTTCAGAAGACGCACGGAGCCAGAAGGGGAGTTGAAGGTGGCGCACCAGGCCACAACGCCACACCCCGGCGCGACAGGGGGTGGGACCGCACCCTCCTGTGGCATGGTGGCCTCGGTGGCCCCCGACGCCTCCCTTTTGACTACTTAAGCCTTCTGATAAAAAATGTCGGGGGGTTCGTCATATTAAACAGAAACACACCCGAGCACCGCTGCCTCCTCGAAACTCAATTCGGGGATGAGAAGTTCCTGTTCGGGCACCCTGCTGGTAGGGGGATTCGGAGGAGATCATCGCCATCGTCATCGCCACCACCTCTCCATCAACCGTCCATGATTCCCCCATCCATATGTGAGGTTGAGAGGGATGGAAGGGATTGGATGAGATCGTTCATGTAATAATTGCCAGATTGTTAGGACATGGTGCCTAGTATCCGTTGTTAGTGATATCTATCGGTGTTGCAACTTGTTGTGCTTAATGCTTGTCGCTAGGGCCCGGGTGCCATGATCTCAGATTTGAACATGTTATTATATCATGAAGATAATTGTGTTTTAGATCATACCTGCAAGTTGTATACACATGTCATTGTCCGGAACCCGAGGCCCCAAAGCGACAACAATTGGGATAACCGGAGGGGAAGGCTGTGATGTGAGGATTACGTGTGTTCATAAAGTGTTAATTCTTTGCTCTGGTACTTTATTAAAAAGGAGTACCTTAATTGCCAGAGTTTCCCTTGAGGCCCCACTACAACGGGTTGGCAGGACAAAAGATGTTGTGCAAGTTTCTTATTGCGAGCACGTACGACTATATACGGAACACATTCCTATGTTTATTTAAGTACTTTGATGATTTATTATTGTTTATTTGCAAGTGCCCTGTGTTATGATTATTATATGACCTATCTCATCCATGCAACACCCGTACATCTGTTCTTCTGCCTACAGTATTTTAATCCTGCTGTTTACTAAGATCATTACTGCTGTCTACGTTACATTGTTGCTACTGTTACTTCACTACTGTCGTTGTTATATCACTGTTGCTACTGATAAATTGTGCCAACTAAGTTTACTTTTAGATGTATCTAAACTGACAATTCATGCTTATATTTATTCTTTGGCTCACATTGTGTCGAATCAATAAATTTGGGTTTTACTTCCGTCGAAGACTATTGTGATCCCCTATACTTGTAAGTCACCAGGAGCTTCCCGAGACAACACCCTGTGACACTGGTGGCGAATCATCCCAAACCGTCTCGGGGGAGCCTTCGTAAGACTCGGACTGCGTCTCCGGAACAGAGGAGGGTGATCAAGCACCAGCGAACACCCCTTATCGATCGCGCCCGGCGAGGCACCCCCTGTAATGGAATGGCCCGACATGGAGATGGGGGTGGAGGGACCGGATGGGCCCCTTTCCCACGGAGAGCCCTCTAATGGGTCCAACGTCCCATCCCCTTGGGCGGGACCCTCCCTGGCGTTGTCCGATTGGGACTGCAGCCCCAGCCCCCAGGCCCATCAGCTCCTGGCCTAGCTCAACCTCCGCATTGCGGCCCACCTCCAGCGGCAAGCATGACTGATAGAGGAGAGCGATCCATCTGCCACTCCCGTCACCTGGATGTCGTCCACCCAGAGGGAATCTCCCTTGGCGCCTTTTGGAGGCCCCAATTTATCTGGTTATGCATGGTCTGTTTGAATCAGCCCGCCAGAGGGCGCACACCCCAGGACGGTTCACGGGTCTGCCCCAAGACAGATAGCTCCATGTCGCATGCACCAACCTCCGCCTTTTTACCAGGACCGTGCCTTCCATGCCGCCTCGCTTTATCCTTGCTCCACTTTTTCTGTCGTCGTGACAGAGCAGAAGTGAAAGTAAAGTATGGGCACCTAGAGGGGGGGGTGAATAGGTGCTACAACCAATTTTAATTTTTCTTAAGGTTTAGGCTTGACACAAAGGTAAATTCTCTAGATAGTGCAACTAAGGTGAATTTACCTATATGACAAGGATAGCAATAAATCCAACTGGTACAACACTTAATACAACAAGTACAACAATTAATGCAACTAGTACAAGTGAGTAAAAGATAAGGGAACGAGGTAACATATGGGGGAGACGCGGAGACACGATGTATTCCCGAGTTCCTCCTTGTTAAGGGAGTACATCCCGTTGGAGGGGTGTGAGCTCACCACGAAGGCCTACTCAACGCCACAAAGGCCTCACCCTATTCTCCGATGAACTCCGCCACAAAGGCCTAGTTCACCTTCCACTATTGAACCCCTTTGAGGCGGGGATCGAGTACTTTACAAAAAAGTTTGGGGCACACACCCACAACCAAATTGGGGGTTCCCAACTCTCACAAATCACCAAGAGTAGCAAGAAGCCTAGGTTCTCTACAAGAGGAAACCCTAGGCAAAGATCCCTCAAGCAAATGAGAGGGGAAAAGAAATCCGGTTGGTGAAGACGTAGATCGGGGGCTTCTCCTTCAATCCTCCAAAGATCAAGGCTTTTGGGTGGATGGATTGGGAGATCTAGCAAGGTGGGGGAGCTCCAACAATGGTGAATTTAATTCTGGACGAGCTAAACTGAGGTAGGTGGAGGGGAGGGGGTATTTATACCCCTCATAAAGTCTAAGAGACGTTGGAGCTTTTCTGACAACTTCACACCGGAGACTCCGGTCTGGACTTTTTCGCAGAGCACTAGTCCGGAGACTCCGGACAGTCTCTGGTGTCCCTCCGGACTGGATACAGCAGGCGACACCAAGTGAGCAGCACTTGGGGAAAAACTCCAGGAATCTTCTGTCTGGATACTCCGGTCTGGGAGACCGGAGACTCCGGTCTTGGCGTTGCGGATTGACTCAGAGAGTGTCTGGGGTCGAGCTGAATAAAATAATCCAGTCACACCGGAGACTCCGGACAGTCTCCGGTAAGACTCCGGTGTGAGTACAGCACGCGACACCAGACAATCCAGAGCCGTTTCTTCAGAGGCAGCTCCAACACCGGAGACTCCGGACAGTCTCCGGTAAGTCTCCGGTGTGAGTACAGCACGCGACACCAGAAAATCCAGAGACTTGGCGATGGAAGAAATCTCCACACCGGAGACTCCGGTCTGAGAGTCCGGAGACTCCAGTCTGGAGAAAACTCTAGCGGAAAAAAATCCTGGTGAATTGCCCCTTTTTGCAACATCACACCACCATATCAAATATGTTGTTTAGCCCTGAAATACATCAACACACTTAAGGATACATGTGTTGTTAAGAAACACCAAAACAAGATGATTTAAGCGTGTTTGCACTTTCAATCTCCCCCTTTTTGGTGTTTGATGACAACACACATATTTGCAATAAAATCACAGCTAGGCTATGTTTGAAAAAGATAGAGCACTCACAAAGTGAGCTCCCCCTATATTTTACAAACAAAGCCCTCTAGAGAAACCATTAGTGAACAATAATACAAACATGCATAGAGACAATAGATAAAGCAATAATAGATAATAATATGAAAGGATAGCTTCACCACGTGGTCTCACACACATATAACATCCATTGTTTACTAGAAAAGCAAAGCAACTAAGATAACGGGAACACAAGCCATAAAAGGCAAATCAAGTTCAAAGACTTGTGTTCCGAAGCAAATAAAGCAAAGCAACCCATGCAAACCGGAGAAGACAAAGATACTTCTCCCCATTTGGCATCGAGACACCAAAAAGGGCAAAGAGCACTACGCAACCCAAGGGCTCAGTCATCGTCCTCATAATCATCATCTTCATCATCCACCGGGTCCGTGAACTCATCATCATCATCATCACCTTCATCTCGCTCATCATCCTCAGCATCAGAACCAGAGTTGAAGAAACCAAGGTCCTCCTCATCATCCTCAGGCTGATCCTCAACATGTTCTTCTTCCTCAATCTCAGGGGCCCTGGCACGGTGGGTCGAAGAGGAAGGAGCCGAGGTGACATCCTCAAAGTCACCCCACGGAAACTGATCAGTGTTCCACTCCTCATATGACATAGTCACGGAAGCGGTGGGAGGAGTGGGTGGAGTAGTGGGAGGGGTACCCATAGGAGGAGTAGCTCCAAGTCCAGCGTGATCATGCAGCTTGGAGATCATGTTCTTCAGCTCAGGCCTCTCCTTATAGGCCACATGGTTCTCCTTGTGCACTGCAACAGTCATGCACAAAATGTTGCGCTGGAACCAAGAAAGCTTCTTCATCTCATCCTGAGTCTCCTCCCTACTAGAGCGGCGAGAGGGAGGATCAACATTCTTCCTCCTAGAGCGAGGAGGCGCCTCAGCGTCCCCCATGGGTGTGTCAACATCAGGAAGGTGAGAGGACAGAATCTGGAGGGAACGCACTGGGTGCTCAGTCTCGGTAGCCAAGCCAGGAAACTGATCAAGGATGAGCCTCATCACATAAGGAGCATACACGGGCACTTTCTTGATCTCGATCATAGCTGAGTATATCTCCTCCTTGATGAAATGCATAACATCAATCTCGAAACCCTCTCCATCAGGACCAGCAAGGTGACACTGGAAGGCCTGGTAGAGGAGGTTCACAAGGCCACCACGAATAACATCCACATTCCCGGCCTTGGGGGCAATGTTGCAGCAAAAGAGGCGAAGACAGATGTTGTAAACCCTCCTAAGATCCTTAGCAGTGCCGGTTCTGGATAGCTTCTCATACATCGGAGCCATGCACTTCTTGTCATAAGCCACTCCATGAATGTGCATGCGGTGGCCACTCCCTTCTCCCCAAGGGTAATCAAGAAGCTCAGCAAAGCGTCTCATAGAGGACTCACACTCAACAGACCCAGACATCCACTTCAAGGTAACATCGTCATCTTCACCAAAAGTGACAGTGGCAAAGAACTGCTGAATGATAGAGGCATTGTAGTTCTGCTGAATGCCAACAAGATGCTCAAGACCCAGTTTTTCGTGATCCAGATAGCCTCCTCAAAGTACTGAGAACTGCCGAGAGCCTCTAAGTCTAGAACTTTCTGGGGACACACAGGCTGCCTGAACTGGGAGTAGATCTCACGCATGATCAACTCAGACTCCCTCCTCCAATAATGAGAAGTCTCAGCAGTGCGGGCCATGGTGAAGAAAGGACGAGCCCGCATAATCCTGTACTCCTTCTTGCTCAGGGAGACCACAGAGGTGATCCTATCATACTTGGCCTTCTTCGCCAGTTCACCCCTCTGCCTAGCCTCATGCTTCTCTTTATGACGCCTCTCAGCCTCAAAGGTGTTCTTCTGGCCAAATTTACCAGTGGCTTCATCAGTGACAAGATAGTTGCGGGTATGACCACAGTAGGCACGCTTGTTGGGGTTTGAGGACTTTGACTTCACCCTTTTTCCTGAAAGAATACACAAAACCAGAAACACCACATAAGAGAGAAACCAAATGAGCATACATGTCCAATAAAAGTGCAGAAACAAAACAGAACCATTAAAAAACATTTCTGGAAGATTCACACCGGAGTCTCCGGTCTGGCAGACCGGAGTCTCCGGACAGACACCGGAGTCTCCGGCCTGGCACACCGTAGTCTCCGGACTGGGCGTCAACAGAGGATATGAATCTAACACAACTGTTTTGAAAGATGATTCTAACAATTTCTACATAGGTTCAACTAGCTAGGGTGATGCTACCAATAGGAGGTACAATTTCTCCACAAAAAAAGACCTAGACCTTAGATCTAGAGAAAAACAATCAAATGGAAAGTGGAGATGGTGTACCCGTGTCACCCTGCCCGGTCATTGTGCCTCCCTCAGATGGGAGAGGCAAGGGTTGGCGGGGGAGGCGGTTCCCGGCGGTGGGAAACGGCCGGGGAGGAGCTCCTGGCGACGGCGGCGGCGCAACAAGGTAATGGGGGCGTGGGGGAAGTGGGGAATGAAACCCTAACTTCCCTCAGCCCCCAGTTTTTATACTGCAGAACCCACACCGGAGTCTCCGCACCTATGCCAGAAAAACTTCCCCAAAAGGACATGAAATGCAAGAATCAATAAAAACTTGTCTAGAAGGTAGGTTTTGGCAAGGAAAGGTAAGAACAACATCAAGAGGGAAAACTTATACTCAAGAAAGACGAGAAAAACAAAAGAATGACAAGTTTGAGTATAACATCCAAAAATGCCAAAACCCGCAAATAAGAACCAACTCTTCAAAGAAGAGGTTGGTGGCCTAGGCCACCATGTAAGAGTTCATGGTATGCAACCGCGAAGATATATCTTGGGTGCATTGCCATTACTCAACATTGAAGCTCACAATTCAACATTAGAAAAATAGAGATAACAATGAATTTTTTCTTTGGGCATAATGGGGGAGGGAGAACCCAATGTGTTAGGATAACACTCCCCCTATGTCCATGCCTACACCTAAACTCGAACACGTTTCATCTATAGTGGTGTGTACAAGATCCTCAAGTCAAACTCTGAAAGTAAAGTATAGGCACCTAGAGGGGGGGTGAATAGGTGCTACGACCAATTTTAATTTTTCTTAAGATTTAGGCTTGACAAAAAGGTAAATTCTCTAGATTATGCAACTAGGGGTGAATTTACCTATATGACAAGGCAAGCAATTAAGGCAACTAGAACAACACTTAATGCAACTAGTACAACAATAAATGTAACAAGTACTAGGAGTAAATAGGGAGGAACGAGATAACCGATGGAAGCACACGGAGACACGATGTATTCCCGAGTTCCTCCTTGTTAAGGGAGTACGTCTCGTTGGAGGGGTGTGAGCTCGCCACGAAGGCCTACTCAACGCCACAAAGGCCTCACCCTATTCTCCGATGAACTTCGCCACAAAGGCCTAGTTCACCTTCCACTATAGAACCCCTTTGAGGCGGGGATCGAATCCTTTACAAACAAGTTTGGGGCACTGTGACGCCCCGAGATCGGGCACTATGCAGATTTCAGCATTCCCGCCAAATCCGCATAATAACCGATTCCAGGTTGTCATTTATGATAACATTACAATAGTTCACGAATAATCCACAATTACAACAGCATCAGAAAGATACAAGATGACTCAACGAGCCAGGGATTACAGCTGATACAATACAAAGATCCAAATAACAGCGGAAGAAACAAACGTCCGTCTACGGACAAGATCCAAATTGGACTAAGAGTCCTGAAGATAACCGAAGGCGTCCAATCCCTGCCCAGGCCAAGCCGGAGGGATTCCCAAGCTAACGTCGTCAGACTTCAAACCTGTTGACTGCAATTTGGAATTTGCAGCCACGAAGAGATTCGTGGGTCAGTACGGTTAAGTACTGGCAAGGGGGATAAAGCCCATACTCACAAGTTACCGGCGTAGCCAATCATCACAAGATACAAATACTTTAGGATCAACGGGGAGGAAGGGGTTATTGCAAATAAGCGACAGCAGGCTGCACTAACCAACTACCGAAGGAATACTACAACTTCCAACTAACAGAAAGGGGATAAGATCGAGGATTGTAACCAACTGAAAGTAAATCCAAACAGACCCATCCTGGACCTCGCCCCTTATCCAAAGAAGCAATCCGAGGATAACTCACACAGTTGTATTAATGATGGTTCAGGTTGTTGTGTCAATAATCCTATTACTAGTCAAGTTGTTAATCATTGGGTGAGATTGTGAATCATTAGTTTAACTTGTCCTGAGTACTTGTTAGCCAGTACTTTCACCAAGTAATCCATAACCGCGGAAAACACGGCTTCTCGAGAAGATTATCCCTGCAGGGTTGCACCATAGTAACCGACACTCATGAATATCCCGCCAGATGGAGTGGCCACTCCACCAAGCGGGGCACTCAACACAATCCAACCCTTCTTCGCATCAAGCCCAAAGCACCTTGGGCGCACGGCTAATCGAGCCCAGAAGAAAATGGACCCTCATAGCACTCTAAGAACGTGTCCCCCTATATGCCGACTACGAAAGTTCCACCCGGGATCCAAGGGCTCGCAAGATCATGCATGCAGCAAATGGAAAACCCGAACTAAATGAGGCGATTTGGACGAGATGCGAATCGGGTCAAACGGAGGGGGAGCCCATACTCCCCAAGTGCGGGTAGTGCGCTCATCATGGATCAGTAGACAAGACCCTTTTCCTATTAGGGTCGACACTAGCAGGCCTCAAAACCACAAAGGGCCTCCTGCCGGTGCCTTATCATCAAATTTATTATTAATAGTAACATTAGCATGATTAATTGATTGATTAAACATCGAGCCCCCAGAACATACTAGAGTAATAACAGAAAGTAACGGGTAACAGACTCGAGCAAAACAACCCTAAGCAAGATAGTAAGACACAGGCTCAATCAAAGGTTATAGGTATGGAAGTGAGGCAATATCAAGGTTAAGGGATTCATGTGATGGGTTCGTAACAGAAACAAGTACTACTAAGGCTAGCAGAAAAGAATCAACGGAAAGAATCGGTAACAAGTGATGAAAGGCAGCCATATGGCATGCAAGTGAGTATACTTGCCTGAGATCCCGCAAGGTAGCAGAACTTGTCGTTGCTCACATCATCTCAACGTCCTATCCGGGAAGAAGCAACGAACCTCGAACAAACACCGGATGCAACAATTACTACTACGGCAAAAGATCCAGCATGATCAAGGTATGGATGCATGACAATTTAATTGATGCATAGAAATAAACTAGCTGACAAGTTAAACAAATTTAAATGGACCCATATGCAATTTTGAGTTACATATGAAAAGCCCATGGATTATGGTTGAAACAATTGTTTTCCAACTAATCAACAGGTGTAGGTGGGTTAGCATGATGCATGCAAAAGGGAAACAGCAAAATAACAACATTAGAATCAAATTAGAATAGGGTGTAGCAATTTAGAATTTTATTATTAATTTTAGGGAATTTTGGGTGCCTTAAAGGGAACACACAAGTACTTGTTGTTTTCAACCAGTTAAAGTGTTCAAAACAAATAACAAAGTTTATATTTGAAAAGAACATCAAATTTTAGTTGGATTACATGTTTCACATTTTGAAATTGGACTTAGGATTATTTAATTATGAATTAAACAATATTAAACAATTTTTTAATTGAATTAAACAAGATTTAAATTGTTTAGGCAATTTTAATTATTCAAAACAGAAAACAAAAATTATATTTGAATAGCTTATTTAAAATGGTATGGAAAACATATTTTATTTGCATTTACTGGATTAATAATGAAATAGTTATTGATTTTAGCAAATTACAATTGAAACATTTGAATTCCAATTTAAATTGTATTTTGAAATTTCAAAACAGTGAGCAAATGGCATAGTTGGATAGATGATTAAATTTAGAGCAATAAACATATTTAACTTTTGTTATTTGGAGTTATATGTTGAAAGTTATTCAAGTTTTAAATTTGGGTTTCGAATCTGCAATTAAAAGGAATTTGTGTGGAGGCAGAAATCGTGCAGAACGTTTTATACCCACTGGGATTCCACCCTGTCCACTGCCAGTGGGCCACGGGGGTCACTGTGCCCACGTGGCTAACAGGGAGGCTTACAGGTGGGCCACTGTGCAAGGAAAAACTCCCAAAAAAAGGTTGGGGTCGCGAGGAATCGAACCGCGGACGCGGTGCGGCGCGCAGTGGAGCGTTACCACTGGGGTGGTGCGGTCGTTTGGTTCAGAGATGGAAGCGCTGCTTTTGTGGTTCAGTCTCCGTCAGGTAACCTGACGAAACTGAATCCAACCTGCCCACTGTAACTCGTCCGTCGACGGCGGAACAGACCGGCGAGGATCGCGAGCGGTGGCGACGTGCGCGCGAGCAGAGATGCTGAATGGAAGTGCGTGTGCGTGACGGAACGAGGGCAGAGCGGAGGAAATAGCCGTGGGAGCTCACCGGGGGTGGGTCGAGGGTGCAGGGGCAGTGGCGCGCTCGACGGCGACACGGCCGTGGACGGCGATGAGGTGGCGCAGGTGGCTCCCAACATCTCCTTCCTGGAAACGAAGGTGACGAGGACGGTGCGTCGATCCCGTTCCCGAGAAGAGAGAGGCTCGCCGGCGAGTAGATCGTCGGCGGGGAGCTCCTGCAGATGGCGGCCATGGCGGACCGTGGGGATTCAGAAGTTGGCGTGACGCAACGGAGATAAAAAGAGATGGCTTGCGCCGGGAAAACGACGGGGACCTCACCGGGATATGGTTTCCGTAGAGGACCGGGGTCGAGGGGAACGACGGCGAGCAGGAGGTGGAGAGTTACAGTAATGGTCGCGGTGGACGGAGGAGGCAGGCGACGATCCTGGGTCTCCTCGGGCCCAGCGGATGCCCGGAGAAGGAGAGCGGCGTGGAGGAGGCTCGGTGGCCGTGGCTAGAGTGACCGGAGACGTTCCAGGCTGGGCTGTCGACGGCGAGGAGGTGGTTTGCTCCCGTTCCGGTTCAGAGATGACAGCGAACAGGGACAGAGAGAGAGAAGGAACCGACGGCGAGAGCTCGAGGGGAGGGCTAGGGTTAGGGATAGGTGGCGCGGCGCCCGAGGGGGTATAAGTAGTGAGTACAGGGGGCGGGATCACCGTTGGACGTCGCAGGTGCCGCCGTGGCTGCCTCCGATGGCCGGCCGTACATGGAGATGACGACAGAAGAACGAAGCGGTACCTCGTGGAAGGGTTTGGGCTGGGCTGCGCTGTGCGGTAGTTAGGAAAAACAATGGGCTGGGGTTTAGCTGCTGCCCACTGCTTTGCCCCTCTTTTTTTTTTGTTTCTTCCTTTGTTTCTTTTATATTTATTTTTTTTTGGCTGAAAACCACAAGGAAGAAAAAGGAGAATTTTAAAGTTAGTAAAATTGTAGGAAAAATTAGGTTAAGTTAATTTGATTAAAAGAAAGCACTGCCAAGTTTTGTTTTACAGAAGGTTGAAAATAAATGGTTGTTTGATATTTAAACCAATTTTTGAATGATTTTGGTATTAGGAAAACAAAGTAATGTTTAATAGGGTTACCCCTAGGGTTAGAGTGTTTTAAAGAATACCAAGTTGTGTTGGACATCATGGATTCAAAAGTTTGATGATTTGATAATTGTTTTGAGTTTGGAAAAAGACTTGGAAATAATTGATTAATTTGGTTAATTGATTTTAAGCAACAACTTAAAAGGTGAATTATAATGAGTTGCTTTGAAACAAAAGAGGGTTTTAGTTTGCACTTCTTTATTTGAAAGGTTGTAACAGACAAGTGATTAGAACAGAATTAACCAGTGGAAAAACAATTTAGGGGTTTCAACTGCAAGTTTGAAATTGGAAGTTTTTTTTTGAGCAAGCTTAAAAGTTTAAATTGTTTTGAAATTTTCAGTTGTGATGCAAACATGGTGCAATGCAATGTGGTGCATATGATGCAAGCAATCAAACAGGTAACACCCCAGGTGTTACAGACGACACCACTAACAAGGGATTGCGCCCTCGCAATCCACCTGCTAACCCGGGAGGGGAAAGAAGTTCGACTATTGATTCTTCGTGCTTCCAGTTGATCTCCTCGACACCACTAACAAGGGTTTCTCGACACCACTAACAAGAGATTCTTGCTCGGAGTGACGACGATGTTCTTCCACCAGGAATCTTCCGATGATCGAACCTATTAGGTTAAAAGCTCAGAAAACGTCCACCCACGTAGGATCCTAACACTTTGGAAGGTAGACAAGAGGGGAGACTCTAAAACAAATAAGATGGGAGGGGAAATAGAATAGGGATAAGGAGAAAAACAAGAATCCTATTGAGAGGTTTTCCAAAATAGTTTAGCAGAAATAGTTTTCGACACTCTAGAAACAACGACCGTTAGCGAGGTTTTCCTACAGGCTTTGCGGACCCGTTGCTTCGATAACCATTCGTATCGAAACAATATCGGGAATCGGAACCAAGGCTCTGATACCATTTGTGACGCCCCGAGATCGGGCACTATGCAGATTTCAGCATTCCCGCCAAATCCGCATAATAACCGATTCCAGGTTTTCATTTATGATAACATTACAATAGTTCACGAATAATCCACAATTACAACAGCATCAGAAAGATACAAGATGACTCAACGAGCCAGGGATTACAGCTGATACAATACAAAGATCCAAATAACAGCGGAAGAAACAAACGTCCGTCTACGGACAAGATCCAAATTGGACTAAGAGTCCTGAAGATAACCGAAGGCGTCCAATCCCTGCCCAGGCCAAGCCGGAGGGATTCCCAAGCTAACGTCGTCAGACTTCAAACCTGTTGACTGCAATTTGGAATTTGCAGCCACGAAGAGATTCGTGGGTCAGTACGGTTAAGTACTGGCAAGGGGGATAAAGCCCATACTCACAAGTTACCGGCGTAGCCAATCATCACAAGATACAAATACTTTAGGATCAACGGGGAGGAAGGGGTTATTGCAAATAAGCGACAGCAGGCTGCACTAACCAACTACCGAAGGAATACTACAACTTCCAACTAACAGAAAGGGGATAAGATCGAGGATTGTAACCAACTGAAAGTAAATCCAAACAGACCCATCCTGGACCTCGCCCCTTATCCAAAGAAGCAATCCGAGGATAACTCACACAGTTGTATTAATGATGGTTCAGGTTGTTGTGTCAATAATCCTATTACTAGTCAAGTTGTTAATCATTGGGTGAGATTGTGAATCATTAGTTTAAGTTGTCCTGAGTACTTGTTAGCCAGTACTTTCACCAAGTAATCCATAACCGCGGAAAACACGGCTTCTCGAGAAGATTATCCCTGCAGGGTTGCACCATAGTAACCGACACTCATGAATATCCCGCCAGATGGAGTGGCCACTCCACCAAGCGGGGCACTCAACACAATCCAACCCTTCTTCGCATCAAGCCCAAAGCACCTTGGGCGCACGGCTAATCGAGCCCAGAAGAAAATGGACCCTCATAGCACTCTAAGAACGTGTCCCCCTATATGCCGACTACGAAAGTTCCACCCGGGATCCAAGGGCTCGCAAGATCATGCATGCAGCAAATGGAAAACCCGAACTAAATGAGGCGATTTGGACGAGATGCGAATCGGGTCAAACGGAGGGGGAGCCCATACTCCCCAAGTGCGGGTAGTGCGCTCATCATGGATCAGTAGACAAGACCCTTTTCCTATTAGGGTCGACACTAGCAGGCCTCAAAACCACAAAGGGCCTCCTGCCGGTGCCTTATCATCAAATTTATTATTAATAGTAACATTAGCATGATTAATTGATTGATTAAACATCGAGCCCCCAGAACATACTAGAGTAATAACAGAAAGTAACGGGTAACAGACTCGAGCAAAACAACCCTAAGCAAGATAGTAAGACACAGGCTCAATCAAAGGTTATAGGTATGGAAGTGAGGCAATATCAAGGTTAAGGGATTCATGTGATGGGTTCGTAACAGAAACAAGTACTACTAAGGCTAGCAGAAAAGAATCAACGGAAAGAATCGGTAACAAGTGATGAAAGGCAGCCATATGGCATGCAAGTGAGTATACTTGCCTGAGATCCCGCAAGGTAGCAGAACTTGTCGTTGCTCACATCATCTCAACGTCCTATCCGGGAAGAAGCAACGAACCTCGAACAAACACCGGATGCAACAATTACTACTACGGCAAAAGATCCAGCATGATCAAGGTATGGATGCATGACAATTTAATTGATGCATAGAAATAAACTAGCTGACAAGTTAAACAAATTTAAATGGACCCATATGCAATTTTGAGTTACATATGAAAAGCCCATGGATTATGGTTGAAACAATTGTTTTCCAACTAATCAACAGGTGTAGGTGGGTTAGCATGATGCATGCAAAAGGGAAACAGCAAAATAACAACATTAGAATCAAATTAGAATAGGGTGTAGCAATTTAGAATTTTATTATTAATTTTAGGGAATTTTGGGTGCCTTAAAGGGAACACACAAGTACTTGTTGTTTTCAACCAGTTAAAGTGTTCAAAACAAATAACAAAGTTTATATTTGAAAAGAACATCAAATTTTAGTTGGATTACATGTTTCACATTTTGAAATTGGACTTAGGATTATTTAATTATGAATTAAACAATATTAAACAATTTTTTAATTGAATTAAACAAGATTTAAATTGTTTAGGCAATTTTAATTATTCAAAACAGAAAACAAAAATTATATTTGAATAGCTTATTTAAAATGGTATGGAAAACATATTTTATTTGCATTTACTGGATTAATAATGAAATAGTTATTGATTTTAGCAAATTACAATTGAAACATTTGAATTCCAATTTAAATTGTATTTTGAAATTTCAAAACAGTGAGCAAATGGCATAGTTGGATAGATGATTAAATTTAGAGCAATAAACATATTTAACTTTTGTTATTTGGAGTTATATGTTGAAAGTTATTCAAGTTTTAAATTTGGGTTTCGAATCTGCAATTAAAAGGAATTTGTGTGGAGGCAGAAATCGTGCAGAACGTTTTATACCCACTGGGATTCCACCCTGTCCACTGCCAGTGGGCCACGGGGGTCACTGTGCCCACGTGGCTAACAGGGAGGCTTACAGGTGGGCCACTGTGCAAGGAAAAACTCCCAAAAAAAGGTTGGGGTCGCGAGGAATCGAACTGCGGACGCGGTGCGGCGCGCAGTGGAGCGTTACCACTGGGGTGGTGCGGTCGTTTGGTTCAGAGATGGAAGCGCTGCTTTTGTGGTTCAGTCTCCGTCAGGTAACCTGACGAAACTGAATCCAACCTGCCCACTGTAACTCGTCCGTCGACGGCGGAACAGACCGGCGAGGATCGCGAGCGGTGGCGACGTGCGCGCGAGCAGAGATGCTGAATGGAAGTGCGTGTGCGTGACGGAACGAGGGCAGAGCGGAGGAAATAGTCGTGGGAGCTCACCGGGGGTGGGTCGAGGGTGCAGGGGCAGTGGCGCGCTCGACGGCGACACGGCCGTGGACGGCGATGAGGTGGCGCAGGTGGCTCCCAACATCTCCTCCCTGGAAACGAAGGTGACGAGGACGGTGCGTCGATCCCGTTCCCGAGAAGAGAGAGGCTCGCCGGCGAGTAGATCGTCGGCGGGGAGCTCCTGCAGATGGCGGCCATGGCGGACCGTGGGGATTCAGAAGTTGGCGTGACGCAACGGAGATAAAAAGAGATGGCTTGCGCCGGGAAAACGACGGGGACCTCACCGGGATATGGTTTCCGTAGAGGACCGGGGTCGAGGGGAACGACGGCGAGCAGGAGGTGGAGAGTTACAGTAATGGTCGCGGTGGACGGAGGAGGCAGGCGACGATCCTGGGTCTCCTCGGGCCCAGCGGATGCCCGGAGAAGGAGAGCGGCGTGGAGGAGGCTCGGTGGCCGTGGCTAGAGTGACCGGAGACGTTCCAGGCTGGGCTGTCGACGGCGAGGAGGTGGTTTGCTCCCGTTCCGGTTCAGAGATGACAGCGAACAGGGACAGAGAGAGAGAAGGAACCGGCGGCGAGAGCTCGAGGGGAGGGCTAGGGTTAGGGATAGGTGGCGCGGCGCCCGAGGGGGTATAAGTAGTGAGTACAGGGGGCGGGATCACCGTTGGACGTCGCAGGTGCCGCCGTGGCTGCCTCCGATGGCCGGCCGTACATGGAGATGACGACAGAAGAACGAAGCGGTACCTCGTGGAAGGGTTTGGGCTGGGCTGCGCTGTGCGGTAGTTAGGAAAAACAATGGGCTGGGGTTTAGCTGCTGCCCACTGCTTTTCCCCTCTTTTTTTTTTTCTTCCTTTGTTTCTTTTATATTTATTTTTTTTTGGCTGAAAACCACAAGGAAGAAAAAGGAGAATTTTAAAGTTAGTAAAATTGTAGGAAAAATTAGGTTAAGTTAATTTGATTAAAAGAAAGCACTGCCAAGTTTTGTTTTACAGAAGGTTGAAAATAAATGGTTGTTTGATATTTAAACCAATTTTTGAATGATTTTGGTATTAGGAAAACAAAGTAATGTTTAATAGGGTTACCCCTAGGGTTAGAGTGTTTTAAAGAATACCAAGTTGTGTTGGACATCATGGATTCAAAAGTTTGATGATTTGATAATTGTTTTGAGTTTGGAAAAAGACTTGGAAATAATTGATTAATTTGGTTAATTGATTTTAAGCAACAACTTAAAAGGTGAATTATAATGAGTTGCTTTGAAACAAAAGAGGGTTTTAGTTTGCACTTCTTTATTTGAAAGGTTGTAACAGACAAGTGATTAGAACAGAATTAACCAGTGGAAAAACAATTTAGGGGTTTCAACTGCAAGTTTGAAATTGGAAGTTTTTTTTTGAGCAAGCTTAAAAGTTTAAATTGTTTTGAAATTTTCAGTTGTGATGCAAACATGGTGCAATGCAATGTGGTGCATATGATGCAAGCAATCAAACAGGTAACACCCCAGGTGTTACAGGCACACACCCACAACTTAATTGGGGGCTCCCAACACTCACAAATCACCAAGAGTAGCAAGAAGCCTAGGTTCTCCACATGAGGAAACCCTAGGCCAAGATTCCTCAAGAAAAAGAGAGGGGAAATGAAATCCGGTTGGTGAAGACGTAGATCGGGGCCTTCTCCTTCAATCCACCAAAGATCTAGGCTTTTGGGTGGATGGATTGGGAGATCTAGCAAGGTGGTTGAGCTTCAACAATGGAGTCTTTAAGTCTGGTCGAGCTAACTTGAGGTTGGTGGAGGGGAGGGGGTATTTATACCCCCCATAAATGCAAAGATCCGTTGGAGCTTTTCTGGCGAAAATCACACCGGAGACTCCGGTGTAAAGACCGGAGACTCCGGTCTGGGCCAGAGACTCCGGACAGTTTCCGGTGTCCAATTTCTTCAGCGGATATTCACTCCGGAGACTCCGGTCTGGTAGACCGGAGACTCCGGTCTTGGTGCTTCGAAAAGGCGCAGAGGGTGTCTATGGTCTTGCGAGCGAAGGGGAAATGTACTCACACCGGAGACTCCGGTAAGTATCCGGTAAGTCTCCGGTGTGGGTACAGTGCGCGACACCATCCAGTCCTTAGCGAAAATCTTGGAAGAAGATCCCACACCGGAGACTCTGGACAGTCTCCGGTCACTCTCCGGTGTGGGTACAGTGCGCGACACCAAAAAATTCCTTAGCGAAATCCCTGGAGCAAATATGCACACCGGAGACTCCGGTCTGGTAGACCGGAGACTCCGGCCTGGAGAAAATTCCAGAGAGCAGAGATTTTGGACAACAGCTCCTTTTTGTACCTCATCACCACAAATGATAATATGTTGAAGTAAACCCCTGAAATACATCAAACACCTATTAGATTACATGTGTTGTTAACAAACACCAAAACAAGATGATTTAAGCGCGTTTGCACTTTCAATCTCCCCCTTTTTGGTGTTTGATGACAACACACATAAAATGGCAATTAAAACATAGCTAGGCTAAGTTTGTAAAAGATAGAGCACTCACAAGTGAGCTCCCCCTATTTTTCACAAACAAAGCCCCACTTGAACAAACATTAGTGAACAATTACAAGTAGTAGAGACAAGGGTATGATAAATATAAGATAGCTTCACCACAAGGTCTCTCACAAATAACAACCATAGTTCACTAAACACTTAAAATCGAAATCAACTAGGATAGTGGGAACACAAGCCATAAGAGGCAAATCAAGTTCAACGACTTGTGTTCCGAAGCAAATAAAGCAAAAAAAAGAAAGGAGAAGCCAAAAAAAAGAAAGGAGAAGCCAAGCCAAAGCTACTTCTCCCCCTTTGGCATCGAGACACCAAAAAGGGGCGAAGAGAACACCGTGGTCCAACAAGCTCAGTCCTCATCCTCGTAGTCCTCATCATCATCCTCCCCTGGTTCTGTGTCACCATCATCATCATCAGCTCCACTCCCAGCATCATCATCATCATCACCGGAGGCAAAGTCACCAAGGTCCTCATCCTCTGGATCATCCTCAGGCTGATCATCAACGAAGTCCTCCTCAATCTCCGGGGTCCTGGCACGGTGAGTCGAGGTAGAAGGAGCCGAGGTGACATCCTCAAAGTCACCCCAAGGAAACTGATCAATGTTCCACCCCTCATAGGACATAGTCACAGAAGCAGTGGGAGGGGTGGGTGGAGTGGTGGGAGGAGTGCCCATAGGAGGGGTAGCACCAAGGCCCGCATGGTCATGCAGCTTGGTGATCATCTTCTTTAGCTCGCGTCTCTCCTTATAAGCCACATGGTTCTCCTTGTGCACAGCCACAGTCATGCAAAGAACGTTACGCTGGAACCACGTGAGCTTCTTCATCTCATCCTGAGTCTCCTCCCTGCTAGAGCGGCGAGAGGGAGGATCGGCATTCTTCCTCCTAGAGCCAGAAGGTGCCTCAACATCCCCCATGGGAGTGTCATCATCATCACGAGAGCGTCCGGACAGAATCTGGAGGGAGCCAACAGGGTGAACAGTATCGTGGGCTAAGCCAGGCAGCTGGTCAAGAATGAGCCTCATCACATATGGAGCATAGACAGGCACCTTCTTGATCTCAATCATAGCACAGTAAATCTCCTCCTTAATAAAGTGCATCACGTCAATCTCAAACCCCTCTCCATCAGGGCCGGCAAGGTGACACTGGAAAGCCTGATACAGGAGGTTCACTAGGCCACCACGAATAGCATCAACATTCCCCACCTTGGGAGCAATGTTGCAGCGAAAGAGACGAAGGCAAATGTTGTAGACCCTCTTCAGATTCTTGGCAGTGCCGCAGCTGGAGAGCTTGTCATACATAGGAGCCATGCGCTTTTTATCATAAGCAACTCCATGAATGTGCATACGCTCACCATTCCCTTCTCCCCAAGGGTAACCAAGAAGCTCAGCAAATCGTTCCATGGACGACTCGCACTCCACTGTCCCAGACATCCACTTCATAGTGACCTTCTCATCTTCAGCAAGAGTGACAGTGGCAAAGAACTGCTGGATAATAGGAGGGTTGTAGTTCTGCTGAATGCCCACAAGCTGCTCGAGACCCAGCTTCCTAGTGATCCAGACTGCCTCCTCAAAGTACTCAGATCGTCCAAGTGCCTCTAAGTCAAGGACTTTCTGTGGACACACGGGCTGCCTGAACTGAGAATAGATCTCCTCCATGATCAACTCGGACTCCCTCCTCCAATAGTGGGCTGTATGAGCAGTGCGGGGCATCTCGAAGAAAGGACGACCCCTCATAAGCCTGTACTCCTTCTTGCTCAAGGAAGCCACTGAGGATAAAGAATCATATCTTGCCTTCTTTGCAATTTCAGCATTCATTCTGCTTTCGTGCTTGTTTTTCTGACGCCTCTCACTCTCAAAGGCACCCCTCTGACCATAACGACCGGTGGCTTCATCAACAACCATATAGTTGCGGGAGTGAGGGCGAGACTTTCGCTTGACCACGGCCTTCAGCTTTTTTCCTGACATCCAACACAAACAGAACAACAACAGAGAAAACAAGGAAAATGAGCATACATGTCCAACGAGGTGCAGAAACACTACAGATGCACCAGCAGACGCATCTGAAAGAACCACACCGGAGTCTCCGGTCTGAGACACCGGAGTCTCCGGTCTGAGACACCGGAGTCTCCGGTCTGATAAACAGCAAGGTGCAGGGTTCTTAACAGAGGATTCTACTGATGAATCTAAGCAAGTTCTGCACACAAAAACTAGCCATAGGAAGTTCTACCAACAGAAAGTGCATCATCCCCAAAAAGGTCACCTAGGTTTTCAGATCTAGATGAAAAAACAGAGAACACACGAGGGGGAGAGGATGTACCCTTGCTTCCTTGGCCTGTCATTGTCCCTCCACGGATGGGAGAGGCAAGGGGAAGGTTGGGGGCGGAGGAAATCGCCCCGGGACGGCTCCTGGTGAAGGCGGCGGCGCAGCAGTGTGTTGGGGGGGCGTGGGGGAAGTGGGGAATGAAACCCTAACTTCCCTCAGCCCCCAGATTAAATAGCACCCGCAGCACACCGGAGTCTCCGGTGTTAACACCGGAGTCTCCGGCCTGACCGGAGTCTCCGGTATGGTACACCGGAGTCTCCGGTCTTTCACCAGAAAAACGACCCAAAAGAACATGTAATGCTCGAAAACACCAAATATGAGTTTTTGGCACGAAACTCAGAAGCAACACAAGGAGGGAAAAATGTACTCAAAAATCAATGAGAAGGAAATGAAGAACATCAAATGGTGAGTACATCCCTTAACAAAAAAATGCCAAAAGCTCGCAAATAAGAACCAATGCTTGACGGAAGAGGTTGGTGGCCTAGGCCACCATGTAAGAGTTTATGGTATGCAACCGCGAAGATATATCTTGGGGGCATTGCCATTACTCAACATTGAAGCTCACAATTCAACATTAGAAAAAGAGAGTTTACAATGAATTTTTGCTTTGGGCATAATGGGGGGAGGGAGAACCCAATGTGTTAGGATAGCACTCCCCCTATGTCCATGCCTACATCTAGACTCAAAAGCGTTTCATCTATAGGGGTGTGTGCAAGATAGTCAAGTCAAGCTCCTTGAATCAATCACATTTAGCTCATTCCTCAAGAACAAGAATCTTGCATCATCAAGTGGCTTCGTGAATATATCCGCAAGATTGTCCTTGGTGGGCACATAACTTAGTGCAATGTCTCCTCTTGCCACGTGATCACGGATGAAGTGGTGGCGAATTTCAATGTGCTTCGTCCTTGTGTGTTGCACCGGGTTGTAAGCAATCTTGATGGCACTTTCATTGTCACATAAAAGAGGCACTTTGTCCAAATGGACACCATATTCCTTAAGAGTTTGCCTCATCCATAAAAATTGGGTGCATGCACTAGCGGCGGCAACATACTCGGCTTCGGCGGTGGAGAGTGAAATGCAATTTTGTTTCTTCGAGGACCAACTTACAAGGGACCTACCAAGGAATTGGCAAGCCCCGGAAGTTGACTTCCTATCATCTTGATCACCCGCCCAATCGGAATCCGTATAACCATTGAGAGAGAATTGTGCCCCCTTTGGGTACCACAAACCGAATCTTGGGGTATGAACCAAATAACGAAAGATCCTATGAACCGCCACTAAGTGGCAATCCTTAGGAGCCGCTTGATACCTTGCACACACACCTACACTCAAAACGATATCGGGTCTAGATACACAAAGATAGAGCAAAGAACCAATCATAGAACGATAAAGTTTTTGATCCACATCCTTACTCCCTTTAGGATTGCGTGATAGATGACACTTGACTTGCATAGGAGTGGTTTTGATCTTTGTCTCTTGGAAGTTAAATCTCTTGAGCATGTCTTGAGTATACTTGGCTTGAGAAATGAAAGTACCACGGGCCAATTGCTTGATCTCAAAGCCAAGGAAGAATTTAAGCTCACCCATCATAGACATCTCGAACCTGTCAGTCATAAGCTTAGAGAACTCATTATTGAAAGCTTGGTTAGTTGAGCCAAAGATAATATCGTCCACATAGAGTTGGCATATAAAAATCTCTCCTTTTACTCTCTTGGTGAAGAGAGTGGGGTCAATCTTCCCAACTTCGAAACCACGATCATCTAACAACTCCCTAAGGTGCTCATACCAAGCACGAGGTGCTTGTTTGAGACCATAGAGAGCCTTGTCAAGTTTGTAAACGTGGTTAGGAAAGTTGAGATTCTCAAACCCCGGAGGTTGCTTGACATATACCTCCTCTTTTAGAGGACCATTCAAGAAAGCACTTTTCACATCCATTTGTTGTAATTTGAAATTATGTGAGGATGCATAAGCAAGGAGGATACGGATGGACTCAAGGCGAGCCACGGGCGCGTAGGTTTCATCAAAGTCAATGCCTTCAACTTGGGTGTAACCTTGAGCGACCAATCTTGCCTTGTTCCTAATGACAATGCCATTCTCATCTTGCTTGTTCTTGAATATCCACTTGGTGCCAATAACATTGTGGCAATCCTTGGGTTTCTCAACCAATCTCCAAACCTTGTTGCGCTCAAAGTTATTGAGCTCATCATGCATAGCTTCAACCCAATCGGAGTCCTCAAGAGCTTCAAACACTTTATTAGGCTCCACCATAGAGATATGAGCTTGATGCTCACAAAAATGAGCCAATTGCCTTCTAGTGGATCTTCTAGTTTGAACATCCTCCAAGACCTTGTCATCTTGGGCATCAATTAGCTTCAAAGCTCTTCTTATCCTATTGATGCGACGGGCTTCGATCTCCTCATTATTGCGAGGAGGAGATACTTGATCATCTTGATCATTTGGGTCCCCATCTTGACCATCATGGCCTTGATCATCAACATTGTCAACAACAATATCTTCAACACTAGCTTCATTTTGAGAAGAGGATGACGAGGAAGAATGATCTTGGACTTGATCTTGACTCGCATTAGTGAGAGGAGTGGGTACGACTTGCGGAGTCACTTGATCAATGAGAGGAGGGTCTTGAATATGTTCTCGGTTAGGTGTAGTGGTTGGCTCCTTGGCTTGATCTTCAAATGTAGAGGAGGGCTCCACTTGGGTAGAGCATAGTCCTTCTCGAGTCGCCATAAGGTGTCCCTCGATGGGGCGGAAGAATCCCACACCCATCCTTCCTATGGCTTCTTGAGGCATTTCAACATCTACATTTGAAACATGAAATTGCGCCACTTGGGAGCCGTCATTTTCCTCGAAAACCACACTACAAGATTCTATGACAATCCGTGAGGCTTTGTCATAGACTCTATAAGTGTGGGATTCGGCACCGTAACCAACAAAAATACCCTCAATAGTTTTGGATTGAAATTTCGACAACCTAATACCCTTGATCAAATAAAAGCACTTACAACCGAATACCCGGAAGTAGGATACGTTGGGCTTGTTGCCGGTGAGGATCTCATATGGGGTCTTGCACAAGCCTTTGCGGATGTAGAGGCGGTTGGAGGAGTGGCATGCGGTGGATATGGCCTCGGCCCATAAATATTGGGGAGAAGAGTACTCCGCCAACATGGTCCTTGCCATATCCAAGAGAGTGCGATTCTTCCTTTCGGCAACGCCATTTTGTTGAGGAGTGTAAGTGGCGGAGTATTGGTGGCGAATGCCTTCTTCACTAAGAAATTCATTCAATGTATAGTTCTTGAACTCCGAACCATTATCACTCATAATAGCCATGATTTGCACATTGTGTTGACGTTGCACTTCGTTGGAGAAGTCGATGATGGTTTGTTGGGTCTCACTCTTGCACTTGAAGAAATAAACCCAAGTGTATCTTGAGTAATCATCGACAATCACCAAGCAATACTTCTTGCCGCCAAGACTTGCTTCGGGCACGGCACCAAAGAGATCAACATGGAGAAGCTCCAAGATCCTCTTTGATGAAATAATAGTCTTGGCCTTGTGCACAATGTCATGCATCTTCCCTTCAACACACGACCTACAAACACGATCCTTTGCAAAGGTAACATTTTCTTTTAGTCCAACAATAAGGCCACTTTTGTGAAGACTTTGCAAAGTTCTCATGTTGACATGGGATAGGCGGCGATGCCACAACCATCCCAAGTCCGCCTTCTCGAAAAGACACATTGCTTGAGTGTTGGTTGACTTCGAAAAGTCCACCACATACAACTCATTTTCAACATGTCCCACGTGAACGACGTCAAGAGTCTTGCTTCTCAAAAGGACCACAATATCACCATCAAAGAAGACGGAAAGACCCATCTTACTAAGAGAACGGACGGAAAGTAAATTGTAACCAAGGGATTCGACAAGCATGACGTTCACGATAGTGATATCGGGAGCCACCACAACCTTGCCAAATCCGGATACCTTAGACTTGGACGAGTCCCCATAGGTGACGGTTGCTTGGATGTCATTTGGTTGCAACTCCGTCACAAGTTCTTTGCTTCCGGTCATATGATTAGTGCATCCACTATCAAGAATCCATTTAGTCCCACCGGAAGCATAGTCCTGCAAGAGATCATTGACTAGAGTTAGGACCCAAGTTGGGTCCCTTCATGTTAGCAACAAGGGTCTTTGGAACCCATATAGTGTATTCAATAAAACCCTCAATAGGACCAACATATTTAGCTTGCACAACACCATAATAATCAACATATAAGAAATGGTATGGGTTGTTAGTTCCCGCGGAGGTGCTACGAGTAGTGTTGTCCCTCATGACATTGCTACTTGAGGCACCATTGCTTGCTTGTGCGGGTGTGCTATGAGTAGGATTGTCCCTAATGACAATACCACCCGAAGCACCATTCTTGTTCTTCTTCTTGTTCTTCTTCTTCTTGTTCTTTTTCTTGGCTACATAGCCAAGACCTTGCTTGCCCACTTGTTGCCTTGGAGCACTCAATTGTGATCTACAAATGACCACATTAGAGCTTGAGGCAACCACTTGTGGTGTGGCAAGCACCACCTTTTCAACTTGAGTGCTTTTGCCCTTGAGCCTTGCTAGCTCATCCTTCAACCTAGCATTTTCTTCAATAATATTTGCATGATCACAAGAAGAAGTAGAAGTGCTAGGATGGTTAAATTGAGGAAGTTGAGTTTGAAGTTGTTCATGCAACTCTTTGAGGGATGAGTGTTCGCTTTCCAACGCTTTGTGAGCAATGGTTAGCTTTTCAAACTCCTCGGTTAGTTTACCATGACCAACCCCAAACTCTACTTTATACTTTTTAGCCTTTTTATATTTAGCAATAGCAAGATCACGTTCCTTAATGATTTTAGAGACAAGTTCATTATGGGTAGTTTCAATAGTTTCAAGTTCATCTTCTAGAGAAACTCTACCATCATGTTCTTCTTCAAGAGTCATTGAGAGGGATGCAATTTCATCCGCATCCCTTCTCTCAATCTCACCTTTCTTCTCAAGAGACTCTTGGGCCTCTCCCAATTGCCTCATGAGATGCTCAAAGTACTTCTTGGTCTCCCCTTGCATGTTAGACATAAATCGGTCCAAAGAGGCCCTTTCCTCTTCTTCTCTAAGACTAGCAATATGTTCTAGTTCACTAGGGGTCTTAGAGTTAGGAGAAGATGATACCTCCGTGGTCTTAGCCATGAAGCACTTGGCATTGCGTTGAGGAAGATTTTCATTGGGGGATTCAAAGAGAGATGACGAAGATGGAGTGGAAGCAATAGCTAGAGCGGCCACTTCACTTGTGGTTTCTTCTTCTTCATCGCTCCCGGAATCATACTCCTCTTGAGTCAAGAGCACAAACTTGGTGGGGGTCTTCTTGTTGAAAGGTTTCTTCTTGAAGTGAGGTTTCTTGTATTCAACCTTGGACTTGTCCTTGCGGATGAGCTTCCCGCTATGGTTCTCTCTATTCTCATAGGGGCACTCCGCAATGAAGTGGTACTTGTCTTGGCAATTGAAGCAAGATCTCACTCTTTGAGCCCCATCATTACCATACCGAGACTTGGTCTTTTCCTCAACAAATTTCTTGCCTTTTGGGGGATTGTTCCAAAAAATTTGCACGGTGAGAGCAATTAGATCCTTTAGAACGGGATCATATTCTTGTTCCTTCAAAGGAGGCAATGCTTCTTCACCATCTTCATCATTCTCAACTTCTCTTGGCAACACCTTGGCCTTCAAAGCAACGGAAGCTCCTTGATGCATCCCAATGGCCCTAGCACGGTTGTCAAGTGCATTCTTGGTTTGCACTTTGTAGGAGCTCAATTCTTGCATGACTTGGGTAGAGGTCATGATGGAGAAATCATGTCTCCCTTGAATGCTCTTCATATCCGTGCCCTCAAAAGGCATCACGGCAATTATGAACTTCCTCTTGATCCAAGCATCATCAATATGTGTTGCACCCGCATTAGAGAAAGCGGTGGCAAGAGATTTGAGCCTCCGATACATGTCAACGTGATCTTCTCCATCACGCATGAAAAATCCTTCGGCCTCATTGGTCAAGGTGTCATAGCGATTTCTTTGCATGCTTTCATTCCCAACAAACATGATGACAAGTGCATCCCATGTTTCTTTGGCGGTGGAGAAGTGTTGAAGATGCGGCATGTGATTGGGGCCCACGGCTTGATGAAGGATGGATAAAGCGGTGTAATTGAGTTGGCAATCTACAACCTCTCTTCTTGTGAGATTCTTGGGATCATATGGCTTGTATCCATCACGAGTGATTCTCCAAAGATCTATACAAGAAGAGTTCAAGTGAGTCTCCATGTAGTATTGCCATTCACGAAAAGAATATGCATCAATTTTAGGTGGATCTCCCCTAGGAATTATATGAGGAAAAGGAATGGGAGGATCGGGAGAATATGAGCCTTCTACGGCATGATATCCTTCCTTTCCACTCGCACCCTTCTTAGAGGATTGTTCGGCGGAAGCAGTTTTAGGTGGTTCACCATCAACCCCAATCTTGGCACCCTCCGTTTCCGGAGGGGATGAGTCGACCACCTCCGGTTCCTTGGTTTTGAGGAGTGTTGTCATGAGTAGACGCAACTCCTCAAATTTAGTGTCTATGGATGAGGTCAATGATTCTCTCAAAGCATTGAGATCATTCATGGACACATTTCCTTCGGACGGAGCGTCATCCTCATCACCCATACTTAAACTCTTAGGCGGTTAAGCCCGATAGAAGAGCCGAGGCTCTGATACCAATTGAAAGTAAAGTATAGGCACCTAGAGGGGGGGTGAATAGGTGCTACGACCAATTTTAATTTTTCTTAAGATTTAGGCTTGACAAAAAGGTAAATTCTCTAGATTATGCAACTAGGGGTGAATTTACCTATATGACAAGGCAAGCAATTAAGGCAACTAGAACAACACTTAATGCAACTAGTACAACAATAAATGTAACAAGTACTAGGAGTAAATAGGGAGGAACGAGATAACCGATGGAAGCACACGGAGACACGATGTATTCCCGAGTTCCTCCTTGTTAAGGGAGTACGTCTCGTTGGAGGGGTGTGAGCTCGCCACGAAGGCCTACTCAACGCCACAAAGGCCTCACCCTATTCTCCGATGAACTTCGCCACAAAGGCCTAGTTCACCTTCCACTATAGAACCCCTTTGAGGCGGGGATCGAATCCTTTACAAACAAGTTTGGGGCACACACCCACAACTTAATTGGGGGCTCCCAACACTCACAAATCACCAAGAGTAGCAAGAAGCCTAGGTTCTCCACATGAGGAAACCCTAGGCCAAGATTCCTCAAGCAAAAGAGAGGGGAAATGAAATCCGGTTGGTGAAGACGTAGATCGGGGCCTTCTCCTTCAATCCACCAAAGATCTAGGCTTTTGGGTGGATGGATTGGGAGATCTAGCAAGGTGGTTGAGCTTCAACAATGGAGTCTTTAAGTCTGGTCGAGCTAACTTGAGGTTGGTGGAGGGGAGGGGGTATTTATACCCCCCATAAATGCAAAGAGCCGTTGGAGCTTTTCTGGCGAAAATCACACCGGAGACTCCGGTGTAAAGACCGGAGACTCCGGTCTGGGCCGGAGACTCCGGACAGTTTCCGGTGTCCAATTTCTTCAGCGGATATTCACTCCGGAGACTCCGGTCTGGTAGACCGGAGACTCCGGTCTTGGTGCTTCGAAAAGGCGCAGAGGGTGTCTGTGGTCTTGCGAGCGAAGGGGAAATGTACTCACACCGGAGACTCCGGTAAGTATCCGGTAAGTCTCCGGTGTGGGTACAGTGCGCGACACCATCCAGTCCTTAGCGAAAATCTTGGAAGAAGATCCCACACCGGAGACTCCGGACAGTCTCCGGTCACTCTCCGGTGTGGGTACAGTGCGCGACACCAAAAAATTCCTTAGCGAAATCCCTGGAGCAAATATGCACACCGGAGACTCCGGTCTGGTAGACCGGAGACTCCGGCCTGGAGAAAATTCCAGAGAGCAGAGATTTTGGACAACAGCTCCTTTTTGTACCTCATCACCACAAATGATAATATGTTGAAGTAAACCCCTGAAATACATCAAACACCTATTAGATTACATGTGTTGTTAACAAACACCAAAACAAGATGATTTAAGCGCGTTTGCACTTTCAAACTCCTAGAATCAATGACATTTAGTTCATTCCTCAAGAACAAGAATCTTGCATTATCAAGTGGCTTCGTGAAAATATCCGCAAGATTGTCCTTGGTGGGCACATAAGATAGTGCAATATCCCCTCTTGCCACATGGTCTCGGATAAAATGGTGGCGAATCTCAATGTGCTTCGTTCTTGTATGTTGCACGGGATTGTATGCAATCTTGATGGCACTTTCATTGTCACACAAAAGAGGCACCTTATCCATATGAACTCCATATTCCTTGAGATTTTGCCTCATCCATAGAAATTGAGTGCAAGCACTTGCGGCGGCTACATACTCGGCTTCGGCGGTGGAGAGAGATATGCAATTTTGCTTCTTGGATGACCAACTCACCAAGGACCTACCAAGAAATTGGCAAGCCCCAGAAGTGGACTTCCTATCATCTTGATCACCCGCCCAATCGGAATCCGTGTAGCCCTTGAGAGAAAATTGTGCCCCCTTTGGGTATCAAAAACCAAATCTTGGGGTATGAACCAAATAACGAAAGATCCTATGGACCGCCACCAAGTGGCTATCCTTAGGAGTCGCTTGATACCTTGCACACACTCCTACACTCAAAACGATATCGGTCCTAGATGAACAAAGATAGAGCAAAGAACCAATCATAGAACGATACAACTTTTGATCCACATCTTTACCCTTTGGATTACGAGATAGGTGGCACTTGACTTGCATAGGAGATGTCTTGATCTTATCATCTTGGAAGTTAAACCTCTTGATCATATCTTGGGTATACTTGGCTTGAGAAATGAAAGTCCCACAATCCACTTGCTTGATCTCAAAGCCAAGAAAGAATTTAATCTCACCCATCATAGACATCTCGAACCTGTCAGTCATAAGCTTAGAGAACTCATTATTGAAAGCTTTGTTAGTTGAGCCAAAGATGATATCGTCCACATATAGTTGGCATATGAAAATCTCTCCCTTTACTCTCTTGGTGAAGAGAGTGGGGTCAATTTTCCCAACTTCGAAACCACGATCATCTAACAACTCCCTAAGGTGCTCATACCAAGCACGATGTGCTTGTTTGAGACCATAGAGAGCCTTGTCAAGTTTGTAAACGCTTTTGGACAGTGATGAGGTAGTCGACGCAATTTGCATGTGGTTAGCAAAGTTGAGATTCTCGAACCCCGGAGGTTGCTTAACATATACCTCCTCTTTTAGTGGACCATTCAAGAAATCACTTTTCACATACATTTGTTGCAATTTGAAATTATGAGAAGATGCACAAGCAAGGAGGATACTGATGGACTCAAGGCGAGCCACGGGTGCGTAGGTTTCATCAAAGTCAATGCCTTCAACTTGAGTGTAACCTTGAGCAACCAATCTTGCCTTGTTTCTTATGACAATGCCATGCTCATCTTGCTTGTTCTTGAAAATCCACTTAGTGCCAATAACATTGTGGCAATCTTTGGGATTCTCAACCAATCTCCAAACTTTGTTGCGCTCAAAGTTATTGAGCTCATCATGCATAGGTTCAACCCAATCGGAGTCCTCAAGAGCTTCAAACACTTTCTTAGGCTCCACCATAGAGATATGAGCTTGATGCTCACTAAAATGTGCCAATTGCCTTCTTGTGGATCTTCTAGCTTGAATATCCTCCAAGACCTTGTTGTCTTGGGCATCAATATGCTTCAAAGCTCTTCTTATCCTTTTGACACGACGGGCTTCGATCTCCGCATTATTTCACGGAGGAATCACTTGATCATCTTGATCATTTGGGTCCCCATCTTGACCAACTTGGCCTTGATCATCATCATCATCAACAATATCTTCAACAATAGCTTCAACTTGAGGAGAGGATGAAGAGGATGGTTGATCTTGGCCTTGACCTTGACTCGCATTAGTGAGAGGAGTGGGTACGACTTGCGTAGTGTCTTGGTCAATAAGAGGAGGGTCTTCAACATGTTCTTGGTTAGGTGTAATACTTGGCTCCTTGGCTTGTTCTTCTATTGTAGAGGAGGGCTCCACTTGAATAGAGCATAGTCCTTCTCGAGTCGCCATAAGGTGTCCCTCAATGGGGCGGAAAAATCCCACACCCATCCTTCCTATGGCTTCTTGAGGTATTTAAACATCTACATTAGAAACATGAAATTGCGCCACTTGGGAGCCATCATTTTCCTCGAAAACCACACTACAAGATTATATGACAATCCATGAGGATTTGGCAAAGACTCTATAAGTGTGGGATTCGGCACCGTAACCAACAAATATACCCTCAATAGTTTTGGATTGAAATTTAGACAACCTAACACCCTTGATCAAATAAAAGCACTTACAACCGAATACACGGAAGTAGGAGACGTTGGGCTTGTTGCCGGTGAGGATCTCATATGGAGTCTTGTCCAAGCCCTTGAGGATGTAGAGGCGGTTGGAGGAGTGGCATGCGGTGGATATGGCCTCGGCCCATAAATATTGGGGAGAAGTGTACTCCGCCAACATGGTCCTTGCCATATCCAAGAGAGTGCGATTCTTCCTTTCGGCAACACCATTTTGTTGAGGAGTGTAAGTGGCGGAGTATTGATGACGAATGCCTTCTTCACTAAGGAATTCATTCAATGTATAGTTCTTGAACTCCGAACCATTATCACTCCTAATAGCCATGATTTGCACATTGTGTTGACGTTGCACTTCGTTGGAGAAGTCGATGATGGTTTGTTGAGTTTCACTCTT
Organism: Alopecurus myosuroides; assembly: GCA_028641055.1. NCBI lineage: Eukaryota > Viridiplantae > Streptophyta > Magnoliopsida > Poales > Poaceae > Alopecurus > Alopecurus myosuroides. The sequence continues at coordinate 27,032,877 of CM054062.1, forward strand.
GCACTTGAAGAAATAAACCCAAGTGTATCTTGAATAATCATCGACAATCACCAAGCAATACTTCTTGCCACCAAGACTTGCCTCGAGCACGGCACCAAAGAGATCGACATGGAGAAGCTCCAAGATCCTCTTTGATGAAATAATAGTCTTGGCCTTGTGCACCTTGTCATGCATCTTTCCTTCAACACACGACCTACAAACACGATCCTTTGAAAAGGAAACATTTTCTTTTAGTCCGACAATAAGGCCACCTTTGTGAAGACTTTGCAAAGTTCTCATGTTGACATGGGACAAGCGGCGATGCCACAACCATCCCACATCCGCCTTTTCGAAAAGACACATTGTTTGAGAGTTGGTAGACCACAAACAACTCATTTTCAACATGTCCCACGTGAGCTACATCAAGAGTCTTTCTCCTCAAAAGGACCACAATATCACCATCGAAAAAGACGGAGAAACCCATCTTTCCAAGAGAGCGAACGGAAAGTAAATTGTAACCAAGGGATTCGACAAGCATGACGTTCACGATAGTGATATTGGGAGCGATCACAACCTTGCCGAATCCGGATACCTTAGACGAGGACGAGTCTCCATAAGTGACGGTTGCTTGTATGTCATTTGGGCGCAACTCCGTCACTAGTTCTTTGCTTCCGGTCATATGGCTAGTGCATCCACTATCAATTATCCATTTAGTCCCACCGGAAGCATAGTCCTGCAAGAGATCATTGACTAGAGTTAGGACCCGAGGAGGGTCCCTTCATGTTAGCAACAAGGGTCTTTGGAACCCAAATAGTGTAGTCAATGAAACCCTCAATGGGACCAACATATTTAGCTTGCACAACACCATAGTAATCAACATATAAGAAATGATGTGGATTGTTAGTTCCCGCGGATGTGCTACGAGTAGTGTTGTCCCTCATGACACTACTACTCGAGGCAACAATGTTTGCTTGAGCGGGTGTGCTACGAGTAGTGTTGTCCCTAATGACAATACCACCCGAAGCACCATTGTTGGTCTTCTTCTTGTTCTTATTCTTGGCTACATAGCCAAGACCTTGCTTGCCCACTTTTTTCCTAGGAGCACTCAATTGTGGTCTAGCAATGACCACATTAGATCTAGGGGCAACCACTTGTGGGGAAGGAGTCACAACCTTCTCAACTTGAGGGCCTTTGCCCTTGAGCCTTGCTAGATCATCCTTCAACCTAGCATTTTCCTCAATAATATTTGCATGATCACAATAAGAAGTAGAGGTGCTAGGATTGTTAGGTTGATTAAGTTGAGTTTGAATTTGCTCATGCAACTCTTTGAGCGATGAGTGTTGGATTTCCAAAGCTTTTTGAGCCTCGGTTAGCTTTTCAAACTCATCGGTTAGTTTACCATGACCAACCCCAAACTCGACCTTATCCTTTTTTTAGCCTTTTTATATTTAGCAATAGCAAGAACACGCTCCTTAGTGATGTTAGAGACAAGTTCATCATTAGTTAATTCAATAGATTCAAGTTCATCCTCTAGAGAAACTCTACCATCATGCTCTTCCTCAAGAGTCATAGAGAGGGATGCAATTTCATCCGCATCCCTTCTTTCAACCTCGCATTTATTCTCAAGAGCATCTTGGGCCTCTCCCAATTGCCTCATGAGATACTCAATGTACTTCTTGGTCTCTCCTTGCATGTTAGACATAAAACGGTCCAAGGAGACCCTTTCTTCTTCTTCTCTAAGATTAGCAAGATGTTCTAGTTCACTAGGGGTCTTAGAATTGGGATAAGGAGATAACTCCGTGGCCTTAGCCATGAAACACTTGGCATTTCGTTGAGGATGATCGTCATTGGGGGATTCAAAGAGGGATGAAGATGATGGAGTAGAAGCAATAGCTAGAGCGGCCACTTCACTTGTGGTTTCTTCTTCTTCATCACTCTCGGAATCAAACTCCTCTTGAGTCAAGAGCACAAACTTGGTGGGGTACTTCTTGTTGAATGGTTTCTTCTTGAAGTGAGGTTTCTTGTACTCAACCTTGGACTTGTCCTTGCGAATGATCTTGCCACTATGGAGCTCTCTATTCTCATAGGGACACTCCGCAATGAAGTGGTGCTTATCTTGGCAATTGAAGCAAGACCTCACTTTTTTAGCCCCATCATTTCTGTAGCGAGACTTGGTCTTTTCCTCAACAAATCTCTTGCCCTTGGGAGGATTGCTCCAAAACTTTTGCACGGTGAGAGCAATGAGATCCTTTAGAATGGGATCATAGTCTTGTTACTTAAAAGGAGGCAAAGCCTCTTCTCCTTCTTATTGATTCTCAACCTCTCTTGACAAAGCCTTGGCCTTCAAAGCAACGGATGCTCCTTTGTGCATTCCAATGGCCCTAGCACGGTCGTCAAGAGCATTATTGGTTTGCACTTTATAGGAGCACATTTCTTGCATCACTTGAGTTGAAGTCATGGAAGCGAAATCATGTCTTCCTTGAATGCTCTTCATGTCCGCGCCCTCAAATGGCATTATGGCAATCCTGTACTTCCTCTTGATCCAAGCATCATCAATGTACTTGGCACCAACACTTGAGAAGGCGGTGGCAAGAGTCTTGAGTCTCCGGTACATGTCCACATGATCCTCTCCATCATGCATATAGAATCCTTCGGCCTCATTGGTCAAGGCATCATATCTATTCCTTTAGATGCTCTCATTCCCCACAAACATGATGACAAGAGCATCCCATGTTTCCTTGGCGGTGGAATATTGTTGAAGATACGGCATGTGGTTAGGACCCACGGCTTGTTGAAGAATGGAAAAAATGGTGTAATTGAGTTGGAAATCTACGGCTTCTCTCCTTGTGAGATTCTTGGGGTCATGAGGCTTGTATCCATCACGAGTGATTCTCCAAAGATCTATACAAGAAGAGTTCAAGTGAGTCTCCATGTAGTATTTCCATTCACGAAAAGAAAAAGCATCAATTTTAGGTGGATCTCCCCTAGGGATTATATGAGGATGAGGGACGGGGGGATCGGGAGAATATCGTCCTTCAACAGAGTGATATCCTTACTCTCCCACCGTGCCCTTCTTGGTGGAGTTTTCGGCGGAAGCACTTTTAGATGGATCACCATCTACCCCTTTTTCGGCGCCCTCCGGAGTAGTTTCCGGAGGAGTGGATTCGGCTACCTCCGGTCCTTTGGCTTTGAGGAGTTGTGCCAAGATTTGACGCAACTCATCAAATTTGGTGTCTATGGATGAGGTCAATGAAGTTCTCAAATCATTTAGATCATCCATGGTCACCTTGACCACGGACGTTTCGGTATCCAAATCGTCTCCCATACTAAAACTCTTAGGCGGTTAAGCCCGATAGAAGAGCCGAGACTCTGATACCAATTGAAAGTAAAGTATGGGCACCTAGAGGGGGGTGATTAGGTGCAACGACCAATTTTAATTTTTCTTAAGGTTTAGGCTTGACACAAAGGTAAATTCTCTAGATAGTGCAACTAAGGTGAATTTACCTATATGACAAGGATAGCAATAAATGCAACTAGTACAACACTTAATACAACAAGAACAACAATTAATGCAACTAGTACAAGTGAGTAAAAGATAAGGGAACGAGGTAACCGAAGGGGGAGACGCGGAGACACGATGTATTCCCGAGTTCCTCCTTGTTAAGTAAGTACGTCTCGTTGGAGGGGTGTGAGCTCGCCACGAAGGCCTACTCAACGCCACAAAGGCCTCACCCTATTCTCCGATGAACTCCGCCACAAGGCCTAATTCACCTTCCACTATTGAACCCCTTTGAGGCGAGGATCGAGTCATTTACAAACAAGTTTGGGGCACACACCCACAACCAAATTGGGGGCTCCCAACTCTCACAAATCACCAAGAGTAGCAAGAAGCCTAGGTTCTCCACAAGAGGAAACCCTAGGCAAAGATCCCTCAAGCAAATGAGAGGGGAAAAGAAATCCGGTTGGTGAAGACGTAGATCGGGGGCTTCTTCTTCAATCCTCCTAAGATCAAGGCTTTTGGGTGGATGGATTGGGAGATCTAGCAAGGTGGGGGAGCTCCAACAATGGTGACTTTAATTCTGGATGAGCTAACCTGAGGTAGGTGGAGGGGAGGGGGTATTTATACCCCTCATAAAGTCTAAGAGCCGTTGGAGCTTTTCTGACAACTTCACACCGGAGACTCCGGTGTAAAGGCCGGAGACTCCGGTCTCGACTTTTTCGCAGAGCACTAGTCCGGAGACTCCGGACAGTCTCCGGTGTCCCTCCGGACTGGATACAGCAGGCGACACCAAGTGAGCAGCACTTGGGGAAAAACTCCAGGAATCTTCTGTCCAGAGACTCCGGTCTGGGAGACCGGAGACTCCGGTCTGGGAGACCGGAGACTCCGGTCTTGGCGTTGCGGATTGACTCAGAGAGTGTCTGGGGTCGAGCGGAATAAAAGAACCTAGTCACACCGGAGACTCCGGACAGTCTCTTGTAAGACTCCGGTGTGAGTACAGCACGCGACACCAGACAATCCAGATCCGTTTCTTCAGAGGCAACTCCAACACCGGAGACTCCGGACAGTCTCTGGTAAGTCTCCGGTGTGAGTACAGCACGCGACACCAGAAAATCCAGAGACTTGGCGATGGAAGAAATCTCCACACCAAAGACTCCGGTCTGAGAGTCCGGAGACTCCGGTCTGGAGAAAACTCCAGCAGACAGAAATCCTGGTGAATTGCCCGTTTTTGCAACATCACACCACCATTTCAAATATGTTGTTTAGCCCTGAAATACATCAACACACTTAAGGATACATGTGTTGTTAACAAACACCAAAACAAGATGATTTAAGCGCATTTGCACTTTCAAGAAGGCCCCACGGTGACGCCCGATGCCAGCGACCAGGAACCGCCCGACAATCGCCTGTTGCCCAGCCAAGGACCATCGCGGCCATCTCCGCCACTCAGGACAGGCTCGCCGCAAGTCGGAGCAAAGCCGCGAGATGGAGCGGTGGGGGGGATTCCGCGCCGCCGCCGACCACCCTCGCACAACGTCCACCTCCCCCGCTCCCCTAGTCGTCCGAAGTCTGTCGAGCTCAGCACGCACACTGTCAGGGGATAAACGAGGGTCTTGAATTTTGGGGGTGACACCACCGCGAACGGCACCGCCAACTCCTTCGCGGATAGAAGCTCAACCGGTTTCGGGACATGGAAGTCGACTCCGAGGGGAGCGCCGCCAAGTCTGCGCACCAGACCTCCATCCGAAACACGCTCATGTTGAGGCGGTTGCGGGTCTGGTAGTGGAGGCGCTGCACCTACACCGCCGGCACCAAGATCACTTCGGCCGCCACAAGCCCTCGGCAATTGGCGGGCAGGCCCTCCACCTCCAGCTTAGCCTACATTTTGAGCGTGCCCGCCGCCACGAAGGTTCGGCACGATCACGACGAGAGGTGGAGGCGGACGATCGGGGTACGGACGAAGGGCTCTTCCATGATTGCATCCCTGTCCGCGTGCATCTAAGAAGACCAAGAAGCTCCTCATGCAGTAAGGAATCATGAACAAGGAGCCAACCTCGAACCCGCGTAGGTCGTACATCGCCTCAACCACCCTCGCCGCTGTCAGCAACCTCCTCGAGCCCTCGTCCTTCGCGATAATCGCGTTTTGGAGATCGTCCTCGAGCTCGTCCACCCTTGGCGTGCGCCGGAACACACATGTCGTGCGCCACCGGCGCCCTGCCTCACCACCCATGGCCACCGCGCGAGTAGAGGATAGATGGCCAGCGGCGTCACCTCCGTATCTGCTTCCCTGATGTAGCACGCCGCTGGGCCGATCTCCCCCGGCCTGACATCTCCTTCTTCCTGTGCGGCCAACCCTACCCTCCCCACGCCACCCGCGGGCGGCGGCGGGTCCCTGGGGCCCTCCTGTGAATGCCGACGCTCTGGAGCTTCCACCATCCTCTCGCCCGCCGACACGGCACGCCAGTCTCCACTGCCACGGAAAGACGCCATGGCTCCTCGCAGTCCCTCAACCAATGGCCCTCCTCCCCGCGACGAATGCAGACCGGGCCAACCTCACAATCACTGGCATAGTGACCTGGCTCTGCAAAGGAGATAGAGCCCGACGAACTTCCCCGACTACCTTGTCGTGCGCTGCAGTTTCTCCGCCAACTGCCGCCCGCCGCGACGGTCCCATGGTTTCTTCCATTTCGGCTACACCTATGGTGCATCCTCCTCACATCCGCCGGAGCGACCAACGCGGCCGTCGGAGCGTCCTCCGCCATTACCGTCGGCGACCCATCCGTTGATTCCCCCGAGTCGTCCAGGGCGTCGAAGGCGCGCGAGACGTTATGGAAGATCTCGGAACACACCCGATAGGATCGGCGAGAGACCTCCGACTCAGATTCGCGGTTGGTACGCAAGCGGTCGTCGTGTTATCGAGGTCCTAGCGTGGAGCCGTTCGAGCGAGGAGAGAGGGAGAAGGTGAAAGTGCACTATGGTCAACTAGAGGGGGGGTGAATAGGTTGACTACCAATTTTTCTTTTCTTTTCTCTTTTAAGGGGCTTAGTAAGGATAAGATACGATTCTCTAGATGTGCAACTAAGTGAGCAACCTAAGTGAAGAAAGTAGTATGCGCAACGGAAGTAAAGCGTAAGGTAGTAAAGCAAACAACAAGTGTAAACAAGGAGACAAGGATATGTTTCACCGTAGTTCCTTCTCAAAGAGAAGTACGTCTACGTTGGAGAGGTGGGGAGCCACCTAGGCGCTCCTCAATAGCACGGTTGTGCACACCTTGTTCTCCTTGAGCTTCTCCGGTGAGGGAGATGCTCGTTTCCACTATGAGGTCGACTTGAAGGCGTTGACCAAACCTTTACAAGGGCTTGAGGTCACTCCACAAGGATGGAGGCTCTCAAGCAATCCGTAGCTTCTTGCAACAAGGTGGAAACTACAAGCACGAGATCTACTAAGGTTTCTAGGCCTCAAGTAGGATTCTAGATCTACTAGGTTGTGGTGGATGGATTTGAGATTCCTTTGGTGGAAGTGTGGATCTAGGTCTCCTCTAGCTCTCCACCAAGTTTGAGAGTGATTGGGTGGACGGAGTGGGAGATCTAAGAGGTTGAAGCTTTCATTAATGGCTAGGAGAGAGAGTGGAAAAAGCTTAGCATTTATGAGGTAGGTGAAGGGGTATTTATACTCTTGGCCACGAAGTGGCCGTTTGCAGTCCAGGGCACCGGAGGCTCCGGTGGTTTCACCGGAGGCTCCGGTGGGTCTTCTTTGCACTGCGCAGTTGCGCAGTGCCTTATCCTTTGCGCGCTGCTGAGGAGGCCGGAGGCTCCGGTGGATCGAGCGGAGGTTCCGCCCACCGGACCCGCACCGGAGGCTCCGGTGGAACCTCCGCCACTTTCCAACAGAAGGGGTGGCAGGCGGAGCTACCACCGGACCCTTCACCGGAGTCCATTTGCACTTGGACCAGGGGGCCACCGGATGTCCACCGGAGCCTCCGGTGGAACCTCCGCCACTTTCCAACAGAAGGGTATTTCGGCGGAGGAACCACCGGATGTGCACCGGAACTTATTTGCGCACAGGTTGAGGGCTGAGCCTCCGGTGGATTCACCGGAGCCTCCGGTGGATTTACCGGAGCCTCCGGTGGGTTCACCGGAGCTTCCGCCCCTGCACATTTTGGTTCCCTGGCTTTCTTTCTCTTAGCACTTTTCGAATATCTCAAGCATTAGCCCCATAGATATAGTGAACCTAATAACCTGGGCATTTTCATCATTTGAACAAACATTAGATCCAACAGTTATGTTGTCATATAATTACCAAAACGGACGATGATCTTTCAATCTCCCCCTTTTTGGTAATTGATGACAACATAATTATTTGCATGATTACGGACTCAATATGAACGGAGCTCCCCCTAAAGATATGCTCCTTTCATATTGAGATCACTAAGACATGATATAAACTAATAATATGACAATGATAACACATAGCACACATAACACATAGATAATATGAAACGAGGTTCACACATGATCACAATATAGCGAGGTTCACGATAGATACGAATAAGGTAAACAAACGAAGTTCCAAATAGTTCAAATCAAACTCCCTCAAGCAAAAGAGAGATGCAAATCAAAGAAAGCTTGAGGGACCATGCAAATGCCCGTTGCCTAGTATATCTTTCTCCCCCTTTGGCATCAAGATACCAAAAGAGGGAGATCCAAGTGCTAACGCCCCAAATCATTCAGAGGATGAGGGAGATGCTTCCGGAGCCGGGGAGGGAACACGGTGGTGAGAGCTAGTGGCTTCGTCTCCTTCTTCCTCGGACCATTCAATGAGCTTGCCCTTGGAGTCCTTAGCTTGCCAAGCATCCCAATCGGTGATGCTATCAAGAACCGGGGATTCAATGGAGAGACCCTCTTCACGGAGACGTTCACGAGATGCTTGAGCCTTTTTACGTGCCTTGAGTTCCGCATCATAATGTGCCTCCCATTGATGTTGCTCAATCTTCTTGTTCAAGCAAAATACTTTCTTGAGAGCCCGAGCCATCCATTTGAAGGCATTGCTAGAGGGAGGGGGTTGAGATGGACCCTCGGCTTCTTCTTCCTCATCCACAATGATGCGAGGCCTAGCCTTGTGCTTGCGGACAGCTGGAGTGGTATGCACAACGGGCTCGGTGTGATCCTTTATGAGAAGCCTCTTTTCCGTATGAGAGATCCAAAGTGAATCATCCAAAGGATCATCCGGAAACTTAGCATTCCACACCTTCAATATGATCTTCATGATGAAAGGCCCAAAACAAGCATTCCTTCGGTTGGCAATGACATGCCACAACTCGTTCCAAATGTAGTCAAGTACATCAAGCTTGCGAGGAGTGGCATCCATACGGTATTGATGAGTAAGAAGCATCAAGTTCTTCATGAAACCTTGAATCTCATCCACATTGCCCGCCTTTGGATTGATAGTCTCTCTATAGATCCGTAACATGATGTCATAAGTGGGAAAGAGACCCTTGACGAAACCCACGGCATATTTCTTCCAATGATAGAGGGGAGTGAGGTCATCCTTCGAATTAGCTTGAGCGCAGTGAACTCGAAACCATCCATTAGCAAATTCTTCTCCGTTGGCAAAAGGACCAAAATCTGGGTAGCCACCAAGAATAGTTCCAACATCCTTCCAAGTGATGTCAAGTTGTTTTTCCTTGGTCATCCAAATGAGGTGGCGGTTGGTCTCATTGCCAAGATGAACTGTGGCAAGGAACTGACAGACGAGCTCTTCATCAAAGTCTTGTTGAAGGGTGATAATGGGACCGAGACCAAACTTCTCAATGAGCTCGAGGGCCTCCCCAAAGTACTTGTGATTGCGTTCCATGTGACCAATACTTATAGCATGTTGGGGAACAACATTCTCCTTGGGCTTCCTCATCAAGATCTCCCTGAATATCTGTCCTTGGAAGGCGGTGTGAAAACGCGGATCCTTGCCCCGGAATTGGGGCATTTGGCGGTCACGGGCAATGACATATGGATTTTCCCTTCTTTCCTTTATAAATGTCGCATCGGACATCTTGGATGCGGTTGGTGCGGTGTTCTTCCTTGGCAAAGTCTTCTCGGGAGCCGGAAATCTCTTGCGCTTGCCTTGAGTACGGTCAAGTTCCTCTTGAATTTCATCCACGGGTTGTGGCTTGCGGCGGCCCGTGGACTTGTACCTTTGTCCTTTCCCTTTGGAGCCGGAAGCATCTAACATAGAAATCGAGAAGAGCATGAAGAACGAGTAAAGCTCGAGTCAAATAAGGCACGCACAAACCAAAGAACCAAGATATTCATGGTGTTAGGGTTGAATAATCTAGGGTTAGGGCAAACTTCCCATAGAACCGCAACGATTCAAGCCTAACATGCATTATCTAGGTTGCTAGGGTGTGTACTTGAGAAAATCCACTCCTAAAACTCCAAAACCACAAATCTAGAAGGCTAGAACATGAACTCCTATGCATCTCATCCATCAACTAGATGAGAGAGAGAGAGCACATACCGGCTTCATCCATGGTGGAGAAGGGAGGAGGGAAGGTTCCCGGGGCGTCCCTAGGCAAGGAGGAGGTCTCCCCGCGGTGGAGCACCCGAATCCGGCGGCGGTGAGCTTGGGGGCAGTGGCGGTTTGAGAGGAAGAAGATGGGGGCGGGTGGGGGAAAATGAGATTGGATCTCACTTACCCCCGCGCGCCCCAATCTTATCCGCAGTAATTTTTCCGCCGGCGGAGCCTCCGGTGGTTTCACCGGAGCCTCCGCTCCCGCCAGCGGAGCCTCCGGTGGAATCACCGGAGCCTCCGCCCCTGTCCCAAAACTTTAGGTTTTGGCCCGCTGAGCCACAGGGACCCAGCGGAGCCTCCGGTGAGGTTCCGGTGGACAGGCCCGGCGGAGCCTCCGGTGGTTTCACCGGAGGTTCCGCCCAGATGAATTTCAGCGCGCCAAGATTGGAAAAACTCGAGCAATACTATAAGAGCAACGGTTTGGGCAAGTGGGGCTTGGGTTGGGAAAACGTTACTGTCATACGAGAGACATTGCTCGACGGGGTTCGCAAGAACCATAAAACAAGTGAAAAAAACGAACCCGTACGAGTTGTCAAGATGTGGATATAATATGAGAAAATGATCAAAAAACACATCAAATGTCGGTGGCCGAGGCCACCATGTTTGAGTGTGTAACTTGGCACCGCGAAGATATATCTTGGGTCCAAAATTACTACTCACAATTAAGCACAATGAGTCACAAATTGACTAGATATGCAATGATCGATTGATTTTTGCATAATAAAAGGAGTGCATACTCATGAATTGAGGAGCGCTCCCCCTATTTCCATGCCTACACCTAAACTAGATAGCAAGTATAATGAAGGTAGATATGCAAGGTTTCAAGTGAAGTTGGAAGAATCGATGACATTTAGTTCATTCCTCAAAGCTCGAAATCTTGGTTCATCAAGGGCCTTCGTGAAGATATCGGCAAGTTGATCCGTGGTGGAGACATACGAGAGATCAATATCACCTTTCTCAACATGATCCCGAATAAAGTGATGACGAATCTCAATATGCTTCGTCTTGGAGTGAAGAACCGGGTTGTAGGCGATCTTGATAGCACTCTCATTGTCACAAAGAAGAGGCACCTTGTCAAAGTGAATACCATAATCCTTCAAAGTTTGTCTCATCCATAGCAATTGGGCACAACAATTTGCCGCGGAGATATACTCGGCCTCGGTGGTGGAGAGAGCAATACAATTTTGCTTCTTGGAAGACCAACAAACCAAGGAGCGGCCAAGAAATTGGCAACCCCCGGATGTGGACTTCCTATCCGTCTTCTCTCCCGCATAATCCGCATCCGAGTAACCAATAAGCTGAAAACTTGAACCCTTTGGGTACCAAAGACCGAAGTTTGGGGTATGAACTAGATATCGAAAGATTCGTTTCACGGCTTCCAAATGACGTTGCCTCGGAGAGGCTTGAAACCTTGCACATTTACCTACGCTATACATGATATCGGGTCTAGATGCACAAAGTTAAAGCAAAGAGCCAATCATGGAGCGGTATACCTTTTGATCTACCTCTTTCCCATTAGGGTCGGGTTTCAAGTCGGTGGTCGTGGACATAGGGGTCTTCATAGGTTTGGCATCATTCATATTAAATCTCTTGAGCATGTCTTGAGTATATTTGGCTTGTTTGATGAAGGTTCCTTCATAATATTGATTCACTTCGAAGCCAAGAAAGAACTCCAATTCTCCCATCATAGACATCTCAAACCTATCGGTCATAAGCTTGCAAAATTCCTCATTGAACAAGGTGTTAGTAGACCCAAAAATGATGTCATCCACATAGAGTTGGCATATGAACAAGTCACCTCCAACCGTCTTGGTAAAGAGGGTAGGATCGATTAAACCAACATTAAACCCGCGATCTACTAGAAACTCTTTAAGGTGCTCATACCACGCACGTGGAGCTTGTTTAAGTCCATAGAGCGCCTTATCAAGTTTATAGACATGATCGGGGTGGTTGGGATCCTCGAAACCCGGAGGTTGCTTGACATATACTAACTCATTAATGGGACCATTAAGAAAAGCACTTTTGACATCCATTTGTTGTAATTTGAAGTTATGATGAGATGCATAGGCAAGTAAGATACGAATGGATTCAAGGCGAGCTACGGGGGCAAAGGTTTCACCGAAATCGATACCTTCGACTTGAGAAAAACCTTGGGCCACCAATCTTGCCTTGTTGCGAATGACAATACCATCTTTGTCTTGCTTGTTCTTGAACACCCATTTGGTACCAATGACATTTTTGCAATCCTTGGGTCTTGGCACTAATTTCCACACCTTGTTGCGCTCGAAGTTATTGAGTTCATCATGCATGGCTTCAAGCCAATCTTGATCTTCGAGAGCTTCATATACCTTCTTGGGTTCAATGAAGGAGACAAATGCATGAGCCTTGCTAAAATCCGCCAATTGCCTTCTAGTGACCACTCTTCCACGAACTTGACCAAGAATCATGTCCTCCGTATGACCCGCTCGTTCAAGATTCTCTAGCCTTCTCTTTGCTCTTCGAGCCAAAATCTCCTCCAAAGATTCCTTGGATATGGATTGAGAATCACCTTCTTCATCGGAGACATGTCCATCTTCATTTTGTCCTTGATCAATAATGGGTGATGAATCACCACTAGGTTGAGCATTCTCAACAATAATAGAATCTTGATCATGATTTAGGTGTGTTGCTTGGCCTTGTTCATTAGCTTGGTCTTGATCGTTAGCTTGAGGGCTTGGTGCATCTTGTTGGATTGCTTGATCATCAATGGGTGTAGTCAATGGCTCCACTTGAGTGGGGCATAGTCCTTCTCCCTCCGTCATCCGGTGTCCCTCAATGGGGATTATTTCACCAATCCCCATTCTTCTTATGACGATGGGAGGAATTGCATCTCCTACAACACCATGATCTATACGCCCCCCTTGGGAGCCATTATCCTCATCAAACACCACGTCTATAGCTTCTTCAACTTGTCCGGTGGACTTGTTGTAGACTCTATAGGCGTGAGCGTTTGTGGCATAACCAACAAAAATGCCCTCATAAGATCTAGTCTCAAATTTTGACAACCGTTTACCTTTCTTGCGAATGAAGCACTTGCAACCGAAGACCTTGAAGTAAGATACATCCGGTTTCTTACCCGTGAGAATCTCATAGGGGGTCTTGTTCAAGATCTTGCGAAGATATAACCGGTTGGTGGCGTGACATGCGGTGGAGACGGCTTCGGCCCAAAAGTTATAGGGAGAAGAGAACTCCGCAATCATAGTTCTAGCCGCATCCATCAAAGTCCGGTTCTTTCTCTCCGCAACACCATTTTGTTGAGGGGTATAAGGAGTGGAGTATTGATGAGCAATGCCCTCTTCACTAAGAAAACCCTCAACGGTGTAGTTCTTGAACTCCGAGCCATTATCACTCCGGATAGCCAATATGGTAGCATTGTGTTGGCGCTCAACTAGAGTGATGAACTCGATGACTCTACTTTGAGTTTCACTTTTCCTCTTGAAGAAATACACCCAACAATATCTTGAATAGTCATCCACAATTACCAAACAATACTTCTTTCCTCCGAGACTATCATAGGATAGTGGACCAAAGAGATCTAAGTGAATGAGCTCGAGAATTCTTGTAGTGGAGATAGATGTCTTGGTTGGGTGTTGTTCTCCATGTTGCTTCCCAAAGGTGCAAGAGCTACACACACGATCTTTAGCGAATTTAGCTTTGGTTAGTCCTAGAACGTGATTGCCACTTTGGAGATCATGCAACATTCTCATATTGGTGTGGGCTAGTCGGCGATGCCAAAGCCATCCCACATCAACTTTAGCCATTAGGCATGTCGCGGCACACGTGTCTTCTTTAGAGAAGTCCACTACATACATGCCGTTCTCGACAAACCCAACAAAGGCTACTTTAAGAGATGTCTCCCAAGTGACAATCACACTCTCTTTATTAAAGAACGAGGTGAAACCACAATTCGCAAGTTGAAGAACGGACATCAAATTATAGCCAAGGGACTCAACAAGGAGAACATTCTCAATTGATAAATCATTTGAGATTGCTACCTTGCCTCATCCCAATACCTTAAGCTCGGACTTATCACCAATAGTGACGCAATTGAGATGAGGTAGAGGAGGTTCAAGATTGCTTATTGCGTCAAGGCTTCCGGTCATATGTTGGGATGCACCACTATCCACTGTCCATTTGTTAGACCCGGAAGCATTTCCCTACAAGAGATCAATTTCTTGATTTAGGTACCCATCCTTCAATGGGTCCTCTTTTGTTAGTAACAAGGGTCTTAGGAACCCAAATAGTCCAATGATAATCATCACCATAAGAAGTACCAACGTATTTAGCATAAACATGTCCATCCCTAGATTTCATAAGAACATAAGATGGATTATATTTTCCGGCGAAATCATTATGAGTGATGCTCCCCCTAGAGGTATCACCACCCATAATGGCGTTGGTCTCCTTTTCTTTGGTCACCTCACCCTCTTTTACAAAAACAACATTTTGAGGGGGAGTAGTGACATTCTTGGATGTCTTCTTTGACTTGGAAATAAACCCAAGTCCCTCTTTACCTTTCTTGGCACCTTGAGAGCTTATTGCATCGTTGAGAATTCTTTCCTTCCCTACATTGTTAGTCGTAGAGGAAGAGGTAGGTGCAATAACAATGCTATTTGATGAAGATGCAACATGCTTATTTGATTGTTGAGCTAGAAGCTTGATTCAAGACTTGGCAAGTTTGTCATGAATTTCCTTAAGAGATTTAAACTCTTCTTTTAGTTTGTCATGTTCCTCGTCAAGTTTTTGATGAGCTATTCCTAGCTTCAACTCTTCCTCTTCAAATTCTTTAAGCAAAACAAGAGATTTAGCATGTTCTTTCTTAAGTTTGGCAAGAGATTTCTCATTGTCTTTCCTAAGCTTAGAAACACTAATAGCATAAGAGTCTTGTAAACTAGATAGTCTTTCTTCAAGAGAGGCTCTCATGGATCTCTCCTTTTCGAGAGCCTTAATTAGTTCACCATCATGATTCTCATTGGTACCACCATGATTCTCCAAGGTCATGATGATTTCCTCTTTCTCATCAATGAGAGAGTTGGCATCATCAAGTTGCCTTAGGAGAGCTTTTACTTTTTCTTTAGTTTCACCTTCAAGACTACTCAACCAAGACCCTAGGTTCTTGGCCTCCTCATCTTCACCAATGTTTTCAACACAATCCAATAATGAGGGAGAGGTAGTGGTAATAGACTTGGAGGTGGAAGTTATTACCGCGGTGGCTTTTGCCATGAGACATGTAGGTCGGATCGATGTCTTCTCATTGGGAGATTCAAATAGAGAGACCGATGAAGAGGAAGTGGTAGCTATGGCGACGTGGGCAACACCTATGACTTCATCTTCTCCTTCATCTCCGGAGTAGTATGTCTCCAATGTGGGGCCTTCTTGAACATATAGAGCCCTTGGAACCCTTCTAGCGAGGTTCTTGTTTTGTGGAGCTTTGTTCTTGTCCTTGCGAACAAGCTTCCCTTCATTCTCTTCTCTTGGCTCAAAGGGACACTCTTTGACGAAGTGGTTTGCACTCCCACAATTATAACATGTCCTTGGCCGTTCCCCTTTCTTCCTAAAGATCTTGTTCCTTGAAGGTCTTGGGGCACCGGCTTTGTGAGCCTCCCATCTCTTCCAATACCCTTGCATGGCAAGAGCAATACATTTATGGGCACCCTTGTATGTATCCTCATAGTCCTCATCATCATCATCATCATCAACTTCTTCAATCTTGGCCATTGCTCTAGACTTCAAGGCAAGGTTGGGAGACTTTCCATGTCCTCTAGAGCGAGCAAGAGCATCATCCGCACTTTTGTGAGATAAGGATATGGCAATGAACTCACTTAGCACTCCAATGGAGTTAAGGGAGTTGTAGTCGGATCTTGTTCGAATGCTAGTGGAGAGGTTCTTCTCAAATGGAGTTATGGCCTTGACAAACTTCCTCTTGATCCATTCATCCGAGATTTCCTCTTTCCCAAAATCTCTTAGTTGATTGCCAAGAGTGACAACTCTTCTATATAGCTCCTCGGGACTCTCGTCTTCAAGCATGACGAAGTTCTCGGACTTGTCGAGAGCAACATCATATTTTGATGATTGAATGCTAGCATTTCCTTGGAACAAGCAAGTTTATCCCATGCTTCCTTGGCGGTCTTCAAGCCGCGAATGTGCTCAAGATGTTCTCTTGGGAGAGCCTTTTGGATAGTCACAATAGCGGTCTTGTTGAGTTGGAACTCCACGTCCTCTCTTGGGGTCAAGTTGTTTGGATCATGAGGGTGGAATCCATGAACAACGCTTCTCCATAGAGCGGTGCAACAACCTGAAATATGAGACTCCATATCGAACTTCCATGATGAGAATTCGTTAGTGTTAAGCATGGGAGGATTTCCAACATTAACCATGTGTGGTATTGTAGCAATAGGGTGGATAGAATCGTAATTGGGAAGCGGTGGAACTTTAGAGTTAGACCCCGAACCGTTAGCCGATTGAGACTTGGAGCCCTCGGAGTTCCCACTAATCTTAGCCTTTTTATCGGCTTTTGCTTTGGCTTTCGCCTTAGCTAAAGCGATGTTAGCTTCCATTTCATCAATGTCCGGAATGGATTCTTCATCCGAGCTAACATCGTTGGTAGTGAGAGGTGCTTCCTCGGACTCCTTGGTTCTCCCCATCAATACCTCCATCATTTTCTTGATGCTAGAAACCTCCGTACTGACAGTAGAGCTAACCTTAGACATTTCGGCTTGGAGGATTCCAACCGAGTCTTGTAGGTTAGATATACTGTCGGACATCTTGGAGATTTCCGCACTAGAACTACCGGGGGTATTTTCATCGACCATTGTACTCTTAGGCGGTTAAGCCCTTAGTAAGAGCCGAGGCTCTGATACCAATTGAAAGTGCACTATGGTCAACTAGAGGGGGGGTGAATAGGTTGACTACCAATTTTTCTTTTCTTTTCTCTTTTAAGGGGCTTAGTAAGGATAAGATACGATTCTCTAGATGTGCAACTAAGTGAGCAACCTAAGTGAAGAAAGTAGTATGCGCAACGGAAGTAAAGCGTAAGGTAGTAAAGCAAACAACAAGTGTAAACAAGGAGACAAGGATATGTTTCACCGTAGTTCCTTCTCAAAGAGAAGTACGTCTACGTTGGAGAGGTGGGGAGCCACCTAGGCGCTCCTCAATAGCACGGTTGTGCACACCTTGTTCTCCTTGAGCTTCTCCGGTGAGGGAGATGCTCGTTTCCACTATGAGGTCGACTTGAAGGCGTTGACCAAACCTTTACAAGGGCTTGAGGTCACTCCACAAGGATGGAGGCTCTCAAGCAATCCGTAGCTTCTTGCAACAAGGTGGAAACTACAAGCACGAGATCTACTAAGGTTTCTAGGCCTCAAGTAGGATTCTAGATCTACTAGGTTGTGGTGGATGGATTTGAGATTCCTTTGGTGGAAGTGTGGATCTAGGTCTCCTCTAGCTCTCCACCAAGTTTGAGAGTGATTGGGTGGACGGAGTGGGAGATCTAAGAGGTTGAAGCTTTCATTAATGGCTAGGAGAGAGAGTGGAAAAAGCTTAGCATTTATGAGGTAGGTGAAGGGGTATTTATACTCTTGGCCACGAAGTGGCCGTTTGCAGTCCAGGGCACCGGAGGCTCCGGTGGTTTCACCGGAGGCTCCGGTGGGTCTTCTTTGCACTGCGCAGTTGCGCAGTGCCTTATCCTTTGCGCGCTGCTGAGGAGGCCGGAGGCTCCGGTGGATCGAGCGGAGGTTCCGCCCACCGGACCCGCACCGGAGGCTCCGGTGGAACCTCCGCCACTTTCCAACAGAAGGGGTGGCAGGCGGAGCTACCACCGGACCCTTCACCGGAGTCCATTTGCACTTGGACCAGGGGGCCACCGGATGTCCACCGGAGCCTCCGGTGGAACCTCCGCCACTTTCCAACAGAAGGGTATTTCGGCGGAGGAACCACCGGATGTGCACCGGAACTTATTTGCGCACAGGTTGAGGGCTGAGCCTCCGGTGGATTCACCGGAGCCTCCGGTGGATTTACCGGAGCCTCCGGTGGGTTCACCGGAGCTTCCGCCCCTGCACATTTTGGTTCCCTGGCTTTCTTTCTCTTAGCACTTTTCGAATATCTCAAGCATTAGCCCCATAGATATAGTGAACCTAATAACCTGGGCATTTTCATCATTTGAACAAACATTAGATCCAACAGTTATGTTGTCATATAATTACCAAAACGGACGATGATCTTTCAGAAGGGGAAGGGAAAGCTGCCATGTTCGCCGTGGGAGAGAGGTGGCCGCCGAGACCGGAGTGGTCGATGGCGGGAAGCGGGAGGGGAGGAGTTCTTTTTCTGTTTGGTCGTGTAGGACATTCACTACCTGCTTCACTCCTTTTCTATTTGTTTTTTTTAGAAATGGGGTAAACCCCGGCCTCTGCATCGAGTGATGCACACAACCTTTATTAATTATTGAGTATCAGAGTATAAGTTTACAACTCTGCAGAGCTCACAATGAATAAAACCTTACAGCACGGGAAAGCTTCCTCAAAACCAACGAAATCCTATTAATATGCTGCCGCGTATCTCGGGAGAAAAAATCATGTGCCACCGTAAGGAGACGTCTGCAGCCATCCACCATAAGCTTCCTCTGATGCGAAGGAAGTAAGAAAGCCCATAACCTGATCCAATGTGATGCCTTGAGGATAACCTGTATGACATGAAAATGATCTTTATTGTTAAAAACAACATCATTCCTAGAAGTCCAAATGGCCCAACGAATGGCCGATACTCCAATTCTTATCCTATCTTTAGTCTTCTTATCAATCCCGTTTAACCAATCCCCAAACATGTTTGTAACATTGGAGGGGGGAGGAATATTGTAAGAACAAAAAATCACACGCCACACTAGTTTAGCAAAAGGACAAGAAATAAAAAGGTGCTCAACACATTCCCCATTCCCACAAAAAGAACAATGTGTGTCACCTTTCCATCCTTTTCTAGCTAAATTATCTCTAGTTAGGAGAACCTTCTTATCTAAAAACCACATGAAAATTTTAATCTTCGGAGGAATCTTTAATTTCCACAAATAAGTTTTGAGAAAGATTGCATGACCATTCATCATATCCTCATACATGGATTTAACTGAGAACAACCCTGTCTGTGTCAAATTCCAATGAAACTTATCCTTAGAGGGAACAAAAGAAATATTCATCAATCGCAAACAAAGGTGAGACCACATATCCCACGTATTGCCTATTAAATTTTTACTAAAAGAAATATTAATAGGTGGAGCATTGTTAAATACATCATGTACAGAAATATTTTTGTATTGCACAATGTTATATAAGAGAGGGTATTGATTAGAGAGTGGAGTTGGACCTAACCATATATCTTTCCAAAATCTAGTTCCCTCCCCATTACCAATTTTAAAAGAACCTCTACTAAAGAAGTCCCCCTTAACTTTCATTAAACCTTTCCAAAAGGGAGAATCATGAGGTTGTGCTTCAACATGATCTAAAGATTTACTATGAAGGTATTTGTTGTGCAATAATTCCTGCCAAACACCATCCTCCGTAAGAATCTTAAACAGCCATTTACTAAGTAAACACTTATTTAGCTCAAGCACTTCCACCCCTAATCCACCCTGATCCTTAGGTCTACAGATAATATTCCATTTTGTTAACCTATATTTTCTTTTGTTCTCGTCACTCTGCCAGAAAAAACGAGATCTATAAAAATCTAGTCTGTTACGAACTCCAATTGGAATTTCCAAAAAGGAGAGCATAAACATGGGTAAACTAGTTAACACAGAATTAACCAACACTAAGAGGTCCCCATAAGATAATAATTTACCTTTCCAACACCCAAGTTTATCCTCAAAACGACTCTCTACTGGGTGCCACTCAGAATTTTTCAGTTTTCTGTGATGGATAGGGATTCCCAAATAATTAAAAGGTAAAGAGACAAACTCACAACCAAAAATTTGTTTGTACTGATCCTCTACCTCCTTAGCCTTTCCAAAACAAAAAACTTCACTCTTGTGAAAGTTAATCTTGAGACCCGATAATTGCTCAAAGATACACAAAATTAACTTAAGGTTTAGAGCCATTTCTAGATCATGCTCTAAAAAGGATGGTATCATCAGCTTGCTGGAGGATAGACAAACCTCCATCAACTAGGTTAGGGATTAGACCTCCAATTTGTCCATTATCCTTAGCCCTAGCAATAAGAATTACTAACATATCCGCAACAATATTAAAAAGGATAGGAGATAGAGGATCTCTCTGCCTAAGTCTTTTTTTAGTATGAAAATAATGACCAATATCATCATTAACTCGAATACCTACACTTCCTCCCTGAACAAACTGCATAATCATATTGCACCACTCATGTGCAAACCCTTTCATACGCAAAGCTTGTTGGAGAAAGGGCCACTTGACCTTATCATACGCCTTCTCAAAATCAATTTTAAAAATAACACCATCCAACTTCTTCCTCTTAAGCTAATGGATAGTTTCATGAAGGACAACACCACCTTCTAAGATGTTTCTCCCAGGCATAAATGCTGACTGAGAGGGTCTAACCACCTTATTCACAATTTGGGTAATACGATTAGTACCCACCTTTGTGAAAATCTTAAAACTGACATTAAGTAGGCATATAGGTCTATATTGCTGAATCTGAACAACATTCTCTTTCTTAGGAAGAAAAGTAATTACTCCAAAGTTCAGTTTAAACAACTGAAGATTACCTTTCTTTAACTGGTCAAACATGACCATCAGATCAAATTTAATAATTTCCCAAAAAAGTCTTATAAAACTCTGTCGGGAACCCATCTGGTCCGGGAGCCTTATTTAATTCCATCTGCGATACTACCTCAAAAACTTCTTCCACTACGGTATATCCATAATATCGTAGTCTTATTTAATTCCATCTGCTGAATCTGAAGTGAGAATATCGTTTTCCTCTTGAGATAACTGCGGTATATCCATAATATTACTCTCCACTAAGGAAATATTATTAGGAACCGACGGCCCAAATAACTTCTTATAATATTCAGTAATATAAGTTTTTAAGTTTTCATCTCCAACAATTGTTCCCTCATCTTGCTCTAACTGAAAAATCAATTTCTTACGATGCTTCCCATTTGCAATAAGATGAAAATATTTAGTATTATCTCACCCCTCCTGAATATGTTTCACTTTAGCCCTCTGCGCCCACTTACTCTCTTCCTCTCTACGAAGGGAACATAAGCGGTCATTAGCATCACGAAGACTATCCCTCTCGGCCAAAGACAGAGGGACACTCTCAGCTTTAAGATCAAGATCATCAATAATCTTAAGCAACCTATCTCTCTCATTTCTATACTTACCACTTTGATTCTTAGCCCACCCCTTAAGAAACCATCTAAGATGCCTAATTTTATTCTTCCATCTCTCAATAGCAGAATCTCCTTTGACTACCTCAGCCCAAACCGAGGCAACCATCTCATAGAAACCCTCCATTTTAAGCCACAAAAGCTCAAATGAAAAACGACTCTTGTTCCCAACATGAGCACGGTCCCCTAAATCTAAAAGGAGGGGTGTATGATCTGACCCATTCCTAGTCAGTGCCCGAACATTGGCAAGAGGAAATTTTTGTTCCCACTCCATAGAAGAAAGAATCCTATCTATCTTTTCATAAGTTACATTAGCCCTCCTACTAGCCCAGGTATATTGCCTCCCTGACAGCTCAATCTCCTTTTCTATTTGGTATTTCGAAGTTCCTTAGCTTTTCGGCTCTGACACCAGCCTATTCACCAACTATGCCAGAAATTCGGTTACTCGCTCCTATTCTCTGTTATGACAATGACCCGCTGATCTTGCAAACAATTTTGGGTGCCCTGTTGTACATATCTTGGCATTCCACTTTCAGACCGATGTCTTTGCAATTGTGAACTACAACCCGCCACTAATAAACTTGCTGGAAAGTCCACATTATGGATACATGGGCACTTATCCATTGATGTTGGGTTGATACTCATCAAGCATGTCCTTTATACCATCTGTTGTTCCAAATGATAGCTATTGCCCTCTCCAAATGGCTCACTAAGGTCATCGACAAGCTGAGAAGAGGTTTCCTCTAATCACATGACGCTACTGCGTCTGGAGGAAAGTTCCTTGTCAGGTTGACGACGGTGTGCCGCCCTGCTAAGTTGGCGCCTTGGCATCAAGGATTTCCACACAAAGCCTCGCGATCTGCCTTAGATGGTTGTGCCAATCTTGGACTGATCCCTCTAAGAGCATCTCCACTCGAGGCCCCCAATAGGCGTCCAGATCGGCGCCGGAGTGGCACCTTTGGGGTTTTGTCCGGATGGGAACGCGCCATTGGGGTGGGCCGTTCCCTAGTCGCAGCCCCACAATAAAACTCGCCCCCCCAAAGGCAAGGATTTAAACAAATTTTCATTCAAATTTTACGATATTTTACATAATTTGAATGAAATTTAAACACACCTAAATTTAAACTAAAATGACGTGTTCAGTAGTTGAACATGTCGTAATCCTCTTCCTTCACGCCGTAGTCCCCACCGTTGTCTCCTAGAGAAGGCGTCCAGTTGCTCGGCCCTGCCTCATCGTCGTTGGCCGCGGATCCGAAGCCTCCACCATCGAGGTCGATGATGGGCGCGCCAGTCATGGCGGCGTGATCGACGAACGACCATCCACACGCCGCCGCCTTGGGCATCGCCACCGGCGTGTTGAAGGAGGCATTGAAGGCGGGGCGAGCCCCTCGGGATCCTACGGCGTGGCAAGCGACCGCTGGAGGTCCAGCATCACCTCGTACTCCGACAACAGCGCCTCCGTCTTTGTCTTCTTCGACAACGGTGGGGGGGCCGCGTGACAGAGCGGGCGCCCTCGTTGATGACGAGGCTGCCCCGGCGGCGCGGTTCCGGCTTCGAGATGCAGAGATGCGGCGGCGTGGAGTGGTGCGAGCTGGCGCCCGCGGAGGAGTGTGAAAACGACGGCATCATTGCCACACGCCTCGCGCCCTACACGTTGGGCGCCGGCGTCGATGTGCGTCAGCACCGCGGCTAGGGTACGCCACTGCTGCAACTAGAACACGGTGCACCCGTGTTTGTCCTCTCGTGGGCGAGGGGGGCACGGACGGGGCCATCCCAACGGTGCCACCGCTCGTCGAGGAGCCGCTTGAACTTTGCCTCGTAGTGGGGGGGCGTTATCGGTGTAGTTGAGGTCCCACTCCGGCTAGGGCGCGCTGCTCCGGCGTGAGCTCGTTGTAGAAGTGCGCCCGTCACTCATCCACCCAGCTCGCGTCGCTGATGCACGGCGCGTCGGGGATGGGAATGTCGGGATGCCCAACGTGAACCCGTGACCGGCGCGCATGTCCGGCAGGCACGGGTACCACATGTTGAACAACGCCCACGCCTACGCCTTGAGCAGGGACTGACGTGTGAAGCCGTTGGCGGTGAGTCCGTCAGGGTCCATGCGTGCGGCGGGGAGGTGTGCAGAGAGCGCCAACGCGGGAGAAGAGGGAGGCGGGGAGGGAGCAGAGAACGGCGGCAAGAAAAGGCATGTGGGACACATTATATAGGCACGACGACAGGCGAGAAGGCGGCTAGTATTAACGCATGAGTGGCGCGTGGGAATCCGGCGCGCCCGCCGCGTGTGCTCTATGTGAATGGCGACGGGACGGCTCGCTGCCCTTTGCGCCGCCTTGAGAGAGGACGGGGAGGCTCCGCGGCCGCTTTGACTGCCTCCCCTGTGCCGCTGATAGGGCGGGGCCATGGCCACTTGGCGCGGTACTCTTCTCATTCGGGGCTACCAGGGGAACCCCTTGGGGGGCGGGTTTGGGTTGGAGTTTCTAGACGGGAAACGGGGGCTGTCCGGACCGGAAGACCCATTGAGGGGCGCGAGGGAGGCGTTTGGGCCCGTCCGGACAGGAGAGGGCTTTTGGGGGGTGGGCTTTGGGGGCCTCGAGTGGAGATTCTCTAAACCTTTGCAAGTCTTTCCCCTGCCGAGTGACAACCACGTCCTAGCCATCTTTAATGCCTCCGTCTCTTATCATCTTTTCGACGGTGAATGGATCAAGTTCTGGATTGATGCTTGGTGAAAATTAACAAAAATAACCTCAAAATTAATATTTAGCACAAAATAAACATATCTGTAATCTATTTTAAAAAATAACCCTTTTGTGTGGCGCCCGCACCGGGGGAGTCACGTTATGCAGTGTGACACCGCAGACGGCGGCGCCACGCTATCGGCCATATTGGCAGCATGGGACCCACGCTTGTAAGTGTGGCCTAGTCTCTAGGGTGTCACACTTGAATATTTTTCCGCCCGAGAGCCACCCGAATGGAATGGTTTCACTCGCGATGTCGAAATGGTTAAGTCCCTGGGTGTGCCACGCTAGATAACGAAGTTGCACTTAAGAGTGTGACACCCCATGCTAGGGTGTCACAATTAGTGGCACCCTGGCAAATGGAGCAAAACTTTAGAGCGTGGCATGATACGTCATAAACGTATTCTTAATTTCTTATGTTCCATGTTGTTTTCATGTTGTTTCCCACATGTTTTCTATACCCTTTATGTCATTTTTATCGATTTCCCAGGACTAACGTATTGACTATATGCCATAGAGCCAGTTCATGTTTTCTCCAGTTTTTAGTTTCGGAAAATTTGTTCTGGAAATATTCTCGGAATTGGACGATTCAAAAGCCAGAAGTCTTAGAAGTCCCGGAGGGTCAAGGAAGTCCCAAAGAGACCCGGAGGGGGCCACAGGGGGGCGCGGTTCCCCCTGGCCGCGCACCGGCTGGTGTGGGCCCCCTGGCCACCCCCCGTCATCGCCCTTGCACCTATATATTCCCCCTGATGCATAAACCCTAGAGGAATCAGCCTTTTCAACCAAAAACATCCATAGCTCCGCCGTCGCTGCCGAAAAGTTTCGGGGGACAGAAATCTATATTTTGGCACCCTGTCCGGACGGGGAAGTGCCCCCGGAGCCATCTCCATCAACTCCACCGCCATATCCGTCGCCGTTGCTGTCTCCTATGATAAGGAGGGAGTAGTTCTCCCCCGGGGTTGAGGGCTCTACTGGTAGCTATGTGTTTTATCTCTCTATCCCATGGTGTGATCTTTATGTGATCGTGAGCTTTGTAATCTAGTTGAATAAGTAGATGTTACTCTTCATCTGTTATACCACTCAAGTGGTTTTGTTATGAGATCTCCGTAAACACTTTGATCACGGTGTAAAGGTGACAGTGTGTGCACCATGTGGTTTAGCATGATATTTATATCTTGTGTTGGATGACCCTATGAAATCGTGGCGTTTGTCTAGTACCTTTGAGAGCGCTCATAGTGGCAGCGTGGGGTTAACTAGACACGGGAATGCGACTTTGAGGAGTTCTTTTTGCAGTCCTACGTAATGAATTTGTGCTTGTTATTCAACTGGAGAGTGGTTCGGAGTAGCATAGTGAAGAGAGATATTTATGCATTCAATTACGTTATCTGTTGAGAGTGTCCACTAGTGAAAGTAGGATCCCTAGGCCTTGTTTCTAAGCATTGCAACACCATTTACAATAAGTTATGCTACATGTTTGCTTGCTGTCATTTTCATTTCAGATTTCTATTATCACTTATAATCATCCGTATTACTTGTATTTTACTCTCTCTTCGCCGAACTAGTGCACTTATACAACTGACAATTGTATTGGGTGTGTTGGGGACACAAGAGACTTCTTGTATTGTAATTGCAGGGTTGCTTGATAGGGATACCTTTGACCTCTACCTTCCTATGTTCGATAAACCTTGGGTAATCCACTTAAGGGAAACTTGCTGCTGTTCTACAAAACTCTGGACTTGGAGGCCCAACATTGTCTACAAGAATAGAAGCGTGCGTAGACATCAAACTCTTTTTTGGCGACGTTGGCGGGGAGGTAAGGTAAAAGGTGCTCACATCCTCAAGTGTGAGTGCTCGAAGTTATTTCCTTTAGATTCTGCAATTATATCTTTTTGTTTCTTGTTTTTATTTTCACTAGTTAGGCGTTTTCACTTGTTGCTTGTTTTTATTTTTATTTAGTCTTAATGGAAAACAACAAAAATATGAGAGAGCTTTATTTGCATACTAGTAGAAATGTTATTAGCATTAATTATTTTGATACCATTATTTCTAATACTATGGAAAAGTCTAAGCTTAGGGAAGCTAGTTTTTCTAAACTTTTTAGTTCCTCGGCTCTAGAGGAGAAAATTTGCTCTGATGATACTTTATCTCCCATATGTGATAAATCTAATGTTGCTTGTGATATTTTAAATCCTTCTGCTGAAAGTGTTCCTTTTAAAATACCTATGAAAATTGTTGAACATGTCACGAATAACTGCTATTTTGGAGATGGAACTGTCCATCCTCGTGATCATTTACTCTTTATACATGAATTATGCGGGTTGTTCAAGTGTGCAGGTATTTCAATGGACAAAGTTGATAGGAGGCTATTCTTTTTGTCACTTGAGGACAAAGCAAGGGAGTGGTATTAGCTACCAGATTATCCTCATCATTTGGAGTGGAAGGAGCTTGAATCTCTATTTTACTCTAAATTTTATTCTTCTCATGAACTGTATTTAGATAGGAACTACATTTATAATTTTTGGCCTCATGATGGAGAAAGCATTACTCAGGCTTGGGGAAGACTGAAAACATTAATACTTAAATGTCCTAACCATGAGCTTCCTAAGGAAATAACTGTTACTAATTTTTATGCAAGGCTTTTAGGACATTACAGGGATTATCTAGATGCATGTTCAGAGGGTTCTTTCTCAAGTAAGAAGGTTGAAGCTAAATGGGATCTTCTTGAAACAATTGAAACCAATAATGAAGGTTGGAATAACGACAAAGGTAAAGAGTCAGGTATAAACTATGAGTATGATTTCATTAAGTCTTTCGCTGAAACTGCTGATTTTCAAGAGCTTAGTGCTAAATATGGTCTCGATCCTCAAATGATTGTTGGTTGGTATAGATCCTTTGCTTCTTATATTAATGTTCCTAAAGCAAATGGGTACATACATCATGAACCTTTTAAAGACACTTGCATGAAAAATGAAACTATTATTAATGATTGCAATGAACATGCTCAAACTTCCGAAAGTACTATTTCTTATAAGCATGTTAATTTTTGTGGAGCACTTAGACATTGTGAAAAGAATCAAACCGAAGAAGAATATTGCATCCATCATAGGGATGAAAAAACTAGAAAGTGGGACAGGGCTTTAGATGATCTTGGTAAAAAAGTCTGTGTCATCTATCCTTTTATTTGTGAACTTTGCTGCAAAATTGGTCATTTCAATTTTCAATGCTCAGGATGTAATGGTTATTTGAATACAACAAGTTTGTATTGTGATGATATGATCACTCCTAATCGGCATGATGAACTTACATTATTTTTGGGGTGTGAAGAGTTATCCAGAAAAACTTCTTTGGTAGATATGAGTGCTCTTGGTATGAATAGTGTTCATCTTTATTGTGTTAATAATTGCCACACAAATACTTACATACAAAATATTATAAAAGAGGAGACTTTACGAAAATATAATAGGCCTAATATTTGTTTTCATCTTATTAATGAAGAGGAGGAATCCTCCAAGGTTTGTTCTATTTTTTCTGACAATAAACCAAGGTATGTGGAGAAGCTTCCTTTTAAGTCTCTCCCTCCTTTAGAGATCAAGAAGAACAACCAGAAGAAGAAGAGGAGTAAAAGGAGAGAGGTAACAGTATCTACCCCTAAGCATGTAGCTCCTATTATAGTTTTTGATGAGTCTGAACTCAATGGTTTTCCTATGCCTCTTATTTATGAAAGTGATCATGACTGGGATAAACACACTACTTTTGATATTGAAAATCTCTTTGGTACCAATTCTGAAAATGATGATAATTCTTGTACTATTAGTACATCCATGTTCCTTCTAATGATGATATAGAAAGCTCTGAGCTTGTGGATGATGTGTTTGAAAATCCTTTTGCTACTGATGATTATATGCTTGATACATCTCTTTCTAGTAAAAATGATGACATTGCTTATGATGATACTATGCCTCCAGTCTTTGATAAATATTATAAAATATGCTATAACATAGGCTATGATTACAATTATCCTTATGAAACTTGTCATAGTTATGGAGGGATTACCCAAAATTACCTCCCTAATATACAACTTGTCTATCATGTTGGAGTTCTTTATGACGATTACAATGATGAATATGATATTTTCAGTCCACCTACTATTTAGGATAAAATTAATTATGATTACAATATTCCTCCTATATTTGATTATTATGGTTATGAGAATGATAATGATAGGTATTTTGTTGAATTTTCTCCCACTACTATTAATAAGAATGACTATGCTTATGTGGAGAGTAATAATTCTTTTATGCATGTGGCTCATGATAAGAATGTTTATTGTGATAGTTATATTGTTAATTTTATTCATGATGCTATTGAAAGTTATTATGAGAGAGGGAAACATAGTCTATGCATCTCAAAAATATCAAGTTTCCCCTCTTTATGTTGGAAATTTTGAAGTTGCACTTGTTTTGCCTCCCTATGCTAGCCACTTTGTGCTTCATTGACTTGTTTTTCTACAAGATTCTTTTTCATAGGAAGTGGGTTAGACTTAAATTTGTTTTACATTTTCTTCTTGATGCCCTATTTTTCTTCAATTCATATTTCTCATGTGAGCATCTTCTCAAATTATCATGCCTAGCTAAAAGGTGTTAAATAAAAGCACTTCTTGGGAGATAACCCATGGTTTTATTTTTGCATTGTTTTCTCTGTTTTCTTTGATTCAAGTGGTTGTATACTTATGTAGAAACTCCTTTGTATATTTATTTTCATGTTTTAGTTGTGCCAAGTAAAGTTTCTGACGGGAGTTGGAGTTGGTTTTGGATTTCTGCGCAGGAAACAGATTTCTGTTGTCCACCGTAAAAAATCGTATAAAATCTAAAAAGATCAGAATGGTATGAAACGTTTTGTGCTTATTCCTCAGCTAATTCCGAAACTTTTTTGTTTTTAAGTTTTTTTATTTGAGCAACTTAAGTTCCTCGAAAAAATTCGTATTTACAGACTGTTCTGGTTTTGACAGATTCTGCCATTTTTCTTGCATTTGCTCTTTTACGATGTTAAGTGGATTTCTTTGGTTCACGAAACATCAGTGGATGTATATAATGTTTAAAAGTATCAATATAACTTGTTCCATACATAACCAAATGATTTTTAATTGTTTCACTAACCCTCTAATGCGAATTATTGTTTGAGTGTGGTGTGAAGGAAGTTTTCAAGGGTCAAGAGAAGAGGTGATATATGTGATCAAGAAGAGTGCAAGGTCAAATATTGGGGATGCCTCGTGGTTCATCCAAGCATATTTTTAGAATACTCAAGAATCTAATCTTGGGGATGCCCAAGGCATCCCCTTCTTCATCAACTATCTATCAGGTCACTTCTCGTGAAACTATATTTTTATTCGGTCACATCATATGAAGTTTACTTGGAGCGTTTGTTTGTTTTTCTTTTGTTTTCCTTTATTTTATTTTGTTTTCCTTGCTGTAATAATATAGTTGGATCTTAGCATTCTTTGTTTGGGAGAGAGACGGGCTCCTCTTTTTCGTTTGAATACTTGCTATGCTAGTATTCTTCTAGTTGCTGCAAAAGTTCCTGTTTAGCTCTCGTTTTCATTGCATCTCTTATTTAGAGTTGTTAGTTTTAGTAGTGTTTTTTGAGTCCTCTCATGTTTTCTTGTTGTAGCATTTATATATTTTTTGTTAAATCATGTTTTGTATGGTGCTTGTTGGGAAAACAAACTGTTGCTTGAGGTAGAATTTATAACGGTGCAAGTAGAAGCTTGTATAGACGGTGGCTAGACTTTTTCATATCATGCTAGATGTTATTTTAATTCTAAATATTTGTGGTTATTTAGTAGCATGTTTAGCCTCAAATATCTGAGAGTGTTTAATGTGCCATTGAAAGAATCATGAGTTATTCTTGTCATATTGAAGCATAAATTTGTGGTGTTCTCCTTTGAATGTTTTATTTGGTTTACTTGGCGCATGCTCACACCATGTTTATGACTATGAACCATGAATAGCTTCCATGATCATTTAGTTTTTGAACTTGTGGTACCACTTATGCTTTGATTAATGATGTTTATGTCGCTATGCATGATTATGGCTCTTATGCTCTCCTGATTTATCGCTCCCAGTCTTTTGCTAGCCTCCACCTGTACTGAGTATGAGCTCTACTTGTGCATACAACTCCCAAAAACCAAATTTTCCCTTTGTTTCCACCATAACTACCTACATGTGGTATTTAACCGCCACTCCAAAGTAAATTGCTCATGTTTTACCTTTAAAACTTTCAAAATTAGTCCTGTTTTGTGCTCCTGTTTTAGCTCATGAGGACGTAAATAGAGAATCTTTATCTCACTTGTTTATTGGACTTTCACACCCTGGACTAGTGGCTTCATCCGCTTATCCAATGATAGAAGAGCTGGCAACTGGGTGCCCAGCCCCAAATCAATAACAACAAATTCTCTTCACTATTTTCCCCCTGATTTGTCAGTCAAAACATAATTGTGTAAAGAAAAGAGAAAGAGGGATGACCTTCTACCCAGATGCGTCCTTCTATGGGAGACGCTCTTGTGAAGTCTAGTTGTCTTGTGACGTACTGTGTTTTCTGTTTACCATTCGTTGACATAAGCATACACCTCTCTAAAATACAGACACTCCTCCACGGTATGTGATTGTTGGCAGGCACCCGAGGATTCGGTTAGCCATGGTTTGTGTAAGATGGTTGAGAGGAGTGTCAAGCCTTTTATACCTCATAAAATAAAAGCTCTAGCACATGAGTGATCCATGCTTCCCTCTGCGATGGGCCTTTCTTTTACTTTTATGTTGAGTCTCCATCTTCTAACTTTATGCACAGTTGAGAGAGCATAGTTGCCATTCTGAGTTTTATGTGCATTTGTCCCAGAAACATTATTAATTGATTCATGATGTGTTATTGCTTGTTCTCTAATTATTTGTTCTAGTCTTCCTCATGAACTTTGAAGGTGTCCTGGCATTTATGTTTTGCCCCACTCTTAAGGACTAGCGAAATATCACTTTGACATGTTTTCTCTATACTTGAAACAAACGTATATCTTTCGTTGCATTGTTATTCATGATCTTTTATTTGTGTTACTTCTCATGATGCAAGGTGATTGCTATGCTTTATTATTAAAATTCTATTTATCATGCTTGTGTTGAAGTTCTATGATCTTAGATTACTTATGCTTTTACATTATTAACGATAAAGTTTATGTTGGTAGCATGCCACCTCATAAATTATGTGTTTTTATCGTTTACCTACTCGAGGAAGAGTATGAATTAAGCTTGGGGATGTTGATACGTCATAAATGTATCCTTAGTTTCTGATGTTCCATGTTGTTTTCATGTTATTTCCCACATGTTTTCTATACACTTTATGTCATTTTTATCGATTTCTCGGGACTAACCTATTTACTAGATGCCACATAGCCTGTTCCAGTTTTCTGCTGTTTTTAGTTTCAGAAAAGTTGTCCTGAAATATTCTCGGAATTGGACGATTCAAAATCCAGAAGTCTTAGAAGTCCCGAAGGGTCAAGGAAGTCCCGAAGAGATCCGGAGGGGGCCACAGGGTGGCCACACCATAGGGGGGCGCGGTTCCCCCCGACCGCGCCACCAGGTGGTGTGGGCCCCCTGGCCACCCCCGGCATTTCCCTTTCACCTATATATTCCCCCCGATGCATAAACCCTAGAGGAATCGGCCTTTTCCCCAAAAACATCCATAGCTTTGCCGCCGCCGCCAACAAGTTTTGGGGGACATAAATCTTTGTTCCGGCACCCTGCCGGGACGGGGAAGTGCCCTCGGAGCCATCTCCATCGACTCCACGCCATCTCCATCGTCGTTGCTATCTCCTATGATGAGGAGGGAGTTGTCGGATATATACCGAATAGGGGTATAGAAGATGGTAGACAAAAGAGCTGGACTACCAGGGTGGCCTGCAAGGTAATGGGCTTAGGTCCATTGGGCGGCCCAGTAGTCCGACGCGCAGAAGCCGGATTCTAGAAGAACCCGGATCACGGCACGCGTGATCTGGCTTGGAGGAGAAGACGGATTCCTTGCTTTCCAAGTTACAAGTTAAACGTAGTCTTCTAGGTTTCTGGTTCGGTAAGCCCTAATCCGGCTATTATATAAAGCCGGACGGGAGATAGATTTCATAAGTTCAATAAGTTCCTTTAGTTCCAAGGTTCTAGGTTCAAGCTCAAGCCTTACGCAACTCGCCGGGAAGTTCATCCTCGACGAGTAGCTGAATCTATTCCCTTACATTGTAACCTTATTATACGGGCTTTAGTCCCACATAGTGAGAAGTGCAGGAGTAGGTACGCCGTACTGTCGCGACGTACCGAACCTGGGTAAATCCCGTGTTCTGTGTTACTACGCTATCCCGTTACCCCACGTCTCTACCGTAGTCTCATGGCACCCCAGTCTATGAAAACTACTACGATGTCTCGACAGTTGGCGCCCACCGTGGGGCAGACGACGTCAGGCGTGAAGTTCCGATCTGGGATATTAGGCGGGATCGGAAGATCGATCACGGTCGGAAGCTTGGAATTCGACGACGACGTCGGGCGCTTCCTCGACAACGGATCCTACATCCCGGCACAAAACCATCTGGTAAGTGCCTGCGTTTTACCGATTGGATCTGCTAATATCTTTATCGGATTAACCGCGGAAGCAATGGGGTTTTGCGGTGAAAGCAATTATCTCCCACCCGCCCTATACCCAGTCGAAGACGACTATGATGCCGGATTTTGCTCAGATCGCCGACAAAACAGTGATACGCACTTTATCGGCATGGTGCAATCCGAGATCGCCGAAAACACGGATGACGGAAATCCCGTGCAAGAGGCAGACAACGATACACCCGTCACAGAGACGGAAGAACCAATACCCGTCACAGAGACGGAAGATCCGACATCCGTCAACCAGACGATGAACTCGGAAACAGAGTCCGTGCTTGCCGCCATTGAGGCGAGATTGGAGTCGGAAACCGGATCGGATAACTTCTCCGAAGACGAAGATGATGATGCCTTCGTAAGAAAAGTTAAATCCTTTCAAGAGGGGTTCCATGAAGTGCTAATGGCAAAACCAGCTGATACAACGGGTGCCGATAGCCAGGGAAGCCCTAAAACCCCTCCGCCAGCAGAGGAAAGGGAAGACGGAGAAACTTCTCCGATATTTCCTAATGTCAAGGAGATGACAGAGGATGAACCTGTCAAAAAACCTCCCTCTTCCAAGAAAAAGCACCGTGCTTCTAAAAAACTCCAGTACAAACTCCGGAAGAAAAAGTCAGCTGATCTCGCTGATGAAAACCTGGAAGTTGGAGATATTAGTGGCACAAAGCCTACGGAAAAGAAATCTAAGGAAATCACTGCTCCGCCGATGACAGAACTGGAAGAGCAAGAACTATTACAAACTCCAGTGGGACCCAATGAACCCCCTGAGATGCTGGAAGCCAGGAGACAAGCTTTCCAACGGCAACAGCAACAACTGCTTAGATCTCGGCAACACCTCCAACAAACCCATAATGACATCAAAATTATGAAGGAAGAAATTGAGGAGTACGAGAGAAAGCATAGATCCGCCTTAAAACCTACGAGGTTACCCGGAATTGCAAAACCGGAAGAACTGCCGCCGAAAGAAAGGTTCTATAAGCCATCTTGGCAAAAGCAGTTAAACGGCAAAGATGCCAAGGGCGAACCAATATACAAAACCGCAGCTGAAAACGCGGAAGCAGCGTTCGCCATCCTGAACAATGATCTGTACTCCAACGGGGAAAAACTCCAAGGGGTGTATGCTTTCCTAGGAAAAGCATTACAGCAGCAACAGCGAGGACAAGAGCGATCTGGGAGGCTGCATGATAATTCCGCCCTCTGCAAAACTGTTAC
This sequence comes from Alopecurus myosuroides, assembly GCA_028641055.1. Classification (NCBI taxonomy): domain Eukaryota; kingdom Viridiplantae; phylum Streptophyta; class Magnoliopsida; order Poales; family Poaceae; genus Alopecurus; species Alopecurus myosuroides. The sequence continues at coordinate 27,066,930 of CM054062.1, forward strand.
TTGCGCTGCTGGAGCACCTGGACCGGAAGAACCCGGAGATTCGGATAAAAAAGAGGATCCGAGAAAAGACAAGAAAAACCCCGACAACCGGGACGCAGCGTCTAGAACCGGACCTCATCTCCCGAAAGATGGATATAAACCACACGATCGGGAAGACAAACACCGGAATGACGGCAAAATAATGCCACCTCCGAGAAACCCAGCTGAAAAAGCTGGAAGATACGATACACCTCACAGGCGTGAAAGATCTCGGACACCGCCCAAAGATAAGGAAAGGTACAGGAGCAGGACTCCACCTAATCCCAGAGGGCGTGACAACGGAAGAGATAGAGATAACCTCGGAAAAACGCGTCCGCGTAACAATGGAAAAGAAAGGAGCAGATCCCCTTCTGTCCATTCAGCCGGGAGATATTCTGCACATATTGACAGAGCAGAAAAGGATGATCTATACTTTGGTCCTAAGTGTTTTACTGACAGGATCCGAAGGATAACCCTGCATTCTGGCTTTGCCAAAGTTGGTCCAACCTACCAAAAATATACCGGCAGTACAAACCCGGATACCTGGCTTTCAGATTATTACACAGCCGTCCAGATCAACAACGGGACAGACCTGGAAGCTGTCAAGTTTCTTCCCCTAATGTTGCTAGACGGAGCCAGAGATTGGATTAATGGTTTACCATCAAGAACTGTCGACAGTTGGGATGATATGGCGAGAGTATTTACTCAGCATTTTCGAGGAACATATAAACGCCCAAATAGCATCAACCAGCTGAACCGTTGCACCCAATTTGAAGACGAACCATACGTGGATTTCATCTCCAGATGGACTGCAATGAAGAATAGTTGCTCTGGAGTAACTGACGTACAAGCAATGCATGCTTTCGTCAATGGCCTAAAACCCGGACTTGTACCGTTCATGGTTGGCTCTAAAAAGCACAAAGATCTCGGATCTATGCTTACAACCGCTAATGAGCATGCTGCAGCCGAAGACGATATCAGAGCAAGAGGAGGCAATATTGAGTCACTGATATTGGCCAAGAAAACACCTCGTTCTGATAAAAAAGGAACTCCGGAGTCAACGACAAAGCCCAAGGAGGTTAACTTAGCCTTTGGAGGAGAAAAAGGGAACAAGTGGAAAGGCCGCAGTCCGGATCCCATCAATTACACTCCTGAAGAATGGGAGAGAATTAAGTCGGAACCCTGCGTCCACCACTCTCAGTTTGGGAAACCAACCCACACGAACGCGCAATGCCGGCTAAACAAGCATATGAAAGGCAATGCAGGATCCGGAAGTAAAGGGAAGGGTTCCAAGAGGAAACCTGCCAAACAAAAGCCAGAAGCTGAAAAAGAAGACAGTGAATCGGACACTGATGACAAAATCCAGGAACAACAGCGAAAAGGCGAACCTAAATTTCCGAGAGTTGACGGAGAAGCAATGCTAACTTTCCTAGCAACCCCGTCAGCAAAGGTGGCCAAAAGGACACTTCGAGAAATAAACGCGGTTGTTCCTGCAACCCCAAAATTCTTGAAGTATTCCAACACACCGATAATCTGGGATCAGTCTGATCATCCCGGAAATATCCCTGAACCCGGCACACAAGCTCTTGTTGTAAGCCCTATTGTTCAAAACACTAGGCTAAGAAGAGTGCTGATGGACGGAGGATCCAGCATCAATATAATGTACCTGGATACACTGAAGCACTTGAAGATATCCGAGTCCCAGCTCAACTACAGCAATATACGCTTCCATGGCATCGTTCCTGGCAGGCAAGCACGATCCCTAGGAGAAATCTCCCTAGATGTCACCTTCGGAGATAAAGATCACTTCCGGCAGGAAAAAGTATCCTTCGAAGTTGTGCCGTTCGAGAGCGTGTATCACGCAATACTCGGACGTCCGGCTTTCGCCAAGTTTATGGCAAGATCTTGCTACATCTACAACAAGCTGAAGATGCCAGGACCCAAAGGAGGAGTAATCACCATTGCCGGTGATTTCAAGCTGGCAAATGAGTTGGAAAAGCAAAACGCCCTTTGCGCTCAAAGAGTTATAGCTCAGGAAGAACTGAAGGAGTTAGCCAAGGAGGTATCGCCGAAGGAAATGCCGGCAGGAAAAGAAACTCGGAAGCCAACAGATAGCTTCAAGGCATCCGAGAATACAAGACAGGTAATCCTAGATCCCAAAGATCCGACAAAATTCGTCGTTGTAGGGACTGGGATGACCGACAAATAGGAAGGCGAGCTCATCAAGTTCCTCCGTGAGAACTGGGACATTTTTGCTTGGTGTCCAGCTGACATGCCAGACGTACCCAGGGAACTTGCTGAGCACCAACTCAAGGTTATTCCCGGATCAAAACCCGTCAAACAAGGTCTCCGTCGATTTGACGGAAGAAGACGGAAGGCTATTGGCAAGGAAATTATCCGGCTTTTAGCAGCGGATTTCATCAAGGAGGTAATCCATACTGACTGGTCCGCAAATCCGGTATTAGTACCGAAGAAAGACACAACTGCACTCAGAATGTGTATAGATTACACAGGATTGAACAAGTTATGTCCGAAAGATAGGTTTGCGCTGCCGCGAATCGATCAAATAATAGATGCCACTGCAGGCTCTGAGCTTTTATGCTTTTTGGATGCATACTCCGGGTACCACCAAATACGCATGAAAAAGGAAGATCAAATCAAGACTTCTTTTATAACCCCATACGGGACGTATTACTATGTAACCATGCCTTTCGGCCTGAAGAACGCAGGAGCAACCTACCAGCGTTGCATGCAACGTTGTTTGCATAGTCACCTTGGAAAAAACGTCCATGTTTACGTGGACGATATTGCTGTCGTAACCAAGGAAAAAGACACACTCCTTGAGGATTTGCGAGAAACTTTCGAAAACTTGCGCACTTACAAGATGAAGTTGAATCCATCTAAGTGCGTATTCGGGGTTCCCTCAGGAAAACTTCTAGGTTTCATCGTTTCTCACAGAGGAATAGAAGTGAACCCGGAAAAGATCAAGGCAATCTTGAATATCTCAAAGCCTACATGTGTAAAAGATGTCCAAAGATTGACGGGTTCCGCTGCAGCCGTCAGCAGATTTATTAGTCGGCTGGGGGATAAAGCCTTGCCACTATACAAACTGTTAAAGAAATCCGACAAGTTTGAATGGACAGAAGAGGCCGACGCAGCGTTAACCCAGTTAAAAGAAACCTTGATGAACGCTCCCATCTTGGCATCTCCCAAAGATGAAGAACCCATGTTATTATACCTTACGGCTACTAGTCGGGTTATTAGCGCGGTAATCGTTGTGGAACGGACAAAAGAAGAGCAAAGCATACCAGATCAACATCCGGTATACTACATAAGCGAAGTTTTTTCCGAATCCAAACAAAGATACCCGCACTATCAGAAACTGGCATATGGCGTATTTTTCGCATCCAGAAAGCTGCGCCATTACTTCCAAGGACATTCTATAACAGTGGTATGTAAAGCACCACTAGGAGATATTATAAACAATGCGGAGGCAACCGGCCGAGTAGCTAAATGGGGCATCGAGCTGGCAGCCTTCGACATTAAGTATCAGCCAAGGACGGCAATAAAATCCCAGGTTTTGGCAGATTTCGTCGCCGACTGGACAGAAGCAATGGAAAATACACCGATGCCAGAATCCGAGTACTGGATCATGCACTTTGACGGATCTAAGATGAAGGAAGGAGCTGGAGCCGGCGTAGTTCTAAAATCCCCCAAGGGAGACACAATGGAGTACGTATTGCAAATACACTTCAACGCCAGTAATAATGTGGCAGAATACGAAGCTTTGCTTCATGGCTTGCATATTGCAAAAGAAATAGGGGTAAAACGCATCTTGTGTTACGGAGACTCGGATTTGGTACAGCATCAGCTCAACCAAACCTGGGACGCGAAAAGCCCCATAATGGCCGAATATCGGAGAACGGTGGATGAGTTTGCCATCTGTTTCTTCGGGTTCGAAGTCCTTCACATAAAAAGGGAGGAAAACTGGAACGCGGATGCGTTAGCCCGCATGGGATCAGAGAGAGTAAAAACTTTACCACCAGGGGTATTCGTCCAGCATTTGCATGAACCATCCATAAAAGGTGGAGACGTTGATTACCCTTTAGCATCTGAAACAATTGAAGTCATGTTCGTTAAACCGGATTGGACAATCCCGTACCTAAACTTCTTAGTCAATCAGAAGTACCCGGAAGGAGCAGACGAAGTCCTGCAAAGGCAAATACAACGTCGATGCAAAGGATACGTAGTAATCAACGACCACTTATACAAACGCAGTACTTCTGGAGTTTTTCTGCGGTGTATTTCACCAGAGGAAGGAAGAGAAATATTGCAAGAAATCCATGCCGGCGATTGCGGACATCATGCTCAATCAAAAAGCATAGTCAAAAAAGCATTCCGTGCAGGGTTTTTCTGGCTAACAGCCAAGACAGACGCCGAACGCATAGTGAATACATGCGAAGGATGTCAATATTATGCCAAGCAGACCAATTTGCCGGCCCAAGCATTAAAAACTATCCCTATCACTTGGCCGTTTGCGGTCTGGGGGCTAGACATGATGGGACCGTTCAAAACTGCAAGAGGTGGACTTACACATTTACTCGTAGCAGTAGATAAGTACACAAAATGGGTGGAGGCTAAACCCATCAAAAAGCTGGACGGTGCGACTGCTAGAAATTTCATTATCGATTTAGTAATGAGGTATGGCGTCCCACACAGCATAATAACTGATAACGGGACGAATTTCTCCATTGGGGAGTTGGCAAAATACTGCCAACAAACGGGAATTCGCTTGGATCTTGCATCCGTGGCACACCCGCAATCCAATGGACAGATTGAAAGAATGAATAGCTCAATCCTGCAAGGAATACGCCCAAGACTCGAAACTCCTCTTCATAGAGCAGCTGGAGCATGGGTAGAAGAACTACCTTCCGTGTTATGGAGTATTCGAACGACGCCAAATAGGTCAACTGAGCAAACCCCGTTTTTCCTAGTTTATGGTGAGGAAGCTATGCTTCCAACGGACATGATCCATGACAGCCCAAGAGTGCAAAATTTTGACGACTCGGATGCAGAAGAAGCACGACAGGATGCTGTCGATCTCCTAGAAGAGGAACGAGAACTTGTGCTTCAAAGATCCGCCATCTACCAGCAAGGTTTACGACGTTATCATAGTCGTAAAATCAGGCATCGTTCTTTTAAGGAAGGTGACTTGGTGCTGAGATTGGTGCAACAAAGGAAGCACAAATTGGCCCCAGTATGGGAAGGACCATTTGTCATCAGTAAAGCCATGAAGAATGGATCATATTATCTTGTCGACATTCGAGATACGGAGGATGATCCCAAAAAGCCGAATCGCAAAAGAAAGAGAAAAATAGATGCTGAACTAGGAGAGACAAATAGGCCTTGGAGTATCCAGCAATTACGTCCCTTCTACACTTAGTTCAATTTCTATGTAAACATCTTTGAGATCATGAAATAAAGTTATCGGAATTCATATTCATTATAAGTACAAAATATTTCCGTTTTATCTATTTCCCAATGATCTTACAAATACTCAATGTTGACCCGAATTGTGCCTGCGTGCTCGGTGTTTAAAAGCTGAATGATTCGGCCTGTTAAAGGTTAAAGGAAACTCGGATTGTGCCTGCGTGCCCAAGTTTCAGAACAGTTCCTTGTTTTCTCTAAGTTTTATCTGATCGTGCGTATGATGGGTTACTGGAACTAGTTAGTAAAAATGCCTATAGCATGATTCATGTTTTCGAGTTTCAAAACTGCTTGGTTCATCCCCAGTTACTCGGCATAACGATTCATAATGCTATTTGAGCCATTTCAAACACTAAAGACAGTTAAAGCATATATACCAGATTACTTAGAAGATAAAGGAGCAGCCAAACCCGGAAAAACTTTGCAATAAGTATGAAATCGCAAAAGGCGGAGTTCTTGTTCCGACAAATGACATAGAAGCATTACAATATGAACTACATTGTAAAGAAGCTACTATACGCATCCATCATCCAGGTTAAGTGCGCCCCCCTTTAAATTTCTGAGTCTTCATCACTGCCATCATTCTCGGGGGCTGCGGGCACTTCTTCTTCCGGATAAGTAATGGAGATATTTACCATGGAAGCAATCTGCGTGGCATGGCCTTCAACTTCTTTAAAGATTGCATTTATTTGTGCCTCCGAGCATTCTTGAGGAATACCGGATGCTACACGCCAGGATTTTGCATCAGGGTAGTGTAAGCGCATGAGGCCAAGTGCCATTCGCGCACCACCCCGTGCTGCAGAGCGAAGGAAAGATTACTTCGAATTTGCTACTTCCATAATGCCATCCGGAAGTCGGTAAACTTCTGAGAATTGTATACTGCTTGTGGGCAGGAATTTACTAATTAAGTGCATGCCTGCATTTCTGATTGAATTCCATATCTTCCCAAAGGCCCGGATCTTTTCCGTCCGAGAAATCCCTGGAAAATTTCCTGCTTTTTTGACAAAAGGCAAAGATTAGAAAATATAAGAATATGGCTCGAAAGTATTGGTAAAAGAAGTCAACTTACCAAGAACCGCGTCAATTTCATCGCTTTCTTTCATACGAGGAAATAGCATACTTTCTAAATCATTGATAATAGATTTATCCTCTGCTGCCTGCAAAGAAGCCTTGGATTGCGCAATCCCAAGGGCTAGATTACTGGCTTCCAATTCTTCTCGAACTTTTGAAAGTTCTCTTTGAAGGTTGGAGTTTTCTTCACGAAGTTGAGAAAAATAAGCAGTGTTTGCTGTGAGCTTATTGGCTTTGGTTAAAGCAGCTGAAAAGTAGGGACAAAATAATCCGACATTACGGCAAGATTTTGAAATGACTTTTCCAGCAAAAATCAACAAACATGAAGAAAAATACCGGTGGCTTTGGATAATTGCTTTTGAGTCGACGCCAGTTCGTTGCTTTTTGACTCAATAGCAGATTGAAGTGTTTTTACTTCTTTGCTTTTGAGGCTAAGTTTTTTCAAAACTTCCACGTTTATGGCATCTGCGGAATGCTGAAACATGGAAATGAAAGCCAGATGCTTATGTTTGAACAAGCATTCAAAGAATCATTAAGAAGAATTTAGATTTTCAACTTAATGCTTGGGGGCTAGAGGTATTACCTGGCTCATTTCTCGCAAATCAGTTAAAGTCTCCTTGAATTCTCTGGCATATTCCATGAAAAGAATTCCTACGTGGTGAAGGCCATCGTGTATGACCTGGCGGGGCGAGAACGCGATATTATTGCGGATAACTAATCCATTTTGTGGCCAAGGGCGAACCAGAGGCGCAGGAGCAAAAAACTTCTTAGCTTCCGGACGAATATATCCGAGTTCGTCGAAAAGTTCTTCTTTCACCCGGATATTATCCGGAGCAGGAATGGATTCGTCTCTGACGGGTGATTGAAAATTTCCGCCCATTGGCATATTCGGTTTCCCCTTTTTACCCGCAGCTGCAGAAGGAAACTCTTCTTTAATGGTAGTTTGCCTCTTGCGCTTTTGGTTGTTGTAAAACTCGGCGTACAATTGGCTGATTTCAGCATCAGAAGCAAGATCATTTCCTCCAAGTTCGTCAAACTAGGAAAGAATCAGCAGTATGTTAAAAATGAAGAGAGAAGATAATCTGAGGAAACTCAGAAACAAGGGAAGAAAAAGTACCTTAGGAACCAGATTTTCCGCATGATATATGGCTAGACTTTCTTCAACCTGGCTATCGGCGGCAACTATCTGATGAAGGCGTTCTATAAAATCCTTCTTGCTAAAGGACCTATCGGTGCCTCTCATGCTATCTTCCGGTCCCGTGTACTCACAAAGAAGTCGGGAACGAAGGGATAAAGGTTGTACGCAACGTCCAAACCAGCATAACACGATATCCTTCCAAACCAAAGGTGGTTGAGAAGAAGAAAGTTTGGCAATGCGACGTTTTATTTTCATCAGGTTTCCAGGCAAATCCTCTGTTATTGCGAGTGTCCAATTTTCATGAGGAATGGCAGCAGAATTGACAAAGGGAGGAAGTCCGGTTTCTTTGTTGGGAAACGGAATGTCTTGGTGATAAAAGAAAGAACCTAGCCAAGATTGGTCAGGTTTCGGCATTCTTATCCTTGGATACCATTCTTCCCTAAAGTTTCTGAGGATAAAAGATATGGTGCCGCAGATGGGCGAAACACCGTTTGTGATGTTGTGTTTTACCTCGAAACAATAATGCCAGAAGTCTAAGTTGGGAGTTATCCCAAGATACCCTTCGAAAAGAGCTTGGAAACTAGCTAATTGGAGGATGGAATTTGGAGAGATATTATGTGGTTGAACACCATAAAAGTTGAGGACGTCTAGGAAAAAGGCGGAAGGCGGAAAACCCATACCTCTCGTGATATGAGAGGTGAGGAGGACGCGCTCTCCTTCCTTTGGCTTGGGCTCTGACTCATTCTTCGAGATCCGCCATTTGCCTTTAACTATCAATCTATCCCTTGACATCCGACGAAGGAGGACGAGTGAAGTATCACTATGATTCCAAATTCCGACAAATTCTGCTTCTTCATCGGCTCCGGCGGAGAAGCGCTCAGTGCCACGAGAGTGAATCTTGGCCCCCGCCGTCTCCGGTGCGAACGGCGGGGATGTTGTGGTGCTTGGGCCCGCTACGTCCGCGGCGGCGGAAGCATTTCCTCCGCCCGCCGCGGATGCCGTGGCTTTTTCCGGCCCGCCGCCAGCATGCTTGGGCGACCCCAGTTGTGGATCCAGATCGCCTAAAAGCTCGTCGATGGAGGCGCGGGCCGGAGAGGACGACGGAGAGGCCATCGTTTTCGGTGGTGACGGAGCGCTCCGGCGTGCAAAGGGCTCGTCGGGGCAAGGAATCGTTCTCGCTCTCGAGCTCACGTTCGCACCAATGGTGAAGGCAGTGAGGGAGTGAAGAAGGTTGATGAGGAGGACGAAGACGGCTATTTATAGCCTAAAAACCCTCTAGATACGCGCTAACGGCTCTTTTGACCGTTGGATGTTCGACGCGTGTCGCTCGCCGGAAAATCCGGGAAACGGAACGACAGAGGAATGATGGCTATCTCCTCGTTTCTCGTGAGAATCTGTCAGAGATACGTTGCAGGGTTTCCCGCGTGAAACCAAGCGGCGCTTGCGTCAGCATGATTAAAGCGCTGATGTCACGTGTTCCTTTTCCGCGAAGGATCGCGAGAAGAAAAGCCGGATTTTCATAGTTCCGAGTTTTATGTTACCATCTCCTTCAAAAGGAAAGAAGAAAGAATCAAGACTGCTGAATCAAGTTTCCCGGACAAAATGTATTTGGTGAAAGGCGGAGTTTCAGAGTTTTGGTCCTTCCTGGGGGCTACTGTCGGATATATACCGAATAGGGGTATAGAAGATGGTAGACAAAAGAGCTGGACTACCAGGGTGGCCTGCAAGGTAATGGGCTTAGGTCCATTGGGCGGCCCAGTAGTCCGACGCGCAGAAGCCGGATTCTAGAAGAACCCGGATCACGGCACGCGTGATCTGGCTTGGAGGAGAAGACGGATTCCTTGCTTTCCAAGTTACAAGTTAAACGTAGTCTTCTAGGTTTCTGGTTCGGTAAGCCCTAATCCGGCTATTATATAAAGCCGGACGGGAGATAGATTTCATAAGTTCAATAAGTTCCTTTAGTTCCAAGGTTCTAGGTTCAAGCTCAAGCCTTACGCAACTCGCCGGGAAGTTCATCCTCGACGAGTAGCTGAATCTATTCCCTTACATTGTAACCTTATTATACGGGCTTTAGTCCCACATAGTGAGAAGTGCAGGAGTAGGTACGCCGTACTGTCGCGACGTACCGAACCTGGGTAAATCCCGTGTTCTGTGTTACTACGCTATCCCGTTACCCCACGTCTCTACCGTAGTCTCATGGCACCCCAGTCTATGAAAACTACTACGATGTCTCGACAGGAGTAGTTCTTTCCCGGGGCTGAGGGCTCTACCAGTAGCTATGTGTTTCATCTCTCTCTCCCATGGTGTGATCGTGAGCTTTGTAATCTAGTTGAATAACTTCATCTGTTATGCCACTCAAGTGGTTTTGTTATGAGATCTCCGTAAACACTTTGATCACGGTGTAAAGGTGATAGTGTGTGCACCGTGTGGTTTAGCATGATATTTATATCTTGTGTTGGATGACCTATGAAATTGTAGTGTTCGTCTAGTACCTTCTAGGGCGCGCATAGTGACAACGTGGGGTTAACTAGACATGGGAATGTGACTTTGAGGGGTGCTTTTTGCACCCCTACGCAATGAATTGGTGTTTGTTATTCAACCGGAGAGTGGTTCAGAGTAGCATACTGAAGAGAGATATTTATGCATTCAATTACGTTATCATTGTTGAGAGTGTTCACTAGTGAAAGTAGGATCCCTAAGGCTTGTTTCTAAGCATTGAAACACCGTTTACAATCATTTCTGCTACATGTTTGCTTGCTGCCATTTTTATTTCAGATTGCTATTATCACTTATAATCATCCGTATTACTTGTATTGTACTCTCTCTTCACCGAACTAGTGAACCTATACAACTGACAATTGTATTGGGTGTGTTGGGGACACAAGAGACTTCTTGTATCGTAATTGCATATTTGCTTGAGAGGGATACCTTTGACCTCACCTCCTTGTGTTCGATAAACCTTGGGTAATCCAGTTAAGGGAAACTTGTTGTTGTTCTACAAACCTCTGCACTTGGAGGCCCAACACTGCCTACAAGAATAGAAGCGTGCGTAGACATCATGGCACCCTAGTTTGGGGTGTCACGCTTAAAAATTTCAGAGGAACAAATTGAATCAACATTCAAAACATATCTTGCTTGGTTTTGAATGCATATTTTCCACAAACCTGTGTGTCCCTATGCCCTACGGCTTTTGAGGAACATATATTTGACATGGAGAACAACTCTGGAAATGAGGCTATGTTGCTTCGATACAACAATGTCGTGAAAGAGGGCAACCAAACCAAGTTCGCTCCTATATGGTAATTATTTACAACTTCGTTTTGTGTCATCACAACTAGAGCATTAATTGTTTTGTTACTGTCATGGTGGTGTCACGGCATATGCCATGGGATGGCTTGAGTTTGGGCCGATGGACGTTGTTGGTATCCGGGGAGGGATAGTGTGCTAAGAAGCACACACATGGTAAACAAAAAACACACCTATGTACCCAGGTTCAGGGCCCTCGTGAGGAGGTAAAGACCCTACTCCTGCTTGTCTGCCTCTATATCAGTGGGTAACCGAGTTACAGGATTTCTCTTCGAGCTCTTCTAGCTAGAGGAGGAAGATGGAGTTATATCTCTCTCAGTACTACTAAGTCTCTTCTCTCTCTCTTTGGATGTGTCCCTCGCGCAGGAGGGGTGTGTACACCTTATATACTAGTGGCCAGTGATAGAGAGTACAAGGTTAGGCGGAAAACACTGATGTATCGCACGCCGTCCGACACGGGGCCAAAAGTCTCCTCTGCAGTATGTACTGTGTGCCCTGTCCCCTCTGTCAGAGACACGACATGGCCTCGCCCATACCTCTGCACTGTTTCCATGTACACTCTCTGTCAGCCGCCTAGTAAGTTGGACTGCACTCCTGTACGCTTTCGTGGTCTTCGGGATTCACCTACTTCATTGACCTTCATCCGGGATAGCAGGTTCTTATCTTAACCCGGTTTCTCCAAGTATAACTCGGATAACCCGGAAGAATACCCACCTGCAAGATAGTGAAGAAGAAGACACATACTGACACTTATGTCGGTCACCAGATGCCGGCATGGCACTTATGTCGGTCAGGTTTGACCTAGTCCACTCCTTGGACAACATTTCACACCAAGTATGACCCTAACCAGGGGTAGCCCCCAGACATTAGTCCCCGAAGCTGGTATGGTCCAGCAGACTCGGATGATGGGTCATAGCAGCTTGAATAATAACCACACGATCCTCAACCGACATACCACTTATGTTGGTTCCGACTTCAATCTCGGAACTTATCGCAATCAGAGCCAATGCTTGCACCGAGAACCCGACACAATTCATGTCGGGTCAAAGTTCTTCTGAGATTCAACACTTAGCCATTTTTTCCTCAGGCTTTGAGCTCAACTGCTACGAGGAGAGGACGCCTCGTTTCCTCCGTTCTGTGACTGCACCACGCGGCAGCGAGCAGCAGCGCGCCCTCTCGGTTCCTGTGCGTGTCATAATCACATGCACGCCACATAGCATTGTGGGTCCCACGCGGTGTCAAATCCTGCATCGACTCGAGTGAATTCTCTCGGATGCCCGGGATTTACTGCGCACACCGCGTAGTAACTCCCCTTCGTGAGATCGTGGGTGCATACTACTTTCGTGCGAACATGGGCACACGCAATAACTACGCAATTACCGCCCACGTTCGATCCCTCATCTCCTCGCCTCCCTGCGATATAACTACCGACGCGGGCGCCTTCGGTTCTTCTTCTTCCGCATTCGCCCCCTTCTCCTCTGCGCGCAGCACACAGAGCCCAAGCCCCACGCACCACCGCACCATCGTGCGTAGTGCTACGCCTCGTCGCCCGAACGCAGACATTGCCGTGTCCTAGTGCTCCACCGCGCTGGAATACCGTCGAGTCAACCTCCACCACTACAGATCCGTGTGTGCCCATCTTCAACGCCGGGCCACGTATCTCGTCGTCTTTGAGCTCAACTGCTACGTTGCTGACGCGCTCTTCCACTCTGCCCCCGTTCTTCACCACCGGAGCGGAGCTGCCCCACCGCACTTCTCCGCCGTTCTATTCCTCAAGCTCTTCTCCGTCGAAGTGGATTTCCGGAGACGCCGGAGTCACCTTCCTCCGCCATGGCGTTGCACAAGCTTATCGCCGTGGAGAAAGAAGATGAGTACTATGAGGAGTAGTCCACTCGGGCCACTTGGAAGGGATCCCAGGTGCAGAACTCCGATATTAAATGGCTGCACGACAATCGTCGGATCCCGGACAGGGTCGAATGTCGGCTCCCGGGTGATGAAATCATCCCCACTCCACAACCGGGTGAGTACGTCGTCTTCATAGCCCATTTTGAACGCAGGTTTGGGCTTCCCCTCTCCGACTTCATGCATGAATTCTTCGTCAAATTCGGATTGCAACCACACCACCTCCCGTCAAATGCCGTCACCACCCTTTCGTCTGTTGTTTCTTTCTCCGAGGGATATCTCGGTCACTAGCCCACTATAGACATGTGGAGCAAGTATTTTCAGTTCCGAAGACAGGTGATCCCGGACACGGAGAACCTGGATGCCCCCAAGGAGATGACACAATGTGGCACCGCCACCATCATCACTCGGCAAAAATCCGCATTCCCCAAAATCCGGGGTCTGGACTCATGCCGGAAATGGCTCCGCTCCTTCTCTACATAAATAACTCCACCAACACCGACATGATCTGGTTACCACCGTAAAACATCGACCCCCCCAGTGGCGATGACGAACTGGAAACACCACCCTTGGGATACAATTCCCGAGGTCAACCACATCCACCAAGTTCTCCTCTCTTTGAAGGACTTCGGGCTCATGGTGGACGACCTGCTCGAAACCTTCATAATCCGTCGAGTTCTGCCACTCCAGCGCCGCACACACAAGATCTGCCACATGAGCGGATCCCGGGACCCGACACGGATCTCAACCATGGAACTCACCAAGGCGCAGATCCGGACGCGGGTGAAGGACATAGCCCAGACTCAGCTGACTAATAACTAAAAATGGGGATTCAAGCCCTACAACAGGACTCATCGGGCACCAGAAGTAAGTAAACCCAGACTTTACCAATATTACTTTATGTCGGCACATTTTACTTTGTCCATTTCTACGTACTTATGCTTTGACTTTCATCTTTGCAGATATTCGCCCGCCAGAGGACCGAGGACGGTGAATCCCCATCTCTCACTTGGATAGAGGACCGCGCCGCCGATGACGTTGAAGACCTCGATGATGAAGAAAACCTGCTCATCCCGGACATCGGGATTGCTGCAGGTGCTAGTAAGTCTCGTGTCTCTGGATCCATCCGGGATTGGCCCGAGGAGGATGACGATGATGTTGAAATTATAGAGGTACTCGACCCTTTGCCGCTTTCTTAAATGTTTCCCCCGCTGTCGGCATCAGCTGACCCGGACGAGCAGGTCTTGGAAGTGTTGCCAGTGGCGATGGCAGCTCCCCTTCAGACCAGGAAGAGAGCCGGAACCGAGGTATCGGGTCCCGCGCCCAAGAGGACCAGGAAGAAGAGTGCGGCCAATTGACCGCGGAGAAACAAAGTTAGGCCAACCTCGGAAGGGTACGCGACTTCTCCGAGATATAGCCCCTTTGTAACTTTCACTTCTCCCTCTTTCACCCGAGTTAACTCGGTTAACTCGGTTTCATTCCTTTTGCATAGAACCTCTGGAGATTTCTCAGAGCGCACCCTCCATGTGCTCGCCGAAGCCGACACCGCCAGCCTCGGCTCAAGGTGACGTCGGAGGCCCGAGATCATCCATTATGAGCCCACCTCCGGCACAAGCTCTCGTGATCCTGCTTCCGGGACAAGAAGGCTATCTCGACGAGGAGCAAGACATCCCGGATGTCCATCCTGTGGATATGCCGGAGACACCAGCTCCTGAGATGGAAGAAGACCTTGGTGCCAACAACATGGGCATCGGGGTAGAGAATACCGAGACTCCGGAAGCCCGAGAACAAGCACAACCATCGCAGCAACAACAGTCTCGACCGCCACAGCAACAACCTCAACAGCAACCACCACAACAGCCACAGCCTCCAACACTGCCTCCGACATAGCAATCACCATCAGCCCCGCCGGCACCATCTCCTCCCCCGCAGCCAAGGCAGGCCCCCGCGCCGAAACAAACAAAAGTTCTGGCGCAAGACACCGGGAAGGGGCCAGCAGAAGAGCAGCTGCCGAAGAAATCCTTTGTGCCGAAGAAAACTGCGCGGGCGAAAACCTCTGCTACCAGGATAAGCATTAATCCCGAGATGCAAGTTGTTGCGCATAAGGGGCTAGGCATTGCCTTGCCCAATTTGGAAGTTGGGCTTAACAGTTTCGGGTTTATACCTGACACTTTCGCTGGGAACCGTCTGGGCTCCCTGGATCATTACCGCTTGGAGTGGAACGAGGCCGACATTGACGAAGTGACCAGCGCTCCCCCTGCCGGGTAAAGGACTCTTTCTCACAAGATATACACCTTGAAGACCGCGGCCAGAGATGCCGAGATAACATCTCGGGTAAGTACCTTTTCCTTCTTCATATTTTCCGAGTTTTCGCATAACACACTGAGATAAATGCACATCGACCTAGTCCCCAAGATCTGGGTCGAGTAATCGACACTCAACCGAGTTAAGATTACTCGGGGTGAATCTTTACAACTTTATCACTAACACCGCTTCTTTTCAGGATTGCACTGAGACCCAAGAAAAACTATTCCAAAAGCTTCTCTTTGAGCATCGGGTTCTCAGCGACCACAACCAGGGTTTGTACACGAATCTGTCAGGCATCGGGCTCGCTCAACTTCATCAGCGACAACGCGGGCGAGTTCGGTGGAAAACCACTACCAACAGGTGGCTTCTTCATTGGCTTTGGTGCTCATCTGTTTTATGTCTCCACTGAGGTCATCCACGCGTATCTTGAAAGGGTGCACGTGGCCCTGGATCCTTCTGCGGTCTGGGCAGTTCACAACCGGCGTATCGCTCGCACCGCGGACTGCGTGGAGGTGTTGATGACTTCGCCAGCTATGGAAGATGGAAAAAATGCGGCCGGTGATACTGATCCCGACATCAAGGCAACCCGGGCAGCGCACAAGCCCATGGAGAAACCCGAGAACCAGCCAGGTTATGCAGGTCCTTCTGCTACGACCGCAAGGCCCGGTCCTTTTGAGGACATAATTGAGAACTTGGTTGTGTCAGTGGCTACCGGTAAGAATCTGGCACTGGTGCAGGCCCAGCTAGAGGAGCAGAGGCGGAATATCCTCAATGAGGCGATCGAGATGTCTCGTGCCAGGCAAGAATTTGACCTTGGTCTCCGTGAGTATAACAAGGCTCATGGTTTTACTCCGGTTGGAGACAATCATAGTCGCATAGCGCAACCGAGGTAGAGATCTCGGTGTCGAGTTAGCTAGAGATGGAAAAGGTAAAACTAGTAAATCTGGTAGTGTTGGCTGGTAGACCCAAATATAGCTCTCCTGCTAAGAATCTTAGGGCTGTAGAGGCAGTAGTAGCCGAGTTACCTAACTTATCTGGTGAGGCTCGCCATAGGCAGCAAGACCGGGTAAATGAGCTAATCTTTGAGGCTAACCAACAAAATGAGACCTTTTGTAAGGCAAATCCCGGTGCAACTGCATCTCAAGTGGTTCATTCCCATGGCGGTAAATCTGATGGACGGGCTTCTTCGCCACATGTCGGTGAAGGGCGAGCCTGGAGTGTAAATTCCGGCAAGCAAGAGCAGCTTCAGGTTTATGATCCGGCCGGTGCCGGAAAGCAACTAGTAGTTCATCCTAATGCCGGTGCAGCTAATGTCGGTCAAGGAAATGTCTGTCAAGGCGGTTGTGGTGCCAGCCGAGTTCAACCAGCTGGACATGATCGTAACCGGGATATCCCACCTCGGTATCCGGCACCAAACCAAGCTGAGCAGCAGCATGGTGCCGGATATGCTATTCAGCAAGAGGGAAATGTTACCGCGGATAATTAGTATGACGACTGTTACTCGGCAATGGAGAAAGCCAGGTATCCGAGATATGAACAAGTGATGAATGAGGGAGCACTCGCTGGTTGATTTGGACCTCGGGTGCTGCCGGAAAATGATGCCCGTTACAAGCTTGACAGGATTTATTTGTCTGAGATGCTGGAAGAGCAAGGACCTCCCGGACCTCCATGCTTTGGACCCCGGATCATGAGGGAGCCACCAGTCCCGAAGTTCCAGCTTGCCCAAGGTACGAAGACATATGACGGCAACACTAAGCCGGAAGATTGGTTGAATGACTATGTCACAGTACATACTACTGGTGGCAATCGCCGGTGGGCGGTGCGGTATGTGCCGCAAATGTTGGAGGGCCTAGCCCGAATCTGACTGAATAACTTTCCAGTAGATAGCATTGATTGATGGTTGGATTTCGAGGACGCCTTCGTCAGCAACTTCACTAGCACACACCGGAGGCCGAATCGTCCTCAACAACTCTTCATGTGCCGGCAGAGATAAGATGAAAACCGACCAGGAGAACTTGATCAGATGGTGTACTTTGAGGAACACTTGTGAAGGGGTGATTGAGTCCCAGGATATAGCATGGTTTTCCCAAGGGTGCCGACATGGCAATATGTTGTGGCAAAAGTTGCAGAGGAAATGTCGGCCACTCTGGCCGAGACAATCACGATCATGGATATGTACGCTTTGGGTGATCCGACTCAGCCTTTACAGACCTAGGTGGAACCGAGTAAACGCTACTCGGGTAGTGATGGTCCCGGTTCCTCCAGGCGGAATGATCGCCAGGACTTCTGGGGTAAGAGAAGAGATGACATGCCGGATTTCTGATATGGGTCAAACCATATCGCTGAAGTTGATCCGGATCAACCTGATGTCGGCAACAACCAACGCCAAAAGAACAATGGGCCCCAATGGGGGCAGAACCAGAGTAGCAAGAAGCCATGGGTGGACCAGAAGAAACTCTGGGATGATCAGCAGAGTTTCAACTTTGAAATGATGAGAGATGGGCCATGCAGCTATCACACCCGGCATCCAAGTAGGCTTGCTAACCACACTGCCCGGCAATGCAGCTGGTATGACCGGATCAAGAGCGAGGGTGCAAATCCTTTGCCTCCACCTCCACCACTTCTGCTTACGGGTGCAAACACTCAAGTCCTAAATGCACCCCCGAGGCATGCAGATAACCGGAGAAGGCCAGAGAATGTGAATCAAGTGGATCAGGGAGCCAACAACAACGATGACTACTACTACTACAACAATGCTAGTGGCAGAGGCCGGAATGTGTACCAAGATCACCACTAGAGTTACATGGTGTTTGTGACTGAACCTAATGACAAGCAGAGCCAGCAGCGGCAAGCAATGGAGGTCAATGTAGTAATGCCGGTTGTGCCGAAGTTTATGTATTGGTCTGAGGAGGAAATCAACTGGAACTTGGGGGATCACCCCAAGGTTATCATTGGTTCCGAGTTAGAGGACAAATAAGAAAGCGAGCTCATCCACTTCCTCTATGAGAATAGGGATATGTTCGCATGGTCGAATCAGGACCTGTCAGGTGTCCCGAGGGAGTTGGTTGAGCACTCGCTTCATGTGAGGCTGGATGCTAAACTGATGAAGCAACCTCTGCGACGCTTCCCTGCAGAGAGAAGAAAAGCAATTGGTGACAAGATCATAAGGTTACCTGCAAGTGACTTTATCATGGAGGTGCTGCACCCGGGCTGATTGGCTAACCCGGTCCTGGTAGGGAAGAAGAAGGATGACCCAAATGTGGCCATAGTGTGGCGCATGTGTATCGATTACACAAACCTGAACAAGGCATGTCCTAAAGATCCATCCCCCTGCCTCGGATCGATCAGGTGACTGATTCCACTGCAGGGTGTGAGTTTTTATCATTTGTAGATGCGTACTCTGGTTTACACCAGATACCTTTGAACCCTCTGGATCAAATAAAGACTGCTTTTATTACCCCGTATGGGGCTTATTGCTATCATGTTATGACATTTGGCTTGAGAAATGTCGGTGCTACTTATCAGAGGTGCATGCATAAATGGTTGCATGAGCATATTGGCAATAATGTGCAGGTGTATGTTGATGATATTGTCATCAAGAACAAGGAGAAAAACACTCTCTTGGATGATCTCCGAGAGACATTTGCAAACATGAGGAGATTCCGGTTGAAGCTGAACCTGACCAAATGTACATTTGGTGTGCCGGCAGGCAAATTACTCGGTTTCCTTGTGTCTAGCCGAGGTATCGAGGCCAACCCCTCCAAGATCCATGCTATAGAAAGCATGACCCTGCCGAGATGTCTGAAAGATGTGCAAAGATTCACAGGATGCCTAGCATCCTTAAGTCGGTTTATTGGCAGAATGGGGGAAAAGGCATTGCCCCTATACCGGTTGATGAAGAAGACAGACAAGTTTTTCTAGACCCCACAAGCTGACTCGGCATTCCGAGATCTGAAGAAGATGTTGAGTTCTGCACCAATACTGGCCTTGCCACTACCCAAAGAGCCGATGTTGCTCTATATTGCAGCTACCAACCGAGTTGTCAGCGCTGTGGTAGTGGTAGAGCGATAAGAGGAAGGAAAAACAGTGCAAAGGACAATATATTATCTCAGTGAGGTGATCTCCAACTCCAAGCAAAATTACCCTCATTATCAGAAGATGACACATGGAGTTTACATGGTGGCCAAGAAACTCAAGCATTATTTCCAAGAGCATCCAATGCCGGTGATGAGTACCGCACCTATCTCGGAAATTATTGGCAACAAGGATGCGAGTGGCCGGGTAGCCAAGTGGGTCATTGAGCTACCTCTTATACCCCAATGTATGCAAGGAGAGATTCCATCAAGTCCCAAGTGCTGTCTGATTTTCTGGTTGACTGGGTCGAGATGCAGTACGAGCCACCCTTGCTGGAATCTAAAATCTGGAAGATGCATTTTGATGGCTCCAAGGTGAAAGAGGGTCTCGGTGCCGGTGTTGTGCTTACCTCACCCAAGCAGGATCAACTAAAGTATATGTTGTAAATTCATTTTGCTGCATCCAATAATGTGGCTGAGTAAGAGGCTCTGGTCCATGGACTCAAAGTGGCCAAGGAGATTGGCATTTGGCGAATAGTGTGTTATGGTGAGTCGGATCTTGTGGTTCAACAAGCGTCTGGAAATTGGGATGTTTTGGATTCCAACTTGGCATCGTATCGGTTCCATGTCCAGAATATCTCCGGATACTTCGACGGCTGCGAGTTTCACCATGTACACCGAGCAGAAAATGAGGCTGCCGACATACTGTCCAAGTTGGGCTCATCCCGGCAGGCTATCCCGGCTGGAATTTCATTGGAACATCTTAGGAAGTCCTCCATCAAGCCCTCACTCGAGTCCGAGTCAATCTTTGTCCCGGTCAATCCAGAATCTGAAGTTGTCCCGATGGAGGTAGATGTGGGGTGCATCTTGGAGAACTTGGGGAATGCTCTGGCAAATTCGGGGACTTCTCTGCAGAACTCGGGAACTCGTCCGACTTGTCTCCTTATGCCAGATGTGGCAATGTCGGTTGAAGCTATGGAGATTGATGAGCCCATCTTCGCTCCTCGTCATGTGCCAGTATGGGCACAGCCGATAATGTCCTACCTAGTGGATGGTACCCTTCCGAGTAATGAGGTCTCGGCTAGGCAGATACAAAGAAGATCCAAGGGCTATAGCATCAGACTAGTCAAATGGGGAGTATCATACACTAGTATCATGCATATGATACTAGTCTATGTTATTACTCCCACAATGAGTAGTAACATATTTGTAGTATCATATACTAGTATATTTATTAGACTATAGACACATCTTGTCTTGGAATCCGTTATGTTACGATATCTACCTATGATACCACTAGCACCTCTCTCCTCATTAAATGAGCGCCACATCATCTTTTTTGCCTACGTGGCATTTCTGTTACCACCTATGTTACTCCCGCTGTGAGCAGTCTCATCAACAAGGAGCTATACAAGAGAAGTGTCACATGCGTGCTCCAGCGCTGTGTCGAACCAGAAGAGGGGCATGAGATCCTCTAGGATATCCGACATGGGTTCTATTGGCTCAATGTTTTGTAGCAAGAAGAACATATTGTCCGGAAGTGCAACAGGTGCCAGAGGTACGCCATCAAGAATCATATGCCGGCTTCAGAGCTCAAGACCATTCTTATCACTTGGACATTTGCTGTGTGGTGTTTGGATATGGTGGGTCTATTCAAGCCAGCCCAAGGTAACATGATTCACATGCTGGTCATGGTGGATAAATTTACCAAGTGGATAGAGGTGAAGCCAATCCGAAAATGTGACGGACATACATCTGTAACATTCCTGAAAGATATAATTTTGAGATATGGCTACCCACATGGTATCATCTCGGATAATGGAAACAACTTCGCTGAAGAAGCTTTTGCTCGGTTCTGCAAAGAGAAGAGGATTAGACTTGACATTGCGTTAGTCCCACATCCGGAATCTAATGGGCAGGTTGAGAGAGCCAATGGAATGGTCTTATCCGGGGTAAAACCTCGATTGATTGAGCCACTGCAGCGAACCCCGGGTTGTTGCCTGGATGAGCTACCAGCAGTGTTGTGGAGTCTAAGGACTACCCCAAATCACTCCACTGGCTACACGCCATTCTTCCTTGTGTATGGAGCAGAAGCGGTTCTGTCGGCCGACATAGAGCATGACTCGCCAAGAGTGAATCTGTATACAGAGGTAGAGGTAAAAAAAAAGCTCGATAAAATGATGTTGATTTGCTCGAAGAAGCACGAGAGTTGGCATTGTCCAGATCAGTTGTGTATCAGCAGAATCTCAGGTACTATCATAGCCGGAAAGTGAATCCTCGGGTGTTTAGAGAAGGAGACATGGTTCTTAGTCTTGTGCGGCGCACATCCGGGATGCACAAACCCTAGTATGTGCAGTTAGACGTGCCCGATGACATGACCATGAAGGAATGGCATCGTTCATTGGGGTTAATGAGCAAGAGGAAAGCAAGAGTGCCATGGTCATTGGACGAAGATCTTGGGAAAAAGAAGGGGCTGGCTGAGAACAAGGACGATGTTGAAACCATGAACGAAAAAGAGGTGCCCAATGCCGAGGACAAGGATGAGGAGCCCGATGCCGTAATAACCCAAGAAAAATCCAAGGTTGAAGAAACTTGCGTGTAAGCGGAAGAAGGCATTAGCTGCAGCGTCAAAGAAGACGAAGGGAAGGAAGTAGATCGGGGAGTTGTTATGGTATTATTGTTTGTATTTTCATTATGGAATTGGAGTTTCTATTTCGTTTTGGACTCGTAAACTTGTTAGCGTGAGATGGATGTTCGTGCCTCTGAATCAATGTTTTGAATTTGTGATGTAGATAATGGAGTTGCTGTGATGATCATGTAATTCTTATTGATGTAAATTTGTTTTGAATGTTGATTTAACTCTGAAATTTTTAAGTGTGACACGAGACTAGGGTGCCACACTTAAAGTGTGCCTCCATTGTTCAGGGTGCCACACAATGTGACACCCTAGTCTAGGGGTGCCACACTCTTAAGTGCAACTTCGTTGTTCAGGGTGCCACACCCTAGGTCTTAACCGTTCCGACATCGCAAGTGAAACCACCCCGCTCGGGTAGAAAAATATTCAAGTGTGACACCCAAAGACCGGCGCCAAACTTACAAGCGCAGGTCCCACCCTACCACAATGGCCGATAGTGTGGCGCCCCCGTTTAGGGTGTCACACTGCATACCGTGACTCCCCTGATGCGGGCGCCACACGAAAGAGTTATTTTTGAGAATAGATTACATATAGGTTTATTTTGTGCTGAACTCATGCTTGGCGTGGACTCCATGTCGGATATGTTTCAATGCTGCACTTGCACCAGGAAGAACCTACCAGACTGATTTTGCACTCGAAAAGGAGAAAACATGTTTGGTTGTCGAATTAGTTGCCAGGGCTTTCATATTTTGCATTCGGAAAGATATTGTTCAAGAAGGTGAAATGTCACCTAATAAAAAGTAAAGAAAGTCTTTGATCGAGCTTCAGCTTAGAAGGTGAAGTGTCATCCAACAAATGTACTACAGCTATCTAAAACTGTACAACGAACGCAATGCATTAGGCAGCTCCTTTCCGGTGACTCCAAAATGATGAAAGTGATTTGAGGTTGATCTGACATGGGGGTTTGGTTGAGAATACTCCTGTGTCGGTACGGTTTTATTTTGAAATCTTGCTCCACACTTCTACACGATACTTTACGTTAATATCTTTTTTATTTTTTCGAGGGGATCACGGCCGTTTATTGCACCTTCCGTAGCTCGCACTTGCCCATCACCTCCCCATTTCTCTTCTCGCACAGCCCCCCTCCTCGCCTCCCCCACCATGGCGATCACCGGCGGCCGGAGCGGCCGCCTCCTCCTCCTCCCCCTCCTCGTATTCGCCGCCGTCGCCCTCGCCTCCTCCCCCGCCCGCGCCTTCTACCTCCCCGGTGTAGCCCCCCGCGACTTCCAGAAGGTGAACAATCCCTCCCCAACCCGTCCTCTCCTCGTCGGATCTAGCTCTAGGTGACCTCCTGGTCGGCCGTGCCGCTGGATCTAAGCGTAATGGTAGGCGCGGCCTCAGATCTGGCTCCCCAGGCCGCGGTTTCCCCATGTTTGGAAGGTTTTCCCGCATTTGGAGGATTATTAGGTTCAGGGTTTAGTGATCTGAGCAACGAAGTGGTGACCGAAATGTCTCATTTATGTTAGCTTGTGTGTACATTTCGGGCGTTCGTCAACTTAGGGGGAAAGCTGTACGGGGTAATACCCGCTTAGCCTTTGAGCTTGCGGTTGATTTGTTCGGCAAGGTGCATCGGGACTGGGCTCTTCGTTCCCGTGGCGACTCCTGATGCTGTTATAATGCACCACAGGACGAGCCACAATGGTGTTTTACGAAATAGGGAAGCTCGTTGTGTGATTTACTGTGTTTGGTGTAGTGTATATATGTATTATTTTGTGGGTGAGTGCGGGTTACACTATAAAAAGTGTTGATAAGCAGGGATTTTGGTTAATCTAGAGGTGTAGACACATTATCACTTCATTGCTTCTTTCGGTTGCTGTTTGATTCAGCCTACCTTGTACTAAGAGAACATGTATTTACGTGGGTGGTATGCTATTTTGGCGTTTGGGTAAAATATAGTAGGTACCTATTGTTGTTAATTTTGGTGGCTTTCATGGAGATTGCAAACACTGCAATCACAAACCCTGGGAAATGACATGAATTTAGGTGTTTTTTTTTGTCTAACTTGCTAGGGCCTAAATGTTCTCGTATGATGATGGCAGAAAACTACAACAAACAGGCCATTCTTTATAAATATGCTTGAAATTTCACAACATACCTTGTGTGGTATGAAGATATTTTTCTGTAGCTGTACTAGAGCTGTGAATTCAGATTGCCCAAATTGTCTTAAAAATATCATTTACATCCCGAGTTCCTCTTCTGGTGGACAATCACAATATAATAAGTTTGGTATTGATGCATAGGGTCTGTTCTTTACCCATTTTAAATTTCATTTGGTTATCTTGGTTGGATGCTATTCTGATGAGAATCAAATTTCAAGAAGTATAATCACAATAGTAAACTTTATGCTAAGGACACAAGGTGTTACATGTGCTTGACGATCTATTTGAAGGCCCTACCTGTAGACAAGTACATGGTTATTGTCTCGTGTTGCCTCCTAATCCAGTTACTATCTTGGGACTTCAGGAGAACTAGATACATTTTGTATTGCTCACTTGCATATTGTTCTTGATGCCATTAAGTTGAGGTGTTCATCGACTTTACCATTTAAAAGTTGATAAAATCCTCTTGTTTATGGGCCTCCTGTTGCATTGTTGATTGCCATTTCTTTTCAAAAAAGGTTAACAACTTACCACATAATTGTTGCAGTTACAGTTGAATAATCAAACTTTTAGTATTAATTGTTTGGCAATTTCATCTATTTTCCCTGTATATATCTAATTCTACCTTTGTTAAATTGTTTTCAAATGTTGACTAACCATTCATATTGCAGGATGACGATCTCCAGGTGAAGGTCAACAAGCTGTCATCTATAAAGACGCAACTTCCATACGACTATTATTTCCTGGACTACTGCAAACCTGAGGCCATTAAGAACAGTGCTGAAAACTTGGGGGAAGTCCTTCGTGGGGACCGCATCGAAAATTCTGTCTATAATGTAAGCATACCATCCGTTTATTTTGTATTCATTACTTCAGAAACGGTGTTGCCCGTTAGTTCTAGGTATAGGCAGCATGACAACATGATATGAGAAGCTGTATGCTCTTTAACTTCAGTTTAATTCTGCAATTCTTACAGTTCAAGATGAGGAGGGACGAGAGTTGCAAAGTTGTTTGTCGAAAAAAGCTTTCTCCAGAAGCTGCGAAGAATTTCAAAGAAAAGATTGATGATGAATATCGAGTGAACATGTATGTATCTGAATTTGAAGGTTTTGCTGTTGTCAGTTGATTAACATGGCCATCTAGCCACCTTATATATGATACTGGTTCAAGTTGTGGTATATGTTCAGTTCAGCATATGCTATATACTGTACAGTTGCCTAACAATGTATTATTTTTCACCCTTTTATCAGGATTTTGGATAATCTCCCAGTTGTGGTCCCTAGGCAGACAAGGGAAGGAAGCCAAACACCAGGCTTTGAGCATGGTTACCGAGTTGGCTACAAGGTGAGCATCTCACCTAGTCGATTGATACTCGTTAAAATTTGAAATATTTATCAAGGAAGTTAATAATTTGAATGCAATACTGCCAGCTCAAGGATGACAAGTACTACATTAACAATCACTTGAGCTTTAAAGTCTTGTACCATGAAGACCTAAACTCCCCAGATGCCCGTATTGTTGGCTTCCATGTGATTCCTAGCAGGTATGTATACCTGGTCATGTCTAACTTAGCATGCCCCATAGTGCAACTAAACTTGTTTTGTTATGGTTTTGTATGCATAACTGACCAGTGTGAAACCAATTGAATTTCATGTTCATCGAATGTTTTGATCATTTCATTATTTCAAGGTTGATAGGGTATATCAAATGGTCAACATAGCCAATATTTAGGAGAAATTATTGCTTGCCCCTTTTTGGATTTATATTTCATGTGCTTATGTTAACTTGTCTATTCACTGTCCACCTGTATACAGCATTAAGCATGAATATGGTGCCTGGGACGACAAGAATCCTACAGTGCAAACTTGCAATGCTAACACTAAGATAACTCCTGGTAGTCACACACCTCAAGAGGTGGCTCCTGATGCATATGTTGTATTCTCTTATGACGTTACCTTTGAGGTATATTTCCTTTCTCAGTATCCTCTCTTGCTGGTATTATTGTTCCTGTTATGTTGATTAAATTGGAATCCATCTGCTGCAGGCTAGTGATATCATATGGGCATCTCGCTGGGATGTGTACCTTCTATCTAGTGACAGCCAAATCCACTGGTTCTCAATCATTAACTCCTTGATGATTGTCCTCTTCCTTTCTGGCATGATAGCCATGATTATGATGAGAACCCTTTACAAGGACATAGCAAACTATAATCAGCTTGACAATCAGGAGGAGGCCCAAGAAGAAACTGGGTGGAAGTTAGTGCACGGTGATGCCTTCAGGCCTCCTGTTCATTCAGGCCTTCTTTGTGTTTATGTTGGAACTGGTGTGCAATTCTTTGGTATGACAGTGGTTACCATGATGTTCGCGCTACTTGGATTCTTATCCCCTGCCAACCGTGGAGGACTGATGACTGCTATGGTCCTTTTGTGGGTTTTCATGGGCGTATTGGCGGGTTACACATCATCCCGCCTCTACAAGATGTTCAAGGGCAATGAGTGGAAAAAGATCACCCTCAAAACTGCCTTCATGTTTCCTGGTATAATCTTTGGGGTCTTTTTCGTGCTGAATGCCCTTATCTGGGGTGAGAAATCATCTGGTGCAGTTCCTTTCGGGACAATGTTTGCTCTGTTCCTCCTCTGGTTTGGCATCTCTGTGCCACTGGTCTTTGTTGGAAGTTTCTTGGGATTCAAACAGCCAGCTATTGAGGATCCAGTTAAGACAAACAAGATACCCAGGCAAATTCCTGAGCAAGCATGGTACCTGCAGCCGGCTTTCTCGATACTTGCTGGTGGCATATTGCCATTTGGTGCTGTCTTTATTGAGCTCTTCTTCATCCTCACATCTATCTGGCTGAACCAGTTCTACTACATCTTTGGCTTCCTCTTCATAGTCTTCGTCATTCTGCTGGTAACTTGCGCTGAGATCACAATTGTGCTCTGCTACTTCCAGCTATGCAGCGAGGACTACCACTGGTGGTGGAGGGCATACCTGACTGCAGGCTCTTCGGCTCTATATCTTTTTGCTTATGCTATCTTCTACTTCTTCAACAAGCTAGAGATCACAAAGCTTGTTTCAGGCATTCTGTACTTTGGTTACATGCTGATCATTTCCTATGCCTTCTTCGTGCTGACTGGCACAATTGGCTTCTATGCGTGCTTCTGGTTTGTGAGGAAGATATATGCTTCTGTGAAGATCGACTGATGTCAAGATAAACTTGCTGTATGCTTCTCTAGAGCATCTCCCGGACAAGGTTTTTCTTGCAATATCATACACGGTGCTGCTCAGTAACATATATAAAAGGAATCTGGGATGCGGGATGGGATTCCATGGTTTTGGTAGAATATGTAGTCTGGTAGGATTAAGAATCGTTGGACCTTCACGCATGTTAAAGAGAGAATTTGATACTTGCTGCAGCTTAGCATGGCTTATGTAATACTGAAGATATTGGGTGCTCATGTACTGTTTTGGATCTTGATTGACCATGCATGTCCCTGTTATCTTATGCCTTATCCATGATACGTTGGAGATGGCATTATTTCTTAGTGTAATTTCTTGTTGCTGGAATGATTTCGTTCGATTGTCTGCTGCAAATTTAGGTATACAGGGTTCCAGTTGATGCTGCACTGCCAGCTTTGCTGTCTGTTACTCTCTGGGGGAACTATCTTACCTGGGCCTGTCATATGGTGAGTATGTGGGTTTTCTTGGAATAGTCACAACAGTAGCTCCCAATGACTTTTAACTTGAATCAAGACATGATAGCTTGTGCTTCAAGTTTCTTTTGTTCACTTTGTGAGAGGAGAGAAACCAGTCCTTGTTCATCTGCATTTGTGATGGTCTGTCGTGTACTAGAATTGAATTTTGCATATGCATGTTGAGTTTTGTGGCTGATATGTTGCATTTTCTCTACACATTTTTTGATTTTTGATTTTTACTATTAAAACTGTTGGATCAAATTCTCACTGAAACACTAGCTTGCTGGAGTCCGTATCAGCCGTTGGCTCCCCTCAGTCTAGATCCATCAGAAACAAGAGGTTCTCAGTTGGACACAATTGATTGGTGCATCCTGGAATGAAAGAACATTTCACACATATTGGTTGGGTTTTCGTTGTAAGGCGACGTGTACTGTGTAGATAGTTCGTCAGAAAGCAAACTTTATTCTTTATTCAATGAGAATACAGTGAAACGTTTTGCATTTCACAAGTAAAACCATATCTCGAGTTCGAGTGGAAGTGCACTCGGCAGTTGGCACTCACACAGAGATGAGCACAACAAACTAGCCTGGAACGAGCATGCGAGGAGACATCACGGCGCCTGCGCCGGTGCCGGTGCGCCCGGCGTAGCCGGAGTCAGGACCGAGGCGGACGTGCTGATCACCCCGCACATCATGGCCTCCGTGGGCACCTTGAGCTCGCGCATCTTGTGGACCCCTTCGATGAAGACGGCGCCCATGCCCATGTGGAGGTGCGGCTCGATGTGGCAGTGGAACGCCCAGGCGCCCGTGTTGTCGGCGACGAACCGGAGCGCCGTCCAGCCGTGCGGGAACACCACGACCGTGTTCCGCAGCGGCGGGTCGTCCGTGTTGAGCCCGGCGTAGTCCCTGCCGGCGTCGTACCGCCCGTCGCCGTAGCCGAGCACCCAGAAGTCGTGGCCGTGCAGGTGCCACGGGTGCGTCTCGCTGCTGTTCTCCCTGAGCATGTCGGCGTTCTGGAGCACCACGTCGACGAGCGCGCCGTACGGCAGCTCGTACACCCGGCTGCTGAGCGTCGCCTCGTAGCCGTTGTCCCCCGGCGGCAGGCGCACGTTGTAGCCGTCGGGGAACCCGTTGGGCGCCTCGCCCGTGGCGTCGAAGGCCCTGCGCTGGAGGCCGTAGAAGTAGGCGCCCAGGTACGGGGTCGCCGGGAGCGTCAGGGAGACGTTGTTGACCGCCCACTTCACGTGCCCGCTCACGATCGTCTGCGTGTTGAGCATCACGATCGTCCGGTTCAGCGCCGCGAACACCGGCGGCCGTTGCCTGGTGGTCTCGTCGTTCCGGGCCTTGATTCTGTAGGTGAATTTCTTGCTGCGTTCGATGTCTTCCCAGTCCGGGGTCTCCGGAGGCACGCTGCCCGGCCACTGGAGCTTGCTGTTGGTGTACCTTAGGACGGCGGTGGCCGGCAGCGTCTTGGGGCGCCGTCCTATCACGCCGACGGAGATCCAGAAGGCGCCCGGCGTGTAGTAGGTCGGCGTATGGTTAGTGGTGAGGAGCACGGAGTAGCTCTCCCCGGAGTAGATGTCGATGTCCGTCACCTTGAATGGTTCCACGGGGTTGCCGTCCGCCTCCACCACCGTCAGCTCGTGCTGCAAAATCCCCCGTGTCAACAGACATCATCTCTTACGGAATGCAAGGCTGAGAACAAGCAATTTGGTACCCCTTCGACTTGGAGGTTGAGAGCGGAGAGGGAGGTGGTGCTGGCGATCCTGAGCCTGTAGGTCTTGCCCGGCTCGACGTCGAAGACCACGGGGGCGCACTGGCTGTGGTCGCAGTAGGGCCCGCACTCGCTCCGCCTCCCGCACCTCTCCGGGTCACTGCACAGCTTCGCCTCCTTGCCCCGCACGCAGGTCTTGGCGTACCTGTCGATGCCCCGGTGGTAGTTCGTCACCTTCCCCAGCATGCACTCGTACTGCCCTCGCCCGTTGATCAGGATCGTCTGAGGCTCGCCGATCCACTGGAAGTGCTTGAACTTGCGCTCCAGCCCGGCCGCCTGCGCGTACACGCTCTCGTGGTACCAGTCGCTGAGCAGCACGCTGAGCTCGCCGTCGTACTCCTTCCGGTACGGCTCCTCCTGCGCCTCCGTGGCGTTCACGATCAGCGACCCGTACAGCCCCGCCGCCCTCTGCATCCCGAAGTGCCCGTGGTAGAAGAACGTCCCGGGCTGCGCACACAACACACAAACAAAAGTGCGTAAGTACGCGGCGCGCGCGCGACGCTCCGGCCGGCCAGTTCATTCTTCACGTGTGCTGAACAAACAAAGTACTAACAAACTTTGTCGGATTGTGACGTTGCGTACCTTGTCGGCGACGAACTCGTAGGTGAACGTCTCCCCCGGGCTGATGGCGCACTGGGAGATGGACGCCGTCCCGTCCGCCCACGGCGTGCCCACCTGCCGCATCCCGTGCCAGTGGATGACCAGCCCCTCCGTGTGGAGCCTGTTGTTCACGGTGACGCTGACCACGTCGCCGGCGCGGGCGGTGATCGTCGGCCCGGGGAACGTGCCGTTGATTCCGATCATCACGCGCTGCTGGCAGTCCGGCGCCCACAGGATGTACTCCACGTCCCACGTCATCTCCAGCTTCGCCTGGGCCGGAGCAGGAGCAGGGGCAGAGGGAGCGGCGAACCCCAACAGGAGGAGCGACGAGTAACAGAGCAGCAGCTGCACTGCTAGGAGGTCACTCGTGTGAGGCTTGGCCATCGTGGCTTTTGGAAGGGGTCTGGGTGGTGTGTGTGGAGTTCGCGGTGGGGTGCCGTGCCTTTTAGGGCATCTCCAGTCGACCTCCGATCCCCTAACCGGCCTTTTTAGCTGCGAAAGCGCCAAAAAGCGTCGTTTTTATACCAGCTGCCCCCAGATGTTCAAATAACGTCGTTTCGGCGCTATTTCGCGTCGCGGCACCCAGGCGAAACTCAGTCCGCTGGGTTCGGTCTGGGGGGCGAAATGGCGGGGCAGCCCACGCGGGACAGCACTGTCAGCGACGCGTGGGAAAACCGCGGGAACAGAAACCCGCCCGTGAGTTTCTTCTCGGCTCCCGCGTCGGTCAAAGGCTGCCGGCGTTTATGGCGTGGCGGGCGGCCAGTGCATACGTCCGTTCAAAGGCTGCTGGAGTAATGGCGTGGCGGGCGGCAGCGACGGCACGCGGCGCAGTAAATGCCCCGCCAGGGCTACAAAAGGCCGCCCCTCGCCGCTCGCCGCTCTCCCCATTCTTCCCAGCTCGCCGCTCTCCCCATTCTTTCTCCTCGCCGCTCTCCCCATTCTTCCCTCCTCGCCGGAGATGCCAGCTACGATGAAGCCGCCGCGGCCAACGGCTGGCGCCGCCGCCACCTCCGCAAGCACGAGGCGTGGGCACTGTATCGGGCGGGCTATCCGTGCCCGCCCGATATGCGCGTCCCAAGCTCAGCCGCCGAACAACCACGGTGGCAACTCAGCGTCGGCGAGGTCCCCGTGCCCCCCATCCCCTCCACCGACGCGGAGTTCAGGCAAGCCATCGATGATGTTCGTCGAGGGCTGATGACGGACGAGGCCGCGCAGCTGCGCTGGAGGCCGCACGGCAACGACGCCTTCTGGTGGCAGCAGCTGCAACGCCGCCACGACGCGGACGTCGCCGCCGAGGGCAACAACGGCCCTGTCGAGGGCCGCGCCAACGGCATCGGCCGCAAGCGGTGGTGGGGAGGCCAGCACCGCACGCTCGAGTGGTTGCTGGACTACATCGACGCCGGCAACGAGCCCCGGCTGCAGATGCCGCCCCGCCCGCACCCCTCGTGGGCAGCGCGGCGGATGGGCGGATCCTCGTCGGCCACCTCGTCCTCCTCCGGCGCGGCGTCTCTTTCCCTCACCCCTTCCCTCCTCAACTCCGGGCGCCCTGTCCCCAGGCGCAGCGGCGGCTCCCTGCGCATCGGCGAGCCGCGCCAGCGACACGCCGCAGACTTCGAGCGCGTCGTGCGCCCAAAGGCGGAGCCGGCGGAGAGCGACGAGGACGACGAGTGGCCGGACATGAAGGCCGCGGAGGAGCTCTCGCTCAACACCCTCCAGCCGGTCCCCGCCGACGTCGCCGCCGACTGGAGTCTGCGCGACAGCACCGGCTCCTCGCCGAGGCGGAGCAGCGGAAGGCGCAACGCGAGCAGGAAGCCGCTGCCAATGCGGCCCGCCGCCGCGTCCCTCCCCCTCCGCAGCCGAAGGAGCTCCCCTACCTCGTCCTCGACCCCGACAGCGAGGACGAAGCCGAGTTCCTGCCCGCCCTGCCGGTGAGCAGGTGGGGTGACACCGGCGCAGGACCGAGCGACCCGCATTGCCGTGACCCCGGCGCAGGCACGAGCAGGTGGGACGCAGACGGCTCGGATGACGACGACGACGGCGGGGACGACTACGACTACAGCCAGGCGATCGCGGCGAGCCTCGGCCTACAGTAGACATAGTTAGGTTTTTTTTTTTTAATGTTTTAGTTAAATTTCTGTCAAAAAGTCGTTGAATCTATGAATTTGCGTGGAATCTATGAATTTGAATTAATTTGGACCGAGACTTGAGCTGCAGTGCGACTGGGAATCGTGCCCCCCCCCCAGGTTTCAGATTAGCACCGTTTGACGCCGTGGCGGCACCAAAACAGTGGCGTTTTGGGCCCTTGGGGGCGACACGGCTGGAGGTGCCCTTATAGGCCTGAAATAAATATGAATTTTGGGGAATTATTTGGGGGAAATATGTGTGACCCATGGTTCTACATGTTTCCAACGGATTTGATTCTTAGATCGAGAAATGCACCGTCAGAATGCGCTTGTCCTGGCAAGAAATATTCACTTCGATTGTCCTAGCTGGTTCTATTTATATCTAAAAAAATACTGTACTTGATATTCCTAGCATTCGATTAATTAGGGGTAAACCCCAGAGCCAGCTATGAAGAACTACATTCCAGTTCATGGTTTTGCTGAACTTTTTCTGGCTGCAAGTCTGAGCGCCCAAGCCAAACTTGCCACCTTTACCATTATGCTGTTCTTGTTGTTACTAGTCGGATATTTTGAAGCTTGCGAATTTAATTACCGGATAACTCTACGAGAAACTCTTCGTTTTCTCAAAAAAAATCTGAAATGATATTCCTCTAGGGCTCCGCTTGGATTGCCGTATTTTAGCCTAAAACCCAGGTTTCTTACGGAGCTGCCTTATTTTCCGACGAAGCACGGTATCACTACTTGGTTCGCTGTTTCATATCCCAACTATGTCTACCCTTTTTCACGTTGGCATTCAATCCCTCCTCGTGGAAGATCTGGCGGCAGTTTACTAGGCGTTAAATCAGACTCTATGGATATATTGGCAGTGACGGATTGTGACTTTCATATTAAGGCACATATCCGGAACAAGGCTGATAATTTCATATGGAGTTTGGTTGCCGTGTACGGTGCTACCCAAGAAGAACATAAAGCAGTTTTCCTTCGCGAGTTGATGAATCTGGCTAATGAGAACCCGTACCCTATTTTAATAGGTGGGGATTTTAATATGCTAAGATTTCCCATGAGAAAAGCAAAGGAAGATTCGATAGACATTGGCCTTTCTAATTTAATGTTGTCATTGACAATTTAGATTTGAGAGAGATTTATATGACTGGCCTTTCTCGCTCACGTCGCTGTATTATGCCTGGGCTGTGGATAGTACTATCGATGGCTAAATTTTGGTGAGAACGTCCTCATCTTTGTCTAGCTTGGTGATGCATCCCACGCCGTCCAATCACGTCTCGAGTTTTGTGGGCTATGTGGTCTAGCTTTATTATTACTCCGTATATATTTTCTGCGGTGCCCCTCCAAAGTAAAATTCAGTCCTTGAGTATAATACGAGTATACACCAGTTCACAGAGACTGAACCCTACAAAAATTGTACTAGCACACTTGCTGCACTTGACAAAAAAAATCGGAAGTAACTTTCTTTAAGCTAAATAACATATATAGGTAATGTCATCATGTTGTGTATACCTTTTCTCTCGACGAGAACAACATATCGAATCAGGTCATGTTTGGATGAAGCAGAATTGTTCAGAACCATAACGAAATCATGTATAGGAAGACAGCACAGTCAGATGGAAGCGCCGCGGTGGAAGTGTAGGCACTCCACCAGAAAAAAAAGATGCGGAAAGAAAGCGGGTTGGGCACCAAAGAAAATAAGAAGTGGCTGCGCAAAAGATAAGCCCATAGGTTTTGCCTAAGAATGCAAATGACTGAGTAAATTTATAGACAAATGGAAAATCCGAAGGAAACTTGGGAATGTAGTTTGTATACTTAAAACATTTGACCATTTATCATTTCAGATCTCTATAAATTTGATAAAGCTGCATAAAAAAATCAAAATAATAATTCATAAACCACTAATATTTTAAATAACTTTATTATCCGCGTAACGATTTAAAAAAACTTAATTCCTATAAAGCAATCTAGCAAGAGTAAACCAGTCAACCTTGGCTCTTTAGATCAAGACTTAACCTTGTTGCCAACACGTTACTGCCGAGAAAACCATTCTGTTATATTCCAACAAAATCGCTAGCACTAGTTAACCAATACAATCCCACTCTCCAGTAGCGACGAGGAAAAAATATGAAGTCGTGGTCAATGAGTTGGAATGATTTCTCACTCGTGGAACATGCTCTATCTAAAGTAAACACAACGGTATGAGAACATGTACTTAAAAAAAATGCAAGCATCAGATTGATCTTATGATAGCACTTTGCTTTGGTTCATTGATATAATAGAGTCACCGATGTCTCGTTCTGATTTTGGTCGCTTCAAAGGGAACTCTTTAAAATTTTGTCAAAGTAATATTCATCTCACAAGTTTTGTTAAATGCAAGACAAGTATTGAAATAAAAAATCCTTAAAAAGTAATCAAGTCAACAGAAGTTCTGAAACAATTCTGAAGAAAGCTCATTTTAATGATGGCCAAAATCGGTGATAACATAGTATAGTTAAACACAGAAGGTTTCCACAAAAAAAATTAATAATGAATAAATGACTTCCCCTTTTCTTTATTTTTTTTCCATTTTGTTACCATTTCACTAAGGATTATGACATCATTTTCTACGTAAATTGACATCTTCTGATAGATGTGTCAACCATAATTTTTCCAATTGAGCAAACATGCCCTCACATTCTTAATCAAAGATATTGACTGAGATAGTACAATCAAAATTGTAGATCAATCCGTTGGACTGTTTAATAAGCGGGCATGAGATGTCCCTGGCTCATAGAAATAGTTTCTAAGATTTTATCTATAATGTATGGTTTTGGAAGGTGTGAGAGAAAACACCAGAAGGGGGGGCACTAGAAGGAGGCAAAGGGGAGTCCCAGGGCCGCACCCCACATGGGGGTGGCCGCATAGGCCCTTAGACACACCTAAGATAAAATTATCGACCTTATCTAACGATGTCAGAAATATATTTCCGACATCTCGGGACATCTTATGCCCTCCCTGCACTTGCTCTCGAAAGCGTGCAACTCCATTTTATCTCTAAGAAAAACTCCGGAATAAATTTCGGCAGTAATAGAAACTGTTTCTATCACTTTTGGGACATGTAATGCCCTCTTTATAATTTCTCTTCGATATATAAAATATATCTATCATGCAGAAACACTATTCCGGTGATAATGCTTGTTGATTCGGACCTATCGATATAACATAAACCAGTACTAACTTAAATGTGTTTTCCCTAAAGTTTCGATAGCATCTGGACATGAAACTGAAAACTATTTCCTTTCCAATAATCAATAGTGGGGCCATGGATGTCCATATTGACTCCCACATACTATACGAATAAACATCTGAACCTTGTTATATAATATTCATATTACTCACGATAACGAACTTAGAGCATCTCCAATGGTTCCTCTACATTTGGTACTCTATATCTTCATATAGAGTATCATCTAAAAATATTCTTTTTTAGAGGTTGCTAGTTTTTCAGTGGAATGTCTATATTCAAGACGTCCGTTTAGAGGAGCCACTGGAGATGCTCTTACCTGGGACTATGGATTCCGGTATTGCGGCGAAACTATCTTTAGTTCACTATACCTTTTTCTATCTCGTTAACCGGTAAACTAACTTATACTCATTGCCGTATTATAATATCCCACATAATATATCATCATCATGCATTGTCCGCTGAACATATGGATATCAAGAATACCAAGTGGGTCCAGGCTTGTATCTCTCTTTTTAGGAGGAGTAATTCACATCTCAGAATATCGAGGTAATATACTACTTTAGAATTACCCAGTGGCTACCGTTATGTTCACTTAGTTTACGGTGTGATGCTAGATACTACCAAAGTAAGACCTATAGAATATATCACCCCGATAACCTTATGGTCAAAGAATGCATTGTAATATAACTGTGATGTGATATGATGCTATCTTAATGGAATCTCTTAGCATATCAGCTACTAGGGTATATCCAGCCATATTGTTCCCTTCCAACAATATGCTATTCGTTGATGCTCGCATAAACAATGTACATTACCAGGAAAACACAACCATCAATCATCCAATGAATTAGTCGTAAAAGACAATTGGTATTTTGTTCATGTCCCTACAGGTGACCGTGAGTTTTTCCTCTGAATCTCACATTCAGGAGACACGTCAGTTATGATATAGTAATATGAATCATAATTACGAAACAAATGTACAAATATTTTTGAGTTTTCGGCATACATCCAACACTGGCTTGCTAGAGTCGTCCACTTGATCTTGATAAAGAACGGCTAGTCCCTCAGTTGGCTTGGTAGTTGGGTCTTTCGCGCTCGCGAATCGTCGGTCTCTTTGCTACCGGACATTGATGGATGCGAGCCGCACCACTTTCTAATGAAGCTAACTCTAGCTCTGCCGTCACTGCTCTCTCCGCTGGCTGTATCCCACGCTCGCTAGGCACCACCCGCACTTGGACCGGCTAAGATGTCCGTCTCTGCCTCGTTGTCGCCTCTCTCCCTCGAAGTGAAACAAACTCGAAAGCGGTGCCAAATGAAAAATTCAAAAATAACTCAAAAAGACAACTTAACTTAACCGTCAAACGGAGGGGAAAGGGAAAAATAACGAGGGACGACACGTTGAGATTGGTGAGAGACATCCGACGGTAAAAAAAAAGTAGCGAGGGACGAAGCCGAGTTCCAGCGCGCCCTGGCGGTGAGCAGGTGGGGTGACGCCGGCGCATGACCGAGCGACCCGCATTGCCGTGACCCCGGCGCAGGCACGAGCAGGTGGGACGCCGACGGCTCGGACGACAAGCGGGGACGACTACGACTACAGCCAGGCGATCGCGACGAGCCTCGGCCTACAGTAGACATAGTTAGGGCTTTTTAATGTATTTTTTATGTTTTAGTTAAATTTCTGTCAAAAAGTCGTCGAATCTATGAATTTGCGTCGAATCTATGAATTTGAATTAATTTAGGCCGAGACTTGGGCTGCAGTGCGACTGGAAACCGTGCCCCCCAGGTTTCACATTGGCGCCGTTTGGCGCCGCGGCGGCACCAAAACAACGGCGTTTTGGGCCCTTGGGGGCGACACGGCTGGAGATGCCCTTATAGGCCTGAAATAAATATGAATTTTGGGGAATTATTTGGGGGAAATATGTGTGACCCATGGTTCTACATGTTTCCAACGGATTTGATTCTTAGATCGAGAAATGCACCATCAGAATGCGCTTGTCCTGGCAGGAAATATTCACTTCGATTGTCCTAGCTGGTTCTATTTATATCTAGTAAAAGAATACTGTACTTGATATTCCTAGCATTCGATTAATTAGGGGTAAACCCCAGAGCCAGCTATGAAGAACTACATTCCAGTTCATGGTTTTGCTGAACTTTTTCTTGCTGCAAGTCTGAGCGCCCAAGCCAAACTTGCCACCTTTACCATTATGTTGTCCTTGTTGTTACTAGTCGGATATTTTGAAGCTTGCGAATTTAATTACCGGATAACTCTACGAGAAACTCTTCGTTTTCTCAAAAAAAACTGAAACGATATTCCTCTAGGGCTCCGCTTGGATTGCCGTATTTTAGCCTAAAACCCAGGTTTCTTACGGAGCTGCCTTATTTTCCGACGAAGCACACTATCACTACTTGGTTCGCTGTTTCATATCCCAACCTGGGCCGACTTTGAACCGTTTCCGGTCGTAAACGACACAGACCTGTTCAGGTCCGGATTGTTCCCACCCGTTTTAGATGTGCACTAGGATACAACCCGGTGGGAACTTACGCACCCGAAATTATACCAGACTGCCAAGCAGGGCCTAGGTCTCTAAAAATTCGGAATCTATCGTGACTCCGGCCGGCTTGCGAGGTAAATGTGCACCTTCCGTGTGTACGCTGTAGACTCCAAACATACAGCACCGTTCCTACGCGAAGAACACTTTAGCTGTTTTGTCCTCTACTTAGTGTGTGTTTGGTAGCCCATGTGGTTTATCTTATCTCATACTATGGTTCTAGCTATGCTGACTACACACCAATGCGTTTCACCGTGTTGTATTCGGTAGCTTGTATGAGCTAAGTTGTGCTGATTTGATATCTTGGTTAGTGTCATGTATGATTTGAGGCATGCCAGACATTTTATTAGCAACATATTTCACCATTTGCACACAATAAAATCACACGTATCAATTTAAGATTTTACACATCCTTGAGTAGAAAACTAAAAAGCAATCAGGTCCAAATGGAAGCAATTACCTTGACCAATGATGTTGCTGTTGGATGTATCCTCAAAAGACAATAAAATGCATCAATTTTATGATTAATGTATTATATTTTTGTGCTATAATTGCTATGGTCACTGAATATGAGATTTAGAGCAAAACACATACACACGTGTAAAAAATATAAACACACCATTATAACCATTTTTCACGTTGGCATTCAATCCCTCCTCGTGGAAGATCTGGCGGCAGTCTACTAGGCGTTAAATCAGACTCTATGGATATATTGGCAGTGAAGGGTGGTGACTTTCATATTAAGGCACATATCCGGAACAAGGCTGATAATTTCATATGGAGTTTGGTTGCCGTGTACGGTGCTGCCCAAGAAGAACATAAAGCAGGTTTCCTTCGCGAGTTGATGAATCTGGCTAATGAGAACCCGTACCCTATTTTAATAGGTGGGGATTTTAATATGCTAAGATTTCCCTATGAGAAAAGCAAAGGAAGATTCGATAGACATTGGCCTTTCTAATTTAATGCTGTCATTGACAGTTTAGATTTGAGAGAGGTTTATATGACCGGGAGACAATTCACTTGGGCGAATAGTCTTCCAGAGCCTACATACGAAAAACTTGATCGAGTACTTATGAGCACTGATTGGGAAAATAAATACCCATTGGTCTCAGGCGATTCACAAACAATCAGAGGTGGTCGCCGTTCATGAGCGCGGTGGCCGTGGCGCCGCATGACACGGCTTCCCTGGGCACCTTGCCGAGCCTGTCGATGGCTTCGGCGAAGATGATACCCATGCCCATGTGCAGGTGCGGCTCGATGTGGCAGTGGAATGCCCACACGCCCGGGTTGTCCGCCACGAACCGGAGCGCCGTCCACCCGTAGGGGAAGATCACCGCCGTGTTCCGCAGCGGCGGGTTCACCAGGTTCAGCCTCGCGGCGTCGGCGGCGTCCCCCTTGAAGGCCCCGTCGCCGTAGCCCAGCACCCAGAAGTCGTGCCCGTGCAGGTGCCACGGGTGCACCTCGCTGACGTTGTGCGCCAGCGCGTTGGCGTTCTGGAGCACGACGTCCACCGTGGTGTTGTGGCGCAGCACGTACACGTTGTCCCCCGTCGTGGTGTTCGGGTTGTGCGGCGGCCGCGTCACGTCGTAGGCGCGCCCGAACGTGTCCGCCGGCCGCGCCGCGGTGAGCGCCGTCTTGAGACCCAGCTTCAGGGAGCCCAGGTACGGCGTCGCGGGAAGCACCATGGAGACGTTGTTTATGGACCACTTGATGTGCCCGCCAATCTTGTTCTGCGTGTTGAGCAGCTCGATGCGGCGGTCAGACGTCGCCGGCGGCGGAGGCGTGCCGGCCCGGGCACGGATCTTGTACGTGAAGGCCTTGCTGTGCGCGGTGTCGTTCCACACCGGGGTCACGGGCGGCGCGATGGCCGGCAGCTTGAAGCCGCGGTTTGACCGGTAGTTCAGCAGGGCCAGCGCCGGCGCCGTCTTGGGCATCCGGCCGCGCACGCCGACGCTGACCCAGTAGTTGGACGACGGGTCCTGGTCCGTGGTGAGCAGGACGGAGTAGCTGTCGCCGGAGTAGATGTCGATGTCGTCCACGACGAACGGCTCCACGTAGTTGCCGTCGGCTTCCACCACCGTGAACTTGTGATTCTGAGGCAAAAAAAAAAAAGAAAAAACGCAACTGATCATGACCCTGTAAATCGCAGAAACAGTTTATATTGTTCTGTCTTGGGTTTGCTTACCCCGATGGCGAGGTTGAGGGAAGCCAGGGAGGTGGTGCTGGCGATCCTGAGTCTGTAGGTTTTGTTGGGCTCGACGGGGAGGATCACGGGGGCGCAGTGCTTGTTGCCGCCGGCGGTGCATTGCTTGGTGCCCGGGGTGTGCGCCGCCGCGAGCGAGCAGTTGAACTGCCCCCTTCCGTTGATCAGCAAAGACTGCACCAAAACAAGAAACAAGAACAGTGCGTGTCGTTAGCACCAAAAATTCAGGCTGAAGCTCCCTTAGCGACTGCACAACATCTTCCCATAGGAAAATGTAGCCTGAACTATCTAACAAGGTGACCAGAGATTCAAAATAACAGTTCAGTGCCATTGCCCATTATTAGTGAACACTTCCAACTAAGTTAAGCTAGTGTTCAAAGTTTTCTAAC
Organism: Alopecurus myosuroides; assembly: GCA_028641055.1. Lineage (NCBI taxonomy): Eukaryota > Viridiplantae > Streptophyta > Magnoliopsida > Poales > Poaceae > Alopecurus > Alopecurus myosuroides. Next base: position 27,107,588 of record CM054062.1, read on the forward strand.
AGCACTACAGATGTTAGCACTGACAACAGTGCACTGGCCCTGTCAACCCATGGACCTCAACTCCCCAAAGACATGTAATTCAGATGCCCATTGCGTGTCAAGAGCAGGTTTGTGTGAACGACCAGTGACACACCACTGTTGTCATCGGACTTTCTTCCCCAACACATGCATATTGCATAGGCAGTACATGTGCAGTGTGCACACAAGGAAAAAAAGATCTACCACTCATGCTTCTTGACCTTTTCCCTGACCACCCAATGGCCAAGCAAAGGCTCCCCACACAATAATAGTACTGCCTCACTGCTCACTCTGTAACTTTTTGAAGAAAAAACACATCCCCTCTGCTCTGCATCATGCATCTCACCGGGCAGATGTTTCCAAGATCGAGAGGAGAAAGGGTCCTTGCATGGATGCTTTTTGGTGACACATGACCACAAGTGTCCCCTCTGAAAATCATGTGGCCTTGTGACAACCCCCGGACCTTTTCTGAAGAAATTTGTATGCGTGCCTCTGCTGTGCATAGGAACATGATATGTGCTGACACTGTTGGCACACATATAATACTGGCCTCGAGTCTACAAACTGTCCTATACATGCTGTGCCTCCTTTTTTTTTTTTGAAGTGGTAGCCCTTCTTTCTAGGAAGCCCAATGGGGTGGGTTCCATTTGTTTTGTTGCCTCTCTGATCAGCACAATTGGCCCTAGATGCATCATGCTTGCAAGCTTTTTGGTTCTGATCAGAAAGATGACTGTGTGTATCATCAGTTTATCACCACCAGCTGCATCTTCCATGCCATGCTTGCATAACTTTAGTGATTGGTCTAGCAACAACCCTAGATTTCGTGGCTAAACTATTATTTAACTGACAAGAGCAATCATTTTCATATAAAAACAAATTGTAGCCATGCCTTTTACAATCCTACACATCTGTATGGTGTACCAACAATTTCCTCTTTTTAAAACTCTATTGCATAGCAAATAATTGAACCCGCAATGTCTGCAGAATTACAAAGTATGAAAAATATTACACTATAGGTATGTGTTCGATTTTCAAACGAAGGATGCTGCACGATCTTTAAAGCAGTCGGTCCACCGGTTAACTGAACTTTTCTAAGGTAAAATTGCAGTTCAAATTTTGGGAAGAGGACAAAAACCATGTGCTACAAACTCCCAGTGCCATTTGTCTTGAAGTATCCAAACAATTGTTTTTTTTCTGTCTGTTGAATTTTACTGGAAGCAGTGTTTTTCAACAGTCTTGATTGTCAATCAGACCAACCATGAAATATTCTTCTACCATGAAACTACACATAGCTTAGTTTCTAAGGTAAAGTTGCAGTTCAAATTTCGGGAAGAGGACAAAAACCATGTGCTACAAACTCCGAGTGCCATTTGTCTTGGAAGTACCCAAAGAAGTGTTTTTCCTGTCTAGTTAATTTACTGGAAGAGTGTTTTTCCGACAGTCCTGATTGTCAATCACACCAACCATGAAATACTCTTCTACCGTGAAACTACACAGAGCAGAAATATCTAATCTACTACTCTCTCTGTTCCACAACCTAAGGCTAGTTGCTAAAAATGCTTACATTGCGGAATAGATGGAGTACAGTACATCTATAGCAAAACATATATGGCAAGAAGGTACATCAGCACACAGGTTGACTGAGATCAATAATGGAGCGTTACCTGCGGCTCGCCGATCCATCTCATGGGGCTGGAGGAGAGGCCAACCATCTGGGTGTAGATGCTCTCATGGTACCAATCGCTGAGGAGCAGGTTCAGCTCGCCGTCATACTTGAACGGTTCCTCCTCCCCATCTGCCACATCCACGATGAGGGACCCGTACAGCCCTGCTGCCCTCTGCATCCCGAAGTGGCCGTGGTAGAAGTATGTTCCCGGCTGCAAAGCCATGAGCCAACCATTGGTCAGCTACAAGGGTAGCTATGCAGATACAAAAATGAGGAAGTTTTGCAACACCTGACAGTAATCTTATGATTAAGATCAGCATCTTGGTGCTAACAACTACTTTAATACTGTGTCTACCCTCAAAATGAAATATAATAATAATACCGTGTCGTGTAGGAGATTTGGTCAGTTGTCAGTACCTTGTCGACGACGAATCGATAAGTGAAGGTTTCTTCGGGGTTGATTGCGCATTGGGAGATTGCCGCCGTGCCATCCGCCCATGGCGTCCCAATCTATTACGATTTGTCGAAATGTTAGGAAAGTTGGCAGCCAAAGAATAAATCTCCTAGCTTAGCTCTGTATGAGCATGCCATGAGAAAGAGATAATAACAGTGAGAGTGTGCTTAATTACCTGTCTGATGCCGTGCCAATGGATGACGACCCCCTCGGTGTGCAGCCCGTTCTTGAGCTCGACGACGATGGTGTCACCGGCCTTGGCGCGTATCGTGGGGCCGGGGAACTGTCCGTTGATGCCGATGAGCACCTTCTCCTCGCAGTCCGGCGACCAGAACATGTTGCTCACCTCCCATTTCAGGTGCCTGGCCTTGGCCGCCTCCGCGCAATGCAAGAGACCAGAGGAAGCCACGAGAAGAACACAGCATGCAAAGAACACCGCAGGAAACCTCATGTCCGCAATGGGAAGATCGAGGCTGCTGCCAAGACTAGTAAGTGGAGGAAAGGTTGCAGCTCGAAAGGCGAAAATGGGAAAGGAGAGCTCGAGAGATGCTGCTGCTGGCTCTGTCTGTTCAAGACTGGAGGATGTGTGCTAGTTTTATACTGAGCAAAAAGGGCTTCCGAAAAGCCACAGCATGAGGTGCTATTTTTTTTATTTTTTTTAAAAATCCTCATTGATTTGCTGAAGGAAAAGTGAAAACAAAATAATTCTATAAACTCAGTGTGGTTAGGTTGGGGCCAGCGCCTCGTTTTGGAGCACCTGCTCAAAATAGGTCGTTTCCTAGCGGGCGGCTCGGCTCAACTTTTTTTTGATTTTTCATTGCATCTTTCTGGCTAACGAATAAAGATGTTTCAGATCGTTCTTATTGCTTTGTGGTTAATCAAAATCTCTTTTGCATGTGACGGTGGTCGCCTGGCTATTTCCGTGTGTCTGCACAAGCGGTTTTATGCAATGGCCAGACATGTAAGCGAGGCCGAGGCTTCGTCCTCATATCCTCTGCTGGCTCACGTGCTACATGCGTATGTTTTTTTGGTAGCTAGCGTGCATTTTTTGCAAAAAGAATTCTCATCTTTCTTTTGCTTAAACTAGGAAGGATGCAAAGTTTGCACGCACATGGGTTTCTGTTTTGCAAAAGAGAAGTGTATGGGTGTACATGGCATTAGGATTCATAATTGTACACCGACGATTATTTGCCTTTTTCCTCTATTTGTTTAGTTGAGACCAACATGAACAATATACCTTTTCAGCTGTTTTCTCGCCTTTCTCGTCCCCCAGTCGGCTTATTCCGCTCCGTCGGGGAAACAAATCTATGAGAAGGGGGTGACCTCATTTTACATTAACTGTATACAAATTTTGGTTTTACTAAATCTCATACGTCTGAGATTTTTTATCAACCAAGAAAAATTGCAATCACAATTTAGAGAAAAGTGCAACTGAGGTAGGAAAAAAATACAGTTACATGGCAGAGATTCTCTAAATTACAGTTACACTTTTGTCAGACGACTGAGAATTAGAAAATCTCAGGGCAATTGAGACTTAGACGGACCCTATAAATTAATCGTGGGTAAATGCGTATGTTTTTGGTAGCTAGTTTGCATTCTTCGCAAAAAAAATTCCCATCTTTCTTTTGCTTAAACTAGGAAGGATGCAAAGTTTCACGCACATGGTTTCTGTGTTACAAAAGAGAACTGTATGGGTGTACCTGGCTTTAGAATTCATAATTGTACACCGACGATTAGTTGCCTTTTCTCCCTATTTGTTTAGTTGAGACCAACATGAGCAATATACCTTTTCAGCTGTTTTCTCGTCTTTCTCGTCCCTACAGTAACCGACCGTCGGCTTATTTCATGCCGTCTGGGAAACAAATCTCTGAGAAGGCAGTGAACTCATTTTCAGATTAACTATATAAATTTTTTGTTTTTACTAAATCTCATACGTCTAAGATTTTTTATCAACCAAGAAAAATTCGAATCACAGTTTAAAGAAAAGTGAAGTTGAGATAGAAAAATGCAGTTTGTGGCAGAAAGGTGCAACTCGAATGAGTTGCACTTTTCTCTAAAATACAGTTACACTTATGTCGGATGACTGAGAATTATAAAATATCAGGCGATTGAGACTTAGACAGACCCTATAAATTAAATAGTGCATATATGTGCAGTTAAATTAGTGATACCGAAATGCTAATGGATTCGTGTAATTATTCTAGATGAAAAATATGCATATGCCGGTGTCACATTGCTTAACTTGAGAATGTGTAGCATAGTGGACAACGTAACTTGCACTAGACAGACTGACAGAGCGTGCCCATATATCATTAGTTCCTCAATCTTAGTTCGTCGTGCTCTGTTTCTGCAGCTCAAATCATGTTTTCTTCTCCCACAACGTATAATACTACCCCGTTGATTTACCTCAAGCGAAGACAATCATTATGATCTTGCTCACAATCTCTACCGTGTCAGGAGTAAAAAGAAGGCAAAGGTCTCGGCCGCAGACAGTGCAAATCTACATGGCATGATTACGATAGCAGACACACTTTTTTTTTATGTCTGGCTTTGACCATATTTTGCCACGGAATCATGTACAATGCACGAAAGGTATTGCCAGCTTTCTCCAGCTAATCAATAAGCTTGTTATTTCTCCATTCTCTTTACACTTTGGTAATTTACTTTCTTTCCGATAGTGTGAGTTTTATACTCAATAAGTCCTCGAGGTGGTACGAAAAGGCGGCATTTTCCGATATTCGCTTTACACGTGTTTCTCTTTAGTCGCTAATATTTTTCTAAATTTTGATCTCACTTTACATTGTTTGACCTTGGACAAGTTTTTGTACGCCTTTTATTCAAGAACGGGGTTCTAGTTTAGCAGTTTTAACTTGTTTTACACATCATAATGTTGCAGCATGAGCTACCCAGAAATTCATTTACTTCAAAGGAATTGTGCAGGATTTTGGTGGATTCAATCCTATAGGAAAATCTTCTAACTTGGCCATTTGATTTGTAGGATTGGATCCTATAGGATTTTTTTTCCATAGGAATTTTGTATTACTTCCTATAGGAAATCTAACATCCACTCAAATATCTTTTTACAATACCTTTGATGGAATCAAACAAATTTTGGTGCATAACAAATCCTGTAGGATTAGAGTCGGCATGACATTGCAATCCTATGTTTTTACTATTCTCATACTTTTTCTATCCTATGAATGAAATAAGCCTTCAATGGTAAAGTTAGATATATATAGCTCTCAGCTTGGCGCCACAATGGTGAAACAGAGTTTCCTGAGGTCCCGGCAATGTCAAATGGAGCATAGAGCAATAAGAATTTAATGCAAGACTTTCTGCACCTGCCTTTCGACGTCAATCACCATATTGACTCAGTTCAATGCCTTCATAAATAGTACTCGTATTGACTCGTGGACAACCTATTGCCATTTTCTACTCTGTCAAACACTCACACTACAACCGCATCTGCCTAAATTCTCCCCATCAAGATTTGAGTATTACGTGAATTGAAGCCGATGGCTACTGACCTACTACTAGAAAGTGATGAAACCAAGTCGGCCGGGGTTTCGTGCAGGTAGGCAGACACATGTCAGGACGGTTGTTACTACTCTAGCGTATCGCGAAGGGATGAAGTTGGATGGAGTTTTCCCGCGACGAGCCACAAATGTCAAGCAGAGTTTCGTGGAGTACACCTTGACAGCAGCCGGAGCACAAACGACACGCAAGTTTGATGCTAGGCTTTATTCTCATTGCCTTTCGAGGGCACCTCCAACTCAGTGGACACATTTAGTCCGTCCACGTCTATTTATGTCCACGTGGATAGAAGTAGCTGCGCAACGCGGCGAAACATTTGCAACCTGTCTATTTTTAACATAAATTTAGGCTGAGTTTGCGTCCTCGCACGACCACGGGGCCGACTCCATGTCGATGCAGCGGCGCTGATACATCCTGATGCGGTGGTCGATATTACAACACACTTGTTGGGATATCACAATATGGCCGTGAATTTCCGTTCGTGATTGAGACCAAGATTTATCGAACCAATAGGACTTCCAAGTCCCCAGTTAGGCGTCAGAAACTCTTTGCGTAGTTCACAACGTAGACCTACACACAAGTCATACAATTCCCTTTGTTCCAAACTTTACGAAAAGGTTGGCAATCTTCCCGTCTTGCCGTAAACATGAGAGTTAAACGTCCGGTGTGGATTGAGAGCAATAACGTAGAACAAAGTATAATTGTACAACAAGCAAGTGATAATTAAAAGCAAGTAAACGGCGTTATACTAGTGGTGTCTCATCAAAGATAACAAGCAAACATCTTGAGTGAACAAATTTCAGCTACGCAATTGGAAAATCATGAGGGCATAACATTGCTATTATGACAAATACTATTCATGTAGGAATTACATCAAACATCTATATCCAGTTATCTAGCATGCATCTATAACTAACAATCCACCTTTAGTGCACTTCTATACTTAGCACTCGCTGGTATTAAGTTGAAAAAACAACAGATAATTGCATTAAGGTCAATACATAATGTAAGAAATACTCATAATCATAAATAGATATCAACATCATTGTTTTACCCTCAGTAGCAACATCACATTCTTGACCTTAGTCGTTGCTGTTATTCGAGCCCAGACACGAAGGAGGCACGAACATAATATCTAGCACAAAACCCTCTTTTGAAGATGCATGTGATCACTTGGACAAAACAACCACACATACCGGAGATCATGCAAAAACACAATAGAACATTGATACAGTAATAGTAACAAGATCATATGAGAAACATAAAATCTGATCATGAGTTATAAGTGTATGAACGCTCTCCAATAGAACTAGTGGGGGTGCATCCAAGTTGCTTGCTCATGAAGACCTATAGAACTTTTGAGAAGGCTCATCATTTGAATACACAAGCCAAGTTCTACAATGAAAAGATCCCCACATAGTTATGTAAGTAAAATATGAAAACTCTCTAAAACTGAAGTATATGTGCTAATATAAGCAAAAGTGTGGAATAAATGATAATAATTATGCCCCTATCTCTTTATTATTATTATTTATAATTTTCTTGGTGGCCTCTGTGACTCTTTTATTTTCTCTCAATTGTACTCTTTGGGATGTTTTTAATTGGTATTATTGGACTATTTTTATATCCTCAATGACAGGGGCAACACTTTATATAAGCAAGAATCAAAGCACTTTTAGTACTCATGACTCATAATAAATAATATATGATGTATAAACTGAAATGCCTCATCGAGTGTAGCAGGATGTGCAATGATCAAGCGTAATATGGAATAAATGAATAGTGGACAAAGCCTCATAAAACCATCATGTCAGCTATATAAGATCTTGCAAAGCAATATAAGAATGAAGAATTACATCAACTCATGTAATATAAGATTGAATTTTCTTGAAAATATATCTCGGAACGGCTATGGAAATGATGTGGTAGGTAGGTATTGCGGCTGTTTTGACGAAGATGTATATGCTTATTTGTAGGAAAACAAGATGGACTCCTCTCATGGGGTTTGGATGTACTGGCGAAGTATGCACCTACTCTCGATGTGAGAAAGTGAAATTCACAACACGAAGAGGCTAGCAAATATGGATAGTGGAAGTTCCAAAAGTAGTTGCTCGACATTAGTCAAAAAGAACTCACAATTTATTGCGAACAACTAGCAGGTTCAACATTAAGAACATGATTAAAATTACTCGAAGAGGGACCGTGGCAGCGACACAAGTGTCATGTTGGCTTCCCCTACCTTAGCATGTAACCATGCTATTACCAATTACTTTCTGGCAAGAACAACTATCAAGAACGATTACATCTTTAACAATTAATAGTGTTTGTAGTACATAGTAAGCTTTAATGCCAAAAACCCACTAATGAGCCTTAACATATTTAACCAGCAAGTCTAAACATTAATAATTTAGTATCTCAAAAAAAATCAAATAATCAAGTTATCAAAGTTTAATGATCCATAATACTATGAAAATTTTTCTTTATACCACTACCACATGCATAGCAATTCCCATTTTTGATTTAACGCAACACCAATAAACTTATTTGAACAACTCTCTAAACAAATATGAGTGTGTCTCTCTTCCAAAACAAGAATGTTAGGAAAAAAACATTTTAATGATAAAAAACAAAACAAAAAACTTAAATCAAAATAAAAAGACGCTCCAAGAACAACACATAATAAGCGAAGCAATACAAATATAGTTTCAACGGAGATGACCTCATGATTTGTTGATGAAGGAGGGGATGCCTTGGGCATCCCCAGGCTTAGATGCTTGGTACTTATTGAATATATCAGTGGGGTGCCATTTGCCATCCCCAAGGTTGAACTTTTGTCCCTTCTTGATCTTCTTTCCTCATCCTGTCTTGTGACACCTAAGAACTTCCTTCACATAAAACATCTCATAAGCTTCATTAGAGGGATGAGTACTCAATAAAATAAATCCAATTGGGTATTGTAGTAACACATTGAAAACAATAAATTAAACATTAGTTGCTATCAAAAATCTCTAGTTATGGCTCTTAGATAAAAAAGAACCGCAAACAAAACTCGTAAAGAGGCAAATGCAAATAGAGGCAAAAATCTGTCAAAACATAATTGTCTTTAAAGAAAACATTTTGAGCAACTTATGTAGCTCATATAAAAGAACTCAATTACAATTAAAGATAGATCATAAACCCAGCTTTCTCCTCAAGAAAAATCAGACCAAAAAGACGTTATGGTGATTTGTAACAAATTTAACAGTGGGACGCACAAAAACTGTTTCTAGACACCAAAACAAAACTTAACAATATCAAAACATTAGAGGAAATTCTTGGCTCAAAGAGAAATTAAAAGGATAAAGAGAGGTTATTACATAAGAAACAACTTGAAACACAAAATACCGAAAGCAAAAAAGATAATGGGTTGCCTCCATAAGAGATTTTCTTTACCGCCATTAGTTAGGAAAAAATGCCCGAATCAAGTATTTTCATCATCTTAATTGAAATCAAGATGAGAAAATTTATCATAAATACATTGTATGTTTACCACACAATGCTCATAATATCCCTTTTTCTTTATTTAGGTTTTTTATTTTCATAAAAAGATTTTGGGGGAGCAATCCAACCAAAATTATCTTCTAAAGTATCAGAATTACCTAGAAGTTTCAATGCTATAGGAATTTTAACCTCTTCTTCAGATTCAGTTTTACCCACATATTTCATTCTTTTGGCGTCCAAGGTTTTCAGGGTGTGAACAATATCAAGACCATGCCAATATAATTTTGTAGCTTCTTTAACAACCTCTTTAAATTCGATAACCAAGGTTTTTAGCACAAATCTCTCTTCTCTCCCCCTCTCCATGCTATTAAGTTAATAAAAAAATTCCGGAATGTGGAGTTGAGGTTCACAAATATAGCTTCTAGCATATCAACCAAAGAATCTATGACGGCTTCATAGTTATCGGCAACTTCCACTAATGGTTAGATCATAAATCCCATTAACATGGTTAAAGATTTTTTAAATACTATTCCTTCGAGTGATAAAACCACTTCCTACACTAATGTCCGGCATATAAAATTGGAAGGAAACATAATGATAAGGTGAAAGGTAAAACTAAGAGAAAAAAGTAAAACACTAGAAGCTGAAATTCTATTTTTTGTGTTTTTGATTTTTAGATAAAACAAGCAAGCAAAATAATACTAAATAAAAAATAACTAAGCAATAACAAAACAAAAGGAAAATAGTGGAAGCGTATAACTACCCTAGCTGAAGCTTATAAATCCCCAGCAAGAGCGCCAAAAATTCCTTGATGCATTGGTCGATACTACAACACACCCGTTGGGATACCCTGAGAGGAAGCTATGATGCAGTATAGAAGTGAATTTCCCTTAGTAATGAGACCATGGTTTATTGACATAGTACGACTTCCAAGTCCGCATGTAGGCACCATAAGCTGCTTGCATAGTTGACGGCATGGACCTACACACAAGACACAAAATTCCCTTTGTTCCCATCTTTATGGAATGGTTGTCAATCTTCCCGTCTTGCTATAAACAAGAGAGTGAAACGTATGGTGCAGACTGAGAGAAATAAACTAAAACAGTACAATGCTCAACCGATGATGAAAATAAATTAAAAGAGGTTGCAATCAATGTAAAAGAATGGACCTGGGCCATAGTTTTAATAATGGTGTCTCTCCAAAAGATAACATGCAAACATGTTGAGTGAACAAATTACAGCTAAGCAACTAACAAATCATGAGGGAATACCAATGATATTATGACATGTAAAGTTTATTGTACTATTCATGTAGGAATTAGGTCAAATATATATAGACCTATATCCAACATGCATCTATAGCTAATAATCTAGCTTGAGTGCGCTTCTATGCTTTGCACTCGCTGGTATTAAGTTGCAAAATCAATGAACAATTGCATTAAGCTCAATGCATAATATAAGAGATATTCATAATCATAAATAGATATGAAGACCGTGGTTTACCCTTAGTAGAAACAACACATCCTTGGTCTTAGTCATTGTTGTCACTCGATCCCAGAAACAAAGTAGGCATGAACCTACTATCTAGATCAAAACCCTCTCTTGGAGATGCATCTGTTCACTTGGTCTAAGCACCCACACACACCGGAGAGCATGCAATAATACAATAGAACATTGATACAGTAATAGTAACAAGATCATATAATAAACATGAACAGTCTGATCATAACTTCAAAATTCATCTGATCACAAACACAACATGTAGCAATTACATAATGATGTTCTTGATCATGTTAGGTAGCTCACGAGATCTGTACATGGTGGCATAAGTAGAAAAAAACACCATCTAGATACTGTTATGGACACGTAGTCTAAGGATGAACTACTCACGTATAACTTCAGAGGCAATCATGGGGATGAAGAAGCCTCCGGTGATGATTCCCCCTTCCGATTGGGTGCCAGAGTAGGGATCCAAAAGACCTAGATTGTAATTTTGAGGTGACAACGACTCTATATGGGTTTCATGGAAAATATTCATCGCCCGGAAGTTTCAGGTCAAAAGGCAACTTCTCGGCGAAGGGAGGTCAGGAAGGAGCCCATGCGGCATGGAGGCACGGGTCTAGGTGGGGTTGCGCCCCTACCCACACGGTCACCTGGTGCCCCCCCCCTCCGGAAGATTTTGGACATTGTCTTTTTTTTGTTGAGGAAATAATTATTCTGTCGTTTCCCGGGTTTTCTCGGACTTTTTCTACGGGGATTTTCTGAAATGCAAAAGCAATAGAAAAACATAAACTGTCACTAGGCATCTTGTCAATAGGTTAGTGCGGGAAATTGTCTTAAAATGATATGGAACTATAGTAAAAACATAGGGCATTGTTATAAAACAAGCATGGGACAACCAAAAATTATAGATACATTGTGCACGTATCACGTACCTATCCAACAGTGCTGGTGGTACTGGTAGAGGCCCATCCCAGTGTCATTGCCAGACGTCACCTGCTAGACGGGTGTCACCTAAATCCGTAGCGGATTCCTATGCCGTCTGTTCTGGTAACCAGTAGTGTATGGGCACAGAAGATCCCTACCTAGAAATTATCCTAGAGGACCTCTTCGACGACCTTGCATTTGCCGAGGACTCCCTCTATAGGGGCACCTAGTTCCATGTCAAGCATGACTAGTGTTGTTGTTCGTATTTCACGCGTGCTCCAGAGTTGGTGCGCACACCGGCTCGGACTCCTGCCTTACCACCGCCAAGGCTGCCCGTGGTTAAGGAAGTGGACCCCAAGGACGAATCGGAGTTCATGAAGGCCCTTCGATATCTATCCACAGAGCCAACCTCAATGAGATGGCGCAGTGGGATGGGATTGGCAGGGTGCTTGACGAATCGACCATGGAGGCAAGAACGCCACTTCTACTGCTACCACCACTACAGGCAAAGATGGAGGAGCATGGGTCCTCTAGGAAGAACTCTGGATCATGCATGGACGTGTACATCCATGTTCGCCACGACGCCGACCAATGGACGAGAGGCCATATACCCTACCTCGTGGGCCAGCGGAAGACCACCGTCACACTTGTGATTGGTTGCACCCTACATTGACCTCGTCGACAAGGAGGAGGAGAATTAGGCCTCCGAAGGCCATCCTAGATCTAGGGTTTAATTGTGTTTTCACTTTTAATACCATAGACGCCGTATGTATATATATTAGATTTAAAAACTTAAATGTCTATGGTGTATTGGAGAGGAAATAATTTCCTCTTAACTTCCTCTCTTGGAATACCTGGAAGCTTAAAGAGTTCACATGATTCTCTAATATTAAGTAAGAAAGAACTAGGATGTATAATTTCATCTCCATCATAGCGGTTATTCATAACCTGGTCATATTGAGTTGCGTGCAGAAATTTAAACTTTTATGTCTTACGCAACACACATGATGTACTATGAAGATACATGCGAAGTTAGATATAGATCTTTACCAACACGGAGATGCTAAACAAGTGTTGATGACAATGTCGATGATGCCTAATGAAGTGTTCCAAGGCTAATCCTAGAAATGGAATTGTTGTCGTTTTCTCGTATCCAGCATTCTGGATCAAGTAGAGTGAGGGTCTCAAGTGTTACCCTCTAAGAGCTCGCAAACGTATGTTTGTCAAAGTTCTGCAGTGCTTTGCTATCCAGAACTAGGAAGTACAGGTACACAATAAGGTGGAGAGAGCCCCAACATATGAGAGAGAGAGAGAGATAGATTGGATGTAATCTCCAGGGAGAGGACACCTTAAAATCCCGTTGAGAGAAAATATTCAAGTTGTATGTTTTCCCTATGGGGTTGGGATTATATATAGTGGGGACAATGGCCTTGGGGGGCAAGGCATTGGTGCATCCAAGCTCAAGGCAACCGCACCCTCCCCCTTTTCCAATTCGGATTCAACTCCCCAAATTGGGAGTCCTTTCCTTCCACTATTTTTCTTTTCCTTTTGTTTCCCTTTATTTTTTTTTCATATCTTTCTATTACCAAAATCAAACAAGGAAACTTCTGGGGAGAGCAATGCGCCTTGTATTTGGACCCTGGGCCCATGTGGCCGGCCGACTGGCTGCTGATACGTTGCAAACGTATCTATAATTTTTATTCTCCCAGCTTGTTTTCTATCAATGGCTACTTGTTTTATTCATACTTCATAGCATTTTTATGCATTTTATGGGACTAACCTATTAATAAGATGCCACGGTGCCAGTTCCTGTTTTCTGCTGTTTTTCCCTTTCCAAATAAATACTTTAGGAAATATTCTCGGAATCGGATGAAACAAGGACCCAACCTCCTATTTTTCGACACATCAACAGAGTCCAAAGCAGAGACGGAGGAGGGAACCAAGGTGTCCACACCATGCCATGGTGTGGCCCCACCTCTGGCCGCGCCACCACATGGTGTGGACCCCACGGGCACTCACCGACATCGCCCTTTCGCCTATATATTGCCCTCGACGCGAAAACCATAAACAATCAGCCTCCATCCATGAAAACTTCCGTAGCTCCGTCCCCATCGAAGGCAAGTTTCGGAGGACAGAAATCTCTATCCCGACACCCTGCCGGGAAGGGGAATTGCCCCCGGAGCCATCTCCATCGACTCCACCGCCATCTTCATCGCGGTTGCTGACTCCAATGATGAGGAAGAAGTAGTTCTCCCCTGAGGTTGAGGGCTCTACCGGTAGTTATGTGGTTTATCTCTCTCTCCCATGGTGTGATCTTTATTTGACCATGAGCTTTGTAATCTAGTTGAATAAGTAGATGTTATTGTTCATCTATTATGCTACTCAAGTGGTTTTATTAATGTGAACTCCGGAGTCACCTTGTCCCATGGAGTGAACGTGTCAGTGTCCGCACCGTGTGTGACTCTTAGGCTAAAGTTTATAGAAATACTTATCATGAGTTATAATTTGTGTTGGATGTCTCTATGAAATTGTGGTGTTTGTCTGGAACCATCTAGGGTGCTCAAGGTGACAATGTGGGGTTACCTAGATGGGGAATGCGACTTTAAAGTGTGCTTTTGTAGCCCTACGCGGTGAATTGGTGTTCGTTATCGAACCGGAGAGTAGTTCAGTGTAGCATAGTGAAGAGAAGATATTTATGTATTCAATTATGATATCATTATTGAGAGTGTACACTAGTGAAAGTATGATCCCTAGGCCTTGTTTATAAGCATTGAAACACCGTTTACAACCAGTTCTGCTACCTGTTTGCTTGCTGCCATTTTTATTTCAGATTGCAGTTACCACTTGTAATCATCCATATTATTTGTATTTCACTATCTCTTCACCGAACTATTGCAACTATATACCTGACAAGTATATTGGGTGTGTTGGGGACACAAGATACTTCTGCATCTTAATTGCAGGGTTGCTTAAGAGGGATATATTTGACCTCTACCTCCCTGAGTTTGATAAACCTTGGGTGATTCACTTAAGGGAAACTTGTTGTTGTTCTACAAACCTCTGCACTTGGAGGCCCAACACTGTCTACAAGAATAAAAGTGTGCCTAGACATCAGGTGCCCCAAAAATTGGGATGCATCCCTAGGGCATTTCTTCCCCCTTTGGCACTTTCTCCCTTCTCGGTTTTTTTCCGAAACTCTTCCGGAACCCTATATACCCTTTGGATAAAATCATTGAATCTTTCCACTAATGTCAAGAACACTTTATAGAATACCGAGACATCTCATGCCCGCTCATATAATCTCTTGTCCTCTCATGTAATCTCTTTGAATATAAGTCTATCACGTCAGAACTATCCGAGTGATGCCCACTCTCTTCTAAGAACCATCCAATGTGAACAACTAACTTTGACGCCTTAAGTGTGTGACATCTACAGGTTATAACAAGTATACATGACCAAAAAAATCTTTTCCTAATAAATAATCAACATCGGTACCATGGATGTCCATATTGATTCCTACAATTTATATGAAGGAACTCTACTAAACCTGTTAGTCCCCAAGTGTGTTCCTATTACTTCACGTACCAATCAATACCTAGAAGTGAGATGAATTACATGGCCATGATTAAACTATTTTATCACCATGTCACATTATCCTAGTTATCTGGTACGATTCCTTTTACTTGTTTGCTTGTTATAGTCTCACCAATATTTACATCATGCTTTTGTCTCCGCAGACTTGCTAATAGATACCATGACACTGAGTGGATCCTGGATGTATCTCTCTATTATATAGAGGAGTAATTCCTAGTCTTGAACTATCACGATGAAATGCATGCCTCTGATAATAACCAATAATAGCCTTTTTCATCACCCAATTTATGGTGTGATACTTGACTACACCAAAGTAAACTTCCCAAAATGCACCACCGTATGTTCTCATGGCCACAGGAAAAGATCAAGTTAACCATACTATTATGAGATTATTTATAGCAATGCTAAAACTAGTTCTCGTAGTATATCAACTACTTGGTTCTACCCAACCACAATATTGAAACAACAATGTTCCCTCATTAATATTGAAATAAACAAATGTCCATGACCAGGAAAATTTGGTCACATAATATTAACTAGTTTATCTAAGAGACATGACAAAGGAACATAGTGGTGTTTTTATGTTCCTACAATTATGTATGAGTTTTTCTCTGAATCTCACATTCAGTGTCCATAGCAGTTATAGCATAAAACGTAATACTTTAATCACGAAACTGAGGTATATTATTGTCTCTTGGGCATATATCCAAGAGTCTACCGCTTGCACTACAAAAAATAATCAAGTCATTACATTAAGTCTTATATTAATCCAATATCATATCGGTGAGACTCAAACTTGAGCCATGGTAGAGGCTTTGTCATTGGGTCTTAAAAATTCAGATTCGTGTGAACCTTGCATATCTTTGTGTACCCTTTTGACAGATGATCTTTGATAAGATGATCCTTGTGATATATGTGCTTTGCCTTGCTGTGATATGTGCTTTGCCATGTTGTGATACCTCGGATTCTTTGCTAGGGCCATTTCACTATTCTTGTCACAGTAGAGCTTAACTGGGTCTGCTGCACAAGGAACCACTCCTAGTTCACTCATGAAATTCTTTATCCAATACCCATATTTTGCGGATTTGAATTCCGCCATATATTCCGCCTCCATTATAGGATCTTCCATAGTCCTTTCTTGGAGATTCTCGCCAGCTAACTGCACTGCCATTTAGAATGAAAACATAATCTAATTGCGCTTTGTAATTGTATGGATTAGAATGAAACCCTGAGTCAGTGTATCCCTTTACTCTGAGCTCTTCATCATATCCATAGACTAAAAAAATGTTCTTAGTTCTCCTGAGGTATTTAATAATGTTTTTAACCACTGCCCAGCGGACTTTACTAGGAGTAGATGGATATCTACTTGCAACACTTAAGCCATAAGACACATCCGGTCTTGTGCAAGTCATAGCATACATGATGGAACCTATTGCTGATGCACAAGGTTTTTCCTCCATCTCTTTTCCAGGTGACATATGAATGTAACCCTTTCCAGAATTGTCCATGTTGAACATTTCAACACCTTTTATATGTATGTTCTTTGACTTATCCCTATCAATTGTCTCAATCTATTATGGTAGATCTTGACGCCCAATATGTATGATGCATCGCCTAAGTATTTCATTGCAAAACTCTTTTCCGATGATTATTTGACTACCCCAAAAAAAATCTTTATCATTTTCTAATTAAAAAATGCCATCGACATAGAGTACAAGGAATGTTAGAGAGCTCCCACTTTTCTTCTTGTATACATAAGTTTCCTCAAAATTTTGAGTGGAGACAAACCCTTTGACTACCACATCAAATCATATATTACAACTCCTGGATGCTTACTTAAGACCATAGATAGATCTTTCCAACTTGCATACCTTGCCAACTTTCTTTGGATCGAAAAAACCCTCGAATTGTACCATGTACACATCTTCGATTAAATTTTCATTAAGGAAAACCGTTTTGACATCCATCTTCAGTATCTCAAAATCATAGTAGGCAGTTATTTCTAGCAACATTATAATAGACTTAAGCATTGCTACGGGAGAGGAAGCATCCTCATAGTCTGCACCTTGAATTTTTTAGAAAACCCTTTGCGACAAGGCGTGCTTTATGGATGGTAACATTTCCATGCACATCTATTTTCCTCTTGAAGATGCATTTGCATTAAATTGGTCTTACAACCCTGTGAGGGTCAACCAATTTTCAAACTTTATTATCATGAATGGATTTCATTTCCGATTCCATGGCTGTAAACATTCATTGGAATTTTATCATTCATCGCTTCTTCATAGTTTGCAGGTTCACCATCATCTAGATGCAGAACTTCCTTTTCTAAAAGAAAAGCCTCACTCTTAAACGACTATGGTGATTTGCAAATTATTATTCCCCTTCTAGTTGGAGGTGTTGACTTTACTAGAGCATGATTAACATATAAGACTAGAGTTGTCTCAACCTCGAGAGGAGGAAGAGACTTCCCTTCAGCTGTTGGTTGGACGATGACTAGAGTTTCTTTCGATGCATTGTCCCTTAAAATCTCGTTGGTAGGTTCAAGAATCTCCTTAATACTAATCGTTCTCCAACTGACTTCTTTGGAAAGAAAATATTTCTCAAGGAATACACCGTTATTGGCAAAAAAAAAGTTTACCCTCAGCGTTGTTATAAAAGATGTACCCAATAGTGGCATACCCTACGGATATGCATTTGTCCGACCTAGGATCAAGTTTAGTGGTTCTCAAGCGCTTAACATAAGCCTCAAAACCGAAAACCTTGAGATTCTTTAAGCTAGGCCTCTTCCCCATCCATATCTCACATGGAGTAGATTTAATGGACTTTGATTTTGATGTGTTTAAAGTGTAAGCTGTAGTTTATAGTGCAAACCTCCAAAAGGATAGTGATAGGTTGGAGAGTGCCATCATTGACCTAACCAAATCCATTAAGATCCGGTTAAGTATTTATAAAACTCCATTTCTTTGAGGAGTTACTGGTGGCGTATTTGTGGAGCAATTCCACGGTCCTCCATGTGTTGACTAAATTCATGACTCACATATCCTCCTCCACGATCATATAGCAATAATCTTATCCTTATGTCATGTTTATTTTCTAGCTCGTTCTTAAACTACTTGAATTTTTCAAAGGAATCCAACTTTTGCTTCATCAAATAGACATAACCATATCTACTCAATTCGTCGGTAAAATTTACAAAATAGAGATAGCCACCATGTGCAGTAATCTTGAAAGGACCACAAACATCAGAGTGTATGACTTCGAGAAATTTTGTTTCCCATTCAACTATACCATTAAATGGTGTCCTAGTCCATCTTTCCCATTATACATGCTTCACATTGGTCAAATGGTTCATCATCGAATGACTCCCACAATCCATCCTTATGGAGTTGTTTTATGCGGGCCTTCCTTATATGACCACGATGACAGTGTGAGATGTAAGTATCATATTTAACCACTTTTAGTCTTTTAGCATAAATATCTAAGACGTCCACTTGTCCTTCTAGATTCATTTTGAACAGACCATCCTCGATAGGGTCTGATTCATAAAGCAGTTTCTTATAATAAATGAAACATAATTTGTTCTCACTTCACGTCAGAGTAATGACACTAAAACAATATTATTAGTCAATACTGGAACATAGTAACATTTACCGATACATTGCAAACGTATTTATAATTTTTTATGTTCCATGCTTGTTTTCTACCCAATATATTTTGTTTTCCACATATTTTCTATCATTTTCCGGATGTTTTCATTGTCTAACCTATTAACAAGATGCCCCAGGCCAGTTGTTGTTTTTCTATTTCAGAAAAGTTCTGAAGGAAATATTCCCTGAAAGCGCTGGAAATCCACGGACATCATTTTTCTTATCCGGAATGAGACAAAGTCCAAAAAAGAGCCATAGGGGGGCCAGGGGCCCCCCTAGTGGGGTGCCACGTGCGGCCCCACCCTAAGCCGCACCTGGTGGGCCCCTGGACACCACCTCTGGGTGCCTCTTCGCCCATAAATTTCCTTCAACCCTAAAAACGCCGGGGAAGGAGTTATTCCACGAAACATACAGAGAGGCGCCATCACCTTGAAAGTCACTTAAGAGGAGGAATGTATTTGAATGGAGCAAGTTAAGAGGATTCTATTCTCTTTGTCACTTAAGGACAAATAAAGGGAGTGGTATGAGCTACTAGATGATCCTCATCATTTGGAGTGGAAGGAGCTTGAATCTCTATTTTACTCTAAATTTTATTCTTCTCATGAACTGTATTTAGATAGGAATTACATTTATAATTTTTGGCCTCGTGATGGAGAAAGCATTGCTCAAGCTTGGGGAAGACTGAAAACATTAATACTCAAATGTCCTAACCATGAGCTTCCTAAGGAAATAATTGTTACTATTTTTTATGCAAGGCTTTCAGGATATTGCCGGGATTATCTAGATGCATGTTCAGAGGGTTCTTTATCAAGTAATAAGGTTGAAGCTAAATGGGATCTTCTTGAAACAATTAAAATCAATAATGAAGGTTGGAATAACAACAAAGGTAAAGAATCAGGTATAAACTATGAGTATGATTGCATTAAGTCTTTCGCTGAAAAACTGCTGATTTTCGAGAGCTTAGTGCTAAATATGGTCTTGATCCTCAAATGATTTTTGGTTGGTATAGATCCTTTGCTTCTTATATTAATGTTCCTAAAGGAAATGGGGACATATATCATGAACCTTTTAAAGACACTTTCAGGAAAAATGAAATTCTTATTAATGATTGCAATGAACATGCTCAAACTTCTGAAAGTACTATTTCTTATAAGCATGTTAATTTTTGTGGAGCACTTAGACCTTGTAAAAAGAATCAAATCGAAGAAGACTATTGCATCCATCATAGGAATGAAAAAACTAGAAAGTGGCACAGGGCTTTAGATGATCTTGGTAAAAAAGTTTGTGCCCTCTATCCTTTTATTTGTGAACTTCGCTGTAAAGTGGGTCATTTCAATTCTCAATGCTCAGGCTGTAATAATAACCATTCGAATCCTATGAGTACTGCAAGTTTGTATTGTGATGACAAGATCACTCTTAATCAGCCTGATGAAATTACTTTATTTTTGGGGTGTGAAGAGTTATCAAGAAAAACTTTTTTGGTAGATATGAGTTTGCTCTTGGTATGAATAGTGTCATGCATGGTTGTCATCTTTATCATCATAATAATTGCCACGCAAATATTTACATAAAAAATATTGTAAAAGAGGAGACTTTCCAAAATATGACATGACTATTTTTTTTCATCTTATTAATGAAGAGGAGGAATCCTCCATAGTTTTTCTATTGTTTCTGACAATAAACCAGGGTATGTGGAGAAGCTTCCTTTCAAGCCTCTCCCTCCTATAGAGAGGAAGAAGAAGAAGAAGAGGAGGAGGAGTGAAAGGAGAGAGGTAACAATATCTCCCCCTAAGCATGTTGCTCCTATTATAGTTTTTAATGAGTCTGAACTCGATGATTTTCCTATGCCTGTTATTTATGAAAGTTGTCATGATTGGGAGAAACACACTACTTTTGATATTGAAAATCTCTTTGGTACCAATTCTGAAAATGATGATAATTGATGTACTATTCGTATCATCCATGTTCCTTCCAATGATGATATAGAAAGCTCTAAGCTTGTGGATGATGTGTTTGAAAATCATTTTGCTACTGATGATTATATGCTTGATACATCTCTTTCTAGTAAAAATGATGATATGTTTACAAATGAATGCACTTAGGAAGATAAAAATTCTATTGCTTATGATGATACTATCCCTCCAGTCTTTGATAACTATTATAAAATATGCTATAACATAGGCTATGATTACAATTATCCTCATGAAACTTGTCATAGTTATGAAAGGAGTACCCAAAACCATCTCCCTAATATACAACTTGTCTATCATGTTGGAGTTCTTTATGATGATTACAATGATGAACATGATATTTTTAGTCCACCTACTATTGAGGAGAAAATTAGTTATGATTAAAATATGCCTCCTATATTTGATGGTTATGGTGATGAGAATAATAATGATAGGTATATTTTTGAATTTACTCCCACTACTACTAATAAGAATGACTATGCTTATGTGGAGAGTATTAATTCTTTTATGCATGTGGCTCATGATAAGAATGTTATATGTGATAGTTATATTGTTAATTTAATTCATGATGCTACTGAAAGTTATTATGAGAGAGAGAAACATAATTTTGTGCATCTCAACAATATCAAGTTTCCCCTCTTTATGTTGAAAGTTTTGAATTTACACGTATTTTGTCTTCCTATGCTTGCCACTTTGTACTTTATTGACTTGTTTTTCTACAAGATTCATTTTCATAGGAAGTGGGTTCAAAATAAATTTGTTTTACATTTTCTTCTTGATGCTCTTTTTCTTCAATTCATATTTCTCATGTGAGCATCTTCTTAAATTATCATGCCTAGCTAAAAGGCTTTAAAGAAAAGCACTTTTTTGGAGATATCCCATGGTTTTATTTTTTGCTTTGTTTTTATCTGTTTTCTTTGAGTAAAGTGGTTGTATACTTCTGTATCAACTCCTTTATATCTTTATATCCATGTATTAGTTGTGCCAACTAAAGTTTCTAGCGAAAGTTGGAGTTGGTTTTGGATTTCTGCGCAGGAAACAGATTTCTGCTGTCCGCCGTAAAAAATCGCATAATTCACAGAAAGATCAAAAAGACCTGAAAATATTTGTGCTTATTATTCAGCTAATTCTAAAACTTTTTTGTTCTTTACGTTTTTTTATCTGAGAAACTTAAGTGCCCCGAAAAAATTCGTCTTTTCAGTCTGTTCTGGTTTTGACAAATTCTGCCTTTTTGCTTGCATTCTCTCTTTTACTATGTCAAGTGGATTTCTTTGCTCCACGAAACATTAGTGGATGTACATAATATTTAAAATTAGCAATAATGCTTGTGTGCTTGCAGAACATGTGAGTTTTTAATTGTACACTAACTCTCTAATGCGAATTACATTGAGTGTGGTGTGAAGGAAGTTTTCAAGGGTGAAGAGAAGAGGGCTATATAATGTGACCAAGAAGATTCCAAGGTCAAAGCTTGGGGATGCCCCCGTGGTTCATCCCAGAAAATTCTAAAAAGACTCAAGCGTCTAAGCTTGGGGATTCCCAAGTCATCCCTGTCTTCATCAATAATTTATGAGGTCACTTCTAGTGAAACTATATTTTTATTCGGTCACATCATATGAATTTTTCTTGGAGCGTCTCTTTGTTCTTCTTTTGTTTTCCTTGCTGCAATAATGCTGTTGGAACCTAGCATTCTTTGTGTGGTAGAGATACACGCTCCGCTTTTTCATATGAATACTCGTTATGCTCGTATTCTTAGTTTTTCTTCTAGTTGCTGCAAAATTCCCTTTTAGCTCCTGCTTTTCATGCATCTCTTATTCACATTTGTTAGTTTTAGTAGAGTTGTGTTAGTACTCTCTTTCTTAATTGCTGTATCTCTTGGAGAGTTTTTGTTTAGTATAAATTGTTTGGTGCTCGAAAGCAGTAGTATAGTTTTCGTGCTTATAACGGTGCAAAAAGAAACTTGTATAGACCGTGGCTAGACTTTTTTCATGTCATGTTAGATGTTATTTTAATTATAATGAATAGTAGTTGTTATTGTAGCATGACTTGTCTCAAATAGCTGAGAGTGCTTAATGTTCCATTGAAAGAATCATGAGTTGTTTTTGTCATATTGAAGTATGAGTTTTGTGTTGTTCTCCTTTGAATGCTTTATTTGATTGACTTGGTGCATGCTTACACCATGTTGATGACTACAAACCATTCACTTATAGCCTCTATGAACATTTAGTTGAACTTGTAATACCATTTATGCTTTGATTAACAATGTTTTGGTCGCTATGCACGATTATGGCCATTAATTGCTCTCTTGATTTGTCGCTCCCAGTCTTTTGCTAGGCTCCACCTGTACTGAGTATGAGATCTACTCGTGCATCCACCTCCCAAAAACCAAAGTTTGCCAAATGTGTCCACCATACCTACCTACATGTGGTATTTAACCGCCACTCCAAGTAAATTTCTCATGTGCTACCTTTAAAACTTTCAAAATTATTCCTGTTTTGTGCTCCTATTTTAGCTCATGATGACGTAAATAGAGAATCTTTATCTCACTTTTTGATTGGACTTTTCACACCTGGACTAGTTGCTTCATCCTCTTATCCAAATGATAGAAGAGCTGTCAGCGGGGTGCCCAGCCCCAAAATTGGTTACTATTAAATTCTCTTCACTATTTTTGGCCCTGATTTATCAATAAGAGAATAATTGTGTAAACAAAAGAGAAAGAGGGATGACCTTCTGACCCTAGTTGCATCCTTCAACGTGAGCCTCTCTTGTGAAGTATAGTTGTCTTGTGACGTACTGTATTGTCTGTTTACCATTCGTGGATATAAGCATGCACCTCTCTGAAAAAAATGTTTTCAATACCTCTGTTTAATAAAATAAAAAGCTCTAGCACATGAGTTAATCCCTGCTTCCCTATGCGAAGGGCCTTTCTTTTACTTTTATGTTGAGTCTCCATCTTCTAACTTTATGCACAGTTGAGAGAGCATAGTTGCCATTCTGAGTTTAATGTGCATTTGTCCTAGAAACATTTTTAATTGTTTCATGATATGTTATTATTTGCTCTCAAATTATTTGTTCTAGTCATCCACTTGAACTTTGAAGGTGTCCTGGCATTTATGTTTTGCCTCACTCTTAAGGACAAGAAAAATATCACGTTGCTATGTTTTCTTTATGCTCGAAACAAACTTATAACTTTCAAGTGCATTATTATTCATGATCTTTTATTTGCGTTACTTTTCATGATGCAAGGTGATTGCTAAGTTTCATTGTTAAAATTATATCTATCATGCCTGTGTTTAAAGTACTATGATCTCAGCGTACATATGCTTTTACTTTATGATGATCAAATTTGTGTTGGTAGCAGGTCACCTCAAAAATTATTTTGTTATCACTTACCTACTCGAGGACGAGCAGGAGTTAAGCTTGGGTATGCTTGATACGTCTCAAACGTATCCATAATTTTTGATGTTGCATGCTTGTTTTCTATCCAATACCTTTATGTTTTCACATGTTTTCCTTCGTTTTCCGGACGTTTTCCTGGAGTAACCTATTGACAAGATGCCACAGAGCCAGTTCCTGTTTTATGTTCTTTTTTATTTCAAAAAGTTGTTCTGGAAATATTTTAGGAATTGGACGAAACAAAAGCCAAAAGTCTTAGAATTCCTGACACGTCAACAGAGTCCAAAGGAGACCTGGAGGGGTGCCCTAGATCAACCACACCATAAGCTCACGCGGGCTCCCCCGGCCGCGCCGGCTAGTGGTGTGGGCCCCTCGGGAGCCCACCGCCATCACACTTTCTCCTATAAAGTCCCCCAAGGCATAAACCCTAAATATATCGGCCCCCTTCCACAAAAAGTTCTGTAGCTCCTCCGACGCTGCCGACAACATTCGCGGGACATAAATCTCAGTTTCGGCACCCTGCCGGGACGGGGAGGGAGTAGTTCTCCCCCGGGGCCCCATCTCCATTGTCTCCACCGCCATCTTCATCGCTGTTGATGTCTCCTATGACGAGGAGGGAGTAGTTCTCCCCCGGGGCTGAGGGCTCTACCGGTAGCTATGTGTTTCATCGCTCTCTCTCTCTCATGGTGTGATCTTTATGTGATCACGAGCTTTGTAATCTAGTTGAATATGCAGATGTTACTCTTCATCTATTATGCTAGTCAAGTAGTTTTGTTATTAGATCTTCGTAAACACTTTGATCACGGTGTAAAGGTGACAATGTGTGCACTGTGTGGTTTAGCATGCTATTTATATTTTGTGTTCGATGACCCTATGAAATTGAGGCATTTGTTTAGTACTAATTTGGGGCGCTCATAGTGACAGGGTGGGATGCCCTAGAGAGGGAATAGAGACTTGAGGAGTGCTGTTACAACCCGACGCATGGATTGGTGTTCGTTATCCGACCGGAGAGTGGTTCAGAGTAGCATAGTGAAGAGATGATATTTATGCATTCAATTATGTTATCATTGTTGAAAGTGCCCACTACTGAAAGTAGGATCCCTAGGCCTTGTTTCTAAGCATTGAAACACCATTTACAATCAGTTCTGCTACATGTTGGCTTGCTGCATTTTTATTTCAGATTGCTATTATCACTTACAATTATCCATATCACTTGTATTTCACTCTCTCTTTACCGAACTAGTGCACCATACAACTGACAATTGTATTAGGTGTGTCGGGGACACAAGACACTTATTGTATTGTAATTGCAGGGTTGCTTGAGAGGGATACCTTGGACCTCTTCCTCCCTGAGTTCGATAAACCTTGGGTAATCCACCTAAGGGAAACTTGCTGCTGTTCTACAAACCTCTGCACTTGGAGGCCCAACACTGTCTAGAAGAATAGAAGCGTGCGTAGACATCAAACACTATATTTTTATTGCTTCACATGGTATGTGTTATTCTTGGAGCGTCTTTATTTTGCTCTAGTTTTGTGTTTTTTTCTTTGTTGTAGTTTATGGTTGGATCCTAGAACTTTTATTTTGGATAGAGACACACTCCGTTTTCATTGCCTAGAACACTCTAGTTTTCACTCTTATTGTTCTGTGAGTGTTGAGTTTTTGCTAGTACTACGTTTAGCTCTTGTTTTTCACTCGAATTTTGTTTAGATCTTGTTAGCTTGCTTCAATTACATATGACTAGCTCTCTAGTCTTTGATGATTATTTGCTTTGAGAGTTGTTTCAAATAAGTTGATTGTTGTTGGAGAAGAGTAAAATATTTCATGCTTATAGTGGTGCAATAAGAAGCTTGTTTTGACTGTGGCTTAGACTTTGGCATGTGATGTTAGATGTTATTTTAATTATGCTCTTAGTTATTTATGATGTATCTTGACTAGTATCAAATAGCTGAGAATGTTAAATGTGCCATTGAAATTTGATTATGTGTTGTTCCGTCATACTGAAGCATGGTATTGTGGTATTCTCCTTTGAATGATTTATCTGGATTGACTTGGAGCATGCTCAAACTGTCACGACCCCGGACCCAGAGATATACATACTGTTATGTGCTCCTAGCCATGGACTCCCAAGGGCTTCAGGGTTACCAGCCCCGGCCACAACAAACAACGGCAGACAGACTGGATTCATCGGCACGTAGTCCGGATCGCCAGTCTACTACTCCTTGTAGATCATCATCTTTTGAAACCACCAACTTCATTTCCCAGCATCTCACTGGCTACAAGGATCACCCCTCTCGGCATCTCCGAGGAGGCACCCTTCATTCATTGTCAACATGTTTTACGTCATGTTCAGGTTGTCTATGGTCTCTACCTTCACCAGGCCGTCCATAACCGTGGACACGGCTTTTCGAAAAGATTGCCCTGCAGGGATGTACACTTTACCCACACGTACCATCCGACTCTTAGCGCCACATGTACGTTCTTCCATGGAACGCGGCAGAGGGTGGCTGGCCACGACCTTTACCTTGTCGAGCCCTATCCATGAGTCAACCCAAACAGGGCCACCCCGTCAACAGGGAGTTGGCCACCTCCTGACGCCACCTGTTCTGTGAGTCGGGATCAAGATCCGTGTACGTCCATCACTTGTCCCGGTCACGCCCTAAACACCTCCAAAAGGTTTATGACTCACACGCATATGGAAATCCCAAACTACGTGACTCACGGATAGAACCAAACAAGTTAGTTAGTCGAGCGCGGTTACTTAGACCCCGCGTGTGGTTGCACGCTCAGTCTTGGTTCCGCCCGAAACCTTAGTCCTAGGGGTGGCAAGTATAGGACGAACAACCACTTCCCAAGTGGCCTCCTATCCAAGCCTTAGTCAGGTTAAACACACATAGCTCATCTTTCCACGTTATCCTGCCTTACTAGATTCATCCGCAACTCTGATTCATCAACCGGATGGAGCAGAGCTAAGCAAGTATACAAAGCTAAGCATAGCATATATAAGCCTCTGGCGATGCGCACAATCAAACCTAGGCGGCTAGGAGCAGTGGATCATGGTATTTTGGCTATGCAAAGTATAGGAGAACACTACCTACTGACACCAAATACTTTGGAATCGAATGCAAATACGAGAACCAAAAGTCATTGGAAAACATATATGAGCAGATAAGAGGTTATGCTTGCCTTGCTTAAAAGAAAAATAAATAAGAATCTTCTGGAATAAGTGCTTGACTTGTCGGTTAGGATCAAGTATTTGTCATTGGATTGTTGGCCTTCTCTTCGGAGTCACGTTCTACCGAGGGGGACAAACACCGAAACAAGAAGAATAATCAACCATGGCATCGATGCAATGCACAATATGTATGCATGAGAAAGTTAATGCACTAAAACAAAGCCCTAAGCATGATCGTTGGGTTTCTAGGGTTCGTATGTTAATTAAGCAGTTTTACTGAAATTTGCCCGAAATAGACCCCAGAGGGGCAATTCGGACGATTCTGAAAGTGAGTGCAATTTTAAAAGCTCAAATGGGTTTGAAAACATCGTAAACAGGTTGCATTTGTTATTTTGAGCAATTTGGTATATAACTTTTAATTTTCTAATTTTATTAAATAAAAACTTATTTTTCCATTTTAAATGATTAAACAACATTAAATAATGTTCAAAACTAAAGTGTGTCAAACATGTATGAAAGTGACATTTTTGGGTTCCAAATAATTTTGTGAACATTTTGATATCTTGAACACATTTTTCTGATTAATAATTTAGGAGATATTAAAGTTACAATTTTAAGTCATTTTCTGGAATTTCCTAGGGTTTCTGAAAAAAAGGGACTTATGACGTCAGCTTGACGCGATGATGACGTCACCAAGCCTTGATCTTCACAGATCGATTGCAAATCGACGAACCTAGCGATGGAATCATGAATCGATCGCACTGGGGAGCTGCAGTACGCCGAGCCGAACCTGTAGGTGGCAGCGGTTGACCGCATGGTCACCGGAAAACTCACCGGCGGCGAGCATCCGTGGCGGCGGAGCTAGGAATACGGAGCGGGGAAGCTACAAAGGGGGAGGAGGCGATTGGAGGGCACCGGAGTGCTCAGGAGCTCACCGTGAGCATGATGGCATCGACGGCGAATCGAGGGACGGCGGCAATCGACGCCGGCGAGGAGGAAACGGCGGCGGCCGTGGCGGATGGCCGGCGAGGAATTGGGAGCCTCCAGGGCCTCCCGACTTGCGAGCGAGCTCGAGGGGCGAGAGGAAGGCACGACGGAGCTGATGGCGTGCATGGTGGGGAGCGGGGATGGCCATAACGGCGGCGATTCGACGGCGGCCGTCGGTGGGTTTTCGGGTTAGGGTTTGCTTCGGGACAGAGGAATACCAGAGAGAGAGAGCTCGAGCTGGGGGGTCTGCGACTTGGGGCGACTCGGAAGGCTCCTCTGCATCCTCATCCGTCCCCTGTCGCGCTGGAAGCAGGAGCTGGCGCGAGACGACGTCGGCGGCCAGCCCTCCTACTGGCAGGAGGTAGAAGACAAAGGGAAACTTGCGAAAACCCCCCTGTGGTTTTTGGAAATAGCAACAAGGTCCTTTCCTACTTGAAAACAGAACAGAAACAGAAGTTTTGGGGGGCCTTTTTGCAAATAGAAAATTTGGCAAAAATAATTTTTGGAAACATTGTCAAATTTGCAAACTCACCATGTTTTTGATTGGTGTATTTGAATTATTTTTCAGAACAAAATATTGAAACCCACCTTAAGTAGTGTTTATAGTATTTTTTCAAACCATTTAAATTCACCATTTAAAGTTGTTAAAACATGATTAAATTTTATTGATTCATGCATGTATGAGATGAACACAACACCACACCCTATTGTAGCGAAAATTGGGATGTTACAAATCTACCCCCCTTACGAGAATCTCGTCCCGAGATTCCCGAAGGAGAAGAAAGAAGGAACACCGGTTTTGAACGATCTTCTTGAACCTTACGACTCTTTTCTCAAAGAGGTTGATCTGTAGCACTTGTGAAGATATCCAGCGGCTACGTCTTAGATGAGAGGGAAAACTCTTAGGAAATAATCTTCACGAAGATCACTGTTCCAAATATCATCTGATATGCCGATTTATCAGCCGATTTATCGCTTATCGGGTAGTGACCGATATGATAAATGAATATCGGTAGATTTTATCATTCGGGCCATTTTATCGGTCTTACAAGCGGTTTATTAGTCGATATGCCGATAAATCGGCCGATATACCAATTTTCCAACACTGGAACATATGATAGGTGACATTCTTCATAGAATTTTTAGAATTATTGAATAAAATATATTTATATATCATAATTTAGAGTTTTTAATGCTAATATGATATATTTGAATATCATATTTTAGTGCTACAATTTGGGATTTACAAGAAAAATGGCCGATAAACAGTCGACCGATAAAATCTATTTATCGGCCGATAAGCCGATATATCTCTTATCATGGGCCGCCCGATAAGTTACGATAAGCGATATCCTAAACATTGACGAAGATCGAGTTTCTCATGGCTAACTCAGGACAAGAATGTTCGTAAAGAACTTTTGAGTTAACATGCATGAAACACATCAAGATAACGGAGGGAATAAGAGAAGATTTCAAGTTTTTAGGACGATGGTTCTTGAAAGGATTTAGAATATGAGCTTTGCACAAGACTTTAAATCCTTTTGGAAGAAGAAGGTTGTACAACTTATGACATCGAGGTTTCTTCAACAGAATACCAAGATGGACAGAATAGTCTTGAATATCACAATGTAATATCCGTAGACGAGGGAGAACACGAGAAAACAGGGTAATCGTGCGTCGGAGAAAATTTTGATACAGGATCATGTTCACTCTTCGAAGTGGACACGGAAGATGAAGGAACTTTCAACCATTCCATAACAATTTTCTTGAAATCCTCGTTAGGGATCGGGATGTTACTTCACGGCAGAAGATGAGTAACCAAAGGATGTTGTAACACCGTAATTGAGGAGGGATTCTTGGTCACACGATAAGATGAGTAACCAATGGGGATTGAAACACCGGAAGAAAATAGGGAATCTCCTTCCTATTGTGGTTTGGACGTAGCAATACATCTACCACATGGTTAAGATCCCATGGCTGAAGTGACTGACAAATTCACACAATGTGTGAGATGAACAGAAATTCAAGTACAAACAACTTGAAAAAGGAAACCGATCAATGGCAGTTACAAAACACCAAGAGATGGTTCTCACGAGGAACTAGTTTTCACGAGAACAAAGGTTCTGGAGGTTCAACGGAGAGGTATTGAGGAGATCAACTTCCAAGTTACCCTGGATGTTATAGATACCGACAGCAGGCTCATGACAAGCCTTCTATAGGTCATCAAGTCAAAGTAAACTCCGGTTTGGAAGAACGGAAGGGGAGACTTGTTAGAACGAGTCACACAAGAATTCTCACGGAGAGTGGTTGTTCTTACGAATTCAAAGATATATGACATTAGGCCTTCCGGCTAATTGTGTCAACCACAACATCAACCATGCCGGATTTTGAAAAGACCTGACTCAATACTCTTGAGGAGACACCAACCATCGTTGCTGCTTGTGATTCAGCTCTGGGTAGTGGATTTATAGCTCAGGATCGGTATGTTTGAACGAAGAGATTGCACCGGTTACCAACAAGATACATATGTTGGATTCTCAAGATATGGACTACAATGTCACACTCAAAAAGATGAGCGAGATTGCAGAACTCATGTATTAGCAACTTGCAAAAGACGGTTACACCTACATGAAGTACTTGCAAAAGAATAGATCGGAGTCCTGGTTGGGAAGACGATACACAGATAACGAAGTTCATAGACTTCTCTTTTATGAACGATCAGTCAGTGGCTTAGTGTGGATGTAAACTTCTTCGGATAGATGGAGGTAACAACCTACCATCTCAAGAGTAGTCCACACATGCATGACCGACTTGGGATTATTCCCGAGGGAACAAGAAAGCTTTACTTGGATCCGTGGCGGCAACTTTCACCAAAAGCACATGAACCCGAGAAAGTCACTTCGAACATCGAGAAAACAAACTTCGTATTGACACAAAGATGGTTCTCGAAAGTTTCCAACATTAGTGCCAAGTGTTCAACACGAACCTCTTGCAACTTGAGAAAATAGGAATGTCATCGATGGGCTCGACAACACCTTGTCAAGATACTCCAAGAGGAGGGATTCACATGATATATGAACGAGGAAAAATATTGGTCAGCTTAAGGGACATGAAGGTGTACCTAGGCAAAACACCAGGAGTGAAACACCATCAAGGTAGTCCTTGAATCTGATCTTGATTTGAAGATAGCCCAAATCAAACCAAGGTAGGATGATAGCATGTACACTAAAGAGATACTATCATGCTTCAACACAAAAGGAACTAGACATCCCTTAACAGAGGATCAAGTTAGGTGGAGCTTTTGCCTTCCAACTCTCCAAGTTAGTGTTTTAAGCTCAACCAACTAGTCCAGGATACCCAGTAGAGTTCTTGGAGAAAGGAGTAGTTCAAATACCCCTTGTGTAGACATCACGGTCAGGTAACAACCTGGTGATACTTCTGGAAGGACAACAAGAATATCACAACCTACCGGTATGTCTTGAAGTTCGAAAAGAATTCTTGCTTTTCAAAGCAACTGATATGAACATGATAGCTTGGGCATGGACCTAACTCTTTGACCAAGAATGTGCACCAGAATGAACGGACTTGGTAACACAGTCAACTTTAAGTTGAGACCGGGTAACCAATAGTGCTAAGAAGGATACAGATGTTTCTTAGGTTTTTCGAAGCAATAAGAATTGCTAGGAGTACCTGATACACATGTCAATGAATAGACCCATCATTCTCATGCATTCAAGCTTCGAGGAAGGGGGAGTGAAGATGTGTGAGAGCATCACTTCATCATTAAGGCCATGAAACTTAACACGACCTCTTGATATGTAAGAGTGTGATACTCGAGGATGGAGCAGAACAGAAGCTAATGAAACTTCTTTAATCCACGAAATACAAAACTTTGACCTGGTTTTAGAAATGAACGAGGTACTGGAGTTTGTTTCTCCTGACATTCCAAGGTGGAATGTTTTGACGGATAACAAGAGAAATTTCATTGTAAAATCCAACATACATATGCAACTTGGTTTCCAAACAACGGATTGAGACTTGAGAGCAACTGAAGATAGGAACATGCTCTGGAAAATCCTGAGATCACGTTGAATGCACAGAGTAATACTCATTTGTAGAACCCATGCTAAAAGATAGATATAGCTGAGTTAAGAACAAAGATATGGGAATCATAAAGAACACTCTTGTCGTGATCCTTTTGATTCCTAGAGAAAACCTATGGCTATTGGAGGTGAGATTACCTAACCACCCTGAGGTAGAACAGATTCCTCAGGATCCAAAGAAACAGAACTCGGGTTAAAGGTCAGCATCCTGTACTGATGGCATGAGCATCACATGGTTATGAAACCACATGATTCAACTCACCGCAATTCAGCACATTCCGGGACCTTCGGTTCAAGTCCAAGGGTTAGAAACCCAGAGGAAGGAGTAACTACTCTATGAGTGCCATAAAGGACACTATGGTTAGCAATCACAGAGTATCTTTCGAAGGACAACGATAGCTCGGGAAGAAGTTGAGCAGTGGATAACAGATACATTCGAGATGAACAGGAAATCTCGAGGTTCTGGATTTGAGACTTTGGAACATGTAAGAATGTGGAATCCATACAACTTTGAGAGATTATGAATGGAAAGGAAATCTCCCAGTATGAATCCAGAGGAAAACGGACTTTGGAACACACACGACTCTAGAAACTTAACACTAGGTCAACTTGGGTGAAAGAAACGTCCTTGCCAGAGAAGGCACCTAAATTTTGAATGACTAGAAGAGATAGCAAAACCTTTTGAAATCAAAATAGGTAAGGTGACCCAGAGTTAGAGCGATACCAGATAAGGAGTAAAAAGAATCCTAAGAAGGGTTTTCACAATCATTTGAAGTTTCAAAGTAGTTTTCACAAACACTAGACTCAACATCGACCAAGCAGTAAGGTTTTCCTACAGGCAGTCCTGCTCTGATACCAAGACTTGTCACGACCCCGGACCGAGAGATATACATACTGTTATGTGCTCCTAGCCATGGACTCCCAAGGGCTTCAGGGTTACCAGCCCCGGCCGCAACAAACAACGGCAGGCAGACTGGATTCATCGGCACGTAGTCCGGATCCCCAGTCTACTACTCCTTGTAGATCATCATCTTTTGAAACCA
Source organism: Alopecurus myosuroides (assembly GCA_028641055.1). Lineage (NCBI taxonomy): Eukaryota > Viridiplantae > Streptophyta > Magnoliopsida > Poales > Poaceae > Alopecurus > Alopecurus myosuroides. Next base: position 27,141,080 of record CM054062.1, read on the forward strand.
CCAACTTCATTTCCCAACATCTCACTTGCTACAAGGATCACCCCTCTCGGCATCTCCGAGGAGGCACCCTTCATTCATTGTCAACATGTTTTACGTCATGTTCAGGTTGTCTATGGTCTCTACCTTCACCAAGCCGTCCATAACCGTGGACACGGCTTTTCGAAAAGATTGCCCTGTAGGGATGTACACTTTACCCACACGTACCATCCGACTCTTAGCGCCACATGTACATTCTTCCATGGAACGCGGCAGAGGGTGGCTGGCCACGACCTTTACCTTGTCGAGCCCTATCCATGAGTCAACCCAAACAGGGCCACCCCGTCAACAGGGAGTTGGCCACCTCCTGACGGCACCTGTTCTGTGAGTCGGGATCAAGATCCGTGTACGTCCATCACTTGTCCCGCTCACGCCCTAAACACCTCCAAAAGGTTTTTGACTCACACATAGATGGAAATCCCAAACTACATGACTCACGGATAGAACCAAACAAGTTAGTTAGTCGAGCGCGGTTACTTAGACCCCGCGTGTGGTTGCACGCTCGGTATTGGCTTCCGCCCGAAACCTTAGTCCTAGGGGTGGAAAGTATAGGACGAACAACCACTTCCCAAGTGGCCTCCTATCCAAGCCTTAGTCAGGTTAAACACACATAGCTCATCTTTCCACGTTATCCTGCCTTACTAGATTCATCCGCAACTCTGATTCATCAACCGGATGGAGCAGAGCTAAGAAAGTATACAAAGCTAAGCATAGCATATATAAGGCTCTGGCGATGCGCACAATCAAACCTAGGCGACTAGGAGCAGTGGATCATGGTATTTTGGCTATGCAAAGTATAGGAGAACACTACCTACAGACACCAAATACTTTGGAATCGAATGCAAATACGAGAACCAAAAGTCATTGGAAAATATATATGAGCAGATAAGAGGTTATGCTTGCCTTGCTTAAAAGAAAACCAAATAATAATCTTCTGGAATAAGTGCTTGACTTGTCGGTTAGGATCAAGTATTCGTCATTGGATTGTTGGCCTTCTCTTCAGAGTCACGTTCTACCGAGGGGGACAAACACCGAAACAAGAAGAACAATCAACCATGACATCGATGCAATGCACAATATGTATGCATGAGAAAGTTAATGCACTAAAACAAATACCTAAGCATGACCGTTGGGTTTCTAGGGTTCGTATGTTAATTAAGCAGTTTTAGTGAAATTTGCCCGAAATAGACCCCGGAGGGGCAATTCGGACGATTCTGAAAGTGACTGCAATTTAAAAAGCTCAAATGGGTTTGAAAACATCATAAACAGGTTGCATTTGTCATTTTGAGCAATTTGGTATATAACTTTTAATTTTCTAATTTTATTGAATAAAAACTTATTTTTCCATTTTAAATGATTAAACAACATTAAATAATGTTCAAAACTGAAGTGTGTCAAACATGTATGAAAGTGACATTTTTGGGTTCCAAATAATTTTCTGAACATTTTGATATCTTGAACACATTTTTCTGATTAATAATTTTGGAGATATTAAAGTTACAATTTTAAGTCATTTTCTGGAATTTCCTGGGGTTTCTGAAAAAAAGGACTTATGACGTCAGCTTGACGCGATGATGACGTCACCAAGCCTTGATCTTCACAGATCGATTGCAAATCGATGAACCTAGCGATGGAATCACGAATCGATCGCACTAGGGAGCTGCAGTACGCCGAGCCGAACCTGTAGGTGGCAGCGGTTGACCGCATGGTCACCGGAAAACTCGCCGGCAGCGAGCATCCGTGGCGGCGGAGCTAGGAATACGGAGCGGGGAAGCTACAGAGGGGGAGGAGGCGATTGGAGGGCACCGGAGTGCTCAGGAGCTCACCGTGAGCATGATGGCATCGACGGCGATGCGAGGGACGACGGCAATGGACGCCGGCGAGGAGGAAACGGCGGCGGCCATGGCGGATGGCCGACGAGGAATTGGGAGCCTCCAGGGCCTCCCGACTTGCGAGCGAGATCGAGGGGCGAGAGGAAGGCACGACGGAGCTGATGGCGTGCACAGTGGGGAGCGGGGATGGCCATAACGGCGGCGATTCGACGGCGGCCGTCGGTGGGTTTTCGGGTTAGGGTTTGCTTCGGGACAGAGGAATAACAGAGAGAGAGAGAGCTCGAGCTGGGGGAGGGGGTCTGCGACTTGGGGCGACTCGGAAGGCTCCTCTACGTCCTCGTCCGTCCCCTGCCACGCTGGAAGCAGGAGCTGACGCGAGACAACGTCGGCGGCCAGCCCTCCTACTGGCAAGAGGTAGAAGACAAAGGGAAACTTGCGAAAACCCCCCTGTGGTTTTTGGAAATAGCAACAAGGTCCTTTCCTACTTGAAAACAGAACAGAAACAGAAGTTTTGGGGGCCTTTTTGCAAATAGAAAATTTGGCAAAAATAATTTTTGGAAACATTGTCAAATTTGCAAACTCACCTTGTTTTTGATTGGTGTATTTGAATTATTTTTCAGAACAAAATTTTGAAACCCACCTTAAGTAGTGTTTATAGTATTTTTTTCAAACCATTTAAATTCACCATTTAAAGTGGTTAAAACATGATTAAATTTTATTGATTCATGCATGTATGAGATGAACACAACACCACACCCTATTGTAGCAAAAATTGGTATGTTACACAAACCATGTTATAACTATAAACAAAAGTCACCTCTAGCCTTGATGATCATTTAGTTTTTGACTTGTAATATAACTTCATGCTTTGGTTAATGATGTTTTGTCGCTATCATGATTATGGTCGTTATTGATCTCTTAGTTGTCCACTCCCAGTCTTTTGCTAGCCTTCACATGTACTGAGTATGAGCTCGACTCGTGCATCCAACTCCCAAAAACTAAAGTTTTCCAATGTGTCCAGCATACCTACCTATATGTGGTATTTCACCGCCACTCCAAGTAAAGTTCTCATGTGCTACCTTTAAACATTCAAGATTATTAACATGTTTTGTGTTCCTGTTTTAGTTCATGATGAAGTAGTGTAAAGTTTATTATGGTTTATGTCAAGAAAAGTTTTTCTCCCTTATTTCACCCGATGAGTATGGAATCTATGATTATCTAAATTGCAGAGAGTTGGTGCCAAATTATATGAATTCAAATAATAATAAAGGATTTTCCCCATGATTTGATGAAATGCTGGTGGGTACCTGTGGATACGGTTAGCTCTGGTTGGTGAAAGGAAAGGTGAGGGGGGGGTGCCAACTAAAAGAACAAAAATTTAATGGAAAACAGCTCTCAAAAGTCTAAACGCTTTGCTTGATATGGATTATGATAATTTTTTTCATTACCATTCGTTGACATAGACATACACCTCTCTCAAAATTGTTTTCAATATCTTTGTTTTATTAAATAAAAATCTCTTGCACATGAGTAATCCTTGCTTCCCTCTGCGAAGGGTCTTTCTTTTACTTTTATGTTGAGTCTTCCTCTTCTTACTTTATGCACCAATTAAGAGAGCATAGTTGTGATTCTGAGTATAATGTGCATAGTCCCAAAATTTATTATTGATTGATTCATGATTGTGGTATTGCTTGCTCTCAAATTATTTGTATCTAGTCACCATTTAAACTTTGAAGGTGTCTTGGCATTTATCTTTTGCTACCACATGAAGGACAAGTTTGATACCACTATATTATGTTTTTTATTTATGATTGAAACAAACGTATCACTTTAAATGCATTATTATTCATTGCTATTATCTGTGTTACTTTTCATGTGAAACATGGTTGCTAAGTTTACATTATTTCAAAGAATATTTATTATTCCTTTATTAAAAAACTTTGATCTCAGCTTGCAATGCTTTTACATAACGTTGATCAAGATTTGTGGCTTCATGTCACCTCAAAAACTATTTTGGTATCACTTACCTGCTCGAAGATGAGCAGGAGTTAAGCTAGGGGATGCTGATACGTTGCAGACATATCTATAATTTTTGATGCTCCATGCTTGTTTTCTACTCAATACCTTTTGTTTTGGCTATTTTTTAAAATAATACGATTTTATTAATTAATTCTAAAAATAATAAGCAATTTTGAGATTTTTCTGAAATATTATCCAGTCGGGCCTGCTAGGCCCGACAGGATCCAGTCGGGCCTGCCAAGCCCGATTAGGGCCTTTCGGCCATGTTAGGCCCGAGTATGAAGAAAAAATGCCTAATATTTTCTGCCAGGCCACTAGTCGGGCCTAACGTGGCCGAAAGGCCCTAATCGGGCTCACCAACCCCGAATGGATCCTGTCGGGCTTAGTAGGCCCGAGTGGATAATATTTCTGAAAATGTTCAAAACTATGTATTATTTCCGGAATTAATTAATAAAATCGTATTATTTTTAAAAAATAGCTTTGTTTTGCACATGTTTTCTATCGTTTTCCGGATGTTTTCATTGACTAACCTATATATTAACAAGATACCCTAGGCCTGTTGTTGTTTTCTGCTATTTTTCTATTTCTGAAAAGTTGAGAAGGAAATATTCTCGGAAAGGGCTGAAAATCCACGGAGATCATTTTTTACCCTGAACGTAGATGGAGTCCAAAGAAGAGCCGGAGGGTTTCCAGGGCATGCCAGGCGCGGCCCACCCTAGGCCACGCCTGGTGGGCCCCTGCTATCCCTGGCCACCGCCTCTCGGTGTCTCTTCTCCCATAGATTGCCTTCAACCCTAAAAACATCGGGGGCAGAGTTATTTTCCATGAAACGTATAGAGAGGCGCTGTCACCACGAAAGTCCAATCTAGGGCTTCTTCAGTCCTGCTCTGGCACCCTATCGAAGCAGGGAATCGTCATCAGAGGCCTCTACATCACCATGATCGCCTACTTACAGATGTGTGAGTAGTTAACATCGGGACTACGGGTTCATTGTAGTAGCTAGATGGTTGTTCTCTCCCTATGCCTCTTTGTTTAGAGTCTCGTGAGCTACCTCACATGATCGATACCACCGTTATGTAATTGTGCATTTTGTATTTGCTAGAATCTGATGAGCCATGAGATTATGATTATTGTGTTCATGTCAATCTGAGATGCTTCACTTATATCCATAGAGAGTTTTAATCTTGTCTTGTAGTTCTCTCCGGTGTTTATGATTACCTTGGTCGCATAGTTTTTTTCACCTCCAAGAGAGGGTTTATATGCTTGATGGTAGGCTCATGCCTCCCTTACATCTGTGCTCGAGTGACAGAGAAGTGAAGGATGGGGGATGTGTTGTTGCTACTAGGGAGAAAACAACGGTGCTCTTATCTACGGACGAGAACCACTGCTTACATTACATATTTTTCTTAATGCATTTGTCTGTTGCACACAAAGCAATCACTTTGTTGCTGCAACTTAATACCAGAGAGATTTGCTGGATAGCTTTCTTAAGGTGGAATTTTAGATAAGGATGGATGCTGGATAGCGGTTCATATGCCTTGACACAATCCCTACAATGTTAGAACCTGTGAACTATATCTCGACATAATAGTTTTTTTTATACGTTCATGATTTGTCAATTCTTGAGTTGTAATTTGTTCACTCAGCATGTTTGTTTTCTTTGGGGAGACGCCACTAGTGAACCTATGGCCCATGGTCCTATTTTCCTCATATTTGCAACCTTCTTTTAAGCACTTCACAATTGTTTCCTTGTTGTTCCATTTTTTACTTTTATTGTTTTTCAAGACTCTATACGTTTAATTCTCTCGTTTTCAGGAAGACCAGAACATTGACAACCTTCCAGAAAATTGGGGGAAGAGAGAGTTTGTGTTTGTGTGCAGGTTCCCCGCTTGTAGACGCACCAGACAACAAGCAACATCCTCCAATACTACGAAGTCCTACTGGTTCGATAAACTCTGGTTCCTTAATTTGGAGAAAATTTCCGCTAGACTACATCATACCTTCCTCTTGGGTTCGATAAACCCTGGTTCCTTAATATGTGCTCCAATCTCGACCTTCATGAATACTTCACCAAACTTTAATTCCCTCACATTCTTAAGCATGTAGTTGCAGATGTGAGCCACTTATGGTGTCAAATATCCATGAATCACCATGAGGACCAGTTAGACATTCAAAACATAAATAATATTGGGATTTTTAGTTCCTTTTCCTCCCACTAAAGTTAGGTGATTGATACGTCCATAATTTTTTATTGTTCCATGCTTGTTTTGTACCATTTCTACATGTTTCTACTTTAGTTTTATATCATTATTAGGCATTTTCGTGGAATAACTTATTGAGAATATGCCAGTGCCAGTTTCTGTTTCCTACCTATTTTTGGTTTTAGAAAAGTTGTTCTATAAATATTCGCAAAGAGTCCTGAAAATTCACGGAAGGAAGTTTTTGCTCGGAACAAAGACATGGTCCAAAGGGGTGCTCGGGATGTGGCCCACACCCACTAGGAAACTGGTGGGCGCGGGTCTAGCCTTGGCCGTGCCCCTGGTCACCCCGGCACCTCTCTTTGCCTATAAATTGCCTTCTGACCTAAATACCTTGGGGTTGATGATTATTTTCAATGAAACCCATCTAGAGCCACCTCAAATGTCCAATCTATTGCTTCTGGAGCCCTGCTCTGGCACCCTGCCATAAGAGGAATCGTCACCAGAGGCCCCTGCGTCGCCATGATTGCCTCAAGACAGATGCGTGAGTACTTCATCCTTGGACTACGGTCCATAGAAGTACCTTGATGGTGGTCTTGTGAGCTGCCTAAGATGATCAAGATCGTCCTTATGTAATTGATACATGTTGTGTTTCTAGGATCCGATGAATCGAAAATTTATGATCAGATTGTTCATGTATTTTATATAATCTTGTTATTATTGTTATGACAATGTTCTTCCATGTTGTCCGGTACACATAGTTTCTTTAGACAAGTAGTTACTTGTATATCCAAGAGGGAGTTTTGTGTTAGATAGTAGATTCATGCCTCCTCTGTGCCTAGGCACGAGTGACAGAAACATTTACGGACGAGGATGTGATGTTGTTACTAAGGGTAAAATAGTGATATTTTATCTCTTTATTGATATGAATATTTGTTACATTATGTGTTGAGTTTATTGCGATAGTCCATTGCTTCGTGCAACTTAATACCAATGACATGCATGCTGGATAGCGGTCTCAAGGTGGATTATTAGTCGTAGATGCAGCTGGATAGCGGTCTATATATTTTTACGTAATGCCTACATCAATAGATTAATGAATTTTTTTCTTATCATAATTTCATTATTATGCCCTCACGATCTGTTCACCCAACATGTACTTTATTTATTGGAGAGATGCTACTAGTGAACCCATGGCCCCCAGTCCATTCTTTTACCTTGATTACAACCTCGTTTACTCTTTTTTCATCATCACTTGCTCGCTGCTACATTTTACTAGGCTAAAACAAACAGTAAAAATGTCTAAAATAAAGGAGTGTAAAAGGATGGTAAACAAAACAGTAAATAAACTAAATAACAAAGTAAATAAAGAGGACTAATGGATGGTTGAACAATTGGAACTATAATAGGGATAAAGGCATTCTTTAGAAGGCCGGTTCTACCACTAGCATACTTCTGAATTGATTAGGCGTGCGTAATATTTTCACTCAAATAATTTCTGAGGGAGGAGCTCCGTGTATTAATGTTCCCCGATGCCCTCGGTTAACACACTACTCACAACCACCACGTAGCCTAGATAATAAGCGATACGCCTACTTGCACTAGTGATTAAGGGTCTCTCCGTGGAGGTGGTATTGGTATGGTGAGTTCTCCATTGATCTCACGTTGGAGATTGACGCGAAAGGAGGAGCGACTTTGTGTCATGTCATACTCACTCGTCGGTCGGTCCTCAAACCAACACAAACAACCCATCATGGCTCTATGAAATAATATTGGTGCGGTCTCCTTCACACTATCATGGGGATTGTTATCACAAACTAGTCAATAGAAAACATTGCATCTTTATTTCAATTCATAATAGTGCCAGGGTTTCCCCATCTCCCCAAGAGCTGGTGGGACTACTTAGACATGAAGGCAATAAACATCATAATGATTGTGTTGAAAATGGAGGATGAATGTATGAACGAATACACATGCATATCCACAACTAGATATGCTAGAATTACAATGTGATGGGATGGAGATGATATCACGTAGATGTAGATGGTGGTGATGGTGATGTAGATCGATGTGGAGGCCTTCATGATGATGGAGTTAATGTAGATGGATTCCTTTCTGCAAATTCCCCCTCTGGACACCTTCCGGAGGCTAGGGTTTGGTGGATTTTTGTGGTTTTGCGTCTGGTGTATCTCTAGTCTGCCTCTCTTCTTGAATCTGGGATCACAGGGTTAATATGCTGGCTGAAACATGCTAAACGCACCCTAGTACGGTGAGCGGTATGGTCGTTTTGAGTTACCGCCTTATAGCGTTCAATGTTTTTTGTTTCGCCATCTGTGTCGAGTTGACTCCATCTAGTACGCCCAGGGTGACGGTACCGTGACTCGTTACATGGGTACTACATGGTTTTCTTAGAGAACATTGTTGGTACGATGACGGGTACGGTCATAATTGACCGTACTGTTGGTGGTTCAGTTATGTTCTGCTTCTCCTTTGACTTCTGCGAATTTGTGTTTCTTTGAATGGCCTTAGATGATGTGATCTCCTCATATTATGTACAATTATGCTTCTTTATGCCTTGTATGAAATATATGTTTGGGATTTCAGCAATCTGCATACACAGATATAAACGGTGCACTTTGCCACGGTAAAATACCAAATTCCCCACCTACTTATTAATAAAACATCAAGTAAAATAGCACCTAAAATGGACGCATCAGGCCCACAAACACAAGAGGGGTGCCATGAGCTCCCCCCCTTCGCCACATATGGGGGTCATCTCATGCCCTTGGATACCGTCTCTCATCGCCTGTTTGCCCATAATTACCCTCTTGGCCTAAAACTGATCATCCCGGAGGATTTTTCTAGAAACGCGTCCGAACTCTGTTGCCATCCAAAACCCTAATTCGGGAGGGATAAAAGTCTTTGTTCTAGAACTCTGCGGGACGGGGAAGTTTCCCCGAAGCCATCTTTACCGACGTTGCTGCCTCCCACGATGATGCGGGAGTAGTCCCTCCGCGGGGCTGAGGGCTCGTGCTAGTAACTATCTGGTTATCTCTCTCTCACATGGTGTGATCTTCATGTGATCATGAGCTATGTTCTTATAGTTTAATTCTATGATGTTTCCCCTATTTTACATAATAGATTATGATGTTTCTCTAGTGATTTTATCTAGTATAATCTTCCGGACTTACCTTTGTCCCACGGTGCCACGGTGATAGTGAGGAATCCGTGTGTGACTCTATGGATCATTGATTAGAGGGATAATTATCATGAACTCGTTCTTATTTTTGTAGATTGAATCATTGAATCATGAGGCTTCTTGATGTTTGTGTTTAGTATAATCTCTATAGTGCCAAGGTAACTGTGTGGGTGATGTGGATGTATTGGAAAGAGATTATTGAAGAGATAGGTTGTGGTGTTTTTTAGTACTATGTTTGGATGCTCGAAGTGATAGGGTTGGCGTGTCCGTAGATGTGGAACATGAACTTTAAGGTGTGCTTGTCTATCCCTATGCGGTTCTCATCCTATTTGATGCATCAGGAACGATTTCCGAGTAACGTCCATCGTGCAAAGTGTTACAGGAAATATCATGTATTTAATTATGTTAATACTGTTGAGTGTTACCACTAGTGAAATTATGATCCCTAGGACTTGTTTCGAACCATTGATATATTGTTTTCTCTTACTTTTGCTACTTGTGACCTTGCTGATATTTTTATTACAGATTTACAATACCTTGCGTTACCCTCCATATAACCCATATTTTATCATCTCTTCGCCGAACCAGTGCATCTATACAATCACAATTTTATTAGGTGTGTTGATGACGCAAGAGAATCATCCCATCACCATACTACCAACTATTTTCTTCCACCTTTTGTTATTAATATATTTTGTTAAGTGCTTCTCAAGTGTGACTGAATTGACAACTCAGCTGCTAAGGCTTATATTTATACTTTAGCTCCCCTTTGTCGAATCAATAAATTGGTTTACACTTACCCTCAAAGACTATTGTGATTCCCTACACTTGTGGGTTATCATGGCACAAAGTGGAGAGAACACCATCTAGCTACTACTATGGACCCGTAGTCCCGGATTGAACTACTCACACATCTGTCCGGAGGCAATCATGGCGATGTAGAGGCTTCCGGTGATGATCTCCCTCTCCGGAAAGGTGCCGGAGGAGGACTCCAGAATCCCTACATTCTACTTTCAAGGTGACGATGCCTCTTTATCTATTTCATGGAAAATTTCTCCGTCCCCGACATTTTTAGGGTTAATGTGATTTCATAGGCGAAGAGGCGATGGTAGGGGGTGTGGGGGCACACCAGATGACCCCCTAGGCGTGGCCTAGGGCTAGCCCGCTCCTGGCACCCCTTTGGTGGCCTCAGGCCACCTCTCTGGCCTTCCTTTGGACTCAGTCTTTGTTCCAGGTAAAAATAATTCTTCGTAAACTTTTAGCCCATTCCGAGAATATTTCTTGAAGAACAATGAAATACAAAAACAACAGAAAACATGAAATAGCTCTGGGCATCTGATGACCCACAAGTATAGGGGATCGCAACAGTCTTCGAGGGAAGTAAAACCCAAATTTATTGATTCGACACAAGGGGAGCCAAAGAATATTTATATGACTTAACAACTGAGTTGACAATTCAGCTGCACCTGAAAGTAGACTTGCTCGCAACAATTTATTAGTGGTAACAGTTTTATAGCAACAGTAGAAATAAAATAACAGCAGTAGTGAAATAGTAACAGTAGTAGCAGTTGCGGAAAACAACAGTATGGGAAGTACCGTAGGCATAGAGGGAATGGATGGACGGGCGTTGGATGGATAACATATGTCATGTAATAATCTAACATGGGCATTGCATATAATAATAGTAAAGCATCAAATATGTAGGCAAACCATAGGCATGTGTTCCAATATAGTCATACATGCTCGCAATGAGAAACTTGCACAACATCTTTTGTCCTACCAGCCCGTGGCAGCAGGGCCTCTAGAGAAACTACTGGTAATTAAGGTGCTCCTTTTAATAAAGCACCGGAGCAAAGCATTAACACTCCGTGAACACACGTGATCCTCACATCACAACCATCCCCTCCGGTTGTCCCAATATATGTCACTGTGGGGCCTCGGTTCCGGATAATGACATGTGTAAAACAACTTACAGATATGATCAAGAAACATAATTATACTCATGAAACAATAATATGTTCAGATATGAGATCATGGCACTCGGGCCCTAGTGACAAGCATTAAGCATAACAAGTTGCAACAACGGTAGAAAACACTAACAATGGATACTAGGCACTATGCCCTAACAATCTGGCATTATTACATGATCAATATCATCCAATCCCTTCCATCCCTCTCAGCCTACAGAGATGTTTACTCACACATGGACGGGGGAATCATGGATGGTTGATGGAGAAGAGGTGGCGGTGTCGATGACGATGATCTCCTTCGAATCCCCGTCCCGGCAGGGCGTCAGAACAGGAAATTCTAATCCCCAAAACAAGGTTCAGGGTGGCGGCGGCACTCTGTTGTGTTTCTGTGGAATATGACGAACCCCTCGCGTTTTAGGTTTACGGGGCATATGTAGTCTAAAGGGGAGTCCGAGGGGGTCCCGGGGTGTCCCACACCACTAGGCGGCGTGGACAAGGGGGCGCCGGGGGGTGGTGTGGCCCCCTTGCTGGCTCCTCGCCTGGCCCCCTTTTGGTCCCGGGGTCTTCTGGTGTTTTAGGACCAATGGGATCTTTTCTGGGGATTTTTCGGAAAGTTGATTTTTCTGCACAAAAACGAGACACCAAGGTAATTCTGCTAAAAACAGCGTTAGTCTGTGTTAGTGGTATCTAAAACTCACAAGTTCAGAGGAAAACAATAAGAAAAGTGTTCGGAAAAGGAGATATGTTTTGGACGTATCAGCATCTTGTCAATAGGTTAGTCCATGGAAACATCCAAAAAAAATAAAGGAAAACATGTGGAAACATGTAGATAACATAGCATGGAGCATAAAAAATTATAAATATGTTTGAGACGTATCAACCCCGGGTCCATAGAAATATCTAGATGCTTTTCTCTCAACTTTGTGCCACCATGTTTAGATCTTGTGATCTTCCTAACATGATCAAGATCATCATTATGTAATAGCTACATGTTGTGTTTGCTAGGATCCGATAAAACATGAGATTATAATTATTTTGTTCATGTCTAAATGAGATGCTTCACTTATATCTTTAGAGAGTTTTAATATTTTCTTGCAATGATCTCCGATGTGTATGATTGCTTTGGACAAGTTATTGTATACATCTCCAGAAAGGTTTTATATGCTAGATAGTGGGTTCATGTCTCGTTTGCTCCTGCGCTTGAGTGACAGAAACATGCATGGAGGAGGATGTGTTGTTGCCACTAGAGAGAAAACAATGGTGTTCTCATTTACGGATGAGAATTATTTCTTATATTACGTATTGATCTTAATGTATTTGTCTGTTGCACACAAAGAAATCACTTCGTTGTTGCAAGTTAAAACCAGATGGATTTGCTGGATAGCTTTCTTGAGGTGGAGTTTTAGTAATAGATGATGTCAGATGGCAGTCTATTTACCTTGACGTAATGCCTACATGATTATAAACCGTGAACTATATCTCTTCATAATAGTAATGTTATGAGTTCATGATTTGTGAATTTCCCAACTATAATTTGTTCACCCAACACGTTTGTTGTTCTTCGGCGAGACACCAGTAGTGAAACTATGGCCCCCGGTCCTATTTTCCTCACTGAATACAGTTGTTCACTTGCTTTTAATCATCACTTACTCGCAAGTCCGTTTAATTTTAATAATATCCAACCATTCTATATAATTAATTGTCTAGTTGGGAGATTGACAACCTTCCGGGAAAGATTGACAACCTTCTTGGAAATTTGGGAGCAAGAGAGAGTTTGTGCTTTGTATGCAAGTCCACGTTTGTTGAAGAGACGTACAACAATCAACTTACTTAGAGCATTAGAGTCCTATTGGACTGATAACCTTAGTTCTTCACTAAGGGAAATTACTGCTACACTACATCATTCCTTCCTCTTGGGGAATCCCAACGCGTGTCTGTTTGATCTACACCAGTAACGAATTTTTGGCGCCATTGCCGGGGACTTCAAGCTTTCATGTAGCAAAGTTACACACTTCCACTTTATCTTTTTTGTTTTGTTCTTGCTTATTTTATTTTTTCTTAGCTTATTTTTCCTTATATCAAAAATGCAAAAAAATTAGTTCTCTTGTTTCTAGTCTTTTACCTGCTTTGTTAGTTTATCTTGTTTTATTTTCCAAGCATGGGTAAGAATGATACCACTAACCTTTGTGACTTTACCAGTACCAATAATTATTTCATATGCACACGAATTGCTCCACCTGCTACTATAGCATAATTCTATGAAATTAAGCCTGCTTTGTTGAATCTTGTCATGAAAGAACAATTTCTGCTATTGGAGAAGATGATGCCTACCATTTAAATACTTTGTTGAGTTATGCGATATGCAAAAGTATAAGTAGGTAGATGATTATATTGTTAAATTAATACTATTCCCTTTCTCATTAAGTGGAAGAGCTAAAGAATGGTTATTGTCTTTGCCTAAAAATAGTATCGATTCTTAGACTAAATGGAAAGATGCTTTTATTGGGAAGTATTATCCACTAAAAATATTATACAATAGAGGAGTAACATTATGAAATTTACACAGAATGATAATGAACATGTTTCTCAACCTTGGGAAATAATGAAAACTATGCTAAAGAATTGTCCCACACACGGGTTAATTACGTGGATGGATGTTCAAAGTTTTTATACATGATTAAATTTTCCTCAAGGAATTTATCGGATTCAGCCGTGGTAGTAACCTAATCTTGCATGATGTGCATCAAATAAATTGTTGGAACTATTCTCAATGGCACACAGAAAGGGCTCCAACAGGTAAAAAGGTAAATTCTGTTGAGGAGGTCTGTTTGTTGAGCGATAAGATTGATAGGCTTGCCTGTACACATAAGTCATATCATCCTAATAATGGTAATTCATACGCTTATAAAAAGAACTTACATCAACTCTAAAAGTTCGTTGAGGAGTTAAATTCTATTGAGGAGGTCTGTTCATTGAGTGATAATATTGGATGACTTGATGGAATTTATTCAGGTGCTTATAAAAAATAATTTTGCTGGTAACAACTATAGGACATATCCTCCTAATAATGGAAATTGATACGGAAATTATTGTGGAAATACTTACAGCAACTCTAAAAGTTCCATCCTCTAATCTTGAAAACATGTTTGAAGAATTTATTTCTAGACAAAAAGTTATCAATAAAATTGTTGAGGGAAAGCTAGAATACTACATAATCTTGTCCTAAAAGTTGATAGTCTTGCTCATGATGTTAAAATTTTAAAAATTAGGACTATACCTCTTAAAGTCAAGGAAATTTAAGCTATAAATTCTATGCGATTTCAAATATATTATAATATACTAATGTTAGCTCAAATCCATGCTAGAAGAGAAAGAGAAGCTGAAATTGCTGAAATTTTTTGCTAAAAGAGACTCTGTTAAATTTCTACCATCCATCCTTTCTAAGAACTTAAAACTTCTAGTACCCATGAGTATCCTAATAGTCCTAAAAAATTAATGGTCAAAGAAGGGGGATTCAAGAGGTCAAGGCTTTAGGTAGAAGGAGTCCCCAAAAGCCGTAGAGTGTGAATTTTTCTGCTGAGAAAATTGTTGAAAGTGGGCTTGATGATAATATGATTTTAGGAGAAAATTTTCCCTCTATATTTTAGGATGATAAACTTGATTTTGACGATTTTACCGTCTCTGATGTTATAAAGTTCTTACAAAAAATGGCTAAAGATCCTAATGCTAGTAAGTTAAGTATGGCTTTCACCAAACATTTCACTAATTCTCTTATTGAAGCTAGAGAAGAAAGGCTCAAACTTGAAGCCTCTATTCCTAGGAAATGACAAGATGGTTGGGGACTTACTATAAATATAAGAGTGAATGGTTTTTATTGCAATGCTTTATGTGATCTTGGTGCTAGTTCATATTGTATGCCAAAAAGTTTATATGATATGCTTGAATTGAAGCCTTTAGATGATAGTATTTTGGGGGTCCATCTTATTGATTCCATCGTTAAGAGAACTTTGGAAAGGATTGATAATGTTCTTATTATTTCTAATTATAATTATGTTCCCGTTGATTTTGTTGTTTTGGATATTGAATGCAATGTTTCTTGTCCTATTATTTTGGGAGGATCTTTTCTTCGCACCGTTGGTGCTGTGATTGATATGAAAGAGGGAATTATAAGTTTTTAGTTTCCCCTTAAAAATGGCATGGACCACTTCCATAGAAAAATAATGAACTTCTCTTTTTATTCCATTGTGAGGGATAGCTATGATATTGTTGGTAATACTTGATTCCTACTTTATGCCTTGCTAAAAGGCGTTAAATAAAAGTTCTTGTGGGAGGCACCAACTTTATTTTTGCTTTCAGTTTGCTTTTTATTTTTTTTTGAGTCCTGGAAGTTTCCACTAATGTATCAACCTCTCCTTATCCTTTTTATTTTGTTTTTGTGCCAAGAGTAACCTCTATTTCAAAGGAAGTGCAATTTGTGCTTTTTGCTGTTTGTTGTCCAGATTTCTGAGCCTCACCAAACAATTCATATCTCTTAGCCAGACTGCGATAAAATTAATAAAAACAATGGGCACATGCCCCAGGTTGTCATGTAAATTTCATTAGTTGAACATTTTCTGATTTTAGCTACGGAAGTGCCTCGATAAAATTCATATTTACAGTCAGTTTTGATTTGATAGATTTTTGCCTTTGTTTGCAATTTCCTCTTAATCTTTTCTTTTGTTTTTCTCTAGGGGTGGAGAGATCTAAAATAAGTGGTGATAGTATCTAATGTTTAAATTTAGTGTCTGCATTGTGTCAAAATTGAACCAAGTGGATTTATTTATTTGATGCACTAACCCGGTAATGAAGATTATGCGAAGTTTTGTCTGAAGGAATTTTTCAAGTGTAAGGAGAGTAGGTCGATATGATAAGATCATGAATGGACAAAAGCTCAAGCTTGGGGATGCCCATGTCACCCCAAGACATATCTAATAAGTACCAGCGTCAAAGCTTGGGGATGCATTGGGCATCCCCTTCTTCATTAGCAATATTATCAAGTCACCTTTCTGGACACTATATTTTTATTGCTTCACATATTATGTGTTATTCTTGGAGCATCATTTTTTTGCTGGCTGGTAATAAATGGTTGGATCCTAGCATTCTTGTTTGGAGAGAAACACTCTAGTTTTCACTCGTATTGCTCTATGTTTCTTTAGTTTTTGCTAATGCTGCTTTCAGCTCTTGTTTTTCTTGCTTATTTTCTTCAGAGCTTGTTAGTTCTTTACATTTATACATGAATAGCTCTCTGGTCTCTGATGAGTATTTGTTAAGAGAGTTGTTTCAAATAAGTTTATTGGTGTTGGTCTAGAGTAAAAAGTTGCATGCTTAATAGTGGTGCAAAAGAAGATTGTTTAGGTTGTGGCTAGGCTTTGACATGTCATTTTAGATGTTTTTTTTAATTATGTGCTTAGAGATTTATGATGTACCATGACTAGTGTCAAAGAACTGAGAGTGCTTAATGTGCTATTGAAATTAAATCATGTGTTGCTTTGATCATAATGCGGAATGCTATTGTGGTATCCTCCTTTAAAGATTTATTTGCATTGACTTGGAGCATGCTCACACCATGTTATGACTATAAACAAAGTCACCTTTAGCCTTTGTGATCTTTTATTTTTAGGATAGTAATATCACTTCATGCTTTATTCAGTAATGTTTTGTCCCTATGCATGATTATGGCCATTATTGTTGTCTTAGTTGGTCGCTCTCATTCTGTTGCTAGCCTTTACATGTACTGAGTATAAGCTCTACTCGTGCATCCAACACTCTAAACCAAAGTTATTACAATGTGTACACCGTATCTACCTATGCATGATATTTTATAGCTATTCCAAGTACATTGCTCGTGTGTTACCTTTAAAATCATCAAAATTATTAAACCTTGTTTTGTGTTCATATTTTACTTCATGAGGAAGTATTAAATGATTTATTATCCCTCCATTTTGGATGGCTTCACCTTAATCTTCTTGTCCCTAATATTGCAAAAAAGAGCAGGCAAACGGGTGCCCAACCCACATAAGATAAATGCCAACATATAATGTCTGATCAATCTCCTTCACGCATTCTTCCTGAGAAATCAGTCAAACAACGGTTAGTGATAAATAAAGGAGAAGAGGAATTTTATCGTTCCTCAGTGGGAGCCGCTCTTAGAAGCCATTTTACATGGAAAGGTATTAAATCATTTATTAGCATTCGTTTACATAAGCATACACCTGTCTCAGAATTACATTATCCAATACTTCTGTTTTACAAATGAAAATTTCTAGCACATGAGTGATCCTTGCTTCCCTCTACAAAGGGCATTTGTTTTATTTTTATGTCAATTCACCACCTTCTTACTTTATGCACCAATTAGGAAAGCATAGTTGGCATTCCGAGTATAATGTGCATGATCCCAAAATTTATTATTGAGTGGAATATAATTATGGCATTGCTTGTTCTAAAATTATTTGTATCTAGTCACCACTTGAGCTTTGGAGGTGTTCTGGCATTTATGTTTTGCTATTCCACGAGAACAAGCGAGATACCACTCTACCATGCTTTATTATACTCAAAACAAACGTTTCACTTTCAATGCATCATTACTTGTTGTCAATTATTCGCGTGCGTGCAACTTAGTTGCTAAGTTTTCATTGTTCAAATAACATTTATCATGTCTTTGTTAAAGTGTTTTGATCGCAACTTACAATGCTTTTACATATTTATTGATCAAGTTTGTGTTGGCATTATGTCACATCAAAAATTATCTTTGTTATCACTTAACTACTCGAGGCCGAGCAGGAGTTAAGCTTGGGGATGCTAATACATCCCAAACGTATCTATATTTTTTTATGCTCCATGCTTGTTTTCTACCAATTTCCTTATGTTTTCTAAATGTTTTCCTTTGTTTTCCAGGCATTTTCATGGACTAACCTATTAACAAGATTCCTAGAGCCGGTTCCTGTTTACTGCTGTTTTGTATTTAAGAAAACCTCTTAAGAAAATATTCGCCAAAAGTCCTGCAAAGTTGCGGTGATTATTTTTTACCCGAAATGAAGATGGAATCCAATGGAGAGCACCAGGAGGTGGGCCCACCTCCCAGGATACTACCGGGTGTAGCCAGGAGGGCCCGCGCGATGAGGTCGCCTAGTGACCCTGGTTCTCCCCCCCGGCACCGCCTCTGCGCCTATAAATTGCCTTTTACCCTAAAAATATCGGTGAGGGATAAATTTTCCAAGAAAAAGATATAGAGGCGTCGTCACCTCAACAGTCCAATCTAGGGCTTCTGGAGTCCTTCTCCGGCACCCTGCCAAAGGGGGAATCATCACCAGAGGCTTCTTCATCACCATGTCTGTCTCCTCGGTAATGCGTGAGTAGTTCATCCGTGGACTATGGGTCCATAGTAGTAGCTAGATTGTGTTCTCTACACTTTTCGCCACCATGTTTAGGTCTTTTGAGCTTCCTAACACGATCAAGATCATCATTCTGTAGTTGCTACATTTTTGTGTTTGTTGGGATCCGATGAACCATGAGATTATGATTATATTGTTCATGTCTATATGAGATGCTTCACTTATATATTTAGAGAGTTTTAATCTCGTATTGCAATGTTCTCCGGTGTGAATGATTGCTTTGTCCAAGTTACTGTATGCATCTCCAAGAGAGTGTTTATATGCTAGATAGTGGATTCATGTCTCCTTTGCTCCCGCACTTGAGCTACATAAACAAGCATGGAAGAGGATGTGTTGTGGCCACTAGGGAGAAACAACGGTGTTCTTATTTGCGGATGAGAATTATTTTTTACATTACGTATTGATCTTAATGCATTTGTCTATTACACACAAAGAATCATTTCGTTTTTGCAACTTAATACCAGATGGATTTGCTCGATAGATTTCTTGAGGTGGACTTTTAGTAATATATGCTATCGGATGGCAGTCTATTTAACTTGACGTAATGCCTACATGATTAGAACCCATCAACTATATCTCGTCATAATAGCATTGTTATGCGCTCATAATTTTTCAGTTCCCGAGTTGTAACTTGTTTACCCAACATTTTTATTGTTTTTCAGAGAGACATCACTAGTGAAACGATGGCCCCCGGTCCCATTTTTCTCATTGAATACAACCTCATTCGATTGCTTTTAATTTTCACTTGCTCGCTGGTTCGTTTACCTTTAATCATCTCGAACCATTTGATATAATTAATTATCTAGTTCACAATAAGACGGGAAGATTGACAACCTTCCTGGAAAGTTAGGAGCAAGAGAGAGTTTGTCCTTTGTGTGCAGGTAGATATTGGTTGAAGCGCCAGACAACAATCAACCTACTGAGAGCATTAGAGTCCTGCTAGATTGATAACCTTGGTTCTCAACTGAGGGATACGCTACATCATTTCTTCCTCTTTACGAATCCTAACAAGTGTTTGTTTGATCTAGCCCAGCATGCACCGGGGGCGATTGGGGGTTTCGGTGAAAAAAAGGTGATGTGGACTAGCCGAAGAGGGGACGCCTCTATATTAGGTTTAATTTTAGTTTAAATTTTGTTGTAATATCTCGAGTTTCAATGCAAATTTCCCCTTTTGTTAAGAAATCACAAATAATCATAAGATCACAAATAATATCGGTGCCACTACGGGAGCACCCTCCATTGTGCAAGACATGTCTATCACCCCAAAGCAGACACATTTTGGGATGCGTTGTAAAGATTACCGGGGGTGTCGGTAAAGATGCTCTTAGGGCATCTCTAACCGATTCCCTATAAATGGTTAATAGAGAAAATGTTGAAGTTTACTCCTCGAAACTGTACCTAACCAATCCCCCAAAACATTTTTAACATACCTTTTTCCTCGAAGAGATGTATGACTTTTATATTTACTCCACGCAACTCGGATTTTTTCTTTCCCACCATGCTCCTCCTCTCCTTCCTCACCAAATCCTTCCCCATCACATCCTCCTAGTTCACTCTGCGGCTGCCCCCATAGCTGGAACCTCTCGTCGTCGGTCCGCTCTACCGATTCTGAGCACAAATGCATGCCACAAGCTGCCCCGCGGTGGCTCCTCCTCCTGCAGCAGCTTCTCCTCCCACTACACCAACACACGCGGAGGCGGCTCCTTCCACGACACCAACTCGCGCATTGGCGGCTCCTCCCACAACACCACCGATGATCCCAACCTGCCAATGCCGGCGGAAATGGAGAGGAAGTACCTTGGCGTGCAACAATAGGCGTGGGGTACATGGGTCACCGAGATTACCAACCGCCATACCCACCATTGTTTTTGGACTGGGCGGTACCAAACGGTGAAGCAGGCGGTGTACACGTATGATTGCGAGTCGAGGCGCCTCCATCGCACAGAGGCATGCCTCAACTTCCCCAACGACTACTCCATCCCGACGGTTTTGGGCCCTGTCGATCCCTGAGTGGCCTCGGCACGCGAGCTACGGGGGAAGGGTGGGGGCGAGAGGCATGTGAGCACGTCGATGAAGAATATATGGCGTCCTTCTGCCAGAAGTTCCCGATGCACGTCGATGAGAAGCACACGTGTTAGAGGCGTACGAGGTGGTGTGAAACACCGGCGATGGAGGAGACGGGCATGCGGGGCCCTCGCGTGTTGGCCTTCCGTTTATCGACCTCACCAACAACAAAAACAATTTCTTCGCCGGAGTTGATTGGAAACAGTTGATGGCCGAGTGCACCGACAACGAGGATGCATGACTCCCTCGGTTTTTCGTTGAATAGTTTATAGTTTGAAGTAGTGGGTGCTGTTTGAACTAGTTTGTTTGTAGATTTTAGTTTAAACCAAGTTTTAAGCTGTTTTAGGAACTAATATAAATCAAGTTTCAATTAATTTGTTCAAATGTTTTTATGGGCTTAAGTTTAATGGATCGGTTAGAAACTGTTAATTTTTCGAGGAGCAAATAAGGAGGCATACACTTTTTAAAAATTTGAGGCATTGGCTAGAGATACCATTAGCTGAAAGTTTGCTATAGATATACTTCCCCGTTCTAAAATATAAGCCTTTTTAGCGAGATAAAACAGTTTGCTAAAAGAAATTACATTTTGGAACGGAGAGAGTATCTCTCAACTTTGCAGCAGAATCGTCAAACAAAGTTTCCTGAGCTCCCGGCAATGCCAAATGGAGCATAGAACAAACAGAATCTAATGCAAGACTTTCTGCACTTTCCGTGTCACTCGCCATTGACTCAGTTCAATGCCTTCATATTAGTCTCTTTTGACTCATGGGCGACCTATTTTCATTTCTTCCGTTTGTCAAACGCTCACACTACAACTGCACCTGCCTGCAATCTCCTCATAATGATTTGATTATTACGTGAATTGAAGCCGATGGCTACTGATCTACCGCTAGAAAGTGGTGAAACGAAGTCGGCAGACAAATGTCAGGACGGGTTTTAAGCTCGACTAGCGTAGCACGACGGGATAAAGTTGGATGAAGCTTTTCTGCAACGAGTGTCAAGCGGGAGTTCGTGGAGTACACCTTGACGCCAACCCGGGAGCACAAACGACAGAGGAATTTTACGCAAACGCTTTATTTTCATTGCCGTTCTGATGTCACTCCTCACTCGCTACACTCCACGTTGTCTGCCGCATATCTCCCCAGTTACCATGGAGCTCGTTATCTAATATACAGTGACTGTAACATACTTCATTCCCTTGGAAAATGCCATTCCCTTGGAGAAACAGGGACTCGTGTTTAGAGGCTGCTCTCGATGCTCCAACGTTTGCTGGGACCTGAGGATCGTTTGGAAGCTGTTGCCTGTTGGTGTCGGCGCGTTTTGTCAAACTTTGCTTCGTTTTGCTATCATAAACTTCTTACTTGTTGGCATGTACTGTAATAATCAAGACCTTTGGTAGTGTCAATATGTTTTTCCCCCGTAGTGGATGTCCGAGGGCGATCGTTCACAACGGGTTCCTGTTATTGTCCTATATCCCTTTTCTCTTCAATGGAAAGGTGAGTAGTCCAACCAAAAGAGAATGTCCTCCTGAGCCACTCCTCTACCGAGCAGCTCTCGAGGACCCCAACCCCCAAACCCTAGTCCCCCTCCCCCCGATCTGAGGCCTCCGGATGCCGCTGCTGCAGTCCACGGCGGTGGTGGCGGTGCCCATCCCGTCCCTGACGGTGGACAGGTGAGGCGTCCGTGGCGGCGCGTCATGGGAGGAGGTGGTGCGCAGGCTGGGGACATGGGGTGGCGAGGCTTCTTGCCGGCGCCTGAGGAACTCCGGCAGGGGGCGAAGAGGAGGTGTCGGTGTGCCGTTGGCGTGGCCGTCTCGGCCTGCTGCAGTGCGCCGCCAGATCTCCGGGCCACGATCTGGGCTGCGGGCTCCGATCTGGACCTCTGGGCCAGTCTGGGTATCTGCTGCATGGGATCCGGTCATGCATTGGATCTCGCAGCTGTGCGCTAGGCTGCCCATCTTCGGCCTATGCATGGAGTCGACTGACGGGGCATGGGCTGCGAGTCTTGCGAATAAAGGCGGCGGTCCTAGGTTTCTTCTCGCTTGGCAACGATCTGCCTGTTGTGTTCTCCTTGATCTAGCCACGGTGTCGAGTTCCGAAAGGCTCCGCTGGTGAACTCACATAGGCGCATTATGCCTAGAGATTGCTGGATCAGGTGGGATTCGGTCGTGCGCACCCGTTTCTGACCGCTTGGTTTCAGAGGGAGCGCTTCGAAGCTCTGCTGGCTCCATGGTGCTGGCGGAGAATGACATAGAAGCGAGATCGGAGGACTGGCAATGGGGGTTCGAATCAGGCAAGGAGGAATTGGCTTGGTGTTACATGATTTGTAGCAGCGACATGTATGAGGGGTATGAGGGGGCGACAACATACGTGAAGGCCAAAGTCCTATCTTTCAGGGTGAAAATCCAAGGTCTGGCCTTAATTGGTTGTGGCTGACAGTGATCTTGTTGGATTCATTGTTTTGAGAGCGAGGATTATCTCCAGGGTGAAAACCCAAGGTCTGGCCTTAATTGGTTGTGCCTGACACTATTCTTCTTGAAGACGTTGCTTTGGAAGAATTGGACATCAGGTGCTGTTTTGGTGGTGGTTGTGCGGCTGTTGCAAGGAATGCAACTCTGTAGCGGGACCTTTCTTTTTATTTCTTCTTCTTATTGTCTTTCGGCTGTGTGCATCCGTAATGACTATGATTATTGCGTTGTTGCAGAGGCTGAGTGTATTTTGTATCTCCGCGATATTAATATACATTCTTTATCTAAAAAAAAGAGAATGTGATCAAAATGTGCACCCTTAGTTCATTCTTTTTCTTAGATTCCTGAATGAATCTAGGTTCCTTCATACCCACTTTCTAAAACTTAGAAAGAAACGTAACGTACCCGTGAGGTTTATTAAATTATTAAAATAATACATTTTTTTTGTCTTAATGTACACAAATATTGAGTTGAAACTTACCTGGCATTTGCTAAGTTCTCTTAAAAGAGAAATGGAAGAAAATCAAGAAAAAATGGAAGTGTTAAAATTTACGTTACATTTTCTACTAAGTTTTAGAAATTGCTAGTGTACCCCTGTTCCAAAAATCCTATCTACAATTTCAAAGTGATCGAGTGGATGAGAAAATAAGTGCCCACTTTCAAAAATCAGCTCTATCATTCCCTTATTACTCCGTCCGTTCCAAATTAATTGGCACTCTTTATAAAGTATTAACAGAGCATCGGTTAATTTGGTATTGGAAGGAGTACCTTTTTTTTCATCGGGGACTTCAAATTCGACGCTCTCCTCCCCCTTCCCCTCCTTCTCTCCAAAATCGGACACAAATATGTCCGTGTTTAGTTCGTTTAGGATGGTCCGCGGACAGAAATTGGCACGGACAAAGATTTGAGGTAGAAGTGAACCTAACGGCTCCCCTATTTCGCTCGTCGTTGGATTAATTTATTTTATTTATATATATTTTCCCATTTCTTCTCTATGTCTTTCTATTTGTAAATAAAATGACTACAAAATAGCAAATAAAATAAAAATGATAACAACTAAATTATCACTAAATAAAATATTCCCTCCGATCCATAAAAAGTGTCGCTCATTTTGTACCAATTTAGTACAAACTTTGTACTAAGTGAGCAATACTTTTTATGGATCGGAGGAAGTACAAATAATAACAACAAATATTAGCACTAAATTAGCAAGGTTTCAAAAGACACATAGTTGAAATGACACATAGTTCAAAAGACAAATAGTTCAAATGACACAAAGTTGAAATGATACAAAATAGATATGGGGAGAAGAGGAGATCACGCATTGCGTTCCCGGATCTCCTTTTGCTTCTTGAGAATCCAAGAATTTTTATTTGGGTCTATGACCCTGATGTCGGCCATCATGATCCGGTAATCTCCGTCCATCAAAGACGGCTTCATCCGGTTCTCGTCGACCTTCGACGTGAGCTTCATCCGGTTGTCTTTGGCGATCAAGGCGAAATCTGTCTCTTTGGCTCATTCCCGGCCGTGGCCTCATCCACCTCTAGCATCTTCTTTTGAGGCTCAAGGTAGATGCTCATTGCATACTCCTTGTCCTAGCGTTTCATCTCTTCTCTTTCGGCGCTGTCCCTCTCCTTGTCGTCGGCCATCCACTTGAGTGTCTCCTCCAATGCAAGTGTCGAGGCCTCATTCTTTTCATCTTGATTTAATGTTTTGTGTCCCCTCGGCCTCACCGAGGTTGGGCCTCCCTCCTCAAGTTCGGCCATCTCGCTAAGGCACTTCTTTGATGCATTTCCCTCGTTCATCAAACGAGCTACATGGGTCTTGCCACTTTGGGAATCACTTAATCTTCGTCCAACAATGGAGCAAGGTGAACGTGGTACCGTAGCATGGACGGAAGTATGTTGCGGCTTGGAGGATTATGTCTTGCACGCTGATGCCACTTTTGGGCCTTGCCTTCACATTATCATATGCACCATTGAACTTGTTGCACCTTGGCTTGGATGTGCCAACACCTCTTATTTAGGGAGTTGGCATTGCGGTGACTCCAAATGTTCCACTTCTTGAATTTCGGGTACTCATGGAAATACCTCTGAACCTTGCTTAATATTCTTTTCCTTTTTTCTCGGCTTAAAAATGGTATTTTGGCTAATGGTCATCCAAGCCTTGCATAGAACTTGGTCTCCTTTCTCCGAGTAGTTGATGGTCCTCTTGCCCTTCTTTGTCCGCGTCTCGGTTTGGTCCTGCTCACCAAACAATGGCTCGACGTCAATGGAGAGGCCATCATTTGGGGTCTCGGGTCAGGACTCGGCATCTTCATATTGCTCGTAGCTACTGCCACCACCATTGACGAGATCCCCCATGGCTTGCTCATTTTCGTAGTACATCTACGCAATAAAGATATCGTTGACCACAACATTAGCTCGATCAAAATAACGAACATACTGAGGAAAAAATGGACATACCGGTTCGATCGCCTTCATTGGAGGCATTTCCTCGAATAGTTGGTGTCCTTGGGGGAGGTTCTCCACGGCGATCGGGGCGTCTGTTGTGGACCACTTGGTGTGGCCGGACACAAGGGTGGTGTCCCCGAGTGACGTTGAGGTCGATAGGACACGGGCACGGTGACAAACAGCACCGAGGAAATCATCAATGACGTATCCCGGGAGCCGTCGAGCCAGGTTGGCGCTAGTCCGCACGCTGGCGCGACCGCGAAGACACATAGCGGTGTCGCTGGCAACCTTGAACAGGGTAGCCTGGATGAGAACGCCGCCAAGCTCGACGAGGCCATCAAGACGGTGGGACGGAGAGCCGCGGAGCGCATGGTAACGCCCACAACCTCCCCCTTCATCATAATCACACACATGGCGCCTTTGGCGGCCAGGGCGCTGCCGTTGTAGCGGTCTGCATGGCGTTGGCTTGCAATTGGGACAAGAGAAGGGTGGCAGCCGCCTCTTTATCTGTTGTCCTCACTTTCTTCCCCTCCCCCGGTTCTGTCTCTTGAAGGACTCTGGCTTAGCCTCCCTCTTCGGCTTGGGCTGGGACTTGCCGCCCTTCACCATCGCCGGCTAGAGCTTGGCCGGCGGCCACAGGCGTCGGGGCAGTGTAGAAGCGTTTGGGAGTGCGGCGGTAGGGCGGAGAAGGGTTTAGAGTGGGACGCGTCTGTGCCCCTGCGCGTTGGGACATGGAGGGATAAGGGTGTTCGCGGACCGTCCCAAACGTGCCCCCGAATTGGGCTGGGTTTGGGGCAAACTGGACATGTTCCCCCTCGGTCCGTTTGATGGGGGTGCATTGAGATGGGTTTTCAGTCCACCCGGAACGAAACGGACACAATTATTGGATTTGGCGGGGGGGGGGGGGGGGGGTGAGGGGTGCGTTTTTCTTTTTTTCCCTAGCTGCATAATAGAAATATCTGATTCTTACATCATTTTTAGAGCAGGGATAGAAGGGGACAGGAGAAGAGTAAAGCTAGAAAACTCAGAGCCTTCATTATATTTTTGACTCGGTGCAACAAAGCTAGTATCATTTTCTTTGCGTTAGATCCGCATCCTGTGCCGGCTGTTGTCGCCATAGTTGTTCATGCCTGCATCTTCTACATCGAGATTATTAGTCTACGAAGCCCATGCGTACCACTCTAAGTCTAGCACTACAGAATGATAAAAACTTGGACAGAATTCTTGGAAGAGGCCGCAAACGTCAATCTGGGTTTGATAGAGCGCACTATGCGCAATGCCACATGGAGCATAAAACAAAACATGAGTTAATGTAACACTTAATCTTTCTGGAGTGTACAAGATTTTTGCTTCTGTGCGTGTCCGGAAAATGTTGGGAGGAAAGTCCTGTTATTTCGGGCGTAATTACATGGGTGAGCTGGATCGTTTCCCTTAATTTTCTAAGTATACATTAATGTTGGGAGAAAAAGCTTTTGAGACCTGATAGATGGGTGAGCTGGATCTGAATCTGTTTCGTTTATTCTGTTGGCGAAAGTCTCCCTAATTCTGATGTGGAGGCTGTCCAACTAAAAAAAAAAAGAAAAAAAACTACCGCCCATTGCTTACTCGTTCTCGGACGCGCGGAAAAGTAGTGCTATAGCGTCCGACGCAAGAGTATGAGTCGACGCCAACGAAAATCCCAGCCTCGAACAGAAATTGGGCAAAATTGATGGAATTAGAATCCTTAGCGCCCGTTTAAGAGGCTCTGTTGTACTTGTCCTTATATCAACCGCTTAGGGCCCACTTGGTTCACCGTTTGTTTGGGCAAAACAGTTGGAAATTTTGGCTCGGGTAATTATTCACGGAATGACCGCTTGAATAGTTGTGTTTTTTATCCGCTGTTCTTCTCACTCAATTCCCGTGCTTGAAGCTCACGGAGCATTGGAGACGCGGATTAAATCCGCCCATAAATCGCGGGCACAACAAACCGACGGTGGAAATATTTCGGCCCTGCGAAAATAATCAGATATTCCAAGCGGGCCCTTAGTTTTAGGTGTCATTCACACCTATGACTCACCAAGTTACACGGTAGTCCTTCGAGCCGTGAAACAAATATCTCATGTCCATCTATATTCTTATAAAACAAAACCCCACTAATATGCATTAATGATTTTTCTATCTTAACATGCAAACTATCCACATCATCCATTCTCCTAGCTAATCAAATGTCCATGTCATCTCCACTAATATTTGTTAATTACTACATACACACTACACATCATCCATTTTTTAAACCATCAAGTTATTCGTATTAATAAAAAAAAATTAAAAAAATACTATGATCAGTTAAATTTCACATATTCACATAGACACCATTATACACAATATCTCTTACAAAATTTTGCTTAAAATATAGTATCTAGAGTGGTCCCACAGCAACACGCGGGGTATCTTCTAGTTTCCATAATGAAGAATGTCAATCATATTTCCCACTATCTCCGTAATAATTCCCTTGGTGAATCTCCAAATGAACAAAGTCTATTATTATGGAAAATGACGATTATATTTTGGAAAACAAGGGGGGTGACGCCCTCGTCTCTCATCTCATCTAACCACCCTCCGCCGCCGTCAAAACTGGCAAGCAAACCCCCATGAGGCAGACGGTGGGCGGCAGTCCTATTCTCGTCGCTCTTCTGACGGCAAGAGGCCCTAGACGATGGGTGGTGTGGCGGAGCATGGATGCCAAGGACGTAGGTGCGGCCTGGTTCCTCCGGTCAACGGGCCTATGGGCTATCAGCGGCTTGCAGTGGGATAGTGGTGGTGGTCATCGGCTCTTGCGTGGCAGGGTGATAGATGTTAGCCAGTCAAGCGTCGGCGGATTTGACTCCGACCTTGTCATGACAACATCAACGATGGCGGCGCAGGAGTTTGACAATAGGGATGGCGACCTTAGTTCTCGACGGTGCTGACCTACGTGGTCGTATGGAAGGCTAGGTCTCGAGATGTGATGGCCTTACTAAGGCTGACTGCGGTATATGACGCACATACACTGACATATCGGAACGGATCTGGCTCGAAAGATGACACATGTGTCTCTTCGGCCGCGGCGGATCCTGGGTGTCGCCGGCTGGTGCTCGCATGACGTCTCATGAGGAGACATCAACCCATGCCTGTTGTCGGCATGTGCTACTCGCTGTGTCTAGCGGAAGTGTTATGTCATGTATGTTGCGTCTAAATCGAAAGTGGTGTGATACCAACTTGAGTTGTCGATTGTGGGACAAGCGGATATGGTAGAGACAGATTCAACAACGAGTATGCACACTACGGTCGATACATAAAATCTCCGATAAAGTAGTGTTGACGCGCGTTTGGGTTGTGACTTTATTGCAACGGAAGTGCCTTAAGTACCACATCCTATGTCCGATTGTCATACGACAACATACGTGGCTAAATCTGATTGATTAATTCCTCTACTGCTGTCACAAGTAATGCATTTGATGCATCACATATACATGCCTGGGTGCTCGTCATCGTATACGTATAGCACTTCTCTTATTGGAGGTTGTGGCTCGAAACTAGGTTTTGGATAAAAATCCCAAGATCAGTCTATGATTAGACTCGTCATCATTGGCGCACATGGGGTGACTCCTTTATAAATGTTTAACATGGGGTGACTCCTTTATAAATGTTTAACTGAAGCCGGATCCTTCCACTTAGTCCATCCTAATTTTCTTCGACTTTAAGTCACGGACACATAGGACCCACTAGATGCAGGACCACGTGTCAGTGACCCAAAGTCGGGGAAGGATGGGCTAAGTTAGAGGATCTTGTTCCTATTTAGCCTAAGAGTTGTATATCTTTTATTTTGTCTTAGTTTTTTTCACATGGCTAGTAAATATTTGGTGGAGTTATCGTCGTGAGGTATACAACGCCATGTTTTTTGGGACAACTTTTTTCGGATGCTGGATTGTAAATAATAAACAATGTGTTGCTATGTGGATAATCGTGCAGAAACCGGAATTATCCTGCTTTCAAAGAAAAACACAATGCCGAACTGAGAAAAGGCAAGACGGTTAAGTTAACTCAGCACATCATTCCCTATGCGGTTTTGATGTCTCCGTCACTTGATTCACGCAAATGACCCTTATTCGTATCTATACTTTTTATAAAGAAAAAGCCTACTAAGTGTAATTAATATTTATCTAGCAAACTGTTCACATCACTTGTTTTTTTAGCCAATCAATTATCCATATCATCACACTAATATTAAATTGTAAGCAAGTATACATATCATATTTTATTTTAGCCATCAAATTTCCCATACAATTTTTTTTTCTCTATTCTACTGATAAGATCAAACCATCCTGCTACGTAATTACGCAGTTAAATCATATGTACAACACCAAAATTAGCTTCGTCAACCAAGTGAATTTTTCTAATTATTTTCAATGATGAAAATCATACAAATTTTATTCGAGATTATGTGATATTCTTATGTTACCAACTGCTGAAAAAAAATTAAGAAAATATGCGAAAATCTTCATGAACTATTCACATCATCCATTTATTCAACCCGTTGATTTCAACTTATCTATATCAATCAGGTACTCCCTTGAAACATAATAAACTTTAAAATATTAAATAGACATATATACATTTTATGTCTTTTTAATTTAGCACCTCGAATGATATGATCAACTAAATCTTGCATATTTTTGTAGACAATTCCTGTTTTAAACTTTTTATTAGAATTATTAAAGAGATACCCACTGCAACGCGCGGGGCATTGTTCTAGTTTCTTAACTAGTGAAACACCATCAATGCATTTCTATGTGCACTCACACGCCCACTGATTTCTCGCGGCCTTTCTCTGCAGAATCTATACGTACGTGGTCGTGTGTGAATTTGTGTGCACTGTCTTTACAGTTAGCATCCACCAGAAAACGCAGCGTAACCACAAGATAGCTACCAAACTAAGTCAAGTACAGTAGTCAACTGCAAAGTAAAGGCTGGTCTAAAGATTGCGTTGCCTAGGTTACGCCGGTTAGAGCATCTACAGTCGTGCGTCCCAAAATCTCCTCAAGCATTTTTTCGTTCGCACGAGATCCAATTCGCCCACTCGCGTGTCCTATTGAGCCTTCCCGTCCGGACACTCCCCCAATTCCTGTCCGGAAGCCCATCCCACCCCCGCCGCGTAGGGGCTCTCGTGGGGCTCCGGACGGGAAGAAAACGTCGCGTGGCGTCCGCGGGCCCGCCCCGTCAGTGAGAGACGCGTGCAATTAAAACGGTGCCCGGTCTTCATCTTCTCCCGAGGCGGCGCAGAAACGCAGGGAGCTCCAGCGAGCCATCACTTCGGCCAGTCGCGTCGCCCACGTGGCGGGCGCGCCGCTTCCCCACGCGGACGCCGGAGTAAATGCGGGCGCGCCGTTTTGGCCTGCCACCGTGGTATAAATGGCATGTCCCGCGCCCTCCCAGCGCACATTGCCATCGCCTTTCTCCTCCGCCTCACCGTTCCTCTCCTCTGCCTCGTCGGCGCTCCCCCTCTCTCTCGGCTGATGGACCCCATCGCTGCAAACGGCTTCTCGCGCCGCTCCCGGTTGCAGCACCAGGCATGCGCCCTCTTCCACGCCTGGTATCGGTGCCCGCCAGACGTGCGCACGGGGTACGGCTTCACCATAGGGCGCCCCGGCGTGGCCATCCCGGACGCGCCGAAGGTGAGCGACGCCTCCTAGGGCGCGGAGGTGCTCGCCCACTTCCACGACAAGCTCACCGATGACCAGCGCGCCGACCCAGTCTGGGAGCCGGCGAACCCGGCGAACACCGTTTGGTACGAAGCGGCGTTCAAGCGGACCCACGACGAGCGGTGGAACTGCTCGGAGGCCTCGGGCAGGCGTCGCCCTCCATCGAGTGGAACAAATACGGCCGCCACCCGTTCTGGGCGCAGCGGAACTTCTCCCTCGACTTCGTCCTGGCGCACATCGCCGCGCCTCCTTTGGCCCGTCCCTTCCGCCTAGGACACGAGGCGCGCCACGGCGACGCCCTCGTCGTCCCTCTCCCTCTCCCACTCCTCCTCCTCGTCCGCTGGAGGATCCTCGCGCCGCTCCGCGCCCACGCCACTGCTGCGCGTGCCGAAGATGGAGCTGCGCGTGTCGACGCCGCCGCACCTGCATCTCAAGCAGGAGCCACGCTCGTCGACGCGCCGCGCCGGTGGCCTGCGCATCGGCGACAGCATCCAGTCTACCCAGCGCCGCCGCTGAAGAAGTCGAAGCCGGAGCCGGAGGCGCGCCCCCTGACCCTGTACGAGCAGATGCAGGCGCTCTAGGCGGCGGCAGCGACATAGGACGACCCAGAGGTCCTGGGGCCGGCCCTCGTGGAGTCGTACAACACGCCGATGCCGATGTGTGAATAGGCGGCGCACGCGTGGTCCTTTGTCGACCACGCGCAGATGACCGACGCGCCCATCATCGACGTGGATGCCCCGACGGCCAACAACGACGGGGCGGGGCCGAGGAACTGGCCACGTGGCGACGACGACGGCAGTCGGTAGGGATGACGACGACTACGACGAGTTCAACTAGTGAACACGTCGTATTTAGTTCAAATTACAGTTTTTAGTTTAAATTTCGTTCAAATTATGTAATATTCGCTAAAATTTGAATAAAATCGTCGTTCGATTTCGATTATTTGTTTTTTTGCGCGGGGGGGGGGGGGCTCTAGTTGGGGCTGCGATTGGGGAGCCGCGCCCCCCAATGCCGGCTTCCTGTCCGGACAGCCCCTAAAGGGTCGTCTCCGGCGCCCCTCCGGACGGCAATTGGGGGGCGCGACTGGAGATGCTCTCATATCTCAAGATTTGACGGCCATTTCTGTCTTGCTATAGTCCGCACCATGACCGGTCTGCACCATCTTTCAAAAGCACTTGCCCAGCGTAAGGGTTCGAGGTTAAGAGAAAATAACATTGCTAGTTAGTCTGTCGTGGGGATTTCGGGAACACAATCATGAAACAATCATTGGTTCAGAGGGATGCAGCATAGTTATGTTCGGCTTAAGTGGGGGATGGACCGATCGTAGTGGAGTGGTGTTTAGATTCAATACTCTAATGGCATTATTGATGCCCATAGCCGGGAAAAAAATTCCCGCTACAGAGTTTCAGTCCTTGGAGCAGCAGTACGAGCACCACCAAAACAATATCTGATGTCAAATTTCTCTAAAAGTAATGCCTATAAGAAGAAAATTATGCACAAGCGCCATCGTTGACCGATCAAAGATCTTGAGTTTTCACCCTGAATATATTCTCCGCTCTCAAAATAATGCCTTTAGCAAGAATATTGCCAGACACAACGAATTAAGCACAAACTTTCGATTTTCACTCTGAAAGGTAAGACTTTGAAATTCACCTATGATGCCGCCTCACTTCCATACCAGTGCCACAATTTCTGAAACTCCAAACCAGTTACTCATCGATGCAATGACTCCAATCACCCTTGCTAGTCCTCCAATCTCAGCTTCCATGACATTCTCCGCATCTGATTTCACCATGGATTTGCTAATGGTGGCAACAAAAGCAGAGCTTCACGCCACTCCTTGTGTGACGACCGAATCCCACCTGATCCAGCAATCTCCAAGCATTAATGCCCGTGGGAGATCGCTGGCAAAGTCTTCCGGAACCCAACACTCTAGCCTGATCAAAGAGGAAAGACGTGAGGCAGTTATTCATCTTGGCGCAAAAGGAACCCTAGGACCGCCGCCTTTATTAGAGCACGCCAGCAGACCCCATGCCGCTAGACAGCTTCCGGCAAACAGATCGAGCGGATCAGGCACACGTGACAGCGACAGGAGGAACGCTGCAACGCACCCTAGGTATGCGCAGTAGCGCCATCACCGTAGGTATCACGCCGTCTCCTCCGGCCATCACCGCACGCTAGCCCCTCTCAGCCCCATCCATGCCTCCCTCCAGCACGACGACAGACGCCGCACATGGCAGAGCGCCACTGTCCCGCTTCCATACCACCTGCGCCGCCAAGGAGCCGACCCCCCTCCGTACAAAGGGAATCCGGCAGGCTACGCCAGCCCGCCCGCCATCTTTAACAGCCATGGAGTGGCCGCCACCGCCGGCGGCAGCGTCCGGTCGGGGAAAATCGGGTGTCAGTCTTCTAGATTGTATTGGGGGTACTCCGGAGCCGCCCTCGTGCGGGGCGACCCGGGAGTTAATCTTTTGGGGACGGATGGAGAGAGGACGCGAGGAGTTTTTCAGATATGTGTTTGGCTTGGCCGGAGGTGGTCGGAGATGGGAGATCCGTTGGCGGCGGCGGCGACGGTGGCGGTGGAGAGCTACGTCCGGTTACAACTGCGTTCTATGGACCTCCAAGTTTCCCCAATCTTGTTGGAGTCGGAGGGAGGGGGAATTTCACTTCCCCGGCCTCTGCAGCAATTAGGGATGCACACAACCATATAGGCACAAGTACCGGGATTTTTATCTTGGTTACAAGCCAAACCTGATTCTCGGGACAAATTCCATGAGATAGAATATAAAGTGATGCCATAATTTTTATTAAAAATGGTATAACTAATGTTGTTTAAAAAAAATGTATACCTATTGTTGTTAGAACATTAAATCATAAATGCATATGGTCTAAAGAAAACATACATGCGCAAAATATTCGATTTACATCATCCATGAGATACAACCAATTTTTTTGAGAAAGGTAAATTAGTATTTTTTTTTTAGAGGGGAACTTAAAAATAATTGATTAGTAGTCTGTGCGAGGGGGCATTTTCCAAGCAATAAATTCTTCGGTTTGTTCCACATCTTATAATTCATAATTTCCCTTAAAATAAGAAGATATGGTAACATTATCATTATACTCACATTGAAAAGGGAGGTGTTTATACCTCCTACAACATTATAAGTAACATTATCAAAGCAATAAGTAACATTATAAGTAGAGCACAAGTTTTTAGCATAGTCATGCAATTTATTAATTTGCTCGCATAAGTGTATTCCTTTTTGTGACAAGGGGTGTTCCATATAATATTTTTGTTGTTCATCTGTGAACCCACCTTGCCTATAAGATCTAGTTTCAAATACATCAAACATTGATGGCAAGCAGATAAAGCAAAAATAACAACTAGAATAAGAACTATTTTTTTGTGTTTTTGATAAAGAGAAGCAAACAGGACAAAATAAAATAAACTAAGCAAAACAAAAACAAAGTAAAGAGATTGGAAGTGAGAGACTCCCCTTGCAGAAATTCTCTTCCTCCCCGGCAACGGCGCTATAAAAGTTCTTAATGCGTGTGAACACACGTTCGTTGGGAGACCCAAAGAGGAAGGTATGAAGAGTGCAGAAGCAAGTTTCCCTCAGAAAGAAACCAAGGTTGAATCGACTAGTAGGAGGAAGGAGTAACTTCAGAAGGATGAAGCAGCTGAGATGGCAGGGCGCACTACCGGTTCAGACGCAACGTGGAACCTACACAACACAATCAAATCACTTTGCCCCAACGAAGTAGTGAGGTTGTCAATTTCACCGGTTTTGCTGAACACAAAGAGGTTAAACGTATGGTGTGGAAAACAGTAGGAAAACAGTAGGAACAGTATGAAGCAGTATAAAAATAGTATGAAAGATGTAGGTGTTTTATCAGTATGAGGAAAATGGACCGGGTCCACAGTTCACTAGTGGTGTCTCTCCGTGAAAGATAAATAACATGTGTGGTCAACAAATTACAGCTAGGCAATTGACAGAGATGAAGGCTGCACCGTAGTGCATATGCAAGACATAAAGATTACTATGTGATTCATGCGGGCATTACCACAAAATACATAGACCGTCATCCAACTGCATCTATGTCTAATAATCCACCCTCTGAATATCATCCGAACAAACATTGGGTATTAAGTTACTAGCAATAGATTATCGCAGTAAGCAAAGTGTGTAATGTAAACAATGTAAACTAGGTAAACACTGTTGTTTTCTACCTAATGGCAACATCACATCCTCCATCCGTCACATTTCTGTCACTCAAGCATAGATGAAAAGGAGGCATGAACCCACTATCGAGCATAAATACTCCCTCTTGGAGTTACTAGCATCTACTTGGCCAGAGCATCTACTAATAACGGAGAGCATGCAAGATCACAAATAACATAAGCATGAAGATAACATGATAGACTGATAATCAGAAGACATAGCATTCAACATTCATCAGATCCCAGCAAACACAACCTGTAGCATTACATAAAGATGATCTTGATCATGTTAGGAAGCTCACAAGATCTAAACATGAGGTACAAAGTAGAGAGAACAGCCATATAGCTACTGCTATGGACCCGTAGTCCAGGGATGAACTACTCACGCATCACTTCGGAGGAGGGCATGGTGGTGTAGACCCCTCCGGTGATGAATTCCCCTCCCGGCGGGGTGCCAGGGAGAGCTCCAGAACCTTCCCGGTCTCGGGATGAAGATGATGGAGGCCTCGGGTGTTTTTTAGGACGAAGTGGAATATATCTAGGGTTTACGTCTCGGGGGGATTAAATAGGCGAAAGGGCATAGGCGATGGAGGCCCGGGGGCCCCACACCACCCCCTGGTGCGGCCAAGGGGGGCGCCACCCTATGGTGTGGGCCCCTTGAGGCCCCCCTCTGGGTCTCTTCGGGACTCCGTGGAACCTTCAGGAATTATAAGACTTCCGGGCTTCGAATTTTCCAATTCCGAGAATATTTCCAAAACAAATTTTCTGAAACTAAAAATAGCACAAAACATTGAACTGTCTCTGTGGCGTCTTGTCAATAGGTTAGTCCGTAAAATCGATAAAAATGTCATAAAGTGTATAGCTAACATGTGGGAAAAAATAAGAAAACAACATGGAACATTAGAAATTAAGGATACGTTTACGACGTATCACACTCCAAGCCCAAAAGTTTAGGAGGAACCCACCCAAGGCCAAGGCCTATGTTGAGTAAAAGAACAAGTCAAGCTATGGCAAGGGAGGGACTCAAAAAGTGAGGTCATGCTTCAATTGTCAAGACAAGTATCAATTTTTGGCCGAGTGCCCCTTCGAGAATAGAGAAACTCAAGGAGGGAAACTAGTCCTCAAGGACAAGTCAAAGCTCCCTCGTAAGAAGCCCTTCTTCAAGAAGAACACCTCCAACAAGAAGCCAACTTCAAGGATTGTGGTGGCGACTCAAGAATAGTATGTGTTCGGTGATGATGATGATGAAGAAGAACCCACAAGTGAAGTGGCCGCTATTTCCCTTGCATCTTCATCATCTCCATCTGTCTTTTAATCCCCCAATGAGAATCTTACCTAACAATCCGCAAAGTTCTTTA
This sequence comes from Alopecurus myosuroides, assembly GCA_028641055.1. Classification (NCBI taxonomy): domain Eukaryota; kingdom Viridiplantae; phylum Streptophyta; class Magnoliopsida; order Poales; family Poaceae; genus Alopecurus; species Alopecurus myosuroides. The sequence continues at coordinate 27,178,048 of CM054062.1, forward strand.
TGTACAAGGCCACCGAGGTATCATGTTCTTCCATATCTAAGACTCAAAATGAAAAGAATGATCTTTCTAGTCTTAGCGTAGCAGATGAAATTGCCTCTTTGGATCTATTTATGACTAACTTGAAGGTGAGACCCAAAATTAGTGTGAGCTTATCATGATCCAATTGGGAGAGGCTCAAGAATCTCTTGAGAAGAAAGGTGAAAGTGAGAGGTAGAATGCTCTTGAAAAGGCATCTCACACCAATACTCTTGAGGAAGAGCGTGAGCTTAGAGTCTCTCTTGAGTAGAAACTTGAGACTGTTGAGGAGTCACGTAATGAACTAATGTATAAAATCACTAAGGAACGTGACCGTGCTATTGCTAAATATAAAATGGCTAAAAAAGAAAAGGGTTGAGTGTGGTGTTGGTCATGGGAAACTAACCGAGGATCTAGAGAAACTCACCAAGGCTCACAATTCCTTGGAGAGTGAAGACTCTACCCTCACCAAGTCTCATGAACAACTTCAAACTCAACTAGATCAATTTAATGTGCCTAGTACCCCCACTTCTTATTGTGATCATGCAAATATTCTTGAGGAGAATGCTAGGTTGAAGGAAGAGATTGAAATAATCAAGGGCAAGGGCCTTAGTGTTGAGAGTGTGGTGGCTCCTAGGCCACAAAATGGCAAGCAGGGTCCTGGCTTTGCCAAGAGCAAGAAAATAAGAAGAAGAACAATAAGAAGGTCAAGCACGTACAAGCAAAGAAGAATGTTGGTGCGAGTGGTGTTGTCATTAGGGAAGAAACCACTCGTAGCAACTCCGCGGGAACTAACAATATTCACCATTTTTTATTTGTTGATTATTATGGTGGTGTGCAAGCTAAATATGTGGGTCCTCATGATGGTTACATTCACTATACTATTATGGTTTCCAAGACCCTTGTTGATAACATGAGAGAACCCTCCATGGGTCCTAACTCAAGTCAATGATCTCGTGTAGGACTATGCTTACAGTGGCTCAAAATGGATACCTGATAGTGGATGTACAAGTCATATGACCGGAAGCAAGCATTTAATAACGGAGTTGAGATCAAATATAAATCATGCAACTGTCACTAATGGAGATAAGTCAAAATCTAAGGTAATGGGTTTCAGCAACGTGTCGTTGCTCCTAACATCACTCTTGTGAATGTCATGCTTGTAAAATCCCTTCGTTATAATTTACTTTTGGTTCGTGCTTTAGGAAAGATGTGTTTCTCCGTATTCCTTGAACCTGACATCATGGTCCTCTTGTGGAGAAAGACTTTTGATGTTGCCTTTGTTGGACATGTCAAAATTGAGTTGTATGTGGTAGAATTTTTGGGGTCAACCGACACTCAAGCGATGTGTCTTTTTAGAAAAGTCCACGTGGGTGGTTTTTTGCATCGCCGCTTATCCCATGTCAACATGAAAACTTTGCAAAGCCTCCACAAGGGTTGCCACATCCTCAGACTAAAAGAAAATGTTTCCTTTTGCAAAGATCTTGTTTGTAGATCTTGTGTTGAAGGAAAGGCTCATGATTCACCCCACCTAAGAAAGACTATCATTTCATCAAAGAGGATATTGGAACTTATTCATGTGGATCTCTTTGGTGTCGTGACTGAAGCTAGTCAAGAAGAATTGCTTGGTGATTGTTGATGACTATTCAAGATTTACTTGGGTTTATCTCTTCAAGTTGAAGAGTTACACCGAGCAATCCTTCATCGACTTCTCTAATCAATTTCAGCGTCAACACAATGTTCTCATATTGGCCATAGGAGTGACAATGGCTCCAAGTTCAATAACTACACCCTAAATGAGTTTCTTAGTGAAGAGGGAATTCATCTAAATATTCAACAACTTATACCCCTCAACAAAATGGTGTAACCGAGAGGAAGTATTGGACTCTTATGGATATGGCTAGGTCCATGTTGGCAGAGTTTAAATCTCCTCCTTATCTATGGGCCGAAGCCATCTCTGCGGCTTGTCATTCATCAAACCGGCTCTACCTCCACAAAGGCTTAGATAAGACTCCTTATGAGATCCTCACCGGCAACAAACCAAATATCTCCTACTTCCGTGTCTTTGGGTGTAAGTGTTTCTATTTGGTAAAAAGAGTTCTTTTGTATAAATCTCTTGAGGGTACATTTGTTGGTTATGGTGCCGAATCCCACACTTATAGAGTCTTTGACAAGGCCTCACGGATTGTCATTGAATCTAGTAGTGTGGTTTTCGAAGAAAATGATGCCTCCCAAGTGGCACAATTTCATGTTTCTAATGTAGACATTGAAATGACTCAAGAAGCCGTAGGAAGAACGGGTATGGGATTTTTCCGCCCCATTGAGGGACACCTTGTGGCGGATCGAGAAGAACTATGCTATTTATGGATTGAACAAGTTTAAGCAAGAATTAAAGGAATTTAATTCAAACATGAACTTATTTGAATTTTTATTTGTGCAAAACATTGAGTGAAGTTCATATTTGAAAAGGTTATGATTTTATGGTTTGAAATCCTTTTTCAACAAGTGAAACATGCATTCCATCTAAAATTGTGTGTTATTTCCAAATATAACTTTTGTTATCTGTTTTGAACAATTTAACATGATGAAAACAACAAATGCTTGTGTGACACCTTTAAGCAACCAAAATTTCCTAACTTAATAACTGAAATTCCGAACTTGGTAAACCTTATTTCTATTTGCTTCTATTGTTGTTATTTTGCTGTTTTCCTCATCCATGCATCATGCTCAAGTGGAGCCCTCGTCTACACTAGAATCACATGACAATGGAAAAAAGTGATGCACCAACCAAAGAACAATATCAGACCCTCCTCATGTTGATCAAGTTGCTATGCAGGAACCAAGTTCTCCTATAATTCAAGCTAGCCAAGATCAAGGCCAAGATCAACCTTCTTCCTCTCATGTGGAAGCAAACTATAATGATGACCAAGGCCAACAAAACGGTCTAGACGGAAACCCAAATGATCAAGATGATCAAGTGATTCCTCCTAGCAACAATGAGGAGATCTAAGGATGTCATGAAGCAAGGATTGCTAGAGTTTTGAATTAAATTGACTATTCCGATGATAAAGTGTTGGGTGATCTAAGAGGCAATAGAACCACAAGAGCTCAATTGTAAATATTTAGTGAGCATCACGCTCACATATCCATGGTGGAACAAAAGAAAGTGTTTGAGGCTCTTGAGGATCCAGAATGGTTGGAAGCTATGCATGATGAACTCAATAACTTTGAGCAAAACAAAGTGTGGAAGCTAGTTGAGAAGCCCAAAGATCGGCGCAATGTTATTGGCACCAAGTGGATATTCAAGAACAAGCAAGATGAGCATGGTATTATCATAAGGAACAAGGCAAGATTGGTAGCACAAGGGTACTCCCAAGTGGAAGGCATTGACTTTGATGAAATCTATGCTCTCGTGGCTCGCCTTGAGTCAATATGTATCCTTCTTGATTTTGCATCTTTGCATAACTTTAAATCTCAACAAACTGATGTCAAAAGTGATTTTCTAAATGGTCCATTGAATGAGTTGGTATATGTTAAGAAACCACCGGGGTTTGAGGACCCCGACTTTCCTAACCATGTCTACAAGCTCTATATGGCGCTCTATGGACTTAAACAAGCACCACGTGCGTGGTATGAGCACCTTAGAGAATTGTTGAAAGACTCTGGGTTTGAAGTTGGGAAAATCGATCCCACCATTTTCACAAAGAGGGTTAAGGGGGAGCTTTTCATATGCCAACTATACATGGACGATATTATCTTTGGCTCAACTAATCAAGATTTCAATGATGAATTTTCAAATCTTATGACTGACAGTTTTGATATGTCTACGATGGGAGAGCTCTAATTCTTCCTTGTCTTTGAGATCAAGAAATCGGCTCGAGGGATGTGACGCCCCGAGATCGGGCACTATGCAGATTTCAGCATTTCCGCCAAAATCCACATAATAACCGATTCCAGGTTGCCACTTGTGATAACATTACAACAGTTCACAAATATTCCGCAACAACAACAGAAAAGATATATACAAGACGACTCAAACGAGTCAAGGATACAACTGATACAATACAAAGATCCAAATAACAGCGGAAGAAACAACATAGTGTCCGACTACGGACAAGATACAAATTGGACTAAGAGTCCTGAAGATAACCGATGGCGTCCAATCCCTTCCCAGGCCAAGCCGGAGGGATTCCCAAGCTAACGTCGTCAGACTTCAAACCTGTTGACTGCAATGTGGAATATGCAGCCACGAAAAGGATTCATGGGTCAGTACGGTTAAGTACTGGCAAGTGGATAAACCATACTCACAAGATACCAGCGTAACCCATCATCACAAGATACAAATACTTTGGGTACAACGGAAAGGAAGGGATTATTGCAAAGAAGCGACAGCGGTCTGCACTAACTAACTACAGAGACGCGCTACAACATCCGGCTAAAAGAAAGGGATAAGATAGCGTATCAGAACCAACTACAACTACTCACCAAACAATACCCATCCAATGTTACCCCCTACTAAGGAAGCAACCCAAGGAAACTCACACGGTTGATTAAGGTGACATCCATTTTTATGGTGGAGGTAATCTATATTATTAGTCAAGTTATCATCGTTAAGTGTAAGTTGTCTGAGTACTTGTTAGCCAGCACTTTAACCAAGTCATCCATAACCGCGGACAACACGGCTTCTCGAGAAGATTTAACCCTGCAGGGATGCACCAATTTGGCCGTACACGTAAGAATGACCCGCCAGATGGAAAGGCCCTTCCACCAAGCGAGGCACTCAACACAACCCAACTCTTCTTCGCATCAAGCCCAAAGAACCCCGTGCAATTGAGCGCACGGCTAATAAAGCCCCACGAAGAAAAGGGGACCCTCATAGCACTCTAAGAACGTGTCTCCCTAAATGCCGACTACAAAAGTTACCACCCTGGCGCCAAGGGTTCGCACCTGCATATGCATGCGGCAAATGGAAAACCCGAACTAAATGAGGCGATTTGGACGAGATGCGAATCGAATCAAAGTTGCGGGGGGCGCCCATACTCGCTTCCCACATGCGGTTAGCGCGCTCATCATGGATCGGAGGACAAGACCCTTTTCCTAATTAAGGTCGACACTAGCAGGCCTCAAAACCACGCCGGGCCTCCTGCCGGTGCCTTATCATCAAATTATTATTACCCAAAACATTAACATGTTGTTGATTAAGTTGAAACCCAACTGTCAAACTAAACAGGTGATAAGACGGACAACAAGACTTGAGCGCAAACAACACTAAGCATGCAACTACGACACGAGGGCCAACAAGGTAAACAAACAACAGTTGATAGGAAGTGGGAGGAAGGCTATATCATGGTTGCAAGGTATACATATAATAGGATCGAGACACCAGCATCGAATCATAAGGCTAGAATAAAGGCAACGGGAAGAATCGGTAACAAGTGATGAAAGACAGCCATAGGTAGCAAGTGAGTATACTTGCCTGGAATCCAGCAAGTAGAGGTACATCCGCAGAACTTGTCGTTGCTCACATCATCTCAGCGTCCTATCCGCGAAGAAGCAACTAACTAGAACAAACACCGGATGCAACAATTACTACTATGGCAAAACATCCAGCATGATCCTATTTTATATGCATGACAAGTTAAAGGGTGCATCAAAGATAAACTAGGTGGCATGGTAAACATATTTAAATGGGCCCATATGCAATTTGGATTGCATATGGAAAAGCCCATGAATTAATGTTGAATTAAATGATCTACAAATAACCATCATGTGAAAGTTGATTAGAATGATGCATGGATGATGAAAACAATAAGAAAACAACAATAGCTTCAGTTTGATATGTTGTTTACCAAGTTTGGAATTTTATTTATTAAGTTATGAAATTTGGCTTCTTAAATGAGTTACACAAACATTTATTGTTTTCACCCATTTTAATTGTTAAAAACAGATAACAAAATTCATATTTTGATAGAACACAAAATTTTATATGGAATACATATTTCATTTGTTGAATTTGGATTTTAGATGAGCAAGTTATTAAATTGACAATTTTAAATGCATTAATTAAGAAATAGTTGTTTTCAGCAATTAAAATTGTTCAAAACAGAAAACAAAGTTGATATTTGCAAAGTTCATGAAAAATGGGATGGAAAACATATTTTACATGTTGGAATTGGATTTGAATTGCCCAAGTTATGAATTTTGCAATTTAAAAGGTTTAATTAAAGCATTGAATTATTGCACCACTTTTAATTAGGAAAAACAGTAAACAAAATGTATTGAAAAGGTTGAAAACATGTAGCAAATGTTTCACTGAACATTTTGAGCTATTAAACATAATTTTTGGATCATTATTGAATTTATTATGCATTTTTCCATAAGCATTTTTATTCTGCCCCTTTTAGTAAACAGAGGTAAACATGTTCAAATTTAATTCAATTGTGACCAAATAAAATACCACTGTGTAGAGTTTGTTAAGAAAAAATTTTAGAGCCCAAGTTTGCTCAATTTGGATGAACAGAACTCAAGTTATGATTTTCCAAATTTTCCAATTTTTATTGCATTTTCTGTATTTAATTATTTAGTGCAAAATTTATTACAGAAACATGTTGCAACTTTGTGACTAATAGAAATAGCACAAGATTCTGAATCCACAGAAACTTGAATCATTGAAATTGGAGCATTTTTTAATTTGTTATGGATTTTACAAATAAAGATTCAGATCTGTTTTTCTGGAGCTCGAGAAATAAAAGAAAAAGGCCGAAATAAAAAGGGGTGGCTTTTGCTTCCAGGGGGACTCGAACTCGGGGCTCCAGGGAGGCAGTGCGGGGCTCTAGCCACTGGGCTGCTGCTGATTCGTGTTAGACTAGGAATGCTTGGGGTTTTGAGGTCGGTCCTGGTCGGGAAACTGAAACTGTTACTGAACTTTCAATCGGGACGGACGGGCGGACGGACTGGACGATGACGCCGCTCGACGGCGGACGTCCATAGCAGGTCGGGGAGAGGGGAAAAGGCCTTGGGGGTGCGGCTTACCTTGGGGAGGTCAGGGGCGCGAGGGTAGAGCTTGGCGTGGACGACGGTGACCGAGAGTTGCGGAAGGAGACGGCGGCCTCGGCAGCGACATGCTCATGGCCGGCGAGGAAAAACGGCCATGGCGGGGGCGGTTGGGACGGCCTCGGGCTCCGCTCTTCCGCGTAGAGGACGAAGGCAGTGTGGCGATTCCATCCCTACCGTCAGCGCATCTCGACGAGGTCCACGGTGGCGGGTCGACGGTGAGTTCCCCCGATGCTCTCTCTCTCGGTTCAGAAGTTACAGAGAAAAGAAACGTAGAGGAGGAAGAGAGGAGGGCGCCGGCAGCTAGGAGGAAGAGAGGAGAAAGGGTTAGGGTTAGGGCGCGGCTTTATGGAGGGGAAAGGTGAGGGGGATGGGTCCATGGAGGTGCGGTGGTGGTGTTGCTGTGCTGGAAAGGCGTCACACTCCTCGTGCTCGTTCGTACGGACGAGGAAGGAGGGGCTAGTGGGCTGCTCTCCTTGGAGGTGCGTAGGTGGCCTGCTGGCTGGGCTTTGGGCCTGGTCAGTTCGGCTGCCTCCACCAAAACATTTTTTTTTGTTTATTCATTTTTCAGGTAATAAGAGAAGTGATTTAGGGATTTAGAAAAGAGATTTTAACCATTTAAAATATTGTAGAAAATAGTTTTATCGATGCCATGTGATATGATGCATGAACCATGATGCACAAAAGAAAAGCAAACAAAACTAATTGGGGAAAAAATCCCCGGACGTTACGAGGGACCTTCATTTCTCAAGCCAAGTATGCCCTATACATGCTCAAGAGGTTCAACTTCCAACATGCTAAAGGGAAGATCACTCCAATGCAAACCAAGTGTCGTCTCAAGCGTAACCCAGATGGTAAAGATGTGGACCAACAGTTGTATCCGTCTATGATTGGTTCTTTGCTTTATCTTTGTGCATCTAGACCCGATATTGTGAGTGTAGGGGTGTGTGCAAGGTATCAAGCGGATCCTAAGGAAAGCCATATGATGGCGGTCCATAGGATCTTTTGATATTTGGTTCATACCTCAAGGTTTGGTTTGTGGTACCCAAAGGGGGCACAATTTTCTCTCAGTGGGTACACAGACTCGGACTGGGCTGGTGATCAAGATCATAGAAAATCGACTTTCGGGGCTTACCAATTCCTTGGCAGGTCATTGGTGAGTTGGTCTTCTAAGAATTTTTTTTGCATATCTCTCTCTACCGTCGAAGCCGAGTATGTGGCAGCTGCTAGTGCTTGCACTCAATTGTTATGGATGTGGTAAGCTCTTAAGGAATATGATGTCCATTGGGAAAAAGTGCCTATTTTGTGTGACAACGAAAGTGCTATCAAGATTGCTTGCAACCCAGTGCAACATTCAAGAACGAAGCATATTGAGATCCGTCATGACTTCATTAGAGATCATGTTGCCTATGGAGATATTGAGCTAGCATATGTGCCCACCAAGGATCAACTTGTCGACATTTTCACGAAGTCCCTTGATGATACAAGATTCATGTTCTTGAGGAATGAGCTAAATATCATAGATTCAAGGAGCTTCACTTGAGGATTTTGCATACACACCTATAGTTGACTATGTGTTTGGGTTTAGGTGTAGGCATGGACATAGGGGGAGTGTTGTCTAAACACATTGGGATCTCCCTACTCCCATTATGTCCAAAGTAAAATTCATTTATATCTCTCCTTTCTAATGATAAATTGTGATCTAAAGTGTTGAGAATTGGCCATGCACCCAAGATACATCTTCGTGGTGGAATACTATACTCTCTTACATGGTGTCCTAGGCCACCAACCTCTTCTGCTTTAAGAGTTGGTTCTTATTTGGATCTTGTATGGTTTTCATCACATATCCTTTTATGTTGGTGGTTTTATGGAATACACACTCATTCTTGGCTTTTATTTTATTGCATCTTGCAAGTTTTGGGTGCGAAGTACCATTCTATTATGTGTTATATGCCAGTCCAAAAACTCCCCTAAAAACATTTCTCATCTAGCCACGTACATGTCCCACACATAATCTGCAGCTTCCTGAAGAGTTGGGGTCGGAGACTCCGGTGTGCCACATCGGAGATTCCGGTCTGAATATAGTCTCCGCTCTAAACACGGAAACTCCGGTACACCGAAGACTCCGAGGTTTAGGTCGGAGACTCCGGTATGGGAGGTTTCATAAAGAGTGAAAAGGGGATCGGGTGGGGAGTTGCCACACAACTCCACTTCCACCCCCGGCCCCAAGTAATTCCTGCGTCACCGCCGCTCCCCAAGACTGCCCTCCGGCCGCCGATCTCCATCGCCGGACTCCGCCTTCACTGACAAGCTTCCACCACTCCATCATGGGAGCCTTTCCTCCCCGATTTGGAGCACCATGAAGGACAAGGGTACCATCCTCTCTCTTTCTCTCTAGGTATTGACCTAGGTAGTGTCTGGAATGTTCTTCTCCCGGTTTTTCATGGTAGAAACTCTCCTAGGAGACAATGCTTATTCTAGGAATTATCTAGCAATAGTGGGTACCAAGTTTTGAATCTGGGTCTTAGTCCCAGCCTCAGGGCCGGAGATTCTGGTCCCCCTGACCGAAGACTCCGGTAGTCCGAAGACTCCGGTGTAGATCCACTATTTAGTACCCATGATTTCTTGATGGTTCCTCCTTTGGCTTCCTGGACATGCATGCTTACCCCTTTGCTATCCCTATGCTCTCTTTGTTCATAGGTGCTAAGCGGACCAAGGCCTCCTCCTCCAACCCTAACATTGAGCCAAGGAAGTATCGTCGGTATCATGGTCATGCTCGCAACTATTTGATTACCGATCCAGAGACTGGTGATCAGAGGTAGAGAAGAGCTGTCAATCAAGAACGTGAGAGAGAAGAAGCTGAAGCTGAGTTTCATACGCAGGAGCTTGCCAAAAAGCCTCGATTTGACTGCATCACTACTCCGAATGGTATGAGCAAGAGTGAGTTGACGGCCATGAGGATGCAACTTTTCTTCACCATGGCACGCACTTCTCAGAATCCCAACTATTGGAGGAAGGAAGAAGAGCTGATTCAGACTGAGATCTATGACAAGCTGCGTCATCCTGTATGTGATAAAAAGTTTCTCAACTTAGATGCTTTGGGAAGCAAGACCTGTTTCAAGAAAGCAGTTTGGGTGACAAGGAAGCTTGGTCTTGAGAAGCTTATTGACACTCAACAAGACTTCAACATTGCAGCTGTCCAATAGTTCTTTTCAACAGTCACCTTTGGCGAAGATGAGGATATCACATTGACATGGATGAATGGGCACATCAAATGCAAGTCTTCCAGGAAGAGACTTTCTGAGCTTCTAGGCTATCGTCTCCATGGTCATGATATTGGGAAGAGGAAGCATGTGCATGGTGTTGCCTACAACAAGAGCAAGTTGGCTCCTCTCTATGACAATCTAGCAAGTGTAGGAACCAACAAGGATCTCAAGCAAGTCTACAATGTTCTCCTTTGCCTGTTCATATGCAACATTGCTCCTCAAGCTGGCAATGTGGATTCCATCCGTGGTGGTCTTGTGAATCTTCTGCATTATGCTTTAAAGTGTCATCGTGCTGGAGAAGACTGTGAGGTTTACAAGGTAGATGCCATGGATTTTATCAAGGAATAAATCCATCATGCCATTACTGAGAAGAAAGTGTCACTCTATGCTCCTTATGCAATGATGCTCATTCTTGACAGGGTCCCTAGACTTGTCACTAAAACAAAGCACAAGGCTGGCTCTCTTCAGGTCCCTCAGGTTCATATCTCACAGCGTGCTGCTTATCAGGATAGTGAGGAGGATGAGGATCTCCTATGTTTGAGAGAGAGCACTACCAAATTCCGTGCGATCCGGAACGTTTTGATAACGTCGAGTGTTTCCGTCGCGAATGGCTGAAAAGTGGAGTTTTCTCTCGACGTATTGATTTGGTCCATCGCATACTGATTTTGCTCGACTTTTTGCTAGTTTTACGTCGCGGATTTTTGACTCCGGCCCAGTAGCCCACTAAGAGCCTAGTTGCCTTCGATGAAACTTGCCTGGTCACGTAGAACGTCGCGAATTTTTCTTGGGGCCACACATCCTACCCTGTTTGACTGCTTTGAATGGCTACGACTGACCAGTTGATGCCTGAACCCCACTTGTCATCCATGGTAAATAAGCATGCACATAATCTTCAAAATTAAGCATGCACATAATCTTCAAAATCATCACAGTTAGCAGTGAACAAGCCATTTCTGAAATAAATCACAAAAAGAAAAGGATAGACACCAGACCTAGCGTCCTAGCCAAGGGTGCGCCGCCAGAACCGCCGCATCTTCATTCTGCATCGAATGGTGGATTGCTTCCGCGGTGTCGGCCTCTATCTTGACAGTGAAAAGTCGGGCGAGCCTCGCTTGCCGGAGCTCTTCTGCCGCGAAACTCTCTAAGGACGCTAAAATCCCCGCCTGCATGTGGGGCCACTGCAGGGCCTCGTTGTGGTAGTCGACAGCGAGATACTCCTCCTCTTCTTCCTCCTCGGCGTCCGAAGGTGCGATGGGTGAAACCGGAGGTGGTGGTGTGCGGGACGAGTTGGCCTGATGCACCTCGCGCCGATACGCCTCGCGAGCACGCGCATGCTCCGCGCCTTGCACGCTGCGCCGGGGAAAGTACCTGGGGATCTGCTGTTGGCGACCCTCCTCGCGACGGCCAGACATGGTACCGGTGGATCTGCGCACAGCGAAGGGGAGTAGAGAGGTGTGGCACAGACGGACAGTTTGGGAGTAGAGGAGAGCGTCCTGCGCCCGTATGGGGAGCCGCTGCATTATCCACAGTTTGGGAGTGGAGAGGAGAGCTGACCGGGTATCCCACGTGGCGAGTGTCAACCAAATTACCGAATATCTAGGAGATCTAAATTATAAAATGCACTCCAAAATGGAAATGAATTGACATGGTTTTACATTTGCAACAATGGATACCCTAGTACGAGTACTAATATACTGCCTCCTCGCCCTCTTCGATGTCTGTTCCACGCCATCATCCCGGTTACATACACTTTGAAACATAGGAGATTTATAGTAACTGAAATTAGCATCACAAAAGGTTCAACAACAGGTCCACAGTTAACCAGAACTTTTTTATGCCAACATTCACTTCGAAGCCACATCCACAGTTTCACATCATCCAACGGATATTTTCCTATGCCTGCATGCATTCCGAAGCCACATCCAGAGGTTAGAACTTTCTGAAACCGTGTCCACAGAAACACTAGTAGAAAAGCATCATAATTGTTTAGCACATCTACAAAAAATAAGCAGATATACTTCTAAACATACAAAGATGAGTGACAAAACTGCCTCACATGTACAAATGACACAAGTACAGAGGTGATAAACCGCTAGACCCGATGGCATAAACAAGCTACTAGGTCCTTGTAAACGCTACTAGGTCTAGAGGAGTCTCCCTCTGCATTTTAACGTTGCACAGTTTAATCATCGGCACTCTGATCAAACACAAATATGGCACTCCTGTAACATCCCTGATTTTTGGAAAACTCAAAAATCACAAAAATTTGAAACTTTTTGTTTTCATGTTATGCAAGTCACCAAAAACCAAATGAGAAGCAAGAAACAAAAGGAAACAATACATATTTAATGAAATTGAATTTTACCAACCCAATTATACCTCTATTCCATAAACCCTAAAATCCCATTCAAAAATAATTTTCTTTATATAAAGGGAATATGTTTTTATCAACAAACCTTTACCCAAAATATTTACAACTCCAATATTACTTTCAAGATATTTTAGGGCAACAAAAATCAAAGATTTATAACCCTTAATAAAGTTCTAAGCCCCAAAGGTATTTGATGAGAATAAAATTGTTAGTAATAACTTTTAGTTGTTATTCCAAGTTTTAAACATGAAGGTGTGAAAATAAAATGCATTGTTTGGAAAATAACATAAAAAGGGTTTTGAAAACAATATTATGACATGTGGTTTTATCCTAAATTTATTGATTAACAATATTAATTATTTGATATGAACTAATTAAAAAGCATTAAGTTACTATTAGTAAATCCATCATATCCTAAAATTATACAATTTAAAAAGGTTTAAAATGGCTTTCCAAAAATAATATATGACATGTAAAATGTCTCTGAAATTTTATTTAGACAATAACATCAATTTATTATTTTCTAAATTTTAAAATGGAATAAAGTTACTATTAGTAAATCACTGAAATCTTAAATTTATAAAATATAGAAGTGATGTGAAATGACTTTCAAAAATGGTATTTGACATGTTTAATGTCTCTAAAAATTTATTTAATCAAAAACCCCATTTTACTATTTTCTATTTTAAAATGGTATTAAGTACTATTAGTAAATTAATTATATTTTCAAAACATAAAAGAGATGAAAACTCTTTGAAATGGTTTTGGAAAATGGTATTTGATCTTAATAAAGCCACTCAAATTATATTTGACTAATAATTGTATTTTATAATTTTCTAAATTAAAAATCACATTAAGCTATATTAAGGAATTATTTCAATTTTCAAAATTCAAAAATAAAAATATTTTGAAAGTTTACAAAAATGGTACTGTTAGAAAGTATTTGAAATAATATGATTTTAGAAATTTGTTTCATGTTAATTGGATTTATAAAACAGAAGATATAATTAAAACAAATAAACAGGAATAAAAGAAAAATCATTGATGACGTCATCAATGACGTCATCATCTTCTTCCTCATTTGGAAACTGCCCCGAATGTTTCGGGTGGAATTTTTGCGCTTTGATTTCTCGCGATTAAAGCCATATTAAGTCCTCCCGTTTCTTCCCCTTAATAGCCCCGGCTCTCCTCCTTATTTCCCCTCTCTTCCCATCTCGTTTTGTGCGCCGAGGCTCCACCAATCTCTCGCCGGAGTTCCCTCGGACCGCCGCCGTTTTTCCTCGTTTCCGGTGAGTCCATTTGGTCCCCGAGCACATGACCACGTCCGTTATCTTCCCCTTGTCCGTGCGCACGTCTTGATGCCTCTGCTCGTCGTTTTGGTGCAGGGTGGCGACGAGGACACGGTCGCCGGAGCCGGGAACCGCTCGGTCGCCTCAGAACCTCCTCGCCGCCATCGTAGCAGAGCCCGTGGAGCCGCCCCGTCGTCACCATCTTCCTCGATGTACTGCCCCGAGCCTCCCTGTGGTCTTCCCGAGCCGAGGAGATCACCGGAGCCGCCACTGCCATCGATTTCTGCGCCGCCGGCCACCGCCTTCGACATTTCCGGTCACCTGCGCCGGCGAGGTGAGCTCCCTCTTCTATCTTAGCCGTCGGATCTGTAGTAGAAGGCCCAGATTAGATTGTTTTAACGAAGAGGTACGGTGGATCCAGAGCGTTGATCTTCACTTAGATCTAACGGTTTTGAGCCGCGATCCACGCGAATAGATCTTGACCAATCAGAAGCCACCATTCGATGCCCCTCGGATTGCCAGTATTTTTCCGGAAAAGAATTTAAATGGCAGTTTTGCAGAATAGTCCCTAGAACTTAGAAACATCATATCTTTTCAACCACTTAGCCAAATTTAGCAATCTTGGACTTTTTGAAAAGCCCTTGACATCTAGAAACTTTTGGAACTGGCCAAATTTAAATTTGACAAACTTAAATCTGTTCAAATTCAAATATGCATGTTTGATGAAATTTGGCATAATTCAAATTCTACAAATCCAAAAATTGCAAATAAAATATATTTGGAAACCTTAGAATGTGTACTTTCATATCCTCTGTCCCAAAATAATATTTGAACAAATTAAAATTGAATTTAGAATTAAGTTGTCTATTTGAGTATTTTTGACATAGATTAATTTCTATAAATATTTTCAATATAGTTCCTTTTGCAAAATTGCTCCATTTGGTAACCTTGAACCAGAGACATTAGTAACCAACCATTTTGGACAACCTTGAACCATTTCCTTGCAAGTTGGTCCAAAAATCCATCTTAGTGAACCACTAGTTGATCATGCCTTAGATATTGTTTGTATTCTTTCTACCATTGTTTGTTGTGGCCATTTTGAATCCAAGACCAAGTCCCTTGTATGTAAACCATATAAGAGACCAAGTAGTGAACCTCAAATACTAGTACTACAGGTTTCTATCTACTCCTCCATCCCCCTATTCTTGCTTCAAGAATCCATCAAGTTAGCAAATGGAAACTCAAGACTCAAGAAATAGAAGGTTCTTCACTTTCAACTTGGTGGCAACATGAAGAGCTACAAGGAGGATCAATGAAGAAATTTTGAAGAAAAGACTCAACCACTAGAAGCAACTCAAGGAAGTACAAGTGTGAAGAAATCCAGAAGAAAACATCTCCCTCTCTCTTTCTATCTTTCTTATTTTTCTTTCCAATTTGACTTAGTGGTATATGTGCCCATCCCATACCCAAACCAAATGGTGAAGTGAAAACCATGAAGACTATCAAGACCAAGAGAAGCAACACACCAAGGAAGGAAACAACTTAGATGGCATGATGATGATCTTCAAGAAGGCAATCACATGAGGACTAGAAGCAATCCACCCAAGTTGAAGAGTAACAAGTTATTTTTGTCCAACCATAGACCCAAATGGAAAACCCAAGACTTAGTAATATTTTCCCTTGGATGATGAAGTTAGTAGACCTACCCTAACCACAATGGAAAATACTAACATAGTCACTCAAATATTTTTGAAGGTGAATATGACCAAGTGTTTGCATGTATTACCTTAGTTGAAGAAGTAATATCTATAGTGAACTCTTGGAACTTCCTCGACAAGTATGGTTATAATAAAGTTAGTTTTCTACAAACTCAACCTAGCCCATCTCAAGTAAACCCTTGGAAATTACTTAACATATGGAACAAAGAAAGAATGAATCTTTCAAAACTAAAGCCTTGACCTTGTCCTAGCCAACTTGGTTACATCCCTTTTTTCCATGGTTGTTGCTTTGTATGTTTCTTCACTTGTATGATTGTTTGGTAGAATGTTTGTTTATTTTTGTTTTTGTGTTTTCAATGAATAGATTGTACGGAGAGCAACGATCTTTTGTGAAGAGAGTGAATTCTTCACCAACTTCAACAAGGCAAGTAACACATCATCAACTACCCATTATTTTCTATATGCATTAGTTGATTTTGAGTAGTATGCATGATAGGAAATTTTAATAAGTTATATTATGCTATGCTATATCCTAGTAGTGTGTAGCCATCCTTATACCTTGTTATTTTGATGCCTTGGTACTTATTTAGATGCTTTTCAATGTTACAAATTGTTTTACTAGATGTTGAGGAAAAATTCTAAGTATAACTAATGCATGAACCACCTGGGTGGAAGTGGTAAGACTGGTTTATGTTGAGTGTTGCCTCAAGGCCCTTGTCTAAGGGTTATTCCACTTGAGGTTGTCACTTGAGGATGGCCACCCAGGAACAAAGAGATTACTATGTCCCTCTAAATCTAGTAGCTTCCCGTGCAGCCTTTAGTCATATGGGCTCTGTCTTGATCAATTAAGTTGAATGAACTCACTAGGCTTACCAGCAGATGTAGCATAATTATAGGTGGCACAGGTAAGCCAAACGGTGGTGGAATTTCTTCTGAAAGATCTCGTCTCAATCTTCTCCTTTCCTTAATTCACTCAGGGTGTATAGGATGTTTGGGCTGATTTGAGTCTGAAAGTGAAAGTGCACAAACTCTGCAGAGTCAACAAACTAAGATCTTAGCCGTGTCCCCGGTTATGGAAAATTATGAGCAGCTGGACAAGGATTGACGGAAGAATCTCATCATCAATTTCAATAAGTAAAATTTGACCAAGTGAACAGTATTGTGGTGCTTGGATCTTAATCCAATGTTGCCACCCTTTTGAAAAGAAAAGTTCGTTTGACAAAAGTGATAGGAGAAAACTGACTTTATGCAAACTTAGCCAAAACTCCACTCAGCCTAATAAGCATGTAGTATTAGTCCTGCCATTTATATCCACCATAGTGTTACTTGCCAATACATTAAATTGTATTGACTCCCTTGTGGCTGCATATTCCATATTGCAGATATTTCTGAAGACGAGTGAGGATTTCGTTTAGGATCTCGAGACTATTGCCAACATGTTTTGCCTGTGGCACATGAAGAAGATGGGCTCAATGTTGTACTATGTTTTCCGCTGTATTTCTTTGTTTTCTGCTAGTCTTCTAAGACTATGCAAGTTGTAATCCTATTTTGTAAAGACTGGATCATGCGATGTAATAGAATTTGATGCATTTGCATGATATTTCATTTTGTACTGTGGTGCTAGCAATTGATCCAGGGACTAGCACAATAACAAAGGTATTCCATCTTTATTAAAAGTTGGGATGATACAACTCCTTTTTCTATGGTACGCCAACTGTTGGAGACATTGCTTCATATTAATCATCGGCAGAGAACCAAGCCGAGATAGGGGCCTCATAGTAAAGAAGCACACACAAATCAATGAAATTATCGAATACTTGCCAAGGAATATGCAGAACCAATATGGCTCATGCATTACAGATAAAATCATAATTGGGGCCTCATAGTAAAGAAGCACACAGAAATCAATAAGATCATCGAACACTTACCAAGGAAGATGCAGAACAAATTTAGTTGTACACAACACTAGGTAAGTGCCAATATCTCACCAAGAGAAGGTGCAGAGTTTAATCATCGGCACACAGAACAGAGAATGAACATAAAATAAGCAAGCCTCATACATACATTGCAAAAAAAGTCCAAAGGGTCAAGCTCCACAGGACCAGGGACCATGAACAAACAATGTCCATGTAAACGCTACTAGGTAGTGGGAAGTAATCCTTTGGATTTTAGCATTGCATAGTTTAATCATCGGCACATGCAACAAAACAGAGAAATGAATAACAGCTAGACTCATTGGCAATCATTGCAGGTTGACATAATCTAATTAAAGAGCAAAGTAGTTTTACTTCATTCCATGATCTTGCAAGAAACTAAGAATGTATCTCAACTTCACATTGGTGTCCTTCGCACTCTCCAACAGGGTGTCTTTTCCCCTCTGGAGCATGTCGCACTTCTCTTTGGCTACTTTCAAAGTTTTCTTCGCACTCTTCAGCTCAGAATCAAGCTTAGTAACGAAGCCGTGCATGATCATATAGCTTCTCTTTTGCTCTCGCAGTTCCAACTCGAGTGCTAGCATTTTTTGAAGCTTTCATCGCCCTGTCCAGCCTGTCCTCGCGGCAGAAGAAACAGATTAGCTTCTCAGAGCTGGTATCATCAGTCAGCTTGCAAACTTCAGAGAGACGATGAGATTCAATTGTCTCAACTGACTTCCGCACCAATTTATGAATTGTCTCAACATACTGCTGCACCAATTTCTGAATTTCAGTACGCGACATGCTGCAGAAGTCACAGCCTACACTGTGGTCCTATAGCCAAATACGAAAAGAATAAAAATCAAAGAAGTGTCGACGAAGGCGAAAGGAGATAGATGAATCTTAAGAGAACATTTGGCTACAGGACTAATTTATATGCTATTTACCTCGGCTATCTGAATAACAGTGGGCTTTGCGAGCTCCGAGGCCTTGTTCAGGTCGATATCCATATGGGTGGGGGAAATGATCTCCGAGGGCCCTGTAACGATAGAGTGAGCTAGATCCATGGCCGGTGGTAACTTAAAACATCAACGATGACCTACATCCGCCGGCATTTAACCTACATCCGCCGGGATCAAACCTAGATCTGCCGGCATCTAACCTACATCGCATCGTTTGGTTGAGGATGGGGAAGGGAGGGAACCATGGCTTACCAATCATTGTTTGAGAACGACGCCGAGGACGGGGGAGGGCGAAGCCGTGGCAGCCGCCCTTGGGGCAGGAGGGCGAAGTGGAGGCTTTCTATGAAGGTCGCTTTCAGTGGAGGAGTAGCTGAGTGGGCGAGGAGCGCGGTGTGGTGGAGATTTGGCGCGTAGACGCTAGCGAGTGGGACTCTGCGTGAGGCTGATTCCATGGAGATTTGGCGCGCGGCTGTTAGTCATAATTTATTCTTGTTTTTCGGATTAAAAAAAGAACCAAAAGGAAAAGAGTCTTAGGATCTGATCGCATTTTTATTCTACTTCTTCGGATTCTTCTTTATTTTAGTTAGCAAATAATTGCAAAATAAGACAATGCCTAGTGGTGGGGGGAGGGGCTAACTCATTTCCACACACCAAAGATCGAGTCTTGTTACTCACATTTGTGATGTTGCACCAACTATTGGATTATTAGGCATGATCCAGTAGTAAAGGGATGTGACAATTCATTGATCGACTCGATCAATGAGTTGTCACATCCACTTATTACTAAATCATGCCTAATAAGTCTTTTTACATCCTTAAAACATGATCGGTTTAAGAAACATATACTAATATAATATACATATTAGGTTCTTACATACCAACATGATAGAGGTTCTTTAAAAGTTCTTACTACGCACACACCAGACGACACTACCAGAAGTAAGAGATAACACAAACACAGCCTGCAACCTGCAACAATGAGCGCACCAGCAGCAGCTACATCATGTTCTGCCGCTTCCGAGCCTTCATGGCCCTCCTGGCCTCGTTGAAGTAAGGGCGCGGAACATGTTCTACCGCTTCTGAGCCTTCACGGCCCTCCTGGCCTCGTTGGAGAAAGGCCGAGGAGGAGGTTCCGCAAGACCTGCGAGGATATCCTGCGCAAGCAGCTTCTTCAGGAAGACGCCGTAGGCAGCGTGCTTGGCCCTAACATGGGGCGCACGATACTCGGAGCCATTTCCAACACCGACGGCATGTCGGATCAAGCTGTGACGATCCTTGGCTACCTTTCTGACACAGAAAGGGCAGAACAACTTGTCGTGACAACGGTACCGAATGGTGCCTGCCTGCAGCTTCCTCAGGACATGTCTGCTCTTCGCGGCCATATCGTCCTCATAAGAGCCGACTTCCAGATCTTCTTCCTGCAAATTTGCAAAAAACAAAATTTAGCAACACAATCTTATTGGCAAAAGAGTAATATATCTAACCAGATCATAAAGAACATAAAGAAATAGTTCTTCATTTATTTGCATACACTTCATCAAGTAACTTATTTAGCAGATGCGCCCTAAAGAGGACATCAATGTTGAGAAAATGTGTCGAATTTTATACAACATTACAGTTTCCACCATATATATTTGGTGAACTAATGCACAAAAACAGATAATAACACATCAGGGAGTCATTGATGATCTAAGATAACATTCAACAGATTAATATTCTAATCAGGACATGTTATTATACCTTACCAGATAAAAAATATCATACAAGAATCGTTCTTTAATTATATGCATAAACTGGATCAAGTAATTATCATGCACGGGGGTACAATATGTGGTTTTGCAACAAATTCATAATGTGTCAAGAGTGTCTGCGAGGCAAAATAACTACACAAATTGAAAATGCTTCCAAAAAAACGTAGAATCTCTAACTCACATGCATGCTAACATGCACACAAAAAATTAGAAGCCATAAGAACAGATGCAACTACAACCTCTGAATCCCTAAAATACAAAAAACCTGCGAACCCCTAAGTACAGATGCAACTACAACCTCTGAATCAACTCTCATCTATATTTGATCATCCAAAACTCTATATAGAAGATCATGTAAAAATATTCATGCATAGATGTTATTAGTTTCACAGCAGGACATCTATATTCAGGACATCTATATTGTTAATTTAGTGTCTAGTACATGTCTATTTTTCTACAATGTTTTTCCCTTTGGTCTCTAAGAACAGATGCAAGCAGACCTCTGAATCTTGAACTTGCGTGTACAAAAAACCCTCGAACCCCTAGGTACAGATCCAACTACAAACCTTTTAACCCCGAATACAAAAAACCTCGAACCCCTAAAGAACAGATGCAACCGCAAACACCAGAAGCCCAAACTTTACAAAAAAAAACCAAAGTATACATGCAACTACAAACACTAGAAACCCGAACTTGCGTGCAGTCATGCACAAACCCTGGATATTTGACAATAAACTAAGCCGGCCTGGACATAGATACCTCAGGGTCCTGGTCGTCGACGTCCTCGTCGAACGCCGGGTGATCCCCGTAGGGATCACCCAGATCTTCCAGGAGAGGGAAAGCAGCAGGCGCCTCCACCGCGGCAGGAGCAGGCGGTGCACTCAAAGCGCCATGGCCGGCCGACGAACCTGTGGCGGCGACGAAATCCTACGGCTGCGGCGAACTGGAACCGCCATGGGCGGCTCCTGCGGCGACGACAACAGAAGGGACGAGGACGTCGTTCTCCTGCTGCGAACCTTCCATTCTTCGGAACCGACTCGCGGTTGTGCGCTCGGCAGTTTGGAGAGAAGGAAGGCTGGGAGACGACGCGGAGTGGGGTCTTTTGCTAGAAATGGGGGGGGATAATGGATGGGGGAGAGAGGCGATGCGGCAGGAGTTTTATATACAGAGTGTCGTTTCGAGGCCGCCCCGTTTCGACTGGTCTCCATGTCGTGTGCGCATGCGTGCATGGTGGGAACGCGCCGGCAGATTTAGTCAGCATAGAATGATGTGACATTTAGTCACTGGCAAGTGGGGCCCGGGACGCTGCGGGGCCACCAATCAGTGACCCAAATTCACCATAAAGCTTACCCCACCAAGTCAGCGAATATCAAAGGCTCTATCGTACGTGTAGAAAAGAGGATACCGTTTTATACGTGTACGCGTACAAAACGATATGGCACGTGTTTGCTTGCGAAACGTGGTACCAATCTTTGCCAAGTTCACTACAAATAATTGTACGTGCCAACACAACTACCATGTGTATGCAGCCTAGGTGACGAACATGTGGTTACATGCCAACACGCCTCTGCATTCACACGCCTTGGACATGCACACGGCGTCGTGCAGGTGGTGGCTAGCCTGCCACGCGTAATGGCGACAACGGACGCGACCTGCACCAGGCGGCGGGATGGTGCTTCGCCTATGCAGCACGCCTAGTATTAACACAGTATGCAGCCTTCCCGACTCCCCAAGCGGCGCCAGGGTCATTGCGGTTTGCATGTCGCCGCCATTTACTCCGACGGGGCGCGTGCTCCGACGCGTGCACCGTACATGGTGCCGAACGATGACCAGGCCAGCATGGCAGCGAGCGACGAGGAGGAGAACGGCCGGACCGGCGTCTAGGATAGTTTAGGCCTAATTTATATTTCCCCCCGTATTTTTAATTAGAATGTAATGATTTATACTTACTAATATATATGTACTACTCCAGTTTAGTTATAAACCGTCGATGCCCCCCCCCTCGGGGAAACGGAGGAAATACTGTTAAATGTATAGCTAGATTTTTGGTTATTAATGTAGTTATGGCCTAACCTAACACAACCAAGCAAAATAGTACTGTGTTCTACCCCCTTCCGACGCGGTCATAGGGGTAGACCAAAAGGTTGACTTCTGGTCAACAGATCAATGTTCTAGTGATGCGTTGGGCTCTAAAGTGTCGGAATCCTACGTAAACCATGGTGGGGCACTAAGAATACTTATAAACCTGTGTTAGGATCGAGGTGGGGAGGGGCCAATATACTACCCATAGGTGTGACTGGTTTCACCGGCATCACATAGGAAGGTTATGCACTACACTGATAGGTCTCGAACCGTCGATGCTCCCCCATTCAGGCAAACCAGAGGGAATATTGTTAAAAGTATAGCTAGATTTTGGTTATTAATGTAGCTTAGGTCTAACCTAACACAACCAAGCAAAATATTATTGAGGTCTACCCCCTTCCGACGCTGGTCATAGGGGTAGACCAAAAGGTTGACTTCTGGTCAATAGATCAATGTTCCAGCGAAGCGAGGGAATCTTGCCAAGAGGTGGGGCCTACCATTGTCTTGGGTGTTCATTGGGCCTAACCTAAAACAACCAAGCAATTGGTTCCACTTTTCTACCCCCTTCCGGCTCACGTAGAGGGGCCAGAACGGCAGTTCCGTCTTTTTACCTAGCGGGGCTATGGTTTCTCCGGAGAAGGGGCTCCGGATCGTCTGAATGCCACCAAATCCCATGGTATGACATACCATGTGTGTTAGAGTGTTCCATGGGTCTTGGATTCCCAACATTCCCTCACTCTGTGTGTTATGGCTTCACCGGCGTCGGATTCTCTCCCGCGGGTTCAAGGACTACTAAGAGCCCTAAACTCCCGGATGTGACGAAACAGGGGGAATCCTGCCAAGAGATGGGCCCTACCATTGTCTTGGGTGTTACTTGGGCCTAACCTAACACAACCAAGCAATTACTTCCACTTCGCTACCCCTTTCCGGCTACGTAGACGGGCCAGAACAGCAGTGTCGTCTTAATTCCCAGCGGGGCTAGGGTTTCTCCGGAGAGGGGCTCTGGATCGTCTGAATACCACCAAATCCCATGGTATGTTCCATACCATGTGTTTTATAGTGTGTCATGGGTCTTGGATGCCCAAGATTCCCTCTCTTTGTGTGTGAGGCCTTCGCCGGCGTCGGATTCTCTCTAGCGGGTTCCAAAACTATTTAGAGCCTGAAACTCCCGGATCTGACAGAACAGGGGGAATCTTGCCAATAGGTGGGTCCAACCATTTTATTTGGTGTTAATTGGGCATAAAATAACACAACCAATCAATTATTTCCACTTTGCTACCCCTTTCCGGCTCACGTAGAGGGGCCAGACCGGCAGTTTCTTCTTTTTCTCCGCACACCTAGGGTTTCTCCGGCGAGGGGCTCCGGAGCGTCTGAATTCCCACCCAATCCTAGGGTATGCCAAACCATGTGTGTTAGATTGTGGAATGGTTCTTGGATGCCCAATTTTCTCTCACTCTTTGTGTTATGGCCTCACCGGCGCCGCATTCTCTTTCGCGGGTTCCAGGACTACTCAGAGCCCAAAACTCCCAGATCTCACGGAATGGGGGGAATCTTGCCAAGAGGTGGGACCTACAATTGTCTTGGGTGTTACTTGGGCCTAACCTAACACAATCAAGCAATTGGTAACGCTTTGCTACCCCATACCGGCTCACGTAGATGGGCCAGAACGGCAGTTCCGTATTTTTCCCAGCGGGGCTATGGTTTCCCTATAGAGAGGCCTCCGGATCGTCTGAATGCCACCAAATCCCTCGGTATGCCATACCTAGTGTGTGTTAGAGTGTTTCATGGGTATTGGATACCCAAGATTCCCTTACTCCATGTGTTATGGCTTCACCGGCGTCAGATTCTCTTTTGCGGGTTCTACTTAGAGCCCGAAACTCCCGGATCTCACGGAACGGGGGGAATCTTGCCAAGAGGTGGGACCTAACATTTTATTGGGTGTTACTTGGGCCTAACATAACACAACTAAGTCATTGGTTCCACTTTGCTACCCCTTTCCGGCTCACGCAGAGGGGCCAAAACGGCAGTTCCGTCTTTTTCCCAGCGGGGCTATGGTTTCTATGGAGAGGGGCCTCCAGATCGTCTGAATGCCACCAAATACACCATGGTATGCCATACCATGTGTGTGTATAGTGTGTCATGGGTCTTGGATTCCCAAGATTCCCTCTCTCTCTCTCTCTCTCTCTATTAGTGCTTCACCGTCGCGTCAGATTCTCTCTGGCGGGTTCCAAGACTACTTAGAGCCCGAAACTCCCTAAACTGATGGAACTCGGGGAATCTTGCCAATGGGTGGGCCCAACCATTTTCTTGGGTGTTTCTTGGGACTAACCTAACACAAACAAGCAATTGGTTCCACTTTGCTACCCCTTTCTGGCTCAAGAAGAGGGCCAAAACGGCATTTCCGTCTTTTTCCGGCGGGGCTATAGTTTCTCTGGAGAGAGGGCTCCGGATGGTCTGAATGCCACCAAATCTCATGGTATGGCATCCATGTGTGTTAGAGTGTGGAATGGGTATTGTACTCCCAAGATTCACTCGCTCTCTCGGTGTTAGGGCTTCACCGGCGTCAGATTCTCTCTGCGGGTTCCAGGATTACTTAGAGCCTGAAACTCCCGGATCTGACGGAACTGGGGGAATCTTGCCAAGAGGTGGTCCCTACCATTTTTTTGGGTGTTCCTTGGGCCTAACATAATACAACCAAGCAGTTGGTTCCACTTTGCTACCCCCTTCCGCCTAATGTAGAGGGGCCAGAACGGCAGTTTCGTCTTTTTTCCCAGCGGGGCTATGCATGGTTTCTCCGGAGAAGGGACTCCAGATCGTCTGAATGCCACCAAATTCCATGGTATTACATACCATGTGTGTTATAGTGTGTCGTGGGTCTTGGATGCCCAAGATTCCCTCTCTCTCTGTGTTAGGGCTTCACCGGCGTCGGATTCTCTCTGGCGGGTTCCATGACTACTTAGAGCCCGGAACTCCCAGAACTGACGGAACTCGGGGAATCTTGCCAAGAGGTGGGCCCTAACATTGTATTGGGTGTTCGTTGGGCCTAAAATAACACAACCAAGTAGTTGGTTCCACTTTGCCACCCCCTTCCGGCTCACATAGAGGGGCCAGAACGGCGGTTCCGCCTTTTTCCCTAGCGGGGCTATGGTTTTCTCCGAAGAGGGGGCTCCGGATCGTTTGAATGCCATCAAATCCATTGGAATGACATACCATGTGTGTTAGAGTGTTTCATGGGTCTTGGATTCCCAACATTACCTCACTCGGTGTGTTATGGCTTCACCAGCGTCGGATTCTCTCTAGCTGGTTCAAGGACTACTCAGAGCCCGATACTTTCGGATGTGACGAAATAGGGGTAATCCTGCCAAGAGGTGGGCCCTACCATTGTCTTGGGTGTTCATTGGGCCTAAAATAACACAAAAAAGAAGTTAGTTCCACTTTGCTACCCCTTTCCGGCTCACGTAGAGGGGCCAGAACGGCAGTTCCGTCTGTTTTCCCAGCGGGGCTAGGGTTTCTCCGGAGAGAGGCTCTGGATCGTCTGAATACCACCAAATCCCATGGTATTCCATACCATGTGTGTTATAGTGTGTCATGGGTCTTGGATGCCCAAGATTCCCTCTCTTTGTGTTAGGCCTTCGCCGTTGTCGGACTCTCTCTAGCGGGTTCCAAAACTATTTAGAGCCCGAAACTCCCGGATCTGACGGAACATGGGGAATCTTGCCAAGAGGTGGGTCCTACCATTTTATTTGGTGTTACTTGGGCCTAAAATAACACAACCAAGAAATTAGTTCCACTTTTCTACCCCTTTCCGGCTCACGTAGAGGGGCCAGACCGGCAGTTTCTTCTTTTTCTCCAGCAGACCTAGGGTTTCTCCACGGAGGGGCTCTGGAGCGTCTGAATTTCCACCCAATCCTAGGGTATGCCAAACCATGTGTGTTAGATTGTGGCATGGGTCTTGGATGCCCAAGATTCCCTCACTCTTTGTGTTATGGCTTCACCGGCGCCGCATTCTCTTTCAAGGGTTCCAGGAGTACTTAGAGCCCGAAACTCCCAGATCTCACAGAATGGAGGGGATCTTGCCAAGAGGTGGGACCTACCATTTTCTTGGGTGTTACTTGTGCCTAACCTAACACAACCAAGCAATTGGTTCCGCTTGTTACCCCATTCCGGCTCACGTAGACGGGCCAGAACGGCAGTTCCGTCTTTTTCCCAGCGGGGCCATGGTTTCTCCGGAGAGGGGCCTTCGGACCGTCTGAATGCCACCAAATCCCATGGTATGCCATACCTTGTGTGTTAGAGTATGGCATGGGTATTGGATTCCCAAGATTCCCTCTCTCTCTCTCTCTCTCTCTCTCTCTCTCTCTCTGTTAGGGCTTCACCAGCGTCGGATTCTCTATGGCGTGCTCAAGGATTACTTAGAGCCCGAAACTCCCAAAACCGACGGAACTCGAGGAATCTTGCCAACAGGTGGGCCCAACATTGTCTTGCGTGTTCCTTGGTCCTAACCTAACACAAAAAAGCAATTGGTTCCACTTTTGTACCCCTTTCCGGCTCATGTAGAGTGGCCAGAACGGCAATTCCGTCTTTTTCCACATCGGGGCTATGGTTTCTCTGGAGAGGGGGCTCCGGATCGTCTGAATGCCACCAAATCCCATGTTATGCCATACCATGTGTTTTAGAGTGTGTCATAGGTCTTGGATGGCCAACATTCCCTCGCTCTCTATGTTAGGGCTCACCGGCGTCATATTCTCTCTGCCGGTTCCAGGATTATCTCGAAACTCCCCGAACTGACGGAACTGGGGGAATCTTGCCAAACAGTGGGCCCAACAATTGTCTTGAGTGTTCCTTGGGCCTAACCGAAAACAACCAAGCAATTGGTTCAACTTTGCTACCCCCCTTCGGCTCACGTAGAGGGGCCAGAACGACAGTTCCGTCTTTTTCCTCATCGGGGCTATGGTTTCTTCGGAGAGGGGGCTTAAGATCGTTTGAATGCCACCAAATCCCATGGTATGTCATACCACGTGTGTTATAGTGTGGCATGGGTCTTTGATTCCCAAGATTCCCTCGCTCCCAGTGTTAGAGATTCACCGGCGTCGGATTCTCTCTAGCGAGTTCGAGGACTACTTAGAGCCCAAATCTCCTAGATCTGACGGAACTGGGGGAATCTTGCCAAGAGGTAGGACCTACAATTGTCTTGGGTGTTCATTGGGCCTAACCTAACACAACCAAGCAATTGGTTCCACTTTTCTATCCCCTTCCTGCTCACGTAGACGGGCCAGAACGGCAATTTTGTCTTTTTTCACAGCGGGGCTATGGTTTCTCTGGAGAGGGGGCTCCGGATCATCTGAATGCCATCAAATCCCAGTGTATACCATACCATGTGTGTTATAGTGTGTCATGGTCTTGGATGCGCAAGATTCCCTCGCTCTCTGTGTTAGGGCGCACTTCACCGGCGTCGGATTCTCTCAGCATGTGCGAGGACTACTTAGAGCCGGAAAGTCCCGGATCTTACGGAACTGGGGAAATCTTGCCAAGGGGTGGGCGCTACCATTGTCTTGGGTGTTCCTTGTGCCAAACCTAACAAAACCAGGAAACTGGTTCCAATTTTCAACCCCCTTCCGGCTCATGTAGAGGGTCCAGAACGGAAGTTCCGTCTTTTCTCCCATCATGGCTATGGTTTCTTCAGGCGAACTGGAGGGAATCTTATTACAAGTAGATCTAGATTTGGGTTATACATGTAACTATGTCCTAACTTAACGGAACCAAGAAAAAATGAACAGTGGTCTACCCCCTTCCGACACCGGTGATAGGTGTAGACAAAAAAAGTTGACTAGCATCCAACAGCTAGCAAAGTTCAAGCCACCAATCAACATGTAGTAGTATTCCACATAATTGACCCTTTCCAGGATTTTAGGTAAAATACTTTTGGGATTTTTTCACAATCTTTAGTACTAAATAATTGCATAAATGCTCAATTTTTGTAAGCCACCCATCAGCATCGGACGGCTAGCAAAGTTTCCCGTAGTTCCGCCAAAATTTCGCGTCGCTCCGAAAAATTCGCGCCAGGACAGTCCGCCCAAATTTTTTCGTGCAACGATAATTTACTTCTCAGCCCTCCCGCACACAACTGGCAACCTTTAGCCTGGAGGGCACTTCTGTAATCGTTCCGAAACCCTGCCTTATCCCCTGATCGGCCCTGTCACCGAAAGAGAAAGCCACTATTTCGAAATATCCACTCCCCCTTGTCCTCCCAAAATAGATCCTCTATTCCCCCAGTCTCACACCTCGCCGTATAGCTCGCTTGCCAGAACTCCCTCGTCGCCGTCGAGATCACCCTCCAGATCTGCCACATCATCGGCCTTTTCGCCGTCCAGATCCGCCACCTCGCCGTTGTGCTCGCATGTCTGCCACATCGTCTCCAACCTCGCCGTACGTTATCTTCCACCTCGCGCCGTGCTCGTCGGTCAGACACCTCGACGCCGTGTTCGCCGGTCAGCCACCTTGCCACCGACCTCGCCGTACATTCAGATATGCCACCTCGTCTCCAACCTCGCCGCAACATCACCGTCAATGTCTGCAAGCACGCTGAAACGAGTGAAGATTGAAGGCGAGAAACGCAGCAAGACAGAAGACCCTAAAAATGCAGGCAACTATTCTCTCTAAATTGCTTTTGTCTATTTAATTGTATGTTGGATGCTTCCTTATTATCCTGCTTATGTTCGATGCAATTAATCTTTCTAAATTGGTTGTTTGTTTACTCGTATGTTCGATGCTTCATTATTATCCTAATTATACTGCTAATGTTTGATGCAATAAATCTCTCTAAACGGTTTCTTGTAACGGAAATAGGAAGGGGGGCCTTCTTGCTTGGTAAAACTTTGCTCATTTGCAGCAATCTAGCTTGTATACTACGTATTAGGTTTAATATCACTTTGCTTGTGATCCTATCAGTCTTAGTTAGGATCAGAATTTATATTACTTGCACTGGACTGTTCTTACAAGATGAGTGCCTTAATTATTTATGTTGTATTAGGTTCTTATGAAGTGTTATATTTTTACTTTACTTTTAGTTCTTTATTCATGTTAGGATCGCCACTACACCCCATTGAAGAAGAGCGTGGCAGAACTATCATGGCAAACAATGCAAAGATGCATGAACTGGGCGTAAAGCCAGCAAGTTTTCTTTCATGTCTTACTGTACCCCCTCCCCCAAAAAAAAGACCAAGAAGCAAGACTCTGGATCTTAGTACATGTATGTGTATGATGTTGAAGAGGAATCAGATGCCACTGAATGAGTCGTGTCATATCAATCACAATCCAGCATGGAAAATGAGCTGCAGGTTATTCCTTAACCCGGTAGCTCAACATTCTTTCATGATATCGCAACAACTAGGGTGCAGCTTTCTTATCTTGTGTTGAACTGTTTGATCAATGTGGCGCCATATATTTTGTGCTACTTCCTCTATTCCATACTATAAGAAGTTTTGGCAAGCTAATTAAGGCCGTGAAACCCACTTATAGCAATTAAGGTTGTCGTTGTCATTTCAACATGGTTTCCATCTATCTTCCTCACATGCTTGACATCTGCTATTCCATCTATGCTTCTCATCTGCTAGTTCATTACACACACAGTAGTGTTCATCAATTTTTGTACATGCTTGTCATCTGCTATTTTCATTTATCTTCCTCACATGCTTGACATCTGTTGTTTCATCTATGCTTCTCATCAGCTAGTTCATGACACACACCATTGTTTGACTATAATCTGCTAGTTTTCATCAATTTTTTGTACATGCTTGTCATATGCTATTTTCATCTATCTTCCTCACATGCTTGACACCTGTTGTTTCATATATGCTTCTCATCAGCTAGTTCATGACACACACCGTTGTTTGACTATAATCTGCTAGTTTTCATCAATTTTTTGTACATTCTTATCATCTGCTAGTTTCATCTATGTTATGTATATTCTTGTCATCTTTTATTTTCATCTATTTTCTTTGCATACTTGATAGGCAAGCAAGAAAAGGGTGATGTCTCGATCTGCTTCAGAGGTTGAGGACGAGGATGATAGTGAGGTTGTCATGCCGAAGAGTGGAAAGCATACTTTCTCAAAGAAGGCCCGTGTGGAATCATGTATTTCACAGTCTGAGCCTGAACCACGGCTTGATGTGAATGTGCGCATAACAATTGCTGATATGAGGATGGCGAAAGCAGAATCCGAGCAACTGAGGATGAAGTTTGTAGTTAATATGGAAGACATTCGGAAGCAACACGCTGCGCTAAAGAAATCTCAACTAGAAGGAGTTGCCCTACTTGAGATGTTGGCTGAGCAGATGCGTGGTCCTTGAAACTGTGGTTCTGTATGTTGGTTTGATATTCTGTGAGAAAAAACTAAATATTTGATGCATGTTATGTGGTTTCTTTTCTGCCTGTGTGCAATTGGCAATTATAACGATGATGTAACCATCCAAGTAGCACCAAAACCGACATCATAGTAACATAACGTAAAAATCCGTCAAGGCAAATACCGACACGTGGCGATGTATGCCCAGCCCACGTGGCCTACTATGAGTGGGCGATTAGACGACGTAAAAATAACGTCCCCGGCACGGTGATTACATCACCCAAATCCGAGACGGAAAAAAAAGTCATGGAAAAGACGTTGCGTGGCACCATTTGGTTGGTGCACGTGCCACGAGTGTAGCGACGAAAAAAAGGCGCTGGGTAGCCTGCGACGAGCAGATTTCGTCCCAGAAGAAGGCGACGAGGCGCTATTTTGTTTCCATGTGGCGTATTTTGATTGGTCCACATGCTTTCGTCTGATTGGTCGAGACTCGCGACTGGAAAAAACGTCGCTAGGTAGCCCGGGACGAACAGATTCCGTCCCAGAAGAAGGAAATGTGGCACCATTTTGTTTCCATGTGGCGTATTTCGATTGGTCCACATGGTTTCGCCTCATTGGTCAAGACTAGTGACGTAAAAAAACGTTCCCATGTTTTGCCACGTCAGCTGATTACGATAACGGCCTTTAGAAACTCGTTTGCCACGTATCGCCTCATAGCGACGAAATAAAAACGTTAATGCTTATTGGGCCTAGTCCGGATGGCCCAACTGGTGGCAACGATTTGTTGTACGTTGCGGATAGCCCTAACGGTTTAGTGTTCATATAAACGTCGTGGAATCGTCCGTGACAGTCGATCTGATACGTTTTCATTCTGTCACGTAAACCGTCGCGGATTGCCCTTAGCGACGGTTTGGAGCCCATCCGCAACGTTATTGAAACATCCCAGACCGCGCAGAATTTGGTAGTGGGGGCTCTTATGTCTAGGAGGAAGAATGTTGATCCTCCATCTCACCTTCTTGGGAAGGAAAGGGTGCACGCTGAGGAGAAGAAGCTCATATGGTTCGAGCGCAACATCCTCTGCATGACCATTGCGGTCCATAAGGAGAACCATGAGGCCTACAAGGAAAGGAGGGAGATGAAGAATATGCTCAAGATTCTTCAAGACCATGCAGGCATAGTGCATACCCCTCCTGTTTGGCCTGTTGAGGAGTCCCACACTAAGTCTTATGATGAGTGGAACAACTCTTCTTTTCGTCTGAGTGATTTCAGTGAGGTTACCTCTGTGCCATCCACTTCCAGCAACCTTGGCAAGGATCCTATGATAGAAGAAGAACAAGCTGAGGAAGAGTATCAGTCTGGTGATGATGACGAGGATGAAGATGAGCAGGAGGATGATGCTCGGGACGAGGAGTCTGAAGAGTAGGAGGATTGATCCCTTGGGTTGCCTGTAGGATCGCTCTTTTCCCTCTTTTTGGTGTCTCGATGCCAAAGGGGGAGAGGTTGCTCAATTTAGGCTATCCGGGGATTTTCATGGGTTGCTTGGAGCACAAGCTTTTTGAACTAGATTTGCCTCTTATAAGCTTGTGTCTCCATGTATCTTTCATTTCGAACATCTCATGTGTTGAACTATGTGTTTGTGTGTGGTAAGACATACGTTTGTGAGGCTATCTATATGTTATTGTGCTAATCCTTCCTTTCCTTACATGTCTTACCTTATTTGTGCAATTATTGTTCATTGAAATATTTGTTATTGACTTGCTATGAGTTTTTAAAATATAGGGGGATTGTTGATCCTTGTTGACGTGTTCCATTTTTGGTGCACACATCAGGGGGGGGCGTCTATGTTTTCTAAACTTATTTCTAGCAAAGTTTTTCATTGCAAATATTTATGTTGTCATCAAACACCAAAAAGGGGGATACTGAAAGTGCATATCTCACCTAAATATGTTTTGTGTGTTTGATCACAACATTAGTATATTTTTAACAGTGTGTTGATGTTTCTAGGACCTCTTGTTAACTTTCTATTGATGGTGGCTATTTCACAAAAAGGGAGGGAAAGATCTAGAGGTGTTGGATGATATCTCCAAGCCGGAGTCTCTGGGGTCCCAGACCGGAGTCTCCGGACTCAGGATTTCTCGGCGTAAAGAACAAGTGGTGTCACCCACTGATGTCTACCCGAAAAGTGCCCAGAGAGTGTCCGAAGTGCCGGCCAGGCCGGAGTCTCCGGTTTGCAGGGGCCAGAGTCTCCGGACTCAGGATTTCCCTGCACATCTGGCGATGTGCTCTCACTCACTGAACAGAAGTCGGAAGGTGTGTGGAGACTTGGCGGCGTCTCCGCCCTGGCCAGGGTCTCTAGCCTGCAGAGGCCGAAATCTCCGCCGTCAAGATTTCTTTACGCAAAGTCCAAGTTGGTGTCACCCACTAGATTCGGTTCAAAAACTTGCCAGAGTCTCCAGACTTTGGGAAAAGTTTCCGGCCTTCCGGAATCTTACCGGAGTCTGTGGAAGGCCAGAGTCTCCGGTGTGACAAAGCCAGCAAAATCTCAAACGACTATATTTTTAGGAGTGGGTATAAATACATCCTCTCCTTCTTCCACCTCCGGTTAGCTTGTCCAACATTGAATTCCTCCATTAATTGAGCCCACCTACTCAAGAGATCTCCCAATCCCTCCACCTGAACTCGTTGATCTTCGGAGGATTGAAAGAGAAGGCCCTGATCTACATCTTCACTAAGTCGTTCTTCATTTCCTCCTCATTCACTTGAGAGATTTGTGTCTAGGGTTTCCTTGTGGAAAACCTAGATTTCATTGTTACTCACCTGTTGTTTGTAGCAGATTCTTGGTGTTCTTGAGAGACCAAATTTAGTTGTGGGTGTGTGTCTCAAGCTCATTGTAAAGACACCGGATTCCGCCTCGAAGGATTCCAAAGTGGAAGGTGAACTAGGCCTTCGTGGCGAGGTTCATCAGAGAGTAAGGTGAGGCCTTTGTGGAGTTGAGTAGGCCTTCGTGGCGAAACTCACAACCCTCCAAAGAACCGTACTCCTCTCGAAGGGAGGAACTCAGGATTACATACTTGTCTCTGCGTGCTTCTGCTATCGGTATGGAGCTAGTCCGCACATCCTTTTCCAAAGGATCGATAAAAAATGACTGCAAAAGTTCCTGCAATTCCTGGAATTTAGAGTGTGCTTGCACTGATAAGGGCAGACAGAAAGACTGCAATCAATTATCAGTAGATACAAATTCACGAACTGATTGAAATTTATCCACAGCACACTAGTAGAGAAGTGCCTTTCTATGGAACAGATTCTGTGGCGCACCAAGAAGCCATGCGCCACAGAAATATAATTTTGTGGCGCACGTGTGGGTATGCGCCACAGAAAAGAGGCATTCTGTGGCGCATGGGACAGGGGTGCGCCACAGAAAAGAGGAATTATGTGGCGCACGGGATAGGGGTGCGCCACAGAAATATGCTGGGGCCCAACCCAATCATTGCTCCACTCATATTCTGTGGTGCATGGTGGTTAGTGCGCCACAGAAAAAATTTCTATGGCGTGAATTCTGTGGCGCACCCCTCTGGCCCCTAGGTGCGCCACAGAAGTCCAATTTGGTGCGTCACAGAAGACCCTTTCTGTACTAGTGGCAAAATAAAAAAAGCCTTGGGAATTTTAACTTCAATTTGTGTTGAATCCAGAGATCATCTCAAAACAGAGCAGTGTTGCCACAACCAACTACACAAGAATGAACATTTATGTAATCTTCACTCAAACCAAAAACCCCTTTCCACCAGAAAGAACCACAGGAAACTAGAGCATGTGGGACAGCTTGGTGGTAATAAGCATCTGTGAGGAGTTGAACCCAAGGGGTGGGGACTTGATTATAAAATTATCCAGGTGTTTAAGTAATAAAGCTGCATTCTGCACTTTTAAATCAATAATACCAAGACCACCTTCTTTTTTGGTTTACAAATCATAGGCCAAGCAGCTAAGGAATTAACCCTTTCCTTGCCTTTTTTACTCTATAAACAGTGCCTTCTTGCTTTGTCAATTACTTCAATCACACCAACAGGGATTTCCAATGATAACATATAATATGTTGGAAGGGAAGAGAGCACAGAATTGATGAGAACAAGTCTATCTCCATATGATAAGAAAGAAGCAGTGGCAGACAATCTTCTCTCTATTGTGTTAATTAAAGGGGGAATCCTTTATAGTTGGCTTGGTGGTGCCCATGGGCAATCCAAGATATGTGAAAGGCATTGATCCCAATTGGGACTAGAATTGAGATAACTCCATAGCCTCAGCAACAAGAACATTAATAGGGACTAGAGAGGATTTGTGAAAATTCACCTTGAGGCCAGTAAAGGAAGCATAAACTTGTAGAATTTCTTTCAGGACCTCCGGATCTTTCTTACAAGCAGACATAATTATTAAAGTATCATCAACATATTGCACAATGGGGAATTCAGCTCTTACTGGAATTGGGGCAGAAATTAGGCCATCTCTATAAGCTTTGTTGAAAAGACTCTAAAGTAAATCAGCCCTGTAACACCCCTGTTTTTAAGCCCTTGTTTAATACTATATTAGCAAGCCTCTTAAGACTTTTGTAAGACAATTAAGTGGACAACATGATTGTGTAGTCATGTGTATCTATGCAATATAAGTGGTGTGTTTCTTTTCACTCATTTGAGGATTTTTCCTGATGATTGATTATTGTCTGCCTGATGTTTTTCAACTGGAAACCCTAAGATTTTTCTTCTCAAAGCTTGGGGAATGCTTGATTCACTCATGATAGCATTATTGAGTCATGTCTTGACCAAGGAAACACTTTGGTTGGGATTTAAATAGCTTTGGGAATTTATTTCCTATTTAAACATTTAGCAGAAAAACAACTTGACTAGCTGTTTTCCACACTTGTTTTCAAGGATCAAACATATTTGATTTGTTGTTTTCTTGTGGTATTATGGTTGAACATGTTATGTAGTACAACTATATGCCACTGGTTTGAATTTAGCACTTGGAAAACAATCAAATCCATGATTGTTTTTCTAGTATAAAAATATTGAAAAACCAATTCTATTTGGAAAACAGAAACATAGCTTTTTGGGCAGATGTTTTCAGAAGGTTAACCAACTCATTTTCTTGTGTACTTGTTGTTTTCTCAAAATAGAAAATACATATAACAATTAGCAACTTGAATTTCCAAAATCCAAGTTCAATTGCCCAATAAAACAGAAGCAAACTTTTGCTTCAAAACTCTGTTTTTCCAACACTTAGTGAAAATTTCACTAAGACTTTTACTGAATTTTCTGAAAACTGTTTTTGGACAGAACTTTGGAGGTTTGTTTCTCTGCCAATTCTTCATGGATTTGAATAAACTTGGTGTCTATTTTGATTGCCTTGAGATGCTCTGTAACCCCATGTGCTAGTTGGCCCGAGTGGTGCCCTAGAGTAGAAGAAAAGAGGAGGGAAACTAGAGCTCGAGTAGAGGGGGGGTGTGCTAGTGGCATGGCCTAAAAACCGTCGTGTCTCTCCACCCTAGCCCCACTGTGGTGACCAGTGAAGTTTGGCACCGCCCCTGGCTCGATATGCAACGAGAAAACGGCCCCCCCATCCCTCAGCATGCCAACACGCACACGCACCATGTGCACCCGAGAGCACCCACACGGCCCCGTGCATACAAAGCCCCAACGGCCTAGCCGTTTCGCCACCACACACACCACCCATCCACGCCTCCACACCCGAAAATTCAGGCCGTGCCTCGCCGTGTGCGAGCCGCACGGGCATATTTTCGCCGCCGGCCACCGCACGATCCACCGAAGGAATTCGAGCAACCCCGTGCGTGTGAGCTCGCGATTCTTGCATGCACAAGCTTCCCGTACCCGTGGCCACCCCCCTGACACCGTCCGCGGTTCATTCGTTTGCAGGAGTACCCGTGCCGTGTCCGCCGTGTCCGCCGTGCCGCCGCGGAAAGGACCTCGCCGTCGAGGGGACCATCACCGCCACCACCGCGCCACCAGTCTCCCACGACCCCACCGCCACCACGCGTCGCTCCACGGGCCCCCTAGGTGAGCACCCTGCCCGTCCCGAGCGTGCCCACGTGGTGTTCGACGCCGTTCCTGTCGGGTTAGGCGAGAGGAAGAAGAAAGGAGCGGGACCGTTGATCGCGAGATCAACGGCCGCGCTTGAACGACCGTTTCCCGCGTCCCCCGCCCGCGCGCGCGCGCAGATGGGCTAGCCTAGGCGCTAGTTGGGCTGGGCGCGGCAGATCTGGCCCATCTGGGCTAGCCCCTGTTAATTTTTTTTAAAACGAATTTTTCTGGCAGATGCTTACCTGTTAGCTTTTGGCCTAGGAAAAATAGCAAACAATTTTATTTGGCTTTGCCAATTTTTGTACTTGTAGCCAAACAAAATCACAACCACCTCCCTTTGGCAGAACAATGTTTTGACTTTTATTTATTTTTCTATAGCCATTTTGCCAGACAGTACCATTAAAATGGAAATGAATAGAACTTCAAAAATACAAAACATTTTTGAGCAAACTCAACTGTTTTGGAAAGCCCTTATCAATACCTACCATTAGAATTTTAGTTTGCATCCAGGAGAGTTATCATTTGGAAATGCCATCCATTTTGGTAAAACATCAGTGAGCTATTCCAAGAATTTTAGGGGGAGTTTGAGACATTATTTTTGAGTGGGACCAATTGGAGAAGCTTTGTATTGTTAATTACTATCACATCCTAGAAGGAGTTAATTTTTGGAGCCATAAAAAAAATTAGGGAGACAGAACAAGTTTTTGCACTTTTCTGCCTAATTTGTAATTCCTAGATCTTGTTTTATATGATCTTTTTGTATGTGCACCTATTGTGTTCTTGCTTGTAATGTTGTTATCCAGTGTGGTATTGATGTTTACAAGTTGTATGAGCATGTTAGAATAAATGGCTTGAGTGGTAGAATTTTTAGAATTAATTTCCTTGCTTAAGTCTTGCTCATAGCTTATTTTCTATCTAGGTTTGTGAGTAGATTTTTAGTTTGTATCAAGCCTTGTGCTAGATTATTTTCATGGAACCAGTACCATTTTGGTACTGTTATTTTAGTTGCAACACCTCTGGTTACTTGGTGTTTTGAGTTTAGAATAGATTTAAAATAGCATTGCTTAAGGTCTAGATTTCCTACTAGATTATACATGCATGCCTTTTGTTTTGTTTTCCACAAGGGAAAAATATGATTCTTTGTGGTTGAAAACAGAGGATGAAATGTCCTTGTGGCATTGTTATCCTTGTGTTTTCACCTCTGTTAATTTTCCCTCAAATACTAGAAATTGCTTGAGTATCATTTGGGTGCCTAGATTTAATTCCCTCACATGTGTAGCAATTTTAGTCTAGTTTTTCCTTGTTTCATAGCTAAACTTTTTGTGTTATTTTGTGGGATCCAGTAGCATTTTGGTACTGATTATAGGAGTATTTTACCTCTGTTAGTTTGCACACTTGTGCCTAAAATTAACAAGTGAAGTATAAACTAGTCTAGTATTTTTCCCAAGTTTCTACTAGTATGAGTAGGAGTTTGTGGGACTAGTTTGTTTGTTTTGAGCATTTTTAGAAATGTGACCAGAGGTTTTTTTTTAACCTCTTTATGAAGCATTATGCTAGTGGAACACCCACTGGTATTTTTGGTTCATGGTGGAAAAAGAGCTTGACTTATTGTCATAAGCCTTTTTCACCACTTGCATATTTTAGCTTATATTTTGTGTTTGCCATAGAGAGTATTGGGGGAGTTTTTAGACATCAAATTGTGTTTTATGTGACACCCTACTGTCTATTAACATGTGATTTACCCCACTGGTCCATGATTCTCTTGTCTTAAAATCATTAAGTTTCACCACACATAAACACTAGGAAAAAAGCAGATTTTTCCACTATGGTTTTCTTGTCAATTTTCTTAAAGGAAAATTGAATGTCTTGAGTGTTACTTTTTAATTGCTTGCTGTATGTATCACTTGTAGCATTGTTTGTCTTGGTTGGCTCTGAAAGTGTGCCTTTATTTCTTTTTACGACGTTAGAAAACGAGGAGGAAGGATTTGCTGAAGAAGGGTATTGCAACTCCTGTTACTTTCAGGATCAGGACCATCACTTGTACCAAGGCAAGCCATCCTAATGCTTGCTGTATAAATACTTATCATTATCTATCATGCATGCTTTTCACTTCTGAAGTTTTTACAAAACTATACTCTCAAAACTATTTTTGTTGTGAATACTACTACTATTAATATTATTAGAAGAAGGAATCATAATAATAGTCAACTTGGTATTTGCCAAGCCCTTAGCCACTAAATGGTATATACATACCATCCACCAAATTAAAACTTGGGTTCTTAAATGAACAAAATAAAATGTGTTTTTGTAAACAAATACCTTATGAAGGAAAAACCCCGGATGAAGGGTGAGACCCTGTCTACCGGAAGAGTGCCATGAAGGGAAATTTTTGAGAAATGTTTACAAAAGACACATAACCTAGTCTTCGCTGGACAACTATTATCGTACTGCCACTTTACCCCAATATGGGTAGGGGCTTGATTAAAAACTTGTTATGGTTAGTATGTGAGCTATCTCAAAGTGCTATAGAGGATTGGATCCTCCGAACCGAAGTGTCGCTAGGAGTGAGCAGACGGGACATCTAAAGTGTGGGATTAATTTTCCCTCCGGATGCAGCAGTTGGGTCTCCTGTCTGGGCGGTGTGTGACACGGCTTGCCGGGGAGGGGTAACCCCAATTGAAGAGATAGTCATGTTCTAGCTTGTACATAGTGGATAGTCAAGATCAGTTATCTGATGTTCCCATAGGTTGGGAATAGTCCATGGTTGTTTCATGGCGGATTCTGGATCTAGTGGAAGTGTGTACACCTCTGCAGAGTAAAACTATTTCGAGATAGCCGCGTCCTCGGATATGGACGGTTGAATGGCCATGTAGCTAGTATTGTGTCAACTTTTCAAAAAGAGGTTTTTGAAGGACAACTTTGTACCTGCGAGGTACTATGGAGGAATGACTTGGTATCTGCGAGATACCGAGGAGGAGGAAACTATTATTACAAGTTTCTGAAAAGAAAACTTTCTTTTCTAAAAGACTTATAAAACCTCCAAGATATGTGATATCTACGAGAGAAAAACTATATTATTTTACTTGATTTATCCATAAAGGACTAAACTTGAAGAATCAACCATGATAAATCTTTTATCTGTCATGGGTAGCTGAACCATATGTATGGCCTACCCACTCCACCAAATAAGCATGTATGCATTATTGTAAGCTCATAAAGGATGTCTTGTTGAGTACATTCAAATGTACTCATTTGGTTTCGCCCCTGGTATCTACTTATCAGACTATGAGGAGCCACCCCAGGAGGAGTTCTATGAGGAGGAGTTCTACGCTGATGGCCCTGCGAGTTAGGATCGTCTCCCAGTCAGCAGCCTGTAGGATGAGGCGTGACTCGGGTTCTACTACGCTATACTTATCGTCTTCCGCTGTGTTTATTTTGAATGTCTGTCCTGTGTGACAGTTATCAAGAACTTGGTCATGTGACCATTTATGTAAGACTCTATTATTCGTGTAATGGATGATGTATTCTGTATGCCAACTACGTATGTTGTTCACAACTGGTTATTCTGGGATTGTGAATGAATGCATATGAGGGGTTCTGAACCTTCCGGTTTGGGGCCTCTACAAAGTTGGTATCAGAGCCATCCTGACTCTAGGAGACCTTAGTTAGCATGGACGTTAGTGTATACTCCAAAAATATAAGTTATAACTACGAAAAGATTGGATATATGACTATGTATAAAAATATTCCCTATATCCCACCACCTCTCTGTGTCAAACTCTACTTGCATTAAGATTGTTCTTTGCATAAACTTAAAACTTTGCACACTGTGGTCTCACTTAAACTATACTTAAAATTTGTGTAGATGGACGTGGTCATCACCGAGGCTTTCCAGTTGGGACGTCCACGTGGCGAGACTTTCCTTTTCGAGGAGAGGCTAGTAGCTATGGCTACTGTGTTGGGACGCCCACTTCCGGAGCTGCGAGGAGGTCTAGTTGACGGTGCACCTCTGGAGGGAGACTGGTACGCGGAGGTCACTATCCGTGCACCTCTGGCTAGCCCGACAGTAGAGGCCTACGTCTTTCGTGCTGTTGATCGTTCTTGGACCGAGGCAGCCGTGCGGGTGATTCAGGAGTCAGTGGCACGACTGGCACACATTGGGGAGTACATGTTCATCGGTTCCCGGTTCGAGTTGATTGGGAGGCGCGATGAGGAGGGAATACCACTTCCTGTTGAGCCAGACACTACCACTGTTGGTCCTCACTTGGACGAGATGGAGATTCTGTTGTACCGCACTCAGCACAGGTTGGACGATCAGCGACTCGCTCACCACCTTGGCACATTGGTGCACCACACACTGATAGCCGAGACTGACGAGCTGAGGGCTGAGCTTCAGGACAGCCAGGAGGAGAGTGGAGCACTAGCACAGCAGTTGTCTGAGTTGAGGGAG
This sequence comes from Alopecurus myosuroides, assembly GCA_028641055.1. NCBI lineage: Eukaryota > Viridiplantae > Streptophyta > Magnoliopsida > Poales > Poaceae > Alopecurus > Alopecurus myosuroides. The sequence continues at coordinate 27,219,348 of CM054062.1, forward strand.
GAGTTGGAGGCCGCCACCGCGAGGAGTCGTGCCTTGGAGAGACAGCTGCGGGCCACCCGACTGAGCCGTGCTCGTCTCACCAGCAGGGTGACGGCTCTGGAGGGGGCTAACTCAGTTCTGCACACTAGGCTTCACATAGCTCGTGACGACATAGCCGCGAGAGACTCTGCCATAGAGGAGCTTGAGGAGGAGGGCGCAGAGCTCAGCAGGGAGATTGAGGAGCTCCTGCCAGTAGAGGATGTTCCGTCTGACTTGGAGGGGATGGATATGAGTGAGGCTAGCGAGCAGGATGACGATGACCTGCTTGGCGAGGAGGAGGAGGAGGACCCTGAGGAGCGTATCTTCGAGGTTGGGGACAGTGACGACTCTGTGTAGTCACAGCCTCCTCACCCTTAGCACTTGATGCTGGTCTAGATGCTAGATAAGTATGCTGGATCGTTTTGCTAGTAGTAGCCTTGCGATGACCCCACCAATCGCACCCCTTGTAGCTCGATGAAGCCTTCCTTGTAAAATATGGCTTGTAATGTGTGTGTGTAATGTCAAAGACTCTGTTTAAGTTGTGTGATGAATGGAATGTTCTGCTTGTTTCCTTGATGATTGTCACTATTTGGCGTTCTTTTCATCCATGTTTGCGACTGCCCCGCTCTTGTTTTTGAAACATATCACTCGTATTCCTTTTTCTTATGTTAAAGGTACTGGGTTTTCAAAAACAAGAATATACTTCTAAAACTTACACATGTTTTCACTTCAGAATGGCACCTCGTCGCGAACCCCCACCGCCACCACCACCCACAGTGGAGGCGCTGTTGGCCCTGCTGATGGAAGATCGCCAGGCCAGCCGAGATGAGAGTGCAGCTACCATTACCGCTCTGCAACAACTAGCTGCTGCCGCCAACAATAATGGCAATGGCAATGGCAATGGCAATGGTGCTCGCTCGAGACTGAGAGACTTTCAGCACACCAACCCCCCAGTCTTCACTAGGATTGTGGAGCCTCTCGATGCTGACGACTGGCTCCGCACCATCGCAAACAAACTGGAGGTTGCATCAGTTGAGGAAAATGATAAGGTCCTGTTTGCCTCCCATTTTCTTGCTGGTCCTGCCAGGACTTGGTGGGAGACTACACGTGAGACTGTTGCTGCTGGTCACGTGTTCAACTGGGAGGATTTCTCTGCAAGATTCCGCAAGTATCACATTCCCCAAGGAATGATGACACTTATACGTGAGAAATTTCTGAAGCTGAGGCAGGGAAGTATGCCTGTGTCTGAATACTGGGAGAATTTCACTACTCTGTCCAGGTATGCACAGGATGATATCAATACTGATGCTAAGAAGAGGGAGAGGTTCTTAAATGGGCTGGATGATGAGCTCCAGTGCGCTCTAGTGGTGGTTCCATTCCAGGACTTGGAGACCCTTGCAAATGCCGCTATGGTACTGGAGCACAAGCGGAAATCTGCTGATGATAACCGCAAGAGGAAGATGACCGTGCATGGAGGACCTAGTGCTCAAAGGACTCGCAACACTCCGTATGCGAGGCCACCATCCCACAAGGCGCCTGCTTATGCACCCCGCCCCAACCACAACTATGCACCAAGGCCCAACAACTACAACCCCAACTATGCACCAAAGTACGGAGGAAATAGCTATGGTGGTAACCATGGTAATCATTCTGGGAATAATCATGGAAACCGCTATGGAGGCAACAACAGTGGAAATGGGAACAACTCCAACAATGCTCCCAAACCTAACCCAAGCCCAAGGCCTTCTGGAGGTTGTTTTGCCTGCGGAAAGGAAGGTCACTTTGCTCGTGAGTGCCCTACCAAAGCTACTGCCACAGCCCAGCCAACTGCAACCAAGATGAACCATGGTCCTTCCACTGGACGGCAGAATAGGATGAAGGGACACCTGAACCACGTCACTGCTGCAGAAGCACAGGAGGCACCAGACATGGTGATGGGTACGTTTCCTGTCAACTCGGTGCCAGCCGCAGTATTGTTTGATTCTGGTGCATCACATTCTTTTGTCACAAAACCGTTTGCTGAGAAAAGTGGTATGAAGCATTCCCGTATGCACAACCCTATGTTAGTACAAATACCTGGGGATAGTACTAAAGCCAACTTAATTTGCAATGAAGTGCCAGTAGAAATACAAGGGAAAACTTTTCATGCTGATCTTATAGTGCTGGGATCCAAGGGGATAGAAGTGGTACTCGGTATGAACTGGATGGCCAAGTATAAGGGGGTTATTGACTGCACTAAGAAATCTATTGATATGATCTCTGAGGATGGGGAAAAGGTTGCGTACACTGCAACTAAACCCTCGTCACAAGTTCACTGCCACACTGGTATAGCCCACCCTGACCTTGAGGAAGTCCCGGTCGTTTGCGAATACCCGGATGTTTTTCCTGAAGAGTTACCCGGTATGCCCCCTGATCGGGATATCGAGTTTGTGATCGAGTTAGTGCCCGGAACTGGACCCATAGCACAGAAGCCTTATCGGATGAACCCAAAGGAATTAGATGAGTTGAAGACCCAACTGGATGATATGTTGAGAAAAGGTTTGATTCGCCCTAGTGCATCGCCATGGGGGTCTCCGATCATTTTTGTGGAAAAACGGGACGGTACCACTCGTTTATGTGTGGACTACCGCAAGTTGAATGATGTTACCATCAAGAACAAATACCCGTTGCCCAAAATTGAAGACCTGTTTGACCAGCTGAATGGGGCCGTAATCTTCTCGAAGATCGACCTTCGGACTGGTTATCACCAATTGAAAGTCCGTGATACTGATATTCCCAAGACTGCTTTCACCACTCGTTACGGGTTGTATGAATACACCGTGATGTCCTTTGGCCTAACCAATGCCCCTGCCTATTTCATGAATCTCATGAATAAGGTATTCATGGATTTTCTAGACAAGTTTGTCGTGGTGTTTATTGACGACATTCTCATATATTCTCGGAGTGAGGAAGAACACGAAGAACATCTGAGAATTGTGCTCGGAACACTTCGTGAGCATCAATTGTATGCTAAGTTTAGTAAATGTCAATTCTGGTTGACGGAAGTCGGGTTTCTTGGACATGTAGTATCTGCGGGAGGAATATCTGTTGACCCTACTCTAGTTCAGTCGGTGGAGAAGCGTGCTGATCCAACCAACCAGACTGAAGTCAGATCCTTTCTGGGTTTGGCAGGATATTACCGCAAGTTTGTTCAGGGATTCTCGAGTATAGCCAGACCCCTCACCCAGTTGCTCAAGAAGGATAGCAAGTTCCTATGGACGGACAAGTGTGAAGAGAGTTTCAATGAGTTAAAACATCGACTTGTGACCGCTCCAATCCTTATTATGCCGGATATCACCAAGAATTTCGACGTATATTGTGACGCTTCTAAGCTTGGTCTTGGAAGCGTACTTATGCAAGAAGGGAAAGTGATATCTTTCATATCCCGCCAGTTGAGACCCCACGAGTTGAATTACCCCACTCATGACTTAGAGCTTGCTGCTGTCGTGCATGCCCTCAAAACATGGCGACACTTTCTTATGGGAAGAAGAGTGGAAATTTACACGGATCATAAGAGTTTAAAGTATATCTTTACTCAACGTGAGCTCAACATGAGGCAGCGCCGCTGGATTGAGCTCATTAAAGATTATGATCTGAGTATTCATTATCACCCTGGAAAGGCAAATGTAGTTGCAGATGCTCTTAGTCGAGAGCCGGCCTCTCTAAATGCTATGATTCTAGTAAGGCAGCCCGAGTTGTGGAAAGAGCTTGACCAACTTGGCATTGAAGTGGTCAGCTATGGTATGTTGGACGCCATAGAACTTAAACCAACTCTGGTTGACCAAATCAAAGAGGCGCAGAAAGGCCAGAAAAGTATTGATGGTATTAAGGCCCGCATGGAGAAGGAGAAGGTTGCTGGGTTTACTATCGATGCTGATGGGGGATTATGGTATGAAGGCCGTATTTGTGTTCCCTCTGAGTCTGATCTCAAGCAGACCATCATGGTCGAAGCTCATGAGACCATGTATTCTATCCATCCTGGAGGAACAAAGATGTATCAAGACCTGAAGGAGAGATTCTGGTGGCATGGAATGAAGCGAGAAATTGCTTCATTTGTAGCCAAGTGCCATGTCTGCCAGCAAGTGAAAGCTGGGCACCAGCGTCCCGCTGGCTTGCTCCAGCCGTTGCAAGTACCTGTTTGGAAATGGGATGAAGTAGGGATGGACTTCATCACAGGACTTCCTAGGTCCAGCCGAGGAAATGATTCTATATGGGTTGTCGTGGACAGGCTCACGAAAGTTGCTCACTTTATTCCTGTCCGGACCACCTATCGTGGAGATCAGCTTGCTGATCTTTACATTACTCGGATTGTCAGCCTGCACGGAGTCCCGAGCAGGATTGTGTCTGATCGAGGTACACAGTTCACATCCAGATTTTGGAAGAAGTTGCACGAGAGTTTGGGAACCAAATTAGCTTTTAGCACAGCCTATCACCCACAGACTGATGGACAGACAGAGCGTGTGAACCAAATTCTGGAAGACATGCTCCGTGCTTGTGTGTTGTCCTATGGAGTTAAATGGGAAGACTGTCTGCCTTTCGCAGAGTTTTCTTACAACAACAGTTATCAGTCTAGCTTGCAAATGGCCCCTTTTGAAGCACTGTATGGACGTAAATGCCGCACACCTCTGAATTGGACTGAGACTGGAGACAGTCAGGTTTTTGGTGTGGACACTTTGAAAGCTGCAGAAGAGCAGGTTCAGCTTATTCGGGAACGTTTAAAGACAGCTCAATCTCGTCAGAAGAGTTATGCTGACACGAAGCATCGTGATGTCTCTTTCAGCATTGGAGATTTCGTGTACCTTCGTGTTACGCCACTCAAAGGGATGCAGCGTTTCCATGTCAAGGGAAAGCTGGCACCCAGGTATATTGGACCTTTTAAGATCTTGGCACGTCGGGGCGAAGTTTCTTATCAGTTAGAATTACCTGAGGAGCTATCTGCGTTTCACAATGTGTTCCATGTGTCATTGCTCCGGAAATGTCTGCAAGTACCGGAGAAGGATCTCTCGTATCAAGACATAGATTTCAGGACCATTGATATCAATGATGATTTGACTTATCGTGATAGACCCCTGCGGGTTCTCGAGGAGATTGTGCGCGCTACCAGGAGGCGTGCTATAAAATTCCTTAAGATTCAGTGGACGAATCATTCTGAGGAAGAAGCTACCTGGGAGCGTGAGGATGATATCAGGAAGGAGTTCCCTGATTTTCTTAAAGCCTAGACCCGCTAATCTCGGGACGAGATTCTTTTAAGGGGGGGAGATTTGTAACACCCCTGTTTTTAAGCCCTTGTTTAATACTATATTAGCAAGCCTCTTAAGACTTTTGTAAGACAATTAAGTGGACAACATGATTGTGTAGTCATGTGTATCTATGCAATATAAGTGGTGTGTTTCTTTTCACTCATTTGAGGATTTTTCCTGATGATTGATTATTGTCTGCCTGATGTTTTTCAACTGGAAACCCTAAGATTTTTCTTCTCAAAGCTTGGGGAATGCTTGATTCACTCATGATAGCATTATTGAGTCATGTCTTGACCAAGGAAACACTTTGGTTGGGATTTAAATAGCTTTGGGAATTTATTTCCTATTTAAACATTTAGCAGAAAAACAACTTGACTAGCTGTTTTCCACACTTGTTTTCAAGGATCAAACATATTTGATTTGTTGTTTTCTTGTGGTATTATGGTTGAACATGTTATGTAGTACAACTATATGCCACTGGTTTGAATTTAGCACTTGGAAAACAATCAAATCCATGATTGTTTTTCTAGTATAAAAATATTGAAAAACCAATTCTATTTGGAAAACAGAAACATAGCTTTTTGGGCAGATGTTTTCAGAAGGTTAACCAACTCATTTTCTTGTGTACTTGTTGTTTTCTCAAAATAGAAAATACATATAACAATTAGCAACTTGAATTTCCAAAATCCAAGTTCAATTGCCCAATAAAACAGAAGCAAACTTTTGCTTCAAAACTCTGTTTTTCCAACACTTAGTGAAAATTTCACTAAGACTTTTACTGAATTTTCTGAAAACTGTTTTTGGACAGAACTTTGGAGGTTTGTTTCTCTGCCAATTCTTCATGGATTTGAATAAACTTGGTGTCTATTTTGATTGCCTTGAGATGCTCTGTAACCCCATGTGCTAGTTGGCCCGAGTGGTGCCCTAGAGTAGAAGAAAAGAGGAGGGAAACTAGAGCTCGAGTAGAGGGGGGGTGTGCTAGTGGCATGGCCTAAAAACCGTCGTGTCTCTCCACCCTAGCCCCACTGTGGTGACCAGTGAAGTTTGGCACCGCCCCTGGCTCGATATGCAACGAGAAAACGGCCCCCCCATCCCTCAGCATGCCAACACGCACACGCACCATGTGCACCCGAGAGCACCCACACGGCCCCGTGCATACAAAGCCCCAACGGCCTAGCCGTTTCGCCACCACACACACCACCCATCCACGCCTCCACACCCGAAAATTCAGGCCGTGCCTCGCCGTGTGCGAGCCGCACGGGCATATTTTCGCCGCCGGCCACCGCACGATCCACCGAAGGAATTCGAGCAACCCCGTGCGTGTGAGCTCGCGATTCTTGCATGCACAAGCTTCCCGTACCCGTGGCCACCCCCCTGACACCGTCCGCGGTTCATTCGTTTGCAGGAGTACCCGTGCCGTGTCCGCCGTGTCCGCCGTGCCGCCGCGGAAAGGACCTCGCCGTCGAGGGGACCATCACCGCCACCACCGCGCCACCAGTCTCCCACGACCCCACCGCCACCACGCGTCGCTCCACGGGCCCCCTAGGTGAGCACCCTGCCCGTCCCGAGCGTGCCCACGTGGTGTTCGACGCCGTTCCTGTCGGGTTAGGCGAGAGGAAGAAGAAAGGAGCGGGACCGTTGATCGCGAGATCAACGGCCGCGCTTGAACGACCGTTTCCCGCGTCCCCCGCCCGCGCGCGCGCGCAGATGGGCTAGCCTAGGCGCTAGTTGGGCTGGGCGCGGCAGATCTGGCCCATCTGGGCTAGCCCCTGTTAATTTTTTTTAAAACGAATTTTTCTGGCAGATGCTTACCTGTTAGCTTTTGGCCTAGGAAAAATAGCAAACAATTTTATTTGGCTTTGCCAATTTTTGTACTTGTAGCCAAACAAAATCACAACCACCTCCCTTTGGCAGAACAATGTTTTGACTTTTATTTATTTTTCTATAGCCATTTTGCCAGACAGTACCATTAAAATGGAAATGAATAGAACTTCAAAAATACAAAACATTTTTGAGCAAACTCAACTGTTTTGGAAAGCCCTTATCAATACCTACCATTAGAATTTTAGTTTGCATCCAGGAGAGTTATCATTTGGAAATGCCATCCATTTTGGTAAAACATCAGTGAGCTATTCCAAGAATTTTAGGGGGAGTTTGAGACATTATTTTTGAGTGGGACCAATTGGAGAAGCTTTGTATTGTTAATGACTATCACATCCTAGAAGGAGTTAATTTTTGGAGCCATAAAAAAAATTAGGGAGACAGAACAAGTTTTAGCACTTTTCTGCCTAATTTGTAATTCCTAGATCTTGTTTTATATGATCTTTTTGTATGTGCACCTATTGTGTTCTTGCTTGTAATGTTGTTATCCAGTGTGGTATTGATGTTTACAAGTTGTATGAGCATGTTAGAATAAATGGCTTGAGTGGTAGAATTTTTAGAATTAATTTCCTTGCTTAAGTCTTGCTCATAGCTTATTTTCTATCTAGGTTTGTGAGTAGATTTTTAGTTTGTATCAAGCCTTGTGCTAGATTATTTTCATGGAACCAGTACCATTTTGGTACTGTTATTTTAGTTGCAACACCTCTGGTTACTTGGTGTTTTGAGTTTAGAATAGATTTAAAATAGCATTGCTTAAGGTCTAGATTTCCTACTAGATTATACATGCATGCCTTTTGTTTTGTTTTCCACAAGGGAAAAATATGATTCTTTGTGGTTGAAAACAGAGGATGAAATGTCCTTGTGGCATTGTTATCCTTGTGTTTTCACCTCTGTTAATTTTCCCTCAAATACTAGAAATTGCTTGAGTATCATTTGGGTGCCTAGATTTAATTCCCTCACATGTGTAGCAATTTTAGTCTAGTTTTTCCTTGTTTCATAGCTAAACTTTTTGTGTTATTTTGTGGGATCCAGTAGCATTTTGGTACTGATTATAGGAGTATTTTACCTCTGTTAGTTTGCACACTTGTGCCTAAAATTAACAAGTGAAGTATAAACTAGTCTAGTATTTTTCCCAAGTTTCTACTAGTATGAGTAGGAGTTTGTGGGACTAGTTTGTTTGTTTTGAGCATTTTTAGAAATGTGACCAGAGGTTTTTTTTTAACCTCTTTATGAAGCATTATGCTAGTGGAACACCCACTGGTATTTTTGGTTCATGGTGGAAAAAGAGCTTGACTTATTGTCATAAGCCTTTTTCACCACTTGCATATTTTAGCTTATATTTTGTGTTTGCCATAGAGAGTATTGGGGGAGTTTTTAGACATCAAATTGTGTTTTATGTGACACCCTACTGTCTATTAACATGTGATTTACCCCACTGGTCCATGATTCTCTTGTCTTAAAATCATTAAGTTTCACCACACATAAACACTAGGAAAAAAGCAGATTTTTCCACTATGGTTTTCTTGTCAATTTTCTTAAAGGAAAATTGAATGTCTTGAGTGTTACTTTTTAATTGCTTGCTGTATGTATCACTTGTAGCATTGTTTGTCTTGGTTGGCTCTGAAAGTGTGCCTTTATTTCTTTTTACGACGTTAGAAAACGAGGAGGAAGGATTTGCTGAAGAAGGGTATTGCAACTCCTGTTACTTTCAGGATCAGGACCATCACTTGTACCAAGGCAAGCCATCCTAATGCTTGCTGTATAAATACTTATCATTATCTATCATGCATGCTTTTCACTTCTGAAGTTTTTACAAAACTATACTCTCAAAACTATTTTTGTTGTGAATACTACTACTATTAATATTATTAGAAGAAGGAATCATAATAATAGTCAACTTGGTATTTGCCAAGCCCTTAGCCACTAAATGGTATATACATACCATCCACCAAATTAAAACTTGGGTTCTTAAATGAACAAAATAAAATGTGTTTTTGTAAACAAATACCTTATGAAGGAAAAACCCCGGATGAAGGGTGAGACCCTGTCTACCGGAAGAGTGCCATGAAGGGAAATTTTTGAGAAATGTTTACAAAAGACACATAACCTAGTCTTCGCTGGACAACTATTATCGTACTGCCACTTTACCCCAATATGGGTAGGGGCTTGATTAAAAACTTGTTATGGTTAGTATGTGAGCTATCTCAAAGTGCTATAGAGGATTGGATCCTCCGAACCGAAGTGTCGCTAGGAGTGAGCAGACGGGACATCTAAAGTGTGGGATTAATTTTCCCTCCGGATGCAGCAGTTGGGTCTCCTGTCTGGGCGGTGTGTGACACGGCTTGCCGGGGAGGGGTAACCCCAATTGAAGAGATAGTCATGTTCTAGCTTGTACATAGTGGATAGTCAAGATCAGTTATCTGATGTTCCCATAGGTTGGGAATAGTCCATGGTTGTTTCATGGCGGATTCTGGATCTAGTGGAAGTGTGTACACCTCTGCAGAGTAAAACTATTTCGAGATAGCCGCGTCCTCGGATATGGACGGTTGAATGGCCATGTAGCTAGTATTGTGTCAACTTTTCAAAAAGAGGTTTTTGAAGGACAACTTTGTACCTGCGAGGTACTATGGAGGAATGACTTGGTATCTGCGAGATACCGAGGAGGAGGAAACTATTATTACAAGTTTCTGAAAAGAAAACTTTCTTTTCTAAAAGACTTATAAAACCTCCAAGATATGTGATATCTACGAGAGAAAAACTATATTATTTTACTTGATTTATCCATAAAGGACTAAACTTGAAGAATCAACCATGATAAATCTTTTATCTGTCATGGGTAGCTGAACCATATGTATGGCCTACCCACTCCACCAAATAAGCATGTATGCATTATTGTAAGCTCATAAAGGATGTCTTGTTGAGTACATTCAAATGTACTCATTTGGTTTCGCCCCTGGTATCTACTTATCAGACTATGAGGAGCCACCCCAGGAGGAGTTCTATGAGGAGGAGTTCTACGCTGATGGCCCTGCGAGTTAGGATCGTCTCCCAGTCAGCAGCCTGTAGGATGAGGCGTGACTCGGGTTCTACTACGCTATACTTATCGTCTTCCGCTGTGTTTATTTTGAATGTCTGTCCTGTGTGACAGTTATCAAGAACTTGGTCATGTGACCATTTATGTAAGACTCTATTATTCGTGTAATGGATGATGTATTCTGTATGCCAACTACGTATGTTGTTCACAACTGGTTATTCTGGGATTGTGAATGAATGCATATGAGGGGTTCTGAACCTTCCGGTTTGGGGCCTCTACAAGCCCCCTCCACAAACAGAAGAGGAGACAAAGGATCACCTTGTCTAACACCTCTCCTACAAATGAAATTCTTTCCTGGCACACCATTTTAAAAGCACTGCAGATGTACCAGAGGCTAAGATCCCTTTAGCCCTTAATAAGAAAATTTCAGGAAAACCTTTTGCCCTCAAATTTTGTATAATAGCATCATGATCCAGAGTGTCAAAAGCCTTCTCAAAATCTATTTTGAGCACTACCTGGTGCTTAATCTCAAGCTTCTTTCTTTACCTTTGTCTCGTTTCCTTCTCTCTTGGTTTTATTTTCTCTTTTGTAATGGAGGCTAACGTGAGATTTTTGTCACTCCACCTAGTGGTAGCTGGATGGGAGGCTTATCAACTCTTA